>BSBM01000560.1:4060000-5547500 GCA_027924585.1 Larix kaempferi | reverse complement strand
GAAATCTAAGCCATGGTATGTTAGAATAAATACTCTTCGTAACACTTGTTGTTGTAGATACCATGTAGAATATGAATATTACTATGAAACATTTTTGTACATTCGTCGTGTGTTGCATACTAACCATGTGCAGGATTGCTCCCTGACAATACCACCGACTTCATCAAGAGAATTCATTCATAGCATCATTTGCAATAGGCCCGAGGGGCAAACATACTATGCAAAATCTTGTTTGGATGGAACATGCCCCAACTGTGTTGGAATGGCATTATTGATCCAATGTATGCACGAGAGTGGAGACAGTGAATTTGGGAAAATGGTTGTAGACATGAAAAGTTTCAAATATATCAGCTATGAAATAGTCCCAGGGAAAGAAAGCAAAAAAATACAATTGGTGACATCTCAGGTATGCATTTATATCTATAAAATTATGTTTGAACAGTTACATTTCAATCCTTGCTTACAAAAAAACTCACATTGAGATCATTTTGTGTCACCAGGTACCAGTTAGTGACTTCGTCAAGGAATTTATTGAAAAGACACATGATTATGTTCATCATGTCCACTTGGCACGATGGTAGGATGAACAGTTTAGAATATGCAGAGATACATTTCCCCGTGGTACTATACTTTTAGTTGTTGATTTTGCTGAGAACTACACTCTGCAACCTCAAAATGAGATCCAAAGTCAGTATTATCACTCTGAGCAGGTTTCCTTGATGGTCCATATCACATATAGGCATGGCCCAAACAACACTGAAGAGAAAAGAGAAATTATGAAGGAATATCACTTCTACATAAGTGATGATAGGTGCCACAACTTCCACTATGTACATCATTACTTCATCATGTTCTATGATCACTTGAAGGGAAGGAACATACAGATGGATCGACACTGGATTTGGTCTGATGGATGTGCTGGTCAGTTCAAAAATGCATACATATTTCAATGGTTGTGTTCATTTCATAAAAACTACAAAGTGCCACATATGTGGAACTATTTTGAGATCGGGCATGGTAAAGGAAAGCATGATGGAGCCGGAGCATGTGTCAAAACAACCCTACGAAGAGAGGAATTGAAAGTATCTATAGAATCTACTATTCAAAATGGTCAATCTATAGTCAGGTGGTGCACGTTAGTAATGGGAGAGGAATCAACTATTCGAGTAGAATCCACAAGAAAGAGACATGTGGAGAGATTTTTTTGGGAGGTGGTAGACATAGATCGTTCACATGCATGGGAATGCAAGACTGTGCCTAGGACTTGTGGCTTTCATTCAGTTCGAAGCTCTGATAACCCAGTATTTGAAATTTGGACCAGAAAACTTGCTTGTTTTTTCCCGCTTTCTTGTGATGGTGACTGGAATGGGTGTGAATCATCGGATTGGGTTGATGGATGGGATCGCATATCACTTCCACTTGATCAACATGCAATTGTTGAGTTAACTCCGTTGGAAAAAGACCAATCATCTATTTCTTCAGATTTTGATCATGTCTCAAACCTTGTACAACCTGGTATGATGCATTTCCTTAACATTTTTTTGTTTATTTACGTAGTCTTCAAATGCACATTAATGGCCTTGTATCGCACGAAAAATATTTTGATCATATACCTACAATCATATTATGCAGGGCACGCATATGCAGTGGTTGCCTTAAAAGATAGTGAATGGGGTGGTGATTACTGGTTGGAATGCTGTATAGATGGAAAGCAAACCCTCATTATGTCCATGATTGACGATGAAAACAACCACTACCCAACCGGGTCTATGGTTTTTAAAGGTGAATACTTGACAAAGGACAACAATGCAAGAAAGAAGGGTGGATATGTTTACAGGGATCACAAACCAGGTGCAAGTGTGTATCACTTTACCAACTTAATCATTGGTACAAACCTCCAGGTATGAACAATGCCCAACCGAAATACATCAAAGGTACGCTACTTCTTACTGGATACAGAGCACGAGAGACTAATGGAGACCATCAGTATAAGAGATGATCCGAAGGGCTTGGTTGTATGATAATAGGTGGGATCTAGCATGATGAGGTATATTACATACTTTTAATACTGTACTATATATACTATTTGTAATTGAATATTGATATATGCTCAATTTTCTCATGTATGTTGTTTATGAATATGTCAATTTTGTGTTCTTGATATGCCAAATTTACGTTTACGTTGTTTATAAATATGCCAAAAGTTCTCTTGTATGTCAAGTTTATGAATATGCCATTTTTTACATATGATCAATAAACCCTAAGATTATATTATGTTGATTATGTTGGTTATTGGCTTCACCCAACAAAATTATATTTAACAATACACATATTTATAGATTTGGTTTCCCATGCTCAATGCTCACTATATTTAACAATACACTTATATTAAATTTAATTCATGTCTTGTTAAATATTTCATAATGAATTAGCTATTTGAGATCACCACCTTAGACCAAGCCATACCATTAATATAAAATGTACATTAGAGAAATGACCTAATTCAATTTCCTTCTATAACTCTAACCGTAACCCTCAACCAAACCCTACCTCTAAACCCTATGTACCGTTTAGATACTTCCTCCAATATCATTGTCATCTCTAGGTTCATCATCAACATCTCCATCATCATCATCATCATCATCTTCACTACCATCACCATCATCATCAACATCTTCATCATCACCATCATCATCATCATCATCAACATCTTCATCATCATTGTCATCTCCCCCTTCCTCATCAACATCTCCATCATCATCATCTTCTTCATCCTCATCATCTTCATCATCATCTTCATCACCGTCACCATCATCATCAACATATTCATCATCACAATCATCATCATCATCAAAATCTTCATCATCATTGTCATCTCTAGGTTCCTCATCAATGCTAGCCGTAAGTGCCCGATGGAGGATTTTGCAAAGTTGACCCTGTGTGTAAAATTTGCACACTCCCTCAGTGAGCAAGACCCTAGTTTCCAATATGGACCTGCAAGGTGCACCTGGGCCACGGGACCGAAGGAGAGGGGCACCCCTAGCACTATTCAGACATCCTGAATCCAACAGAGTCAACGGTTCGTTGATCGAAGCCATGGTCGTCATTCTATGGCTCGTTCCGTCTCGCATCCAAAAGGCCTTCAGGGACACCTACTGGATACCTATCGGGGGCATAGAATTCCAACCATGCAACAAAAATTGGTTCCAGGGAGTCCTGCAAGTGTGTCTAGGGAGGTTCCGGATGGGAACGCTAGCTGTAAGTGCTCAATGGAGGATTTTGCAAAGTTGACCCCCGTGTGCAAAAATTGCACACTCCCTCACTGAGCAAAACCCTAGTTTCCAAGATGGACCTGCAAGGTGACACCTAGGCCACGAGACCGAAGGAGAGGGGCACCCCTAGCACTATCCGGACGTCTTGAATCCAATGGAGTCAAAGGTTCATCGATCGGAGCCACGGTCGTCATTCTATGGCTCATTTCGTCTCGCATCCAAAAGGCCTTCAGGGACACCTGCTGGATATCTACCAGGGGCATAGAATTCCAACCGTGCAGCAAAACCTGGTTCCGGGGAGTCCTGTAAGTGTGTCTAGGGAGGTTCCGACTGGGAATGCTAGCCGTAAGTGCCCGGTGGAGGATTTTGCAAAGTTGATCCCCGTGTGCAAAAATTGCACACTCCCTCTCTGAGCAAAACCCTAGTTTCCAAGATGGACCTGCAAGGTGACACCTAGGCCATGGGACCGGAGGAGAGGGGCACCCCTAGAACTATCCAAACGTCCTGAATCCAACGGAGTCGACGGTGCGTCGATCGAAGCCACGGTCATCATTCTATGGCTCGTTCCGTCTCGCATCCAAAAGGCCCTCAAGGACATCTTCTGGATACCTGCCATGGGCATAGAATTCCAACCATGCAGCAAAACCTGGTTCTAGGGAGTCCTGTAAGTGTGTCTAAGGAGGTTCCGGGGAGTCCTGTAAGTGTGTCTAAGGAGGTTCCGGCTGGGAACGCTAGCCGTAAGTGCCCAGTGGAGGATTTTGCAAAGTCGACCACCATGTGCAAAAATTGCACACTCCCTCATTGAGCAAAACCCTAGTTTCCAAGATGGACCTTCAAGGTGACACCTAGGCCATGGGACCGGAGGAGAGGGGCATCTCTAGCAATATCAGGACGTCCTGAATCCAACGGAGTTGACGGTTTGTCATTCTATGGCTCGTTCTGTCTCGCATCCAAAAGGCCTTCAGGGACACCTGCTAGATACCTGCCGGGGGCATAGAATTCCAACCGTGCAGCGAAACCTTGTTCCGAGGAGTCCCGCAAGTGTGTCTAGGGAGGTTCTGGCTGGGAATGCTAGTTGTAAGTGCCCGGTGGAGGATTTTGCAAAGTTGACCCCTGTGTGCAAAAATTGCACACTCCCTCACTGAGCAAACCCTAGTTTCGTAGATTAACCGACAACTATTGCATTAGATAGCTTCACTGACTCCATTAAAATTCAATTGGACATGAAAAAATGATTTAAATTCAACACCTTAGCTAGCTTCATTTCATTCAATGATGGGCCTAATTTGACGAGAGCATGGGAACCCAGACTCCATTAAAATTCAATTGGACGTGACATGAATGATTAAAATTCCAGCTGGGAACGCTAGCGTAGAGAAAAACTTTGTCACATTACAAAATCCTTGCAACATCATATAAATTAATAGAGGAGGCTTCCAATATGATCTCAATTTACGAGAAGCTTCCACGTAGCAATAATTTGCATAGCTGGGCATTTTTCTCTGATATTAGTTATTATTTTTATCTGATATTAGAGAAAAATGCCCAGCTATGCAAATACGAATGAGTTCCCCCTCTTCACCTTTTTCTCTTGGAGTTTATGTTAGGTTCTCTCAGTTTTCACCTACCATTGAGTCTGACATGAATTATGGTCACTGGATAATCTGCTGCAGGTAAGAGTTATACCTAAACTGCTTACTTTGGTTTTAGAACCAATGCGTGGTTTTAGAACTTGATCAACCTTTTATGGCCTACCCACCTGAAACTTTTAACCGTTGAAACTAGCCTGATAGAGTCGTAGGGGTATTATTTCTCAAATTCATTTAAGCGGGTAGAGTGGAGTATTTCGGTCTTTTTGGGACCCGGACCAACCAGTTGGTCAATCCTGCTTGCACATCATCGAAATCTCGGTCCAAAATTTGTGTGATTTTAAACAGAGGAGCATGAGTGCCTTTGAACTAGGAAGAGGTAAAATGAGCTAGGTTGAGGACAATAAATGTTGTATTTTTTCACACAATATAACGGAAAATGGCCACGGAATTGAGCGGGATAACTCCCTCCAAACAATGGCCAGCACAGATCTACAAAACAGAGTTAAGGGAGGGAAACAAATTTTAAAACAAGTAATAATATTCACTTTATACAGAGTATAAATTATTGCTATGTGGAAGCTTCTCGTAAATTGAGATCATATTGGTAACCTCAAAGCGAGAGGACAAGTTCATCAAAGTGACTTCATTCATTTATATTCTCGTAATGTACACATAGTCCATCCTTATCTTGATAAACAAGGGTTTTATGATAGCTTCAGTTTTTTGGGAGTGGTTATCTCCCTGTATTCGGTTGTCTGATTGGTTGACAAGCTTGCCTGAAAATATGTACGTTGAACTTCTTTGTTTTATTGCTGAAAATTGGAAGGGATTTTCAAGTCACCTGCAAAATGCTCCTTTGTTGAAATATGTAAGTTCTTCCAACAACATAGATTTGGCTAGTGTATCAAATGCTACCATAACCCGAAGAGCTTACCAGTCTTTGCAAGAATATTCCCCTAGTAGATGAAGGTGGGAAAATCATTAGGGTACGAGGCTCTCTGAAGTTTCTCCAGCTTGCATCCACGAGTAATTGGGCCAAGTTAATGGGAAGGAATCCCTGGACTACCATGGGCTTTTCAACCCTTTCTGAAGGTTACCTTACACTACCATCTTGTGCAGGAGCTTTGATGTATTCAGTTAATGATTTAGTTTCATTCTTTCGAAGAAACCTTGATGTAGTAGATATTCTAGAGCTATTTCCTCCTAATGCTAATCTTTCTGCTGTTTCCCATGCTTTGACAAAGGAGAATGCATTTCTTTTGCTGCAGTGGATCCAATATTTGAAAAAAAAGTGGAAGATGCTGGATGCTTTTATACATAGTATATCGGAAGGAAAATGGCTGAAACCATCCAGAGGCTTTGAATCTCCAAATAGAACTTTCCTGTTTGATTTCATTGGGGGATCTTCTCTCCTCTGAGAAGGTGACATTCCCTTTATCGATCAGGTGTTCTATGGAAAACCTATGCATGAACGAAGCCACGGTTTGGGTGCTACGGGCATTCTAGTCGGGCACCCCGGGTCCATTCAGGGACACTTGGAGGATTCGCTCTGGGGCCACGAAACCCGGCACTTCGGACCCACCAAAATCGACGGATTCACAAACGGAGCCACGGTTTGGGTGCTACAGGCATTCTAGTCGGCCTACAAGTCGCATGAAAATGTCGTTCAAGGACACTTGGTGACTTTCGGTCCAGGAGCCAAAAAGCAAATGGAGCAGCAAGATTGCGTGCCGTTGGCTCCTGCAAGTGTGTATGGGAAATGCCGACATGGGAACACTGCCAACACTAGCTCAAGGGAGGGTTTTGCAGAGTTGACCCACCAATGCGAGATTGCATGCAATGAAACTGAGCAAAACCCTAGTTTACGAAATGAATGCACAATGAAGCCATTGGGCCATGAGAAGATGAGGGAGAGGGCCCCCTAGAGGTAATCGCACGCCAGGATACCAATGAAGTCAATGGTTCGTCGGTCCGACCTCCGGTTTCTGAGCTATGTCGAGTTGCGAGTTGCATGAAAATGCCGTTCAGGGACACTTGGTGACTTTCGGTTTGGGAGCCAAAAAGAAAACGGAACAGCAAGATTGTGTGTCGTTGGATCCTGCAAGTGTGTATGGGCAATGCCGACGTGGGAACACTACCAACACTGGCTCGGGGGAGGGTTTTGTAGAGTTGACCCACCAATGCGAGATTGCATGCAATGAAACTGAGCAAAACCCTAGTTTAAGAAATGAACGCACAATGAAGCCACTGGGCCATGAGAAGACGAGGGAGAGGGCCCCCTAGAGGTAATCACATGCCAGGAGACCAACGGAGTCGACGGTTCGTCGATCCAACCTCCTATTTGTGAGTTATGTCGAGTTGCAAGTCGCATGAAAATGTCGTTCAGGGACACTTGGTGACTTTCGGTCCGGGAGACAAATAGCAAATAGAGCAGCAAGATTGCGTGCCGTTGGCTCCTGCAAGTGTGTGTGGGCAATGCTAGCGTGGTAACACTTCCAACACTAGCTCGAGGGAGGGTTTTGCAAAGTTGAACCACCAATGCGAGATTACATTCAATGAAACTGAGCAAAACCTTAGTTTACGAAATGAATGCACAGTGAAGCCACTGGGGATGAGGGAGAGGGTCCCATAGAGGTAATCGCACGCTAGGAGACCAACGGAGTCGACGGTTCATCGATCCGACCTCCGGTTTCCGAGTTATGTCGAGTTGCAAGTCGCATGAAAATGTCGTTTAGGGACACTTGGTGACTTTCGGTCCGGGAGCCAAAAAGCAAACAGAGTAGCAAGATTGCGTATCGTTGGCTCCTGCAAGTGTGTGTGGGAAATTTCGACGTGGGAACACTGCCAACACTAGCTCGGGGGAGGGTTTTGCAGAGTTGACCCACCAATGCGATATTGCATGCAATGAAATTGAGCAAAACCCTAGTTTACGAAATGAATGCACAATGAAGCCACTGGGCCATGAGAAGACGAGGGAGAGGCCCCCCTAGAGGTAATTGCACACCAGGAGACCAACAGAGTTGACAGTTCGTTGATCCAACCTCCGGTTTCTGATTTATGTTGAGTTGCAAGTCGCATGAGAATGCCATTAAGGGACACTTGGTGACTTTCGGTCCGGGATCCAAAAAGAAAACAGAGCAGCAAGATTACGTGTCATTGGCTCCTGCAAGTGTGTATGGGAAATGCCGACGTGGGAACATTGCCAACAATGGCTCGGGGGAGGGTTTTGCAGAGTTGACCCACCAATGTGAGATTGCATACAATGAAACTGAGCAAAACCCTAGTTTACGAAATGAATGCACAATGAAGCCATTGGGCCATGACAACACGAAGGAGAGGCCCCCCTAGAGGTAATTGCATGCCAAGAGACCAATGGAGTCGACAGTTCGTCGATCTGACCTCCTGTTTTCGAGCTATGTCTAGCTGCAAGTCGCATGAAAATGTCGTTCAAGGACACTTGGTGACTTTCTGTCTGGGACACTTGGTGACTTTCAGTCCTCCTAGGGTTTATGTTTTTTAAGGCTTGTATAATTTCCTTCTTGACATCTCACCTCTTATACCATGTTAAATTTTTGATACTTGATCTAGATAAATGCTTTATACCAATTATAACCATTAGTTCAATGCATAAATTTAACCATACATAAAGAATTTAACATGTAGGATCTAGTTAAGAATAACAATGAACAAGAGACACAACATTTTATCATGAGAAACCCTCATGGGGAAGAAAACCTAGCAACCTTTCTTAGAATAATTATATGTTTAGAAAACAAGTACAATGAAACCATGAACAAACCCTAACCCTGAAGGGTTTCACCACATGAAAAACCTTAATGACACATGACAACAAGAGTACTTATCTACATGAAGATGACCTCCAAGCCATAAGGATATCCAAGCATATCCTTCCCAACCAACAATAGAAGGCACTTTATTTCTCGAATCTCGAGGTAACGTTTGTTCCTTTCACCAATGTTGCTTTGAGCACTTGTATGTAGTTATTCATATGTAGTGTTGAATCTAATTGTACAATCAAATATTGGGCGTTGATGAAATGTGTAGCATGTATTGCACTTAGTTTTATTAAATTACACTTGAACATTGACTTAACTTGTAATTTAATCATCCAAACTCACAAATTTTAATTAGACCTATCTAATTAGTGTGCATGAGTGAGTTCGTTGAAACCTTGAAAACCATTGTATTGCACTTAGTTTGATTAAATTACACGAGCAAGAACTTTGACTTAACATGTAATGATCATCCAAACTCACAATTTTTAATTAGATACCAATTAGTGCACGCATGTAGTGAGTTCGTTGAAACCTTTAAATATAATAGTTTGTTCTTTTGACATAGCGCATTCATGAGTAATAGATAATCCACACAAATCAACACATTAGATTGACACAAGAACATGTAAAAACCAAAGAACAAATACAAAGTGAAATGTATCATTCATTTATAAGTGAAATGTCAATGTACATGTCTCCAAAAGTACATGTATCCAAAAGTACACATATATCCTAAAGTATCCAAAAGTACATTTATCCAATGAAGTCAATGTACATGTCTCCAAAAGTACACGCACAATGAAGTCAATGTACATGTCTCCAAAAGTGAATGTATCGAAAAGTATATATATATCCAAAAGTATCTAAAAGCACATGTGTCCAAAACTATCCAAGCCACATGTACATGTATCCAAATGTACATATATCCCATAAGACACATCAAAACTCAAGATTTCTCTTGTTCTTTCTCGACGTTGATCCTCTAGGCACATCTCTAGGATCAGTGTGCGTCTTTGGATCCTGCAAATTAAATATCAATTGTTAAATTAAACTAACCATGTACTAATACATTAGCTCAACAATTATCAACTTGTGCATGGAAAGTGCATGAAACACTTGGTCAATGAAGGACATCTCACCTCAAATGAAAAAGGGGATTGCGTTGCTTGTGTAGCAGATGGAGCCATTGGTTGAACATCCAGGATGGTCGAACTAGGGGGGCCAGGAACTGCTCCTGCTAGTGGTGGCTACAATCACAAAATGTTGAAATGGTTAGACATGCATGAATAAACAATAGACAACAATAATAAACTATGTAAATATCATGTTGAAATAGTTACATACCTGTGTGTGATCAGTTGCCATTGCAGATGCAGCACTGACTGCTGCATCAACCATCGATGCAAGGTTTTGAGTAGACAACTCGGGTTCCTGATGCAGTAAACATGCAATTCAAACATTAACAAAAACAATTTATGCACTGGATTTTAAGTTAAACAACAAATATCATCGACGGATATACATTACCATGGTATGAGTAAGCCCATGGTCGTGGGAAGCTGGAGTCTTGCTAGGAGTAGGCCGCCTCACATACACATGACCCTTGTTTACGAATGGCCTAGCGAGAGATACAAATCCAGGCAATGGTCCAAATGTCTCGGATGGTGCCTACAGTCAGCAAGTGTTCATGTAGTTAGACATGCATGATTCAACAAACAAACATGTATTTAAAAAATGACATTTTTAACTGTTTACCTGGAGCCCAGATGTTTCCTCGGACGGTACGACCATGGGTGCTACCTCCACATTAGCTTGCCCCAGTGAAGGATCTTCCATCTGCAAGTTTAATAATTGTAAATATTAGACCGTAGATAGCATTAGTGAACTAAAATGTAAAGTATGTGGAAATTAACAAGTATTAAAAAACTGAAATTTTAAAATGTTTACCTCGGTGTGAGATACGACAATGGGTGCTATATAAGATGGGCCTGCCAAATGGGTAGCATCATGCCCCCCTGTAGAGTCTGGAACATCTGACTCTGGGGCGTCGCTGTCGGCATAAAGCATCAATTGCAAGTTCACAAAATTAATATATTAGCTCAAACTATATATATGTGTACAAAGACGAAAATAAATGAAGAATTTATTACAATTAACCATCTACATACCTCACTCAAAAACCCATTGAAGGCAACATCTGAGGCAAGACCATAGTAGGGACGACCACACGATGTGCACTCGTGAGGCTCAATACTAGGCTGGGGATGTGCCGATGGTCCTACACTAGTGGATGGTCCTGCACTAGACGATGGTCTTGCATGGTGACAACCTTGTGTATGTACCACACCAGGGACAGATGTCCCTTCCTCACCCATATGCTGAACCATAGTGCCATGGCAAACAACCGCCCATGCCAAACTCAAAAATGCATCACGTGTCTATGGAATAACACGATGTGCAGGTGGGACATCTGGTCTAGGCAACTGCTTGCGAGGTGCAGGGATAGGGTGATCCTGGTCTCGAAGCCTCGCATTGGGTTGGTTTTGGGGCATCCCCCCATCGATCCCCTGAAACTGCAAGATATCAAAATAGTTTACGTGTTTATGTAACACGACCTTTGCATACATCTTTTGAAGGAAATACAAGGGAATTTTCTTGTTGTTATGTGGTGGCATATCAAAAACCATGTACCATCTGTCCATCCAGTTATCAAAAAATGGTTGAAACGTGCACCACTCAATGGAGATATGAGGCCTGTTTTAATTTGGGATTTCCCCCGACCGAGGGTGCCTAAACATTGCAAATATGAGCTCTTTGGATATTTTCAACTTTTTTATTGCATTGTAGTCTAGCCCATCAGCATATTCTTGTCTTTTTCTTTCTCTATATGATGTAATATCATATAGTACATTGCTATAATGTGAAATGGTGTCAACAATTGCATCCAAGGTTGATCCAAGCGAGTGGCGAATCTTGTCACCACCATTAAAAGCTGCACTAATGCCCCTCAAGTGGGAAAGCTCAATCAGTATCTCGTCATTTGTGTCCATAGCCACAACTGCAATAAAAACATCAATACGAAAATCATTAGAAACATATACATGGTATATAATGATGTCTCTTCAAAATTGAAAATGTATTAAATCAAACTCAAGTAAGCAATTTAATGACATTCACTTACATACATTTAAAACTTAAAATTAAACATTTAACAATTTAAAAGTAAGTTTTATTCAACTTCTTTCTAGAAGTTAAGGCACTTCTTAACCCTCATTGGTGACTTTTCCATGCAAACTTGGGTTTAAACTTCTTAGAATTTAGGAGTGTTATTTTGACATGTTTTGGACTTTACGTCCCTTGCAAAAAACAATATTTCCATCAACTTCATAAGCTAACATTAAATTTATTGATTTCAACATATTAAACCTTGTGGTTGGAGGGGAGGACAAAGTGGCATGGAATGAAATGGATTTTTATGAGTTTGTCTTGCCAATATGATTACATATGTAGTTGAGATGACTATCAATGATTAAGATGTTGAATAATCAACTAGAGATTGTGACTAGAATGATAATAACAACAATGCCAACTTAATAAGATATCACAAGTGGAATATGATAGTGTTATCTCAGAATTATCACATGCATATTTATTAATTTGATCCAAGTATTATGATATGTGATTGATATGACAAGATGGTTGATTAGGAGGATAAAGATTAAGTTGAGATAAAACAACTAAATTTAAATGTCACAGTCCTAAGACTATGACTACATTCAGTTAATGAATTTAAGTAAGAATAGGATATGACTTGTTAGGCTTAGAAAGATGGTTAAGGTAACATGCCCGGGGGCATGTTAGGTGGTAAAACTCAGACCCGTGTCTTAAACACAGTCTTTAAGAGGGATGGAAGTTTATGATAGATGTAGGGTTAGGACAACATCCAAGGGAAGAAGGTCCGAGATAGGTAAGAATGTTAGAAGGGTTTTAGGATAGGTTTCTAGGAGTAGTTACTAGGTCAGGGCCACAGGTCTTTTTGGGTGTAGATTAGGATTGTTGGATATGTAAACGACAGGGGCGAGGGACTATTAGGATATGTGAGGCAAGAAAAGGGGTGAAAATTAACTCGTTCATGGTTGGAAACACTCTCACGACACACTCTAGGTAGTTCATGGGTGTTCACCATTTCCATCGTTCTAAAAACATGGAAACCAACCAAAAGTGACAATTCCCTGGAACAAAATAGAGACAATTTCTCTCTGCAAAATCGATCTCTACATTGTATGGAAAGTTCAGAAAATTAAATAAAAAACATAGTGATTTTCTATATGAAGTCTTTGAGTTGAATCGATGGTCCCTGAGCATTGAGTAGATTGATCGAGGGTGTGGATAGGGCAGGCCCGAGAGGCACTTTGTTAATGTGTTTTGGCATTTAGTTAAGGGTGCTTAACTAAGAGGCAATGTATAGCTACATACATTTGTGATGAAATTTTGATTATGTTCATGGACAAATGATTGTGATGAAATTTTGAGAAACCAAGGTATTAATTTTTTATGCATTTTTTCTATTCACGTTTGTGCATCCATTTCATCTTGTTATGGCCATTTCTGAGGAAAATTATTTAATTAGTATCATGGGAAATGGCCTTTGAGGGTTGGAAATTTGGGTTTCATGTGGATGGATACATTGTAGAAAGGGAGGAGTTCTATTTTTTTCGATTTTTGGTTGGATTAGGAATTTTTGAGTTTTTGAAAAGGGATTCATTGTAATTATTCACTCATCTTGGTTGAGGGAGATGTGAATTTAATTAGAGATTGGGTATTTCCAATTTTATAAATATTACAAAACTAGGTTGTTTTAAACTATAAAAAAATGGTAATTTAGGTTAAGACATGACAAAAAATGGTATGGGTGAATGAATTACCTAATTAGATGACAATCCACCGATGAATTTGCCTCCCCTCCAACTAAATCGAGCTCCTCAGATACTCCAGGGCACACAAACCATCCTCATCCAAGCTCGAATTCACGTTTCTGATGCGTGAAAAGTGCCGCAGGTGGTCGGGGGTGGTCGGGATTGTGTTTTTAAATTGATTTTAGATTTACAAAACGCGTACGCGTTTTGTAAGTACATAACACGTATGCGTTTTGTAGTTCTATAACGCATACGTGTTATGGTTACCTAACCTACATATCTAATGACATGTCAGGCTCGGGTTTTACCATACCAAGTGCTAAGTATCAGAAATGCGTTATGTTTTTATGTATCAGAAACGAGTTTTGAAAAACTAGGATTGCATCTAAAGTGACCCTCATCTTCTTGCACACACCCAGAAACAAATGGTCAAAGGATTTCCAAGTATAGTGCAGGTCAACAAGCTTGTGTGAGAGCTGCATATTGGGTAAGCATCATAGGGATAAGTTTGTCTTTGGAATATCATATAGAGCAAAGGCACCTTTGGAGCTTGTATATACAAACTTGTGTGGTCCAATGCAAACACCTTCATTGGCTAGTAATTTTAACCTTCATTGATGATTACAATAGGAAGACATGGGTCTATATTGTAAAGCAAAAGTCATAAAACTTTGTTGTGTTCAAGAAATTTAAAGCCATGGTCGATGAGGAGAGTGATAATTACATCAAAGTGTTGAGATCTGATATATGAGGAGAATATAAGTCAACTAAATTCTTAGAGTATTTGAGTCAAGAAGGAATCAAGAGGCAATTTACAACAAGGTACATACACCTTAGCATAATTCTGTGGTTGAAAGGAAAAACCTAACCATCATGGAAATGACTTGAATCATGTTGAAGGAGAAGAATCTACCAAAAGAGTATTGGGGAGATGAAGTTGCATGCTTTGCTTATATCCCAAACAAAAGTCCCACTAAGTGTGTGAATTATTGGGTACCCCAAGAAGCATGGAGTGGTAGGAGTTGCACTGTGGATCATATGAGGATTTTGGCATGCGTGGCATATGCTCATGTACATAAAGAAGCGAGAAGAAAAATCGATGACAAAAGTGAGAAATATATCTTTATCGGATATATTGAGGAGTCTAAGGATTATAGGATCTATAATCCCATTACCAAGAAGTGCATGGTCAGCAGAGATGTTAATTTTATGGAAGTAGAGGCTTCGGATGTAAGTGTTGATAAAATAGGGGGAGCTACTCTATCACATGGAGGAGATGATGATGGAGAGGAGCATGCCATACATGGTGAACAATAAATTCCATAGATTAATACACCTACAAAAATCGTACCTATAAGACAACCAGGTGGAGTGAATACATTGCAATTCAAAACACCTATAATTCAAGAGTGTGGTGAACCATCAGGCTATGGAGGACAACACCCATCGAGTTCATAGGTAAGCAGTGATTCTGATCCTACTTTATTTCAATTGAGGTCTAGGATTAAAGGAAAAAATACTAGAAGTCTTAGGGAGCTATATCAATAGCAAGATGATAATTTAGCTCAAGTGTCAAATTATGCATTAGTTTCTTATCACCCATATACCTTTGAACAAGCAGTTTAGGATGATGTATGGGTGAAAGCCATGGATGATGAGATTGATGCAATATAGAGGAATGGCACTTGGGAGCTTGTATATTTACCTTCGGATAAGAAGTGTGTGGGTGTTAAGCGGATCTACAAGACAAAACTGAATGTTGATGGTGATGTTGAGAAGCACTTGAGGCAAGAATTGTTTCTCAAGGGTTTAGTCAACAACCCAGTGTTGATTATAATCAAACATTTTCCCTTGTGGAAAGATTAGACATGGTAAGGCCTATATTAACTATTGCAATGCAGTGCATATGGGATGTACATCAGATGGATGTAAGTGCAGACATTCCAAGGAGGAGGATAAAATAGGTCATGTGAGAGAGTGTGTTGAATCGTACCAAGTTCTAAGGCTACTTACACAAAAGGTGTAGCATGAACTAGAATTAGCACATGAGAAAAAAAAGACGTTCACTAACTACCACTAACAATCACAACTATCTAATGCATAATTGAGTATCAAGGTAAAAGGTTTAATTATGATCTTTGTTTGCAAGATAGAGAGCGTTTCCATGCAATGTAGAAAGTAATAGTTGTAAAAATTTGACGTATAAAAATGAAATACACACGCAATTTGATGTTTCTCATATCACGTACGTGATGTTTATATAACATGCACCCGATGTTTATAAATAGCACACACAATGTTTATTGGCGCGGAAACACAATTTGAATTTAAACATAACGTGCATGCATTATGCAACACTGTAAAAATATCCTCCTCACATAACTACATGTCACTTCGTATCCTATATGTTATGCAACACTGTAAAAATATCCTCCTCACATAACTACGTGGCACTTCCTATCCTATACGTATGCTATGGATTTAGCTTTAGAGTAAACAAGCTTGTCATGTGGAACTAGCTAAACCATGGCTAATGTGACATTTTTTCTCTTTTCACAATATGTTTATGTTTCAAGGTTTGTTATAGCATGTTACAAACAATCATGGATGGTGAAATTGCAAACATAGATAGAACTCTTTTTTGTAGATTACGAATATGTAATTTTAAGAAAAAAATTATACTTTTTATATTTTTCTTGTGATGTTTTCCCCAAGTAAACTCTGTGTCTCTTGTGTGCTTGCATTATTGTGTCCATGATTGATATGCTGTAGATTTGTTGTACATGTTGTTCTCTCAGTTAAGATCCTAGATCAGATTGAAGTAAATTCTGAAAATTTAACAGAATGTGTACCGACTCCAGAGCTATCAACATGATCACGATCAAGTACCGGTTTCCATTGCCAATGATGGATGACTTGAAGGATTTCCTGAGTGGAGCAACATACTTCACAAAAGTAGACCTGAAGAGTGGATATCACTGGATTAGGGTCAAAGAAGGAGATGAATGGAAGACAACATTCAAAACAAAAGAAGGGTTGTATGAGTGGTTAGTCATGCCATTTGAGTTTACTAATGCACCCAGCACATTCATGAGACTGATGAATGAAGTGTTGAAACCATTTCAAGGAAAGTTTGTCGTAGTCTATTTAGACAACATTCTAATTTTCAGTCAAACCAAGGTAGAACACTTGGAACACGTTCGACAAGTATTATAGAAATTGCAGGAAGAGAAGCTGATGGTAAATCTACAAAAGTGTTTCTTCATGAAGAAGGAATTGGTGTACATGGGATTTGTAATCTCGGGTAAAGGGTTGGTGATCGACCCAGAGAAGGTGAAGGCAATAGTGGATTGGCCGTAACTGACAAGTACAACTGGAGTGAGAAGTTTCCATGGACTTGCTAGTTTCTACAAGAAGTTCATTCAGGTATTCAGTCGAATTTGTGCACCACTGACATAATGCATGAGAAAGGGTGAGTTCAAGTGGATGGACGAATCCCATAACCTTTTCATTTGTCAGCCATTTTATAAAAAAATTATATGTTGCACTACTAGACACCAACCTTACCTGCTATAAAAAAATCCAATCCTTCATCATTACATTAAGACCTTCAAAAGTTGCACCAACACTAGGTGAACTGATTTCGAGGTCTCCTCACTTGGATAATTATAAAAATATCTAAAAAGTGCTATTTTTTTTGGAAAAATAGCAATGCACTAGTACTACTAGTTATCTAAATGTATATAAGTTTTCGTATAATGATTCCTTCATTTAGCCACTCAAAGTTTCCACCAACAAGGACATATACCTTATAATTTGCCAAACAAATAAAATGTCAATGTTAGAAAAAAACATAATTGAGCTAGTTATGAAAATTTTCCATAAATAAAAGTTCTATATTTAGAAAGACGATTCAATTTCCAATATTTCATTTTTTTTATTGAAACCAAGATTCATAGTGCAAGTGTCTCGAAATAGCCATGAAAGATGAGGGATGTATGTTTTTTCAGTTTTCTGTTGCATCTAACATACCAAAATTGACCATCATTAGCTCACACTCACTCGATTTCTAAACGATCACATCTTGGAAAGAAAGCATCCAAGCATAGTTGGATCAACCACCTATTCAATTCCCACTGCATATAGAGTCACCGATTTAGAATGTCTATAGTAGCATTGGTTTTTGAAGTGTTGTGGATGGAAACAACGATATAGAAGTTGGTATGGGTGACTAGTTACTAAATACCCATGCCTTGGAGGGAATGCTGGTAAATTATTTATAGCAAGATGAGCTTGGGGAGGGATCTCATATTGGTGATACCTACGTTAAAAGCCTAAAATATTTGTTGGATAACCAATGAATTGCAAAAGTGATTAAAAATGAATTTTAAGAGGAGGTGGGTTTCATAGACACCATAATAGCACTGAATCACAACTAAACAGAGATAAACATATGGAATAATTAACACATCATGATCATTACAAAATTTCCATTAATAGATCAATCAATTGGATAGTCTATATATAATCCAAAGCATAACTAAATCCCACGATATAACATAGACATAGTCAACTTTGATCACCTTAAGCACACCCAAATATTCAATTTTTATTTTGTGTCGACCTACACACAAGGTCAGATAGTTAGGACCACCTTTAATCAATTTGATTGACCAATCCACTCTCCAATCATCTTTCAAATGTCAAAATAATTACACCAACCATCTATAGAAGATTCAATAATTGGGATGAGACTATTGTTCCAACACCTTCATGAGTGCAACCGTTTGGAGATTCAAGAGGTGGAATTGTTCTTGTAGGCCCCACATAATTGTAGGTTCCTAAATCCTAGGCATAGCCTGAACTTTCATATAGTTATATTTGGTTACTTTTTTCATAAATATATATGCAATTGTTATATATGTCAATTTTTTATGATATGTTCATCCGCCGAGAACTAAATGAGATACACAACTGTCTCATGTACCAATTGTCTCAAATAATTAGCATGAATCTCCACATGCTTCATCTTAATGCGATAAACAAGTTTTTCAACTACTTGTATTGCACTTTTATTGTCATAGTACACTATAATGAACTCCTTAAAAGGAAATCCAAATTCATTCATTAGTTGTGAATCTACATTATCTCCATGAAAGTATTAACTTTGCAACAATATTCAACCTATGTGGTTGATATGGAAATCACTTTCTTTTTCTACAATACCAGACTATGCAGGACTGATATCCACAATGAAATACATATCCAAATCTTATCTTCTTATCTTCTTCATCTCCAACCCAATATGAGTCAATATAACCAACCATCCCGTTCATATTCTAGTTACAATTATTTATATTGAGTTTATATGTACCTTTGATATAATTAAGAACCTATTTGTGATCTTCAAGTCACTCTCTCTGTTAGGAACCCATGTCTTTACTTTGTTAGTATGTTGTTGTTGGATGCATATGCTTTGTAAGTCGTCATGTAGTATTGTTGATCCATAGTTTGTAGTGGCCCATGGTTTTGACCCATCGTATTGGCGCCTAGACTTAGTATATAAGTGTGTGTTGAGACCTATGAAGGCACCGTGAAGTTATTTGTATTGAGCTTGCTCATAGGAGGTTGCCCCCTCGAAGTGGCCTGTGATCAATATAAAAGTGATTCTGAGTTTTGTCATTTCTGCTATTTCGCATATTCGTATTAATTAATTGTTGCAGGTGCATCACATCTGGTATCAGAGCACTTTCTTGGGCTCACTGGGTGAAATTTCTGCCAAATTTTTTTTCGCATCTGTTGCAGGTTCGGATTTGGGAATAATCCCTATCCGCTTAACTGTGGGAAGTACTTGGGCATAAGCCCTAAAAATCATTGTGAGGAGTACCACAGGAACCTCGAAGTAGCTGGCCCATTGAGAGGACCTGCCAGCGAAAAGGGCCACGACCCCTACCTGATTGACTCGTTCCCACCCATGAGGTAAACCAAGAGCTGTCGTTTGTGGCAAAGCGGTTATCAGTTTTACCTGAGCCATGGAGTGAGGGGTACTGCCCCAATACGCAAGTCGTCAGACAACATTGGTGGCCGAGTGAAACCCCTGAACTGTTAGGAAGCCGCACATACCTGGGGTCCATATCTACTTTCAGCTGAACTATTGTCGATCACTACTGTGCCATTTCAGATCCATTTTGCAAGCCATTCCAGATCCAGCCTTTTTCAATCCATTCGGCACTATTGGAGATCCCTTCCGAGCCGTAGCCGCTCTAGTCTGGAAAAAAAAATCGAGCCGTAGCCGACTGAAAAAAAAAACCGATCCATAGCCGCTCTAGTCTGGAAAAAAAAAAAAAGGTTTTTTGTCCATATCTCCCTTGTTTTCACTCTGCTTCCCTTGAAATTTTTGGGGAACCCCTGTCATCCCATTCTGCATATTTCATTCCTGAGTACCCTATCCCCAATTCCCCTTCCCAAAGCCCGAAAGCCCACATTTGTCTATTTTTAGGGTTTGCCATAACTTCCTCAGATTTCACCCAATCACCTTCAAATTTTACCACAGAGTTCTTTTCTGAATTTTGCTTCTTTGTCCTCCTCTGCAAAATTTTCCTATTCTTTCACCCCGATTCTGAAATCCTCATTTTTGCTTCCCTGTCTAGTTGATAGTGTCCAACACCTAGTCAAACCCCAATTACCCTTCAGATTTTTTCCCAAGTCCAGATTTTCCCTTACTGAAGCAGTTTTTGTTTTTGTTTTCATACCCAGTCAAAAAAAAAAAAAAAAACTCCTGGTTATGGTTGTCACCCGTGCAGGAGCAAAAACCATGGAAGAAGCACTTGCAACCATCCAAGCCAAACTCCAGGATCTGGATGAAAAATTTCTCGGCCTCCATCTTGAACATTCAGCTATGAACAAAAAATGATAGTCCGAGTCTTCATCAGACAATGGGTTCTCTTCTACTAGCAATTTCCGTGGTCCGAAGCTTGATTTTCCTCGCTTCAATGGTACTGATCCAATTGGATGGATCTATCGTGTAGAACAGTATTTCAGTCTGCATAATACTTTTGATGTCAACAAAGTTCCGCTGGCATCCTTTCACTTGTAATAGGAAGCTCTTCAATGGTACCATTGGTACATCAAGGCTCATCCATAGCCCAAATGGTCAGACTTTTGCCAGCTCCTTTTGTAACGATTTGGTCCTAGTGCTTTTGATGACTTCACCGGAGCCCTCACTAAACTTCGCCAAATTGGCACTGTGAGATAGTATCAAACCGAATTTGAGAACTTAGCCAACCACACCAAAGGATTGTCTGATAACTTTTACCGGAGTTTTTTTATCAGTGGTCTAAAGGATGCCATCCGCTCTGAGGTCAAAATGTTCTGTCCCACCACAAGGATGGAAGCCCTAGGGTTGGCTAAGTTGGCAGAAGACAAGATTGCAGCCAACAACGCTCCAAGCCCACTTTTGTTCCCTTCCGAAATATGGGTTCTCAGCAAACACTTATACCGCAGGCTCCTCGACCGACTCCTATCAAGCGTTTGTCTGAAACAGAGATGCAAGCATGCAGAGAAAAGGGGCTTTGCTATAATTGTGATGAGAAATTCACTCGGGGACATAGATGTGTTCAACAAAAGCTCTATCTCTAGGATGTGGAGTCTCCGCCTGCATCTGAAATTGGTGACGAAGATCCAGAAACACTGGATGCTCCGGTCGACATTCAGGAACCGCCTATTGACCCTCCATCTCAGGATGACCAGCCAGAGATATCTCTCCATGCTTTAGCTGGAATCACCACCCCCCAAACAATGCGGGTTAGGGGTTACTTCAAGAAGCTTCCTCTTACAATACTCATTGATTCTAGTAGCACTCATAATTTCATTGACCCTTGGATCGCCAAACAAGCTGATTGTTTTATCCATCCTTGCTCGAACTTTGAAGTCATGGTTGCTAATGGGGGCACCTTACCTTGCAAGGGGAAGTGTAGAAATGTGCATATCTCTATGGGAGATTATACCTTGTGCTCTGACATGTTTGCCTTGCCCTTAGGCGGATGTGATGTGGTTTTGGGTGCTCAATGGCTACGCACACTTGGCCCTATCTTATGGGATTTTGTTGAACTTTGGATGCAGTTTTCCCTCAATGGACAAAAACACACATTGACAGGATTACAACCAGGTTCTCTCAGCATCATCAGTTCACATCGCATGGAAAAACTCCTCAAGAAGAATTCACATGGTGTCATCGCTCAGATCCATTCCATTCAGATGCAACCATCAACGGTCTCCACTACTCCTTTGGATCTACAACAAATTTTGGATCGATATACAGGTGTCTTTGCTGAACCAGTGGGATTGCCACCTTCCAGGCCAGAAGAACATCATATTCATCTCCTTCCTGGCAGCGTTCCTCCCAACATCAGGCCCTATCGCTACCCATTTCACCAAAAAACAGAGATTGAAATGCTCGTTTGGGACTTATTGAAGCAAGGTATTATTCGCCCAAGCACTAGTTCCTTTTCTTCTCCAGTTATTCTTGTCCGCAAAAAAGATGGGTCATGGCACCTCTGCATTGACTTCCAAGCACTTAATCACCTCACCATCAAGGATAAGTTTCCAATTCCTGTTGTTGATGAGCTTCTTGATGAGCTTCATGGGGCTCACTTTTTCTCCAAGTTGGATCTTCGTTCTGGGTATCATCAAATTCGGGTTCATGAGGATGATATCCCTAAAACAACTTTCCGCACACCTGATGGCTATTATGAGTTTTTGGTCATGCCCTTTGGCCTCACTAATGCTCCTTCCACATTCTAGGCCTTAATGAATAAAATATTTCGACCCTACTTGCGGAAATTCATTCTGGTATTCTTTGATGATATCCTCATGTAAAGTAAAACATGGGATGAACATCTCCAGCATCTGGATCTTGTCATGCAACTTTTCTCTGACCATCATCTCCATGCCAAGCAGTCTAAATGTGTTTTTGGACAGAAGGAAGTTGAGTATCTCGGGCACATTATCTCAGCACAAGGGGTTCGCGTGGATCCTGCCAAAATCTATGCCATGAACAATTGGCCGCATCCTCAGACACTTAAGAGCCTTCGTGGTTTTTTGGGGTTGACTGGCTACTACCTCAAGTTTGTCAAGGATTATGGGAAGAGTGCAGCTCCATTAACTGCTCTATTGAAAAAGGATGCTTTTACATGGACACCTACTGCTCAGTGTGCATTTGACAAACTAAAACAAGCTATGTGTACTACACCTGTGCTAGCTATGCCCGATTTTTCCAAGCCCTTCTGTTAAATTTTGAGTATTAAATCACAATACTATAGGATCTTTGCTGAGAGAATAACATCTACAGTATATCAATGCATGACAATCATAATATGACAAGCATCACAAGCATCACAAGAATCAAAAGCATAGAGACAAGAGACACAGAGTTTCCGTGGGGAAAACCCTAAGGTGAAAAACCCCACAACTTCCTCAGAGATAGAGAGAGCAATGGCTCAACCAAAATACAACCAAATAATACTGAGATAGTCTCCTAGCAGATGATCCTCCTCCTCCTCACTAGTGCGCCACTTTTCAGAGAGAGAGATAGTTACTTTTTCGAGTGAGTAAAATAGAGATCTCCTATCTCTATTTATACTCACCTTTTTGCCCAGTGACCTACTGGGGCCGACTTGTCTACTTAGATACACCCACATTATATTATATATTAATCAGGGCCGACCCCATAAGGTGGTCTAATAACCCATCGGCAAGTACACACACTTGCAACACTTGTCAATCCACATGACGACACTTCCTTATAGAGGAATAACACATCTCTTATAAGGGTATATAATATACAGATGAAATACATTCCGAAGTTACATATACATCAACACCTTCACTATTGAGAGTGATGCTTGTGGCAATGGACTTGGTGGTGTTCTCCTTCAAGATGAACACCCCATTGCGTTCACCAACAAAGCCCTTTCAGGTAAGAATTTAGCTGCCTCTACCTATGAGAAGGAAATGATGGCTATTTTGCATGCAGTACAGAAGTGGTGCCCATACCTATTAGGGAATCATTTCTGCATCAAGACTGATCGCCATAGTTTGAAATATTTCTTGGACCAGCATGTCTCCTCCCCGGCACAACAGGAATTGGGTTAGCAAACTCATGGGTTATGACTATGAGATCACTTACAAGAAGGGTAAAGACAATATTGTGGCAGATGCTTTTTCTCACACATTTGATGCGCAAGGTTCTCTTTCAGCTATTTCTATGCCTGTTCCAAATTGGTTGCAATCTGTTCAACAGGGTTATGTCAATGACTCTTCCTTATCTCAAATCATCCAATGCTTGACCAACAACCCTTCTGTTGTACCACATTACTCTTGGGATGGTGCTTCTCTACGATACAAGGGTCGTCTGGTGCTTCCCCAGAGCACAGATCTTCAATGGGTTGTCTTCTATGAACTCCATGCTTCTCCATCGGCAAGGCACTTTAGGTTCCTCAAAACGTATGAATGAGCACGGCGTAACTTCTTTTGGCAGGGCATGAAAAGGACAATTCAACAGATGGTGGCCGAATGTGATACCTGCCAGCGCAATAAGGGTGAAACAACACTCCTTCCAGGATTGCTTGAACCCTTGCCCATACCTACACGGATTTGGACAGATATTTCTATGGATTTCATTGAAGGGCTCCCTAAATTTGGAGGGAAGACAGTGATTCTCGTTGTGGTTGATCGCCTCTCCAAATATAGTCATTTTTGTGCTCTCAGCCATCCCTATACAGCCTCCTCCGTCGCTCAAATTTTCCTAGACCAGATCTTTCGTCTTCATGGCATCCCTTCTTCCATTGTCTCGGATCGTGATGCGACTTTCACCAGTCATTTTTGGACAGAACTATTTCGCCACACTGGCACCAAACTGAAGATGAGTTCAGGGTATCACCCACAAACAGATGGTCAGACTGAAATTATCAATAAATTCTTGGAAACTTATCTTCGTTGCTTCACCTCGGAACAACAACATCAATGGGAAAAGTGGCTTCCTCTCACTGAATGGTGGTACAATACCTCTTACCACACCGCCTCTAAAATGACCCCATATGAAGAAGTCTATGGTCAGGCACCTCCAGCTCTTCTTCCATACACCCCCACCAGTTCACCAGTTTAGGAAGTTGAAACGGTCCTTCAAAACCACAATCAGATTCTTTGCATTTTGCGGGACAATCTTCACATGGCAAGAAATCACATGAAGCAACAAGCTGATCAGCACCGTTCTGAGCGCACTTTTCAAGTCGGCAATGTGGTTTTTCTTCGTCTCCATCCATACAAACAATCCTCCTTGAAACTCAAAGGGCGTCATAAGCTCGCTCCAAAGTTCTATGGGCCATATCGGATTCTTCAGAAGATTGGGTCTGTTGCTTATAAATTGGAACTTCCTCCTTCTTCCCGCATTCATCTAGTCTTTCATGTCTCTTGTCTGAAGAAAGTTCTTGGCACCAACATCAGTGGACAAACGATTTTACCCGAACTGGATAATGAAGGATCCATCCTTTTGGAGCCAGAGGCCATCCTCAATTGGCGCACGCGTCAGCTTCGCTCTCTCTCTATCACAGAGGTCTTAATTTAGTGGCACGGCATGCAACCAGAGGATGATACATGGGAACCACTCCTTCAGATTCAACAACAATTTCCACATCTAAATCTTTGAGGACAAAGCTTTTTTTAAGGGGGAGGGGATGTTAGGAACCTGTTTGTGCTAGAAATTGTTTCCAAGGCCAAAGAAACAAGCCAACACAATCTCAAATGTAAAACTCAATAAAACTAGGGTTTATGGTTTGTTTAAAAGGTTTTTAATGGTTGTAAGCTTTGGGAACAATCAGGGAATACATTCATGAGCAAGATAATAACTAAATCATAAACAGATGATGATAAAGATGCATAATATATCACACAAGATCCAACAGAAACACTATGATGAGGTTCATTCATAAAAGACAAGCATCACTAGCAAATACACATAAACCAGTAATGAATATATCAATTAAGAAACTAAACAAGTTCAATAATGAAGCCAACACAGAAAACTGAAGGGGAAAAATGTCATATATCTCATAATTTCATCATCAAATGCATATAAGAGTCTTGGTACTTAACTCCTGAACAAGTCTGAAGACAAAAGTAGTCTGAAGACCTCCTGAAGCTCCCAAAAATCAGAACCCCATATATGACTTTCTAACCTCTCTAAATACTAATCTTTACAAAATCAGTTAGGGATCTAACCCTAACTGCCTTCCATCTATTCGATGAGGTAAAGTAAAATGTACAATATTTACAAAATTACAAAATATGCTAAAAATAGTAAATCACTAACATATGTGTTTATCAACTAGTGACAACTAACTAAATGAACAACTGACTTATAGATCTTTTGCTGCTTCAGCCAGCAGAGCGATACCATCTGATGCTTGATCTTTCTTCTTAGCTTTCTTCTGCTCCTGCTCCATGTCATTTATCTTCTTGATGAGCTCCTCGTTTCTCTGCTGCAGGTTCTGGACTGTCTTCTCCAACTCTGTGCAATGCATGTCAGTAGCTCTTTTTCTCTTTAATGCTTCCTTTGCTTCTGCTATCAACTCCTGAAAATGGTCATTTACATCTTGTAGATCTTCTCTCAACCTTCTGTTAGCCATCATTAATCCATCATTGACCTCTTGCATGTAACTCATTTGATGTTTGTACTGCTTAACAGTTTTTTGCAAATTCTCTCTGTCAGAGTCAACTAGTTTGTCTATTGTAGGATCTTGTTCCTCATCAGGTCTCCAAGGTATATCAAGTTTTTTGAAGATTTCAGCCTCTTCAATTAATAGGTCTGCAGGAGTGTCTTCAATGCTAGGATTTTTCTCACCTGTTGCTTAAATGTCAGCCTGAATTTAAGAGTATCAAAGGACACCATGTCATTTTTAAAACCTTGAGCAAACTTACAGGACACTTCTGCATTATACCCATCTATCTTCTTGAAAAAATCCATCCAACAAGCTTGTTGAAACAGCTCAGCACATCCAGGGAGTTTTTCAATCCATCCTACATCAGTAGGTTCGGCCCTGTTTATCTTACCAGTCCTGCCCATTCTTCTTCAATCAAATATTCGGTATCCTTTTGTATTGTTTGCAAGAAGAAGATCAATTTAGGAGGTTAAAATACTGTCAAATGTATAGGCTCCTCACATCACTGCAACCTTAGCTTTGACAGGGTCATATTTCATAAAAAAAGAAACTGCTATCTTCAACCCTTGCTCAGCCTGGTGTCTCAGAGCATCAGAAATAACTATTTCTCTGGTCGAAATTGCATTTAAAAACATAATTTAACCTTTCCTTTGATCAATTTTGACAGAGTAAGCCTCAGCGAAAAAAACCCAAATTTGCAGTTATATTGGCTTTTCAGGAAATACCTTTAAATTGTTCAACTGCAGTTATTTAAAATCACGACTTGAGTTGTCAAATGAGTCACCTTGGATGTACAGACGTCCTCCAATGTTCAATTTAACTGCTAGCAACGAAATTAGGAAGCCCTAATTTCCCGTGAAGCCATCAAAACCTCTCCTTTGTTCGGCAGCGACAATGTCCGATTTTTTAGTGGTTATGGCTACTCCACTTAGTCCTTCATCTTTGAATGTGCCTGTAAATGACAAACTCCTCCCACATTTACCTCAAATCATACTGCTACCTGTCAAAAGGACTTACATTTGGGCTCATGATGAGCACGATTTCCTCACAATGTGTAACCACTTGGAATCATGATGTTCCCTGCATCAGCACGTAACAAATCCTCCAGAACATGTAATTAGTCATTCATCATTCCAAACGTGCCAATATTTTCTAAAAGATCGGAGGAATTTGGAGTCGCGATATTCTTGTAGCGCGCCTTTGGTGATTTTGAGCTCCAGCGCTACAAGAATAATTTTAACACTGTTTTGGTGCTTTCTAACAGCTTTTTGTCATTTTGCATAGGGTTTTAAAGCTGTCAGGGTAATGATTATACATGACTCTACTTACAGTATGGTTTATGAGCCCATTATTTGATATGGTGACTTTTTAAACCCTTTAACCAAAACAAACCTAAAGTTTAAAACTTGAAAATTTCAAAATCAAGCCCAAAATTTCATATAAAAACTAAAGGAAATTTCCTAAAGAGGGAAAAATCAAATTAAAGTAAATAAATAACCTAAAATAAAATCACAATCAAAATATAAAATTAAAGGAAACAAATTCATGACTTAACAGAACCCATGTCTTTACTTTGTTAGTATGTTGTTGTTGGACGCATATGTTTTGTAAGTCGTCCCGTAGTATTTGTTGATCAATAGTTTGTGTTATTGTTGTTGGCGCATATGCTTTGTAAGTCGCCCGTAGTATTGTTGATCGATAGTTTGTAGTGGCCCATGGTTTTGACCCATAGTATTGGCGCCTAGACTTAGTATATAAGTGTGTGTTGAGACCTATGAAGGCACCATGAAGTTATTTGTATTGAGCTTGCTCATAGGATTTTGCCCCCTCGAAGTGGCTTGTGATCAATATAAAAGTGATTCTGAGTTCTGTCATTTCTGCTATTTCGCATATTCGTATTAATTAATTGTTGCAGGTGCATCACACTCTCTTGGATCATACATGAACTTGGAGACCACATTGATATCAAATGTATATCATGTTGATTGTGAGTCAAATGAGTATACGAACAAGTTTCCTATAGATTGTAGCATAAAATTTCAAAGAATCACAATATTTAGTTAGATTTACTCTTGACTAATATGGTGTAGCAGACAATTTAAATTCTTCCATCATGAACCTTGTCAATAGATCCAAATCATATTTAAGTTGTGAGATAAATATATTATAATCCATTTACAAATCTTGGATACAAGTCCATAAAGAAATTTGACATACCATAGTCAGTCATTAAAGGTATATGTTAGCTTCTCCTTCAAACCCAAAATCAAGTTAGCACTACCACCAATAAGACTAAGTTATTGGCATATAATGAAACTATAAAAATATCATCATTAACATTTAAAATATAAATATTGTGATCTGATTCAAAATGTTTGAAACCAAGGTCGAGAAAGAACATGTCGATCTTTTCGTACCACACCATGGGGGCTTGTTTCAAACCATATAAGAATCTCTTCACTTAACACATAAAATTGCCATCCTTATCAAGTCTTAGGGTTTGCTCCATACAAATATCCTTAGTGAGATCACCATGTAAGAATTTACTCTTGACATTCTTATGATGCACCTCCCATCAATATTGAGTAGTAAGTGAAAGTATACCCTAACATAGTTCATCATGGTAATGGAGGCCAAAATCTCGGTGTAGTCAATAACTTCTCATTGAGAGTTTTTTTTCACTATAGATAGACTTGTGCCTCTCAACAATTCCTTCATATGTGAATTTATCCTTGTAACCCATCAACATTTCACCACATTCTTTCATCACAGTCGAGGGACCAAGTCCCAAGTTTTTCATCGAGGAATTTTACTTTTCAACTATACCATTTTCCTATTAGGCTGACCTGTTTATTTGCATATGTATTAGGATCACATGCTTCTAGTACACATACTATTAAAGTGACACTAACACATTATTTATGTCCTTTTGTTTTCCTTGAGTTATGTACATTACTTGCATCAATGCTAGCAACTTCAATTGTCTTTTTCATCGAGTCATATATACATTACTTGCATAAACACTAGTGACTTCAATTTAGTTAGTCACCCATTGAGGAAGACTAATTTCCTTTGTACAAGAGTTACTATGTCAAATTCACCATGAGAACCCATAATGAATAAAATAAAATCCATTTCTTGTAATCAACTCTTGTAGAAGGTTGATTGTGAGTCAAGTCTATTTGTGAGTCGACTGTCTACTCAATAAGCTAATAGTGGACATGTCAATTTATGCTGTGAAATTACTAGTCATTCCATAATTCTCCAAAATTTCAAAGGCATCATTACTTAACAATCCAAAAGAGGAGTTCAATAGAGTAACACCTAAAGCCTACTCATCAAAGACAACATCCCTTTTACAAATAAATTCTTGTTTGAATATATCAAACAATGTGTAGTCTTTTGACTGATTAGAATAGCACACCATAATACAAGCATGACTCTTTACATCCATATTGTTTCTCTTATCATCTAGAATATGATCCTAACCTATACATCCAAATGTTATGAGAAGTATCATTAAGAGTTTCCTTCCACTCCATTTATCAACAAGGGTCATATACTAAATTTCTTTGGTTGAAATCATATTCAAAAGGTAGTTTGAGTCATATACAACCTCTACCCAAAATCTAGTTAGCATAACTTTGGTCTAAAATAAACACCGTGCAAGGTGCATATCTATACTAAGAGATACCATGCTATGACAAGTCATTCTTAGAGCCCTTGTTGTCATATTCTCGTCCATTCTTAGATTTTAGATATTTTACTCATCAACTACATTGCTTCTCGGCTAATACTTAATTCCTTTAAATTTTCAAAGACACGATTTTGATTCTTCAAGAAGATCCAAATATACCTGGAAAAATCAACAATGAAGGTCAAAACATACCTTGCACCTGCTAATGATGGTTGGTTCATTGTCTATTCGTCACTATGGACAAGTTTATGTTGGGTCTTTTTTGTAAGAGAATTTTTAGTCTCAAATGAAACCTGGTAATGCTTTCCAAGCACACACCCTTTACATTCACCATTAAAGGTAGTACCCTAGGTATCCCATTGACCATATTAAACTTCACCATCAATTATGCTCATTGGAGATTCAAATGTTCAAGTCATTCATGCCAACATTTTCTCTCATTGCTCATGGATCCTGCCGAGGAATTGTTATTTTTTTTAATAATTTGTCTTTAGGGTCAAGAATAGCATCAACAAGAATAAGAAATTCATTGTTATTATACTGAACACCCCAAACCTATCAAGCTATAATTTAACATTTTTGTAGTCTAGGTTAGTTGAGGTATATAGAACAAACTATCACTCAAACTTCGTAAATGATTATATGTATTAATGGTCACACCATTCTAAAATTCAATCCTACCACAATCAATAATAGTAAGTGCATAATCACATATAACATATATTTCATTCTTCTCATAGTTTTACTTAATAAGGAAAATAGAAAAGCATAGATAACCATATGATGAATAAACTATGCACAACTTTTCTATTATTTCTTCTCTCATTTATAAAAATAAAACACTTATCTAATTCTCTTATTCACACCAATCTTTCATTATAAGTGCCAAATTTTTTATTTTTCATGAATTTCAAGGATCAACCTTCAATTCAACAATGTTTCCTCATTAATTTTCAGAGTTTATTCTTTGGGATTACAATGAGTTTATTCTTTGACATTACAATGAATTTATTCAGACTTTCTAGCATTAGGATAATAGATAAAGACTTAGGCATACCCATGTGAAGTTAGAAAACACTAATTCGAAGTGAGAAGATTCATGTTTGTGAAAAGAGAAAGTGATTTTAGATATTCTCGAACCCCCTTGGGTTGATTTCGAAAAGGAACATTTTAGATGTGATAAGGATCGTCATTAAAATATGATTATAAAGTGCAAGTTCTATCATAGATATTGTTTTATGTTATTTTCTGTTTTCATTATTTTTAAAAGGGAACTTGTTTGAATTATTTATATATATATATATATAAATTTTTTCTATTTTTCTATGTCCATTATTTTCAAAAGGGAATTTGTTTGAATTATATATATATATATATAAAATAACAATTCAAATTATATTTAACAACAATTCAAACATGAAGAAGAATTAATTGTCTTTAAAATTAATATAACAACAACAATTTAAACTTGAAGAAGTACATAAATGTTTTAAAAAAATAAATATAAAAGTAAATAAATGTCTATTAAATTTAAATAGTTAAAGATATAGTTTAAATATTTTATAATATTAATTTTTTTTAGTAAAATTTTCCTTTTGTTTTGTTTAGAATGGTTGGAAATATGTAAAAAAGCTTAGAATCACATATATTAATTATGAAAATTGCATAATATGTATATCTTAAGGATAATTGAGGAAGTTGAATTTATTTATAAAATCAGAAACACAATTTAAACACTTCCAAAATTAGATTTTACCAATTTTAACCAAAACTCTATTTTTAAGTTAATTACACAACATCACCAATCATTATTATTATTTTTAATCTAAAAATAACAAAATAATAATTCCATACAACATTATTATTATTATTTTTAATTTGAAGATAACAAAATAATAATTCAATTCTTAATCATCAATGAATACTCTTAGAGTGTTACATAATGATCTTGACTATTAACCTCTAATTAACTTATCTTAGGCTACTAATCTATAATTAACTTAACTATATACTTTATTAGGTACAAAATTATAAAAATACATTATAATTTCAAAATTAGATTTGCAAACACAGTTGACATACAAAGCTGCTGCCCCTCAATAATTTATTTAAATAAACAGAAACACAAGTAAAAGCGATTTACACTCGACGAGAAATATCATTTTCCCTTTACTTTCATAAACATAACATATTTTTCACCACTTCCTGAACTCTCAGAGAAATTGTATCCCTGAGTTTTCTCCTGTTCCTTTTATAAACCTAACACATTTTTGGCTAACTTTACTCACCATCACTTCCTTTTATAAACCTAACACATTTTTGGCTAACTTTATTCACCATCACTTGAACTTGGAGTAACTGTACCCCTCAATTGACAAACCTACAATTTTTTCTGATTTCTCCGTCTGATCCAGTATGCACACTGATGTTGGCCATCTTCAACATAGAAGTGGGAAAATCTCTGGAGAAGGCATAAGGAAAGCTGCTGTAGTAATTCACAAAAAAGGCAGTCGATGCATTTGTGGTGGAGAAGAGAGCTTGATCCGACTGGAGAAGCCCCGTATTGTTCTGAAGATTTTTGAAATACACATTATCGAACCTGTCTTTGGTCACTGGATCCAATGGCGCCAGTGTATTTGCATCACTGTTCCCATCTGGGCATAAGCTTTGCAGGTTTTGGAGTAGAGATTGCTGGATCGTTGGGTCCGGACTGTTTGAGCCGCTGAAATTGAAGAGGCGCGAGCTGAAAGTGCCGCAGTGGGCACGGCCTATGGTGTGAGCCCCTGAACAATACAAGTGACATGTGCTCATTGCTCTAGCAAGCCAGATCATTAACGTTCAGTTAAGTTAAAACGACTAACACTCAACTACTGCACAAAACACAGTTGGCTTACAATATGCAAAAACTTGTATATTTACATCTACAGTTGTTTATATCTTAGAATTTGGAGATAGGGTTTGTGCTTTTTTCCAGATTATATTGTGATGAGAAAAGTGAGTGGATTAGGGTATGTGCTTGTGCTTTTCTTAAATTGAAGATAAGGTTTGTGTTTTTCTAGATTGCGGATTAGGGTTTGTGCTTGTGCTTTTCCTAGATTGTTGACTAAGATTTGTACTTTTTCTAGATTACTGACTAAGATTTATACTTTTTCTAGATTATATAAGATGAGATAAATAGATAACTGGTAACCTATTGCATAAATAACTGATAATTGATGCAACTACTCATAAAAAAACAAATAACCTAACCTGTTATCAGTATTCACCAACCACCCAGCACAACTAAATTATGTCGCGGTACTAATAAATCAGTTTTGAATACATAAATCCTGTATTGATTATACCTGAGAGCACTACAAGATCTTGAACAGAAAGCCCAACACCTTGGAATTTGGATATGAGTGAACTGAGCGAATCTACCGGAGAAGGGATGTCGTCGTTTGCTGCAGTTATGCTGGCAGTCGTGCCATCTCTTCTCCCCAGCTGCACTTGCCAGTAAGGTCCACCGCTCTTGTATAATTAAACAGACAAAAAAAACGCAGTAAGTATATTTGAATTGGTTTGTTTTATTTCAACAATATTGTTCTTTGATAGATATGATCATGACTTGACATGAACGATATATGGAAAATGTAAATATATATATTACAAGGTAGACTGAATCCCGAGCTGCAAGAGCGAGAATATCTGCGCAAGAAACAGTTGCGTTGCAAGAATTTTCCAGGGCTGTCTTGATAGCGTCGATGACCTCAAATCCTCTGGCTGAATTAAGATTAGGAAGAGCGTTCTTCTCTCCTGTAATGCTATCTGTATCATCAAGCAACACTGAGGCGTCGCATCCCTGTAAAACCCGGTTGTATTAATCCATGGTTATATATTATTTGATTTAGAGAACCAGATGATTTTTTTTAATGTGCAGTGTTATAGTAACACAATCCTTTAATTACCAGCATGCACGTTTGGATTTGGTCGTGGCTGGTGTCTCTTTTATAAAAAAAAATTGCACACTTGAGTCGCAGCACAGAGAGACAAAGGATGAAATAATTTAAATAAAATAAACTTTCAATTATCAATGCATTCATTCACAGTTTATACGCCATCAATTGTATTGAGATGCATGTATATATTCACCAGTGAAAACAAAGATTTACAGTTACCTACCCCATCAAAACTTAGTTTAAACATAAAATGTGTTCTGGTAAGTGAAGGCAGTCGAAATGTTCATTAATTTCCCTCCCCCAACACAATTTTTTTTATTGTTTAAAAGAAACCATAGCTTCTCTATAAATATATTATCAGATCTTTTTGAAAAGAACACACTGTATATGTTCTGTGAATATTTTCAACACAGCCAATTTTTTTTATCATATATATATATATAAGCAACACACTTCAAAATACAATTTGTTATATAAATTTTATGTACATTTCAGGTTATATAGGGATGGAGATGGGAATGGGGAGATAAGAGGTAAACAATCATTCCTCTCAACCACCCAAACTACAATCAATTTTATTTATATCTATAAAATAAGATATATCTATAATTTAAAAAATAATTTTATATTTATTAATAATTCAACTAATTAAAAATATATTTATTCATAAATATATTATGAAACTTTTTTATTTCCATAGAAAAAAATATATTCATTGATCTATTAGAAAAGTATAAAATACAATTCACATGTGCTTATAACACGATATAAAAATGTTATTGTTGTCATTAAAAATATTATTATAAAACTTTAACAACATAAACACATATAAATAAAATATTCAACCAATAAACAACATTCATATACCTAATTATAAATGTTTATTAAATTCTATCAACAAAGACTTTTTTTTTAAATCCCGTGATTGAAAATGGAATAAACATATAACAAAATATTTAAAAAATAAATATAATATTAATTTACTAAAAGAAAATAATACATTTTATATAATTTCTATCTCACTCACTTGTGAGAAGGCTTGATTCAATTGATGAGTTATGTATATTTATATGAAAATGTTTTGGAAATTTCACCTAATTAGAATACTTGTTTTTGAAAAGATGTAAAAAATAATATTGAAACATTTTTGTATAAGAATTTTTTAAATTTGCAACAATTAAAAATATTTATTACTATTATTACTAAACTTTAGTAACAAGGGTACAAATAAATAATACATCTAAAAAACTTATTTTCATTATATATTATAAACATTAAATTATATATATATAAACTAATTAATTTAAATATACTTTATTATCTATTACTAACATAAATTTCATTTTCATGATTAAAAATCCTAAATCATATACTTCTTATAACCTACATAAATTTCAATTTTGTTTGTAAAATCCTTATAATTAAAAATGAGATAAATAAATAAAAATGATGTGAGAAAAATTAATTATTAAAAATGATGTGAGAAAAATTAATTATAACATCCAAAAAACAAATTTTATGAAGAAAATAACAAATTTCATGCTTTTATATCTAATCAAATTGATTCAGGTAATTTTATATTTATATGAAATTGTTTTGAAGGTTTAGATAGTTAGGATTGAAAATATGTAAGCTAATTTAAAATAAATATTGAAATAATTTTATATAAATATTTATTTTATTATAATTTATTGTTTATAGGAAGATAAACAAGATGAAAGATAAGAGGTTTTCTAAAATTATTTTATACTTCAATTAAAATTTATATGGTGTAAGTTAGTTAAATATAAAAATGTTAAATGTTAACTAAATTATTAAGGAAAGCTAGAGACATAATAGTGATAATAGTAAAAGTATTATTTCATTTAAATTTAGGAGAAAATTGTAAGATATTATAAGGAGGTGATCAACCTTAGAAGATCAATAATATTTTTTTTTTTAAATTAGCATAAAGAAAAAAACATTGCTAATTCCATAGTGAAACAATACCATAGGCAAAAGAATTTATAACTTTGTAAGTCATCATAACTATAGTGATCTTTTGTAAAGAAAATCAAATGATTCTTTACCTCTTTAAAGGTTCAATAGTCTAAAGTTGGTCTTAGTGAATGTTAATAAGTGAAATATTCATATAAATAATAAATTTTAGTAAATAAATATTTTAAATAAAGATATTTAATAATAAGAAGATGATTTCCTAGCTTTATGGGCTACCTCAAGTGATTGCTTGAGCGTTGTAAGTTGTGAGTAGAAAGTCTGGGTCAAATCCACAGACTAGATTGAAACGGGATCGTTATCTCGATTGCTGATTCCCTCCATCCAATGGGAAAAGAGGAAAGTCAATCTTTGACTTTGCTCCATACCGATTGGATAGACAAAATCAACAATCAAGATAAGCTCAAGCAATCAGAACATTGTAAATTACCACAACTAAGGATAAAGAAGCACACAACTAAAGGAAACGAAGCACTTACATTAACGATACAATCGTGGAAATGGAGACGAAGAAGCGAAGCAGCCATTCGGGTATCATTTTGGACAGCGGACCTAACGACGTTTGAGACGATAGTATCTACATTCGGACAAGTAAATCTGTAGAAATTGTATACAAGCTGCCCGCTGGCACCTCCAGCTAGATGCTGCAGCAAGCCCACTACTGCAATAACAACAACAGATAGATATGTTCTTCTTGTTTTCTCCATTTCTACGATCTCCTCACCAAAAGAATGCCAATCAACAGTACGTCAGTGAGCACAGCACAGAAGCTCTTTATTCAATTGGGCCTTCCGGTGCCTTCTTAAATAGAGGGGGAAAAGGCGATCGCCAGTGGGTAGCTGAATATATTATTCCATTAATTCACAACACTCCTAAAGCTATATTCAGTGGATACTCAAGCCACAAATAATTAAGAAATGTATGTGGTTTCAAAATCAGACGCCTTCAAACTCCAATTTTATAATGGTAAAACTCAGGCATCATGGAACTCAACTGGCATGCACTAAATGTAAGGCACATTTTTAATTGATGTAAACCTATTCCCAATCCACTATACAAAGTGCAAAGAATTGTACAGTGTCTAGACTCAGCCTACCATTCACTTCCATTGATATAAATATTGTCGGCAGAGCACTTCCATTGATATAAACATTGCCGACTTTGTTGACTAATGTCTCTATCAATCTTTCATAGGATATATGCTATTCACAAGATTAGACAGGCCATAAAATGCATTTTTACAATAAGGCTTTGCCCTAATTTGGTGAGTTGAATATATCAATAAGCACCTTACTTTCATAGGATATATACTATTCACAAGATTAGACACGCCATAAAATGCATTTTTACAATAAGGTTTTGCCCTGATTTGGTGAGTTGAATATATCAATAAGTACCTTACTTAGAGTGTAATCATTAAGGATTAAGTTATTTATATCGATATGTGTTTATATTTTAGAATTTGGAGTGGATTATTAACTAAGCTTTTGGTACACTGTACTATAAATTGATTTTATGGCAGTTATTTCAAATTTAAAATAAACAATTATAAAAGAAGAAAGAATATAAAAAATAATTGGTAGTTGATGTATGGATAACTCTTAATCGATGCATAGATAACTCTTAGTTGATGCATGGATAAAGCACTTCCGGGTTTAACTAAAAGAAGAGGAATGATAACATGTAACTGAGGCATCTAGCTGATAACCTACCATTATAACTAAGCATGCAGAATAAGTAGCACAACTTATTTGTGATACTTAACTGGTGGCCTATCAGTATTCACCTGCTACAAGTTATGTAACTGTGTTAGTAATATTTGTTATAATAAAGAACACTGCCACAAGTTATGTAGCTGTCCTAATAGTATTTGTTACAGCAAAGAACACGGCCACAAGTTATGTAACTGTGCTAGTAGTATGTGATACAACAAAGTGCAGTATGTGACTAATTAGATTTTTAAGCGTGTAGAGATCTAACTCTGAGCAGCGATTTAACTTTGATTAAAAGAAGACAATGCCCGTTATCCTACATTGTAAACATCTGACAGAATTTGCCAAAAATGATAGAAATGGTTGCATTTTATCCTTCTATTTCCATAGCATTGAGTTAATTTAATGAAGGAAAAACAGTTGACTAATGGCTGCAATTTATTGCAGGAGAAATCCTATTCGATGTTATTGATAGCTGAGTGCACTGAGGGAGATGTGAAGTATTATAATGTGTTTTAGTTTTTTAAGTAACGTCTGTGCAGTATTCGTATGCAATTACGCTTCCATTCCATTGGGGAATGGAACTTTTTAAGTGATCTAATGCTTGTTGTGCTTATTACGGATTCTTATTTTAATGTGCTTCGTTACTTGAATCGTGGACGTACAGGAGACACTGAAAATATTGGCTCTATATACAGGAAAGTGAGCGTTGTTGGGTAAAATTAGTGCGAATATGCAGTTGTATATCCATGACACTCTTTCTTTATGAGACGAGGATCTTCTCTAGGGAAGGATTTGACTATTTAGTCTATTAAGATGTGCTGCATTTTTAAATTCTACAACAGAGTTCTACAAGATTTAATTTTCTTAGTATTGCTTCTAATTTGTCCTGATACTTTATGATAATCTTCCCAAAAATATATACACTTATTAGACGTTACACTATAAGGTGGTGCATATTGTCTTGATCCTTCCTCCCCATTATATATATACACTTATTAAATGCTACACTATAAAGTGGTGGATATTGTTTATTGTTATACATCTTGGGTATAGTTGAAAGTGAATAACTCAGCTAGTATAGGATATTAAATACACATGGTTGGACTCTTACGTTTAACACGAGTCCAACTCCATGTCAGAGTTCCAATCCCATTTCAAAACTGTAAAAGTATAGGATATAGCCAAAAATAGCCTCCCTGAAATGCTTTCAAATCCCTTAATAAGAGGCTATGTTTGACTAGGACTTGTGAAATATAAAATGTTCAGTTTATTATTTAAAATAAATAAAAAGTGGTGCTTAAGATCCCTTCATGAGACGCGATGTTGTACCTAAGAATCTTTTAAATATCATAAGAGGTTATGTTTGACTCATTTTTGTGAACATGGTTAGACTTTTTGTTTTATTTGAACATTCCATTCTACTAAAGCTGGGTAATTATTTTGCTGGTTTTGACAAACAAAACTGTAAAATGTTATGTTTTTCAATTAAAGGTCTTCTTAAGCTTAGATTTCCCTTTTGAATTTCACCTTGAATTAAACATAAATGTTTTAGAGAATTGAATTAGTGTCATAATCGTATTTTTTTTTATAAATTTTATGGACATATATGGTCAGACAAATTTGGTGCTCACCAACGATATATACTTGAAAATTTTAGGTTTGAATAATGAGTGACTTGCATGAGCACTAGTTTTTTGAGAGATGGTTATTCATTTTAGGGAAAATAATGTATGCTCATAATTTACACACACTGCACTTGTGCATGGACTATATTTTGAGGTTTTCAGATTTGAGAACCATTTTTTATTATTTATCGAAATAACATATGTTCAGGAAATTGTGCCTTATTGACACATGTTGGTGAGCTTCAATTTTATTTTTAGTGCGACTCTTATTAAAAAAACTAAAAGTACCCTTTTGAAGAGGAGAGGGTAAGGAAGATCTCTGTGAAGATTTCAATTTTTTTGGTGTTGTCTTTGTTATGACATTGAATTTTCATTTTAGGTGATTTTCAGAACAATAAAATTCTTAATTGATAAGGTACCTTAGAAATTTTTTATTAATAAATATAAATTCAAAATGAAATGAAACAATTCTTATATCATTGGAAACTAGATTCAAAGATGAATCCATAATTGGTACCAAGTCCTACAAATCATCTTTAAAATTTGTTGGGGTTTGGCCTTGCTGAAGTTGTAGGTTCCAGAAAGATGCAGGAGATTTTCGCAAGTTTTGTTGACCGTGAACTCTCCGCCGAGAAAATATCTTCTAAAATATCGGTTGAGCATTTAGTTCAAACTCTTGGTCAAGATATTTTTTTTAAATTGAAATGATAAGTTTTTCTAGATACCTTAAATTCTAGATCTTTTATTTATTCATTTTTATTACGTAAACTCATTGGAGAACGGATTCAATAAAAAAAACATGAAATATAAGCATTCTTTACAATCCATCATTTTCACCATGCACATATTTATATACATTAAAAATATATTTTCATAATAATCACATTGTATAAAGAAATAGAAGAACTTTTATTTCATCATAATATATCTGGTAACCATGTTTTAGGGCAATATCTCCACTATACCAGATCTCACTAATCAAATTGGTATTCATCCAAGTATAGCCGTGGACAAGGACTCGACTTCTCTTGATAATTATGGGTTACACTACCAAAAGCAACACCTCTTTATTTTTGCATCATAACTTTTTGGTTATTACCTAACCACAACTAATTACTTTTAGCTTTTTACATTTTGTTCTTATGTCATAACTTCTCTTTAACACATGATTACAAGAATTTATCCATTTTAACTCTTTTATTTTGAATTCCCTTTCTATTTATTACATGGGAAAATTTGTCCGTGACAAAAATACGACAGTGTGATTGGTTCAAACTCTCGGCCTAGAGTTTTTTAAACTCAAGTCCTAGAGTTTGAACTCTCACAAACTCTTGAGTTTGAAATCTCACAAACCCTCAACCTAGAGTTTGAAGTTGACTTTTTTCCCATATTTATTTGCGCACATTATTTTTCTTTTCCCCTCCATTCTAAAAAAACGTTACCCAACTTTTCATTTGGGCATGACCATCAACCACTTGTATATCTTGAACTACATCTAGAATGGATATGTCCTAACTGAACTCAAACCAAGCACCTTAAACATGTAGAATGTTAGAGTAAGTTTGTTTCACCAAAGGCAATTTTTTTCCATTGGCACCCAACTATAGCTAACCTTAGATATGAACTCCTTCAAGGCAAGGTTCCATGTAACGCTTGATTACAAGGCCGCGATAGGCATGCAGTTACATTTTGGATTGGAGTCGCCTATAGGAGAATTAAATGGAGCAAATTAATCGTGTTGGGAACAAAAAAATCATGAATCAACCTTTGATATAGTTACAAAGGGAACATAAAAACCCTAAACAAATCATCTAGCTCATAAGTCGAAGCCAACAATCATAACAAGAAACAACAAAACCTAAAGAACAACAAAACTTAAAGAAAAGCCGGTTTGATAGAACATTTAGAGAAATAGCGAAATGAATAAATTTACCTACAAAATATGGTTCGTGTTTGAATTGAACACAGAATGGTGTATACCTGGAGTGCGGGAGAGCATCAATATGGTTAATGCGTCGACCAGGGTCAGGGAGAATACCAATAAACAAAACAACAAAAATAATTAATAAATGTTTGGTATCGAACCGACTAACTCAATGATTATGAGTCTTGCATTTATTAAACACTTACAGACTATAACTCTCAATGGATATAAGCAAGTACATTTCTATTCAATCCTCTATAAATTTCATCATCTAGGTAGAATGGAAGATGTCATAGACTGATTCTCAACGCCATTTCCTACACGCAACTGATCCATCTTGTGGGTGTTGGGATAATATAAACACCCTCCGATGAATTGATAATGGAGAGGAATCATTTGAGTTTCAACTGCACTTGGTAGCCGGTCTATACACACCCACGCACACCACAACGCTCCAGGTGACACTCAACCCACGCCCACCACTTCTTTATTAGACCATTTGGAATACATGGGATGGGACACTTGGAATAGCTAGAGGTGATAGAATATTGAAAAAAAATTAAATTATTTATAACAAATGCAACTTGTAACTGAAATAAACATGCTCATGAGTTAATTCGGTAAATCTAAATCCTTCAGTAATCAACACAACTAAGAATATTCAAAGTTTAATCAATTTGATCCATTGAAAACTTAAAAATTCATCAACTCCACCTCCACCCCCAAAGTTGAAGTAATATGTCTATCAGCGTAATAAAGAATTCGTTATGCAACGAACTGGTGCAGGAAAACAATGAAGGTTGAGATCATGTTGCCATTGGTGCTTAGGTCAGGCCACGTGTGTAACTGTAGACCCATCTATTCATCACTAAGCATCCACTGAGCCTTGCCTTAACGATTCATTATGCCAACAACTGAACGTCTAGAAGTTAAAACGCACCCATGGACTGGACTCTGCCACCTTACGTACCAGCTAACCACTTAACTATTAGTTACGCCACCTAAGCTTGACGACGACGAATCATTTCCAGAATCTTAGGGCTGGGATGGGATTAACGCTAGTTTGTTGAAGACCATTAAAACAATCTGGTATTTAAAAACTTGTCATATTTCTCCTTAGATCTAGAATTTTTGCAGGTCTCCTTCCATCAGGGAAAAAAAGTGGAGATAATAAGTAACCATATCTCACATACATTCTCTTTATTTTGGTTTTGGTATAATAATTTATATACTTTCACTCTAAAAGTAATTACATCAACATAGATCCATTTTAAACCCGGATTTATTTTTTAATTACTTTTCATAATATTTTATTTTATGATTGACATGAATTTTTTTATTATTTTGTTAGGAACAAAAGTTACAACATCTCCCCCATACTCGATTGCACTTCCTCAGTGCAAAAATTATGTACTTGATATAACAGTAAAGACTCTTGACAGAATAAACATAAATGAGTCATCTTAAATAAAAATCATGAAAAAGCTACAATTAACTCAATAAGAAGTCTCCCCCATACTCTGCTGCACCTCATCAGTGCAAAAATTATGTACTTGATATAACAGTAAAGGCTCTTTTCTTTACAGATTAAACATAAATGAGTCATCTTAAATAGAAATCATGAAAGAGCTACAATTAACTCAATAAGAAACCTATACAAATTTATCTATCTGCATTACTTATAACACAAAAACCGACTTTTCTTTACAGATTAAACATAAATGAGTCATCTTAAATAGAAATCATGAAAGAGCTACAATTAACTCAATAAGAAGCCTATACAAATTTATCTATCTGCCTTACTTATAACACAAAAACCAATACAAATTTATTTAGCTACATTAGCTCCATGAATTAGCTCAAGTGATTAAGAACTATGAAACAAAAACTATTAATAAGAATTTTACTAACTCTCCAATCCAAATATACAAACTTGTCTTCAAACTGCATTACTTATAATGCAAAAGCATATAAGCTTGATAAACAAACTATTAGTGAGAGCTACTTGCTCTACAATCCAAATATGTTATAGTCTTACTGCATTACTTATAATGCAAAGCATATAAGCTTGAGAAACAAACTATTAGTGAGAGCTACTTGCTCTACAATCCAAATATGTTATAGTCTTAGATATTAGGATTATCACACACTTAATAAAGAACGAAGGATTATCAATCTGGGATGACCAATATGATCTGTTTCAGGATTTCCATCTCATGGTGAGGGAGTTGAGTGGACACAGCAATACTCCTTCCTTCTCTTCCGGCTAACAACATCATCCCTCCACATTCATTTATGAAAGCAGCTTGCACACTTAGTGGCCTTCCCCATCCATGGTCTATCTCGTAAACAGGAAATTTGGGAGACATCGCTACAATTACAAGGTAGCCGCTGAAGAAATTTCGAACAGTTGGGTCTTTGCTGCACCCGCCAAGTTGTGATTCAACCAAGTCTACATAATTATTGAGCTGCACCTCTGATGCGCAGGAATAGATAACTTCCTGGATGAGAGCGGCAGCAAAGACGATATCCTTCTCCAATAGCTGCTTGGCTGTAGTCCGGGCAATACTGGTGCATACGCAGTTCCCAAAATACGTTGGAGGTAATGGCGGTTTTACCCGGCCTCTACAGTCAGCAGGCAGGAGAAAATAAACGGGCTCGTTCTCTGGGACTTGTCGAGCTTTTATTACGCATCGCCAAAACTGCGCGGCAACTGCCACAAATGAAGTTGAAGCGCCCGATCGCTTCTTTAGATCTCCAATTAGTCTTTCGCTAAAATGAAAAGTTGAGATTTCCAGTTTTGTTTCATCTTTGATAGATTTCTGGTTACTAAACTTCTTAGCTGTACTGTTCGAGCCATTGCCACTACCGCTTGCATTGATTTCTGAATATTTTAATGGCAGTGAATCATCTTTGACAAACCTTATAATTTGAGCTTCTTCAATCAAGTCAGTGATAACTTCTTCAGCCCTCATATCAATGTTGGGTATTACACCGTCCTCATGGTCCCGCTTAAAGACTGTTCTCATGTGGTGAGGATTCTTGGAAATAGGAAGTTCTCTGCTACATTCTGCCCAACAGTTCATGAAATGCCAAAAGGAATTCCCGTCTGCAACAACGTGATGAAAATTGGCTCCGATGCAAATTCCGCCTCCCTGAAAAGCAGTGACCTGCAATATCCATCGTTATTTTTGAAACATCTGTATGAAAACGAAAAGCGAGTGAATTTTCCATACCTGTATTGAGAGAAGTGATTCGTCGTCATTTCCATGGCGGATCTGGACAAGTTCCTTGAAGAAGTTCTTGTGCTGAAATTGATCTCTTTCCAGATCCTCAAATGCCATGTCAATGGATGCTTCAACGAACTCCACTCCGCCATCGTTGCAGTCAATTTCGGGTCGACCAGATTTCTCCCCCTTGATAACCAACCGACCTGCAAATGGATAGAAGTCCACCAGAACTAAGGACAGGCTCGTCTTTAGCTTCTCCACTATGGTAGAAAAATCCTTCTCAGTAGGTGTTTTATAGAGAAGAAGCATTCCCATGTTATTGGTGGGTAACAAACGAATATCGATGGCGGATAGGAACATCATATGCTGGGTAGTAGGAATGGCCGGTGCTACAGTGGAAACCCTAGATACCATTACTCTCATTCGGTCTTCTGCCATGGCAGCAGGATACAGTCCAGCATATATGAAATATGCGAGAAGAGCAGATTGATGAACAATGTTGATGAATACCTGCTATTATACAGCAGATTGATGAAAAGTTGATGAACACCAACTCTTATAATTGGATAGGAATCTTTTCCAACTTCTACGGTTTTAAATCAATAATTCAATTACCTAATACCATGACTTTTATATATATATATAAAAGTCATCTTATTCGGTAATTCAATTATATATAATTCAATTATATATATACGTAAAAGTCATGGTATTAGGTAATTCAATTATATATAATAATAAACCTGTTAAACTCTGTATATATTGAATATATATACAGTTAAACCATATATGTTGATTATATATAGAGAGATTTACAATTAAAATTTTAATTTTTTTAATGTGTCAAAATGCATAAATAAAAATAAATATGTTTATTAAAAATGAAAAAAGAAATATAATAAAATTAGTATAACTTTAGAATTATCAAGTATAAAAAAGTTAAATTAAATTTCATTTGCAAATTTTCTCAAAATTTTATAATTTAAAAAAGTTAAATTAAATTTCATTCGCAAACTTTTTCAAAATTTTATACTTTGTAAACTTTTTACACTTGAAAGAAGTTGATCCATTTTTATGTATAAAAAAGTTAAATTAAATTTCATTTGCAAATTTTTTCAAAATTTTATAATGTGTAAACTTTTTACACCTGAAAGAAGTTGATCCATTTTTATTTTTATACATTTAACTTACAACTCAAAATAATAACGTAAATCTCTCTTAGTTTTTGGAACATTCTACACAACTTAAAATGACAACGTGTGGAATATGTTTCTTTTCTCTTTATATAACTTATCCATGTTTGTTTTAATTAATATAATTATTATGTTCCCGACATATAGTTTTGATTCGGGTGGCATTAGTTGGGGGTGGCAAAAATCGCGGATATGAAATTGCAAGTTTTTGTTAAAGTTTATATTTATTTGTATTTTTCGATTTTTTTAAAATTCATTTTATGTGGTTGTGGTTTCATCCTTACGCAGTGACGTTGGCCTGGGGCTGTGTGCCCCAGGCCCCGGCGGCAGGGTAACGTTTGCCGTTTTAAATGAGGTTTAAATGGTCTCGGGACTGAAGACTCCTGTGCGATTTATTCACCAGTCTTGTCCATTTATCGTGCCTTTCGTCGAGCTCTGTTGTGCGCCCGCTGGCGTCGGGTTGAGGTGTTGCAGGGGTTTAAACGTGTTGCACTTGGCGTATTCATGCAACACTGCAGGTTTAAATGAGGTTTAAATGGTCTCGGGACTGAAGACTCCTGTGCGATTTATTCACCAGTCTTGTCCATTTATCGTGCCTTTCGTCGAGCTCTGTTGTGCGCCCGCTAGCGTCGGGTTGAGGTGTTGCAGGGGTTTAAACGTGTTGCAGTTGGCATATTCATGCAACACTATAGGTTTAAATGAGGTTTAAATGGTCTCGGGACTCAAGACTCCTGTGCGATTTATTCACCAGTCTTGTCCATTTATCGTCCCTTTCGTCGAGCTCTGTTGGCGCGGGGTGACGGTGGTCTCGGGACTCAAGACTCCTGTGCGATTTATTCACCAGTCTTGTGGATTTATCGTCCCTTTCGTCGAGCTCTGTTGTGTGCCCATTAGCGTCGGGTTGAGGTGTTCCAGGGGTTTAAATGGTGTTGCAGTCGGCGTATTCATGCGGTATGGTCTAGGGTTTCGTGGTGTTGATGCAGTATGGCGTGGGGTGACGGTGGTCTCGGGACTCAAGACTCCTGTGTGATTTATTCACCATTCTTGTCGATTTATCGTCCCTTTCATCGAGCTCTGTTGTGCGCCTGCTAGCATCGGGTTGAGGTGTTCCAGGGGTTTAAACGGTGTTGCAGTTCGAGCTCTGTTGTGCGCCCGCTAGCATCGAGTTGAGGTGTTCCAGGGGTTTAAACGGTGTTGCAGTTGGCGTATTCATGCGGTATGGTCCAGGGTTCCGTGGTGTTAATGCAGTATGGTGCGGGGTGACATTTGCCGGTTTAAATGAGGTTGGTGGCCTCGGGACTCAAGACTCCTGTGCGATTTATTCACCAGTCTTGTCGATTTCTCGTCCATTTCGTCGAGCTTTGTTGTGCGCCCGCTAGCGTCAGGTTGAGGTGTTCCAGGGGTTTAATGCGGTGTGCTCACTGTTTGCAGGGGTGAAGGACGGTCTCCATGCTTGGGTGATGGAGCACTCTGAAGCTATATTTTAGAGGTTCTCTGGTGTTCAAGCTCGTTCTGTTTGGTGCGACTTGCTTTTGTGTTGTGGCTGTTTTTGTTGGATTTTTTGCAGTGGCGTGGTTGTTTGTGGCTTATTTGCGGTGGTCTAGCGAAGGTGGGGTGGTTTCTGGTGGTGGGTATTGCTGTCTGAATGCGCTTCATTCATCCAGTAATTTGCGGTGTTCGTGTCTGAACGTGTAGAGCGCTTTCTTGGTGCAACGAGCTGTGTCTTCTGCAATTTCATTGACGGGTTCTTTGGACGGGTAATTGTTGGAATTTTCTCTTCAGCTGAGACTTGTGTTTTCTGTTTTATGAAAAAAATCCGATTTTGTTATATAGTACGATTAATTGGTTATAAAATTTTATAAATGTAAGAATTTTACAAATGTATGGTTTTCATTTCACAATCTGCGTCAAGAAATATTGTTCAAACTTTTGTTCTGTTTGTGGCTTATTTGCGGTGGTCCAGCGAAGGTGGGGTGGTTTCTGGTGGTGGGTATTGCTATCTGAATGCGCTTCATTCATCCAGTAATTTGCGGTGTTCGTGTCTGAACGTGTAGAGCGCTTTCTTGGTGCAACGAGCTGTGTCTTCTACAATTTCATTGACGGGTTCTTTGGACGGGTAACTCTTGAAATTTTCTCTTCAGCTGAGACTTGTGTTTTCTGTTTTATGAAAAAAATCCGATTTTGTTATACTGTACGATTAATTGGTTATAAGATTTTATAAATGTACGAATTTTACAAATGTATGGTTTTCGTTTCACAATCTGCGTCAAGAAATATTGTTCAAACTTTTGTTCCATAATATATTCCATAGGAATTGTTTGTGACCGTGGTTTAAAAAACACAAAGACTGCGTAATTGGTCATTACCATTTCTTTTCTTGGGTAATGACCTAAACTCTCTGAAATGAATGTACGGGGAACGGAATTGGATGTATGTATGTATCTGAACATTTAATGCCAAGAGTGGCAACCTCCCTCATTCCCGGGTATTTCGGCGAGGTATGGAGTGGGTCATGATATCATGGACTGCGTCGGCGCTGGGATTAAATGCTAATACCAGCCTGCTACCTAGGCACCGGGTAGCAAATAAATGGCATTATATTATATTATTAATTAAATTTACAGATCTGTTTGTATTTATTTTATTTTGCTTTGTTCTTTTTCCATTTCCATTATGCCATGTGGTATGAATGTGATATTTTTAAATGGTTCTTTGGTCTGCTTCGTTTAAGTGCTTTCTATTTCTAGATTTAGTAAATCTGTATAGTATCTATTTTCTGAGAAAACTTGAAAAACAGGTCCATTGGTCAGCTTGGGTATGCTTGAGTGATCTATAGTTTGTTGCAATAATGTAGATGTATACTTTTTTGGGCTATGTGGACAGGGTTTTGACACCAAGACAAAGGTTAATGGCCCACAGTCATGGCAGGTAACCATAGTAAAGGGATGAGATCCCGATTGTATGATTCTGAACCACTATTTGTCTTATCTTGTTATTACAAATGGGCTTTTCTTATGAGATTCTGATGAGATTCTTATCTTCTCCGTTACTTGAGTCTTGGTATGATCTGTTTTTGATGGCTTTGAAAATGATTTTCTTCTAATAACACCACGAAACCCTGGACCAATTGCAACACGTGTTGCATGAATACGCCAACTGCAACACGTTTAAACCCCTACAACACCTCAACCCAATGCTAGCGGGCGCACAACACCTCATTTAAACCTGCAGTGTTGCATGAATATGCCAACTGCAACACGTTTAAACCCCTGCAACACCTCAACCCGACGCTAGCGAGCGCACAACAGACCTCGACGAAAGGGACGATAAATGGACAAGACTGGTGAATAAATCGCACAGGAGTCTTGAGTCCCGAGACCATTTAAAACTCATTTAAACCTGCAGTGTTGCATGAATACGCCAGCCTTTGAGTTACAGCATAATTTATTTTTAGTTTTTATTTTGCTGACTTGGTGTAGTCATGATTTTTTCAATCGCTTTCGCGAAGATGTTTTAATCTCTTTCACTAAAATGAGTTTTTCATTTATCGAAATGTTTCCATGCATAATTATTTGCAGGGTTACACAAACAGAAATATGAACCCAACTCACACTTCCTAATTAGATGCATATAGCTTTGTTAATAAGCCGTTTGCAGCTAGATTTTTCTTAGCCTTTTTGCACAAAATGTCAAAGTAAAAAACCTAGATTTGCTCAGCCGCTTTGATGGCTTACCAAGTAACCGAGCCAAATGATAAACTGCTTCATATGTTAAATATTAAACTAGCAATGCAGCACCCTACTCAAGTTTGCTTCTGCACCTGCATTACGCGTTTCAGCATATGTAGATGCAATATGTTCTGATTGTTGTAGGTTATCGCCATACAAACACCTCAACCCGACGCTAGGGAGCACACAACAGAGCTCGACGAAACGGACGATAAATCGACAAGACTGGTGAATAAATCGCATAGTAGTCTTGAGTCCGGAGACCACCAACCTCATTAAAAGCAGCAAATGTCATCCCGCGGCAAACTGCATTAACACCACAAAACCCTAGACCATACCGCATCAATAGGCCAATTGCAACAGCGCGAGAAATTTATCTCGCAACAAGTACTGCTCATTCAGTTGTAACTTTTGACTCTCAAAGGCAATGAAATGTTTATCACTTATGAGCAGAACTCCTGCGCATGTTCCTGAAACATAGTATTCATGGACACATGTTTTCCTGACATCTGGATTTGTCAAGACCAGAGTGAATGTCATTAAGGTTTTCAACTTTTCAAAATAGTCTTTAGCTTTTTTATCCCATATAAAGGCATCATTTTTAAATAATGATGTTAATAGTGCCACAATTTGTGTGCGCATTCTCAATATTCTTATTTTGTCCCCGACATATAGTTTTGAGTCGGGTGGCATTAGTTGGGGTGGCAAAAATCGCGGATATGAAATTGCAAAGTTTTTGTTAAAGTTTATATTTATTTGTATTTTTTTATTTTTTTAAAGTTCATTTTACGTGGTTGTGGTTTCATCCTTGCGCAGTGACGTTGTCCATATTTATCATCTAAAACATATATAATAAATTTTTATTAAATTAAAAAATATAAGATATATTCTTAACATTTCATCATCTCATCTCTGGAAGCTTCTTCATTGTTGGCCAATTAACAAATTAATATTCCTCCTCTCTATGCAATGGGTTCCCTTTAAAGCTTTGATATTTCCAAATTGATATCACTAAGCAATACATGTTCAAATTTGATGAACCAATTTACACTTAAAGACTCATTATAATATTTTTTCTCTACAGAGTATCTTGAGTGTTTCAACATTCTGATAAGAGGCAGATCGCTCTTACATTTGAAACAAGCATGCACGTTATGTCATTTCTTTCACTTGTAGTAATAAGTGATCTTTTTAGCATTATTTTGAGGTTTTTAATGCTATTGTAACTTTTTTTCCCACTTTTTAGCTTTCTTTTGTGATTATTTAATAGTATTTCATATTGAAGTTTTACTTAAATGATGAAAAAAAATTATATTGTTTTTTATAAATAATATACCTCTAAAACTATCAATTTTCATATTAATGAGCTTATTTGTGATAATCAATGTTGTAGATGACATCTCTAATAAATTCATTAGTGTAAACTAGTATGCCTCATGTAAAGAGATTCAAACTGAGCACCTTCTAGCGAAAAGTTGCCCAAATATCCAACAACATTGCAACAACTAGTTGAGCTATTTGCATAGGTTGTTTGTGTGTGTGTTAAAGCAAAACCTTGTGGGATCCCCACCCTTCCTCGAAATATTTGGAGGGTGCTTCAACTATCATCTATAATAGTGGATGGTAACCCCAAGAGAGTTGATCAAATTTGTATATATGATCTATGACCTCCCATTGGCATGATTCTTTGGGTGTACACTTCAACCATTTGAGCCACCACTAGGGGGGTTTCTAAGGAAAACCTCACGAGATCCCCTTATTCCCTGGATTATGTAGATGAAGGGAAACTCAAGCACCAACAATAATAGTGTCTAATAATCCCAAGTGACTTGACCAGATTTGACCCTGTGAACTATGGCCCGTTATCAACATAATACCTTGTATTGATGATTCAACCACTTGAAATCACTCTTGAAACTCCATACAAACATATACATATCTATGCATGCAAATTAATAAATTTATTGTTGTTATTATTAACAAAATATATGTGATTTTTTTTTCTAGTTTTTACCAATTTAAAAGCTATATACATTATATAGATATGAACATTGCAATTTGCCTGAGTTATAAAACACACCTCTATAGTAGTGTACGAGACTAAGAAATGCGCTTGATGATGTCATTGATTTGGGGATAGGTCACTTAGTAATTACCACAATTTTCTTGCGCTTAACCTTGATGATTTCAGTTAAAATGATATGTGCTAAAAACACTTTTTAATTTTGTCCAAAACTGCATTTGAATTTGTTAGCTGCAATTGGTCGAAATGTGTATATATTTAAATTTCTACACACATATCCCAAGTACAGACATCCTTTAGGATAGAGACATTTCAGAGTCATATAACATATAAAAATTTCAGAATCACATAACATCTAGGAAATTCAATGTAGCTTGAGTGTGAGTAAGATTTGGGTTTTGTGCAAAATGTCTTTGTTTTTTGTAGTAAATAAAAGAGGTCTGAAAATTGGAATTTTTGTTATTTAATAATATAAGTAATTTATTCATTTTCTGTTTACGAAATCTAGTTACAAATTTTTTGTTAAATTGCTGAATACTGTATTAATTAGATTTTATTATTCATTTCACGTTAGGGCTAAATCTACAGAAATTAGTTACTGTCAAGAATTTCTTTCTGCAAAGCAGTTGTCTATAATGCTTAGTTATAGGCCTTAATAATGGAAAACAGAAAATATAAGTACTTCATGCAAAAGAATGAGTACTCATTATTACATAATCATCACAATTGAATGTTGATTTAAAACTATGTAATAATGCACCAAAAACTTGTTCTTAGTTTCTAACTCTTTCATTTCATTTGCAAAGTGCAAATGTGAATAACTATACTAAGCAAGCATTTACAAACAGGCATTTGCAGCTGTATTTGCTTATCCTTGGATGATACCTAGAGTTGTTGCATGTAATTTGTTCTCACAAAAAATGAGAAAAAAATTTAAAAGTGCTACTGATCTAAAGCCTTTGAAAAATTGCATTTAAAATAAATTCCTAACAAAAATGTTTATTGAATTGTTTTCCAACATACTTTTCATTGCAAGTGGCTATGCAAAAGACACTGTTCTATTTGGTTCATTGCTTGCAAGTGTCACAAACAATGTGACTTAGTTTTGCTTATTTCCAAAGTTGCATTGGCCATGCAGGTTTTTCTTCCTATGTTTCTTCTTCTAATGGAGAACATTGAACATAATCAATGTTCTGCCATAGGAGCAACATCTGTTCCAATTATACGACATGCATTTGATGATATTGATGTTGCTTTGTCAACAAACCATTTGTTTCGTTTACAAGCTTTTCATTATCGAAATGGAGATTGTCTCTTTGATGCCTTTGTTGTTCTCCTGCATTTTCGCTACACATCCTTGGAGATAAGAGAAGCAACCATAAACCATTTTCGTTTGCGTCTAGCTGCAAACGATCCAGCCACAATTTCTTCTTTGAACTTGGAATTGGATCCTTTGTACTTGTTTCAATTGCATGGGATAGAAAATAGAGATCTTTACTTGGAACGAATGTCGCAAGCTGCATCTCAACCGGATGCAAAAAATGTTTACGGCCTTTGGGGTGATATCTTCTGCATAAAATGGTTTGCAAAATGGTTAAATGTGCCTGTTGCTATATGGTCATTGAGAAGCAAAAGGAAATATCTTCATTTCAACCCTTCCTGTACTGGATATTGCTACAATATTCTATTCCATGCTCACATCCCAGCTGCTGGGCACTTTGAACCTTTGCTTTCATACAAGTCGGTAGGACCCGACTATGTTGTTTTCAATGGACGATCAGATACTTCTTCTATTGATTCTTGTCAAGATATCTTTTTCGAGTGTCATCGGTTAAGAAAAATTCTATTGCAACAAGGATTCCAATTAATCTCTCGCATTGATGGCCATTGCTGTGACTCATTATTTGAATCAATTTCAAAATTGACAAACACATTTGATAGTGCAAGCCTCAGAAAAACAATAGCGCAAACTTTTTTCAACTGCATGCTTTCAAATGATGCAAGAGCCTTTCATTGTCTAGAAACATTTCTTCATCTTGAGACAGTGCAAGAAAATGAACTTGTTTCTAGTTGGAAAACCTTTGTAGTGAATTTGGCAGAGCCTTATACAATTGGCCATGTAAATGATGGCCATTTCACAATTCAATGGTTGTGTGAGGTTTTGGAAGTCAACATATTTCTTTTGAACATACACGCTTACAAAGTGGAAAATCAATTCTTCTCAACAAATACATCGTCAAAGATCTATTTCCTTCTTCATCATGAAATTGACAAATGCCATTCGCATTTTCATCCCTTGTGTCAGACAAGCATTGAAAAAAATTCTCCGATATTGTCAAGTGCCATGACTAGGAATCTTCCTATCAATGCAATGATGAAAACAATTGACAGTTGTCATCATCGAACTCTTTGCAATGTCATTGAAGAAGAACATTCTCCTGACCTTTGCAAAGAACATTGTAACATAGAAACAAAGAAAAGGAAAAAAACTTGTTCCATGCAAAAAACATTGAAAAAAAAACCAAGACTCTTTTGCATTGGCCCAGAAATTTCAATTGTGATGGAAAAATGCCTGGAGAAAGATTCCATTATGAGACAGCAAAAATCCATTGCCCCATTCAAAAACATACATGCCATTAAAAAACAAATGCGTTTGGAAGCACTTCAATCGTTTCAAAAGCAAAAGGCATATGAGAAGGCAAAAAAAGCACTTAAAGAATACTCGAAAAATATTCAAGATGCCCCTATTCATGCATGTTCTGTCTGTAGACGCTTGCACTTTAAAAGGGATGTTCGCTATATCAATGAAGACACTTTCTATGCATTGAAATGTCTTCCTTGGAATACTATGCCTTCTTCAATTGCATTGTACAATTATATCCTTCCCAACCAACAATAGAAGGCACTTTATTTCTCGAATCTCGAGGTAATGTTTGTTCCTTTCACCAATGTTGCTTTGAGCACTTGTATGTAGTTACTCATATGTAGTGTTGAATCTAATTGTACAATCAAATATTGGGCGTTGATGAAATGTGTAGCATGTATTGCACTTAGTTTTATTAAATTACACTTGAACATTGACTTAACTTGTAATTTAATCATCTAAACTCACAAATTTTAATTAGACCTATCCAATTAGTGTGCATGAGTGAGTTCGTTGAAACCTTGAAAAACATTGTATTGCACTTATTTTGATTAAATTACACGAGCAAGAACTTTGACTTAACTTGTAATGATCATCCAAAATCACAATTTTTAATTAGATACCAATTAGTGCACGCATGTAGTGAGTTCGTTGAAACCTTTAAATATAATAGTTTGTTCTTTTGACATAGCGCATTCATGAGTAATAGATAATCCACACAAATCAACACATTAGATTGACACAAGAACATGTAAAAACCGAAGAACAAATACAAAGTGAAATGTATCATTCATTTATAAGTGAAATGTCAATGTACATGTCTCCAAAAGTACACATATATCCTAAAGTATCCAAAAGTACATTTATCCAATGAATTCAATGTACATGTCTCCAAAAGTACATGCACAATGAAGTCAATGTACATGTCTCCAAAAGTGAATGTATCAAAAAGTACATATATATCCAAAAGCACATGTGTCCAAAACTATCCAAGCCACAGGTACATGTATCCAAATGTACATATATCCCATAAGACACATCAAAACTCAATCTTCCTCTTGTTCTTTCCCGATGTTGATCCTCTAGGCACATCTCTAGGATCAGTGTGTGTCTCTGGATCCTGCAAATTAAATATCAATTGTTAAATTAAACTAACCATGTACTAATACATTAGCTCAACAATTATCAACTTGTGCATGGAAAGTGCATGAAACACTTGGTCAATGAAGGACATCTCACCTCAAATAACAAAGGGGATTGCGTTGCTTGTGTAGCACATGGAGCCGTTGGTTGAACATCCAGGATGGTCGAACTAGGGAGGCCAGGAACTGCTCCTGCTAGTGGTGGCTACAATCACAAAATGTTGAAATAATTAGACATGCATGAATAAACAATAGACAACAATAATAAACTATGTAAAGATCATGTTGAAATAGTTACATCCCTGTGTGTGATCAGTTTCCATTGCAGATGCAGCACTGACTGCTGCATCAACCATTGATGCAAGGTTTTGAGTAGACAACTCGGGTTCCTGATGCAGTAAACATGTAATTCAAACATTAACAAAAACGATTTATGCACTGGATTTTAAGTTAAACAACAAATATCATCGACGGATATACATTACCATGGTATGAGTAAGCCCATGGTCGTGGGAAGTTGGAGTCTTGCTAGGAGTAGGCCGCCTCACATACACACGACCCTTGTTCACGAATGGCCTAGCGGGAGATACAAATCCAGGCAATGGTCCAAATGTCTCGGATGGTGCCTACAGTCAGCAAGTGTTCATGTAGTTAGACATGCATGATTCAACAAACAAACATGTATTTAAAAAATGACATTTTTAACTGTTTACTTGGAGCCCAGATGTTTCCTCGGACGATACGACCATGGGTGCTACCTCCACATTAGCTTTCCCTAGTGAAGGATCTGCCATCTGCAAGTTTAATAATTGTAAATATTAGACCATAGATAGCATTAGTGAACTAAAATGTAAAGTATGTGAAAATTAACAAATTAACAAGTATTAAAAAACTGAAATTTTAAAATGTTTACCTCGGTGTGAGATACGACAATGGGTGCTATATAAGATGGGCCTGCCAAATGGGTAGCATCATGCCCCCTTGTAGAGTCTGGAACATCTGACTCTGGGGCGTCGCTGCCGGCATAAAGCATCAATTGCAAGTTCACAAAATTAATATATTAGCTCAAACTATATATATGTGTACAAAGACAAAAATAAATGAAGAATTTATTACAATTAACCACCTACATACCTCACTCAAAAACCCATTGAAGGCAACATCTGAGGCAAGACCATAGTAGGGACGACCACACGATGTGCACTCGTGAGGCTCAATACTAGGCTGGGGATGTGCCGATGGTCCTGCATTAGTGGATGGTCCTACACTAGTGGATGGTCCTGCACTAGACGATGGTCTTGCATGGTGACGACCTTGTGTATGTACCACACCAGGGACAGATGTCCCTTCCTCACCCATATGCTGAACCATAGTGCCATGGCAAACAACCGCCCGTGCCAAACTCAAAAATGCATCAAGTGTCTGTGGAATAACACGATGTGCAGGTGGGACATCTGGTCTAGGCAACTGCTTGCGAGGTGCAGGGATAGGGTGATCATGGTCTCGAAGCCTCGCATTGGGTTGGTTTTGGGGCATCCCCCCACCGATGCCCTGAAACTGCAAGATATCAAAATAGTTTACGTGTTTATGTAACACGACCTTTGCATACATCTTTTGAAGTAAATACAAGGGAATTTCCCTGTTGTTATGTGGTGGCATATCAAAAACCATGTACCATCTGTCCATCCAGTTATCAAAAAATGGTTGAAACGTGCACCACTCAATGGAGATATGAGGCCTCTTTTCATTTGGGATTTCCCCCGACCGAGGGTGCCTAAACAATGCAAATATGAGCTCTTTGGATATTTTCAACTTTTTTTATTGCATTGTAGTCTAGCCCATCAACATATTCTTGTCTTTTTCTTTCTCTATATGATGTAATATCATATAGTACATTGCTAGAATGTGAAATGGTGTCAACAATTGCATCCAAGGTTGATGCAAGCGAGCGGCGAATCCTGTCACCACCATTAAAAGCTGCACTAATGCCCCTCAAGTGGGAAAGCTCAAACAGTATCTCGGCATTTGTGTCCATAGCCGCAACTGCAATAAAAACATCAATACGAAAATCATTAGAAACATATACATGGTATATAATGATGTCTCTTCAAAATTGAAAATGTATTAAATCAAACTCAAGTAAGCAATTTAATGGCATTCACTTACATACATTTAAAACTTAAAATTAAACATTTAACAATTAAAAAGTAAGTTTCATTCAACTTCTTTCTAGAAGTTAAGGCACTTCTTAACCCTCATTGGTGACTTTTCCATGCAAACTTGGGTTTAAACTTCTTAGAATTTAGGAGTGTTATTTTGACATGTTTTGGCCTTTACATCCCTTGCAGAAAACAATATTTCCATCAACTTCATAAGCTAACATTAAATTTATTGATTTCAACATATTAAACCTTGTGGTTGGAGGGGAGGACAAAGTGGCATGGAATGAAATGGATTTTTATGAGTTTGTCTTGCCAATATGATTACATATGTAGTTGAGATGACTATCAATGATTAAGATGTTGAATAATCAACTAGATATTGTGACTAGAATGACAATAACAACAATGCCAACTTAATAAGATATCACAAGTGGAATATGATAGTGTTATCTCAGAATTATCACATGCATATTTATTAATTTGATCCAAGTATTATGATATGTGATTGATATGACAAGATGGTTGATTAGGAGGATGAAGATGAAGTTGAGATAGAACAACTAAATTTAAATGTCACAGTCCTAAGACTATGACTACATTCAGTTAATGAATTTAAGTAAGAATAGGATATGACTTGTTAGGCTTAGAAAGATGGTTAAGGTAACATGCCCGGGGGCATGTCAGGTGGTAAAAATCAGACCCGTGTCTTAAACACAGTCTTTAAGAGGGATGGAAGTTTATGATAGATGTAGGGTTAGGACAACATCCAAGGGAAGAAGGTCCGAGATAGGTAAGAATGTTAGAAGAGTTTTAGGATAGGTTTCTAGGAGTAGTTACTAGGTCAAGGCCGCAGGTCTTTTTGGGTGTAGATTAGGATTGTTGGATATGTAAACGACAGGGGCAAGGGACTATTAGGATATGTGAGGCAAGAAAAGGGGTGAAAATTAACTCATTCATGGTTGGAAACACTCTCACGACACACTCTAGGTAGTTCATGGGTGTTCACCATTTCCATTGTTCTAAAAACATGGAAACCAACCAAAAGTGACAATTCCTTGGAGCAAAATAGAGACAATTTCTCTCTACAAAATCAATCTCTACATTGTATGGCAAGTTCAGAAAATTAAATAAAAAACATAGTGATTTTCTATATGAAGTCTTTGAGTTGAATCGATGGTCCCTGAGCATTGAGTAGATTGATCGAGGGTGTGGATAGGGCAGGCCCGAGAGGCACTTTGTTAATGTGTTTTGGCATTTAGTTAAGGATGCTTAACTAAGAGGCAATGTATAGCTACATACATTTGTGATGAAATTTTGATTATGTTCATGGACAAATGATTGTGATGAAATTTTGAGAAACCAAGTTACTAATTTTTTATGCATTTTTTCTATTCACGCTTGTGCATGCATTTCATTTTGTTATGGCCATTTCCAAGGAAAATTATTTAATTAGTATCATGGGAAATGGCCTTTGAGGGTTGGAAATTTGGGTTTCATGTGGATGGATACATTGTAGAAAGGGAGGAGTTCTATTTTTTTCGATTTTTGGTTGGATTAGGAATTTTTGAGTTTTTGAAAAGGGATTCATTGTAATTATTCACTCATCTTGGTTGAGGGAGATGTGAATTTAATTAGATATTGGGTTATTTCCAATTTTATAAATATTACAAAACTAGGTTGTTTTAAACTATAAAAAAATGGTAATTTAGGTTAAGAAATGACAAAAAATGGTATGAGTGAATGAATTACCTAATTAGATGACAATCCACCGATGAATTTGCCTCCCCTCCAACTAAATCGAGCTCCTCAGATACTCCAGGGCACACAAACCATCCTCATCTAAGCTCGAATTCACGTTTCTGATGCGTGAAAAGTGCCGCAGGTGGTCGGGGGTGGTCGGGACTGTGTTTTTAAATTTATTTTAGATTTACAAAACGTTTACGCGTTTTGTAAATACATAACACATATGCGTTTTTTAGTTCTATAACGCATACGCGTTATGGTTACCTAACATACATATCTAATGACATGTCAGGATCGGGTTTTACCATACCAAGTGCTAAGTATCAGAAATGCGTTATGTTTTTATGTATCAGAAACGAGTTTTGAAAAACTAGGATTGCATCTAAAGTGACCCTCATCTTCTTGCACACACCCGGAAACAAATGGTCAAAGGATTTCCAAGTATAGTGCAGGTCAACAAGCTTGTGTGAGAGTTGTATGTTGGGTAAGCAACATAGGGATAAGTTTGTCTTTGGAATATCATATAGAGCAAAGGCACCTTTGGAGCTTGTATACACAAACTTGTGTGGTCCAATGCAAACACCTTCATTGGATAGTAATTTTAACCTTCATTGATGATTACAGTAGGAAGACATGGGTCTATATTGTAAAGCAAAAGTCATAAAACTTTGGTGTGTTCAAGAAATTTAAAGCCATGGTCGATAAGGAGAGTGATAATTACATCAAAGTGTTGAGATCTGATAGATGAGGAGAATATAAGTCGACTAAATTCTTAGAGTATTTGAGTCAAGAAGGAATCATACACCTTAGCATAATGTTGTGGTTGAAAGGAATAACCTAACCATCATGGAAATGGCTCGAATCGTGTTGAAGGAGAAGAATCTACCAAAAGAGTATTGGGGTGATGAAGTTGTATGTTTTGCTTATATCCCAAACAAAAGTCCCACTAAGTGTGTGAAGTATTGGGTACCCCAAGAAGCATGGAGTAGTAGGAGTTTCACTGTGGATCATATGAGGATTTTGGCATGCATGGCATATGCTCATGTACATAAAGAAGCTAGAAGAAAAATCGATGACAAAAGTGAGAAATATATCTTTATCAGATATACTGAGGAGTCTAAGGCTTACAGGATCTATAATCCTATTACCAAGAAGTGCATGGTCAGCAGAGATGTTAATTTTATGGAAGCAGAGGCTTTGGATGTAAGTGTTGATAAAGTAGGGGGAGCTACTCTATCACATGGAGGATATGATGATGGAGAGGAGCATGCCATACATGGTGAACAACAAATTCCATAGATTAATACACCTACAACAATTGTACATATAAGACAACCAGGTGGAGTGAATACATTGCAATTCAAAACACCTATAATTCAAGAGTGTGGTGAACCATCAGGCTATGGAGGACAACACCCATCGAGTTCACAGGTAAGCAATGATTATGATCCTACTTTATTTCAATTGAGGTCTAGGATTAAAGGAAAAAATAATAGAAGTATTAGGGAGCTATATCAATAGCAAGATGATAATTTAGCTCAAGTGTCAAATTATGCATTAGTTTCTTATCACCCATATACCTTTGAACACGCAATTTAGGATGATGTATGGGTGAAAGCCACGGATGATGAGATTGATGCAATATAGAGGAATGGCACTTGGGAGCTTGTATATTTACCTTCGGATAAGAAGTGTGTGGGTGTTAAGTGGATCTACAAGACAAAACTGAATGTTGATGGTGATGTTGAGAAGCACTTGAGGCAAGAATTGTTTCTCAAGGGTTTAGTCAACAACCCAGTGTTGATTATAATCAAACATTTTCCCTTGTGGAAAGATTAGACATGGTAAGGCCTATATTAACTATTGCAATGCAGTGCATATGGGATGTACATCAGATGGATGTAAGTGCAGACATTCCAAGGAGGAGGATAAAATAGGTCATGTGAGAGAGTGTGTTGAATCGTACGAAGTTCTAAGGCTGCTTACACAAAAGGTGTAGCATGAACTAGAATTAGCACATGAGAAAAAAAAGACGTTCACTAACTACCATTAACAATCACAACTATCTAATGCATAATTGAGTATCAAGGTAAAAGGTTTAATTATGATCTTTGTTTGCAAGATAGAGAGCGTTTCCATGCAATATAGAAAGTAATAGCTGTAAAAATTTGACGTATAAAAATGAAATACACACGCAATTTGATGTTTCTCATATCACATACGTGATGTTTATATAACATGCACCCGATGTTTATAAATAGCGCACATAATGTTTATTGGCGCGGAAACACAATTTGAATTTAAAGATAACGTGCATGCATTATGCAACACTGTAAAAATATCCTCCTCACATAACTACATGTCACTTCGTATCCTATATGTTATGCAACACTGTAAAAATATCCTCCTCACATAACTACGTGGCACTTCCTATCCTATACGTATGCTATGGATTTAGCTTTAGAGTAAACAAGCCTGTCATGTGGAACTAGCTAAACCATGGCTAATGTGACATTTTTTCTCTTTTCACAATATGTTTATGTTTCAAGGTCTATTATAGTATGTTACAAACAATCATGGATGGTGAAATTGCAAACATAGATAGAACTCTTTTTTGTAGATTACGAATATGTAATTTTAAGAAAAAAATTATACTTTTTATATTTTTCTTGTGATGTAACTCACAAGAAAAAACACCATGTTGGTGTGTCGGCCATAACCTTTTCATCTGTCAGCCATTTTATAAAAAAATTATATATTGAACTACTAGACACCAACCTTACCTGCTATAAAAAAAATCCAATCCTTCATCATTACATTAAGACCTTCAAAAGTTGCACCAACACTTGGTGAATTGATTTCGAGGTCTCCTCACTTGGATAATTATAAAAATATCTAAAAAGTGCTATTTTTTTTTGGAAAAATAGCAATGCACTAGTACTACTAGTTATCTAAATGTATATAAGTTTTCGTATAATGATTCCTTCATTTATCCACTCAAAGTTTCCACCAACAAGGACATATACCTTATAATTTGCCAAACAAATAAAATGTCAATGTTAGAAAAAAACATAATTGAGCTAGTTATGAAAATTTTCCATAAATAAAAGTTCTATATTTAGAAAGACGCTTCAATTTCCAACATTTCATTTTTTTATTGAAACCAAGATTCATAGTGCAAGTGTCTCGAAATAGCCATGAAATATGAGGGATGTATGTTTTTTCAGTTTTCTGTTGCATCTAACATACCAAAATTGACCATCATTAGCTCACACTCACTCGATTTCTAAACGATCACATCTTGGAAAGAAAGCATCCAAGCATAGTTGGATCAACCACCTATTCAATTCCCACTGCATATAGAGTCACCAATCTAGAATGTCTACAGTAGCATTGGTTTTTGAAGTGTTGTGGATGGAAACAACGATATAGAAGTTGGTATGGGTGACTAGTTACTAAATACCCATGCCTTGGAGGGAATGCTGGTAAATTATTTCTAGCAAGATGAGCTTGGGGAGGGATCTCATATTGGTGATACCTACGTTAAAAGCCTAAAATATTTGTTGGATAACCAATGAACTGCAAAAGTGATTAAAAATGAATTTTAAGAGGAGGTGGGTTTCATAGACACCATAATAGCACTGAATCACAACTAAACAGAGATAAACATATGGAATAATTAACACATCATGATCATTACAAAATTTCCATTAATAGATCAATCAATTGGATAGTATATATATAATCCAAAGCATAACTAACTCCCACGATATAACATAGACATAGTCAACTTTGATCACCTTAAGCACACCCAAATCTTCAATTTTTATTTTGTGTCGACCTACACACAAGGTCAGATAGTTAGGACCACCTTTAATCAATTTGATTGACCAATCCACTCCCCAATCATCTTTGAGATGTCAAAAGAATTACACCAACCATCTATAGAAGATTCAATAATTGGGATGAGACTATTGTTCCAACACCTTCATGAGTGCAACCGTTTGGAGATTCAAGAGGTGGAATTATTCTTGTAGGCCCCACATAATTGTAGGTTCCTAAATCCTAGGCATAGCCTGAAGTTTCATATAGTTATATTTGGTTACTTTTTTCATAAATATATATGCAATTGTTATATATGTCAATTTTTTATGATATGTTCATCTGCCGAGAACTAAATGAGATACACAACTCTCTCATGTACCAATTGTCTCAAATAATTAGCATGAATCTCCACATGCTTCATCTTAATGCGATAAACAAGTTTTTCAACTACTTGTATTGTACTTTTATTGTCATAGTACACTATAATGAACTCCTTAAAAGGAAATCCAAATTCATTCATTAGTTGTGAATCTACATTATCTCCATGAAAGTATTAACTTCGCAACAATATTCAACCTATGTGGTTGATATGGAAATCACTTTCTTTTTCTACAATACCAGACTATGCAGGACCGATATCCACAATGAAATACATATCCAAATCTTATCTTCTTATCTTCTTCATCTCCAACCCAATATGAGTCAATATAACCAACCATTCCGTTCATATTCTAGTTACAATTATTTATATTGAGTTTATATGTACCTTTGATATAATTAAGAACCTATTTGTGATCTTCAAGTCACTCTCTCTTGGATCATACATGAACTTGGAGACCACCTTGATATCAAATGTATATCATGTTGATTGTGAGTCAAATGAGTATACGAACAAGTTTCCTATAGATTGTAGCATAAAATTTCAAAGAATCACAATATTTAGTTAGATTTACTCTTGACTAATATGGTGTAGCAGACAATTTAAATTCTTCCATCATGAACCTTGTCAATAGATCCAAATCATATTTAAGTTGTGAGATAAATATATTATAATCCATTTACAAATCTTGGATACATGTCCATAAAGAAATTTGACATACCATAGTCACTCATTAAAGGTATATGTTAGCTTCTCCTTCAAACCCAAAATCAAGTTAGCACTACCACCGATAAGACTAAGTTATTGGCATATAATTAAACTATAAAAATATCATCGTTAACATTTAAAATATAAATATTGTGATCTGATTCAAAATGTTTGAAACTGAGGTCGAGAAAGAACATGTCGATCTTTTCGTACCACACCATGGGGGCTTGTTTCAAACCATATAAGAATATCTTCACTTAACACATAAAATTGCCATCCTTATCAAGTCTTAGGGGTTGCTCCATACAAATATCCTTAGTGAGATCACCATGTAAGAATTTACTCTTGACATTCTTATGATGCACCTCCCATCAATATTGAGTAGTAAGTGAAAGTATACCCTAACATAGTTCATCATGGTAATGGAGGCCAAAATCTTGGTGTAGTCAATAACTTCTCGTTGAGAATTTTTTTCACTACAGATAGACTTGTGCCTCTCAACAATGCCTTCATATGTGAATTTATCCTTGTAACCCATCAACATTTCACCACATTCTTTCATCATAGTCGAGGGACCAAGTCCCAAGTTTTATTCTTCATCGAGGAATTTTACTTTTCAACTATACCATTTTCCTATTAGGCTGACCTTTAGTTGCATATGTATTAGGATCACATGCTTCTAGTACACATACTATTAAAGTGACACTAACACATTATTTATGTCCTTTTGTTTTCCTTGAGTTATGTACATTACTTGCATCAACGCTAGCAACTTCAATTGTCTTTTTCATCGAGTCATATATACATTACTTGCATAAACACTAGTGACTTCAATTTAGTTAGTCACCCATTGAGGAAGACTAATTTCCTTTGTACAAGAGTTACTATGTCAAATTCACCATGAGAACCCATAATGAATAAAATAAAATCCATTTCTTGTAATCAACTCTTGTAGAAGGTTGATTGTGAGTCAAGTCTATTTGTGAGTCGACTGTCTACTCAATAAGCTAATAGTGGACATGTCAATTTATGCTGTGAAATTACTAGTCATTCCATAATTCTCCAAAATTTCAAAGGCATCATTACTTAACAATCCAAAAGAGAAGTTCAATAGAGTAACACCCAAAGCCTACTCATCAAAGACAACATCCCTTTTACAAATAAATTCTTGTTTGAATATATCAAACAATGTGTAGTCTTTTGACTGATTAGAATAGCACACCATAATACAAGCATGACTCTTTACATCCATATTGTTTCTCTTATCATCTAGAATATGATCCTAACCTATACATCCAAATGTTATGAGAAGTATCATTAAGAGTTTCCTTCCACTCCATTTATCAACAAGGGTCATATACCAAATTTATTTGGTTGAAATCATATTCAAAATGTAGTTTGAGTCATATACAACCTCTACCCAAAATCTAGTTAGCATAACTTTGGTCTAAAATAAACACCATGCAAGGTGCATATCTATACTAGAGATACCATGCTATGACAAGTCATTCTTAGAGCCCTTGTTGTCATATTCTCGTCCATTCTTAGATTTTAGATATTTTACTCATCAACTACATTGCTTCTCGGCTAATACTTAATTCCTTTAAATTTTTAAAGACATGATTTTGATTCTTCAAGAAGATCCAAATATACCAGGAAAAATCAACAATGAAGGTCAAACCATACCTTGCACCTGCTAATGATGGTTGGTTCATCGTCTATTCATCACTATGGACAAGTTTATGTTGGGTCTTTTTTGTAAGAGAATTTTTAGTCTCAAATGCAACCTGGTAATGCTTTCCAAGCACACACCCTTTACATTCACCATTAAAGGCAGTACCCTAGGTATCCCATTGACCATATTAAACTTCACCATCAATTATGCTCATTGGAGATTCAAATGCTCAAGTCATTCGTGCCAACATTTTCTCTCATTGCTCATGGATCCTACCGAGGAATTGTTAATTTTTTTTAATAATTTGTCTTTAGGGTCAAGAATAGCATTAAAAAGAATAAGAAATTCATTGTTATTATACTGAACACACCAAACCTATCAAGCTATAATTTAACATTTTTGTAGTCTAGGTTAGTTGAGGTATATAGAACAAACTATCACTCAAACTTCGTAAATGATTATATGTATTAATGGTCACACCATTCTAAAATTCAATCCTACCATAATCAATAATAGTAAGTGCATAATCACATATAACATATATTTCATTCTTCTCATAGTTTTACTTAATAAGGAAAATAGAAAAACATGGATAACCATATGATGAATAAACTATGCATAGCTTTTCTATTATTTCTTCTCTCATTTATAAAAATAAAACACTTATCTAATTCTCTTATTTACACCAATCTTTCATTATAAGTGCCAAAGTTTTTTTTTTCATGAATTTCAAGGATCAACCTTCAATTCAACAATGTTTCCTCATTAATTTTCAGAGTTTATTCTTTGGGATTACAATGAGTTTATTCTTTGACATTACAATGAATTTATTCAGACTTTCTAGCATTGGGATAATAGATAAAGACTTAGGCATACCCATGTGAAGTTAGAAAACACTAATTCGAAGTGAGAAGATTCATGTTTGTGAAAAGAGAAAGTGATTTTAGATATTCTCGAACCCCCTTGGGTTGATTTCGAAAAGGAACATTTTAGATGTGATAAGGGTCGTCATTAAAATATGATTATAAAGTGCAAGTTCTATCATAGATATTGTTTTATGTTATTTTCTGTTTTCATTATTTTTAAAAAGGGAACTTGTTTGAATTTTATATATATATATATATATATATATATATATTGTTTTATGTTTTTCTGTGTTCATTATTTTTAAAAGGGAATTTGTTTGAATTATATATATAATAATAATTCAAATTATATGTAACAACAATTCAAACATGAAGAAGAATTAATTGTCTTTAAAATTAATATAACAACAACAATTTAAACTTGAAGAAGTACATAAATGTTTTAAAAAAATAAATGTAAAAGTAAATAAATGTCTATTTAATTTAAATATTTAAAGATATAGTCTAAATATTTTATAATATTATTTTTTTTTAGTAAAATTTTTCTTTTGTTTTGTTTAGAATGGTTGGAAATATGTTAAAAAGCTTAGAATCACATATATTAATTATGAAAATTGCATAATATATATGCTATAAGGATAATTGAGGAAGCTGAATTTATTTATAAAATCAAAAACATAATTTAAACACTTCCAAAATTAGATTTTACCAATTTTAATCAAAACTCTATTTTTAAGTTAATTACACAACATCACCAATCATTATTATTATTTTTAATATAAAAATAACAAAATAATAATTTGATACAACATTATTATTATTATTTTTAATTTGAAGATAACAAAATAATAATTCAATTCTTAATCATCAATAAGTACTCTTAGAGTGTTACATAATGATCTTGGCTATTAACCTCTAATTAACTTCTCTTAGGCTACTAATCTATAATTAACTATATACTTTATTAGGTACAAAATTATAAAAATACATTATAATTTCAAAATTAGATTTGCAAACACGGTTGACATACAAAGCTGTTGCCGCTCAATAATTTATTTTAATAAACAAAAACAAAAGTAAAAGCGATTTACGCTCGACGACAAATATCATTTTCCCTTTACTTTCATAAACATAACATATTTTTCACCACTTCCTGAACTCTCAGAGAAATTGTATCCCTGAGTTTTCTCCTGTTCCTTTTATAAACCTAACACATTTTTGGCTAACTTTATTCACCATCACTTGAACTTGGAGTAACTGTACCCCTCAATTGACAAACCTACAATTTTTTCTGATTTCTCCGTCTGATCCAGTATGCACACTGATGTTGGCCATCTTCAACATAGAAGTGGGAAAATCTCTGGAGAAGGCATAAGGAAAGCTGCTGTAGTAATTCACAAAAAAGGCAGTCGATGCATTTGTGGTGGAGAAGAGAGCTTGATCCGACTGGAGAAGCCCCGTATTGTTCTGAAGATTTTTGAAATACACATTATCGAACCTGTCTTTGGTCACTGGATCCAATGGCGCCAGTGTATTTGCATCACTGTTCCCATCTGGGCATAAGCTTTGCAGGTTTTGGAGTAGAGATTGCTGGATCGTTGGGTCCGGACTGTTTGAGCCGCTGAAATTGAAGAGGCGCGAGCTGAAAGTGCCGCAGTGGGCACGGCCTATGGTGTGAGCCCCTGAACAATGAACAAAACAAGTGACATGTGCTCATTGCTCTAGAAAGGCAGATCTGAAACGTTCAGTTAAAACGACTAACATTCAATTACTACACAAAATACAGTTGGCTTACAATATGCAAAAACTTGTATAGGCTTACAATATGCAAAAACTTGTATATTTATCTTTATAGTTGTTTATATCTTAGAATTTAGAGTGGATTAAGCTCTTGTGCTTGTGCTTTTCCTAGATTGAGGACTAGGGTTTGTGCTTTTCCTAGATTGAGGACTAGGGTTTGTGCTTTTCCCAGATGATGAGATAAGTGAGTGGACTACCGTCTGTACTTGTACTTTTCCTAGATTGCGGACTAGGGTTTGTGTTTTTCTTAGATTGCTGATTAGGGTCTGTGCTTGTGCTTGCGCTTTTCCTAGATTGCAGACTAGGGTTTGTGCTTTTTCTAAATTGGGAATTAGGGTCTATGCTTGTGCTTTTCCTAGATTGCTGACTAATTTGTGTTTTTCCTAAATTACATAGAATGAGATAAATGGATAACTGGTAACTCATTGCATGAATAACTTGTAGTTGATGCAACTACTCATAAAAAACAAATAACTTGTCAGTAGCACATAACCTGTTATCAGTATTCACCAACCACCAAGCATAACTAAATTAAGTCACTGTACTGATAAATTTAATATAAATTAGTTTTGAATAGATAAATCCTGTATTGATTATACCTGAGAGCACTACAAGATCTTGAACAGAAAGCCCAACACCTTGGAATTGGGATATGAGTGAACTGAGCGAATCTACGGGAGAAGGGATTTCAGCATTTGTGCAGTTATGCTGGCAGTCGTGCCATCTCTTCTGCCCAGCTGCACTTGCCAGTAAGGTCCACCGCTCTTGTATAATTGAACAGACAAAAAAACGCAGTAAGTATATTAGAATTGGTTTGTTTTATTTCAACAAGATTGTTCTTTGATGGATATGATCATGACTTGACATGAACGATATATGGAAAATGTAAATATATATATTACAAGGTAGACTGAATCCCGAGCTGCAAGAGCGAGAATATCTGCGCAAGAAACAGTTGCGTTGCAAGAATTTTCCAGGGCTGTCTTGATAGCGTCGATGACCTCAAATCCTCTGGCTGAATTAAGATTAGGAAGAGCGTTCTTCTCTCCTGTAATGCTATCTGTATCATCAAGCAACACTGAGGCGTCGCATCCCTGTAAAACCCGGTTGTATTAATCCATGGTTATATATTATTTGATTTAGAGAACCAGATGATTTTTTTTAATGTGCAGTGTTATAGTAACACAATCCTTTAATTACCAGCATGCACGTTTGGATTTGGTCGTGGCTGGTGTCTCTTTTATAAAAAAAAATTGCACACTTGAGTCGCAGCACAGAGAGATAAAGGATGAAATAATTTAAATAAAATAAACTTTCAATTATCAATGCATTCATTCACAGTTTATACGCCATCAATTATATTGAGATGCATGTATATATTCACCAGTGAAAACAAAGATTTACAGTTACCTACCCCATCAAAACTTAGTTTAAACATAAAATGTGTTCTGGTAAGTGAAGGCAGTCGAAATGTTCATTAATTTCCCTCCCCCAGCACAATTTTTTTTATTGTTTAAAAGAAACCATAGCTTCTCTATAAATATATTATCAGATCTTTTTGAAAAGAACACACTGTATATGTTCTGTGAATATTTTCAACACAGCCAATTTTTTTTATCATATATATATATATAAGCAACACACTTCAAAATACAATTTGTTATATAAATTTTATATACATTTCAGGTTATATGGGGGTGGAGATGGGAATGGAGGAGATAAGAGGTAAACAATCATTCCTCTCAACCACCCAAACTACAATCAATTTTTTTTATATCTATAAAATAAGATATATCTATGATTTAAAAAATAATTTTATATTTATTAATAATTCAACTAATTAAAAATATATTTATTCATAAATATATTATGAAACTTTTTATTTCCATAGAAAAAAATATATTCATTGATCTATTAGAAGAGCATAAAATACAATCCACATGTGCTTATAACACGATATAAAAATGTTATTATTGTCATTAAAAATATTATTATAAAACTTTAACAACATAAACACATATAAATAAAATATTCAACCAATAAACAACATTCATATACCTAATTATAAATGTTTATTAAATTCTATCAACAAAGACTTTTTTTTTAATCCCGTGATTGAAAATGGAATAAACATATAACAAAATATTTAAAAAATAAATATAATATTAATTTACTAAAAGAAAATAATACATTTTATATAATTTCTATCTCACTCACTTGTGAGAAGGCGTGATTCAATTGATGAGTTATGTATATTTATATGAAAATGTTTTGGAAATTTCACCTAATTAGAATACTTGTTTTTGAAAAGATGTAAAAAATAATATTGAAACATTTTTGTATAAGAATTTTTTAAATTTGCAACAATTAAAAAGATTTATTACTATTATTACCAAACTTTAGTAACAAGGGTACAAATAAATAATACATCTAAAAAACTTATTTTCATTATATATTATAAACATTAAATTATATATATATAAACTAATTAATTTAAATATACTTTATTATCTATTACTAACATAAATTTCATTTTCATGATTAAAAATCCTAAATCATATACTTCTTATAACCTACATAAATTTCAATTTTGTTTGTAAAATCCTTATAATTAAAAATGAGATAAATAAATAAAAATTATGTAAGAAAAATTAATTATTAAAAATGATGTGAGAAAAATTAATTATAACATCCAAAAAAACAAATTTTATGAAGAAAATAACAAATTTCATGCTTTTATATCTAATCAAATTGATTCACGTAATTTTATATTTATATGAAATTGTTTTGAAGGTTTAGATAGTTAGGATTGAAAATATGTAAGCTAATTTAAAATAAATATTGAAATAATTTTATATAAATATTTATTTTATTATAATTTATTGTTTATAGGAAGATAAACAAGATGAAAGATAAGAGGTTTTCTAAAATTGTTTTATACTTCAATTAAAATTTATATGGTGTAAGTTAGTTAAATATAAAAATGTTAAATGTTGACTAAATTATTAAGGAAAGCTAGAGACATAATAGTGATAATAGTAAAAGTATTATTTCATTTAAATTTAGGAGAAAATTGTAAGATATTATAAGAAGGTGATCAACCTTAGAAGATCAATAATATCTCTTTTTTAAAATTAGCATAAAGAAAAAAACATTGCTAATTCCATAGTGAAACAATACCATAGGCAAAAGAATTTATAACTTTGTAAGTCATCATAACTATAGTGATCTTTTATAAAGAAAATCAAATGATTCTTTACCTCTTTAAAGGTTCAATAGTCTAAAGTTGGTCTTAGTGAATGTTAATAAGTGAAATATTCATATAAATAATAAATTTTAGTAAATAAATATTTTAAATAAAGATATTTAATAATAAGAAGATGATTTCCTAGCTTTATGGGCTACCTCAAGTGATTGCTTGAGCGTTGAAAGTTGTGAGTAGAAAGTCTGGGTCAAATCCACAGACTAAATTGAAACATGATCGGTATCTCCATTGCTGATTCCCTCCATCCAATGGGAAAAGAGGAAAGTCAATCTTTAACCTTGCTCCATACCGACTGGATGAAGAAAATCAACAATCAAAATAAGCTCAGGCAATCAAAACATTGTAAATTACCACAACTAAAGGAAAAGAAGCACACAACTAAAGGAAACGAAGCACTTACATTAACGATACAATCGTGGAAATGGAGACGAAGAAGCGAAGCAGCCATTCGGGTATCATTTTGGACAGCGGACCTAACGACGTTTGAGACGATAGTATCTACATTCGGACAAGTAAATCTGTAGAAATTGTATACAAGCTGCCCGCTGGCACCTCCAGCTAGATGCTGCAGCAAGCCCACTACTGCAATAACAACAACAGATAGATATGTTCTTCTTGTTTTCTCCATTTCTACGATCTCCTCACCAAAAGAATGCCAATCAACAGTACGTCAGTGAGCACAGCACAGAAGCTCTTTATTCAATTGGGCTTTCGCCAGTGGGTAGCTGAATATATTATTCCATTAATTCACAACACTCCTAAAGCTATATTCAGTGGATACTCAAGCCACAAATAATTAAGAAATGTATGTGGTTTCAAAATCAGACGCCTTCAAACTCCAATTTTATAATGGTAAAACTCAGGGGGAAAAGGCGATCGCCAGTGGGTAGCTGAATATATTATTCCATTAATTCACAACACTCCTAAAGCTATATTCAGTGGATACTCAAGCCACAAATAATTAAGAAATGTATGTGGTTTCAAAATCAGACGCCTTCAAACTCCAATTTTATAATGGTAAAACTCAGGGGGAAAAGGCGATCGCCAGTGGGTAGCTGAATATATTATTCCATTAATTCACAACACTCCTAAAGCTATATTCAGTGGATACTCAAGCCACAAATAATTAAGAAATGTATGTGGTTTCAAAATCAGACGCCTTCAAACTCCAATTTTATAATGGTAAAACTCAGGCATCATGGAACTCAACTGGCATGCACTAAATGTAAGGCACATTTTTAATTGATGTAAACCTATTCCCAATCCACTATACAAAGTGCAAAGAATTGTACAGTGTCTAGACTCAGCCTACCATTCACTTCCATTGAAATAAATATTGTCGGCAGAGCACTTCCATTGATATAAACATTGCCGACTTTGTTGACTAATGTCTCTATCAATCTTTCATAGGATATATGCTATTCACAAGATTAGACAGGCCATAAAATGCATTTTTACAATAAGGCTTTGCCCTAATTTGGTGAGTTGAATATATCAATAAGCACCTTACTTTCATAGGATATATACTATTCACAAGATTAGACAGGCCATAAAATGCATTTTTACAATAAGGTTTTGCCCTGATTTGGTGATTTGGTGAGTTGAATATATCAATAAGTACCTTACTTAGAGTGTAATCATTAAGGATTAAGTTATTTATATCGATATGTGTTTATATTTTAGAATTTGGAGTGGATTATTAACTAAGCTTTTGGTACATTGCACTATAAATTGATTTTATGGCAGTTATTTCAAATTTAAAATAAACAATTATAAAAGAAGAAAGAATATAAAAAATAATTGGTAGTTGATGTATGGATAACTCTTACTCGATGCATAGATAACTCTTAGTTGATGCATGGATAAAGCACTTCCGGGTTTAACTAAAAGAAGAGGAATGATAACATGTAACTGAGGCATCTAGCTGATAACCTACCATTATAACTAAGCATGCAGAATAAGTAGCACAACTTATTTGTGATACTTAACTGGTGGCCTATCAGTATTCACCTGCTACAAGTTATGTAGCTGTGTTAATAATATTTGTTAAAATAAAGAACACTGCCACAAGTTATGTAGCTGTCCTAATAGTATTTGTTACAGCAAAGAACACGGCCACAAGTTATGTAACTGTGCTAGTAGTATGTGATACAACAAAGTGCAGTATGTGACTAATTAGATTTTTAAGCGTGTAGAGATCTAACTCTGAGCAGCGATTTAACTTTGATTAAAAGAAGACAATGCCCGTTATCCTACATTGTAAACATCTGACAGAATTTGCCAAAAATGATAGAAATGGTTGCATTTTATCCTTCTATTTCCATAGCATTGAGTTAATTTAATGAAGGAAAAACAGTTGACTAATGGCTGCAATTTATTGCAGGAGAAATCCTATTCGATGTTATTGATAGCTGAGTGCACTGAGGGAGATGTGAAGTATTATAATGTGTTTTAGTTTTTTAAGTAACGTCTGTGCAGTATTCGTATGCAATTACGCTTCCATTCCATTGGGGAATGGAACTTTATAAGTGATCTAATGCTTGTTGTGCTTATTACGGATTCTTATTTTAATGTGCTTCGTTACTTGAATCATGGACGTACAGGAGACACTGAAAATATTGGCTCTATATACAGGAAAGTGAGCGTTGTTGGGTAAAATTAGTGCGAATATGCAGTTGTATATCCATGACACTCTTTCTTTATGAGACGAGGATCTTCTCTAGGGAAGGATTTGACTATTTAGTCTATTAAGATGTGCTGCATTTTTAAATTCTACAACAGAGATCTACAAGATTTAATTTTCTTAGTATTGCTTCTAATTTGTCCTGATACTTTATGATAATCTTCCCAAAAATATATACACTTATTAGACGTTACACTATAAGGTGGTGCATATTGTCTTGATCCTTCCTCCCCATTATATATATACAATTATTAAATGCTACACTATAAAGTGGTGGATATTGTTTATTGTTATACATCTTGGGTATAGTTGAAAGTGAATAACTCAGCTAGTATAGGATATTAAATACACATGGTTGGACTCTTACGTTTAACACGAGTCCAACTCCATGTCAGAGTTCCAATCCCATTTCAAAACTGTAAAAGTATAGGATATAGCCAAAAATAGCCTCCCTGAAATGCTTTCAAATCCCTTAATAAGAGGCTATGTTTGACTAGGTCTTGTGAAATATAAAATGTTCAGTTTATTATTTAAAATAAATAAAAAGTGGTGCTTAAGATCCCTTCATGAGACGCGATGTTGGACCTAAGAATCTTTTAAATATCATAAGAGGTTATGTTTGACTCATTTTTGTGAACATGGTTAGACTTTTTGTTTTATTTGAACATTCCATTCTACTAAAGCTGGGTAATTATTTTGCTGGTTTTGACAAACAAAACTGCAATTAAAGGTCTCCTTAAGCCTAGATTTCCCTTTTGAATTTCACCTTGAATAAAATTAGTGTTATAATTGTATTTTTTTTTTATAAATTTTATGGATATATATGGTGAGACAAATTTGGTGCTCACCAACGATATATACTTGAAAATTTTAGGTATGGATGACTATATTTTGAGGTTTTCAGACTTAAGAACCATTTTTTATTATTTATCGAAATAACATATGTTCAGGAAATTGTGCCTTATTGACACATGTTGGTGAGTTTCAATTTTATTTTTAGTGTGACTCTTATTAAAAAAACTAAAAGTACCCTTTTGAAGAGGATAGGGTAAGGAAGATCTCTGTGAAGATTTCAATTTTTTTGGTGTTGTCTTTGTTATGATATTGAATTTTCATTTTAGGTGATTTTCAGAACAATAAAATTCTTAATTGATAAGGTAACTTAGAAATTTTTTATTAATAAATATAAATTCAAAATGAAATGAAACAATTCTTATATCATTAGAAACTAAATTCAAAGATGAATCCATAATTGGTACCAAGTCAAATCATCTTTAAAATTTGTTGGGGTTTGGCCTTGCTGAAGTTGCAGGTTCCAGAAAAATGCAAGAAATTTTCACAGGTTTTGTTGACTGCGAACTCTCGACCGAGAAAATATTTTCTAAAATATCGATTGAGTGCTTAGTTCAAACTCTTAGTCAAGAGATTTTTTTTAAATTGAAACGATAAGTTTTTCTAGATACCTTAAATTCTAGATCTTTTATTTATTCACTTTTATTACGTAAACTCACTGGAGAACAGATTCAATAAAAGAAACATAAAATATAAGCATTCTTTACAATCCATCATTTTCACCATGCACATATTTATATACATTAAAAATATATTTTCATAATAATCACATTGTATAAAGAAATAGAAGAACTTTTATTTCATCATAAAATAAATATGAGTTTACAGGACTTATATCTGGTAACCGTGTTTTAGGGCAATATCTCCACTATACCAAATCTCACTAATCAAATTAGTATTCATCCAAGTATAGCTATGGACAAGGACTCGACTTCTCTTGATAATTATGGGTTACACTACAAAAAACAATACCCCTTTATTTTTACATCATAATTTTTTGGTTATTACCTAACCACAACATAATTAACTACTTTTAGCTTTTTACATTTTGTTCTTATTTTATAACTTCTCTTTAATACATGATTACAAGAATTTATCCATTTTAACTCTTTTATTTTGAATTCCCTTTCTATTTATTACATGGGAAAATTGGTCCATGACAAAAATACGACACTGTGATTGGTTCAAACTCTCAGCCTAGAGTTTTTTAAACTCTCGTCCTAGAGTTTGAACTCTCACAAACTCTCGAGTTTGAAATCTCACAAACCCTCAGCCTAGAGTTTGAAGTTGACTTTTTTCCCGTGTTTATTTGCGCACACTATTTTTCTTTTCCCCTCCATTCTAAAAAAAACGTTACCCAACTTTTCATTTGGGCATGACCATCAACCACTTGTATCTCTTGAACTACGTCTAGAACAGATATGTCCTAACTGAACTCAAACCAAGCATCTTAAACATGTAGAATGTTAGAGTAAGTTTGCTTCACCAAAGGAAATTTTTTTCCATTGGCACCCAACTATAGCTAACCTTAGATATGAACTCCTTCAAGTCAACCATACTTAACAACCGACTACCTCAATTTGAGATCATGTTGTCAACCATCTTGGTCAACACATGATAGTCCATGAAGATCACGTCCCTACTTGACTACATGCTCACATACCTTCAATTCACTTATCAACATTAGTTCCTTGCCACAAATATCACACACAATCCATTACATTTCCAATTGTGTCATACTCTATTGAATCCTAGTATGTAACACCTCATCAATTGTATACCCCTATTAGGTAAGACTTCCTCGGCCCCCCTAGCTTACGTTCTAGTAGAATATCCTAACCGTCTCAAGGTTGTCATCCACAAGTCAATCACCATGTACACCAAAACCATATTGACTCAGAGTGCACCCTTATCCATCTTTACTCGACACACCCTTCGTCACGCTATTTCCATTGAAACTTCAATTCAGGTCCTTACATTCTCCCCCACTTAATTGTTGATATCCTCATCAACATGGCCTCATCAACTCCTCCAACAAAAGGGGTATTGGAGGTGAAGAGACACTTTTGCAATTTCCACATTTGTATGTGGATCTAATACCATTTGTCACAAGGCTATATTTTTTATTTTGCTTAAGCATCCTATACCAATCAAGAAACCTAGTCAACACGTGGCATCAAGGTGACCTTGCTAGGTAGGTATGACCACCAATCACTTGTATCACCGAGAATACACCTAACTCACATGTCACATCATTGTCACCCAACCATGGGAAACCTTTTATCACCTCCCCAGATCCAAGCATACTTGAACAATCAATGACCCAACGTGAGACCATGTTGTTGTCCATCTTGGCCAGCACGAGATAGCCCATGAATATCATGGTCTTGCTTGGCCAAGTGATCACATACATTTAGTTAGCTTATCAACACTATTTTCTTGTCATGGATAACACACACCCAATCCATCGCATTACCAATCACGTTGTCCTCCCCATAAAATCGCTAGTTAACACTTCATCAGTATTCCAACATTACTAGACAAGCCATTCTTGGTCCTCTTAGCATATATATTCTAATACATACCAAAATTGTATAGACTCCTCGTTGCACCCATAATCATGTTTGCATTATGCCATTTGTAATAGTGTAAGGACTCAATTTGTCATTTTTCTTGAAGGACAGGAGTGATTTTGTTTTACAACTATCTAGAATACTATCTTTTACACATCTGTAGAGTCTCTCAAATTTGAAGAGGTCAATTTAATATCTTTAAAATATAGAAGTGCTTATGTTTTACATGTCGTAACAGCAAACTGTCAACACTGAAAACTCACAAAGCTCTTGTAACATCCCAAAAATCGCAAAATAAAAATAAAAAAATAAAAAAATTGATGTAGCTTAATTTATAAGATAAATGCTAACTGCGGAATGATAATAATCAGCTCACAATGATAACTGTCTCATACAATTTGTCTTAATTGTTCTAAACATGATTATGTACTTAGTTATAAGTAGGATGCAATAGAACGAGTTTTTTATTTTGTTATGTGTAAGAATCTGGGACAATACTGATGATGTTGTTTGCATAATTCTGAAGGGGTTCCTATCAAGTGCCCTTGGGTTTACTTAGCTTTGAAAGCTAAAGAATTGGATTCTTCTTTCGCAGATCTGCAGGTAAGGTTATAGAGTAATTCCAGTTTTTACAAGACAAGTTTAAAGCTTCAACTTGTCATCTCTACGTTTAAGATAATTATAAAATCTGTCGTGCATGAAGATGTCGATGGTATGTATCTTCAGTTTAACTTCGTCACTTGTATCGTCTTTTATGGTTATGATTGCACTTGTCGTCAGCAATGTTTAAGCACTAACTCGTTGTAGCCGTTGGTCAGATTAGTGGTAATATAATCTAGTTTAACTGTCTGAATTTGTAACATGTTTGGTTTATGTGAAAGATAGTGTCATCAATATAATAATTGATCCTCCTGGAATGATGGCGGCAATGTAATAAGTTTCGTAATATTAATGTTGACGTTTGTATTGCGTCCATCAGTAAATCAAGGTGTTGTTGATATGTAGTATACATCATAGTAGAGTTTACATCAAACCCTAGTTTTCAATATGGTGTAAAAGTTAAGTAGTACTCTACCCTATCCTTAAGCAAATAGCCTAGCTATTTAAATATAATGTTTAAACATTTACTATGCGGTAGTCCATACTATACTATGGCATAGTTGATTTATAATATAGTTGATATATTAACTATATTGATTCTACGTTGGATATCCTATGGGAACCATGTTAATAACATTGTTGTAATGTTATATGGCGAGAGTAAGAATATGGCATGAAATGTTTAAACTCCATAGTTCAGCGTGTATTGCATATATGTGTTATATAAACTTGGGATAAGGTTTTTGCGTCTAGCGTCAATGGTGTTGTAATAACTTATGGAACGAACCATGTATCAATGTTTATGGTAATACGATACCTCTATCCTATGTTTGTAACTTATACATGATTGTATGCAGCTGTATGGCATTGTTAAAACCCTGAGGCCTTCGTTGTCACAAGACTTGAACTCTGCTATGAATTAAATGTTTATGCAGTCGAGGTTATGGCTTAAATCTACATGAGATCTTCAGCATCCAATGCGATCCTGTTGTGGTGTTGTGGTTACTACACTGGCGTCTATGTGTCTAGCTCCATGTGAAAATCTTAATGAGGAAAGGTGATGTGTCACCACGCTGTGAACTCAGCTTTAGTGATATGGCATTCGATTGTCCTACAAATTAATGTAGTTATTGAATGCTATTAGGTCGTAACTCTGCCTTGGTTTCTCCGTAGCTCGCTGGCTCAATCTCGATCGTTGATCTTTGTGGTTCTCGGTAGATGGAAATGTGTAAACCCTAGGAAGACTTTCCTTAATGTTATTTGCCTTCGTGCATTCATTTTGTGGTTCTTTTTTGGAGGAAGAAGGACGACAGGCCGCTAGTTTATAGGGATCGACCCTAGGCGATTGTGGATGGCACTGTGCTTCAAAAACTCTGTAATTTTTATTGTGGAATAATGTATAAGTGCTTAAGCATTTGCTGAGAGTGTAATATTGAACTCCCGTGGATTTCTTTCAGTGGCAAATACGTTAATAGGGAGGTCTTGACTTCGAGTTCGGTTATGATTCAGTTGCATGGAAACTTTGCTGCGTTGGAGAAAGGATTTGGAAGCTGAACGCATTCCAATCGGCTTTTTAACAACTGGGTAAGTTTCTCTGGTTTATCCATTCTACAATGTATTTCTTTGTTTTTAACAGTCCATGCTCTGGGTAACTTTGTTTTTAATACTAACTACTCATAGTTTTCTTTTGGTAGGAAATGCCAAGGTTCTGTACTCCATGCTCTGGTTTGGTGGCAATAGGGTTTGGTGATCAATGGATAGCAATGCAGCTAAAACGGTAAGCCCGGTGGCAAACCCTCGTAGTTTCTCCTGGCAGAAGTCATGGCAAACAGTGTATCGTCAAACCTAGAAGTCGTGATTGTAAAACCCTGGGTTGTTGTTTTAGTTTGTACAATCGATGTAATAGCTGGTAATTACATAGGGTTTTAGTTTAGGATTTCGATCTTAGCAATGATCCTTTGTTATGAATTTGGGTTTTCAAACTCTGTTGAGATAATAAGATAAACGTTATCAATATTGTGTTATGATAGTTGTTTTTTTGTTTCAATGTGTTGGGACTTGGCCCGTGAACAAAACTATGTCCCGTCTATTCAAAATGTGGATGTGATACTAAGTATTTCCAACAGACCTCTGCGTTTGAAAACAATGTGATACGATTGTGCAACTGTGTAGCTAAATTTATGGATACCTCGACATCGTTTTATTTAATGTCTGTGAGATTATGAAAATATATGATGAAGAATTAAAAACTGGGTTTCGATATCACTGTTGCTATTGTTTCTTTAGGAAATGTGAGTTCATGAAAATGTTTACACAATAGGGGAAAAGAAAACGCATGTTACTGTCATTTGATCTTTAGCTAAGTGTTGAAACTATGTGATATGTTCGGCCAAATTCCTCGTATTTGACTGTGTAAATGATTAAGTAATACAACTATACGTCTATCAGGATTGGATGAAACAATGATGACTATTGATACGTTCGGCATCAAATGAAATTTGTGTGTACTGTTTGACTTTTGCTCCTACATTCATTGAAATGTCTTAACTTTGTGATGATGTCTGAAATCAAAGAGTTCGATCTACAATAATAATTTGTGATGTAAAAAAAATACTTAATTTGTCTACTGTGAGTGAAACAAGAAAATGACAGAGAGCTTATTCGTTTAGCTCGATCCTGTAACAGCATTTCAATTGTGTGTTCATGATTATATGTGCATGTAAAAATAAAAACATTAAACTCTAACTATATAATAAAAACTTTGTTTGGTTAACTACTCTATGTGTACAGTAATAGGAATATTAGTAATAACAGTAAACTTGAAAGTATTTAAATGTAGAATTACAAAACCTAAGTTAGTAATGTGATGCTTCTTATTTGTCTAACTGTCCTATATATACAATAATGAGATTAACAGCAAACTATAGTTATTCTTTTGAAACTAAACTTTGGGAAACACAAATGAAAAGAATGGAAATAAAAAAAATGGTGCTGTGAGTAGAATACAGTAGATATTGCTAAATAATAACAGCAGATAACTTTAACAGAATATAAAAAAATAGTACTTCCATCACCATGGCAGTTTGCCTATCCTATCTTATCTATCTTAATCTGTTTCTGTATTGGAGTACAATGTTGTTCCTTTTTGCATGGGGAAAAAAATAGAAACCATTTTAATCAATCATTTCATAATTATACAAAATTATTAACTTATACATGAAACTAAAATAACTTATAAATTAAATAGTGAAAGTTTAATAAACAGCAAAACTGTAATATGCAAAATAGATAACAGAACTTAAAAATAAAACAGATAAGACAATAGAACCTGTAACTGACGATAGGACCGACAAACACCCAAGGAGGCCTGTTCCTCCCAATCTGCTTCAGAAGAGGTAGCTCAACTGCTGACTTCTAATGAACCCCCGAGCCTGCTTACTGATCCAGTAAGTTGGTGGAATCTGTGTAGAAGCAAGGCACTAAAAAAAAATACCTTCTCCACTCGGTATCAACCTCCTAAAACAAATGCCTTCTCCACTCAACCTCAAAGTCCTGAACTCAATAAGAGTTTGGCGGACTCACAACATGATCAACAACAACATATCCCCTCATCAAATCTCTTGGGTGCAAACACAGCAAAACCCCAAGGTAAATTTTCTCGTCAAAAAAAGTGATGAACCTCAGTTCAATATTTGATGGCTATTATATAGACTGCCTAGGTATTTTAATGGTTAGTTTATAATAAATGGGCCTCAAGCTCCAGTCCCATCTTTCAGGGCACTATGACCACATTTCAAAGGATTTGTTCCATACCAACAGCTACTTAGTTGCATCATGATGCTGCCACTTGTCCATTGCCTTCTACCCCAGATTCCATTCCACCTAGTGGATCAGTAACCACTCTTTCAACATTCCTCTTAGGTGTTTGTCTCCTATTTTATTTATTAAATAATAATATATTGTGCAAATTACAGTCATCCTTGGACACCTATCCAATATAAACTTTACAATACAATTTATCATAATGTTTCTAAACACAAAATGTTTTCCAACTTAAAGGGTATGTTACAACTCTTGGGCGGGTGCAAGCTAATGCTGGCCACTCATGATGCCTTAGTCACAATGGACTTCTGGAAAAACATAAATCTGAACGTCAAAAAGCAATATTAGAGCTACCTACACAACTTTGTGGAATATGGCGTAAGAATATGAAACGTAGACAATCAAATTACCTTCCGGAATATATAACTATTATTTATGGAAATTACATATAACTCCCAAAAAATGGGGTTCTCCTAAGGTTGGTTTGTTATTTTTTTAAGAAAACATAATGAATATGTTTGCGTTGGTCCCCTGGTTTGGTATGCAAATGGTGGAATTTTGTGAAAAAAAAATTATACAGTCGTAGATAACAGGTCGTTCTAGTGCAGCACTATTTTTCCATATTTATTTATGTTAATTTTAAAATTTTTAATTAAGGAAGTCAACCAAGCCATTAAATGATTAGGTCGAGAGTTGGTACCCGACATCATGGTCTTAACATAATCAATGAACTTTTTTTTTAAGGATGTAGGTCTTTGTGTGTACTTGTGCAGGTTCTTTTCCGTTTTCAAAATATGTGAGCCAATCAAAAGTTATATACGAAAGAAATAACCTACTTTTTGTGTAAGATTGACGTTAGTGCAATTAAAATTAATTAAAAAATAGATTTAATAGAAAATTACATATTCGGAATCTGCACACATAGTTCTACAAGTGTGTACAATTTCATTAGCAGTGGACAAGTGTAGCATACGCATAATGATGCTCGAAACAGACGAAGTTATAGAATAAGATGTATTTTGTTATAACACAGTCCAAGCCACTCGGTTTGACAACCTGAACCTAAAACCATAGCAGCCAAGTCATCCACCATGTTGGTGGGAAAGGAATTGCCCACCAAAATTTAGAAATTTAAATGACACGTGCGCGTTATTTTAAATACACGTGTACGCACTAAGAGCTCGTACGCAGAAATAGTGCGTACGCACTAAACAGTGTGTACGTTCTATTTAGTGCATATGTACACTAAGTGCATACGCGTTATTTATTTTACTAATCCGAAATGTAGTTTTTTTTTCATCGTCATCTATCTCAAACCCCCCCTCCCACCCCTCTCCCTAAATCTAATCCTCCTCCTCTCCTTTGTCTATTCCTGTACCTCCCTAACCCTCCTCCCCTCCACCCCATTTCAACCCCTCTATCTCTCTCTCTTTCTCTCACTCCCCCCTTCAATCCTCCTCAATCTCCCTATCTCTCTTTCTTCTCCCTCTCCCTCCCCTCCCCTCCCCTCTACCTAAACTTATTGTCCTTCTCGCTCTCCCTCCTATATCCATGTCACTAACTATAACCATCGTCCTCTCTCTCTTACTCATCCCATCTCTTACAAGATGATAGTGATGACGACAACAACGATGATCATGGTCTTCACCCTCTTCCTCCTCATCATCATCATATGGTCATATGATGATGAAGATGATGATGATGATGATGTTGATGATGAATATGATGACGAAGATGTTGATGATGATGGTGAAGATGAATCATCATCATCATCATCATCATCATCGTCATCGTCATCGTCATCGTCATCATCATCATCATCATCATATGATCATATGTGATGGTCGATGTCTTCTAGTGCAGCATACAATTTTTTTTTAAATGGTTGTGAAATGAAAAAGTTACGGAATGAACACTAATAGTATGTTTTTTGACCAAAGGAGTGATGAAACAAGAAAATTAGGAAATAAATAGAAAATCTCAATATATATTTTTTTTAAATTACATATTTGGAATCTACATAAAAAAATTCGATCTATGCCTAAAATTTCGTCAATAATGGTCATATATGTCATGCTGTAGAGAGCGGTGAAAAACATGCATATTTAGGTGTAGAATTGCACCTAAAGGGTCCCTCAACTTCGTGCACAAACCCCTCAATGTTAAATTTATTATTCAGTTATTACATTCTTGGTTACCAACCCTAACCAAAATCATTTTTTGTTTGTTTTGCAAGTAGTCACATAGATGCAACGACATTGTTATGGAAAACAAGAAGATGCCTGCTACTTGTTTCTACCATGGCGAAAATGCCAGTAGCATACTCCATGTTCGAATCATGTCTACGGCATGAGTACGTTTTGTCTTTCGTTCACTTAATCCATGCTTCGCATAGCCTAAGGAAAGCCATACAACTTCCTTCATAATCGTTTTAACACTTTTAATTAATGTATGAGGCATTTCGGCATTTCACACTCTGTTTTTGAAATATATTAGAAATCTTGTCGGCTCTATACATTTTCGATTTCCAGATATGAAGCTTGTAATTGTTTTGATTTACTGTGTTTATATTGTTCTATTCTAATGTATGAATGTTGACTCCATTTTCATAATGTTTAACAACTTGTTTCTCAGCCTCTCGGCTCTGCAATCATTAGGGGAGTTTTGAGGTAAAAAATGGGCCTCAAAACAAAAAATGTACCATAAAAATTCACTTTATAAGAACCAATAGGATTCAAGATGATGATGTCAACCATAAGGGTAAAATTTGTAAAAAAAAATTGGAGGGAAAAAGAAAAAACTACATTTTCTTATCGTATTTTTGACATATCTTCTTAATATTTTACCCAAATTTCAAGTTTGGGCACTCATTGGATGTGGAATTTAATTTTGCATCCAAGACATACCCACACTGCATTCTTCTGAGGTACCCACGACATGAAAAAAATAGAACTTCAATAAAAAAGTATTTTAATATTAAAATATTTTTTTTATTGAATTTTTCATTTTTTCATACCATGGGTGCCTCAGAAGTAGGCAGTGTGGGTATGGGTTGGATGCGGAATTAAATTCCGTATCTCACGAGTGCCCAAACTTGAAATTTGGGTAAATCGATAAGGGGATGTCAAAAATACAATAAGAAAAAGTAGCTTTTTTCTTTTTCCCCTCCAAAATTTAGAATTCTTATTTTATTATTTCCCTTAGGAGACCCATTTTAGACCTCAAAACTGCCCTAATGAATGGTTTAACATCATTCTTTTGAACTAGAGATGAAATCGCATTGGAGCCATATGGATTCATCTATATAATACTTTTGTTTACAATTATTAGGCCATTTGGCTTTGTATATAAATGCCTATATAATAATATATATTTAGCATACAATGTTATGTTATTTCTTTTGTTATTGTGTGTTTTATAACAAGTCATTCAATGCTATGTAAACAATGGAAATAATAACTCTGTCAATTTATTACAGTGATATATTATGTATTCAATATAAACCCTCGGTTTATATATATAATAAATACTATTCTATAAACTGATAAAAATCATTAATATTGGTATTACAATACAGTAAGTAAAATCTACTCAGTTGTAGAATAACAGAAACTGAACCCAGTAATTCTATGCATGAAATATATACAGAATAATAAATAATCATGGAATTAATATATTCTAAACTACATCTACTGATCAATATTCAGTCATTTAATGCATAAACATAGTTCATCCAATCTGTATATAAAACAAATATTCTACAGTAACATGTTGAAAGCAAATAAAATACTAGTAACGTGTAAACAATGTACAGACCGAATCCAATCTGAAGTTCGCCGTTCCTCCCAACCAGTCTTCTAGAACAACCAAGATTACTTGCTCTAAAACCCCTGAGCCTGTTTGTTGGACCACAAGGGCAAAGACTGTTGAAACCCGTTCTGAACCATCACTCAGTTCCACTCATTCAATCAACAATAATAATTTCTCTCTTCCATCCAAGCCTCCTGCTTGTCTGATGGGAATGCTTATTTAGCTTTTCATAGGACTTAGGTCTATCATGAGCCTCCTATTCTAGAACCTCCAACTGGAGTTCTAACCTGAAAAATAGGAATGATGCCTCCTACACCTATTGAGATATTAAATATATGTTTTCACCACTAAGTGCATTTTGTCCAACACTTGTCATTTCTCCTTGTGGGCCAAAAAACACTCTTTCAACAACTACTTCAGATTGGATTCTCCTGTTTTTATTTATTAAATAATAATAATTATTGAAAATCCTCATACAAGTGTCTTTGACTACACTTGGTCAAATAATTGTTCAACAATAATTAAAACAATATTACAGAGTATTAAACTTTAATAAAGGTTCTAGGGGTATTACACAATTCCAAGTTATTAAGCTAATCCATGTAACGCTTGATTACAAGGCCACGATAGGCGTGCAGTTACATTTTGGATTGGAGTCGCCTATAGGAGAATTAAATGGAGCAAATTAATCATGTTGGGAACAAAAAAAGCATGAATCAACCTTTGATATAGTTACAAAGGGAACATAAAAACCCTAAACAAATCATCTAGCTCATAAGTCGAAGCCAACAATCATAACAAGGAACAACAAAACCTAAAGAACAACAAAACTTAAAGAAAAGCCGGTTTGATAGAACATTTAGAGAAATAGCGAAATGAATAAATTTACCTACAAAATATGGTTCGTGTATGAGTTGAACACAGAATGGTGTATACCTGGAGTGCGGGAGAGCATCAATATGGTTAATGCGTCGACCAGGGTCAAGGAGAATATCAATAAACAAAACAACAAAAATAATTAATAAATGTTTGGTATCGAACCGACTAACTCAATGATTATGAATCCTACATTTATTAAACACTTACAGACTATAACTCTCAATGGATATAAGCAAGTACATTTCTATTCAATCCTCTATAAATTTCATCATCTAGGTAGAATGGAAGATGTCATAGACTGATTCTCAACGCCATTTCCTACACGCAACTGATCCATCTTGTGGGTGTTGGGATAATATAAACACCCTCCGATGAATTGATAATGGAGAGGAAGCATTTGAGTTTCAACTGCACTTGGTAGCCGGTCTATACACACCCACGCACACCACAACGCTCCAGGTGACACTCAACCCACGCCCACCACTTCTTTATTAGACCATTTGGAATACATGGGATGGGACACTTGGAATAGCTAGAGGTGATAGAATATTGAAAAAAAATTAAATTATTTATAACAAATGCAACTTGTAACTGAAATAAACATGCTCATGAGTTAATTCGGTAAATCTAAATCCTTAAGTAATCAACACGACTAAGAATATTCAAAGTTTAATCAATTTGATCCATTGAAAACTTAAAAATTCATCAACTCCACCTCCACCCTCAAAGTTGAAGTAATATGTCTATCAGCGTAATAAAGAATTCGTTATGCAACGAACTGGTGCAGGAAAACAATGAAGGTTGAGATCATGTTTCCATTGGTGCTTAGGTCAGGCCACGTGTGTAACCGTAGACCCATCTATTCATCACTAAGCATCCACTGAGCCTTGCCTTAACGATTCATTATGCCAACAACTGAACGTCTAGAAGTTAAAACGCACCCATGGACTGGACTCTGCCACCTTACGTACCAGCTAACCACTTAACTATTAGTTACGCCACCTAAGCTTGCCGACGACGAATCATTTCCAGAATCTTAGGGCTGGGATGGGATTAACGCTAGTTTGTTGAAGACCATTAAAACAATCTGGTATTTAAAAACTTGTCATATTTCTCCTTAGATCTAGAATTTTTGCAGGTCTCCTTCCATCAGGGAAAAAAAGTGGAGATATTAAGGCTTATCTACGTAATAATATAAATTTTAGAATTAAATTCTTTTATCATCCCATCATCTAAATAAATAAATTTAATTTGGACGAAGGGAGTTAAGTAGACACAACAATGGTAAGACGGCGGCGGCGTCGTGGTGTTAAACATTCTCCAAAACTATGCATGATCATCAGACTTGTCAAGCTTCGTTAAGCATCTCTAAAACCGTGTTGCAACAACTACAAATGAAGTGAAGTTGCAATATCGCTCTTTTTATCCATGTATCAACTAAGAGTTATCTATATATCAGTTATCAATTAATTTTTATTTTTAGTTTGAATTTTTATATTTTTTTTTGTAATTGTTTATTTTGAATTTGGAATTGATTCCATAAAATCAATCTAAACAATAAACTTGTCTCATATAAATAATGGAGTGAGTCAAATAATTGGATAAATTTAATTTAATATTATTTTTAAATTTAAATATTTTAAAAATGGAATGAAGTTCCAAGTTCAAAGATTTCAATGAATTATAACTATGGTTTTTAATAAAATTCATATAAATTTAAAATTAATCAATAAAATTTTATAATAATAAATTCAAAAACATAATAATGTAAACCAGAACCATTAGGTGTCGACACATAGCAACTAACAATACCGCATTGCTTGCACATTAATTAAATATAAAGCATATTATTTTTTAAACAATCACATCCTACAAATATATTCTACTGATATATTTAATTTGGTTTTGGTATTGCTGGTCTAGTTGTCATTACTTAAATATAAATATATTCAGTGTTTTTAAGCAACTATATTTCACATATATTCTTTTTAATTTGGTTTTGGTATAATAATGCATACACTTTTACTCTAAAAGTAATTATATCAACATAGATCTTCTTAAACCTGGATCTATTTTTTAATTACTTTTCATAATATTTTATTTTATGATTGACATGAATTTTTTTATTATTTTGTTAGGAACAAAAGTTACAACATCTCCCCCATACTCAATTGCACCTAGGTGCAAAAATTATATACTTGATATAACAGTAAAAGCTCTTAACAGAATAAACATAAATGGGTCATCTTAAATAGAAATCATAAAAGAGCTACAATTAACTCAATAAGAAATCTCCCCCATACTCTGCTGCACCTCATCGGTGCAAAAATTATGTACTTGATATAACAACATAAATGAGTCATCTTAAATAGAAATCAAGAAAGAGCTACAATTAACTCAATAAGAAGCCTATGCAAATTTATCTATCTACATTACTTATAACACAAAAACCGATACAAATTTATTTAGCTACATTAACTCCATGAATTAGCTCAAGTGATTAAAAACTATGAAACAAAAACTATTAATAAGAATTTTACTAACTCTCCAATCCAAATATATACAAACTTGTCTTCAAACTGCATTACTTATAATGCAAAAGCATATAAGCTTGATAAACAAACTATTAGTGAGAGCTACTTGCTCTACAATCCAAATATGTTATAGTCTTACTGCATTACTTATAATGCAAAGCATATAAGCTTGAGAAACAAACAATTAGTGAGAGCTACTTGCTCTACAATCCAAATATGTTATAGTCTTAGATATTAGGATTATCACACACTTAATAAAGAACGAAGGATTATCAATCTGGGATGACCAATATGATCTGTTTCAGGATTTCCATCTCATGGTGAGGGAGTTGAGTGGACACAGCAATACTCCTTCCTTCTCTTCCGGCTAACAACATCATCCCTCCACATTCATTTATGAAAGCAGCTTGCACACTTAGTGGCCTTCCCCATCCATGGTCTATCTCGTAAACAGGAAATTTGGGAGACATCGCTACAATTACAAGGTAGCCGCTGAAGAAATTTCGAACAGTTGGGTCTTTGCTGCACCCGCCAAGTTGTGATTCAACCAAGTCTACATAATTATTGAGCTGCACCTCTGATGCGCAGGAATAGATAACTTCCTGGATGAGAGCGGCAGCAAAGACGATATCCTTCTCCAATAGCTGCTTGGCTGTAGTCCGGGCAATACTGGTGCATACGCAGTTCCCAAAATACGTTGGAGGTAATGGCGGTTTTACCCGGCCTCTACAGTCAGCAGGCAGGAGAAAATAAACGGGCTCGTTCTCTGGGACTTGTCGAGCTTTTATTACGCATCGCCAAAACTGCGCGGCAACTGCCACAAATGAAGTTGAAGCGCCCGATCGCTTCTTTAGATCTCCAATTAGTCTTTCGCTAAAATGAAAAGTTGAGATTTCCAGTTTTGTTTCATCTTTGATAGATTTCTGGTTACTAAACTTCTTAGCTGTACTGTTCGAGCCATTGCCACTACCGCTTGCATTGATTTCTGAATATTTTAATGGCAGTGAATCATCTTTGACAAACCTTATAATTTGAGCTTCTTCAATCAAGTCAGTGATAACTTCTTCAGCCCTCATATCAATGTTGGGTATTACACCGTCCTCATAGTCCCGCTTAAAGACTGTTCTCATGTGGTGAGGATTCTTGGAAATAGGAAGTTCTCTGCTACATTCTGCCCAACAGTTCATGAAATGCCAAAAGGAATTCCCGTCTGCAACAACGTGATGAAAATTGGCTCCGATGCAAATTCCGCCTCCCTGAAAAGCAGTGACCTGCAATATCCATCGTTATTTTTGAAACATCTGTATGAAAACGAAAAGCGAGTGAATTTTCCATACCTGTATTGAGAGAAGTGATTCGTCGTCATTTCCATGGCGGATCTGGACAAGTTCCTTGAAGAAGTTCTTGTGCTGAAATTGATCTCTTTCCAGATCCTCAAATGCCATGTCAATGGATGCTTCAACGAACTCCACTCCGCCATCGTTGCAGTCAATTTCGGGTCGACCAGATTTCTCCCCCTTGATAACCAACCGACCTGCAAATGGATAGAAGTCCACCAGAACTAAGGACAGGCTCGTCTTTAGCTTCTCCACTATGGTAGAAAAATCCTTCCCAGTAGGTGTTTTATAGAGAAGAAGCATTCCCATGTTATTGGTGGGTAACAAACGAATATCGATGGCGGATAGGAACATCATATGCTGGGTAGTAGGAATGGCCGGTGCTACAGTGGAAACCCTAGATACCATTACTCTCATTCGGTCTTCTGCCATGGCAGCAGGATACAGTCCAGCATATATGAAATATGCGAGAAGAGCAGATTGATGAACAATGTTGATGAATACCTGCTATTATATAGCAGATTGATGAAAAGTTGACGAACACCAACTCTTATAATTGGATAGGAATCTTTTCCAACTTCTACGGTTTTAAATCAATAATTCAATTACCTAATACCAAGACTTTTATATATATATATATAAGTCATCTTATTCGGTAATTCAATTATATATAATTCAATTATATATATACGTAAAAGTCATGGTATTAGGTAATTCAATTATATATAATAATAAACCTGTCCTTTAAAATATATTAGCTAATGCAGTTAAACTCTATATATATTGAATATATATACAGTTAAACTATATATGTTGATTATATACAGAGAGATTTACAATTAAAATTTTAATTTTTTTAATGTGTCAAAATGCATAAATAAAAATAAGTATGTTTATTAAAAATGAAAAAAGAAATATACTAAAATTAGTATAACTTTAGAATTATCAAGTATAAAAAAGTTAAATTAAATTTCATTTGCAAATTTTTTCAAAATTTTATACTTTGTAAACTTTTTACACTTGAAAGAAGTTAATCCATTTTTATGTATAAAAAAATTAAATTAAATTTCATTTGCAATTTTTTTCAAAATTTTATACTCTGTAAACTTTTTACACCTGAAAGAAGTTGATCCATTTTTATTTTTATACATTTAACTTGCAACTCAAAATAATAACGTAAATCTCTCTTAGTTTTTGGAACATTCTACACAACTTAAAATGACAACGTGTGGAATATGTTTCTTTTCTCTTTATATAACTTATCCATGTTTGTTTTAATTAATATAATTATTATGTTCCCGACATATAGTTTTGAGTCGGGTGGCATTAGTTGGGGGTGGCAAAAATCGCGGATATGAAATTGCAAAGTTTTTGTTAAAGTTTATATTTATTTGTATTTTTCGATTTTTTTTAAATTCATTTTATGTGGTTGTGGTTTCATCCTTACGCAGTGACGTTGGCCTGGGGCTGTGTGCCCCAGGCCCCGGCGGCAGGGTAACGTTTTCCGTTTTAAATGAGGTTTAAATGGTCTCGGGACTGAAGACTCCTGTGCGATTTATTCACCAGTCTTGTCCATTTATCGTGCCTTTCGTCGAGCTCTGTTGTGCGCCCGCTGGCGTCGGGTTGAGGTGTTGCAGGGGTTTAAACGTGTTGCACTTGGCGTATTCATGCAACACTGCAGGTTTAAATGAGGTTTAAATGAGGTTTAAATGGTCTCGGGACTGAAGACTCCTGTGCGATTTATTCACCAGTCTTGTCCATTTATCGTGCCTTTCGTCGAGCTCTGTTGTGCGCCCACTAGCGTCGGGTTGAGGTGTTGCAGGGGTTTAAACGTGTTGCAGTTGGCATATTCATGCAACACTATAGGTTTAAATGAGGTTTAAATGGTCTCGGGACTCAAGACTCCTGTGCGATTTATTCATCAATCTTGTCCATTTATCGTCCCTTTCGTCGAGCTCTGTTGGCGCGGGGTGACGGTGGTCTCGGGACTCAAGACTCCTGTGCGATTTATTCACCAGTCTTGTGGATTTATCGTCCCTTTCGTCGAGCTCTGTTGTGTGCCCATTAGCGTCGGGTTGAGGTGTTCCAGGGGTTTAAATGGTGTTGCAGTCGGCGTATTCATGCGGTATGGTCCAGGGTTTCGTGGTGTTGATGCAGTATGGCGCGGGGGTGACGGTGGTCTCGGGACTCAAGACTCCTGTGTGATTTATTCACCATTCTTGTCGATTTATCGTCCCTTTCATCGAGCTTTGTTGTGCGCCTGCTAGCATCGGGTTGAGGTGTTCCAGGGGTTTTAAACGGTGTTGCAGTTCGAGCTCTATTGTACGCCCGCTAGCATCGGGTTGAGGTGTTCCAGGGGTTTAAACAGTGTTGCAGTTGGCGTATTCATGCGGTATGGTCCAGGGTTCCGTGGTGTTAATGCAGTATGGTGCGGGGTGACATTTGCCGGTTTAAATGAGGTTGGTGGTCTCGGGACTCAAGACTCCTGTGCGATTTATTCACCAGTCTTGTCGATTTCTCGTCCATTTCGTCGAGCTTTGTTGTGCGCCCCGCTAGCGTTAGGTTGAGGTGTTCCAGGGGTTTAATGCGGTGTGCTCGCTGTTTGCAGGGGTGAAGGACGGTCTCCATGCTTGGGTGATGGAGCACTCTGAAGCTATATTTTAGAGGTTCTCTGGTGTTCAAGCTCGTTCTGTTTGGTGCGACTTGCTTTTGTATTGTGGTTGTTTTTGTTGGATTTTTTACAGTGGCGTGGTTGTTTGTGGCTTATTTGCGGTGGTCTAGCGAAGGTGGGGTGGTTTCTGGTGGTGGGTATTGCTGTCTGAATGCACTTCATTCATCCAGTAATTTGCGGTGTTCGTGTCTGAACGTGTAGAGCGCTTTCTTGGTGCAACGAGCTGTGTCTTCTGCAATTTCATTGACGGGTTCTTTGGACGGGTAATTGTTGGAATTTTCTCTTCAGCTGAGACTTGTGTTTTCTGTTTTATGAAAAAAATCCGATTTTGTTATATAGTACGATTAATTGGTTATAAAATTTTATAAATGTAAGAATTTTACAAATGTATGGTTTTCATTTCACAATCTGCGTCAAGAAATATTGTTCAAACTTTTGTTCTGTTTGTGGCTTATTTGCGGTGGTCCAGCGAAGGTGGGGTGGTTTCTGGTGGTGGGTATTGCTATCTGAATGCGCTTCATTCATCCAGTAATTTGCGGTGTTCGTGTCTGAACGTGTAGAGCGCTTTCTTGGTGCAACGAGATGTGTCTTCTGCAATTTCATTGACGGGTTCTTTGGACGGGTAACTCTTGAAATTTTCTCTTCAGCTGAGACTTGTGTTTTCTGTTTTATGAAAAAAATCCGATTTTGTTATACTGTACGATTAATTGGTTATAAGATTTTATAAATGTACGAATTTTACAAATGTATGGTTTTCGTTTCACAATCTGCGTCAAGAAATATTGTTCAAACTTTTGTTCCATAATTTATTCCATAGGAATTGTTTGTGACTGTGGTTTAAAAAACACAAAGACTGCGTAATTGGTCATTACCATTTCTTTTCTTGGGTAATGACCTAAACTCTCTGAAATGAATGTACGGGGAACGGAATTGGATGTATGTATGTATCTGAACATTTAATGCCAAGAGTGGCAACCTCCCTCATTCCCGGGTATTTCGGCGAGGTATGGAGTGGGTCATGATATCATGGACTGCGTCGGCGCTGGGATTAAATGCTAATACCAGCCTGCTACCTAGGCACCGGGTAGCAAATAAATGGCATTATATTATATTATTAATTAAATTTACAGATCTGTTTGTATTTATTTTATTTAGCTTTGTTCTTTTTCCATTTCCATTATGCCATGTGGTATGAATGTGATATTTTTAAATGGTTCTTTGGTCTGCTTCGTTTAAGTGCTTTCTATTTCTAGATTTAGTAAATCTGTATAGTATCTATTTTCTGAGAAAACTTGAAAAACAGGTCCATTGGTCAGCTTGGGTATGCTTGAGTGATCTATAGTTTGTCGCAATAATGTAGATGTATACTTTTTTGGGCAATGTGGACAGGGTTTTGACACCAAGACAAAGGTTAATGGCCCACAGTCATGGAAGTAACCATAGTAAAGGGATGAGATCCCGATTGTATGATTCTGAACCACTATTTGTATTATCTTGTTATTACAAATGGGCTTTTCTTATGAGATTCTGATGAGATTCTTATCTTCTTCGTTACTTGAGTCTTGGTATGATCTGTTTTTGATGGCTTTGAAAATGATTTTCTGCTAATAACACCACGAAACCCTGGACCAATTGCAACATGTGTTGCATGAATACGCCAACTGCAACACGTTTAAACCCCTGCAACACCTCAACCCGACGCTAGCGAGCGCACAACAGAGCTCGACGAAAGGGACGATAAATGGACAAGACTGGTGAATAAATCGCACAGGAGTCTTGAGTCCCGAGACCATTTAAACCTCATTTAAACCTGCAGTGTTGCATGAATACGCCAGCCTTTGAGTTACAACATAATTTATTTTTAGTTTTTATTTTGCTGACTTGGTGTAGTCATGATTTTTTCAATCGCTTTCGCGAAGATGTTTTAATCTCTTTCACTAAAATGAGTTGTTCATTTATCGAAATGTTTCCATGCATAATTATTTGCAGGGTTACACAAACAGAAATATGAACCCAACTCACACTTCCTAATTAGATGCATATAGCTTTGTTAATAAGCCGTTTGCAGCTAGATTTTGCTTAGCCTTTTTGCACAAAATGTCGAAGTAAAAAACCTAGATTTGCTCAGCCGCTTTGATGGCTTACCAAGTAACCGAGCCAAATGATAAACTGCTTCATATGTTAAATATTAAACTAGCAATGCAACACCCTGCTCAAGTTTGCTTCTGCACCTGCATTACGCATTTCAGCATATGTAGATGCAATATGTTCTGATTGTTGTAGGTTATCGCCATACAAACACCTCAACCCAACGCTAGGGAGCACACAACAGAGCTCGACGAAACGGACGATAAATCGACAAGACTAGTGAATAAATCGCATAGTAGTCTTGAGTCCCGAGACCACCAACCTCATTAAAAGCAGCAAATGTCATCCCGCGGCAAACTGCATTAACACCACAAAACCCTAGACCATACCGCATCAATAGGCCAATTGCAACAGCGCGAGAAATTTATCTCGCAACAAGTACTGCTTCCACTTGACCAAGGCATGTGTTATTGCCAACGTCTTTACATCATATGTAGATTTTATATGCTCATTCAGTTGTAACTTTTGACTCTCAAAGGCAATGAAATGTTTATCACTTATGAGCAGAACTCCTGCGCATGTTCCTGAAACATAGTATTCATGGACACATGTTTTCCTGACATCTGGATTTGTCAAGACCAGAGTGAATGTCATTAAGGTTTTCAACTTTTCAAAATAGTCTTTAGCTTTTTTATCCCATATAAAGGCATCATTTTTAAATAATGATGTTAATAGTGCCACAATTTGTGTGCGCATTCTCAATATTCTTATTTTGTCCCCGACATATAGTTTTGAGTCGGGTGGCATTAGTTGGGGTGGCAAAAATCGCGGATATGAAATTGCAAAGTTTTTGTTAAAGTTTATATTTATTTGTATTTTTTGATTTTTTTAAAGTTCATTTTACGTGGTTGTGGTTTCATCCTTGCGCAGTGACGTTGTCCATATTTATCATCTAAAACATATATAATAAATTTTTATTAAATTAAAAAATATAAGATATATTCTTAACATTTCATCATCTCATCTCTGGAAGCTTCTTCATTGTTGGCCAATTAACAAATTAATATTCCTCCTCTCTATGCAATGGGTTCCCTTTAAAGCTTTGATATTTCCAAATTGATATCACTAAGCAATACATGTTCAAATTTGATGAACCAATTTACACTTAAAGACTCATTATAATATTTTTTCTCTACAGAGTATCTTGAGTGTTTCAACATTCTGATAAGAGGCAGATCGCTCTTACATTTGAAACAAGCATGCACGTTATGTCATTTCTTTCACTTGTAGTAATAAGTGATCTTTTTAGCATTATTTTGAGGTTTTTAATGCTATTGTAACTTTTTTTCCCACTTTTTAGCTTTCTTTTGTGATTATTTAATAGTATTTCATATTGAAGTTTTACTTAAATGATGAAAAAAAATTATATTGTTTTTTATAAATAATATACCTCTAAAACTATCAATTTTCATATTAATGAGCTTATTTGTGATAATCAATGTTGTAGATGACATCTCTAATAAATTCATTAGTGTAAACTAGTATGCCTCATGTAAAGAGATTCAAATTGAGCACCTTCTAGCGAAAAGTTGCCCAAATATCCAACAACATTGCAACAACTAGTTGAGCTATTTGCATAGGTTGTTTGTGTGTGTGTTAAAGCAAAACCTTGTGGGATCCCCACCCTTCCTCGAAATATTTGGAGGGTGCTTCAACTATCATCTATAATAGTGGATGGTAACCCCAAGAGAGTTGATCAAATTTGTATATATGATCTATGACCTCCCATTGGCATGATTCTTTGGGTGTACACTTCAACCATTTGAGCCACCACTAGGGGGGTTTCTAAGGAAAACCTCACGAGATCCCCTTATTCCCTGGATTATGTAGATGAAGGGAAACTCAAACACCAACAATAATAGTGTCTAATAATCCCAAGTGACTTGACCAGATTTGACCCTGTGAACTATGGCCCGTTATCAACATAATACCTTGTATTGATGATTCAACCACTTGAAATCACTCTTGAAACTCCATACAAACATATACATATCTATGCATGCAAATTAATAAATTTATTGTTGTTATTATTAACAAAATATATGTGATTTTTTTTCTAGTTTTTACCAATTTAAAAGCTATATACATTATATAGATATGAACATTGCAATTTGCCTGAGTTATAAAACACACCTCTATAGTAGTGTACGAGACTAAGAAATGCGCTTGATGATGTCATTGATTTGGGGATAGGTCACTTAGTAATTACCACAATTTTCTTGCGCTTAACCTTGATGATTTCAGTTAAAATGATATGTGCTAAAAACACTTTTTAATTTTGTCCAAAACTGCATTTGAATTTGTTAGCTGCAATTGGTCGAAATGTGTATATATTTAAATTTCTACACACATATCCCAAGTACAGACATCCTTTAGGATAGAGACATTTCAGAGTCATATAACATATAAAAATTTCAGAATCACATAACATCTAGGAAATTCAGTGTAGCTTGAGTGTGAGTAAGATTTGGGTTTTGTGCAAAATGTCTTTGTTTTTTGTAGTAAATAAAAGAGGTCTGAAAATTGGAATTTTTGTTATTTAATAATATAAGTAACTTATTCATTTTCTGTTTACGAAATCTAGTTACAAATTTTTTGTTAAATTGCTGAATACTGTATTAATTAGATTTTATTATTCATTTCACGTTAGGGCTAAATCTACAGAAATTAGTTACTGTCAAGAATTTCTTTCTGCAAAGCAGTTGTCTATAATGCTTAGTTATAGGCCTTAATAATGGAAAACAGAAAATATAAGTACTTCATGCAAAAGAATGAGTACTCAATATTACATAATCATCACAATTGAATGCTGATTTAAAACTATGTAATAATGCACCAAAAACTTGTTCTTAGTTTCTAACTCTTTCATTTCATTTGCAAAGTGCAAATGTGAATAACTATACTAAGCAAGCATTTAGAAACAGGGATTTGCAGCTGTATTTGCTTATCCTTGGATGATTCCTAGAGTTGTTGCATGTAATTTGTTCTCACAAAAAATGAGAAAAAAAATTAAAAGTGCTACTGATCTAAAGCCTTTGAAAAATTGCATTTAAAATAAATTCCTAACAAAAATGTTTATTGAATTGTTTTCCAACATACTTTTCATTGCAAGTGGCTATGCAAAAGACACTGTTCTATTTGGTTCATTGCTTGCAAGTGTCACAAACAATGTGACTTAGTTTTGCTTATTTCCAAAGTTGCATTGGCCATGCAGGTTTTTCTTCCTATGTTTCTTCTTCTTATGGAGAACATTGAACATAATCAATGTTCTGCCATAGGAGCAACATCTGTTCCAATTATACGACATGCATTTGATGATATTGATGTTGCTTTGTCAACAAACCATTTGTTTCGTTTACAAGCTTTTCATTATCGAAATGGAGATTGTCTCTTTGATGCCTTTGTTGTTCTCCTGCATTTTCGCTACACATCCTTGGAGATAAGAGAAGCAACCATAAACCATTTTCGTTTGCGTCTAGCTGCAAACGATCCAGCCACAATTTCTTCTTTGAACTTGGAATTGGATCCTTTGTACTTGTTTCAATTGCATGGGATAGAAAATAGATATCTTTACTTGGAACGAATGTCGCAAGCTGCATCTCAACCGGATGCAAAAAATGTTTACGGCCTTTGGGGTGATATCTTCTGCATAAAATGGTTTGCAAACTGGTTAAATGTGCCTGTTGCTATATGGTCATTGAGAAGCAAAAGGAAATATCTTCATTTCAACCCTTCCTGTACTGGATATTGCTACAATATTCTATTCCATGCTCACATCCCAGCTGCTGGGCACTTTGAACCTTTGCTTTCATACAAGTCGGAAGGACCCGACTATGTTGTTTTCAATGGACGATCAGATACTTCTTCTATTGATTCTTGTCAAGATATGTTTTCGAGTGTCATCGGTTAAGAAAAAGTCTATTGCAACAAGGATTCCAATTAATCTCTCGCATTGATGGCCATTGCTGTGACTCGTTATTTGAATCAATTTCAAAATTGACAAACACATTTGATAGTGCAAGCCTCAGAAAAACAATAGCGCAAACTTTTTTCAACTGCATGCTTTCAAATGATGCAAGAGCCTTTCATTGTCTAGAAACATTTCTTCATCTTGAGACAGTGCAAGAAAATGAACTTGTTTCTAGTTGGAAAACCTTTGTAGTGAATTTGGCAGAGCCTTATACAATTGGCCATGTAAATGATGGCCATTTCACAATTCAATGGTTGTGTGAGGTTTTGGAAGTCAACATATTTCTTTTGAACATACACGCTTACAAAGTGGAAAATCAATTCTTCTCAACAAATACATCGTCAAAGATCTATTTCCTTCTTCATCATGAAATTGACAAATGCCATTCGCATTTTCATCCCTTGTGTCAGACAAGCATTGAAAAATATTCTCCGATATTGTCAAGTGCCATGACTAGGATCTTCCTATCAATGCAATGATGAAAACAATTGACAGTTGTCATCATCGAACTCTTTGCAATGTCATTGAAGAAGAACATTCTCCTGACCTTTGCAAAGAACATTGTAACATAGAAACAAAGAAAAGGAAAAAAACTTGTTCCATGCAAAAAACATTGAAAAAAAAACCAAGACTCTTTTGCATTGGCCCAGAAATTTCAATTGTGATGGAAAAATGCCTGGAGAAAGATTCCATTATGAGACAGCAAAAATCCATTGCCCCATTCAAAAACATACATGCCATTAAAAAACAAATGCGTTTGGAAGCACTTCAGTCGTTTCAAAAGCAAAAGGCATATGAGAAGGCAAAAAAAGCACTTAAAGAATACTCGAAAAATATTCAAGATGCCCCTATTCATGCATGTTCTGTCTGTAGATGCTTGCACTTTAAAAGGGATGTTCGCTATATCAATGAAGACACTTTCTATGCATTGAAATGTCTTCCTTGGAATACTATGCCTTCTTCAATTGCATTGTACAATTATATCCTTCCCAACCAACAATAGAAGGCACTTTATTTCTCGAATCTCGAGGTAATGTTTGTTCCTTTCACCAATGTTGCTTTGAGCACTTGTATGTAGTTACTCCTATGTAGTGTTGAATCTAATTGTACAATCAAATATTGGGCATTGATGAAATGTGTAGCATGTATTGCACTTAGTTTTATTAAATTACACTTGAACATTGACTTAACTTGTAATTTAATCATCTAAACTCACAAATTTTAATTAGACCTATCCAATTAGTGTGCATGAGTGAGTTCGTTGAAACCTTGAAAAACATTGTATTGCACTTATTTTGATTAAATTACACGAGCAAGAACTTTGACTTAACTTGTAATGATCATCCAAAATCACAATTTTTAATTAGATACCAATTAGTGCACGCATGTAGTGAGTTCGTTGAAACCTTTAAATATAATAGTTTGTTCTTTTGACATAGCGCATTCATGAGTAATAGATAATCCACACAAATCAACACATTAGATTGACACAAGAACATGTAAAAACCGAAGAACAAATACAAAGTAAAATGTATCATTCATTTATAAGTGAAATGTCAATGTACATGTCTCCAAAAGTACACATATATCCTAAAGTATCCAAAAGTACATTTATCCAATGAAGTCAATGTACATGTCTCCAAAAGTACATGCACAATGAAGTCAATGTACATGTCTCCAAAAGTGAATGTATCAAAAAGTACATATATATCCAAAAGCACATGTGTCCAAAACTATCCAAGCCACAGGTACATGTATCCAAATGTACATATATCCCATAAGACACATCAAAACTCAAGCTTCCTCTTGTTCTTTCCCGACGTTGATCCTCTAGGCACATCTCTAGGATCAGTGTGTGTCTCTGGATCCTGCAAATTAAATATCAATTGTTAAATTAAACTAACCATGTACTAATACATTAGCTCAACAATTATCAACTTGTGCATGGAAAGTGCATGAAACACTTGGTCAATGAAAGACATCTCACCTCAACTAACAAAGGGGATTGCGTTGCTTGTGTAGCAGATGGAGCCGTTGGTTGAACATCCAGGATGGTCGAACTAGGGGGGCCAGGAACTGCTCCTGCTAGTGGTGGCTACAATCACAAAATGTTGAAATAGTTAGACATGCATGAATAAACAATAGACAACAATAATAAACTATGTAAAGATCATGTTGAAATAGTTACATCCCTGTGTGTGATCAGTTTCCATTGTAAATGCAGCACTGACTGCTGCATCAACCATTGATGCAAGGTTTTGAGTAGACAACTCGGGTTCCTGATGCAGTAAACATGCAATTCAAACATTAACAAAAATGATTTATGCACTGGATTTTAAGTTAAACAACAAATATCATCGACGGATATACATTACCATGGTATGAGTAAGCCCATGGTCGTGGGAAGCTGGAGTCTTGCTAGGAGTAGGCCGCCTCACATACACACGACCCTTGTTCACGAATGGCCTAGCGGGAGATACAAATCTAGGCAATGGTCCAAATGTCTCGGATGGTGCCTACAGTCAGCAAATGTTCATGTAGTTAGACATGCATGATTCAACAAACAAACATGTATTTAAAAAATGACATTTTTAACTGTTTACTTGGAGCCCAGATGTTTCCTCGGACGATACAACCATGGGTGCTACCTCCACATTAGCTTTCCCTGGTGAAGGATCTGCCATCTGCAAGTTTAATAATTGTAAATATTAGACCATAGATAGCATTAGTGAACTAAAATGTAAAGTATGTAAAAATTAACAAATTAACAAGTATTAAAAAACTGAAATTTTAAAATGTTTACCTCAGTGTGAGATACGACAATGGGTGCTATATAAGATGGGCCTGCCAAATGGGTAGCATCATGCCCCCTTGTAGAGTCTGGAACATCTAACTCTGGGGCGTCGCTGCCGGCATAAAGCATCAATTGCAAGTTCACAAAATTAATATATTAGCTCAAACTATATATATGTGTACAAAGACAAAAATAAATGAAGAATTTATTACAATTAACCACCTACATACCTCACTCAAAAACCCATTGAAGGCAACATCTGAGGCAAGACCATAGTAGGGACGACCACACGATGTGCACTCGTGAGGCTAAATACTAGGTTGGGGATGTGCCGATAGTCCTGCATTAGTGGATGGTCCTACACTAGTGGATGGTCCTGCACTAAACGATGGTCTTGCATGGTGACGACCTTGTGTATGTACCACACCAGGGACAGATGTCCCTTCCTCACCCATATGCTGAACCATAGTGCCATGGCAAATAACCGCCCGTGCCAAACTCAAAAATGCATCACGTGTCTGTGGAATAACACGATGTGCAGGTGAGACATCTGGTCTAGGCAACTGCTTGCGAGGTGCAGGGATAGGGTGATCATGGTCTCGAAGCCTCGCATTGGGTTGGTTTTGGGGCATCCCCCCACCGATGCCCTGAAACTGCAAGATATCAAAATAGTTTACGTGTTTATGTAACACGACCTTTGCATACATCTTTTGAAGGAAATACAAGGGAATTTCCCTGTTGTTATGTGGTGGCATATCAAAAACCATGTACCATCTGTCCATCCAGTTATCAAAAAATGGTTGAAACGTGCACCACTCAATGGAGATATGAGTCCTCTTTTCATTTGGGATTTCCCTCGACCGAGGGTGCCTAAACAATGCAAATATGAGCTCTTTGGATATTTTCAACTTTTTTTATTGCATTGTAGTCCAGCCCATCAACATATTCTTGTCTTTTTCTTTCTCTATATGATGTAATATCATATAGTACATTGCTAGAATGTGAAATGGTGTCAACAATTGCATCCAAGGTTGATGCAAACGAGCGGCGAATCCTGTCACCACCATTAAAAGCTGCACTAATGCCCCTCAAGTGGGAAAGCTCAATCAGTATCTCGGCATTTGTGTCCATAGCCGCAACTGCAATAAAAACATCAATACGAAAATCATTAGAAACATATACATGGTATATAATGATGTCTCTTCAAAATTGAAAATGTATTAAATCAAACTCAAGTAAGCAATTTAATGGCATTCACTTACATACATTTAAAACTTAAAATTAAACATTTAACAATTAAAAAGTAAGTTTCATTCAACTTCTTTCTAGAAGTTAAGGCACTTCTTAACCCTCATTGGTGACTTTTCCATGCAAACTTGGGTTTAAACTTCTTAGAATTTAGGAGTGTTATTTTGACATGTTTTGGCCTTTACATCCCTTGCAGAAAACAATATTTCCATCAACTTCATAAGCTAACATTAAATTTATTGATTTCAACATATTAAACCTTGTGGTTGGAGGGGAGGACAAAGTGGCATGGAATGAAATGGATTTTTATGAGTTTGTCTTGCCAATATGATTACATATGTAGTTGAGATGACTATCAATGATTAAGATGTTGAATAATCAACTAGAGATTGTGACTAGAATGACAATAACAACAATGCCAACTTAATAAGATATCACAAGTGGAATATGATAGTGTTATCTCAGAATTATCACATGCATATTTATTAATTTGATCCAAGTATTATGATATGTGATTGATATGACAAGATGGTTGATTAGGAGGATGAAGATGAAGTTGAGATAGAACAACTAAATTTAAATGTCACGGTCCTAAGACTATGACTACATTCAGTTAATGAATTTAAGTAAGAATAGGATATGACTTGTTAGGCTTAGAAAGATGGTTAAGGTAACATGCCCGGGGGCATGTCAGGTGGTAAAAATCAGACCCGTGTCTTAAACACAGTCTTTAATAGGGATGGAAGTTTATGATAGATGTAGGGTTAGGACAACATCCAAGGGAAGAAGGTCCGAGATAGGTAAGAATGTTAGAAGAGTTTTAGGATAGGTTTCTAGGAGTAGTTACTAGGTCAAGGCCGCAGGTCTTTTTGGGTGTAGATTAGGATTGTTGGATATGTAAACGACAGGGGAAAAGGACTATTAGGATATGTGAGGCAAGAAAAGGGGTGAAAATTAACTCGTTCATGGTTGGAAACACTCTCACGACACACTCTAGGTAGTTCATGGGTGTTCACCATTTCCATTGTTCTAAAAACATGGAAACCAACCAAAAGTGACAATTCCTTGGAGAAAAATAGAGACAATTTCTCTCTACAAAATCGATCTCTACATTGTATGGCAAGTTCAGAAAATTAAATAAAAAACATAGTGATTTTCTATATGAAGTCTTTGAGTTGAATCGATGGTCCCTGAGCATTGAGTAGATTGATCGAGGGTGTGGATAGGGCAGGCCCGAGAGGCACTTTGTTAATGTGTTTTGGCATTTAGTTAAGGATGCTTAACTAAGAGGCAATGTATAGCTACATACATTTGTGATGAAATTTTGATTATGTTCATGGACAAATGATTGTGATGAAATTTTGAGAAACCAAGTTACTAATTTTTTATGCATTTTTTCTATTCACGCTTGTGCATGCATTTCATTTTGTTATGGCCATTTCCGAGGAAAATTATTTAATTACTATCATGGGAAATGGCCTTTGAGGGTTGGAAATTTGGGTTTCATGTGGATGGATACATTGTAGAAAGGGAGGAGTTCTATTTTTTTCGATTTTTGGTTGGATTAGAAATTTTTGAGTTTTTGAAAAGGGATTCATTGTAATTATTCACTCATCTTGGTTGAGGGAGATGTGAATTTAATTAGATATTGGGTTATTTCCAATTTTATAAATATTACAAAACTAGGTTGTTTTAAACTATAAAAAAATGGTAATTTAGGTTAAGAAATGACAAAAAATGGTATGAGTGAATGAATTACCTAATTAGATGACAATCCACCGATGAATTTGCCTCCCCTCCAACTAAATCGAGCTCCTCAGATACTCCAGGGCACACAAACCATCCTCATCTAAGCTCGAATTCATGTTTCTGATGCGTGAAAAGTGCCGCAGGTGGTCAGGGGTGGTCGGGACTGTGTTTTTAAATTTATTTTAGATTTACAAAACGTGTACGCGTTTTGTAAGTACATAACACATATGCGTTTTTTAGTTCTATAACGCATACGCGTTATGGTTACCTAACCTACATATCTAATGACATGTCAGGATCGGGTTTTACCATACCAAGTGCTAAGTATCAGAAATGCGTTATGTTTTTATGTATCAGAAACGAGTTTTGAAAAACTAGGATTGCATCTAAAGTGACCCTCATCTTCTTGCACACACCCGGAAACAAATGGTCAAAGGATTTCCAAGTATAGTGCAGGTCAACAAGCTTGTGTGAGAGTTGCATGTTGGTTAAGCAACATAGGGATAAGTTTGTCTTTGGAATATCATATAGAGCAAAGGCACCTTTGGAGCTTGTATACACAAACTTGTGTGGTCCAATGCAAACACCTTCATTGGATAGTAATTTTAACCTTCATTGATGATTACAGTAGGAAGACATGGGTCTATATTGTAAAGCAAAAGTCATAAAACTTTGGTGTGTTCAAGAAATTTAAAGCCATGGTCGATAAGGAGAGTGATAATTACATCAAAGTGTTGAGATCTGATAGATGAGGAGAATATAAGTCGACTAAATTCTTAGAGTATTTGAGTCAAGAAGGAATCATACACCTTAGCATAATGTTGTGGTTGAAAGGAATAACCTAACCATCATGGAAATGGCTCGAATCATGTTGAAGGAGAAGAATCTACCAAAAGAGTATTGGGGAGATGAAGTTGTATGTTTTGCTTATATCCCAAACAAAAGTCCCACTAAGTGTGTGAAGTATTGGGTACCCCAAGAAGCATGGAGTAGTAGGAGTTTCACTGTGGATCATATGAGGATTTTGGCATGCATGGCATATGCTCATGTACATAAAGAAGCTAGAAGAAAAATCGATGACAAAAGTGAGAAATATATCTTTATCGGATATACTGAGGAGTCTAAGGCTTACAGGATCTATAATCCCATTACCAAGAAGTGCATGGTCAGCAGAGATGTTAATTTTATGGAAGCAGAGGCTTCGGATGTAAGTGTTGATAAAGTAGGGGGAGCTACTCTATCACATGGAGGAGATGATGATGGAGAGGAGCATGCCATACATGGTGAACAACAAATTCCATAGATTAATACACCTACAACAAGTGTACATATAAGACAACCAGGTGGAGTGAATACATTGCAATTCAAAACACCTATAATTCAAGAGTGTGGTGAACCATCAGGCTATGGAGGACAACACCCATCGAGTTCACAGGTAAGCAGTGATTATGATCCTACTTTATTTCAATTGAGGTCTAGGATTAAAGGAAAAAATAATAGAAGTATTAGGGAGCTATATCAATAGCAAGATGATAATTTAGCTCAAGTGTCAAATTATGCATTAGTTTCTTATCACCCATATACCTTTGAACACGCAATTTAGGATGATGTATGGGTGAAAGCCATGGATGATGAGATTGATGCAATATAGAGGAATGGCACTTGGGAGCTTGTATATTTACCTTCGGATAAGAAGTGTGTGGGTGTTAAGTGGATCTACAAGACAAAACTGAATGTTGATGGTGATGTTGAGAAGCACTTGAGGCAAGAATTGTTTCTCAAGGGTTTAGTCAACAACCCAGTGTTGATTATAATCAAACATTTTCCCTTGTGGAAAGATTAGACATGGTAAGGCCTATATTAACTATTGCAATGCAGTGCATATGGGATGTACATCAGATGGATGTAAGTGCAGACATTCCAAGGAGGAGGATAAAATAGGTCATGTGAGAGAGTGTGTTGAATCGTACCAAGTTCTAAGGCTGCTTACACAAAAGGTGTAGCATGAACTAGAATTAGCACATGAGAAAAAAAAGACGTTCACTAACTACCATTAACAATCACAACTATCTAATGCATAATTGAGTATCAAGGTAAAAGGTTTAATTATGATCTTTGTTTGCAAGATAGAGAGCGTTTCCATGCAATGTAGAAAGTAATAGCTGTAAAAATTTGACGTATAAAAATGAAATACACACGCAATTTGATGTTTCTCATATCACGTACGTGATGTTTATATAACATGCACCCGATGTTTATAAATAGCGCACATAATGTTTATTGGCGCGGAAACACAATTTGAATTTAAACATAACGTGCATGCATTATGCAACACTGTAAAAATATCCTCCTCACATAACTACATGTCACTTCGTATCCTATATGTTATGCAACACTGTAAAAATCTCCTCCTCACATAACTACGTGGCACTTCCTATCCTATACGTATGCTATGGATTTAGCTTTAGAGTAAACAAGCCTGTCATGTGGAACTAGCTAAACCATGGCTAATGTGACATTTTTTCTCTTTTCACAATATGTTTATGTTTCAAGGTCTATTATAGTATGTTACAAACAATCATGGATGGTGAAATTGCAAACATAGATAGAACTCTTTTTTGTAGATTACGAATATGTAATTTTAAGAAAAAAATTATACTTTTTATATTTTTCTTGTGATGTAACTCACGAGAAAAAACACCATGTTGGTGTGTCGGCCATAACCTTTTCATCTGTCAGCCATTTTATAAAAAAATTATATATTGAACTACTAGACACCAACCTTACCTGCTATAAAAAAATCCAATCCTTCATCATTACATTAAGACCTTCAAAAGTTGCACCAACACTTGGTGAATTGATTTCGAGGTCTCCTCACTTGGATAATTATAAAAATATCTAAAAAGTGCTATTTTTTTTTTGGAAAAATAGCAATGCACTAGTACTACTAGTTATCTAAATGTATATAAGTTTTCGTATAATGATTCCTTCATTTATCCACTCAAAGTTTCCACCAACAAGGACATATACCTTATAATTTGCCAAACAAATAAAATGTCAATGTTAGAAAAAAACATAATTGAGCTAGTTATGAAAATTTTCCATAAATAAAAGTTCTATATTTAGAAAGACGCTTCAATTTCCAACATTTCATTTTTTTATTGAAACCAAGATTCATAGTGCAAGTGTCTCGAAATAGCCATGAAATATGAGGGATGTATGTTTTTTCAATTTTATGTTGCATCTATCATACCAAAATTGACCATCATTAGCTCACACTCACTCGATTTCTAAACGATCACATCTTGGAAAGAAAGCATCCAAGCATAGTTGGATCAACCACCTATTCAATTCCCACTGCATATAGAGTCACCAATCTAGAATGTCTACAGTAGCATTGGTTTTTGAAGTGTTGTGGATGGAAACAACGATATAGAAGTTGGTATGGGTGACTAGTTACTAAATACCCATGCCTTGGAGGGAATGCTGGTAAATTATTTCTAGCAAGATGAGCTTGGGGAGGGATCTCATATTGGTGATACCTACGTTAAAAGCCTAAAATATTTGTTGGATAACCAATGAACTGCAAAAGTGATTAAAAATGAATTTTAAGAGGAGGTGGGTTTCATAGACACCATAATAGCACTGAATCACAACTAAACAGAGATAAACATATGGAATAATTAACACATCATGATCATTACAAAATTTCCATTAATAGATCAATCAATTGGATAGTATATATATAATCCAAAGCATAACTAACTCCCACGATATAACATAGACATAGTCAACTTTGATCACCTTAAGCACACCCAAATCTTCAATTTTTATTTTGTGTCGACCTACACACAAGGTCAGATAGTTAGGACCACATTTAATCAATTTGATTGACCAATCCACTCCCCAATCATCTTTCAAATGTCAAAAGAATTACACCAACCATCTATAGAAGATTCAATAATTGGGATGAGACTATTGTTCCAACACCTTCATGAGTGCAACCGTTTGGAGATTCAAGAGGTGGAATTATTCTTGTAGGCCCCACATAATTGTAGGTTCCTAAATCCTAGGCATAGCCTGAAGTTTCATATAGTTATATTTGGTTACTTTTTTCATAAATATATATGCAATTGTTATATATGTCAATTTTTTATGATATGTTCATCTGCCGAGAACTAAATGAGATACACAACTCTCTCATGTACCAATTGTCTCAAATAATTAGCATGAATCTCCACATGCTTCATCTTAATGCGATAAACAAGTTTTTCAACTACTTGTATTGCACTTTTATTGTCATAGTACACTATAATGAACTCCTTAAAAGGAAATCCAAATTCATTCATTAGTTGTGAATCTACATTATCTCCATGAAAGTATTAACTTCGCAACAATATTCAACCTATGTGGTTGATATGGAAATCACTTTCTTTTTCTACAATACCAGACTATGCAGGACCGATATCCACAATGAAATACATATCCAAATCTTATCTTCTTATCTTCTTCATCTCCAACCCAATATGAGTCAATATAACCAACCATCCCGTTCATATTCTAGTTACAATTATTTATATTGAGTTTATATGTACCTTTGATATAATTAAGAACCTATTTGTGATCTTCAAGTCACTCTCTCTTGGATCATGCATGAACTTGGAGACCACCTTGATATCAAATGTATATCATGTTGATTGTGAGTCAAATGAGTATACGAACAAGTTTCCTATAGATTGTAGCATAAAATTTCAAAGAATCACAATATTTAGTTAGATTTACTCTTGACTAATATGGTGTAGCAGACAATTTAAATTCTTCCATCATGAACCTTGTCAATAGATCCAAATCATATTTAAGTTGTGAGATAAATATATTATAATCCATTTACAAATCTTGGATACATGTCCATAAAGAAATTTGACATACCATAGTCACTCATTAAAGGTATATGTTAGCTTCTCCTTCAAACCCAAAATCAAGTTAGCACTACCACCGATAAGACTAAGTTATTGGCATATAATTAAACTATAAAAATATCATCAGTAACATTTAAAATATAAATATTGTGATCTGATTCAAAATGTTTGAAACTGAGGTCGAGAAAGAACATGTCGATCTTTTTGTACCACACCATGGGGGCTTGTTTCAAACCATATAAGAATATCTTCACTTAACACATAAAATTGCCATCCTTATCAAGTCTTAGGGGTTTCTCCATACAAATATCCTTAGTGAGATCACCATGTAAGAATTTACTCTTGACATTCTTATGATGCACCTCCCATCAATATTGAGTAGTAAGTGAAAGTATACCCTAACATAGTTCATCATGGTAATGGAGGCCAAAATCTTGGTGTAGTCAATAACTTCTCGTTGAGAATTTTTTTCACTACAGATAGACTTGTGCCTCTCAACAATGCCTTCATATGTGAATTTATCCTTGTAACCCATCAACATTTCACCACATTCTTTCATCACAGTCGAGGGACCAAGTCCCAAGTTTTATTCTTCATCGAGGAATTTTACTTTTCAACTATACCATTTTCCTATTAGGCTGACCTTTAGTTGCATATGTATTAGGATCACATGCTTCTAGTACACATACTATTAAAGTGACACTAACACATTATTTATGTCCTTTTGTTTTCCTTGAGTTATGTACATTACTTGCATCAACGCTAGCAACTTCAATTGTCTTTTTCATCGAGTCATATATACATTACTTGCATAAACACTAGTGACTTCAATTTAGTTAGTCACCCATTGAGGAAGACTAAATTCCTTTGTACAAGAGTTACTATGTCAAATTCACCATGAGAACCCATAATGAATAAAATAAAATCCATTTCTTGTAATCAACTCTTGTAGAAGGTTGATTGTGAGTCAAGTCTATTTGTGAGTCGACTGTCTACTCAATAAGCTAATAGTGGACATGTCAATTTATGCTGTGAAATTACTAGTCATTCCATAATTCTCCAAAATTTCAAAGGCATCATTACTTAACAATCCAAAAGAGAAGTTCAATAGAGTAACACCCAAAGCCTACTCATCAAAGACAACATCCCTTTTACAAATAAATTCTTGTTTGAATATATCAAACAATGTGTAGTCTTTTGACTGATTAGAATAGCACACCATAATACAAGCATGACTCTTTACATCCATATTGTTTCTCTTATCATCTAGAATATGATCCTAACCTATACATCCAAATGTTATGAGAAGTATCATTAAGAGTTTCCTTCCACTCCATTTATCAACAAGGGTCATATACCAAATTTCTTTGGTTGAAATCATATTCAAAATGTAGTTTGAGTCATATACAACCTCTACCCAAAATCTAGTTAGCATAACTTTGGTCTAAAATAAACACCATGCAAGGTGCATATCTATACTAGAGATACCATGCTATGACAAGTCATTCTTAGAGCCCTTGTTGTCATATTCTCGTCCATTCTTAGATTTTAGATATTTTACTCATCAACTACATTGCTTCTCGGCTAATACTTAATTCCTTTAAATTTTTAAAGACATGATTTTGATTCTTCAAGAAGATCCAAATACACCAGGAAAAATCAACAATGAAGGTCAAACCATACCTTGCACCTGCTAATGATGGTTGGTTCATCGTCTATTCATCACTATGGACAAGTTTATGTTGGGTCTTTTTTGTAAGAGAATTTTTAGTCTCAAATGCAACCTGGTAATGCTTTCCAAGCACACACCCTTTACATTCACCATTAAAGGCAGTACCCTAGGTATCCCATTGACCATATTAAACTTCACCATCAATTATGCTCATTGGAGATTCAAATGCTCAAGTCATTCATGCCAACATTTTCTCTCATTGCTCATGGATCCTACCGAGGAATTGTTAATTTTTTTTAATAATTTGTCTTTAGGGTCAAGAATAGCATTAAAAAGAATAAGAAATTCATTGTTATTATACTGAACACACCAAACCTATCAAGCTATAATTTAACATTTTTGTAGTCTAGGTTAGTTAAGGTATATAGAACAAACTATCACTCAAACTTCGTAAATGATTATGTGTATTAATGGTCACACCATTCTAAAATTCAATCCTACCACAATCAATAATAGTAAGTGCATAATCACATATAACATATATTTCATTCTTCTCATAGTTTTACTTAATAAGGAAAATAGAAAAACATGGATAACCATATGATGAATAAACTATGCATAGCTTTTCTATTATTTCTTCTCTCATTTATAAAAATAAAACACTTATCTAATTCTCTTATTTACACCAATCTTTCATTATAAGTGCCAAAGTTTTTTTTTTCATGAATTTCAAGGATCAACCTTCAATTCAACAATGTTTCCTCATTAATTTTCAGAGTTTATTCTTTGGGATTACAATGAGTTTATTCTTTGACATTACAATGAATTTATTCAGACTTTCTAGCATTGGGATAATAGATAAAGACTTAGGCATACCCATGTGAAGTTAGAAAACACTAATTCGAAGTGAGAAGATTCATGTTTGTGAAAAGAGAAAGTGATTTTAGATATTCTCGAACCCCCTTGGGTTGATTTCGAAAAGGAACATTTTAGATGTGATAAGGGTCGTCATTAAAATATGATTATAAAGTGCAAGTTCTATCATAGATATTGTTTTATGTTATTTTCTGTTTTCATTATTTTTAAAAGGGAACTTGTTTGAATTTTATATATATATATATATTGTTTTATGTTTTTCTGTGTTCATTATTTTTAAAAGGGAATTTGTTTGAATTATATATATAATAATAATTCAAATTATATTTAACAACAATTCAAACCTGAAGAAGAATTAATTGTCTTTAAAATTAATATAACAACAACAATTTAAACTTGAAGAAGTACATAAATGTTTTAAAAAAATAAATGTAAAAGTAAATAAATGTCTATTAAATTTAAATAGTTAAAGATATAGTCTAAATATTTTATAATATTAATTTTTTTTAGTAAAATTTTTCTTTTCTTTTATTTAGAATGGTTGGAAATATGTAAAAAAGCTTAGAATCACATATATTAATTATGAAAATTGCATAATATATATGCTATAAAGATAATTGAGGAAGCTGAATTTATTTATAAAATCAAAAACACAATTTAAACACTTTCAAAATTAGATTTTACCAATTTTAACCAAAACTCTATTTTTAAGTTAATTACACAATATCACCAATCATTATTATTATTTTTAATATAAAAATAACAAAATAATAATTTGATACAACATTATTATTATTATTTTTAATTTGAAGATAACAAAATAATAATTCAATTCTTAATCATCAATAAGTACTCTTAGAGTGTTACATAATGATCTTGGCTATTAACCTCTAATTAACTTCTCTTAGGCTACTAATCTATAATTAACTATATACTTTATTAGGTACAAAATTATAAAAATACATTATAATTTCAAAATTAGATTTGCAAACACGGTTGACATACAAAGCTGTTGCCGCTCAATAATTTATTTTAATAAACAAAAACAAAAGTAAAAGCGATTTACGCTCGACGACAAATATCATTTTCCCTTTACTTTCATAAACATAACATATTTTTCACCACTTCCTGAACTCTCAGAGAAATTGTATCCCTGAGTTTTCTCCTGTTCCTTTTATAAACCTAACACATTTTTGGCTAACTTTATTCACCATCACTTGAACTTGGAGTAACTGTACCCCTCAATTGACAAACATACAATTTTTTCTGATTTCTCCGTCTGATCCAGTATGCACACTGATGTTGGCCATCTTCAACATAGAAGTGGGAAAATCTCTGGAGAAGGCATAAGGAAAGCTGCTGTAGTAATTCACAAAAAAGGCAGTCGATGCATTTGTGGTGGAGAAGAGAGCTTGATCCGACTGGAGAAGCCCCGTATTGTTCTGAAGATTTTTGAAATACACATTATCGAACCTGTCTTTGGTCACTGGATCCAATGGCGCCAGTGTATTTGCATCACTGTTCCCATCTGGGCATAAGCTTTGCAGGTTTTGGAGTAGAGATTGCTGGATCGTTGGGTCCGGACTGTTTGAGCCGCTGAAATTGAAGAGGCGCGAGCTGAAAGTGCCGCAGTGGGCACGGCCTATGGTGTGAGCCCCTGAACAATGAACAAAACAAGTGACATGTGCTCATTGCTCTAGAAAGGCAGATCTGAAACGTTCAGTTAAAACGACTAACATTCAATTACTACACAAAATACAGTTGGCTTACAATATGCAAAAACTTGTATAGGCTTACAATATGCAAAAACTTGTATATTTATCTTTATAGTTGTTTATATCTTAGAATTTAGAGTGGATTAAGCTCTTGTGCTTGTGCTTTTCCTAGATTGAGGACTAGGGTTTGTGCTTTTCCCAGATGATGAGATAAGTGAGTGGACTACCGTCTGTACTTGTACTTTTCCTAGATTGAGGACTAGGGTTTGTGCTTTTCTTAGATTGCTGATTAGGGTCTGTGCTTGTGCTTGCGCTTTTCCTAGATTGCAGACTAGGGTTTGTGCTTTTTCTAAATTGGGAATTAGGGTCTATGCTTGTGCTTTTCCTAGATTGCTGACTAATTTGTGTTTTTCCTAAATTACATAGAATGAGATAAATGGATAACTGGTAACTCATTGCATGAATAACTTGTAGTTGATGCAACTACTCATAAAAAACAAATAACTTGTCAGTAGCACATAACCTGTTATCAGTATTCACCAACCACCCAGCATAACTAAATTAAGTCACTGTACTGATAAATTTAATATAAATTAGTTTTGAATAGATAAATCCTGTATTGATTATACCTGAGAGCACTACAAGATCTTGAACAGAAAGCCCAACACCTTGGAATTGGGATATGAGTGAACTGAGCGAATCTACGGGAGAAGGGATGTCAGCATTTGCTGCAGTTATGCTGGCAGTCGTGCCATCTCTTCTGCCCAGCTGCACTTGCCAGTAAGGTCCACCGCTCTTGTATAATTAAACAGACAAAAAAACGCAGTAAGTATATTTGAATTGGTTTGTTTTATTTCAACAATATTGTTCTTTGATGGATATGATCATGACTTGACATGAACGATATATGGAAAATGTAAATATATATATTACAAGGTAGACTGAATCCCGAGCTGCAAGAGCGAGAATATCTGCGCAAGAAACAGTTGCGTTGCAAGAATTTTCCAGGGCTGTCTTGATAGCGTCGATGACCTCAAATCCTCTGGCTGAATTAAGATTAGGAAGAGCGTTCTTCTCTCCTGTAATGCTATCTGTATCATCAAGCAACACTGAGGCGTCGCATCCCTGTAAAACCCGGTTGTATTAATCCATGGTTATATATTATTTGATTTAGAGAACCAGATGATTTTTTTTAATGTGCAGTGTTATAGTAACACAATCCTTTAATTACCAGCATGCACGTTTGGATTTGGTCGTGGCTGGTGTCTCTTTTATAAAAAAAAATTGCACACTTGAGTCGCAGCACAGAGAGACAAAGGATGAAATAATTTAAATAAAATAAACTTTCAATTATCAATGCATTCATTCACAGTTTATACGCCATCAATTGTATTGAGATGCATGTATATATTCACCAGTGAAAACAAAGATTTACAGTTACCTACCCCATCAAAACTTAGTTTAAACATAAAATGTGTTCTGGTAAGTGAAGGCAGTCGAAATGTTCATTAATTTCCCTCCCCCAACACAATTTTTTTTATTGTTTAAAAGAAACCATAGCTTCTCTATAAATATATTATCAGATCTTTTTGAAAAGAACACACTGTATATGTTCTGTGAATATTTTCAACACAGCCAATTTTTTTTATCATATATATATATAAGCAACACACTTCAAAATACAATTTGTTATATAAATTTTATGTACATTTCAGGTTATATAGGGATGGAGATGGGAATGGGGAGATAAGAGGTAAACAATCATTCCTCTCAACCACCCAAACTACAATCAATTTTATTTATATCTATAAAATAAGATATATCTATAATTTAAAAAATAATTTTATATTTATTAATAATTCAACTAATTAAAAATATATTTATTCATAAATATATTATGAAACTTTTTTATTTCCATAGAAAAAAATATATTCATTGATCTATTAGAAAAGCATAAAATACAATTCACATGTGCTTATAACACGATATAAAAATGTTATTGTTGTCATTAAAAATATTATTATAAAACTTTAACAACATAAACACATATAAATAAAATATTCAACCAATAAACAACATTCATATACCTAATTATAAATGTTTATTAAATTCTATCAACAAAGACTTTTTTTTAAATCCCGTGATTGAAAATGGAATAAACATATAACAAAATATTTAAAAAATAAATATAATATTAATTTACTAAAAGAAAATAATACATTTTATATAATTTCTATCTCACTCACTTGTGAGAAGGCTTGATTCAATTGATGAGTTATGTATATTTATATGAAAATGTTTTGGAAATTTCACCTAATTAGAATACTTGTTTTTGAAAAGATGTAAAAAATAATATTGAAACATTTTTGTATAAGAATTTTTTAAATTTGCAACAATTAAAAATATTTATTACTATTATTACCAAACTTTAGTAACAAGGGTACAAATAAATAATACATCTAAAAAACTTATTTTCATTATATATTATAAACATTAAATTATATATATATAAACTAATTAATTTAAATATACTTTATTATCTATTACTAACATAAATTTCATTTTCATGATTAAAAATCCTAAATCATATACTTCTTATAACCTACATAAATTTCAATTTTGTTTGTAAAATCCTTATAATTAAAAATGAGATAAATAAATAAAAATGATGTGAGAAAAATTAATTATTAAAAATGATGTGAGAAAAATTAATTATAACATCCAAAAAACAAATTTTATGAAGAAAATAACAAATTTCATGCTTTTATATCTAATCAAATTGATTCAGGTAATTTTATATTTATATGAAATTGTTTTGAAGGTTTAGATAGTTAGGATTGAAAATATGTAAGCTAATTTAAAATAAATATTGAAATAATTTTATATAAATATTTATTTTATTATAATTTATTGTTTATAGGAAGATAAACAAGATGAAAGATAAGAGGTTTTCTAAAATTATTTTATACTTCAATTAAAATTTATATGGTGTAAGTTAGTTAAATATAAAAATGTTAAATGTTAACTAAATTATTAAGGAAAGCTAGAGACATAATAGTGATAATAGTAAAAGTATTATTTCATTTAAATTTAGGAGAAAATTGTAAGATATTATAAGGAGGTGATCAACCTTAGAAGATCAATAATATCTTTTTTTTTAAATTAGCATAAAGAAAAAAACATTGCTAATTCCATAGTGAAACAATACCATAGGCAAAAGAATTTATAACTTTGTAAGTCATCATAACTATAGTGATCTTTTGTAAAGAAAATCAAATGATTCTTTATCTCTTTAAAGGTTCAATAGTCTAAAGTTGGTCTTAGTGAATGTTAATAAGTGAAATATTCATATAAATAATAAATTTTAGTAAATAAATATTTTAAATAAAGATATTTAATAATAAGAAGATGATTTCCTAGCTTTATGGGCTACCTCAAGTGATTGCTTGAGCGTTGTAAGTTGTGAGTAGAAAGTCTGGGTCAAATCCACAGACTAGATTGAAACGGGATCGTTATCTCGATTGCTGATTCCCTCCATCCAATAGGAAAAGAGGAAAGTCAATCTTTGACTTTGCTCCATACCGATTGGATAGACAAAATCAACAATCAAGATAAGCTCAAGCAATCAGAACATTGTAAATTACCACAACTAAGGATAAAGAAGCACACAACTAAAGGAAACGAAGCACTTACATTAACGATACAATCGTGGAAATGGAGACGAAGAAGCGAAGCAGCCATTCGGGTATCATTTTGGACAGCGGACCTAACGACGTTTGAGACGATAGTATCTACATTCGGACAAGTAAATCTGTAGAAATTGTATACAAGCTGCCCGCTGGCACCTCCAGCTAGATGCTGCAGCAAGCCCACTACTGCAATAACAACAACAGATAGATATGTTCTTCTTGTTTTCTCCATTTCTACGATCTCCTCACCAAAAGAATGCCAATCAACAGTACGTCAGTGATCACAGCACAGAAGCTCTTTATTCAATTGGGCCTTCCGGTGCCTTCTTAAATAGAGGGGGAAAAGGCGATCGCCAGTGGGTAGCTGAATATATTATTCCATTAATTCACAACACTCCTAAAGCTATATTCAGTGGATACTCAAGCCACAAATAATTAAGAAATGTATGTGGTTTCAAAATCAGACGCCTTCAAACTCCAATTTTATAATGGTAAAACTCAGGCATCATGGAACTCAACTGGCATGCACTAAATGTAAGGCACATTTTTAATTGATGTAAACCTATTCCCAATCCACTATACAAAGTGCAAAGAATTGTACAGTGTCTAGACTCAGCCTACCATTCACTTCCATTGATATAAATATTGTCGGCAGAGCACTTCCATTGATATAAACATTGCCGACTTTGTTGACTAATGTCTCTATCAATCTTTCATAGGATATATGCTATTCACAAGATTAGACAGGCCATAAAATGCATTTTTACAATAAGGCTTTGCCCTAATTTGGTGAGTTGAATATATCAATAAGCACCTTACTTTCATAGGATATATACTATTCACAAGATTAGACACGCCATAAAATGCATTTTTACAATAAGGTTTTGCCCTGATTTGGTGATTTGGTGAGTTGAATATATCAATAAGTACCTTACTTAGAGTGTAATCATTAAGGATTAAGTTATTTATATCGATATGTGTTTATATTTTAGAATTTGGAGTGGATTATTAACTAAGCTTTTGGTACATTGTACTATAAATTGATTTTATGGCAGTTATTTCAAATTTAAAATAAACAATTATAAAAGAAGAAAGAATATAAAAAATAATTGGTAGTTGATGTATGGATAACTCTTACTCGATGCATAGATAACTCTTAGTTGATGCATGGATAAAGCACTTCCGGATTTAACTAAAAGAAGAGGAATGATAACATGTAACTGAGGCATCTAGCTGATAACCTACCATTATAACTAAGCATGCAGAATAAGTAGCACAACTTATTTGTGATACTTAACTGGTGGCCTATCAGTATTCACCTGCTACAAGTTATGTAACTGTGTTAATAATATTTGTTACAATAAAGAACACTGCCACAAGTTATGTAGCTGTCCTAATAGTATTTGTTACAGCAAAGAACACGGCCACAAGTTATGTAACTGTGCTAGTAGTATGTGATACAACAAAGTGCAGTATGTGACTAATTAGATTTTTAAGAGTGTAGAGATCTAACTCTGAGCAGCGATTTAACTTTGATTAAAAGAAGACAATGCCCGTTATCCTACATTGTAAACATCTGACAGAATTTGCCAAAAATGATAGAAATGGTTGCATTTTATCCTTCTATTTCCATAGCATTGAGTTAATTTAATGAAGGAAAAACAGTTGACTAATGGCTGCAATTTATTGCAGGAGAAATCCTATTCGATGTTATTGATAGCTGAGTGCACTGAGGGAGATGTGAAGTATTATAATGTGTTTTAGTTTTTTAAGTAACGTCTGTGCAGTATTCGTATGCAATTACGCTTCCATTCCATTGGGGAATGGAACTTTTTAAGTGATCTAATGCTTGTTGTGCTTATTACGGATTCTTATTTTAATGTGCTTCGTTACTTGAATCGTGGACGTACAGGAGACACTGAAAATATTGGCTCTATATACAGGAAAGTGAGCGTTGTTGGGTAAAATTAGTGCGAATATGCAGTTGTATATCCATGACACTCTTTCTTTATGAGACGAGGATCTTCTCTAGGGAAGGATTTGACTATTTAGTCTATTAAGATGTGCTGCATTTTTAAATTCTACAACAGAGTTCTACAAGATTTAATTTTCTTAGTATTGCTTCTAATTTGTCCTGATACTTTATGATAATCTTCCCAAAAATATATACACTTATTAGACGTTACACTATAAGGTGGTGCATATTGTCTTGATCCTTCCTCCCCATTATATATTTACACCTATTAAATGCTACACTATTAAATGCTACACTATAAAGTGGTGGATATTTACACCTATTAAATGAGACGCGATGTTGGACCTAAGAATCTTTTAAATATCATAAGAGGTTATGTTTGACTCATTTTTGTGAACATGGTTAGACTTTTTGTTTTATTTGAACATTCCATTCTACTAAAGCTGGGTAATTATTTTGCTGGTTTTGACAAACAAAACTGCAAAATGTTATGTTTTTCAATTAAAGGTCTTCTTAAGCTTAGATTTCCCTTTTGAATTTCACCTTGAATTAAACATAAATGTTTTAGAGAATTGAATTAGTGTCATAATCGTATTTTTTTTTTATAAATTTTATGGACATATATGGTCAGACAAATTTGGTGCTCACCAACTATATATACTTGAAAATTTTAGGTTTGAATAATGAGTGACTTGCATGAGCACTAGTTTTTTGAGAGATGGTTATTCATTTTAGGGAAAATAATGTATGCTCATAATTTACACACACTGCACTTGTGCATGGACTATATTTTGAGGTTTTCAGATTTGAGAACCATTTTTTATTATTTATCGAAATAACATATGTTCATGAAATTGTGCCTTATTGACACATGTTGGTGAGCTTCAATTTTATTTTTAGTGCCACTCTTATTAAAAAAACTAAAAGTACCCTTTTGAAGAGGAGAGGGTAAGGAAGATCTCTGTGAAGATTTCAATTTTTTTGGTGTTGTCTTTGTTATGATATTGAATTTTCATTTTAAGTGATTTTCAGAACAATAAAATTCTTAATTGATAAGGTACCTTAGAAATTTTTTATTAATAAATATAAATTCAAAATGAAATGAAACAATTCTTATATCATTGGAAACTAGATTCAAAAATGAATCCATAATTGTTGGGGTTTGGCCTTGCTGAAGTTGTAGGTTCCAGAAAGATGCAGGAGATTTTCGCAAGTTTTGTTGACCGTGAACTCTCAGCCGAGAAAATATCTTCTAAAATATCGGTAGAGCATTTAGTTCAAACTCTTGGTCAAGATATTTTTTTTAAATTGAAATGATAAGTTTTTCTAGATACCTTAAATTCTAGATCTTTTATTTATTCATTTTTATTACGTAAACTCATTGGAGAACGGATTCAATAAAAAAAACATGAAATATAAGCATTCTTTACAATCCATCATTTTCACCATGCACATATTTATATACATTAAAAATATATTTTCATAATAATCACATTGTATAAAGAAATAGAAGAACTTTTATTTCATCATAAAATAAATATGAGTTTACAGGACTTATATCTGGTAACCATGTTTTAGGGCAATATCTCCACTATACCAGATCTCACTAATCAAATTGGTATTCATCCAAGTATAGCCGTCCAAGTATAGCCGTGGACAAGGACTCGACTTCTCTTGATAATTATGGGTTACACTACCAAAAGCAACACCTCTTTATTTTTACATCATAACTTTTTGGTTATTACCCAACCACAACTAATTACTTTTAGCTTTTTACATTTTGTTCTTATGTCATAACTTCTCTTTAACACATGATTACAAGAATTTATCCATTTTAACTCTTTTATTTTGAATTCCCTTTCTATTTATTACATGGGAAAATTTGTCCGTGACAAAAATACTAAAGTGTGATTGGTTCAAACTCTCGGCCTAGAGTTTTTAAACTCAAGTCCTAGAGTTTGAACTCTCACAAACTCTTGAGTTTGAAATCTCACAAACCCTCAACCTAGAGTTTGAAGTTGACTTTTTTCCATGTTTATTTGCGCACATTATTTTTCTTTTCCCCTCCATTCTAAAAAAACGTTACCCAACTTTTCATTTGGGCATGACCATCAACCACTTGTATCTCTTGAACTACATCTAGAATGGATATGTCCTAACTGAACTCAAACCAAGCACCTTAAACATGTAGAATGATAGAGTAAGTTTGTTTCACCAAAGGCAATTTTTTTCCATTGGCACCCAACTATAGCTAACCTTAGATATGAACTCCTTCAAGGCAAGGTTCCATGTAACGCTTGATTACAAGGCCGCGATAGGCATGCAGTTACATTTTGGATTGGAGTCGCCTATAGGAGAATTAAATGGAGCAAATTAATCGTGTTGGGAACAAAAAAATCATGAATCAACCTTTGATATAGTTACAAAGGGAACATAAAAACCCTAAACAAATCATCTAGCTCAGAAGTCGAAGCCAACAATCATAACAAGAAACAACAAAACCTAAAGAACAACAAAACTTAAAGAAAAGCCGGTTTGATAGAACATTTAGAGAAATAGCGAAATGAATAAATTTACCTACAAAATATGGTTCGTGTTTGAATTGAACACAGAATGGTGTATACCTGGAGTGCGGGAGAGCATCAATATGGTTAATGCGTCGACCAGGGTCAGGGAGAATACCAATAAACAAAACAACAAAAATAATTAATAAATGTTTGGTATCGAACCGACTAACTCAATGATTATGAGTCCTGCATTTACTATAGACTGATTCTCAACGCCATTTCCTACACGCAACTGATCCATCTTGTGGGTGTTGGGATAATATAAACACCCTCCGATGAATTGATAATGGAGAGGAATCATTTGAGTTTCAACTGCACTTGGTAGCCGGTCTATACACACCCACGCACACCACAACGCTCCAGGTGACACTCAACCCACGCCCACCACTTCTTTATTAGACCATTTGGAATACATGGGATGGGACACTTGGAATAGCTAGAGGTGATAGAATATTGAAAAAAAATTAAATTATTTATAACAAATGCAACTTGTAACTGAAATAAACATGCTCATGAGTTAATTCGGTAAATCTAAATCCTTCAGTAATCAACACGACTAAGAATATTCAAAGTTTAATCAATTTGATCCATTGAAAACTTAAAAATTCATCAACTCCACCTCCACCCCCAAAGTTGAAGTAATATGTCTATCAGCGTAATAAAGAATTCGTTATGCAACGAACTGGTGCAGGAAAACAATGAAGGTTGAGATCATGTTGCCATTGGTGCTTAGGTCAGGCCAAGTGTGTAACCGTAGACCCATCTATTCATCACTAAGCATCCACTGAGCCTTGCCTTAACGATTCATTATGCCAACAACTGAACGTCTAGAAGTTAAAACGCACCCATGGACTGGACTCTGCCACCTTACGTACCAGCTAACCACTTAACTATTAGTTACGCCACCTGACGACGACGAATCATTTCCAGAATCTTAGGGCTGGGATGGGATTAACGCCAGTTTGTTGAAGACCATTAAAACAATCTGGTATTTAAAAACTTGTCATATTTCTCCTTAGATCTAGAATTTTTGCAGATCTCCTTCCATCAGGGAAAAAAAGTGGAGATAATAAGGCTTATCTACGTAATAATATAAATTTTAGAATTAAATTCTTTTATCATCCCATCATCTAAATAAATAAATTTAATTTGGACGAAGGGAGTTAAGTAGACACAACAATAATAAGACGGCGGCGGCGTCGTGGTGTTAAACATTCTCCAAAACTATGCATGATCATCAGACTTGTCAAGCTTCGTTAAGCATCTCCAAAACCGTGTCGCAACAACTACAAATGAGGTGAAGTTGCAACATCGCTCCTTCAAATTTTGAATAATTTTTTTTCTAAATTTAAAAGTTGAGCTTTCAAGCGTTGTTTCTTCTTTGCTTGTCACATGTTGGGAATTATAAAATTCTTTCAAGCCATTTGATTGAAAACTGATTTTTTTGTGAAAATATTGATCGTCGGTGACATCACCGTTCCAACTATTTGTAAAACTTTGTCATTCCCTGGACCTATGCCTCACATGCATGATGCAACTATGCAAGTACTTGTAAATCGAAAACATATTGAATTGCACTCAGAGACAGCTCACGCATTCATGACAACTGGTTTTGTACATTTATTGCACTGAAAAGTGAGAATACTAGCACAACCACTTAACTTGTTAAGTGCTATGAATAATTCATATGTTACTTCTATCTTTTTTCTATTTAAACTCTGCCATGAACTGCCTTTTATCCATGTGTTAACTAAGAGTTATCCATGGATAAGCTACTAATTAATTTTATTTTTTTACTTTTTATATTCTTTTTTTATAATTGTTTATTTTGAATTTGAAACTGGTTTCATAAAATAAAATTAATCTGAACAATACACTTGTCTCATGTAAATAATGGAATGAGTCAAATAATTGAATAAATTTAATTTAATAGTATTTTTAAATTTAAATGTTTTACAAATGGAATAAAGTTCCAAATTCAAAGATTTCAATGAATTATAACTATGGTTTTTAATAAAATTCATATCAAATTTAAAATTAATCAATAAAATTTTATAATAGTAAATTCAAAAACATAATAATGTAAACCAGAACCATTAGGTGTGGACACATGGCAACTAACAATAATGCATTGCTTGCACATTAATTAAATATAAATTATATTATTTTTTAAACAATCACATCCTACAAATATATTCTCCTGATATATTTAATTTGATTTTGGTATTGCTTGTATAGTTGTCATTACTTAAATATAAATATATTCAATGTTTTTAAGTAACCATATCTCATATACATTCTCTTTATTTTGGTTTTGGTATAATAATGTATATACTTTCACTCTAAAAGTAATTACATCAACATAGATCCATTTTAAATCTGGATTTATTTTTTAATTACTTTACATAATATTTTATTTTATAATTGAAATGAATTTTTTTATTATTTTGTTAGAAACAAAAGTTACAACATCTCCCCCATACTCGATTGCACTTCCTTGGTGCAAAAATTATGTACTTGATATAAGAGTAAAGACTCTTGACATAATAAACATAAATGAGTCATCTTAAATAAAAATCATGAAAAAGCTACAATTAACTCAATAAGAAGTCTCCCCCATACTCTGCTGCACCTCATCAGTGCAAAAATTATGTACTTGATATAACAGTAAAGGCTCTTTTTTTTACAGATTAAACATAAATGAGTCATCTTAAATAGAAATCATGAAAGAGCTACAATTAACTCAATAAGAAACCTATACAAATTTATCTATCTGCATTACTTATAACACAAAAACCGACTTTTCTTTACAGATTAAACATAAATGAGTCATCTTAAATAGAAATCATGAAAGAGCTACAATTAACTCAATAAGAAACCTATACAAATTTATCTATCTGCATTACTTATAACACAAAAACTCATACAAATTTATTTAGCTACTTTAGCTCCATGAATTAGCTCAAGTGATTAAGAACTATGAAACAAAAACTATTAATAAGAATTTTACTAACTCTCTAATCCAAATATACAAACTTGTCTTCAAACTGCATTACTTATAATGCAAAAGCATATAAGCTTGATAAACAAACTATTAGTGAGAGCTACTTGCTCTACAATCCAAATATGTTATAGTCTTACTGCATTACTTATAATGCAAAGTATATAAGCTTGAGAAACAAACTATTAGTGAGAGCTACTTGCTCTACAATCCAAATTGTTATAGTCTTAGATATTTGGATTATCACACACTTAATAAAGAACGAAGGATTATCAATCTGGGATGACCAATATGATCTGTTTCAGGATTTCCATCTCATGGTGAGCGAGTTGAGTGGACACAGCAATACTCCTTCCTTCTCTTCCGGCTAACAACATCATCCCTCCACATTCATTTATGAAAGCAGCTTGCACACTTAGTGGCCTTCCCCATCCATGGTCTATCTCGTAAACAGGAAATTTGGGAGACATCGCTACAATTACAAGGTAGCCGCTGAAGAAATTTCGAACAGTTGGGTCTTTGCTGCACCCGCCAAGTTGTGATTCAACCAAGTCTACATAATTATTGAGCTGCACCTCTGATGCGCAGGAATAGATAACTTCCTGGATGAGAGCGGCAGCAAAGACGATATCCTTCTCCAATAGCTGCTTGGCTGTAGTCCGGGCAATACTGGTGCATACGCAGTTCCCAAAATACGTTGGAGGTAATGGCGGTTTTACCCGGCCTCTACAGTCAGCAGGCAGGAGAAAATAAACGGGCTCGTTCTCTGGGACTTGTCGAGCTTTTATTACGCATCGCCAAAACTGCGCGGCAACTGCTACAAATGAAGTTGAAGCGCCCGATCGCTTCTTTAGATCTCCAATTAGTCTTTCGCTAAAATGAAAAGTTGAGATTTCCAGTTTTGTTTCATCTTTGATAGATTTCTGGTTACTAAACTTCTTAGCTGTACTGTTCGAGCCATTGCCACTACCGCTTGCATTGATTTCTGAATATTTTAATGGCAGTGAATCATCTTTGACAAACCTTATAATTTGAGCTTCTTCAATCAAGTCAGTGATAACTTCTTCAGCCCTCATATCAATGTTGGGTATTACACCGTCCTCATAGTCCCGCTTAAAGACTGTTCTCATGTGGTGAGGATTCTTGGAAATAGGAAGTTCTCTGCTACATTCTGCCCAACAGTTCATGAAATGCCAAAAGGAATTCCCGTCTGCAATAACGTGATGAAAATTGGCTCCGATGCAAATTCCGCCTCCCTGAAAAGCAGTGACCTGCAATATCCATCGTTATTTTTGAAACATCTGTATGAAAACGAAAAGCGAGTGAATTTTCCATACCTGTATTGAGAGAAGTGATTCGTCGTCATTTCCATGGCGGATCTGGACAAGTTCCTTGAAGAAGCTCTTGTGCTGAAATTGATCTCTTTCCACATCCTCAAATGCCATGTCAATGGATGCTTCAACGAACTCCACTCCGCCATCGTTGCAGTCAATTTCGGGTCGACCAGATTTCTCCCCCTTGATAACCAACCGACCTGCAAATGGATAGAAGTCCACCAGAACTAAGGACAGGCTCGTCTTTAGCTTCTCCACTATGGTAGAAAAATCCTTCTCAGTAGGTGTTTTATAGAGAAGAAGCATTCCCATGTTATTGGTGGGTAACAAACGAATATCGATGGCAGATAGGAACATCATATGCTGGGCAGTAGGAATGGCCGGTGCTACAGTGGAAACCCTAGATACCATTACTCTCATTCGGTCTTCTGCCATGGCAGCAGGATACAGTCCAGCATATAATGCGAGAAGAGCAGATTGATGAACAATGTTAATGAATACCTGCTATTATACAGCAGATTGATGAAAAGTTGATGAACACCAACTCTTATAATTGGATAGGAATCTTTTCCAACTTCTACGGTTTTAAATCAATAATTCAATTACCTAATACCATGACTTTTATATATATATATATATAAGTCATCTTATTCGGTAATTCAATTATATATAATTCAATTATATATATACGTAAAAGTCATGGTATTAGGTAATTCAATTATATATAATAATAAACCTGTCCTTTAAAATATATTAGCTAATGCAGTTAAACTCTATATATATTGAATATATATACAGTTAAACTATATATGTTGATTATATACAGAGAGATTTACAATTAAAATTTTAATTTTTTTAATGTGTCAAAATGCATAAATAAAAATAAGTATGTTTATTAAAAATGAAAAAAGAAATATAATAAAATTAGTATAACTTTAGAATTATCAAGTATAAAAAAGTTAAATTAAATTTCATTTGCAAATTTTTTCGAAATTTTATACTTTGTAAACTTTTTACACTTGAAAGAAGTTAATCCATTTTTATGTAAAAAAAAGTTAAATTAAATTTCATTTGCAATTTTTTTCCAAATTTTATACTCTGTAAACTTTTTACACCTTAAAGAAGTTGATCCATTTTTATTTTTATACATTTAACTTGCAACTCAAAATAATAACGTAAATCCCTCTTAGTTTTTGGAACATTCTACACAACTTAAACTGACAACGTGTCCAATTGAAATTCCCTTATTTTATTTGTATATAGTTGTTGACCAGTTGTCCAATTGAATTGATATGAATTCAAATCTTTAAGCTTGGTTATCATCAATGATATTCCCCCCTTGTTAGGTACAAGAAGAGAAGAAAAAGAAAGGGATCCAAGCTTAATATTTTGGATTCTTCTGTAATAGTTGAATTTTATATCATGTCTTTTGTGGTATTGGTTTACAAGCGACCAATTTCATCAATGGATGTAGTGGTTTTGGTTTACCACTAACCTTTTCACTTGATCTTGTTTCTTCATTATTATTTTTTTACATTGTTGTACTCCCCCCTTAAGGTACAATGGAGTACCAATTTAGAATAGGCCATAGTCTTGCCCAAAATCATCATCTTCAACCTTATTGAAGTTTGTTTTCTTTTATAAATTGACTGTTTACCCATGTTTGAACTAGACAATAAGACATAAGTACCTTCTTGACTTCTTGATTCCATTGCCAATAACTTGTCCATTCATAGTGAATTGTTTTCTTTTATCCTTCTTCTTCTTTTGACATTTATCTGAATGGTGATTTGTCTTCCCAAAATGAAGATAAGGATGGAGATGAAAACATTATGTCTCCAAATGGCCAACTTTGTGGCAATGCTAGCATTTAGGAATTTTGTCCTTGTGTTTGTCATCAATTGCTTGAATAAATTCTTCATTAGCTTCTGGAGCCTTCAACTTTTCATCAAGAAATCCTATAGTCATAAATTAAAATAGTTTGGAGTAATTTGGAATCTGAAAGATATTGGAGTAATTTGGAATATGAAAGATGTTGTCTTTTTAATATCTAAAGCCATGTCATTTTCTGTTGAAGTGTAATTATTCCCAAGGTCTGATGATTGTCTTGGAAAGTTCATGTTGTACTTGATGATTTCCATCATTAATGTTTTTGGTTATCAACCTGCGTATATGCTTGTTTCCCTTTAGAAACACACGTACATCTTCGAAAATTGAAAAAAAAACACATATGAGCCAACATGTGTTTTGGGTGGTTGGAAGTCATTTCTATCCCACATGGACTCAGTAATAACACAAAGTAATGCCTCAACATCCTAATAATTTATTAAGAGTGCATCTGCCACCATATTCAGTTTCCCTTTTTTATAGATGATTTCAAAGTAATATCCCAACATCTTAGTTACCCATTTTTGTTGCTCTTATGAAGGTAGTCTTTGTTCCAAGAAGTATTTAAGACTATCATGATCTCTTTTTACCTTGAAGTTCCTACCTATTAGGTAAGGATGTCATTGCTTAAGTGTTGGTTGTGGAGCCTGATCTTCTAGATTCAGAGATGTTATTCAGTCGTGTTTGTACCCCAGTTTTACTGTACACTCGTTCCCCAACCTTAGGGTTCATTGTATTTCCCCTATAAAAGAAAGACATTGTAACACGGCTAGGGTTGATGTATTAAGTATTATGCATCGTAAAGATCTCCGAGATCGTAAGAGAGACTGTGAGATAGTGAATAGGAAGTGCAGTGGTTGTGCTGCAGGTTGTATCCCTTCACTTTGCTGGATGGTATAATAATAAGGACTGGCAATCAGTGTGGGCGTAGCCCATCTTGGGTGAACCACGATATATTGGTGTCTCTCTTGTAATGTGTATGTGTGATTATATTTGCATTTCTGTTTATTGTTATTGCTCTGTGATCCTGTTTTTCTAACATCAAGTGCATGTAGTATTGCCAACATTTACTTCTCATAAATGGGTTTGTGTGGGTTCTTTCCCCTGATTGGCTGACTTTCAAAATCCAGGAGCCTTCCTTATTGCATTATAGCAACACCAATGCCATTGTATGTGAACATCACATTCCACATTAAAGGTTTTCATGAAGTTTGGTGTGGTCAAGATAGGGGATTTGCACATTTCCTCTTTAAGTTGTTCAAAAGCTTGAGTTCCTCTGGAGTCCAAGAGAATGAATCCTTATTCAATAATGCTATTAGTGGTGTTTCTATTCTTCCATAGTTCCGAAAAAAATTGCGATAGTACCCAGTCAAACCTAAGAATCCTCTAATATTCTTCAAGGTTTTGTGAATTAGCGAGTCCATCATGGCTTTAATTTTGTTAGGGTCTACCTTGACACCTTTATGAGATACAATATGACCCAAATACTCTACATCCTTTACACCAAATAAACATTTTGAATGTTTTGCATATAGTTGTTTCTCCTTTAGTAGTTGTAGCACCCTACAACATGTTGACCATGTTCTTCCTAAGACTTGCTACAGATTAGTATATCATCAAAAAATACTAACACATATTTTCTAAGGAAGGGCTTGAAAATGGAATTCATTAAACCTTGAAATGTGGAAGGTGCATTTGCAAGGCCAAAAGGCATGACCATAAATTCATAATGACCTTCATGAGTTCTGAATTCTATTTTTGGGATGTCTTCTTCCTTCATTCTAATCTAATGATACGCTGAATGAAGATCCAACTTTGTGAAGTAGACTGCTCCATGTAGTTCATCTAATAATTCATCAATGGCAGGAATGAGAAACTTATCTTTAATGGTGAGCTTGTTGAGCTCTCTATAATTTGGACACATATGTCATGAGCCCTCCTTGTTGTGTACCATTACCACTAGTGTAGAGTAAGAACTTTGGCTAGGCCTAATTATGCCATCCTCTAGCATTTCTTCAACCATACGCTTAATTTCACTCCTTTTCCCATAGGGGTATCTATAAGGTCTGATGTTAGGAGGAACACTTCCTGGATTCAAGTGAATAACATGATCACGATCTCGAGTCGGTGGAATAAATTTTGGAATATCTTCAAATACCTTAGAATGCTTATCGTTGACCCTTTGGATATCTAGCGATAGGAGGCTTAGATGCTTGAACCTATGGTGAGCATAATTGTCGATTACACCCTAATCATTTCCTTTTTCAACAATTTTTTCATTCCATTAGAGCTTATCGCCTTTCTTGGTTTCCCTGTGATACCCCTTAAGTCAAATTATTTTCCTTCCCAGGAAAATTTCTTGAAAATTAAAAGCTATTGTTCCCTATGATTGTATCCATTGAACCCCTAAGACAACATCCACAACACCCATTGGGATATCAATCATTGGAATATTCAATACATATTCCCTCATAGGAAGAGTGATCATATGGCATATCCCTGAGCAATTGATAGTTCCTCCATATGATATCATTACTTGGAACTCCAGTGCTAGATATATAAAGCAATTGAGAACTTTAGCTAATTTACAGTGAATGAAATTATGAGTACTACCAGAATCAGTCAACATTGTTACCTTTCTATTTTTGATAGATCCTTAGATCTTGAGAGTTTGAGGAGTGCTAATTCCAACCAATTTGCATGACAAGATATGGTGGGAGTAATCTCATCGGGAATAATCTCTTATATTTTTTCAACTTGAGATGGTTCCTATTATTTTGCTTGTTCTTCTTCACAATCTACATAGAATAATTTCATCTCACCACACTTGTGTCGCTTGCTATAGTTTCTTTCACAATTAAAGCATAGACCTTTTTCTCTTCTTTCATCCATTTGTTGAGGCGTCAAGCTTGTAGTTTGAGGTGGGTTAGAAGAAGGAACATTAATCTCTCTATAGGTGTTAGAGGTTGTCCTTGTAGTAGCCATCACCATTTTTTTACTTTCAACCTTCCTTGCCACCATGAAATCCTTCTCTAAGGATTTTGGTTCGAAGAGACGTGCCTCATACTAAATGTTATCCTTCAAGGTCCCAATAAAGAGATCCAACAATTTATCATCTGGTATGTCATTCACTCATGAGACTCAACTTTTGAAATTGTTCTTAGAATTGAAATGAGCATACATAATAATGAGAATACAACCATAATCATAACCATAGAAACAACAACATTGAAAACAAGCATTTGCCCTTTAAAATCCCATGAGGGAAAAACTAGGCAATGAAGATATTCATTGCCTTGGACAAAACCAGCCAACCTAGGCCAAGTGAGCTCACACGCTCAAATCCAAGCCACATTACAATGGAGTATGCCAAGCCCTTTATAGGCTTCATTACATGCAATACCTTGGGCCAATACCATGGGCTACAAGAAACCATGTGCTAGACCTAAACCATCTTTGACTTTGTAATACCCCATTTGTTAAGCCCTGGACTTATGATCTTTTATGTGACTGTAGACTTATGTTCTTTTGCATGTTAATGTGATTACGGACTTATGATATTTTATGTGATTGTGGACTTATGTTCTTTTGCATATTAATGTGATTATGGACTTATGATCATTGTTTGAAGATATGACTTTGGACTTTGGCACTATTATTAATATTAATGTTATTATTGGCATTGTTGCTATCTTTGAATGTTATTGCTATTGATTAATTAAAAAAATGGCTCAGCAAAGGAAAATTTAAAATATTATGGGAGACCATGGATCTCACAATGTGAGGAGGAATGGGGGACATCCCTAGCACCTTAGAACTTTTTGTTGGATGAAATTTGTCCATCCTAGTTCATTTTGAGCCTTGGTGACATTAGTAGTGTTGGTCACCCAAACATTGTACAACGGACCCTATTTTTTATTTTATGGACTATGGAGTTACTATTGCATCTTATGCATACCTCAGTGGGCCCCACTTACCTAGTGCACCCTCCTTGGGAGAGATTCCCTCCCATTTATGTGTTTTCTATCATTTATGAGCCCTCTCCCTAGATTCTAGGAGTTGTAAGCTAGATTTTAGCTTCCATAAGCTAGAATTTAGCCTCCACCTCCATAAGTGTTCCCCACTCCTCTATTCCTGGATATGCTTCCTATTTTTGTGTTTAGATGTCATTTATGATCCTATTGGATCCACTCTCTCACCTCACATGACTAGTGCGCCCTCCTTGAGATATTCTTGGCCTCCACTCCTTGGTTTTTGGTAACTCCCCCTCATGATGCTAATCCATGAAAGGGAATCTCCTAACTTAGCCACCACTCCACTAATTCAAGTTAAGTCTTCATGATGAAGCTTAACCCTACCTCTCTATCTGATTTGAATTGATCCCCCTAGGTTAGAGTTGGCCTCCTTGTTCTATAAATTCGTATGCCCCGTCCTTGTTGAAGTGGATCCTGAGCTTTGGATCACTTGCCTTGTTCTATCACACTGTGATGTGAATGTTAAAGTCTTGGGACTATGTGGAGATTGTATTGAGACTGAATGTTTGTTGCAGGATCCTTGAGAGGAGTAGTCTGTTATCCACTCCAAAGAGTTAGTATGGTGGATTGTCACCATCCTTTGCTTCCATATCACTCTACTAGTCCAGTTTGTCTCAAAGGAAGCCACGAAATAAGACGGTGACCCCATAGGCAGTGGAGACGGACATGGAAGTAGTAGTGGGAAGCATTATGGTTCTCATAAGAGGTAGTTTCGAGAGTTTTTAGACTAAGTGTGCCTCTACCTATGGATATGTGGTCTCAGCTCGGGGGAGACCTGTTAAAGCAAGGAAGGATTGACTATGTCTATGGCTAGGAGGAAAGTTGTACTGCTATAGCCAGTTGCCATTAAAGATAAGTGTTTGTTCATATACTTATTTATGTTATTTTATAATGTTTATGTACCATGGAGATAGAAATGAATTATGGATTATGTGCCAACGTTTGTATGTAGGGTGGATGGCTCTCGATACGTTGTATAACCATGAAACTCCTCTATCCTCTATTATTTCCCTCCTCCTTCATGGTTTATGAATGTAACTCTCATGGTGATGAGAGGGGCGCAACCATAGTTTCTGGTTCACCCATTTCTGTTCATTTCTAGGTCTTGAGACATGTTTCATTGCAACCAAAGCAGTGTTTCCATTAAGGAACACCATTTTTTCCACTGGAAAAGCCTTCTGGATGACCAAGTTATGACTATTTTAGCCGGCAATGGTTTCAGCACTGAAGGGAACGCACCCTGTCTTCTGATTAAGAGCACTCTTGTTGCTGATCTAGTTTTAATGTTGTAGATATAATCATGTTGTTGCAGTTCTGATCATGTTATGATAAATCAAATTTGTAATGGTGATTGATGGCTGGAGGGAAGGCAACCATTCAATCTAAATTATACTAGTGAAAGTTGGTTGTAGGGGATAGCCACATGATTGATTTTGGAGTTTGTAGTTGGTATCCTATGCCTTTTCCTTTGTTTTGGTTTTTATGGTTGTGGCTATGTTCTAATGCTATTCTTACTTACTGCTTAACTGCTGCTATCAGTGCACACATCACGGAATTGATAAGTAATCCTCACATGGAAGACAATTATTATGTGAGCAAATGTTATTTACAATACTTACTACTCATGTCCATTCTAGATTTACAAACTGATACTTACTATCAATTACTTGATTTAATTACATATTTGTGATCGTACTGAAAATTCTAAATACTCTACATTCATATTATGAAATACAATATTGATATGTTTAATAATTATGCTGATTTGGGAAATGTCATGTTTAATTTTCATGCACTTCATAAGGCTATGTTTGGGTGGAATAGATTGTTGGCCTAACCTTAGGCCACTTTATTCCGCCGTATAATATTTAATTTAGCCTTTTTCCTAAACCTATAGTACCTTTGACCTTAGTTTGGGGTCGAGGACACTACAAAGTGGTATCAGAGCTTAAGGTTTAAACACTGTGATTGTTGGGCCTTCCGCGAAGTTACAAGTCACTCTATAAACATGTATTTGCATTAGATAGCTTGGATGCATGCACCTTAATATGATCTCGAATGTGAGTTAGTTAATTAAAGTATTAACTTGGGACGACTATGGACTTGATGTCCATCCGGTAAAGAGAAATCCTTCTCTCTCCTTGTCTAGTTAGGTAGATTGTAACTTAGAAAAGTTGGCTTGTTATTTTATAACTAAGATGAAGAAGTAGTTTGAATAATAAGGAACTTATACCAATGTGTAGGTTTCTAACAAATGGTTGATAATGAACACATTGTAGTTTCGAGTGAATGATTGAGCAAGCAGCATGGCCACTAAACTGAGATTTTACTCAAACCTGTGAAGACTAGAGATTCAACAAATACAAGTTCAACAGTAGGAGGTCAGAAATTGGAGATGGATTTTGAGGAAGGACATGGACCTTATAGTCCTGAAGAGGAGTTTGAGGGAATAAGGTCAAGTAGGCATAACAGGAGCAACGAACCATTAAGTTTGGAGGATTCAGTGAGGAAGTGTAGGGAGGGTAATGAAAGGATAATTCACTTTCAGGAGCAGATCATGAATGATCTAAAATCATTGAAGACCATCCAAAGATCAGCTGACAAGGGGCATAAAAGATATTATGTGAGATCTCAATCATCTTCAAGGAGACCTAATCACTTAGAGAGGAAGAAGGGGTATTCATCAAGCATTACAGAGAGTAGTCCTGAAATATCCCCAGTGAGATACAAGAAGAGGAGGTCTAGCAGGAATGAACTAGTAGGAGAGCTGAGAAGAATCAAGCCCCAAAATTTTGATGGAGAAGTAAAGAAAGGAGAATATGTTGAAGCATGGTTGTTACGACTTGGGAAGTTCTTCCATTTGTATCACTATACACCTAATATGGAATCAAGAGTAGCCATATACCATTTTCAAGGTAATGCATCTATCTGGTGGGATCAACTAGTTAAGCTAAAGGACATCGACGAACATAGAATCTCTTGGAGGAAGTTTAAGACGTACTTTTAGAAAGAATACCTATCTGAGCATTACTATGATAAAATGATGGAGGAGTTCTTTGAGCTCAAATTGGGAAGCATGACTATGGAGGCCTATGAGAAGAAGTTTTTGGAACTTTTGAAGTATGCATACTTTACCAAATATGAGAAGGTAAAGATTCAAAGGTTCCTAAGTGGTCTACCTGAATCTTATAGAGATAAAATCCAGTATAATAGACCAAAGAACCTTAAGGATTCCATATGGAAGGAAAAGCACCTATATGAACAGAATAAGAGCAAGGCCCCATATTAGAAGAATTGGAAGGATAGAAGAACAAGCAAGAGTAGAGGAAGAAAGGATTCCAGCCTTTAAAATTCAAAAACAATAATTCTTATCAATAAGGACAACCAAGGGAAGAGCATTCAGGAAAAAGACCACCTGTGTAATGTTGGATATGCAAGGAAAATCACTTTGCCAGTCAGTTCCCGCATAAGAGAAATAACCTTTACAACATTCAATAGGCTTCAACGGTTGGAGATGTTGGTGGAAGTGTTCAGAGGATCTATGTAGCCCTGTATGGGAGACAAGTTGAACACCAATCCCGAATGATTGAGATAGCAGGTAAGATTGCTAATAAAACCATAACTATTTTGATTGATTATGGAGCTAACAATAGTTACATTGCACCTAATGTAGTTGAGAAATGTCATTTAAAGAAAAGTAAACTTGAAGCAGCAAGTCTAGTACAGTAAGCTACTGGAGCCAAGAGGAAAATCACAGAAGTTTTAAAAGGGCGTTCTTTAGAAATGAATGGATTGAAAACCTTTGCATAATTAAAAATAATACCCTTAGGGTCATATGATGTATTGATTGACATGGATTGGTTAATGGATGCACACCATGCCATACTGGATTTTAATCATGAAAATTATATTTTTTTGGATGAAGAAAGAAGCCGAGTGACAGTCAAGGGTATACTTAGACCAATATCCCTGGGGAATTTCATTGCTCTACAATTGAGGAAATGTCTCAGAAAGGGATTCCAGTTATATGCAATTCATGTGGAAGGGTCAAAAGAAGGAAAAGAGCCAAAAATGTAGGATTATCCAATACTACAAGAGTTTGCAGATATATTTCCAGAATCGTCGAAATGCCTCCTAAGAGGGACATTGATTTCTCTATTGACTTCGTGTCAGGCATAGTACCTTCATCTAAAGCACCTTATAGAACTAGCACAACCACTTAATTTGTGGCCGGTGAACACCGATAGGTGGCAAGTTAAGTACCATGAACAACTTATCTGTTACTTGTTCTCCATGCTTAGTTGTAATCACTTGTTGTCCATGCCTCAACTACCTATTACCTTCTTTAGTTAAATGGATTGTCTGCCACTTGCCACTACGTGTTATCCATGTATGATCTATGTGTTATCCATGCATCAACTACCTGTTATTGTTTTATATTTATTTTTTTATAATTGTTTATTTTGAATTTTGAATGACCATAAAATCAATTTGGATAGTACACTTGTCCCATCCTCCTTCAATCTAGGAAAAGCATAGATGGTATTCCACCCCAAATTCTAAGATATAAACACCTATCGGTGTAATGATCACCCCATAGTTGAAGGAATTATATATGCAGTTAGAAGAGCTACTAAAGAAAGGTTACATAAGACCCATTGTTTCACCTTGGGGAGTTGTTGTGTTATTTGTGAAGAAGAAGGATGGAACTCTAAGACTCTGCATAGATTATACAGAGTTGAACAAATCAATGATTAAAAACAAGTACCCCTTGCAAAGGATTGATGACTTGTTTGATTAGTTGAGAGGAGCCAAAGTGTTTTCGAAAATAGATTTGAGATCATGATACCACCAGATTAGGATTAAGGATGAAGATATTAGTACGACAACGTTCAGAACAAGGTATGGACATTATGAGTTTATAGTGGTACCTTTTGGGTTAACAAATACACTAGAAGTATTCATATGTTTAATGAATGGAGTATTCAGAAAGTACTTAGATAAGTTTGTGATTGTGTAGTCTTAGATGACATCCTTGTCTATTCTAAGATAGAAGAAGAGTATGAAGAACATCTAAGATTAGTAATGCAAGTACTTGGAGAACAACAACTGTATGCCAAGCTAAGTAAGTGTTCTTTATATCAAGGAATAATTCATTACTTAGGACATATCATATCTAAATAAGGTGTTTCCATAGATCTTGAGAAGATAAGGGCCATTATGGAATGGCCTACACCAAAGAATGTATCATAAGTAAGGTCTTTCATGGGGTTAGCCGGGTACTAATGAAGGTTCATCGAAGATTCTCAAAGTTAGCTCATCCTATAAAAACCTTGCAGAAGAAGGGTGTGAAGTTTGAATGGACACCAAAGTGTGAATATATTTTTCAAACACTCAGGGAAAGACTTACCAGTGCACCATTTCTAAAAATTATGGATCCCAAAGGAAAATTTGTTGTATGCACAGATGCATGTAAGCAGGGTATTGGTGGAATATTGATGCAAGATGGACATGTGATTAGTTATGAATCCATAAAGTTGAAGGAACATGAGTAGAACTATGCCACTCACGACTTAGAAATTATGACTATCATCCATGCCTTGAAGATGTGGAGACATTATCTGATGGGTAAGAAGTTTGAGTTAAGAACTGATCATGATGGGTTGAAATACTTATTTGAGCATCTTAATTTGAATGCAAGACAGAGAAGATGGATGGAGTTGTTATGTGAATATGAATTTGACATCAAACACATCAAAGGGAAGGAGAATAATGTAGTTGATGCACTTAGCAGGAAGATACATGTGATGCATGTAGTATCTACCAGTGCTAGTACCTCATAGTTAAAGGACAAGGCCATTGAAAGAAGTAGCCAAAGTTACATTGAATCCCCAAAGCTATAGTATCAGATAGAGATTCGAAATTTACTTCTAACTTTTGGAAATGATTGTTCGAAGGATTTGGCACAAGTCTAAACATGAGTACAACATACCACCCTCAGATAGATGGACAAATAGAAAGAGTTAACCAAGTGATTGAAGATATGTTAAGGATGTATGTGATGGATCAACCATCTAAGTGGGAAGATTATTTACACTTGGTGGAATTTGCTTATAATAATGGATATCATGTCTTGTTGAAGATGAGTCCTTTCGAGGCTATGTATGCAAGGAAGTGCAATACTCCCATAAGTTGGGATAAACCAACAAATAGTCATTATTGGACCAGAATTATAAAAGTATATGGAGGATCAGATGGTTAGGATTAAGCAGAATCTATAAGAAACTCAAGACATGCAGAAAAGCTATGTAGATCAGAAAATGACTGCCAAACAGTTTCAAGTTGGAGATCGTGTGGTTTTAAAAGTTAGACCCAAGAAGAGTTCCTTAAACTTAGGAAATTGCTTGAAGTTAGCTACCAAATATTGTGGATATTTTTAGGTATTAGCTAATATAGGACCTGTTTCTTATGAGTTGGCTATGCCTGCTTGCATTTGGGTAGATAATGTGTCTTTATTGAAAAAATATATACATGATGTTAACCATGTAATTGATTGGAATGTGATCCAAGTAATTAGAATACTTCTATTTTCTTTGTTGATATATATACATGTATGTCCATGGTACTAATCATGTGATCGAATGGATAATGATCCAAGTGGAACTGGAAGGGTATTTTTCGGTACAACATGTTGCCATTTTGGGTAGCAAGGTCAAGCTGCTTCGAAACTGAAACCTGTTGCCACTTTGAGGATTTGCTTTGGGGCCACAGAACTCAAACCGGAGAGCGGACATGGATCATGTCGGCTCCCACAGGTGAAAGTGGCCATTGTGGATGTGTCCATGGTGGCCACGCACGCTCAGGAGCCTTCAGATGACAAATGACCCCCTTGAGCGAAATTGGAATGGCCCTCACTAAGCAAAACCCTAGCTCTAGAGATGTCACAATAGCACCGTTTCTGGGACTTCAAGGCACGGTGTGGGGGTCGCATATCTGAAACCCGACGTCCTGGATCCATCCAAATCAACGGATTCATGATCAGAGTCACATTTTGGGTGCAACAGGAATTTTCGTTGGGCACCCCGGGGCCATTCAGGGACACTTTGAGGATTTGCTCTGGGGCCACAGAACCCAAACCGGCGAGGGGACTTGGATTTCGTCGGCTCCCACAGGTGCAAGTGACCATTGTGGACGTGTTTGATGGCCAAAGTTGTCATTGATGACAACACATTAATGACAAAGGTAAAAGTGATGACATGGCAAAGACTTGACTAGACAAATGGTAAACATGACAAGCTTTGATGACTTGACAAGTGGCAAGCAAGCATGACAAGTGTAGAAGACTTTACAAAGTGAAAACATGAAAAAGGATTGATGACAAGGACTTGATAATGACATTGATGACAATACATTCATGACAAAGACATGGAAGAGTTAAGAACATGGAGCATACACATTATGGCAAGCACAATGGAGATGGTGACATGGCTTGAGGAATGGCAAAGGTGACAAGTATGACAAACATGGCAAGCATGACAAGTATTTATGAAAATCATGGAAGAAGGACATGGAAATCTAAGGACAAGACAAAGACAAGTGACAAGCAAGCAAGCTTGATGACTTGTCAAGCATGGTGTTTGATGACATGGAACATGACAAGGAGGACATGCTTGATGACAAGAAGGATTGATAACTTGGTGACATGGGGGACAATGAATTGGAAAACATAACCTTAGAGGACAAAGACAAGATGATGAGGTGCACAAGGAAGATGTGCAGGAATTTGGAAGGCCCCTTGTGGGATTTCAAAGCCCCATTGCGGGCATAATCAAAAGGACCCTATAGGAATTCTTTGAAGCATCCACTGTGGGCATTTGTGGTGTATTGCAGGCATATTGATAAGGTCCTGAGGGAATTTACATGAGACCATTGCGTGCATAATCCAAGACCAATACAGGCATGTGTTGATGGCCCTTACGAGCATCAAAGTGGAGCCCACTGCGAGCATTTTTAAGAGTGCATTGCAGGCATCTTAAGGGCATATGCGTGTCTCACATTTAATATTATGAAAGGATAGAAGTTGACATGGCATGAAATTAAAATTATTATTAACTCCCTAATTGATGGATGGCCATAATTAAATAAATCATATTTGATTTATTTAATCATCTTAATGATAAAATTAAAATAAAGGGGACATGTCGGCCTCCTAATTGATGGTGATGAAGAGTATAAATAGAAGACAAGTTTCATTTTTAAGGAAGCAATGTGTGAAGATTTCGGGAGATTGAGGAGAGCTCTGATTTCAGAGGTGAGGATGACTGAGGAAGGTTCGGTGAAGTAGCAGCAGTAGCAGGAGTAGTGGTGCAGCAGTAAACTAATTTTTATCTCTTATATTTTGGGCTTCACTAAGGCAGCAACAGTGGTAGATTAATGACAACATGACCATGGACAAATGAAGATATGTTTGGGGACAGAATGAGGACATGCTATTAAACAAAACGAATATGATCAGCTTATGGAGAGAATGATGACAATGTCACCTACAACAAATTGATGATGGAAATTTCTCTCATCATTGGTCAAGTAAGAATGACAGATTTTGGAAATTTCTCTCGGACCCATTTATATAATCATTAGAGGTATTAATGGTATAGCTACAACGTTTTAATTTATTGAATATTTTCATATTCTTTGTTCATGTGATACCAAATTTACATAAACCATGGTGATCTCAATGGAGAATTAGGCAATTTATTTTCAATTTAGGTTATTAATTTTCTCCAAGCACCCTTTCTCTTGTACTTTACGTTGGTACTACGGAAGAAAACAACCAAAATGATGAGTGTGTTCATTGTGGATTTACAGAGCTTTACAATGTCGTGAGGTGCTTATCGCCATAGATGAACACCTTACAAGAGGTAATTTTTCATATTAATCAAAGTATATGTTGTCATCATGAAGACCAATTTGCTAGGCTTTTGGATATGGAAAAGAGAATGGCAACACAGAGTGAAAGGTTAGAGAAGTTGGCTATAGATTTAGAAATGCCTTGTAACATTACACCCTATAGTTTCCATAGGTTCAGTGAATGGTATTCGTCCAAAAGTCTTTGCAGTTCAACAGGATTTTGGTGATTATGAAGACATAGAATAAGCACAAGTAGTATCATAAATGAAAGAAGTTGAAATTGGAGAAGCAAAGGATGCCTAAAGTGAACATGAACACATGTCTAGTTTTCTTAGGTTTTCATGTTTTATAAGGTTTCATTTTTGTTTGGTTGGATTATATGAATTTATAGCTCTCAAATAATTTAGACAATATGCTAAACACAACTGTAAAATCCGATGATAATATGATAGACATGTTTTGTGAGAATTATTCATTTTCATTTTAGTTTTAAACGATGATAATATAAAAAATGGTTACTCGGTGCTAATTAATTTGTAATTACTGAACTTAAATTACTCATAACTGGATCTAATTATTCAAAGTAAAGAAGTTACTTGTGTGTATGGTGCCGCAATATCCTCTGTTGCTGCCATGGCTCGGTCTAGGTCGAAGGAACCGATGGCCTCCCACCTGGAGGATGGAGACTCGGCCCTGAATATTTGTACATTAAAACAAATAAATTCAACAATGTGTAATTCAAAGTTAAATATATTAAAAAATTCGATATCAAATAAAATACAATGAATACTTGAACATTAAATAAAACAATAGTTAGCCTGGTCCATGTAACTCTCTGTGGCATGCTGTTGCGTAGGACCATCGAAAGAATGACCACAGCGATACCAATGATGTGTCGTTGTTCCAATCGACCTAGATGGCCCCTCCTGGGATCCACCTGTACCTGGCATTTCCCGGCACCCACCCATAGACCATGCAGCTGTGTGTGTCTCATTGATGCCCTCCCGACTATGTGAAGACATGGCCACAAATATGGTATGTCTAAGCAAATGACGTGTCGCATGTCTAACTGAGTCATCAATCTTATCTAGGTCGCTACCAAACCCAGGTGGCTAAGGAGGCATGTTTGGCTCTCTCCTGGGTGCAAGAGGTCCTCTGAGTGGATTGCGGCGGGCCTGAGGTCGATATTGGGCAAAGCCAAGACCGACACCCTGAAACTCAGTGATGTCAAAATAATTTACATGGTAGCCTAGCTCAAACTCAACCCACAATTTCCTAAGAAAATACTGTGGGACCTCCAAATTATTGCATGGGGCCCTATCAAACACCATAAACCATCTCTTTCTCCAGTTATCTCTCCATGGCTGGTAAATATACCATTCCATGCAAACCCATCTCTTCCTCACATCTGGAGGTTGTCTTGTCCTCGGATCTATGAATTTGTTGTACAACTGTGCTTTCGTGATGTTGAGGTGTTTAATTTGTTCTTTGGATATCCCAGTGGAATAGTGCTCCCTCATTCGAGCCCTGTATTGGCTCAGATTTGTGATCTCACTTTCGGAAATGTTGGTGGATTCTGTTAGGAACCCATGTCGTTACTTTGTTAGTATATTGTTGTTGGACGCATATGCTTTGTAAGTCATCCCATAGTATTTGTTGATCAATAGTTTGTGTTATTGTTGTTGGCGCATATGCTTTGTAAGTCGCCCGTAGTATTGTTGATCCATAGTTTGTAATGGCCCATGGTTTTGACCCATAGTATTGGCGCATAGACTTAGTATATAAGTGTGTGTTGAGGCCTATGAAGGCACGGTGAAGTTATTTGTATTGAGCTTACACAAAGGAGGTCGCCCCCTCGAAGTGGCCTGCGATCAATATAAAAGTGATTCTGAGTTTTGTCATTTCTGCTATTTCGCATATTCTTATTAATTAATTGTTGCAGGTACTTCACATCTGGTATCAAAGCACTTTCTTGGGCTCGCTAAGTGAAATTTTTGCCAATTTTTTTTTTTTTCGCATCTGTTGGAAGTTCGGATTTGGGAATAATCCCTATCCGCTTAACTGTGGGAAGTACTTGGGCATAATCCCTAAAACTTATTGTGAGGAGTACCATAGGAACCCTGAAGTAGCTGGCCCATTGAGAGGACCTGCCAGCAAAAAGGGAAACGACCCCTACCTGATTGACTAGTTCCCACCCATGAGGTAAACCAAGAGATGTCGTTTGTGGCAGAGCAGTTATCAGTTTTACCTAAGCCGTGGAGTGAGGGGTACTGCCCCAATACGCAAGCCATCAGCCAGCATTGGTGGCCGAGTGAAACCCCTGAACTGTTAGGAAGCTGCACATACTTGGGGTCCATATCTATTTTCAGTTGAACTGTTGTCGATCACTGTTGCGTTGTTTTAGATCCAACCGTTCAGATCCATTCTGAAAGCCGTTCCAGATCCAACCATTTTCAATCCATTCGGCGCTGTTTCAGATCCCTCTGTTTTCGCTCACTTCCGGGCCGTTGCAGATCTATCTATTTCAGATCCCTTCCGAGCCATAGCCGCTCCATTCTACAACAACAACAACAACAAAAACCCCGTATCTCCCTTTTTTCACTCCGTTTCCCTTGAAACTTTCGGGGAACCCTTGTAATCCCATTTTGCATATTTCATTCCTGAGGACCCTATCCCCAATTCCACTTCCCAAAGCCCAAAACCCCACATTTGTCTATTTTTAGGGTTTTCCATAAATTCCTTAGATTTCACCCGATTACCTTCAAATTTTACCATAGAGTTCCTTTCCGAATTCTGCTTCTTTGTCCCCCTCTGCCAAATTTTCCCATTCTTTCACCTCGCTTCTGAAATCCTCATTTTTTGCTTCCCTGTCTATTCAACAATGTCCAAAACCTAGTCAAACCCCAATTACCCTTCAGATTTTTTCCCAAATCCAGATTTTCCTTTACTGAAGCAGTTTTTGTTTTTGTTTTTCTACCCAGTCAACCAAAAAAAAAAAAAAACTCATGGTTATGGTTGTCACCCGTACAGGAGCAAAAACCATGGAAGAAGCACTTGCAGCCATCCAAGCCAAACTCCAAGATCTAGATGAAAAATTTCTCGGCCTCCATCTTGAACATTTAGCTATGAACAACAAATGGCAGTCCGAGTCTTCATCAAACAATGGGTTCTCTTCTTCCAGCAATTTTCGTGGTCCGAAGCTTGATTTTCCTCGCTTCAATGGTACTGATCCAACTGGATGGATCTATCGTGCAGAACAGTATTTCAGTCTGCATAATACTTTTGATGTCAACAAAGTTCCGCCTGCATCCTTTCATTTGGAACAGGAAGCTCTTCAATGGTACCGTTGGTACATCAAGGCTCATGAAGAGCCAAAATGGCCAGACTTTTGCCAGCTCCTTTTGCAACGATTTGGTCCTAGTGCTTTTGAAGAATTCACAGGAGCCCTCACTAAACTTCGCCAAATTGGCACTGTGAGAGAGTATCAAACCGAATTTGAGAAACTAGCCAACCACACTGAAGGATTGTCTGATGACTTTTATTGGAGTTGTTTTATCAGTGGTCTAAAGGATGCCATCCGCTCTAAGCAACTAGTAGCACCACTTTTTCATTAAAGGGTTGATTTAAGGTTTTGATTGCATCTACACCGGTCAAGGGTTTCCAAAAAATCATAATTTTAGCCCTGGAAAAAAACGGGTGTTGTCACTAGCACCACTTTTCGATTTATGGGTTATTTTTTATGTTTTTAATACAAAAATATGAATTTTTATGATGAGAGTTCTCAATTTGAGTATAAAGTTCTCGTCAAGTTGTATAATGTGTTAAACTCATCAAAAATGTCCATTTTATTGGAACTACTTTAAATGTCCCATAGGAAAGTAAGAAAAAGATCATTCACTAATTATATTTTATGTTTTCAATGAAATTGATATAAATTTCTTTCTTAATTTGACATTTATTTTTAAACTAGTTGGTTATATGTGTATTACAAAAGAAAATTAATGCTTCTAATAAATGTTAATCAACATATAGTGCAATTATAAAACATATCATCATTCACATTTAAAACATAAATATGTTTTCATATGATTCTCAATGTTTGAAATTGACACCAAGAAAGAACATGTCGATCTTTTCATACCATGCTATGCTATGTTTTAATATGATTCATAATGTTTTAAATTGACACCAAAAAAGAACAGGTTGATATTTTCATGTACCATGCCTTGGGGGATTGTTTCAAACCATATAAGGGTTTTCCCATGAATATAGGTGGGCACGAATTGCCTAAAACATGAGTTCGATCCAAGGTTATTTAAGCCCTCAATTGATCGATCAATTTTTTTTTCAATAGCTCGATCAAGGGTTTAAATAACTATCGATCGAACTTTGGAGCTCAATGGAATGTTATCTAAACCCTCTATTAGCTTGATCAAGCTATTTGAATTAATATTATTCTTTACATATAGAATTTTTTAAACATAATAATAATAATACATATGTAACATTTAAAACCTAACTATTTCAAATATTTAATTAGCTTAACGTGATTTAATGGCCCATGGTTTTGCTAACCCATAGTATCACAACACATCAAATACCATGCACAAATTTACCATGGGTTACCAAAACCCAAATAGTAATTAGCTTAATGCAATACCATGTTAAGCTAATATGCTAACCCATGGTATTTGATGTGATGTGTTACCACATGAGAAAATTTACCATGGATTAACAAAACCATGGGCCATAAATCACGTTAGATGGAATCCAAAAGATTTGAAATAGCTATGTTTGAAAATATTATGTATTATTATATAATGTTATTATTTAATGTTTAAACAAAATTAATAATCATATTATATGGGAAAAGTTTAAATTTTATATGTAAAAAAATATTAACTCAAATAGCTCGATCAACCTATTTGAATTAATATATGTTTTTTTACATATAAAATATAATTTTTTAAAATTAAATAGCTCAATTGAGTTATTTAAATAGCTTGATCGGCCTTTTATTTTAACCGCACTTAAACCCTCGATCAAGGTATTTAAAAAATACAGGTAAAACTTTGATCAAGGGTTTTACAGACCTTGATTGAGTTAATAGCTCGATCGAGGGCTTTAAAACAGACTTTTAGCCCCTTTTCTGTGAATCTAATTTTACTGGCCTCTTTGATAGGCCTAAACCCTACCCTACGATGCACCTTACGTGGCAGACTTCATACCAATGGATTCGTCAATGAATCATCTATCCATTGGCATATAATTTACGGGTTTTTGAGTTCATATGATTAAAAAAAAAAAATCTTTGCAAACTTACAATTACAAAACCATGTCCACAACTTTGATCCAGTACAAAGAAAAATCAACAACATAAAAAGTACACAAGGAAACTTTTTCAAGAAATATATACGCCCCAAATCAGTTCGTGTCCTTTTCAAAAGGGTATTTTTTTATTTTTCAATTTTTGTAACTAGTCAAAAAAAGTATATGTGCACACGCGTGTACGAAATGCGATTAAAATTTTCAACAGTCAGTTTCGAAAATTAATAAAAAAATATAATTTTCCAACATAAATTAAAAAAAAATATGTGCGCCCCTGTGCATTTTGTGTAGATTATGTTCATTTTTTTTTTCAAAAATTATTTATGACTAAATTATTTTACATGCACACAAGCCACTTGTTAACTTTTCCTGAAATTTATAAGAACAAACCTATCATTAAATGCAATTTTGGCATATTAAATAATACTCCTATTTAAAAAAAATATATAGGTGGAAAGACAACATAATTCCTTGCAATTTTTTTTTTTGTGCATGCCGGAATTCACAAGGCATATATGAGTTTTGAGGGCTTCAATTTAATAAATGAGTAAAAATTTGAATTTTCACCATCACGTTTGGCCAAAAAGTGTTACTCATCTTCATGGATCACCCATAATAATTTATTTACTCAATACATAAGATTTTCATCCTTCTCAAATCCTAGGGGTTGGTCCATATAAATATCCTTAGCGACATCACCATGTAAGACAACACTCTTTACATCCATATGGTGTAATTCCCATCCACAATGAGCAACAAGTGAAAGTATACCATAACATAATTCATCTTAGCAACATAGGAAAATGTCTTGGTGTAGTAGATCTTGCTAAGAGATTTTTTCTTTTTACCAATAACAACTTATTCCTCCCAACAATACCTTCCTATGTGAATTTAGCCTTGTATCCCATCAACATGTCACCACCTTCTTTCATCACAATCAAGGGACCTAATCCCAAATTCTATTCTTCATCAAGGAATTGTACTCTTTATCTATAACATTTTTTCATTAGGTCTACCATGTGTATCAAATGACTCTATTACACATACAATTAAAGTGACACTAACGCATTGTTTAAATGTCTTTTAATTTACCTTAAGTCATTTACATTACCTACATCAACAAGTTAGCAACTTTAGTTGTCTTAGTCACCCATTGGGGAAAGCTAATTTCCCTTGTACAAGGAATACCTACATCAAATTCACCATGAGAACTTGCAGTTGAATCGACAAGAAATCCATTTCTTGTAGTTGACTCTGTTGTAGAAGGTTGGCTACAAGTTCATGTTGTCACATGAATTGTCTATTCAATTGATAAGCTAGTTGATATATTAGTCAATATTGTGTAATAGTCAGTCGATCCATAATTCTTCAAAATTTCAACGGGGTCATTACTTAACAGTCCAAAAGAGGAGTTGAATAGAGCAACACCTGAAGCTTTCACATCAAAGACACCATTCATTTTACAAATAACTTCTTGTTTGACAAGATCAAACAACTTGTAGGATTTTGACTCATTAAAGTAGGACACCAAAATACAAACATGACACTTCACATCCATTTTGTTTCTCTTATCATCTAGAATATGAGCCTAATGTATAAATCTAAATGTTATGAGATGTCTCACTAATAGTTGTACCTTCCACTCTAGTTAATTACATAGACAAACTCCACCCAAAATCTAGTCAACATCCCTTTCCTCTAAGCAAATATTGTGCCATTTTGACCAAAGTCCGATTCTTCCTTTTAGCAACATTCTTCTACTGAGGTGTGTAAGGTACAAATCTTTGCCAAGAGATACCATGCTGTGACAAGTCATTCTCAGAGTTCTTGCTCACATATTCTTGTTCATTCTTATATAAGTTAGACATTTTATCAATTGACCATATTGTTTCTCAACTACTGCCTCAATTCCTTTAACTTTTCAAAGATATGATCTTGATTTTTCAAGAATATCCAAGTATACATGAAAAAAACAACAATGAAGGTCAAAACAAACCTTTCATCTACTAGTGATGGTTGGTTCATTGTCTATATGTAAATATGGACAAGTTTTTGTTGAGATTTTTCTCTAATAGACTTTGTAGTCTCGTCTCAAATGTTGCTTGGGGATTTTTGCTGAGCACATACCCTTTACACACACCATTAGGAGGCACTACCCTAAGTATTGCATTAACCATATGAAACTTCACCATCAATTACATACTTTGGAAATTCAAATGTCAATGTTTCTCATGCCAAATTTTGCTCTAGTCCTTAGTCCTAGATCATGCCTAAAAGAAAATCACGTAACTTATATAGTTTGTCTTTAAGGTCAAGAATACCAATAGCAATAATAACAAATTTGTTGTTAATATGCTTCATAACAAACCTATTAAGCTAGAATTCAACATTTTTCTTGTCTAGGTTTGCTTTTTTTCCACGAAAAAAAATTCGCAACTCATTATATTAATAATAGAACCACATTGTTCAATCAACCAGATAGACCATACATATAACCATCAACATCATAGGTGTTTGTAAAACAATAATCTTAATATTATAAATATGTGATGTATAATATCAAAAAATAAAAATAAAAATAAAAGTACCCAAAAATTATATTAATTATAAATCAACAAATTAACACTCCAACTTGGTACATAATACACATTAATGATCACATCATTATAACATTCAGTCATACCACAAAAATCAATACTAAGTGCATAATCATTTACAATAAATATTTCTTATTGTATAACTTTACTTAGAAAAGAGAGAACCACTTAGCCATAAGATAGATACAACCACAATTGAAAATATCATGAGACTCTCTTGAAATTAATTTCCCAAAAAAGCATTCCCAACATGATAAAGGTGTCCATTAAAATATGAACATAAAGTACAAGCCACATCATAGATGTTGTTTTATGACATTCACCTCCACTTCTTGAACTCTCGGAGTAACTGTATTTCTCAATTGACAAACCTACAATTTTTTCTGATTTCTCCGTCTGATCCAGTATGCACACTGATGTTGGCCATCTTCACCATAGAAGTGGGAAAGTCTCTGGAGAACGCATAGGGAAAGCTACTGTAGTAATTCACAAAAAAGGCAGTCGATGCATTTGTGGTGGAGAAGAGAGCTTGATCCGACTGAAGAAGCCCCGTATTGTTCTGAAGATTTTTGAAATACACATTATCGAACCTGTCTTTGGTCACAGGGTCCAATGGCGCCAGTGTATTTGCATCACTGTTTCCATCTGGGCATAAGCTTTGCAGGTCTTGGAGTAGAGATTGCTGGATCGTTGGGTCCGGACTGCTTGAACCGCTGAAATTGAAGAGGCGTGAGCTGAAAGTGGCGCAGTGGGCACGGCCTATGGTGTGAGCTCCTGAACAATACAAGTAACATGATCTTCAACACTGTTTCTTTTAACATTTCAAAAAAGTTTCATTGTAGTAATACCTACAATCAGACTGCTGATATAAAATTAATTGGTGACATAAAACCTAAAATTGTTTTTATTGTCTAATTTTCCAAGGGTTTGCACTAAAATTTTCGAAAAAAATATATATGAACGTGTGACTGGGAAACAATACCATACCCATCCTGGATTATCTATGAAAGTGTGACTTGGAAACAATACCACACCCCTCCTGGATTGATTATAGTATTATACCTGAGAGCACTACAAGATCTTGAACAGAAAGCCCAACACCTTGGAATTTGGATATGAGTGAATTGAGCGACTCTACTGGAGAAGGGATGTCGGCGTTTGCTGCACTTTTGCTGGCAGTCGTGCCATCTCTTCTCCCCAGCTGCACTTGCCAGTAAGGTCCACCGCTCTTGTATAATTAAACAGACAAAAAAACGCAGTAAGTAAATGATTTGAATTGGTTTGCTTTAGTTCAACAAGGATATTCTTTGATGGATATGATGATCAGTTATGAATATTATATGGAAAATGTAAAATATATATATTACAAGGTAGACTGAATCCCTAGCTGCAACAGCGAGAATATCTGCACAAGAAACAGTTGCGTTGCAAGAATTTTCCAGGGCTGCCTTGATAGCGTCTATGACCTCAAACCCTCTGGCTGAATTAAGATTAGGAAGAGCGGTCTTCTCTCCTGTAAAGCTATCTGTGTCATCAAGCAACACTGAGGCGTCGCATCCCTGTAAAACACAGTTGTATTAATTCATGGTTAAATATTTCATTTGGAAAACGAGATGAGACAAGTAATCTGCCAGGTTATATTAACATAATCCATTAACCCATGTACGTTTGGATTAATAAATAAAATAAAATGCAGCCACCACACAGAAAAAGATAAAATAAAACTAGTAAAGCCATTTATTTTGTGGGTGGTTAATATTTTTAGCGACAAGTTAAGTGCAATAAATAGAAATATATATATATAAATAGCAATAAATAGAAATATATATATATATATATGTAATTTTTATAGATTGCTACTACTAATTACTAGTTATTTATGTATTAATTATTAGTTTTTTTTAAGTAAAAAATTGATATTCAAAAAGGAATCAAATAGTACATGGAGTTGGTTTCAGAAGAGATAATGTTAAGGAAAGAAAATCATATGCTAATGATTTTTAAGGAAGGAAAATCATATGCTAATGACCCAAGAAGCCAAAAAACGGAACCATCCCAAAGTACATTGCAGAGCCAACATTATACAAAACAGAGTACATGGAAATCATAGTTTGTAAATATTAACAGAGCCTTTATCCACTCTATACCCCTCCTGGAACTCCTCCCACAAAATGTAACCCTCCTCACCCTCCAATGCAAGTTTTGATAAGCTGTCAGTCATCATATTATGCTGTTGATAGATATGTTTAAAAGATATATCACTGAACAAACAAATTAATGACTGAATCCGATCACACCTATAAGAAGGGGAAGCATGCATTATATACCAGTTATTTTTTATATTCTTAATTGTTTATTTCGAAATTGGAAAGACTGCCACAAAATCAATCTAGATTGTACACTTGTCTCATTCCCAGTGCAAAATCTAAGAAAAGCATAGAAACTAATCCACCCAAAATTCTAAGATATAAACTAGCACAACCACAAGTAAAGTGGCCAGTGAACACAACCAATCAAATACTATTTAATAAACATACCCTTTTTTAACTACTACTTAACTAAAGCTTATTTAAATCTTAATTAAGATGCACTTAAGTATAACAAGATACTCATAACAATATAAGCTGTACACTTATTACACTGTTAATCTTGTTGATCCAAAAAATCCAAAATATCGAATAATAATTAAACGCCAAAACTCTTAATTATAAACCGACATAGCTTGATTTAAATCAGATCTATTATATAAAATGATTGCGAAACTGGAGAATATATATATATACTTACATTAACGATGCAGTCGTGAAAATGGAGACGAAGGAGCGAAGCTGCCATTCTGGTATCATTTTGTACAGCAGACCGAACGACGTTTAAGACGATATTATCCACATACGGACAAGTATATCTGTAGAAATTGTATACAAGCTGGCCGCTGGCACCTCCAGCAAGATGCTGCAGCATGCCCACTACTGCAATAACAACAACAGATAAACATGATTTCATTCTTTTCTCCACCATTGCTATAAACTAATTCTCACCCAAAGATTGTCAAACAACAAAGTGAGCACATACAGAAGCTCTTTAATGAACTGGGCTTTCTGGTGTCTTGTGGCCTATCTAGTATTTATCTTAAATACAGAGGGAAAAGGCATTCGGAGTGGATGGTTGAACATATGATTCCTTCAGAAAATTCCCTGTCAGTGGATAAGCTAGATTCAGTGGACACGTAAGGTATAAATAATTTTAAAATGTATGTCGATTCAAACTCGGACAACTTCAAACTCCACTATAAAATGCAGGCATCATGGATCTCAAGTGGCATGCACTGTCTATAAAGCACATTTTAATTGTTGGAAACCTAGACCCTATCCACCATACAAAGTGGAAAGCACTGTACAGTGCACAGAACTCATCCTATAATTCACTTCCAACTTCCACGGATATAATTATTGTGGCCGATAAAGTTGACTTATAATTATTGTGGCCGATAAAGTTGACTTCATTTGTGGAATTTCTATATCAATCTTTCACTGTATATATGCTATCATCTAGATTAGACATGCCACAATAACCATTTCCTTGGAATTTCTCTATCAATCTTTCACTGTATATATGCTATCATCTAGATTAGACATGCCACAAAAAGCATTTCCTTGGAATTTCTCTATCAATCTTTCACTGTATATATGCTGTCATCTAGATTAGACATGCCACAGAAACCATTTCCTTGTCATAATTTTGCTATAGAATGTTGAGCTAAATTTATTGCAATTTACTACCATATATATATTTTTATTAGAGTTTTGTGTATATAACTCTAATGATGTAGATACTATAGTGAATGCTTTGCAATTAAATGCATAATGTTTATGTTTAGGTAATTGAGTTTTTTTTGGTTTGTGGATAGTTTGTTGGTTAAGTTTTCTGTGTTGTGAATATTGTTGAAATTAGTAGAAATAGATGGTATTAAAAATTTGTAGGTGAGAAGATTTTAAATTGTTCATAAATTTAAAGGAAAATGATAAGTGATGAATGATTGATTTAACTTTATAATTTATTATGGATAAGCTGTTCATAGATTTAAAGGAAAATTATAAGTGATGAATCATTAATTTAACTTTATAATGTATCTTGAATAAAGTGTTCATATATTTAAAAGAAAATGATAAGTGACGAATTATTGATTTAACTTTAGAATCTATCATGAATAAAGTGATGAAAGTAAAATTTTGCTTTAATTTGATTCAATTTCTTTCACTCATATTTACAGAAAAGCAAACTCCCTATTTAAAGAAACAATTTTTGAACTCCCTATTTAAAGAAACAATTTCATTGCAAAAGGTATTTTATCTTTACAATAATTCTAGGATGATACTATATTCTGATATGGAACATCTCTTTGGAGCATAACTATAGGCAACATAATCTATTGGCAAACAAACTTTCAAAGCAAGCTTCGAGCAGTGAAGAGGGTTTCATAATTTGGGAAGAATTATTTAATTCCTAAATTATTGAGTCGGGATCTTTGAGGATCTATTAAGTTGTCTTTTTTTGTTCAGATCTTATGTAGTGTTCATCAGTGATCCTTTTAGTTCTTGTATGTAATTTTTAGAACACTATTCTCTGTTTTTTGTGGTAGTGATTTGTATGCAAGACATATCTACTGCATCTTATGAATGGTCTTCACGAAGATTTGCTGATCATGTACCTTTTGATTCAAATGAATATTATTGATATGTTATATCTTATGAATGGTCTTCACGAAGATTTGTTGATCATGTACCTTTTGATTCAAATGAATATTATTGATATGTTTTTTTCTGCTGGAAAAAAAATGTTAATATATGTTTTACAAATATGAAGACTCTTTATTGTTTATACTTTTTGGATTTGAAGCAAAAATTAAGATAATGTATATTTTTATTTCAAATATCAAATATCAAATTTATCTTTAAAACATAAAAACTATAAATATATCTATTAAAAATTTATTTTAAAATAATTTATTATAATTAAATCTTACATTTAAAAGATGATGAACTAATTACCCTTTTTTCTATTTGTTTTTATTAAATTCTAATAATTTAATTTATGTTGAAATTCACTCCATTGAAAATTGCAAATTATGTTGGATTCTACAATGCAATTTTATTTTAAAAACATTATAACTTTTATGAATTATTTTATATGATAGTATGTTTCATTTTATCTTACTTCTATAATGAGCTAAGTTAATAAAAGATTAAGTTAATGATGTAAAAATAAATGAAAATGGCAATTAATAAAGGATTAAATTAATAATCTAAAAATAGATGAAAATTTGTGAATTATATTAAATTTTAATAATTTAAATTATCAAGTAGTGTTTGGATAAACAAATAAATGTTATATATTGGAATATACATCATTAAATCATCCTATACAACATTTATTATACTATACTTATAATATTCATATGCAACCAAGCTTCCAACTTTTTAAATAATCTAAAGTTTGTTGTAGTATTGCTGATTTTTATATTACAGTGCTTAGTCACTTGCATCATGTAGAGACTCTATACATAGGTTAGTGGACGTTGATGAGTAAAATCATTACCCATATGCAATTGCATCTCCAAGAGGCGTGGACTTCAAAAACACTTATTTATTACGGCTTAGTATTCTAATTTGATTGAAGGTGGCCAGCACGTACGTCACTGTATGTTTGTTGTGAGTGGCAGCCGGAACAATAAGTGCCCGACGCTACATATTTTTGAAAAACATATTTTCAAAAATATGTAGCAAATATGTTTTCAGGACAAAGGTGGCACGTTAGAACATACAAAGAGAGGCCAGTTATCTAGTCGAATACAACATGTAAAGCATAACAAAAAAAACAATAAGAAGCCCCATTAAGTGTGTATATTTGATCAAGGGAAAAGAACACCGCACAGCACAAAGAGAGGCCACTTATCTAGTTGAATACAACATGTAAAGCATAACCAAAAAACAATAGGAAGCCACATTAAGTATGTATATTTAATCAAGAGAAAAAAACACCGCACAGCTAATTAAAAATTAATTGCATATTAAATTAATATAATTTTTTGCTTTCGAATTTTGATGGAAACTTCAACTTTTATTTTGCCAAAGACTTTCACTTTGCAAATGCTCGAAGATTAACTTCACGGGATTTAACTTCGCACAATCGCATAAATTTACTTCACACTAAATTTACTTAGCATTGAAGCTCTTTGTGGACTTCTTGACTTGAAGATACTTTTTACTCCATTTTTTACTTCAACAAACCCATTCTTAAGCAAACTTTACATTAAAATATTTCTTGCTAAAACACAACAACCGAAACATTTAAATGAAATTTACATTGAAGTTACTCCGCATTGAAATAAAACTTTTACCACCCTGAAATATTTGGAAATATTGATTTATGACATTTATGAAGAAGATGTGTGACATGCAATAACCAACATTCTTGAGAATGAACACAAATCACTATAGACCTATATATTACCGTAGTAAAAAAACAACTTTGCCGCATTACAGAGAGATGAGATTTTACTTGATCTTTCACTTCTTACGAAGCTTGGGCTCTTTCACACACCTCTATCTAATCATCTGTGAGTGATTTTCATTTATACACAAACTTAAGATGGCTTCATTGGGAAGCTACTAAGTTCCATTAAAGACTGTAATTTCTACCTAAGAAATTTGACTTGCAGAATACAGATGCGAGTGAATAAATACAAGGAAGTGTGCACGAAGCTTTCTGACAGATTGACTGACTGTCTGACATCTCAGCAATACATTTCTTCAACAATTTAGTGATATAAATTATAGTATTATACACGCTCTCATGTGGTGTATATTCAAACATACTTGAACTTCATACATAGACGATTGGAATCCTCGCTTCACATAGATTTATGTAATTTTCCTTAACTTGCTTTCAAGTTGTTGGAATGGTTGGAATCTATGCGTCAACAGAGTTCTGCAAATTATTTCCCTCGCTTCTAATTTGTTTCCATGTTTAAAAATTCAATCGTATATATATATGTTGAATATATATACTCCCAAACTAATTTCTTTGGCTTCTAATTTGTTTTCATCTTATATCTAGAATTATGTACACTAATTAAATTTTACACTTGCAATTGTTGAAAATGAAAGAGTCTACTTTTATACAGAATATAAAATAAGTATAGACTTTATAAATAATTATAGACTTTAGCCATTTAGTCCTCTAAATTGCTTCCAATTTCTTCATAAGAAGCTATGTCTGTGTTAGGGTTAACCTTAATTTAGGATTGAGTCAAAGTTGGTTAGGTCTAGCACATGTTTTTTGGGTACATGGTTTGTTGTAGCCCATGGTATTGCATGTAAGGAAGCCTATAAAAGGCTTAAGGAGGCTCCATTGTAAAGTGGCCTCGAGGTGAGCGGTGGCTAGCTCACTTGGCCCGGATGGCCAGTTTGGCCATGTAATGAAGATCTTCATTAGGTGTTGGTTTTCCCGCATGAGGTTTCCAGGATAAATTATACTTCTCTATTATGTGATTGCTTGTTTCTGTTTATTTCTCTCGAAGGTTAAATTATGTATGCTCGTGTATAACCTAACAAGTGGTATCAGAGCCATGGTGTTTGGAGTCCCATCCGGCGAACATAAGGGGGGTCCGGGGGCCTCATTTGGCCTAGTTTTTTAAATATGGGCAGTGAAAAGCAGCTGCAGCGTTGGCAGGAGGCATGGAGGAGCCAACCGTGAAGGCTGTGCGGTGGTGGAGGAGGCCACCCAGAGAAGCAGCCAACAGAGCGAGAGGTTGTCCGCACATGAAGTGAGACCGGGAGCAGTGGAGAGTTGCAAGAGGAGATCAGCCTACGTGAAGGAGTCATCCACCAAGGCTGTGCGTAAGCCGGTTGTGCAGGAGGAGACCTGCGTGGAGGAGCCACTGCTCAGAGAGAGAACATCCAGAAGATTGCACGCTGTCGTAGCCCGTGGTGATAGCCCGCGAGTGAAGGAATTGGAGGCTCTGACTGAAAGGAAGAGATCGCCCTCCATTTGGTCGCAGAGATAAACCCTAGCCGCGTGAAGGAGCAATCCATGGAGCATGAGGATGATCACTACTCTAAGTTCCGTGTTGAAGTCACCATGGTGTATCCATTGGTATATTATTGCATGTGGTCAATGACAGCAGTGGTGTTGTTGTTAGAAGTTTCGAGTTGTGCTATGAAGTGCGGCTGGATGCGAAGGCTATTGTAGAGGAAGCAGACTCGGGGCCGAGCTGGAAGCTGTGGTCATTAGTGTGAAGACAACAAACCACCGGTAGGTGTGGACCAACGTACAGAGTTCATGGTGATCGCGTGGGAGCTGGACGTGAAAGCACGCGAACCTGTCGATAGTGCAGGACGCAGATCATGTGCGTGTTGGAGGAGCCAACACTGCCATGAAGAAACCCCAACTGCGTGTGTGGTCGTTGGTTTGTTGACGACATGCCCTGGTGGAGGCCGCAATGGCATCGTTCCCAAAGGAGACGTTGAAATTGTTAGAGTTTCTCCATGGGCGTTGCATGTGGTGGGACGAGAAGTATCTCAAGGAGCCAGAGGTCACGTGAATGCGGGTTGGAAATGTCCAGAAATCCAAGATAAGCCCAAACTCGCATCAAGAGTAAGACCCACAATTTTGAATGCCAAGTTGAGCCTCCATTGATCTTTGTGGTGAATGAGTCCGCGAATTGAAATCTATCGGTGAGAAGAAGGTCCACGCTTGATCTTAAAGTCTACGAGATAGAAGATGAAGCCGTAGATATGTGAATATTGAGAGGCATCTAAGTGTGTGAGGAGGTGCGTGCAGGTGGGATGGTCAAGAAAACCATAGAAGGAACCAATATTTCATGAAACGTTGAAGCAAAGTAGTGGACAAGTAATGGAGAAGAAGGATGCATGGAAAGAATGCAAGGCATGGAAGAATGAGCAACAAAACGAGCATGGAAAAGTAAGAGGATGAAGCAATGGATGGTGATCGTTTAGTCACCATGAAGACACATGAAAAATAAATAAATAATGGAGTAGTTTGCATGTAAAAGGGCATATGGCTGTAAGACCTAGTAAGGCATGCATACCCCTGGTAACTCACCGGTAAAGTTGGGAGATAGACCTAGGGGATAGGGGGGAGGGAGTGTATGTGATATTCCTCGGTTAAAAATTTGAGGGGAGTTGGTCATTACTCCAAGTCAAGTTTAAAGGGGGGATTGTTAGGGTTAACCTTGACTCGGGATTGAGTCAAAGTTGGTTAAGTCTAGCACATGGTTTGATGTAGCCCATGGTATTGCCCCATGGTATTGCATGTAAGGAAGCTTATAAAAGGCTTGAGGAGGCTCCATTGTAAAGTGGCCTGGAGGTGAGCGGTAGCTAGCTCACTTGGCCCGGATGGCCAGTTTGGCCATGTAATGAAGATCTTCATTGGGTGTTGTTTTTCCCGCATGAAGTTTCCAAGATAAATTATGTGTCTCTATTATGTGATTGCTTGTTTCTGTTTATTTCTCTCAGAGGTTAAATTATGTATGCTCATGTATAACCTAATAGTCTGACTAGGTCTAATCAAATTTATTAAGCTTTTTAAAACTATTTAAAAGCCATCGTTTAGTAGCTATGTTCAAACAAAGCTTGTGAAAATAGTTCAATTTATCATTGTTTTTTTTAATGCTTCTCTTTAAAACCTATTGATATTACAATCGTTTAAATCCTATAAGAGTCTATCAAAAAAGACTTTCTTTTACCTATCTTAAGAGCATACTCGCATACTGAGAGTGAAAACCCACATTGTTCTATTTTATCTTTTCCACATTTAAAAAAATAGGTTCAACCCTTATAATATAGTTATATCTCCAATATTAAGTGAAACTAACTAAACATGATTGGCTTTTAAAAATCATATTTAATACTTAATAGGTATAAATCCTAATTTTAGATTTTGAAAAAAACATTTTTACAAATAACAATTGGCGAAAAAGTTTGCATCTTAAGCATATTACAAATTGACAAATATGAAGTTAAATGGATCTAAGATATTTTAATTTATATTAAAAATATTAACAAACTTGTTGAGATTGTTATGTCAAAATTATAAATAATCAGCATTATGTATATGTACATATCTTTTAGATGAATTTGATTCTTTGAAATTTATTAAATATCATCTATAATATAAAAAGTATTACTATGTGGAAGGCCACTTGGAAAGTTACATGAAGACTTATCTTTGGCCTTTGATTTGATTAGATTGGAATTTTGAGTTCATGTGACAATTTTCTATGGATTCTTAAGCACCAAGTCTCAATATAGGCTAGAGAAGTGGGGCTTATATGACCTCCTGGTGCAAATTCTCACCATTTAGGCCTATGGAGTTGGAAATACTGGAATAATTTGACATTTTGCTTTGTGGTTTCAGTTTTAGCAACATGTGATTTGAAGCTCATGTGAACCTTTACTTTTATTATTTTTATGTGGTCGTGATTTCAAACCATGAAATTCGTTAGTTACTTATTGCCTCACTACTAAATTCCTTATTGAGCCTAATGATTTCCCTACAATTATATCTGGTTAATTGTTTTAAATAGTGAGAAAATATTTTTCATGTAGTTTCTATCCACTCTCAAACACTAAAATCAATGCACAAAACACAATAATCAATCTTATCCATGTACAAACATTGGAATCAATGGATTATACTAGAGCAATGGAGTGCAATTTCATTAAAAAATATCAAGTTTATATAAATACACATCTATGCAATATAATTTTAAATTTTAATCATATGCAAGTGAAGCAATGCAATCCTTAACTAGGAAAATCAATTGAACTTAGAGCGGGTCACCTCTATCTTCTTCATTTTATTAACTTATCATTCACAATACAATATTTAGGTATTCCACAACATCCAAAATCCTAAAAATTTATTAACAAAACTGGATTACAACCTTAATCATTTAATTGAAATTAGATGACAATGGGCTGAAAAACCATTGGCAAAAAAAAAAAAAGCCAAAATTGGACCCCAAAAAAATATGGAGGCACTACTCCAAACCCCCCATGCCCCCCAACTAGTGATTAGTTGTGCCTGGCACAGCTTTCATGAAAAGAACATAACACATCTCCAACAATAATGATATCAATCTACTTGAGATTATGAGAGACTCGATCAACTTGGAATTTCAAGTTTGCGTGACCTTTTTCTATGGATTCTTAAGCACCCATACTGAACAAAACCTGGAGAAGTGCAACTTATATGACCTACTGGTTTGATTTCTCACCATCTAGGCTTCTCCAGTTGAAGATGTTGGATTTCAGTTCTTTCAACTTGTAATCTGGAGATCATGTGAACATTTCCTTTAATTATTCTTTTGTGATTATGACCTAAAACCATATAATTAATTAGTTATTCACTATCTCGCCACTAAATTCATTTACCCAGTATAATCATGTCCCTACAATTCTACCTAATCAATTGTTTCAAGAGAGAGAGTATTTTTCATGTTTCTCAATGCAGTGAACAATATAGTACTCAAAATGATTGATTTTACGAACATTAAATCTATGAAATACAAAATGATATCAAAGTAATTGAGATTCCATGAGAAAATCCTAGTTTTGGGGTTTTGACTTTATCAACTTTGAAATTTGAGTTCATATGACCTTTTGTTACATATTTTTAGCATGTAGGCCAACAAACTTTGAAGAAGTAGGACTTATATGACCTCTTAATTTGTGTTCTCTACATCTAGATATTACTAGAGTTGAAGATATTCAAATCATATAACATTTTTTTTAGTGATTCTAATTTTAACAACTTGTCATTTGAAACTCGGTAAGCTTTTATTTTTAATTCTTTTTCGTATAATCATAATTTTATATCACCATCTTCTCAAAAAATATATATATATATAATATGAAAATTAGGGATCCAACTTAACTAAGTTAAGTCCACATTACCATAAATAGGGTAATAAATGAATAGAAATACTTTAATAAGAAATATTTAATCAAGTCTTGAATACTAAAAAAATCATTTAAAATGCAGATTAAGGATTTCCAATGGCCATTAATTTTCTTTTAATTTTATTATTAGTTTAATGCAATTACAAATTTTTAAAAATCATTTCATTTTTATTAACAAATTTGAATCTTATTTTATTATTAGTTATAATTTTTGTGTATTGGGCATAAAAATTATGATCTTAATTTAACATCATAAATTTAGCATAAAAATTCTTTAATAATCATTATCTACCATTACAACAAAATTTCAAGATTTTTTTAATCTTCTTATTTAACTAGAAAAGAAAGACGTATTTACTTTCAATTGCTATTTCCTCTCTAATAATATATAACTAAGAAAATAAAGGCATAAAAATTCTTATTATTTTCTATGTCTCACTCACATCTCATATACCTCATATAGAATATATAGTTTATCAATCCTTAAGATATGAATAATCTCTTATTTCATATACATTGTGTTTTTAAAAAGTAAAATACAATGAGAATCACATATATTTTTAAAATATATTAACTTCAAAATTGTTGAAAGTACTAACGTATGGTAAAGATATATGAAATATGAATTCCTTGTGTATTAGTATTTTAAAATATAAAGTTTGCCACAATTCCATTAACCATCACAAAGGACATATTGGGGCACTCCTTGGCCTCCAAGTGGAGATATGGGTGTGATTTTTATGGTCTAAGAAGTAAGTATATGTCTATGATGTATGAGCAATAGGTAGGTTAAGTATGTCTCTATGATGGTATGAGCAATAAGTAGGTGGAGTGAAATAAACAATTTAATAGAATATAATAGAAGGAAAAAATCACTTGAAAGGCAAGGCTTAAATAATCCATTTTATGAATGAACGGATTCAATTAATGGAATTGAGTTGAGGAATCCTTTCCATTCCAAGGGTATACCTTGGAGAGAATTCTTCATATTTACACAATAATCATAGGTTAAATACTTCTTCCACACCCATTGGGGCCTTTACCCTTGGTTGGAGTCCAAAGCCTCCTCTACAATGAAGCTAGAAGAAGTTTTATCAACAATGAAGTTGTAGAAGGATGCAAGAAAGGGGGCGTCCAATCGATCTTGACGACCCTACCCTTAGTTTCCCAATCACCTGCAATCCAAGGGCTGCGTTAGATCTTCATTGCTTGGCTCATGGGATAATGATAATTGTTATCCACTCTACCTAATTATGTGTCCATGTTCATAAACACTTGACAATGAGTCCCGTCTATATAAAACATGAATAACAAACATGTATAGAGATTGTAATGTATTGTATAGGATGAATGAATACATAGAGATTATAATATATGTAGATAATTTGGTTTGGTGTCTAGAGCACATAATAAGTGTGTAAATCCAAGGTTGGGTTGAACCATAAGTAGAATTTCTACTCACAATTGCCAAGACCTTGAGCGAAGATTTTACTGTGCATAATATAGGGATCTCCAGAGAGGTTACCTATAAATTCATGATCTAAATTTTGTTGTGTTTGGGGCCTTTATACGATAGTTGTAGGGAGGGAATAATAGTAACATGTTAGCATATTAGTGCATAATTGCCTTCAAGTAATACAAACAAGCTCTTAAGGATATCCTTGACCTCCAAGTGGGGATTTTGGCACCATTTGGATGTTTTGAGTACTAAGCATGGTTCTTGAGACGCTCGACATGGTTACAAGAGGAAACTCACACCTTAGGCCTTAAGCAAGGCTTGTAGACATCCAAGGATAGTAACGGCGCCTCAAACCACCACACATGACCACTTAAGGGTCTTGTAGTCACCTAAGAGTAGTAACGATGCTATGAGGCCCCTTACATGGTTCATAATCCTTCACTAGAAACCATTATGACTTAATTCCTTGGCTCTTACTAATACACTAACTTTTCCAAGGTACACCAATTGCCGAAGTGATTCCCATATACCACTCACATGTAAACATTTCCCTTCATAGGGCCTTTGTGGTGGTTTAGGACCTCGTGCATGCCCCATGAGATATAAAACAAACTATTGGAGCATAAGTCATTGGTTTTTGGCATTGAAAAATCCCATGAAGCCATAATACCCATATATTCTACATTGTGAAAATTATGCATGTATGCCACTTATATGGCAATAATTCCATCTAAAATGTCACTTTAGTCTAACTTCAATGTGCACACAAACTTCATTAGACATAATAACTAGCACAACCACTTAACTTGTGGCTGGTGAACACTGAGAAGTCACAAGTTGAGTGCCATGAACAAGTTATCTATTCCTTATTCTCCATGCTTAGTTGTAATCACCTTTACCTTCTTTAGTTAAATGGGTTGTCTCTAACTATTGTTATCCATACATTAGCTATGAGTTATCCATGCATCAACTATCAATAATATATATATATATATATATATATATATATATATATATATGTTATTTTGAATTTTGAACGATGCCCATAAAATCAATCTCGACGATACACTTGTCAAATCCTCCTTCAATTTAAGAAAAACATAGATGGTAGCCCACCCCAAATTCTAGGATATAAACACCTATCAGTGTACCAAGTCAACAAGCACTATTTCACCATACTCCTACAACACCCATAAAGTTTTCCTTGGTACGCCAAGCAACTTTCTTTGAAACAATTACATAACACTCCTTTGTCTCCATATTGTGCAGATAAACTCCTTTACAAATAATAGCAATACCTATTTAAACTTCATTTTTCATTGACCACCACTAAAACTTGTGTCCATCCTTCACAATGGTGCAAGTGTTCACAAGTATTTACACACTAGTCATAGTTGCCATCATGTTTCTAACAACAAATGAAAAATATCCATAACAATAATATCACAAAAAATCACCTTACATTTATTAATATAAAACCAACATAGATCCATCTTAAAGTTGGGTCTATCAAGCACCGAGAAAACTCCAATTACACCTCAAAAAATTGGATTACGGATATAGGTTTAAAATGGATCTATGTTGGTTTTAATTTTTTAATGTTATGAGCCAACAAGATTTTTTTTTAACTATTTTTTTTTTTTGATAACTAGTGAGTCAACCTGATCTTTTTTAATTACTTTCTTATTTTTTGCAACTTATAAGTTGACATGGTAAAGCAATGACACCCTACACTTCTCTATTACCATCACTCCATATAAACCAAAAAAGTTTCTATAATTGTGTATATATTAACTTATTTTTTCTCACTTCATATAAACCAAAAAAGTTTGTGGTTGTGTATATATTAACTTGAATTTTCTGAAAAGCATCCACATAAATTGCATTGTAAAAACATATCATCCTTAAATTTACTAATACTAAAATAAGATCCATTTTAATTAGGAATTATAGTACAGGATATCAAATTAGTTGAAGCGAAAAACATTTTAATTAGGAATTATAGTACAAGATATCAAATTATTTGAAGTGAAAACATTTTCTTTAGATTAAACTTTAAAAATATTTTTGAACTTCAAAACATTTAATCAATCTAAAAAAATATTTGAACTTTAAAACATTTAATTTTTTTTAATATTTAATAGATTTAAATTAAAATGAAGCATACTCCTAGTTTCAGTTTCTTATTAATGTGATCAACTTTCTTTTTTCATTTTTATGTAAAATCACTTTACTTATTCTTTTGTAGGAATGATCTGGTGAATATTTAGTAGATTTAAATTAGAGCATATTCTCACTTTCAGTTTTTTTTATCAATGTGACCAACTTTTTTTTTCATTTTTATGTAAGTTCTTTTCTAGGAATGATATGGTGAATATTTAGTAGATTTAAATTAGAGCATATTCTCACTTTCAGTTTTTTATCAATGTGATTAACTTTTATTTTTATGTAACTCAATGATCTGGTGAATATTTAGTGGATTTAAATTAGAGCATACTCCCACTTTCAATTTCTTATCAATGTGATCAACTTTTATTTTTATGTAACTCAATGATTTGGTGAATATTTAGTGGATTTAAATTAGAGCATACTCCCACTTTCAATTTCTTATCAATGTGATCAACTTTTTTTTTTCATTTTTATGTAAATCAATTTACTTATTCTTTTCTAGGAATGATATAAAAATTCACTATATGTGGAAAAAAAAATCATAAATATATATATTTCTTACTTTGAGTTGAAATAAATTTAATATTTTAAAAAAGAAAATCATAAATACATATATTTCCTAATTTGATTTTAAATAAATTTAATATTTTATACAAAGATATTGACCACTATAATAAGATAAATTATACTTATTATAGTGGTACATTTCTTTGAAATTCTTTATTATTTTGAATTACTATTTTTTATCTTTCTATTAAAATGAAATTATGCTTGTTTATTTATTTTTTATAGTGGTCAATTTCTTTGAAATTCTTTATTTTATTTTGGTTAAACTATTTTATATCTTTTCCATTATTTATTTTAGTTTTTCTCCCATAGAATCCGATAAACATCCATAAACATACCATATGAAATGAATTGAAATGCATTCATTATGACAGAAATGCATAAATATCAATATTTTTTAATTCAATTTAAATGAAAGTATGATGACATTAATATTATACTCTTTTATTGATGTGTAGAAAATATATCTTAGCTTAAAAATGTTTAGACATATCTACCTGCATTATATAGACATGACTCATCTCACAAATTTGAACCATATAAAACACTTTGCACTTCTCTATCTCCGTCACAAATTTGAACCATATAAAACACCTCTCAATAACACTTTGCACTTCTCTATCTCCGTGTAAGTTTCCATCAAACCAACCATAATTTTATACCATCTCCATTATAACCATATTCTTTTGTATTTATCAAAACCAATAATAACCCTTATAATGTTAAATTCATTTGGTTTTTGACCCTTACAATGTTTTCTTCTGTATTTATCAAAACCAATAATAACCCTTAAAATGTTTACTTCATTTAGTTTTAACCCTTACAATGTTTACTTCATCTGGTTTTGATAATATTCTTGTTACATTTGATTTTGATAATATTCTTTCTCAACCCTCTACATTCCTTTTGCACTAGCCATTCAATCATTCCTTTGGCACTAGCCATTCAAATTCCTCTGCACATCGTATTTCCCTGTACTTTGCACATCATCATATTTCTCCATTCTCTATTATAGTGATCAATGTATTGATCATCCAATGCCTCTACCTACATTTAAATTCTCAGTTCACCTATATATGCATGCTTGCATTCTCTTTGCGGGGATTCAAATAGGATCACCAACTCCCACAAACATAGCAATATATTTGCATTATGCGACCACCATTTCATCTTTCGTATCCTTTTAATCTTAAATTCTCAGTTTACCTATATGCATGCTTGCATTCTCTTTGCGGGGATTCAAATAGGATCACCAACTCCCACAAAAATAACAATATATTTGCATTATGTGACCACCATTTCCTCTTTCGTATCCTTTTAATCTCTTGCAGACTGTAACTCAGCAAATGCCATGTAAATTGTTTTTTTTAATTTCACGTCATGTGGAGATTTCACTTTTGTGTGGAACTGCAACCTTACCATCGTGATACTCTAGCTTTTTCCACTCTTGCGCACTTATTGCTCTTGTACCTTCAACACTCCCAAGGAATGCCTCTTCAACGAAATCCCTGGTGCAATTTTGATTTCATCTTGAACAAGTTTCAAACAGTTTACATACCATCAAATTTATTCGTCATTTCATGTTTCAAACAGTTTACATACCATCAAATTCATTCATCATTTTCTTTATGTGCCATTCATATAGATATTTTTGTAAAATTCCTCTTATACCTTCAACACTCCTTTGTATGCCTCTTCAACAAAACGTGTCATGCAATTTTAAATTCATCTTGAACGACTAGTCTCAAACTCACTCATCATTTTCTTCATCAACAAGTTTCAAACCATTTACATGCTTTCAAACTAATTCATCATTTTCTTCATGTGTGTATAGACATATCTTGTAATTCCTCTATGTTCTGCAAACTGACCTTCCTTTCTTAAATTTTGCAATTCCTCGACACTTGATTGTAACCTACAGCAAGAATTTATCCCTAAACTTTACAACCATCGTACTCCAACATTGGATCTACTATTTTTTACCCTTTTGAGTTTCCTCGCACTGCACGATATCCCGTTATTTTTGCACCATGTCTCTTCAACTGGTGAACTGTCTACTACATATCTTCAATTCTCACAAATTTCTAATAGCTCTCCATCTAGCTTAGTAACTCAATCACTATATCTACCTTCAAGCTTTAGCCATAACAAAAAGCTTGGCATATATAATCGGGTAATAATCTACACAGAATGTCTTGTCCACTCTATATCCACGACGCATTACAATCACACACAAACATAAGTATTAGAGTTTTACAAGTGCACACGATTGTATGTGCATAAAAGCACCAGTGACTGTGCAAGCACCACGAACTCGCGGGCTTTTAAATAAAGATATCAATAAAAAACAGTTAAGGGGGTGGAGGGGCTTGGGTAGATGAAGTCAGACTAACATAAACTCGTATATTTTGTCTCTGCATATTTCTCCCTGTGCAATCTTATCAAAACACTCAATCCCAATTGTCCTATTCCACTGAGATTTAACTAAATGCCTTTTGCTGCACCATGAGAACTAAAAACACCTCAAGACGACCTGCAAGAAATAGCCTAATCGGCCTTCACCTATCTCACATAGTTGAACATCGCATTGTTCCCATCTTCAAATTATTCATGTCAAATTATTCATGGTTTCCTCTCCCTCAAGAATGCTATAAAATAAAACTCTTGCTCTTAAAAAGTCGGGAGCTAAACTATTAACAAGCCATATGATGATGTTAATCACAAGTACAGTTGCGGATATCAAAGTAACACGACTTGTAAAAATAAACGAGTTTCAACCATATCTATGACCATAAAGCCAAATAAAACTATTCAGTGGCACATGCAAAGAGACCAAGTAGCAAAACCAATAGAACCACGTTCCATTTGAAAATGCATTTCACACCATACCAGGTACCCTAACTTTGCAATTTCCATCTGCGTAGAAAGCACTTGGCAAAAGAAATGCATGGAGCCATACTCTACCCATCTCTTCTAAAAAATGCCGCTTTTCAGCTCTTTTGGCTGAAAGATAGTTCCTATCATTTTTGAAATGTACATCAATTAACGTCCAATTAAAACAACCTCATCAATACGGGCTCCAAACAAAGACATGAATTTGATTTCTTCAGTTTATTGGACATATTTGTATTTAGTACCCATAACCTGCAATGCATGAAGTTTATTACCATTAAAAAAAAGTTAATAGCTGAAACCATGCTTTCCCCTCTATAACGAAGATATAATAATTAAAAAAACAAACAGGAAATTAAAATATTTCTTATGCTAGACCTGAGTTATCCATGGGGTTTGCCAAAGGAGCAGGTTCCGGTTCCTTGATGTCAACCACAACGACATCTGATGTCAGGAAGGTCTTTGCAACGGATGCTGCATGCTCCAAGCAACACCTAACCACCTGCATTCAAGCACAGCAGCAAATATTAACAACAGTTGGACATACATGCAGTTAATAGCACAGCAACACCTAACCATCTGCTGCTGTCAAGCACGGCAATTAAGAACGTTTTGCAGAAAAAAATATCAACGGCATTTGGGCATATATGCAGTTAATAGCATTCCAAAATACAACATATGGCCACATACCAAGTAATAAAAGACCAACCAAAGGCAAAGAATGAGCCTAACGGTTAACAGTTAAGAGCATGTATTTCCCCCTAAAGGATCACAGATTCAAATCCGGAGGGGTAGGGTGTATACCCCTCTGTAGACTTTAGCAGTTAAATTGCTGCGTAGAAGGAGGTCCATTGTCCCACAAACAAGGGGGTCTCATACACCAAATTGGTGTCTCGCTTGGTGGTGACCTTAAAAATAGATTATTATTATAATGAAAAACAAGTGGCAAAGAACAAGAAACAGGGGGTCTCATACAACAAATTGGTGTCTCGACGGTGACCTTAAAAATAGTTTATTATTATAATGAAAAACAAGTGGCAAAGAACAAGAAACAATGAGCAGCAGCATGCATACACAACAGCACTTGTGCTTAAATGCAAGTTAATGTTAAAAATCATTGCTTAGTTATGTTTTAATGAATCATATTTCCTTGTAAGCTTCAAAACGGTTCCAAAAAAAATAAAATAAAACTTCACAAGACTCTACGAGCTAACTGCAACCCAAACATGCCCAACAAAGATCAAGTCCTAAAACTCCACATATCAGAGACTCGTCCTGTTACCTTAGTTGGATCAATTATTCCAGCTGCCATCAAATCTTCATATTTGCCTGTAGCAGCATTGTAGCCATATTTGGGATCGTCATTGGAAAGAACCTGGAGAAGCCATGAAATCAAGGATATAATTTATGTCTAGAATACATTACAAAGTGAGGCCAACAGACAAATAACAGCATCTGCACTTAGGCTGATTCTCCACAAAAATGAGTTTGAGAGCAGCAGTCAAATAGACATGAAAATTTGGCAAATATGGCAGATTTAGTGCTCACTTTTTCAACCACAACACTTCCATTCACTCCAGCATTCTTCGCAATTAATTTCAATGGGTAACTCAAAGCCCGTTTAACAATGCCTGCACCAATCTGTGAGCACCAGAAAGACCAACACATTTTAAAGTTTGTAAGATTCACAAAGGATAAAAATTGAAGTTGTGCGTGTACACAATGTTTCTACTTTCAACCAAATAATGTGTCATTCTATAAAAACGTGGGTCTAAAAATATTTCCACCCTCATTGATCCGGCTCCTGGATGACAAAAACAAATGTCACACCTACCTTCTGCTCATCGTTTTCAAGCGTATCTCTGATAGCATCAACCTTTGAAGCAAGCCTCAATAGAGCACACCCACCACCAACAACAATGCCTTCCTCAACAGCTGCCTGTATACAGTAGTAGCGGTCAAGTAACTTGAAAACTTCCCCAATAATATAACACATAACAAATGTGAAACTCTATTATGTCTCTGTGCATAAGTTCAATTCCAGGATTACAAACAATATATTATGTTGAAGTGCCCTGTCAAAAAGATACAATTTAATATCGGATTTCCTTTCTACCTGGTATACCCCCTCAACATCTTTTTATAATAGCACCTCCATGCATGACATGATTTAATTTGGATATTCATTATTTACATTTATTTCAAATCACAGCATATTTTTGCAAATTTAACATCAGATTGAATGATGATTATGCAAGATATAGGCATGCATACCTTTGTTGCATTCAAGGCATCTTCCACTCTTAACTTCTTTTCCTTCAACTCTGTCTCTGTTTGTGCTCCAACCTGTCACAAAACATGAGCATTTATCATATAACCTCCATTCTTGCTTTACAGAAATATTCAAATACAGTCAACATTACCCACAGCTCAATTCAAGGTGCTACAATGCCAACAAAATGAAAATGACAGATGCCTAACATAAAATCAGCCATGCCCAACTTTACCTGAATAACTGCAACACCACCAGAGAGCTTGGCAATTCTTTCATTCAACTTCTCTTTTTCATAGTCTTGTTCTGCGACCTGCACAGAGAGTGAGAACAATACCGTGAAAACCTTCGATAAAAGCAAGTTGATAGTAGAGTTAATTATCATGTGGAACATATTCCGCACAAAAGCAACCTTAAGTTATTGAAATTGGAGGTCTAGAATTATCATTGCATGATCCCTCAGAGAGACCTAAATGCAGATTTCAGAGAGACATAAATGCAGATTATAAATTGTGCATCAAATTGTTGCTTTCTACATTTGTGTTTACTACAAGGAAAATTTTGGATTGTTAACATAGCGAATAATATTCATGAGGTGATCCTCCCGGACAAGGTAACAGCCACTTCGCAGTGTATGGTGAGATAACACAAACTATTTGAAAAACATAAAATATAAAAACAAAATATTACTGTGGAGCCTCCATTATAATACAAATAAATTATCCTATTTTTAAGATATGGAGAGACAGTGCACCTCAATCAAGCTTTTAATTTGAGCCACCCTTTTATTAACAGCCTCCTGGGTGCTCCCATCACCAACAATTGTTGTTGAATCCTTGTTAAGTACTACCTTGGCAGCAGTACCCAGAACTTCACTTCCAACTTTATCAAGCGCCAACCCAACTTCATCTCTGACAACAGTGCCTGCACAGCAAAACAATGGATGAGAAATGTTTTCATAACTAAGTAGCAACTCGGCAATATAAACATAGTAAAAGGATTTAATTATCAATACCACTCAGTGAAAACTTATGCGAACAATGTAGAAAGTTAAATTGTGAAGCAACCTCATTACCCCAAAAATTGGTTTGTATCTAGTACAAATGACATTTCTAAACAACTACTTAAGCTCTTAGTGCATGTAAGTCCTTAATCTAGCTCCATTAGAAAAGTACCTCCAGTCAATATGGCAATGTCATCCAAGTATTGGCTTTTCCGCTCTCCAAATCCAGGAGCTTTCAAAGCAGCAACCTTCAAAGCACCACGAAGCTTGTTCACAACAAGAGTAGCTAAGGCTTCTTGTTCAATGTCCTCAGCAATAATCAAAATGGGATAACCACCACGGATGGCATCTTCCAATACTGTGATCATGTCTCTTGCATTCGTGATCTTCTTATCAACCAATAACAGCTGCAATTTATGATAAATAAAGATTCAAGTTCATTTCCTAATCATTAAATTGAAAAAACATGCACAAACTTATAGAAATTTAGCAACCCTCTTCCTATGCTTAGTGATGTTCATCTTTCCTTCGGATCATTAAATTAGTACTATACAATCATAACAGAAGACACAGGATATAAAATCCCATACAAGCCAACACAACACAAGAGGATGTGCCATGGGCATATTGGTATGGAAGTGTAACCATTTGAGGACAAGGCTTAAAGCACCAGACAGACTTGCTCTGGAACCTTGATATAACAAGGTTTCAACCTGGAAACATCAAAGTTCCACCTACATTTATGCCAAGTTTGTCTGGTGTTTAAAGTCTACCTGATGTTTAAGGATTGTCCCTTGTGAGGGTTATATCAAAAAGTGTTGTGTGAATTTCATCCATTCTCTCTCCATTACAAGGATAACTGCACAAAACAAACAATTAAGAAACTTCCTTTGCATCAATTACCTTGCAGTTCTCATACTCCACAGACATCTTCTCACTGTCTGTCACAAAGTATGGAGAAATATATCCACGATCAAATTGCATTCCTTCTACAACATACAGATAATTTTCTGCACTTTTGCCCTCTTCAAGTGTCACAACACCTTTCCTTCCAACTTTACTCATAGCCTCTGCTATCATGCTTCCTATTTCATTGTTATTCCCAGCACTCACTGCAGCAACATCTGCCAATTCACTCTCTTCAACCTGGAGAATAATACAGATTACAAGGTTTTAACATATGTAACCATTTACAGATAACATCAATCCCAAAGGCTTCACCAAAATAATTCCTCGACACGCTACCTTGGAGTTTTAAAGGAACTTTAAATGACAATGTTTAATCAACTATTCCCATAACAAAAGAGCACCTTAACCATCTACAAAGGTTAAAGATCTAACAACACCCGGGAGTTCGCAACCAACAATATATTAGCCAACTAACTAATCATTCTATTAGATACACCAAACCATCAGAAAACCAGCCTGCTCAGAAAGGATTTACCTCCTTTGACAATTTTTTGAGCTCAGTAACAAGGGCCTTTACTGTCTTCTCAATGCCCCTAGTAATTTGAATAGGATTTGCTCCTGCTGCAACAACCTAAACAAGAAAGTTTACAATTCAAATCCTTATTCACAAAATTTAAGATACAAGCTTTGTCTGCTGGCTTTTTACTAACAATCATAAGAATTGACAAAAGAATCACAAATTTCAAATACCTATTAGCATTCTTCATTCAAATACCATCTTAAACCAATTAAAGCTCTTGGAAAATTCAGACATTAAGGGGATTTAATGGAAGGGAGGATAAAACAAACAAACACCACAAGGATCAATAAATAATAAATATGAAACCACTAAAGTAACTTAAAATTACCTTTACACCTTCACCTATTAAACCTTGTGCAAGTACGACAGATGTGGTGGTTCCGTCACCAGCTAAATCATTCGTCTTTGCTGCAGCTTGTCTTACCAACTTGGCCCCAATATTTTCAACTGGGTCCTCTAATTCAACCTGTCAAAACCAGGAACTATAGCATTGAAATACACTCACTAGAGAGGCAATTACAATAGAACTTGACTCATCCAAAACTCTTTGTTTCTAATTCTGAAAAGCTTGATTCATTATTCTAATGTAACTAGCCCATAGGCCAAGTAGACCATTGAGTAACAACTACATTGTCTATAACCTTTGGGATTTAAAATTTTGCACACCAAATGTAAGACATTTAGGAAGGGGAAACTAACATACAATTGAAAAGAAAATTACATCACACATCTACAATTTACCTCCTTAGCGACTGTCACTCCATCATTGACTATTTTCGGAGAACCATACTTGCTCTCCAATACAACATTTCTGCCCTTCGGTCCAAGCGTGACTCCAACAAGATCAGCAAGCTTGTTCACACCTGCCTGCAAGACAATTTGAAAATGATTTCAATAAGTATGCAATTGAATGCCAGCCTATATGACAAAACAAGCCTAAATATAAAGTTAAAACCACATATTGACATCAAATATAAATGGACAAGGAAAGATCTACCACAGAGAAGTTTCATGTGCAGATGCCCTTCCTTTAAACATAAATTTTTCTCTGACCTGCAGTTTTTTTGTCGCTGAACCATCTTTGTTGAAGTACAACTCCTTTGCCATAGCTCTTGTATTAACAACCTGCTCTGTGCTGCGTAATCTCGCAGTCTGCCTTCTGCTTAAGCGATTAAAGGAAATGGGTGACAACGCAGAAAGAGAAGATAATTGTCTGCCATTATTGCTGGACACTGCACCCAACTTCCTCTCCTTTCCAATGTTACCCAATGAGGCAGCCGTGGCAAATGCTGTCATACTAACCAAAGCAGAGGCCATCTTCTCTTATCCTGAACAACATAGAATTACAAAATCTTCATATTAGCAATTATCTTACAAAACAAAAATACCAATGTACAACAGCACTTGTAACAAAAACACTAAATAGCTATCAAGGCTTTTGACAACTTCTGGAGAATCAAAAGAGAAAAAACCTAGGAGAAATCCAACCACCGTCCTCATTTTAATGACACAGGTCTATATACTTGGATTAATAAGCTAATACAGAACAATCTAACCCAGGCTCTACTATGTGACTCAAGCTTGCCATAGGAGAGATTGCACACTTTTAATTTCGATTCTTGACCTCTAGTGCCCGTCTATCAATGCATCCAATGGGCCATCTAGATTCAATGCTCCTTTCTAAACACAAAAATACATGCCCTAATACACGAGCACCAGTGTTGATGAATCCTCCCACACCATTGGAACCAAAAAAATCAGAGCCACCTTATGAAATATCTCAGGATTACTATATGAGTGGTTCTTATGACTCAACCAGCCACTTCTAGGATTTACATCAAAACCCAATTAAGAGTTTTCTGGGACAAGAGATCCAATCAGATGCTGAACCAGCTGTCCTGACACGGCCAAATAGCTTGTATTATAATGAATACAGTAAAATTTGAAATTTGCAACATCTTTGAGAGCACCAAAACAGGCAAATGCTATTAATCATGCAACAGGCTGAACATGACCTTTCAGTCGAATGGCAAAGTTAACCACGTGCCAAAAGGTCCCCAGCATCATTCTTCCCAGTGACAATGGCATTCTTCCGATAACCAATAACCAGGACGGCTACTGTCTGGCTCTTATGCTCGAAGGGTAATAGTGATTATCCAGGTAACTACCATTGGATTCTAGTGCCTGGGCACCTTTTATCAGCTACTAAACACAGATGCAATGATAATCACACCTTATTGTGCCTACTATACGCTGGTATGATCACACCTACTGATTCCTGAAATATACTTTCGTAGTCACACCTAATGGTGCCCACTGTACACTATTCCAGTCACACTAATGGGTGCCTACTATATACTTTTGTTTTGTTAGTAGTAGTGCTACCTCAAAAAAAACTACGGCCGACCGAACAGTCTAGTGGTGACTACTAATTATAATTCCAATCCAACTAACGGTGCCTACTTAGTTTTAAGCCCAAGAAGCGTTAACCCACCGATAGACACAGGGATAAATGACCCTCAAAGGACACACCACTTGGCTGACCCGCTGCAACAGAGCACTCTTCCATCAAAATCTCCTAGAACTTGCACCTTACTCTTGGTGCCAACGACTTATCCGTACCTCCGGGATAATTGAGTCCTAGTCGGAAGCCTAACTTAAAAGTATCTTCACGGCGGAAACACAACCCCATTGACCTACTTAAACTATTGCAATCGCTCGCACCAAGTGATGCCCACCGATAAATAATGGTGTCATAACAAAGCGAGATTCCAACAATATTTCTATAAACCTCCGTTTCCCTTTCTTCCAATCTACAAATCGCCTTGGAATACCACTAAGTGGCCATTTCCTTGGTACCATGCAAACGCTAAATGCAACTGTATAACCATAACTAGATGAACCAGCTCTCACCCAATATAGATGAAAACAGTTAACCCAACAGATGTTTATAAAGAGAACAAGACAGCAAATCTAATCAAATCTACAACGCTTTCAACCGAGTCCAAATCGAAGGCATTCGTAATTCTCTACATAACAAACAGTTATTCTTAAACTCTCACAGAAAAACCCTAAACCCTCGTAAAAAACCTAAAACCTGTAAAAGTATACTTAGAAATAGAGGGAGAAAAACTTGCAGAGCATGAAAATAAATCTAAACATGAGCAATACAAGCATAAATGCTTAAAGACTAGGCCTTTAAATAAGTTCCCAAGACAACAGACATTCAAGCTAGGAAGAAAAATGGATAACGAATGCGATCAATACCTTAAACTTCGTTAATAGGAATCGATCCTGGGACACAGTTATCGTTATTGGGTTTGCAGAATGCAATGCACAAGGAGAGACGGAGCTGCAAACGAAACAAGAAGATAAGGTAGGAAGGGGGTCCTTGTATGCACAATGATCCCTCGCTGGAATTTTCTAGATGTTCTATGATATTCCGGATTTAAAACTTTAGCAACCCTTCTAGATGTTACATTGTTGGTGATATTATAACCTAATTGAAAGAGGGCGTCATCATATGTCTATTAATTTTTAATTTTTGGATGGTTGGTAAGATTATCAATTTTCCAACTTATTTCACTTATGAGAAGTATTGTAAAGGAAGAAAATTTCAAGTAGTAGTTAGTTTTTGGATTTTGAGATGGTTTTTGGTTGGAATTTTGTAAATTAAAATCTAAATTTGGAAGTGTTTAAATTATGTTTTTTGATGTATAAATAGATTTAACATCCTTAAATACTCCAATAACACTAAGATTATGTAATTTTCACAACTAATATATGTAACCCTAAGATTTTTTTTGAAGATTTCCAACTAATAAAGTGCTACCAAAACAAACCAAAAAATATACGAAGAAAAAGGTATAGACTATTTAAACTACGCCAAATTTTAATCATAAAATAATGATTCAAATGAACATTTCACTAATTATACAGTTATTAATAAAATGTTTCAAAGTATCAATATAAAGTTATGAAATATAAGGAGTGAACACTCACTCTATTCATGATGTGTATTAAGTGAGATTGACATCAAAATGTTAAATCCTGGCTTAATCATTCAAGAATCGAGGAAAATGTAAATGTAATTTTGAATAACATGAATAATATTAAAAATATTATACATATAAATTTAAGGAGAAATTGTGATGGATAGAGAATTAGAGGATAAGAAAAATATAAGTTACCACAAAGTGGTAATTAAGTTTAATTTAAAAAACCAAAAATATATTTTTGTTTAAAATAACATAAGAAGAAAATCTACATAACTAAAATAAAATTTAATCATTACTAGCTCCATAATGATTAACAAAATTGAAAATTAACAATACTTTTAAAATGTCTCATATACACACATTACATCTTAAATTCAAAATATTGTTTCAATAACTTTTAAAATTTGATGAATGTTTTTCTTTAAAAAAAAAATTAAAAAAAAAAATGCTAAATTATATGTATAAATGTTTTATAAAAATCAAATATTTTGAAAATATTTCAAGTCCAGAATCCTAGTTAACCAATGACCGAGATTCAACACATTTAAAGAGGACTTGCCATCAGCCTAGTGTATGATACACTGAGAATCACCTGCAACTTGTAAGGCCAACAACCCTCACTTTCGAGCACACCAAAGAAGCCCCCACAAAGCCAACAGTTCAGCCTATGTAGTTGTCCCTATTCCAACCTTCATATGAATAAATAAATGGTGTCCCGGTTTTATAACAAGGACCATCCCTGCACCACATAAATGGTTTTATTGGGCTCCATCAAAATAACCCACAGATACATTCGAATCAAAAGAGGGCGAGATGAGGATCCTAACATTTTCAACTACCTTTCCCTTCTGTAAGCCTGAAACAATGCAGCAGTTGAAGTAGCAGCGGAAAGGAAGGACGGACGGATATCATCGAAAATAGCCTTGTTTCTCTGTTTCCAAACTTACCAGATAACAAACAAAGGAAGGTCTCTAAAAGACGTATTCTTGTGAAACCAGTTAAACATGGACTGTTGAAAGCATCTAGTCGACCAATAATCTTAGGAAAGCAAAAGTTGTTGACAATGTGACCAAACATACTTTAAAAAGGAGCACTCATTGAATAGGTGCGAAACAGATTCTTCGCCACTGGCACACAGTAAACCCCTCTTAAGCAAATTATCCCAGGTAAGGATTTTATTGACCAGGCACAACCAAGTAAAACAGCGGAGCTTCAAAGGGATGTTCCAGGACCACAGTTTTTTATACCACCAGCATGGTTCTCTAGATACTCATTCCACCACCAGGAAATCGTAGGCCATTTTAGCAGAAATGTTCCCATCAATATCTTTCCAATCCCACACCAAGCGATCAGACTCATGAGACAGTCTTATCCCTGCTACCTTGATTCGGTGAACATAAGAGTCCCACTCAACAACTTCCAAACCAATCAAACCCAAAGCCTCCGACTATAACCAATCAAAAGAGGAAGCATTCCTTTCACACCCTAAATATACCTGTGAAAGAACTTCAATATTCTGTGCATGGAGAGTTTTGATCAAACCAGACGAGAGACTAAAATTTTCTTGCAAACCCATAATAGGATCAATACCAATGTAGGCCCAAATGCCTCTACCAACATCCTAACTCAATCTCTTCCTTAACAACGGTAAAGATTTTAATAACCCTCGCCAAATAGCAGATGAAGGCGAATTTACCTGATGTTCCTGCCGCAGCAACAGAAAAGGAAAACTCGATCGAAGGTATTTCTTTTGGGTAACATCACTCCAAAGCCTAGTACCAAAGAGAGCACGCCAAAGCGATTTGGCTCCCAACACTTCAGCAAACCATCCAAGATTTTTTAAACCCCAACCCCCAAATTCCTTCGGCATGGCTAAGTCCTGCCAGGCAGTAAGATGGAATTTGGAATGAACAGCACTACCTCCCCAAAGAAACCGGAACATCCTCTTTCTGATCCCATCCAACACAGTTTTTGGAACTAGAGCCAATGACATCCAAAAAACAGGAATGCTCTGAATAACAGAATTGATTAAAATCAATCGACCCTCAAAAGAGAAGTAACAAAAGGTCCAATTGTTAATCCTTTTCTCTATCCGTCGAATAAGCAAATTCCAATCCATAACCGAATAACAATTTGGTTTTAAGATAAAACCAAGGTACTTCACCCCATCCTGAATAGGCAGACAATGAAAGGGGAGCAGCTCCTCCAACTGTTGTTTAATGTGGATATCCAGTTCCAGTTCTGAGCTGATAAAAAAAGTAGAGTTATGAGGGCCAATTCTCATTCCAGACGCACTACAGAACAATTTAAGAATATCATAGAGATACCTCCAGTCCTGCACCAATCCTCTCCCAAAGATCAAGACATCATCTACAAATAGCAGATGAGAGATAAACAATCCTAGAGCAATATTTATGACAGAAAAATGAGCATTTTCTTTAGCCTCATTCAAGAGAATACTTAAACCTTCAATCACCATTAAGAACAACAACGGGAAAGAGGGAATCCCTATCTCAAGCCCCTATCACCTTTAAAGAACTGGGAAGGATGACCATTTACCAGCACAAAGAAATTTGCACTAGTAACACAATCCATGATCCAGTTGGTAGCTTCATATGGGAGACCTGCTTGAATCAGTATGAACCTTAGAAAGGTCCAATCAACACGGTCATACGCCTTCATGAGATCTAATTTGAGTACCACCGCTTTCATCTTCTTTTTCTTAATAGAGTGAATGCCCTCCTGGGCGACCCCAACAGCATCAAGTATCTGTCGATTAGTGAGAAATCCAAACTATTCTTTAGAAAGACCACTATCAAGGAAAGGCTTGATACGATTTGAGATTATTTTCGAGATAATCTTGTATACTAGGTTACAGAGCGAAATGGGTCTGTAATCATTAAAACGATACGGCTTATCCATTTTTGGAATAAGAGTAGTGTATGTAGCATTAAGTTTTTCCGGAACCACTCCTTTGATTCAAGACTCTTCCATAGCCTTCAAGAGATCATCCCCCACTAAGTCAAGAATTGTAGAAAAAATTCAACAGTCCAGCCGTTCGGACCAGGACTTTTTGCCTTCTCAAAATGATTAAGAACAGATTGAAGTTCTTCTAAAGTAACAGTAGCAAAAACAGAGTTTCCAGCCTCTTCAGGAAAAATACGAGGAAATTTACTCACCACCCGGAGTTGATCAAGAAGAGTATCTCTCTTATCCTGCGTATAAACTTCTTTGAAAAAATCCACAACACGCTTATCCAAAGAGTTCTGATCCTTCCATAAATAGCCATTAGCATCATTCAATTCCCAGATTGAGTTTAAGTTCCTCCTTCTCATGTTAGCGAAATTCTGAAAGAACTTAGTATTTTTGTCTCCACATTGCAGCCAAATGTCTCAGCTCTTCAAACACCAGGCTTCTTCTTCTTGAAGCAGAATCTGGATCTTTCTAGTTTCTAAATCGGTTCGGAGTACCTTCTGCTCCTCCGAAAATAACTCTTCAGTCTTCTCCGCCAAATAATTTAATTGTTGCTCAATGCTAAATAACTCAGATTGTTGTTTGTCGACCAATTCCTTATGCCAACTTATAACATCAAATTTAAGCCTCTTGAGCTTATACACTAAGGCCGCAGTATGAGAATAAAATGGTTTATGAGAATATTCTGCCCATTTGGACTGAACCAAAGCCCCAAAATCGACCTCTAGCATCCAGTTATCGTTAAACTTGAAGGGAAAACTCTTCTTAGACAAATTGAGGTCGAATTCCATAAAAACAAGTTTATGGTCAGATAACCTAGAAGACACAGACCAAGATCTGTGATTCCCAATACAATAACTCAACTCCTCCGAAATGAGAAAACGATAAAGTCGCTTAGCACAGCCATTCTTCCCCAGTCGACCATTGCTCTAGGTAGGAACCAATACAGCCGGAGCTACATCTACAAGCTTAGCAGCTTCAAATGCATCCCGAAAAAATCCCGACAAGGGATCACCCTACTTACCAGAACGGCAAATCTCTAAAGTAGACACGACCATTGCTCCAGGTAGGAACCAATACAACTGAAGCTACATCTACAAGCTTAGCAGCTTCAAATGCATCCCGAAAAAAGCCCGACAAGGGATCATCTTGCTTACCAGAATCCCAAATCTCTAAAGTACTTTTGCTATTAATATAATAAAAAAGTACTTCTCCATACATAGCCATATAAACTAACATAAGTAAAACCTTATCCATTATTATATGTATAAATATTTTCATATAAAAATTAAATATTTTTAAAATATAACTTCTCATATAAATATTTTAAAATAAATTAATGACAAAATAAATAAATTATTTAATTCTTTTTATTTTGTATTATTTGTATTAAAGGGAAGTTGTGAAGGGTTCAAACAGTTGAGAGAAGTACATACCAGTCCAAAGTATACAAAAATGCAAAAACGTTTTGTAGGGTTGGGTCTTCAAATAAAAAAAATTCTAAGAGACTTCTAGATTCACTATCTCTAAGGGTCTTCCTATCATTTTAAAGTTATATTGTCTAACATATTGGCTAAGGAGAAAAAGATAAGTATGAATCATTAAAAACAAACATCATTAGGAAAGACAATATTGAGATGGAAATTAAAGTAATTTTCTTGGACTCAAGCAAGAAATCTTGAGTGAAAAATAATGTAAAATTTCATAGACTCAAGCAAGAGAGTTTGAGTGGAAATTAAAGTAATTTTCCTGGACTTAAGCAAGAGAGCTTGATTGGAAAATAAAGTAATGTTCTTGGACTCAAGTAAGAGAGCTTGATTGGAAAATAAAGTAATGTTTCTTGGACTTAAGCAAGAAAGCTTGAGTGGAAAAAGAAAGAAGTTTAGGCCTGAAATGACTGAAGAAAGAAGCCTAAACAAAAATTAATATTAACCTAACACTAATGTGAATTTGAATTTTGACATTGTGATGTGAATTATTGAGGGAGTTTTGCTTTTTCCCTAGTAGATTGTTTCCCAACCAAGAGGTGGTAGCAGGATTAAAAGAGAAATGAACATCGTTGGCCTATGGTTGGAACGTTGCCTCCATGCATTTAGTCAACCAGGACTTCTTATTCCAGATAAGTAATCGTTAAAACTGTTGTTTTTATTGTTCATACATAATTAAAGTGTATGTATATGATCTTTTTAATAAATCGTGAAAATTAACATAGAGATTATCGTTGTGGGGATATTATGGGTCTAACAAAATATCAAATCTTTTATCTTTTATATGGTATATATACTGTTGATTAATCTAAATATATGGAAAGTATATTTGTGGTTACATTTTGAATGTAATGATATGGTTAATAGTAAATGTATAGATAAACAAAGCTAATCCAAAACATTTTAGCGACGCTAAAAGTTTTGAGGAAGTAAACATAACTAATTATACCTTTGAGAATTAATCATTCACGATTAAAGAGGTAGATGGAACAATCCATTGAATGATTAAACCGTAATCCAAGTGTCAATATAAGTATGATGATGGATAGTTCCTCGAAAGTTTGCAATTACCATAATATACTCTTTCAAAAGAAAGAATCATTATATAGGGAATGGACAATAAGTCAACCAAATACATTGAGTGTCTTTTATTTGGTAAAATACATGTAGGGTTATAACATGAAGTCTTACTTGTTAGTTATGATTGGGTTAAGAAAAGAGACTATCCATATGCAAGGAGTGTAGAGAACTTTAAAGATTTTCTTTATAAAGGGGGTTTTTGAAAAAATGGGTTGGGTAGAAGCTCGATAAGCTCACGAAAAGTAGTTGATTAAGAATTAAAAGACATAAATACAAATAAGTATTATACAATTTTATGGAGAGCAGGCGAAATTTTTTAATACAAAACATTGTATATGTTTGTGGGTATAGATCCTACAAAGAACATTATTTTTCACCTACTATTATATAGAAAAGAGACCTATCTTATATAGTTATGAGACATAATGATCTATCCTTAATAAGAAATTAGTAACTTAGTTGTGTTTTGGATCTATGTGTAAAATTTATGGTCAATGATTAAGGAAGTCTTTAGTAGCTTCACAAGTTATGTGTGTGGAAAATGTAGGGCCCCCACCCTTGGTTAAAATCACAAACCACTAATTGATCAATAATAGTAGTCTCCTTTCACGAATGAATTTATAAAATTATTCACATGATTTATAAGACTACATCCTTGTAATATAATTTGTTAGAATGATTATAAAGTTAAAATAATTAATGAGGCTAACAAATATTTTTTAGCTTGAACGATAACTTATAGTCTATACACCAAAGTCCCATTGGGGGTGTTAAAAGTTGCTCAAAGAGCGACAATAAGTTGTGCAAACCTTAAAAGAACTCCAAAAGGGTTCAAATGTTGAAGACCTCGTATACTTAAAGGTAATAGCCAAAGAGAAAATACGTTAAACTTAGGAAGATGTTCCAAGTAGTCTATCAATATAAAAGTTCATCATGTTATGTTTCATGCTTCTTTATTAAAAATATATGAACATGATGCTACTCATACTATTTGATTGGAGTGTGATTTAGGTAGAACCCGAAGGCAAGTTTCCAAATAGAACCCTAGCGCATCCTAGACAAGAAGAACTTATGCAACGGAATTGAGCCATTGCTCAAATAAAAGTGCAATGAAAGCACTTCATCCCTGAAGAGGCGACATAGGAAATGGAGGATCAAATGTGAGATGCATATCCTTCCATGTTCCAGAATGAGCATGAAAGCTCTGTATAAAGAACACCGATGACGGTGTTAAAAATAAGGGGGGGAGAAATGTAATACCCCAAGACCCTTTGATTATTTTTTATTTAATATTTATTTATGAAAATATTTCAAAACAATTATTTTTGTAAGAGTTATTTAAAAACTCAAAGATACTCACAAGAGGTGTGAGTGGCAGTTTGCACAACAAACTATTATTTTATTATTAATAAAAGAAAAAGGCACTTGGAGAATTCAACTAAAATGAGGAGACAACACCATCGCACAAAGAACATGTGTAAGCAAGCAAGTGAGATCTTTACCAATCAAATCCAATCTAAAACTCAACAACCAAACAAGATCCTAAATCATAGGGATTTATGGATTGATTGGAGATTTGATTGGGATGGCACAAGACCTGGGAAAAACTTTATATATTAGTGCACTAAGATAGCATGGGACGCCGTGTTGTGCATAGAGGAAATGTTGAGTGTTCTCTCTTTTCATAAGTCCATCATTGCTTGTTACGGACTTTGAGAGAGAGAGAGTGTCGCGTGGAAGTGTTGCTTGGCCTTCTAGTGCATGGTGGTGATCCAGCTCGGGGATGGAGTTGGGAAAACAGTCGAGTTGCTCTCTCATATGGTTGGGAGGAGCTGATTCTCCAAGCAGTTGGTTTCATTGTTGCAAGTAAGTATATGTTTCAGTTATGTGAATAAATGATTAACAATGTTGCATAAGTGATTTTAGAATATGAAATGTTGAAATATTGCAGTTAGTAAGCATGTTAAATATGTTTTCCATACCCAAGATGCCAAGATGTTGCAAGATATTAGTTTTATTAAATAAATTTAAAGTTTTTTTAAAAATTTCCGCATATCCAAAAATTGGGGTTGTTACATTATGTGCTTCCTCTGGTAAAATATCTTCTTGTTATGGGTTCTTGTAGACTAGAGAGTGTTGTTGTTCAATTATGATAAGCCTATTTTGTTGGGATATGGTTTCATTTTCTTATTGATCTTTAACAAATCCAATTGAGACCCAAGGTTGCCTTGTAGTTGACTGGGACTCACGAGCAAAACCGAGGATAATGTTGAAGTGCATATCTATATCTCTAGCAAATTTTTCGGACTTAGAGATTTGGTCATTTAATTTAGCCTCCATGGCTTCTTGTTTCTTTCTTAATTTTTCCAATTGCAGACTAAAATATTCAAGGGCAGGTTTCATTCCTTCCATATGGTCTTTCACCTTCCTTAAAGCCTTCTTAATGTTAGCATCACTCTCAACATTAGCATGGGCAAGACCCAAAGGATTGGCCATAAGGAAACACCAAAGGAAATAATGTTGTCTACGTGTAATGATATATAGAGACTGAATAGTTTCCAAGCTAGAAACCCAAATACAATCGCCCTTCTCCACTAAAAACTTCAACAAGATAACACTCAGGTCGCTATAGAGAAGGAATGCACTGATATTGGGAATTAAGCTTCGCATATATGGGAAGCCCGATATATGAGACACTCAAACTAAAACTATAAACAACAATGAACACCTGAACGGCCTTACCTCTATCAAAAAGAGTACACTTGCATCCTAAGAGCTCACCAACATATATCCTTCCACAGGCAGTCCTAGGCTCCCAAAAACATTTTGCCTCCCAAAACATTCCCAATTAAATTACCCCATCACAACCAAAGAAAACACTAGAAATCACCATTAAAAAATACCCAAACACTGAATGAACAAAAAGCAAAGAGACTTAAGGCACAAGAGAGAACCAAAAGTCCCATACATTGCATTAAAATTACTTTGAATACATGATCTTCCCATACTCAAAGGAGAGTTCCAAGTTCAACTTAAGGCTTCATGTATAATACCCCCAGTTTTGAGTTGGAATGTATTTGATCAAAATTATGTAAATGATGTAAATATGTTAGTATGGATTCCTAGTGCGAAGCTCAAGGCCAAGGATCGACTAGTGAATGGCTAGGCATGTATGATGTAAATATTTTTATTTGGACAATGTGATTGGATTATCATGCGAATTCAAAATATATGTAAATATTATGTAGGAAAATAATAAAATGGTCCAAGATGGTTGTGTAAAGAGCACTAGAGGGGCTACGATTCCACTAGAGGGGAAGAGGAAAGGGGGATTATGGGAATGTAAATCCTTGCTACCAAGTGTCAACCTTGGAACTCATCCAATTTCTGCCATGTGCTTTAAATGAGCCATCTACCTTGTTAAATTTGTTGTTAATCATAAATGCTTCCAGAAGGAAGTGGCTAAGGAAATTAATGCCTTAGGGGAAGGAAAGCATGGGTGTGCTTTCGTCTGGAATTCTACCTGTAGTCTTAGAAGTGCATGGTTGCTTGTTGAGCAATCCATGAGCCACAAAATTGAAGTCCAAACATTTATTCAGGGAGGAGTTTTCATTCCTTAGGCAGGGCTCTATGTGCAAGGCGTTCTTCTCCATTGCCATGGACTGTTTACACATGCTTTTATCTTATAAAATCATTTTTGTGGTTGGTTGTCCCATGGGTTGAGAATGGAAGTCGAAGTTGGAATTTCAGGCATTGTTTAAGTGTTTCCCTTGCTAGATTAACTGTTGAAATGCAAGTTTTACCTTGCCCAGCTGTTATGCATGTGCCCAGGGGGCATTTTTGCATCCCCAATAGTTGTGTGTTTGCCCATAAATAATTTTTGCATGTCCAACAATTATATGATTTCCCACAAATACTTGTTGCATGCCCAACAATTACATGATTGCCTAGAAATCGTTTTTGCATGCCCAATAGTTGCGTGTTTGCCTAGAAATTGTTTTTTGGTGTGCCCAACAATTATATGATTGCATATAAATCATTTTTACATGCCCAACAATTCTGTGTTTTCCCATAAATCATTTTTGTGTACCCAACAGTTGTAAATCTTCCCATAAGTCATTGTTTCTACGCCTAGCTGCCATAAATTCATCTTGGACTTATTGTTCCTTCACCTAGCTGCCATAAATTCGCCCCAAATAAGTTTTCCTTCACCCAACTGTTATAAATCTGCCCCATACACTCATTGTCATGGTGGGTTGTTGGAAGTTCAACCAAGAATTGAGCTATCTTGTCTTGGGTTCGAGTTCTTGCCTTAGTGCTCAATTCGAATGGTTCAAATTGGGTGTTAGAGAAGGGTGACTTGTGGGGAGTCATGTCGTGGAACTGAGATCTATGTGTAAACCTGATAAACCCAACTGTGGGTTGGCTTGGCTTACACAACGGAAACAAACTTGATCCACACACACACAACATGCATATACAAGCATAATCACCACATGCATCAATTAAAACATTGGATATTCAATACAAAGAGAATACTTAACTTTAAACAAAGAAGATCCAAGCATCTAACTTCAACCATAGGCACTCTGTCCAGCATATACTCTTTATGCTGAGAGGCCACCCCCAAGCTGGGCTATGAGGCCACCAAGGCAAAGGAAACACCTATAGGCTTCTCTCTCTCTGCCCACAACCCGTTTTTCTCTCTATGCTTAGCCAAATGCTCATCCAGAGCTCTACATAGATCTCACTTAGCCATCAAAATCATGGCACTCCTTCCAACTACCCCACACAACACAGGGAAGGCATTCATCTTCACTAATCCATAGTTCCCTCAGGAAATCCAACCCTTGCAGTGCTTACCAATGTGTGCAGTAAGAGTCCAACATGTAGCATAAATATTGGCTTCTCAAGCATTTATGAGTAGCAAAACTCAATGGGTAAAGGTTCCTAGCTTGTCCAACCTCTATGATCACCTACAACCATCTATTTTCCCTCAAATTTGTAACTCTCTCTCTAAATTTGAATTTATGGGTTAAAAGCAATCTAATAATGGTCACAAGCAGCAATACAAAACTCTATGTAGTGTAGAAACCTACATGAGAGAATGATGGAAATGAGTGTTGAATCCAAGGGATATGAGATAAGGGTGAAAAGACAATTGACATAGCTTCTGACCATAAAAGGTAAGGATTGTTAACAACCGCATAACTGACTTCTAGCAACAGACAAAACTGTCACAAAAGTGTAGTTAGCCCCATGCTTCAATAACTACATGAAGTTATTTTTTCCACCAATCTCACACATGCATTCAATGATTGGAATTAACAGTCAAAAGAGGGTAATTGGCTCATTTAAACCACATGAAAAAATTTGGATGAGTTATAAGGTTGACCATTGGCAACAAGGATTTACTTTCCCATTAGCCCCCTTTCCTCTTCCCCTTTGGTGGAATCATAACCCCTCTGGTGCTCTTTATATAACCATCTTAGACCATTTTATTAATTTCCAACATAATATTTACATATATTTTGAATTGGCATGATAAGCCAATCACACAGTCCAAATAAAAATATTTACATCATACATGCCTATCCATTCACTAGTCAGGTCTTGGCCTTGAGTTCCGCACTAGGAATCCAAACTAGCATATTTACATCATTTACATAATTTTGATTAAACACATTCCAAGTCAAAACTAGGGGTATTACAATCCCCTCCCCTTGGAATAACACCGTCCTCGATGTTTGCTCAAAATCAAAACAAAAAGGGGTATGCCTCTTCCATGGCATCCTCCAACTCCCACGTAGACTCATCGGGATCGAAGTGCTTCCATTGCACCTTTACTTGTCCGATAGATTGGTTCCAGAGCAATCTTACCTTTTTGTCTAGGAAGCATAATGGCTCGGTTTGGAACTCTCCCTTGAGTTCCACCTAGATCACATCCCAATCAATTGCATGGTTATAATCATGTACATATTTCTTAAGCAAAGAAACATGAAAAACATTATGAGCTCTAGTGTTAGCAGGCAATGCAATTCTATATGCAACTGGTCATATCCTTTCAAGCACTTCAAATGGCCCACGATATCTTAGTGACAATTTGGCACAACTTCCAAGAATTCAAGGATGTTTTTCCCAAAGAAGTTCCAAGACTCCCTCCAAAAAGGGACATTGATTTCACAATTGATCTTGTGCAAGGAGTTGCACCAGTGTCTAAGACACCATACAGAATGAGTACACCAAAAATATTAGAGTTGAAAATGCAATTGCAAAATTTATTGGAAAAGAAGTACATTCGACCAAGTGTGTTTCCATGGGGAGCACCCGTACTATTTGTGAAAAATAAAGATGGAACACTCAAGTTATGTATTGATTATAGGTAGTTGAACAACGTTACAATGAAGAACAAGTACCCATTGCCTCAAATTGGTGATATTTTTTATCAATTGAGAGGGGCAAAGGTATTTTCGGAGATTAACTTGAGGTCTAGTTACCATTAGGTGAGAATCAAGGAAAAATATATTCACAAGACAACCTTTAGAACAAGGTATGGACACTGTGAATTTATGGTGGTGCCATTTGGTCTCACCAATGCACCAAGTATCTTCATGTGTCTCATGAATAGTGTTTTCAGCAGGTATTTGAACAAATTTGTGTTTGTTTTTCTAGATGACATTCTTATTTACTCTAAGAATGAAGAAGAACATGAAAAACATTTTAGAATGGCTTTGCAATTGCTAAGGGAGCATAAGTTGTATGCAAAGATAAGCAAATGTGATTTCTATAAACATAAAATTCATTATTTAGGTCACATTATTTCAGAGGAAGGAATATCAGTGGATCCGAAAAATATTGAAGCCATTGTAAATTGGCCAACTCCAAGGAATGTGGCATATGTAATATTTTTTATGGGTCCTATTGGTTATTATAGAAGGTTTATTGAAATGAAAGGAATAAAATTTGAATGCACATAGAGATGTGAAGAAAGCTTCCAATTGTTGATAAGCTTCTTACAAGTGCTCCAATTCTGAAAATTACAAACCCATAAAAGACTTTGTGGTGTGTGTGGATGCATGTAAACATGGACTTGGAGGAGTTCTTATGCAAGACAATCATGTGGTGTGTCACGAGTCAACGAAGTTGAAAGAAAATGAAAAAAACTATGCTACCCATGATTTAGAACTTGCAACCATAGTACATGCTTTAAAAATGTGGAGGCACTATTTAATGGACATAAAATTTGAGCTAAAGACAAACCACTATGGTCTGGAATATTTGTTTGAGCAGCCTACATTAAATGCCAATCAAGCTAGATGGTTGGGATTTTTATGTGAATTTGATTTTGAAATCAAACACACAAAGGGAAGGAAAATAAAGTGGTCGATGCACGCAATAGAAAGGTGCATGAAATGCATGTGGCAACCATTAGTGCTTTGCAATCAAATTTAATGAAACAAACTGTTAATTATCTTGTTAAAGATGAATTGTATGTGCAAATAAAGGATAAATTACAACAACATAATTTTGAAAAGAGGTTTGAAGGGTATCATTTAGAAAAGGATGGTCTTTTTACATATAAAAACATAATTTATATTCCAAATGTGATAGACATGAGAAGAATTGTTATGGGTGAAATCCATAAAACGCCATATTTTGGTCACCCAGGATACCAAAAAACAATTGCTACAACTATGAAGCAATATTTTTTGCTGGGGATGAAGAATGATATTGCTGAGTATATTTCAAGATGTATGAAATGTCAGTAAGTGAAGGTTGAACATCAACACCCGACATGATTATTGCATTGTTTATTGATTCTGGAATGGAAATGGGAAGTGATTTCCATGGATTTTATTATAGGGTTACCAATGACTGTGAGACAAGATGATTCCATCAGGGTTGTGGTGGATAAATTGTCTAAGGAAACACATTTTATACCAGTTAAATCCACATATAAAACATATGCCATTGCAAATATTTTTATGAAGGAAATTTTCAGATTGCATGGGTTTCCCAAGGCAATAATTTCAGACATGGATACCAAATTTACCTCAAATTTCTGGAAATGTCGTTTTGCATATTTGGGTACACAACTAAGCTTTAACATTGCCTACCATCCACAAACAAATGGGCAAATAGAAAGAGTGAACCAGGTTCTTGAAGACATGCTTCACATGTATGTGATGGAAAAACCATTCAAGTGGGAAGATTACCTACGCTTGGTAGAGTTTGCATATAAAAATGGGCAACAAGCATCAATGGGAATAAGTACATTTGAGGCTTTGTATGGAAAAAAGTGCAGGATACCAATGACTTGGGATAATCTAGTGAACATAATTGTACTTGGGAAAGAATTACTAAAAGAAATGGAACAAGAGGTAGCAAAAATTAGACAGAATTTAAAGGCATCCCAAGATAGACAGAAAAGCTATGCAAATAAGAATAGTGCATAGGGAATTCAGTGTTGGGGATCATGTTTACCTTAGAGTGAGGCCAAGGAAAAGTTCCTTGAAGCTTGGAAGTTGTGCCAAGTTGTCACCAAGATATTGTGGGCCATTTGAAATGCTTGAAAGGATAGGACCAATTGCATATAGAATTGCATTGCCTGCTAACACTAGAGCTCATAAGGTTTTTCATGTTTCTTTGCTTAAGAAATATGTACATGATCCTAACCATGTGATTGAATGGGAAGTGTTCCAGGTGGAACCCGAGTGAGAGTTCCAAACCAAGCCACTATGCATCATAGAAAGGAATGTAACATTACTATGGAACCGAGCAATTGAACATGTAATGGTGCAATGGAAGCATTTCGATCCAGATGAGGCTACGTGGGAGTTGGAGGATGCCATGAAAGAGGCATATCCATTTTTGTTCCGATTTTGAGCAAACATCGAGGATGGTGTTATTCCAAGGGAGAGGGGATTGTAATACCCCCAGTTTTGACTTGAAATGTATTTAATCAAAATTATGTAAATGATGTAAATATGCTAATTTGGATTCATAGTGCGAAGCTCAAGGCCAAGGGCTGACTAGTGAATGGCTAGGCATGCATGATGTAAATATTTTTATTTGGATCATGTGATTGGCTTATCATGCCAATTCAAACTATATGTAAATATTATGTTGGAAAATTATAAAATGGTCCAAGATGGTCGTGTTAAGAGCACTAGAGGGGCTATGATTCCACCAGAGGGGAAGAGGAAAGGGGGCTTATGGGAAAGTAAATTCTTGTTTCCAAGTGTCAACCTTAGAACTCATCAAAATTCCACCATGTGCTTTAAATGATTATCCTGCTTTTAGCAAAAGAATATAAACTCCGTCTAGGTTAATGATAACTTATTCTCTTGGCATACTTCTTGGGGTGATATTGATTCATTATAATATGCCCCAATTCCTTCCTTAGACAACAAGGCATTGACTTCAATATTTCTACACGACTTCAATAAAATTTCTATTGTATCATATTTTACTGTGTTTCATACACAAAGTACATGAATTTATTTGTCGATTATCATATTTCCATTACAATTAAGTGCAAAACCTTGGAAGTAAAATCATCACAATTATCCATCTTAATTCACCATATAAATGCCATAAAAAACTGTCAACAACTAAATTTATTAGTCATAATTTACCCTTAATTAATTATGAAGTTATAAACCATTTACTCATAATGGACAATCCCAAAAAGAGTTGAATCAAGGGGCCCTTTGCCCCTTACACAAAAACGAGGAAGAAACTACTCATCATTTATTCCCTATCTACCCATTTTCCATTTGAACCTAGCAAAAAGTGATTCAAGATCTCCTCATAGACCTTCATCCTCTTGTAAATTGGTAGCGGTCCTTTTCCTCATGGAAAAAGCATTATCCTCACTCTATGAAAGGGGAAGATGTTTCTAGCTAAAGTATGGAAGACCTTGCAAAAAATCATCTCTTGGAAAATTTGGTTGGACCAAAATAGTTACATCTTCAGGACAAAAGACCACTCTCCCCTCCAAATGGTCACAACAACTTCTAGGCTATTGGAAGAATTTATTAGCGTAGGAGGGCAATGAAAGCATAAGTTGCATCTATATGATGCTCTAAGAAAATATGGCTCCAAAATCTCTTAGACTCATCTTCGCCCGACACAAATAGGATAATCTCCTATACAAGGAGAGTAGATCACCATAATCAGTATGAATGAAGAAATTAGAGTTGGACAATTTGTGGGTTGAAAGAGAAGAATCCATCCTCTCATTTGACAATGAATCCAAAAGAAATCATGGGGTGGCAGGTGTGGGGTGGGTCATCTTTGATCCTAAAGGACATAAACCAATTCGGTTCTCAAGGGGCATTAGAGAGGAAGCAATGGGAGTTTGCAAAGGCTTAAAAATTCTTACCAAGATTACTAGAGATACCATCAAGGTGATTTGAAACTCTTCATTGATCATAAATATAGTGAGAATGAAGGGGGGAAATGCATCCCCTATTCTAGCTACAACCATATACAAATCAAAGGTTATAGTCTAACATTTCACCCAAACTCAATTTTATCATTTTTATAAGACAAACAACTCAAAAGATGAAAAAGATTGATACAAAAGGGATCTCCACGCTATTTTTATTGTAGCTACGTGAGGTATCCTCACTAGCTAAAGACGACCTAGAAAATAAATAAATAAAATAAAATGTATTTTATTATACAAAAAGTGAAGTCAACCCAGTTTAAGAAGGAAAGTCAACCCAGAGTGGAAAAAGGTCAACACAAAACCAGTATAAATACAGGTGACGCCCTCCTCATTTGGACAAGCAACCAATCCACTCAAGACTGCTACTCAAGTGCGAAAAAGGGAGAGAAGAAGACTGCATGGTTGTAGAAGATTGATTTTGGGGCTCTTTCTTTTTGTATCTTCTCTATTTGTGATATCTCTTAATATAGATCACTTTCATGTCTGATGTACTTGTATTATGTACTGAATCTCTGAATAAGAAAGGTTTGTTGGGTTTTTCTTGAGTTTGGGTTTTCCCAGGGTAATCTATTGTGTCGCTTGTGTTATTGTGCTTGATTATGTGAAAATTATACTACTATATCATTAAAAATCTAACAGGTTATGGGCCCACACACGCTATCCTGTTGCATGTAAAGCACAAAGATTTACTTTGAAAATATAGGGTCCATAAATCGAGGGCCGGAAATCAGGGGCCAAAAATCTAGAGTTCGAAAATTAGGGGTCAAAAATCTAGGGACCGAAAAATCTAGGTGCCGAAAATTTAGGGTCCAAAAATTTAGGGCCGAGAAATTGCAGATATGAAATTTCAGTTTTGGTGAAGTTTGAATTTTCTGCAGAAACTGCATAAATTAGGGCTTCAGTTTACGAGTAGTTCTGTCCACAGATCCAAAAGAAAAGGAGGTCTATCCAGCTCACCTTGGGAGGGTGCATTAGCCCGTGGATTCAGTTTTATCAAAGTCCAAGTTTCAATCTTTGACCCTCTTCTGCTAGGGTTTCTACACCAGAGCTGTTAAGATGGTTGTTGAACTCAGAGATATTCCAGTGCCAAAGGGAGCCTGAGACAAATTAAAACAACAAGAAGAAATCCGAAAAGATTACATTCTTACTACTCTCTCAAGCTCTATTTCAGACAATGATGCTCATGAAGATTCTCCACAAAGAAGTCAAGGAATGCAGAAGATGATGACCATTGAAAGGAGTGTTTCGTTTAGTACACCAATGATTGCATAATCTCTAGATGAGGAGATTGTTATTGGTGATGTATGCAGATCCAAGTTGCAGTTTCTTCAATGGGCTTCCAACAAGAAAGAAGATAAATATCTAAGAACTCTAGTGATCCCTGCAAGGAGGCAGAGATCAAGAGGGATCCCACAAAAACAAAAAAAATAAGTATTTGTATTTGGATTATCATTTGTCATTATTGCTCTTGTAGATCAGATCTGAATGCTCATAACAATTGTATATCGATCTGTATTCTTAGAATCAAGAAGTGTGTTATGCATGTTATAAGGTAGCATATTATACATTTATATATAACCGAGATTGATGAGCAGTGGGATCTTATAGTACATGTTATGTATATGTTGAGTAAGCAACTTGTAGTGCTGCACAGCATTCCATGAACCCTAGATGGAACTAGTCTAGGATGGAACCTCTTTTCTAACATATTGGAGCAGTGCACGCTCCTCACAGTATGTTCTGGTGGAGATGGAAGGCATCCAAATAATCACCAAGTATGTTTGGGATATGGATGGATGTTGTGCTAAAGCATTAGCTAAGATGTTTACATTGCATTGAAATATTTGACAAAATTTGACTTGTAGGGAAATATCATATGTTAGGGCCTACAAGAGAAGGACGATGGGACTTGTTCTGAAGAGCAAGTGATGGATGTGTAGTCAGCTAGATTAAGATCCCGTTGAGATTCAGTATTTGAGAGGGATCATGATGCTCATAAATGGCTCTCAAGATCAGATAGCAGGATGGCTTCCGTGATAGAGGGAGAAACTACAGTGGATACGATGACTATTCAACAGTAACAATAAGCATATGTGGATCTAGTACATTCAGTCATATATGGACCCATGACCCACAGGTCTAGGAGATCTCATATGAAGACCGACAATTGGTCTCTCTCTACTACAAATGTTCATCCTTTCGATGGACATAAGGAGTTGCAGTTAGCAGCAACAAATAAGTTATCTAAATTTCATCAATATGCTACTTGATATGTGGGGACTGCATGAATAACAAAGGCTTCTGGGAGAAAGATGCTCAGATGTAGAGGGAGCAAGGCGCTCTACCACGGAGGGAGACGTGATGAGCCTGAAGATGGATGTTTGCATCATCGGGCGAACATTCCCGCAGTATTAGCCATGTGACTTGGCTAGGGGTGAATGGTCTAGTGGCATGGCAGTATCTTCTCCCAGACACCCTATGACAGGGTGGGGAGATTGGATTTTGCATGATGAACATTGTTGATCCATCGAGCATTCCCTCAATATTAGCCATGTGACTTGGCTAGAGTTGAATAGATCAAAGTAGGGTAGTGGCTTCTTCCGGACATTCAGTGATCAGGTGGGAGGATTAGTCCTCAATTGGACATACTATCCTCCTAGAGGTTGAGCATCGAGCATTTTCCTAGTATTGGCCATGAGACTTGGCTAGGGGTGGGTCAAGTGGGACATTGCCTTCTCTCAGACACCAAGTAGGGTGGAGAGATTAGTCCCTAAGACGACTTAGAACGAGGTAATGCCTTCTCTCAGACACCAAGTGGGGTGGATAGTTTAGTCCCTAAATGCTTAGAGCAGGACAATGCCTTCTCTCGGACACCGAGTGGGGTGGAAATATTAGTCCCTAGATGATCAATCATGGATTTATCCATGAGACTTGGCTAAGAGACCTTGAAACAATCAACCTGAAGCAAGCTCGTGATCAACCTTTCCTTGAGATGATTCATTGAAGACAAGTCATGGTGTGAAGCTTTTGAAGAAACCCAAGATGTGTTCAAGAAAAATGAGCAAGAAAAATACCTCCCTTACTAAGAGGGAGTGTTCTCCCTAAGACAGGGAGAATGGTGTGACTCTCCTTGAGAGAGAGAGAGAGAGAGAGGGAGCTGGTTGTTCTTTATGACACTTCTCAATGGACTGAGTTGTGTAGAGGACGTCATGTTGGTCGTAGCCACATGGACGTAAATAGACCTTTCTTATGATGATGAGATGTATGAGACAAGCTGTGACGATCAAATGATGCTCATATGTGTTCCAACGTGATGATACCTCTCTATCTAAGAGGGAGTGTTGTTGTTGTAGCTACGTGAGGTATCCTCACTAGCTAAAGTCGACCTACAAAAGAAATAAAATAAAATAAAATAATTTTATTATACAAAAAGCAAAGTTGGCCCAGAGTGGAAAAAGGTCAGCACAGAACCACTATAAATACAGGTGATTCCCTCCTCATTTGGACAAGAAACCAATTGACTAAAGACTGCTACTCAAGTGCGCAAAAGGGAGAGAAGAAGATTGCAGGGTTGTAGAAAATTGATTTTGGGGTTCTTTCTTTTTGTATCTTCTCTATTTGTGATCTCTGTTGATATAGATCACTTTCATGTCTGATGTACTTGTATTATGTACTTAATCTCTGAGTAAGAAAGGTTTGTTGGATTTTTCCCGAGTTTGGGTTTTTCCCGAGTTTGTTATTGTGCTTGATTATGTGAAAATTATACTTCTATATCATTAAAAATCTAACACATGCTCACAAAATTTATCCCATGAAGCCATTCAACAATTTGGACAAAAGGGAGGGGTGCCAAGCCCCCTTCATTAGTGCATGTTTATTCAGTTTATTGAAATTGGAGGGGCATTTAAGGCCACTTCGTCCTTTCATCACCTCCATACATGCAATGACAACTTGCCTCCTTATCACGCCCTTTGTTCTAAGTGCCTTCATTCCCCTCTTCATTTCCAAGCATCTTTGCAATAGCTTTTTGTCTCATATGCCTAGAACCTATAATAACCACTACAACAAGCTTATAAGAAGAGTTTTACCTTGGTGGTCATCTTTGATAGATATATAACCATCCTTCATTGGATTCCAAGACACCCTCTCACTTTAGAAGCATTCTCCTTGCCTCCCTCTCAAGGACGGGGTTATTTAGGACTAGTGTGTGGGATGCTCCACGTTTGTTGCCCCGATATCCTTAGCATGGACCCTCATTGTTTCAAGTGCGGAGTGGAAGAGGAATTCCATTGGTGATAATGAGAGCAAACCTAAAGCAACATTTTCATTAGCAACTCAAGCAATGCAATTATTGTTGGATAATTTTGTCTCCCACTTATGCTCATTCCTACAACATCCAACTCCTCCTATCAAGTTCCAAGTATTTCAAGCATGTTTGTAGCATCTAATAGAATGGGAAATCAAAGTTCAATCCTCAATGTTGACACTTAAAGCTAATGCATCAGAGCTAGAAGCAATAACTAATGTGCCATAAGAGTTGGTTATGCATTTATCAACATTTGCTAACTTTATGGCCGAACTCTTGGTACCCTCACCTCGCCATCACGCCCTTGGACCTCTAGAGGAAATAATATGTAATTTAGGTTCTACAATCCATATGGAATCCGTGGTTAGTGCCTAAGATGGTCATTGAAATCAGTTTGAAATGTAATTAATGTTTTTCCTTCATTTGTAACTTTTAAGGCATTATAGTAGGCAATACTATAGTCGATATTGGAAGCATAAGATCTAGATAAGACTATCAAGCCCTAATATAGAACTTCTACACCCTTTTATTATTGGTCATAGTATACCCAAATTTTGTACTATTCATAGTATAAGTTAAGCCGCCGCCTTTTGAGTCAATACAAATTAATTGTTTCAATTAAAAAAAAAGTGTATTGTTGCTAAGGATGTTATATTTAAGTTAATCATATTTACGAAAGTTTTAATGATTTTTCACAACTTCTCAAGGAATAACTAACATAGATCCATCTTAAACTCCAAATCTTTTAAGCATTAAGAGGGATCAAAACGAAGTTGATCCTAGCTTAAGATAAAACTATGTTGATTTTATTGGTTTTTAAATTTTGATTTATAAGAATGGATGTGACATTTTTTAATTTGTTTTCTGTAGAAAAAAATCCTTTGTTTTATTAGAATAACATGGACTGTCCTGTAAGGACTTACATATCTTGCTCCTTGAGCTTCACATAACTGCCATTACAGGCCTTTTTTCTCAAAATGGCCTTTATGATTTTTCTTATAACAAAAACTAGCTTCTTCCAAAAGAACTTATACAATAGAGACTTCTTCATTTACAGAACCATCCTTTAGTTCCTGAATAACAATTAAACTACGATCTATTGCCAAAGCAAGTTTTGAAATTTCATCAACTTCAGTGTTCAGTTCATGGTACACATGTGTAAAGGACACAGCCTCGAAAGAAGCCAATTGATCTCGAATGCTGAAGAGAAGATGTTGCAATGGAGGAGAAGAAATATGGATCTTACTATTAGCCCAATCAACCACCATTTTTTAATCCCCCAATATCTGCAACCAATCTATATTCTTGGAGCCTTAGCGACTTTCAAGACTACCCATAATGTTGAGAGCTCTACTTTGTTGTTTGAGCAATGTCTTGGAGCATATTTTATATTGAATTTATGGGTTTTCGACAAGAACATAACAACCCCAGCACCACCTAGTGGCGGTTCACCATGACTCGCCCCATCACAATAAGCCCACGAGATCCTTTTATCAATGACTTGTGGAACCAATTTTCTTTGATTGGGTGGCTTCAACTCGACTTTACGCTCCTTTTCCACTGTAAAACAAGAGCAATTGTCACTTCCAGAGGGACTCAACTATCCTTGAAAATGGCAGAGTTGCGTGCCCACCAAATTCCATAAGAAAAAGCAGAAGGAAAGGCTTTCATACTACCTATCGCCAGCTCGTTCCACCATCTTTGTATTCTCTGATCCAACGAGATATTGTTCCAAGTAGCATTTGGTGCCAGGTCTTTAGAAGATGTTGACCATACTGCATCTGCATATGGACAAGAAAGGAATAAGTGAGCAATGGATTCCTCGTCTGACTTGCATAAAACACATTTGCTCGAACAATTCCACCCTCTTTTCTTTAGGTTATCCCAAGTAAGTAGCTTGTTGCTTAACACCATCCACAGAGTGATTTTATATTTTAACAGGCCTAGGGCCTTCCAAATTACTGTCCACCACCACAACTTTTCCTCATCAAAAGAATCTCCAACGAAGGCATCATATCCAACCTTTGTTGAGAACTCCCTAATGACAGAATTTTTTGACCAAGCTAATTCATCCTGCAGCTCCGGATCCAAATGGATAAAATTTGATACCAGTTTATTTACATACCGAGACCACTCCGCCGCATTGTCACCACTTAGCCCGAGTTCACTGGGGGATTTCCATACTCTTCTTCCCCGTTCCCGGGGTTTTGAGCTTGGACATCTGTTAGAACCAAGATTCTTTGCTCCTTGAGCTGAACAATAGTTGAATAAGAAAGTTTATAGTCATGTCCTGTGCCTATCCAGGGATCCTCTCCAAGCCAGACCTTCCTTCTGTCTCCAATATTCCAAGCCGCCCATTTTCCTATCAATGGGAAAGCTTAGACTAGAGATTTCCATCCAACTGAACCATTTTGTGAGATTTGACCGGCTGCCTAAACCAGTCCACAATTGAAGAACTTGGGCAATATTTAGAACTCAAGACCCTTCCCCAAAGCGAAGACGGATGCTTGGCCACCCTCCAGAGAGATTTGGTAGCCAATGATTGGAAAAAGAGAAAAGGATTCTCCGGTCCCGATCCTCCTAGTTCTTTAGGATTAACCAAAGTAGTCCATTTTACCAAGGGAATCCCTTCCACCTGCTTTCTTGCCATCCATAAGGACGAGTAACACTTCTTTCTAATATTTGATAATATCCCTCTTGGGATGTAAGCAATAGTATCCTAGTACACAGGGATGCTCTGCAAGACTACTTTTAGAAGGGTGAGGTGACCTCCTCTGGACATAAATTTGTTGGCCCAAAAAGAGATTATTTTCTCGATTTTCTGATACAACCATAGCCAATCATTGAAAGTGTATGAATTAGGTTTTAGAATAAAACCTAAATACTTAAACCCCTCTGAGAGAGGATTCATAGGGAAGGAGACAACCTCCTTCATGTAGGCATGTAAATAATCAGGGATTTGATTAACATATAGGCTTGATTTCTCTACATTTATTACCATAACTGTTGCTTTTTTGTACAACTCTAGGATTGAGGAGATGCCTTGAAGATTTTACGGCATGCCTTCCCCCATCATTAACACATCATCCACAAACAAAATATGGGAGAGCTTTTCAAAATCTGAAACTTGGACACCTTTTAAAACACCAATCAATCTAATCTTACACTGTGAACTAATTTGCTTAGAGCTTCTGCTACTAAAAAGAATAGGAAAGTGGAGAGAGGGCACCCCTGCCTTAAACCCCTTGAAGACTGGAAAAAAGGTGAGGGGTATCTGTTTATTAGGACCACAAATGAAGTAGATTATATACATCCCATTATCCAATTAACTGTGTCCAAAGAAACCCCAATCTGAATAAGCAGAAGTCGAATAAAGGTCCAACTCACCCAATCATATGCTTTAGAAAGATCCAACTTTAGAGCGAACGCCTTGAGTTTGAATTTGTTGATTGAGTGTATAGCTTCTTGAGCAAGAGAGACTGCATCAGTGAATTTGATGTTTCAATAAGAACCCATATTGCTCTTTACATATTATGTCACTCAGAACAGGTTTGAGCCTTTGAGCTATAATTTTTGCCATCAGTTTATATATCATATTGCAGCAGGAGATCAACTTGAAGTCATTGAAAGAAGAGGACCTCTTCCTTTTAGGAATCAGGGCAAAAAATGTAGAGTTTAGGGAACCCGATAATTTCCCAGAACACTTAGATTCGCGGACCACCTTCAGCAGGTCCTATTTAATAAGATCATAAAAACCAATGAAGAATTCCACTAAGAACCCATCTGTCCCATGACTCTTTCCTTTTTGAAACGAATGGAGAATATGTTTCACCTCTTCTTCATCAACCTCAACTCCTAAAGAATTATTCATCACTTCTTTGACAAGCCTAGGAAAGAGTGTCAATATATGAAGAATCTCTTGGATTGGACATCCTTTGACTTAGAGAATAAGGCCTTAAAATAGTTGACCCCTGCTTGTGCTTTCTCCAAAAAGGAGCGAACTAGATTCCCCTGAGCATTCTGAATTTCTGAAATTGTATTGACATTCCTCCTGTGAGAGGCATAATGATGAAAGAATATGGTATTGTTGTCACCTTCAGAAATCCAAATCGGTCTGCTCTTCAACCTCCATAGTTGTTCCTCTTTAGCCAGCAAAGAGCTTCTCTTTTGTTCAAGATCTTTTAAAGATTCTGTCTCTTTCTCAGGGAAAACCTCGGTACTGTTCTGTGCATAAAGGTCTGCTACCTTGGCTTCCACTTCCTTTAGCTGAGCCTATTGCTTAGAGTTATAGCCCTTTTCCCACTCTTTTGAGACTTTTTTAACCTCTACCATGTTTTCTGCAAACTGTTGCATGTAGAAGTGAGGGGCCCCTTCTTATAAGGGCTTCCAGGTGTCCTATATAAGCTTTCTATAATCCTGCTCTTCCAACCAAACCAGATTGAACTTAAAGGGAGTAGGTGGGCTAGAATCCATGTTTTCAATTGACAACACAGTGGGGCGATGATCTGACAAACCGCCCGAATCCACCCAAGAACGGATCGTCAGAGGTTCGCTGAATAAATTTTTCGATACCAAAAACCGGTCCAGATGCTTTGAGATAGCATTTACCCCACTTCTTTTATTCCTCCATGTTGTCTCTATCTTCAGCGGGGCAATGTCAATTAAACCTTTCTCTTCAAATTTTGAACTGAAAAAACCACTCAATGCATCTAGCCTTGCAAGCGAACCCCAAATTTATCTTTCAGAGAGGGTGAAATTAAGATCTCCCCTTACAACTATATTCTAAGAATCCAACAGCCCCGAAGTGAAGAAAGGCTCCCAAAAAGATCGTCTCTCATTAAAAGGGCCATTAAAAGGGCTATACACATTAAAAATATAGAAGGTCACACCTATTGCCTTATCCTCGAAAATTGAATTTAAAGCTGACTCATGGGGGATGACTGAGACAACTGTCAAGGGAGGGCTCCAAGCCGTTAACAAACCACCCGAATGACCATCATAATCAATAGTCGCAAAGGACCAATCTTTTAACCATGGGTTTACGGCTTCCTGAGCTTTCCTTCCACAAACCATAAGAATGGATGTTACATATCTCATCCATACCAAGCTGTTATTTTTTAAATTCAATATAAATATTATATCGAGTCAGCTTATGCCATGGGCCACTTCATCCTTAAGCACAAACATTGCATATTTCTCTCACAATGATTTTTATAATTTACCTCGCTTCTCTCAGTACAACAAGAGATGGCTCTAAATAATAAAAAGTTTACAAGCCCAAAAGTATATATCTTCCACTTTCATTGAAATTTTTTATTGGAAATAACAAACAACATGAGTCAACAAAAAAAGTATTAATAAAGCCAAAGTTATCAAACGTTACCAAGTTATCAATCTTACATAATCAATTTATTGAAACAAAAGATAAAAAAAGAAAAAAAAAATAGAGAAATTGATTAATTATATAAATAGATCTCAATGATTTTATTGATGCAAACAGATGTATAAAGACACATTATATGTTGAATTTAATATCAGTGAACTTATACCATGGGTCACCTCAGCCTTAGACATAAACATTCTACATTTCCTTCACATTAATTTATATAATACACTTCACTTCTCTTAATATAATAAAAAACAATTTTAAATAATAAAAATTAAAAATATAGATCTTCCAATTTCATTGAAAATTTTGATTAGACATAACAAATACCATACTCAACAAAAAAAATATTAATAAAACCAAAGTTATAAAATATAAATAAAATTGAAACAATCCTAATAAATAAATAAATAAATAAAATTAAAATGTCTTATACAAGGATACAATAATTTATGCACCTATTTTAAAGGAAATTTTTACAATAATTTATGCACCTATTTTAAAGGAATTTTTTTACATGAGCAATATAATAATGTAGTGTTGATAAAAGTGTTGAGAATTTTATTGTAGCATTGGTGATAGTGTTGGGAATTTGAATATAATTATATGCTTATACTTTCAAATCTTCCATAAATAATTTTATCACAATTTAAACATTAAGATTAAGATTAGGAAGGTATCAATAATTCTCACACTTATAATTGTTAGGAAAGTTATAACTTGCAATCAATTTTTGTTTCTATTAAAATTTGTTTTGATTTATTAAGAGGGCTGTAATTTTCAAAGACAAGTACGTTGAATTATTTCACATAATTCTATATATAAGTAGTTCCTATAGTAATTAATATCCAAATAAGAAATCCCAAAGCTTACCTTAAGAAGTATACAACTTTCTAAGATATCCAATACATGAATATATAGATTTTTTATGCTTTCAATCCATACAATGTAAGCTAGTAAGAAAGTGTTGAGGCCCATGAACTACCTTCTAAAACAAGGTTCATGAATCAACTACTCTTGGTTGCTTGCAAGTATACAAGGTATTAGTCCTTTCTAGGTGAAAGTTAGCCATTGTATAAAATAATCTTCAAGCTCTTATGTATGCAAATATCATTGCAAAGAATAATCTATTCCAAGAGATATTGGTGTGAACAAAATCTATCGCCTACTACCATTTGAATGGTTCAAATTTCATGTTTCAAGACAAGAATGAAAAACATTGACCCTCTTCAACTCATGAAACTATACACAATAAGGGTATGAATTAACCATGTAGTTGCCAATCCTTGTTCATGAACAAATAATGGAAAAGATTACTAGCCTAATAAATTTAAATGGCTCAAAATTCATGTTACTCTAGTGCAAGAATGGATGAAGCATAATTAGTATGAAAGGCATATAAGAGATATGCATGGTGTCCTTATCTTATGTTGATTGTCATGTGCCACAACCTATTGTACAACATGTTATGTGAGCTTGTAAGGCCATGACGCTTATGTAACAAGATTTTTGGGAACCTAATGTGCATAACATGTTATGTGACCCTATAAGGCCACATAGTTTGTGCAATAAGAGTAGTGAGAACCAATGAGAAGTTCCCTTAATATAAGTTTACAAATAGACATTTTAATTGCCTTTTGCGATTTGAATCATCAATATATTTATGACTTTTTAAAAAATCATAACTTAAAGTAGCCAAAAAGTGTCATGAACCAAAATCCTTAAAATCGCATAAGAGACAAGAAGTACAAACCATGTACAACAATGTGAGGGTGGAGCACAACTCCAATATACATAAAAGATATAAGTTACACAATAACACCTTAAATAAGACGAGATCCTTCTCCAATTACCCCTAGACATTCAGATAATCATTTCCCCTATTCTCAACAATGAATACATTACCCCTATATATACCTATTCACTCATTACACATGTGGTCCCTTCATTAGGGTTGATCACTATTATATATACATTTACATCAATACATATACATTTAACCCCATATATACCCCCATTTGGGTCATATCATGTACCTTTAACCCCATATATGACCCCCTTGGATCATATCAAAAAGTTCTCTTAATAGAAACTTGCAAATAGACATCTTTCATTGTTTTTTGCAATTTGCACCATCAATATATTTATGACTTTCATAAAAAGGCGTACCTTAAAGTAGTAAAAAATAAGTAAGCATTGCACAAGAACATGGTGTTAAAACCTAGGGTCTTTTGATTGCAAGAATACAAAGTAGAAAAAATCGAATAAGAATTAAACAAGAATATATTGTCACATGTAGAGTCGAGAAAGTGAAGCATCAAAAAATTGTTTGAGGAAGATGGCGAATACATTCACTGGATCATTTGAACATGTCTTAACACTTTCATATTTGAATTGATAAAGAAATAGAAAATGCCACAGAGCTCATTAATTCACTAATCAAATATTTGATACTAAAAGTTGCAACCTCGTCTTTATCAAGATCACTTGCACTTACATCACCATCACCAAGTATTGTCTTAAAAGTATCTAGCACACATTGAAGTTGCACTTACATCACCATCACCAAGTATTGTCTCGAAAGTATCCAGCACACATTGAAGTTGCACTTACATCACCATCACCAAGTATTGTCTTAAAAGTATCCAGCACACATTGAAGCATTGAAGCAACCAACAATAGTGAAAATAAAGCCAGGCAACAAAACTGAAGTGCAAGTAGTATTTCCCTTATGTAAGTATGCCAAAAAATGATTTATGCTTTGATTTCATAATTGTAATGAAAACGGTGATGATTGTGATTAAATAGGAATGAGAATGTTGCCACAGTAATGCCCACATAGTTTGACAAATGAAGAATAAAACTCAACAAAATGACAAAATAAACCAATCAAATCACAATGGGTAGCGACCTTGTTTCTACCAGCATTGTTTATTACCCTACAAATGGAATACTAGTGGAAATCGTTAGCATATTTTTTTGCCAAAAAATTTAAGTAAACACAAACAAAAGCTTGATAAACAACACCAATAGCTTGACTTCAACAATATATTAAATGTGTTCTTTTCAACATACTACAATACAATTGCTTATGTCATTGCAATCTAATTTGTATTAATTGACAACATAGGTCAAAATATTAATTCACTTATAATTCTAAAACTTTTCATTAATAATTAAAAGAATTAAGTTTCATTAAATAATTATATCAATAATAATAATAGTAATATTATGTCAACAATTTCATGAAAGGCATGAGGTCCTCGTGCAAAATATCATATTGTCGTAATATTTGGATTCATGTGACAACTTTTAAAATACATGAATGAAATTTTAACATATATAAAGTTTTATATATATATATATATATATATATATATATATATATTAATCATAAAAAATTAAAAAATGTTATATTATTATTTAAAGATAAAATATAATGAAATAAATTAGAATTTTTACATTTTAAATAAAATATAAAAAATTGACTTAATGTTATTAAATTTTGGGATGTTAGAAAATTGAAATATTTGGAAATCAAATGACTTAATGCAAAGCTAAACTAAACTAAAATTAACTAAAATTAATTGTTATTTTAAAAAGTAATAAAAAGCAATTTAAAATGAAGAAATTACCAACACACGTTAATTGTTATATTAAAAAATAATAAAAAGCAATTTAAAATAAAGAAGTTAGTTACCAACACATGTTTGTGTATCTAGGGCAATACTTTTGAACAAAGTGATATCTACACCTACCTTGCAATATAATGGAGGTATAAACACATTAGGAGTTTGTATATTTTTTACTCTCAAACACATGGCCTTGGTAGCAAAAAGGCCAAGGGCACTTCGTAGACATGTTTGATTACACCAAATGTTTGTGTTTACTAGTTAAACAGTTTTCTCAAGAATAATATTAAATTCATAATCATTGTGACTAATAACCTTAAAGGATATATGGTATTTTGTAAATAGATAGTGGATGTAAATCTAAATTTTAAGTTTTTCTTACTTGTTAATCCTACTTCAAAGTGGATTTTTCTTAATTCAATATTCTAATATTTTAGCTAAATTGTAAATAGATAGTGGATGTAAATCTAAATTTTAAGTTTCTCTTACTTGTTAATCTTACTTCAAAGTAGATTTTTCTTAATTCAATATTCTAATATTTTAGCTAAAGAAATTTTCAGTACTATTTTTTATTAGTAAATCTTTAATTCAACAAAATATAAACATAAAATCATCAATCTTAAAGTTATATTACTTTTTCAAAAAATATTTATAATAAACATCATTCCCTCTAAAAATAAATTCTTAACATAACCATAATGATTTAAAAAATAAAGTTTAACCACAAGTTTTAAATTTGATATTGGCTATGATATCATTATAAATAATTAATATAAATTTTAAAAAAATTATAATTGAAAAGATTAAAAATGCATATTATTAATTTTAGAAAACACAAAAATATTATCAACATAGTTACATAACCCAAAAATATATATATAAAGAGGAATACAAATACATTAATATATTACATGTCTCATCACAGTAAAATATATTAAAGAATGAATAAATTTTAATTCTACAAAAATAGATGTAAATATGCAAATGTGCATCAAATATATCAATTTTCAATCAATAACATAATAAGCAACCCTATATGCTTGTAGTTTGTGAGACATTTTGTTAGATAAATCCATTTAAGGATAATCAAGTCCCGGCTAGTGACATTGACATTCATTTTTAGTTGGTTTATTTTGAGATAAATTTTGCAATCACACCTCGAGAAGTTGAAAGAGCTTTAGATGCTGCTCTAGTCGTTGTTGGACTACAATATATCCTACAAAATAAAAAAATAAAATATTAAAAAAATAAAAAGAAAATAAAATATACATTTAAATAAAAAACCTATACAAAAAGAAAATAATAAATAATAAATAATTTTCACTATAAAAATATATCAATACATAAAAACTCAACATGTAACTTTTGACATTCTTTGTTCCTCATCCATTATATCCATTAATAAATAATTTTCATTATAAAAATATATCAATACATAAAAACTCAACATGTAACTTTTGACATTCTTTGTTCCTCATCCATTATATCCATTATTGTAGCACATTACTGTTACACATTCTTGTATAAGTAGGTGCCCATTTGCACATTCCAACTACATGTTAACTACATGTTTGGAAAGTTTGCATCCAACTTGGTTGTTTTTTCAAACCATTTTTTCTTTATTTATTTATCATTTCAAACTTTGTACAGATTTTGCCGTTTCTCCTTATTAGCTGACATCTTAAACCACATTTTAAAATTTAAAGAAATTTCTCAAAATATCTTAAAGCTTTTAGGAATATTTAAAATATATATATAAAATAATAATATTAAAAAAACAAATTTAAATTTATATTGTTAATTTTAAAATAATTTGTAATAATAATAATCATTTATTTTTAAAGTTACAGCTAAGCCAGCCACCAATTTAGTGTATGAGAACCCTTGTTTGTTGGAACAAGGGACCTTCTCCGTAACGATGTAACTACTAAAGTCTACATAAGTGTACATACTCTACCTCCCTCTGGATTTGAATCTATGACCTCCTAGAAAGAAACACACGTTCTTAACTGTTAGGCCCACTTAGGCTATGCACATTACAAAATGTAAATACACAAACTTATTAGTCCATGTCTATGACAAAACTATATGTTTCGTCTTTCTCTATTAATTTGTATGTTGATATTAAATATGTGTGAGGTTCAATAAAGTTTAAATATTTGTTTCTATTTAATTGTAATTTTTAAATAAAATAGATTAATGTGTCAAGTTAATATTGGAGTAGGACTCATTGGACTATTTTTATCATTAAACGCATTGAATAAAATAAAAAATCCTACATTTATTATCTATCTAAATATTGTTGCTCAAATAGAGTGACACAGGCCTCAGGGAACCAAATTGGGTCTACCATAAATGAAACTAACACGTGCAACATTCCATACACATTTTTTTACTAAGGATTGGACCACTTGTGTATTGCATACTAAGATAGTTGTCATCCACATTAACTTCCATTGTAATGGAACCACTTGTGTATTGCATACTAAGATAGTTGTCATCCACATTAACTTCCATTGTAATGGAACAGTGATATGGGTAGATTGGCAGATCCACCCTCTAGATAAGCTTTCCAAACTCTATAATGTTCAAGCATTTCATAACTATCTCATAAAACAGGCACAACAACATATCTTCATTACCCTAATATGAAAACATTTTTAATAGAGATTGCAATGCAAATAAAGTCCACTTCTATCATTTTTCAATATACAATCGATCTAGAATAAGATAAAACACCTAAGATTTCTATCTGCTTTGCTAGGTTTTAGCAATGCAACTGTCCAAAAGGTATCTTTCTCAAGAAATGGAAGTATAACACAAGATAAAATACCTAAGATTTCTATCTGCTTTGCTAGGTTTTAGCAATGCAACTGTCCAAAAGGTATCTTTCTAAAGTCCACTCTACAATTATGCCATGCCAGCTGAATAACACACTATATACATCTAAATGTTCAGACCCACCACTTTATATATAATGCATTTGTGCATTCAATGTATTTATTCAAGCATTAAACAACATGCATCGCTCTTTGTATGGGCATTGTTGTAGGTAAATACCAGTGCTCATGGGCTTGAGGCGAATGGTTGTAGGTAAATACCAATGCTCATGGGCTTGGATAATGCATTACTTGTGTAGCATTTTGATGTATATCTTTGGAACAACTCAAATGGATGGTTGAAGGTAGTCACCACACCTTATGGAGAGAGTGTAATGCAGTGAGGTACAATTACACAGGGTCTAAACAGAGCACAAGCAGATAGGCTCCAACTAGTGATCCAATCAAAGGAATAGTTAAGCTATAGGTTCAACCAATGATTCAATCAAGGAGAAATCAAGTTACCCGTGATTTATAAAGCTTAACAGAGGATGCAATGCCATACTGTGTCATAGCATGTGGTCTACACGGCAAATAACCACACCAGCAAACAAAGCAAAGGAATATGATGCAATTCTGGGTTGTTTCTTGTGATTTACACAGTGCTCGAGCAATTATTTAACCTAGTGATCCAACAAACCAACAATTGGGTTGTGGACACTCACCAACGTTCAAAGAAAATCAGCTAAGTGCTATGAGGGTTCAATTGGGTATTAACTTCATCGATGTCAACAAGATTAATTACCACCAGAATAAAGCAAGCAGACAGAAAACCACAATCATGCAGCAATTAAAAACAATAGACACAGAGATTACCCTGGAGAAAAACTGAAGGAAAAACTCCAACATCGAATGGCTTTGCCCAGTCTTTATTTCTCAGCAATTGTAGAATTACAATGGTGTTTATCTCTATAAAATATTATAGATTACAATCACAAGAATTTTATTTAGCATTGCCTCACTTCTCCACCAAAGAAATCCTTCTGCATCATTGCGAAAGATTTTATAGGCAGTGCTGGCTTGTTGGGAGCAGTGGGAGGCCAGGCATCCCTATCCCTTCAGCTCCCTAACTGCAGTGCTTTTCCTCTCCCTTTGTCTTTTCTATGCAGTGTTCCAATTAGAGTTCTTTTAATTTTTGTTTTTACTTTAACTTTTAATCTTTAGTGCTTAAAATGGCAGTGCGGCACTTTGTAGGCAAGTGGAAGTTGGTTGAACTAGCACAAAGCCCTTCACATTGTCAACCGCATCCTCCTATGTAATGTCCCCAATTTTGGATTCCCCTATTTGCGCTTGGAGACGCTTCCGGGCTTGTGTAAGCCAGCTCATAAGAGTGCGATTATGTCATTGGTGAGCTCGGAGGAGTTTTATGGGGCCCATCCTAGTCCATTGACCCTTATTCATCATAAGGATCATTTCCGCGCAGTCCGTTTGAGGTTCCGTTGCATTCCGGTGATTCCCATAAATTGGGAGAATTATTGGGCATAAATTAATTAATGGCATGAAAGGTGTTATTTGGGGCATTTTATTTGAAGGAACACTTTAGTGTGATAGCTCCTTGGAACCAGGACGAAGAGCGTTAAATGATGGAAGGACGAAAAAGGGAATTAAATTAATTGTTTAAGGTCACCTAGGCCAAAAGCATATTCTAAGTGACATTTGATAATTAATTAACCTAGTGACTTTATAAAAGTCACTTTAATAATAATTTGGGCAGAAAAGGTAAAGTTGCGCCTAAGGGGGTCAAAATGAAATTAAATGGGGAAGGAAAAGATCATGTTTTCAATAAAGTCAGTTTATATTATTTAAAAGTGAGAAAGTGTCGAGGGAAGTCAAAAAGTCACAAAAAGGGAAAAAGTGAAATTATAAAAAATGACATGAGAGCTCATTCTCTCCATTCTTGTCATTTGCATTTTCAAAAATAGAGAGCTTTTGAGCTTAGGCTTTCTCTTGGACGAAACCCTAAGGGGGAGGAAACGATTTCGGTAGTGAGACTATATACCCTAGTCGTCTTAGAGGAGAGATCACCAAGATTTCTCTATTGGGCTTCAACACTATGGATTGTTATTGAAGATTTAACTCCAGATCTGAGTTTTGAAGAAGATTTTCCATGGCTGTGAGGGAAGGCACAGCCATTGTTGAAACCATTAGCTCCCAAGACAAAGTTACACTTTAGATTCATCATTCATCAGTTGGATGGGCACGTTTGGAAGAGAAAATTAAAGCAGCTGCCACGAGTTTCCCGGAGGGCGCACTCTCTGTTGGTTAACAAAAGCATGGGAATCAAATCTGCAGACATCTCTTAGAGCAGCGATCTACTGCCATGGAGAATAGTTGCCGAGTGAGGGAGACTCATGTTCGTGACAGCCATTTGAGGAAAAATCTGAGAGAAAATTAATGAACACCTGTAGCAGCCTGCAAAAGAAAATCGTGGTCATCTACAGCAGTCTTCATACTTGTTTGGGGTGCATCAAATATTAGTAAGGGGGTCGAGTTACTCTTGACAAGGGACAGCCATCAACATATCAGCAGTTTGGGGCCATTGAGGGTGAGTTAGTGCAAGAACTTCGACCATCATTTCCCAGGCATGTAACCCCTTTATTTCTGAGCAATATATAGAGTTAAGATTGCTGGTTTGAATTTGACATTTTGTTTCAAATAGTGGAATATGTGGTATATGTTATGAATACAGCATCTTTCATGTGAAACTCAACTTAAATAATCATAAACAAGCTCCAGGCAATTACACTTTCAGATCTGATATTTAGACAGTCAGCTACAGCGAAACTTCAAAGTGTTAGTGAAAATTCCATCTACCAATACCATAGTGAAGAGAGGGCAGAACTCAGTTTTTAAGAAAGAATGCAACCTACAGCAGCCTAGTACCAAAGTGTTTAAAAGAACTCCAAGCCAGATTTACTCGTCTTCATCTACTGCCAGTAGTATTCAAAGTGTTTGTTAAATGTATCAACCAACATACAGTGAATGAGTTCAAATCTGATTTCTGGTGTGGTCTACAGCAGTACTGATTGGTAATCTCAGGCACATGGCATTCTTTGATCACTATGACTGCTCAGATTGTCTTCTATGAATTAGCTTGTGTGTGTGTCGCCAAACATTACACCAATTAGACTCATACCAAACAGTGAATGAGTTCAAATCTGATTTCTGGTGTGGTCTACAGCAGTACTGATTGGTAATCTCAGGCAAATGCCTGAGATTACCAATCAGTACTGCTGTAGACCACACCAGAAATCAGATTTGAACTCATTCACTGTTTGGTATGAGTCTAATTGGTGTAATGTTTGGCGACACACACACAAGCTAATTCATAGAAGACAATCTGAGCAGTCATAGTGATCAATTTGAATTTACAGCAGAAAATTAAGTGTTCGTAACTTCACAAAGTCCTTAGCCATCCTAGTAGATCATTTGAAAAGATCTAGGCCATATTGGTTGGGGATATTACAGTGGTATCAGAGCTGGTTTTCCTGCCAGACTGAGGGGAAAATCAGTGGAAACATGAAGGCAATGAAATATATCTTGGATGAAAATTTGAAAAGGTTAGCATCACTTAACTACATGCTTCGATATCAGGAGCATTTGGCATTGGGTGATGAGGTATGTGCAGCATTGTCTTTCCAGGACTATTATACCATCAAGTACGGAAGCTGGCCCAAGGAATTGGACAAGGATTCAGTAAAATGCACAGGGCAGAAGTTGAAGGGAGATGAGCAGGAAGGACAGGAGAAGAAGCCTGCATCTAGCCAGATTGAGGACTTGTGCATAGGGGAAGACCAAACAACAGCATGCAAGGACGATGGCACGAGCATAATAGATGGGACGAGAGAAGAGGGGTTCAAGTCTGAAGGGGTTTGTGAGATGAATGCTTCACCTCACGATGGGATTTTGACAGGACCCCAAGATGACTTCGTGGAAGTGCATGTGTGCAATGGGGATGACAAAACATCAACCTATCATTCACCATTAGAGCTATGCTATGAGGCTGATAACGTCAATACACATGATGGACATGTCGATAGCATATTTGGTGATTCAGACAGGGAAGAAGAGGATTTGGGGAAGTGTGATGTTGGAAACAAATCAAAAAATTTGGTAGAGAATTGTCCCCGTGAGCCACATCATTTGTCAGGGAAATTGCAGGTAAGCAAAGACAAGATTATGGCAGCCATGAGGCATTTTGATGATATGCAGGCATTAGTGGCAGATCGTTGTTGAAGAGACAGATCGTTGTTGAAGAGATACAGTGACACACGATAGTTTGGGAGGATGGCCTTCCCTTGCATTTTTCCAGGTACTTAGAGAGGCATTGGTAGTGATGAAATCTAACTACCTACACCTTTCAGACAGAGATCATCTACTCATGCTCAATAAGGTGTACCATGATGCCCTCAAGGGAAAGGAAGAGGAGGTTGACAGACTTACCCATGAGCTTGGGATGACCCAGGATTCTTTGAAGAGCACTCAAAGGGCCCTTCAAGAATCAAAGATGCAGGTGGAGCAACTTCGCGTGGAGTTGAGTTGGTTACACCCTTCATCCTACACAGCAGGCAATCAGTTGTATATGGCAGCCTTGACACGGGAGGAGGTTGGTAGCAATTATGATTTGATGGAGGAACCTCATGTGAGGATTGAGCATGAGGAGCATTCAGACTTGCAGGCATTGGCAGAGAGATATGACCCTGAGGCTTTTTATTTTGCACATTTTGCAGTAGAGGGATCATGATTCACCTCTGTTCGGGATCCCATTGAAGGCTCAAGGCAGAGCCATAGGTGACAGAGTTGAGCACAATCCGTGTGAAGCAGCGAACATGGGAGTATATGCATCCATGGATTGGATGGACAGGTATATGACAAATATGGAGTCGCATTGGGATATAGGTCCAGCTTACATCAGTAGAATGTTGGGTGTAGTAGTGCATACAAGATACCAGGTGGCACAGGAGGTTACAGTTAGATACAACAGGACAGGAGAGGACCATTGGAGTTAGTCGGATGAGACAGGGGACACTGTGGCCATGACAAAGGTCTTACAGGTTGACCATGTGATCAGTGCGCTGGAGGAGATCCAGACTCTGTTGGGTTGGTTCACAGAGATTTTTATTGGGGTTGGGAGTGGTGGACTTCCAATTTGGTGGTGGGTTCCTGGCATTCCTCAGATGATAGATTGCTTCAGAGGACGATGGTGATTAAAGGGATGCAATATCAGCAGTGGGACCCCGATATTATAGTGTCGGATGTCTGGGCAGCCGATATAGATGAGATAGCCAGGATTGGTTGCTTGGAGGGACAGTCTTCTAAGGAGTTGCCCGAGTTTGTGCAACTTATGATTGCCTGTCGAATCAAAGGCAATCAAGAGGATTCTTAGGTTAGCACCTTGCAGAGCAGTGCTAGGAGCCAAGAGTATTTCACAGCTGACAGGCTAGTGTGGGACCTAGTGATTTTACCACTTACAGGAAGGTCCGGCAGAGACTCACATGGAGGGACTTTGCGAATGTTGCGTTGGGACAAATGGGGGAGCATACTATTTGTCAGCAAGGCAGGTCGGGACACACTCCTCCAATAGGGTTGATGCAACCCTTGACCTTTTCAGGGCCAAGGAGGGAGACCGTGTTGTTAGATTGCATCACAGGTTTACCTAGGTTTTAGAGCACCAATTGTACGTATGCTAGGATTAACCAGTTCACAAACTTCCCATTGATTTATTTAGAGTATGGGGAAGCACAAAGGACAAAGCCAGCTATTGGAGATATGCTTAGAGTCCTTGAGCAGCTGACAATCATTGCCAATGATCGGGACAGACTTATTTTTTCGATATTCGAGGTCGAGTATGGCAATGGATTTACAGGACATGACTTCACCTGGATGCCTATACAGGCCACTAGGTTCAGTTCTTACAGTTATTTCAGCTTGGAGTTCCAGGAGGGGAGGATATTGACAAGGCATGACAGTCAGGTGGTTATGATCAGAGTGGCGCAGCATCAGCATGCTGGGTCTTGTCTGAGAGTAGCATGGGGCCTTGGGATCTCTTAATTGGACAATTTGGCAGTTGGTACAGATGGGAGAGTCAGATTTTACTATCAAGAGCTCACTCCTATAATGCATTGGACCGGTTCCCTAGGAGAGCAATTCTATCAGAGGGGGAACAAGTATTTACAGTATTTGTTAGCTCTATTGATTTGTGACTTGCAGGTGGCCTCTTATGTTAGTACCTTGGACGACAGTACTGTATGTTGTAGGTGCTCCACACCTCTCAAGTTGGTAGCTCTATTGATCTGTGACTTGCAGGTGGCCTCTTATGTTAGTACCTTGGACGACAATACCGTATGTTGTAGGTGCTCCACACCTCTCAAGTTGGTTTGGGACCTTGGTATCATTTTCAGTTACAGTATGATTAAGTGGTATGTGTTGGAATTAGTGCAACTTCGGAAGTTATTCTTATTATATTTTATTGTATTGATTTGTACTTCCTACGGGAGATGATTTTGATGTAATTAATTATGTAAAATCCTTGAAAGAATCAATGTAAACCTCGAGGATAAATTACCCAAAGAAAAGAATTAAATAAACATTATTTTATTTTTTCCAAAGTCAAGTCGGCCCTGTCAGTTAGACAAGTCGGCCCAGTTAGGGAAAAAGCTAGTTTGGCAAGTGTATAAATAGAGAGGTTGGGTGCTTCATTTGGTCTCTCACTCAACACACACAAGTTCGCATCACTTGAAGAGGAGTTCGCATCTGCAACAAGGAGAAGCATATTTTTGGGGTTTCTAATTGGAGAGACTTTCTACTTTCTCTCTCTCATCTTTGTACTATGTTCTCAAAATTGTTCATCTCTATATGAAGGTTGTTGGGTTTTCTCCCTATTGAGTTTCCTGGGATAAATTCTCGTGTTCTTTGTTTCAGTGCTTTGTCTTTCTTCTAGTGATCCTATTGTTCATATGCAATTAAATTATACTGCTATAATTGTATGTAAAATTAACATGGTATCGGAGCAGTACTAGAAGAAGCCATTGCCGGAAGCTAGGGTTTCATTTTCTGAGGCCTTCCCTCATCAATTTGGCAGAAAAAGAGCCTTGGAAACTTCGCCCTAGGGAAGGCTCATCTTCTAGTGAAGACATAATTCAATTCTGAGAAATTTCATTTTTTGACCTAATTCTACAGTTGCAGCAGAAATTAGGGTTTCAGGTTTTGTCCTACTTATTCCACAGAATTGGCTCGACCTTACCTTCTCTCAACTCGCCTTGCTAGGGCACATCTTTCTATGGAGTTAGTTTCTCAAGAATCCAATCTTCATTTTTGACCTAGCTCCTGCTAGGGTTTCTGGTCCAGATCTGCAGTCAAGATGATTGGAATGAAGGTTGAAGATTGTCTGGATGGGGCTTCAAATTCCATATCTTGGAAGTCTAGGGTTCTTCTCATCTTGGAAGAAAATGACCTCCTGAAGTTTGTCAATGAGAAGGTTCTAGAACCAAAAGCTGAAGAGGACAAGTCTCAATGGAGAAAGAATGATGCCAGAGTAAGAAGGATATTGGTGGACTCAATCAAAGACCATTTGGTTCCTCAAATATCACAAAAGAAGACAACTAGGAAGATGTTCAAAACCCTGAAGAAGTTATTTGAACATAGTAGCATCAATGTGACTCTCACATTGAGGAACCAACTATCAAATATGAAGATGTCCAAATCAGAATCAATTGCCTCATACTTCATGAGGATCAGAGAACTAAGGGACGGGCTAAGTTCCAGTAGAGAATCCATTGATGATAAGGAGCTTGTCATTACTACTCTAAATGGTCTTCGACCATTTTGGGAGTCATTCATTCAAAGCATAAGTAGTCAAACCAAGTTGCCCAAATTTGACAGGTTATGGGTAGATTGCACTTAGGAAGAGACGAGGATAGCAGCAAGACAAACTCCATGGCACTCAACTTGAGGAGAATCAAGCATTCATGGCCCATGCCAAGAAAGGAAAGGGAAAGGGAAGAAAATTTCATAACCATAAACACCAAGGAAGGAGATCAAGCCCTCCTCCAAATCAGAAGAATAAGAAGAAGGATCTATCAAATGTATAATGTTTCAGATGCAAGACCTATGGTCATTATGCTAGCAATTGTCCAAGCTCATTCAAAAGGAAACATGAAGCCATTACTGTTGATGTAGAAGAAGATCATCACCATAAGAAGCAAAGGAATGAAGATTGCACATAATTCTTCTTCATCTCAGCTTTATCAAGTACTGTTCGCACCACTAGTGATACATGGCTTATAGATAGTGGTGCTTCTAGACATATGACTGGTTATAAAGAAAATATTTCAGAAATAGTTGAGAAAGAATCTCATCTCCGTGTTGTGTTTGGGGATGATGCAAATTATACTGTGAGAGGATCTGGGGCTACCTCTCTCCAGTTAGAATCTAGTGACACATTACATTTGAGTGATGTGCTTTATGTACCTGGCATGGAAATAAACTCGCCTCCATATCTGCTTTGGAGGACAAGGGATATAAAGTTGCATTTTCAGATGGAAGAGTTCTTGCTTGGCATAAGAACTCAAAGCATGAACACAGCAAAAGTAATTGGTGTAAGAGAGGAGAGCCTGTACAGATTGAGCACCCACCAGCTCAAGCACTAGTTCATGATTCTACCAGCATGGGTGAGCTATGGCACAAAATACCAGCTCATCTAAACTATAAAACTTTCCCAGCATTAAGAAATATAGTGACAGGTCTACCGGTGCTTCATGTAGACCATGATGGAATATGTAGAGGATGTGCACTTGGCAAGAATGCCAAGGGATCCTTCCCGAATAGTGAGAGCAGATCTAAAGGAATTTTGGATCTAGTGCACTCCGACTTGTGCGAACCCATGACTGTTGCTTCACTGGGTGGCTATAATTATTATGTAACATTTATTGATGACTACTCACGGAAGACTTGGATATATTTTCTCAAGACCAAGGAATCCGAAGAAGTACTCAGTAAATTCAAAGCACAAGTTGAGAATTTGTCGGGAAAGAGGATTAAGATCTTGAGATCAGATAATGGTGGAGAATATACTTCTACAGATTTCGATGATTTTTGCAAGGAAGCAGGAATTAAGAGGGAGCTCACAGTTCCCTACAACCCTCAACAAAATGGGGTTGCGAAAAGAAAGAATAGAACAATTGTGGAGGCAGCCAAAGCCATGATACATGACCATAGTCTACCGATGTTCTTGTGGGTAGAAGTGTCTAGAACAATTGTCTATGTACAAAACAGATGCCCTTGTAAAATTTTGAAGAACGTGACTCCAGAAGAAGCTTTCACAGGAGTGAAACCAGAAGTGGGCCACCTTCGTATCTTTGGTTGTCCAGTCTACGTTCATGTGCCCAAAGAAAAGAGGACGAAGTTAGAACCTTCAGGTAAGAAGGGAACTTTCGTGGGATACAGTGTGTTATGCAACAAATTTCCAAAAAGAGCAGAAATAGATCAAAAAGAGTACTCCACGACTTGATTGAAGAAAATATCTGAATAACAAGCCTCTTCGAGGGGGCAACCTCCTTATACAATGTACTAAGTACACAAGACAAGACAAGAAAAGATACTCCAAATGAAATGTATCCTTCCTATATATAGGAGACTAAGAGGTACAATTCCAACTAACTGACCCAAGCTGACATAACTAATATAACCATACTAATGACAATTACCACTAATGGACCAAAGTAGACATCAAATCTAATATAATGAACCACAATATAGGGGGAAATGTGCCCATATTTAGGGTTTAACATGCCCTTCCCCTTCACAAGTGTTGTCCTCAACGCTTGATTAGTTGCAGATGCCTCTATATGAAGGACTCATCTTCCCATGTCGAATCTTCAACTGGTAAGTTCTTCCACTTTATGAGGTACTCAGTAATAGCCCGATTTTGTAGTTGTTTAGTCCTTGTTTCAGTGATTTGTTTAGGTTCCAATATGACTTTTCTTTCTTCATCAAACGCTGGCAAGATTGTTTGAATTGGGATCTTGTCTCCTATTACCTTCTTTAAGCAAGAAACATGGAAAACTGGATGTACTCTTGAAGATGAAGGGAGCTCCAATTTGTAAGCCATACTACCAATCTTCTGCAACACTTTATAAAGACCATAATACTTGAGTGCTAATTTATTGTCCATCTTTAATAGCTCGAGAGACATCTGCTTGTAAGGTTGTAGCCTGAGAAATACCCAATCCCCTTCTTCAAAACTCCTTTCACTGCGATGTTGATCAACTTGTTGTTTCATCCTGTTTTTTGACATAGTCAAGTTATCCTTAAGTATCTGGAGAACTTCTTACTAGTGCTCTATGTGATCTTCCATGGCTTGAAATTTAGATTTTCCTTTTAAGGGAGATGTGATAGATGGAGGATGGTACCCATAAAGTGCCATAAATTGAGACATTTTTGATGATATATGGAAGGAAGTATTGTACCACCATTCTGCCAAAGACAACCATTTCACCCATTGTGTCTGTTTATCATATGCAAAGCAACGAAGATAGCCTTCCAAACACTTGTTCACTATCTCAGTTTGCCCATCAGATTGAGGGCGATAAGATGAACTATGAGCCAATTGAGTACCCAAACAGGAAAATAATTCAGTCCAAAATTTTTCAGTGAAAATTAGATCTCTATCACATACAATAATCTTCGAATTTCCATGTAACTTCTTAACAGTTTCCATAAAGGCTGCAACTACTATACTTGCATTAAAAGGGTGAGAGAGTGCACAAAGTGTGCGTACTTTGTGAGTCTATTAAGAACCACCACAATAACATTCTTTCCTTCGGACTTGGGTAGACCTGTGATAAAATCCATGGAGACTTCCTCCCAGCGCTGGCAAGGTATGTCTAATGGTTGTAGAAGTCCTGGGGTCTTAACTGTTTCACCCTTATTTTGTTGGCAAACCAAGCATTCAGCCACGAACCTTTGAACATCAGATTTAAGACCTTCCCAAAAAAATTCCTTCTTGACCTTGTGGTAAGTTTTCAGGAATCCTGAGTGCCCACCTATAGGAGAGGCATGTAATTCTGAAAGGACACTCTGCTTGAGTTGGGCGTTTTTGCATAAATATAAGCGATCCTTATACCATAGTGAATCATTTTTCCATACAAAAGTATATGATACATTGGAATCATTTTGTAGCTTTTGAATGAGCGTCCACACAGATAGGTCTTTTTTCCATTCTTCCCTTGCTGCTACTATCCAATCTGGTTGTAGAATGGAAATGGAATAAAGTAATGCCCCAACATTTTCATCTTTTCTGGAGAGAGCATCTACCACCACATTATGTTTCCCCTTTTTATAGATGATTTCAAAGTCATATTCCAACATCTTGGTTACCCACTTTTGTTGCTCTTCTGAAGATAGTCTCTGTTCCAAGAAGTATTTAAGACTATCATGATCTGTTTTGACCTTGAAGTGCCTACCTATTAGGTAAGGACGACATTTCTTAAGAGTGTGTAGTATTGCCAACATTTCCTTCTCATAAATGGGCTTTTGCAAGTTCTTTCCCTTGATTGGATGACTTGTGAAAGCAAGTGGGTGTCCTTCTTGCATGAAAACAGCGCCAATGCCATTTCCTGAAGCATCACATTCCACAATAAAGGTTTTTGTGAAGTCTGGTGTGGCCAATATAAGAGCTGTGCACATTGCCTATTTAAGTTGTTCAAAAGCTTGAGTTGCCTCCGGAGTCCAAGAAAATGCATCTTTCTTCAATAATGTTGTTAGAGGTGCTGCTATTCTTCCATAATTTCGAACAAACTTACGGTAGTACCCTGTTAGACCTAAGAATCCTCGAAGATTCTTCAGGTTTTTGGGAATCGGCCAGTCTATCGTGGGTTTAATTTTGTTAGGGTCTACCTTGACACCTTCATGAGATACAATATAACCCAAATACTCTTCCTCCTTCACCCCAAAGAAACATTTGGAAGGTTTTGCATATAGTTGTTGCTCTTGTAGTAGTTGTAGTACCTTGTCAACATGTTGAACATGTTCCTCCCAAGACTTGCTATAGATTAGTATATCATCAAAGAATACTAGCACAAATTTTCCAAGAAAAGGCTTGAAAATGGAATTCATCAAACCTTGAAATGTGGAAGGTGCATTCGTGAGACCAAATGGCATGACTAGAAATTCATAATGACCTTCATGAATTCTGAATGTTGTTTTTGGGATGTCTTCATCTTTCATTCTAATTTGATGATACCCAGAATGAAGATCCAACTTTGTGAATAAAATTGCTCCATGTAATTCATCTAGCAATTCATCAATGACAGGAATGGGAAACTTATCTTTAATGGTGATCTTGTTGAGCTCTCTATAATCTAGACACATACGCCATGATCCATCCGGCTTGTGTACCATTACCACTGGTGCAGAGTAAGAACTTTGGCGAGGCCTAATTATGCCAGCCACATTTCTTCAACCATACGCTCAATTTCACTCTTCTGTTCGTAGGGGTATTTGTAAGGTCTAATGTTAGGAGGAACACTTCCTGGAATTAAGTGAATAACATGATCAAAATCTGGGACAGGCGGAAGACCTTTCAAAATATCTTCAAATACCTTGGAATGTTTATTAATGACCCTTTGGAGATCTGGGGAAATAGGAGGCTTAGATGTTTGAACAGCTAATGAGCATAATTGTGCAATTACACCTTGATGTCCCTTTTTCATCAATTTTGTCATACCATTAGAGCTTATCACCTTGCTTGGTTTCCCTGTGATACCCTATAATTCATATTCATTTCCTTCCCATAAAAATTTCATGAAAAACTTCTGAAAATTAAAAGCCACAGTTCCCAAGGATTGTAACCATTGAACCCCTAAGACAACATCAACACCACCCATTGGAGTAGCAATCATTGGACTATTCAATACATATTCTCCCATAGTAAGATTTATATTATGACATTTCCCAGAGTAGTTGATAGTTCCTCCATCTGCAATCATTACTTGAAACTCTGGTGCTGGATATACAAAGCAATTGAGAGATTTTGCTAATTTTAGTGAATGAAATTATGAGTACTACCAGAATCAATCAACATTGTTACCTTTTTCTTTTTGATAAATCCTTCGATCTTGAGAGTTTGAGGAGTGCTAATTCTAGCCAATGCATGACATGATGTGGTGGGAGTAATCTCTTCAGAAGCAATATCTTCTATTTCTTCATCTGGAGAAGATTCTTGTTCTTTTGGTTCTTCCTCTTCATATTCTATGTAAAATAATTTCTTCTCACCACATGTATGTCTCTTACTATACTTGCTGTCACAATTAAAGCATAGGCCTTTTGCTCTTCTTTCCTCTATTTGTTGAGGTGTCAACCTTTGAGGTGGGTTAGAAGAAGTAACAGTATTCTCTCAGTATGTGTTGGTGGTGCTCTTTCTAGTAGCCATCGTCATATTTTTACTTTCAACCTACCTTGCCATCATGAAGGCCTTCTCCAAGGAAGGTGGCTCAAAGAGACGCACCTAATGTTGAATGTTATCCTTCAAGGTGTCAATGAAGAGATCCAACATATTATCTTTTGAAATGTTCTTCACTCTAAGGCTTAGCTTCTGAAACTGTTTGATGTGTTTTGCAACTGGACCTTTTTGCTTGAGATTTATTGATTGGATAAAGAAGGTATTGCTATTAATATCCCCATAATGTGCAACCAATTCTTCGGTGAATATAGACCAAGATATAATAGAGTCATTTTTACGGTCACAAAGCCATTGGTACCATACAAACTGATCAAGCTCTAAATATAAAGAAGCAATAGTTACCTTTTGCAAAGTTGGAACCTGGTGTAGATCAAAGAATTGCTCCATTTGGACTATCCATGTTATTGGATCATTGCCATCAAACTTTCTCATGTCAATCTTGGGAAGTTGGGTACCCCTTGGTGACCATCCCCGATGACTTCCATTACCAGAATCATTTCCTCTTGGAATATTCTTATTCACGGAAGGCTTCTCAACATGAGAATTATCTTTATCCTCCCGAGTGTCCTGGAACACATCATCACCTGTAGGAAGAGTATCCCTTGAATTTTGTATTAGATTAACAATATTTGTCATATTCCCCATCAACTTCTCCTCTAGATTGAGTAAATCAACTGTTCTCACCGAACCTTTCATATTTTCCTCCATTTTATTCAACTTCTCCTCTAAATTATCCAAATCAACTTTTTTCACAGACCCTTTAATCATATCTTCCAACTAGGACACTTGAAAAGAGAGGTCTTCCCTTTCATCATATGTTGAGGATGGGTCCTCTGGTGGTTTGGATGGAGTGTGAGTTTTTGGAATTCCTTTTGGTGGCATTTTGAACAATATAAATAGATATCACACCTTAGGTGTCATCACAATTAGATCCTTCTACTCAAAGTTAATCAAAATTAAAAATGGCGTACCTTTTCAAATCCTGATTGGAAGACAGTTTTAAGGCAGACTTGAAACTGATGTAAATTTTAAATTTATGCTCCTCTAGGTCTGAAACTTCGTACTGTTTTAGCCTGATTCGTCCTCTTTCCAATGCCACAGGTCTGACCTAATTTGGATTTACCAATAAGAATTTATTGTGAATCTCCCAACACCTCTTATTTTTGGTCTTTCCATAATAGTGAACTTGTACGGTATGCCACGTGTCCAATATTTTGTATCTGAGGTTGAAAACCCTACCATAGATATTGTGGTCCGTCTTCTTTTAGATGCAATAGGTCTCATTCAATTTGGATCTTTCATGCCCCAGATATGACCTTTTTGCTCAAAACACCTGTTTTAGACTAGTTTTTGGACTAGTTAGAAACCCTAGCTTCTGGACCGAATATCTCCGCACCTATAATGTTTCAGGATCTTAAACTTGGACCACATTATTTCGGCCTTTTTTCTAGATGGGTTTTAAGTCTCGCTCTCTGAACCCTTGTAGAAAAAAATTTATAGCGAAAATGCCAAGATGACTTGTTTCGAAGAAACCAGTCCCGAGGAAAGGGCTCTGATACCAAATGTTATGCAACAAATTTCCAAAAAGAGTATGAAATGAGCAGAAATAGATCAGAAAGAGTACTCCACAACTTGATTGAAGAATATATCTGAATAACAAGCCTCTTCGAGGGGGCAACCTCCTTATACAATGTACTAAGTAAACAATACAAGACAAGACAAGATACTCCAAATGAAAGGTCTCCTTCCTATATATAGGAGACTATGGGGTACAATCCCAACTAACTGACCTAAGCCGACATAACTAATATAACCATACTAATGACAATTACCACTAATGGACCAAAGCCGACATCAAAACTAATGTAATGAACCACAATATAGGGGGAAATATGCCCATATTTAGGGCTTAACACTATGAGTCTTCAAAGGCCTACAGAATTTACATCCCAGGATTAAGACAGATCGAAGTTAGCAGGGATGTGTCCTTTGAATAAGAGATGGCTATCAGGAAAGGCATAGAATCTGATATGGAGATCGATGATGAGGAGATGCTAGACCCAAAGGAGACGAGATCATCTCCCCCTTCAGTAGCTCAGAGGGAGTTAGCAGAGAAGGATGAACCGATCGATCCCATTGATCCAGTTGAGCCAATTGATGCTCCCACAAATGTTGTGATAGGCCGGAAGAGGCCTAGATAGGCACGACAGACATTGCAGGACGCAGAGGGGCATGAAGCTCCACATGGTACTTTTTGAGAAAGTAAGAGACCTCAGAGGTTCTCGAGTTATGTAGCATTGATGAGTCACATCATTGACTCAGAAGCTACCACTTATGAAGAAGCGTCCAGACACCAAGTTTGGAAGGATGCCATGATGGAAGAATACCAATCCATCATGAAGAATGATGTATGGGAGGTTGTATCGAGACCTGAGGGGAAGTCAGTAGTGACTTCCAAGTGGCTTTACAAAATCAAGCATGGAGCAAATAGCAATGTTGAAAAACACAAGGCTAGATTTGTTGCCAGGGGATTCTCTCAGAAAGAGGGAGTTGATTATGATGAAACATTTGCTCCTGTGGCTCGATATACTTCCATCAGGACAATCATTGCTATTGGTTCAGCTATGGGATGGAAGCTGCATCAGATGGATGTCAAGACAACCTTTCTCAATGGTGTTATTGAGGAAGAAGTGTATATTGAACAACTAGAAGGGTTTGTTGTCCATGGAAAGGAGTCTCACATATGTAGGCTAAAAAAGGCCTTATATGGACTAAAGCAAGCACCTCGTGCTTGGTATGGATGGATAGACGGATACTTAGTGAGCTTGGGATTCTCTAAGAGTGATGCAGACCCCAACCTTTACTACAAGGTTGTGGATGATGAGCCACTGATTTTGGTTCTTTATGTTGATGACCTGTTTCTCACAGAAAATGAGAAGCTTATTGTATGGTGTAAGAAGAAACTTGCCTCTGAGTTTGAAATGAAGGATCTTGGATTGATGCATTACTTCTTGGGACTAGAAGTATGGCAGAGGCAGAAGGAAATTTTCCTAAGTCAAGGAAAATACACCATTGATATATTGAAGAGATTCGGAATGTTAGACTACAAGTCCATGGCCACTCCGATGAATGCAAATTTGAAGAAGTTGAGGGACTTTGCTTCAGATTCAAATTTGATTGATCCCACTATGTATCGCCAACTGATTGGATCTCTGTTGTATCTGACGAACACCAGACTAGATATATGTTTTTTCGTGAATGCTCTCAGCCAGTTCATGTGTGAGCCGAGACATATTCACTGGGTTGTTGAAAAACATGTGCTCAGATACTTGCATGGCACTATGGGATATGGCCTGAGATATACTTCAGAATGTGACTTGAGATTGCAGGGATTTTCAAACTCAAATTGGGCCTAGTGTGCTGCAGATAGGAAGAGTACTTCCGGATGTTGCTTCAGCTTGGGTTCTGTAGTGATTTCCTGGTGTACCAGGAAGCAAACCTCAATAGCACTCAGTACTGCAGAGGCCGAGTATATGGCTGCTAGTACAACAACTCGAGAAGTTGTATGGCTTCGGAAACTCCTTGCGGGATGGTTTGGCCAGATTCCAGAGCCAACTGTGATTCACTGTGATAACCAGAGTTGTGTGCAGGATGTCATTGAATCCCGTATTCCATGACAAGTCGAAGCATATAGAGATTCGGTATCACTACATTCGTGATATGGTGTAGAAAGGTGCAGTCGAGTTACAGTATGTTCCGACAGATGACCAGACTGCAGATGTTCTCACCAAGCCTCTTCCCAGGATAAAGTTTGAATACTTTCGTGGAAGACTTAGAGTGGAAGAGAACGTGTCCCTCCTTGAGAGGGAAAGACGGCATGGAGATGTTTACCTTACTTTCACACAAGTACCTCTACTCGTCCAGGTATGGGAGGATCCCATCGACAGATGAGACAGATAGGTAGTAGATGGTGGTGTGAAGTTTGGTTCCACACAGGTACCTCTACTCGTCCGGGTTCTCAGCCAGGTATGGGAGGATCCCATCAATAGATGAGACGAACGGGTAGTAGATGGTTGTGTGAAGTTTTGATTCCACACAGGTACCTCTACTCATCCAAGTTCTCATCCAGGTATGGGAGGATCCCATCGGCAGATGAGACGGACAAGTAGTAGATGGTCGTGTGAAGTTTGTTTCTACACAGGTACCTATGCTTGTCCAGGATCTCAGCCAGGAGTGGGAGGATCCCATCGGCAGTAGAGACGAACAAGTAGCAGATGGTCATGTATGAGAGACCTTTCAGACATCCAGGTTGGATGGAGAGGCTGATACTCAAGAACTCACTGAAGGACTGGTTGAGTTGGTGCATGTTCCGCGAAGGACTGGGCTGAGCAGATGCACATTGTATTGACTCCCGATGGACTGGGATGTGATGATACTTGTCGTAATCTCCGACGGACTGTGTAGAATTGTTGAGTTGATGTATGGATCCACCGATGGACTGTGTGGAGCAGATGCATGATAACACTTCTTGAAAGACTGAGACTATGTTGACAACCTTCAGTATGTATAGAGATGATCGAGACAGATGTGATGAACAAATGAAACCCAGATGATCGTGATGCTGATGATGACCGTGTTCGAAGAATACCTTGTTGAGAGGGAGTGTTGGAATTAGTGCAACTTCGGAAGTTATTCTTATTATATTTTATTGTATTGATTTGTACCTCCTACAAGAGATGATTTTGATGTAATTGATTATGTAAAATCCTTGAAAGAATCAATGTAAACCTCGGGGATAAATTACCTAAAGAAAAGAATTAAATAAACATTATTTTATTTGTTCCCAAGTCAAATCGGCCCTGTCAACTAGACAAGTCGGCCTAGTTAGGGAAAAAGCCAATTTCGCAAGTGTATAAATAGAGAGGCTGGGTGCCTCATTTGGTCACTCACTCAACACACACAAGTTCGCATCACTTAAAGAGGAGCTCGCATCTGCAGCAAGGAGAAGCATATTTTTGGGGTTTCTACTTGCAGAGACTTTCTACTTTCTCTCTCTCATCTTTGTACTCGATTCTCAGAATTGTTCATCTCTATACAAAGGTTACTGGGTTTTCTCCCTATTGGGTTTCCCAGGATAAATTCTCGTGTTCTTTGTTTCAGTGCTTTGTCTTTCTTCTTGTGATCCTAGTGTTTATATGCAATTAAATTATACTGCTATAATTGTATGAAAAACTATCAGTATGATACTGTGGTATTACTGGTGGAGTGTCAGGGTGCGATGGCCTTGCTTGAGGACAAACAATCTTTGGGAAGGGAGGACTGTAATGTTCCCAACTTTGGATTCCCATATCTGCGCCTAGAGATGCTTCTGGGCTTGTGTAAACCAGGTCATAGGAGTGTGATTATGTCATTGGTGAGCTCGAAGGAGTTTTATGGGGCCCATCCTAGTCCATTGACCCTTATTCATCATCAAGATCATTTCCGCACAGTCTGTTCGAGATTCCGTTGCATTCTGGCAATTCCCGTAAATTGGAAGAACTATTGGGCATAAATTAATTAATGGCACGAAAGGTGTTATTTGGGGCATTTTATTTGAAGGAAAACCTTAGTGTGATAGCTCCTTGGAACCAGGACGAAGAGCTTTAAATGATGGAAAGACAAAAAAGGGAATTAAATTAATTATTTAAGGTCACCTAGGCCAAGAGCATATTCTAAGTGACATTTGATAATTAATTATCCTAGTGACTTTATAAAATTCACTTTAATAATAATTAGGGCGAAAAAGGTAAAATTGGGCCTACGGGGGTCAAGATGAAATTAAATGGAGAAAAATGTCATGTTCTCACTAAAGTCACTTTATATTATTTAAAAGAGAGAAGTGTCGAGCGAAGTCGAAAAGTCACAAAGAAGAAAAAAGTGAAATTATAAAAAAGGACATGAGAGTTAATGCTCTCCATTCTTGTCATTTGCATTTTCGAAAATAGAGAGCTCTTGGACGAAACCCTAAGGGAGAGGAAACGATTTCGGTAGTGAGACTATCTACCCTAATTGTCTTAGAGGAGAGATCAACCAGATTTCTCTATTGTGCTTCAACGCCATGGATTGTTATTGAAGATTCAACTCCAGATCTGAGTTTTGAAGAAGATTTTCCGTGGTTGTGAGGGAAGGCACAGCAATTGTTGAGACCATTAGCTCCCAAGACAGAGTTACACTTTAGATTCATCATTCATCAGTTGGATGGGCACATTTAAAAGAGAAAATTAAAGCAGCTTCCACAAGTTTCTTGGAGGGCGCACTCTCTGTTGGTTAACAAAAGCATGGGAATCAAATCTGCAGACATCTCTTAGAGCAGCGATCTACTACCGTGGAGAAGAGTTGCCAAGTGAGGGAGACTCATGTTCGTGACAGCCATTTGAGGAGAAATCTGAGAGAAAATTAGTGAACAACTATAGCAGCATGCCAAAGAAAATCGTGGTCATTTACAGCAGTCTTCATACTTGTTTGGGGTGCATCAGATATCAGTAAGGGGGTCGAGTTACTCTTGACAAGGGACAACCATCAACATATCAGCAGTTTGGGGCCATTGAGGGTGCCTTAGTGCAAGAACTTCTACCATCATTTCCCAGGCATGTAACCCCTTTATTTCTGAGCAATATATAGAGTTAAGATTGCTGGTTTGAATTTGACATTGTGTTTCAAATAGTGGAATATGTGGTATATGTTATACTTATGGATACAACATCTTTCATGTGAAACTCAACTTAAATAATCATAAACAAGCTCCAGGCAATTAAACTTTCAGATCTGATATTTAGGCAGTCAGCTACAGCCAAACTTCAAAGTGTTTGTGAAACTTCCATCTACCCATACCATAGTGAAGAGAGGGCAGAACTCAGTTTTTAAGAAAGAATGCAACCTACAGCAACCTAGTACCAAAGTGTTTAAAAGAACTCCAAGCCATATTTACTCGTCTTCATCTACAGCCAATAGTATTCAAAGTGTTTGTTAAAATGTGTCAACCAACATACAGTGAATGAGTTCAAATCTGATTTCTAGTATGGTCTACAGCAGTACTGATTGGTAATCTCAGGCACATGGCATTCTTTGGTATGAGTCTTGTTACCAACTGAGTTGTAGTTCAGTTGGACTTCAGTGAGCCTCCAATATTTGCACAATTACTTGTGCTCTTTCAGAGTTCAGAAGTTCCAAGTTTGGCCTTTTCAGGGCCCCCTTTTTTAATTTTTTGTAATGCATGACCATGCCCCACGGGATTTGTAATAAAGTGTGCTAGCATGGTGGTCTTTTGAGTGACTCGGTTCCCTAGGACTTGGCAACCAAAGAAGGTATTCCAAGGAGTTTTTTCCCTTGTTGATTAAGCTTTGCCTTCAGCTGAGTATAATCGATGAGTTTTTCTCCTACACCTCCAAAGTTAGAATACCCAAAGTGGTGGTTAGGCCTTAGGGGGTTATTAGAGTCCATTTTGTAACATTTATAAACATGCTAGACGCTAAAATAATGTCGTTTGGTCATGTACTAGGTCCCCCAGGAGTTTCAGTCAGTTCCGAGAAAAATAAATTTTCCGCATTTTTTAAGCCATTTTTTTAATGGTTTAAATGGAAAATTTCAAATAGTGATAGAAGTGCGATCCGGGGTCGGAATTTGGCGCAGGGATGCTCGTTTTCATGCTCAGAGCATCCCCTTTACCCTGGTACACGGTCTTCCTATGTTTCAGGCGACCAAAACGTCACGTGGAGCAGTTTCTGCTTATCAGAGCTATAAAATGGCACTTTAATGCTAAAAATGCATCAAAATGCACCAAGTACCAAAATTAAAATATTCAAAAAAAGGATTTTATCACATGCTAAATGACATGGCATTAGTTCGAATTGGATGAGCAACTATGCTAAAAGGTTAAACCATATGATTAGAGGTCGAATTTAAAAGGTGAGCGAATATTCTATTTGCATGTTACGCTTTCCACCTCACGTGGGCTGACTTCTCCATGGCCATGTTTGTTTTGGATGTGAATAAGTTCTTTGGTGGGCGCCTACCTCATTGGGAGGTGGCACAACCCATGTGTTTTACCTTCCATTTGAAACTCCACTCGGAACCCACACGAAAAGCTCCAACAAAGCGTGGAAACATCCATTCGCCCTCTTCTTCACGCGGATACCTCCTCCACACGGTATCTTCCTCTTTCGAAGTGATTTTCTCCAATGAGGAGTGCACCCACCTCTCTTGAGGTGGCGCATCTCCATTGGATATGAGCTATCTTGCTCTACAATCAAGGAAGAGGCCCTCCTTAGGGTTTTGCGCCCTAGCCGGCTTGCCTTATGCTATAAATTGAAGAGCTTTGGTCCATTGTTTAGGATCTGAAAGGTGGAACCTCTCCTCTATTTCTTTTGTAATATTTTCTTTGAGAATTGGAATAAAGAAGAAAGGCTTTCGAGGCTTGTGCATTGTGTTATTGTCCATTGTGGGGATGTCTAAAGCTCTGAACCATTGAGGTAAACTGTATCTTTTTCGCAACTTTGTTCATTGTTGGAATTTATCGACCTTTGAAGGGAATATACATTACAGTAGGGTAAGAAACAATATTTTATAATTTGTTTCTTATTGGATAGCCATATATAAATGCTTAAAAAATTGTAAATTCTTGTTTGAATGAGCATTTCATTATAAGTCTTTTATGTGGTGAAGCCTCGATAGTTTGAATCTCTTGTGCGAGTTGTTGTGAATGTTTACAGGATATCTAAGCTGGAGGATTGTAGCAAGCATGCTAGCATTGCTACCTCTCAAGCACTTTCGAAAAGGAGCCTAGTCCCTCTCAATCCCACTACAAAGAAGACTCCATTCGCCCAACTTCTCTTCCATTCTCTAGGTTCTATCTTTCTTACCCAATACTCATTATTCTATATTGGTTACTTGGCATTTTATATTCAGATCTCTATAAATATTGCAACATCTGGAATAGATTTGATTATTTGTTCATTAGATCTTAGATCTTAAATATTCAAAATTTCTCATTTAGATCTAATGAAATAGCTCTTCCTTTACAAGGTTCTTTTTTCAAGTAAAAAGTCTTGTTAGGAGGTGATATTTGTGCTTATTGTTTTCATTTTGACTGATTGAAGAGTCTTGCATTGGCTGCCCTAAAAGAGCAATCCAAGATCCCAAGAAATGAATTTTCTAGTTTGTTTTCTTGGTTCCTTTTGGTTTAGTTTATTTTAGTTAGTTTAGAGTGTTTTTAGGCATTTTTTTTTATTTTTTTAGCTTGCTGGTCTGTTTTGCATGCAGATCAGTTTTGCATTTTTAAATTAAATTAAAATTTGATTTCAAGTCTTTAGAAGTCATCCAAAAAATCTTCATTACATACTATTTCAATCCGCATTTTTGTATGCATTTTGTAGTGTAACCGAAGCACACTTAAAGTGCTTGTGGTCCTTTTTACTAATAATAAAGCTTGTTGGTCACTTTCATATGTTTAGCAGGTCTGAAGATTAAAATTGCAAAACTTTTGGGTTTAAGAGCTTCCAGGACAATCCAAAGAACACTTTTCAGCACTTTCTTTCATGTAAACCTTTTTGTAAACTGACTTGTTCCCTATTCAATAAAGGGCAAGCGGTCTCTCTTCAAAATTTGATCATTGTAACTCGAAAAATAAAAAGAGCATAGCAGGCTATTCCAGCGCCTGCCCCCAATCCCCCCTAGGGGGATTGGGTTCGATTTTTTTTTTTGATTTTTTTTTGTTTTTCTTTGTTTATATTAGTTCCTTCATGCTTTAGTAATTAAATAACAAACATTCAAGCACACAACGTCCTCCGAGGACTCATTTATCATTTTGTTATATGCTTATGTGTTTTTTATCAATCATACAATTGTTCTTAAAATCTGATTTTAAAATTAACCCCTTGCTCTACCGAAGTACTCCATCACTTTGTGGTGCGAGAAAAAGATATTCTTGGGTTGTAGTTTAGTTAATCATCCACTCACACATTTTAATCAAATGAGCCAACACCTTGTTACCACCTAAATTTGCACTTTAGTTGGACTTTAGTGAGCCACCAGTATTGCACAATTACTTGTGCTGTTTCAAAGTTTAGAAGTTCCAAGTTTGGCCTGTTCAAGACCCCTTTTTTAATATTTGTAGTGCATGACCATGTCCCATGGGGTTTGTAATAAAGTGTGTTAACATTGTGGCCTTTGAGTGACTTGGTTCCCTAGGACTTGACAACAAAAGAAGGTATTCCAAGTTTTTTCCCTTGTCAATTATGCTTTGCCTTTAGTGAGTATAATCGATGAGTTTTTCTCCACCTCCAAAGCTGGAATGCCCAAAGTGGTGGTTAGGCCTTAGGGGTTATTAGAGTCCATTTTATAACGTTTATAAACATGCTAGACGCTAAAATTTTATCGTTTGGTCATGTACTAGGTCCCCCAGAAGTTTCAGTTAATTCCGAGAAAAATAATTTTTCGCATTTAAGTCATTTTTAATGGTTTAAATGAAAAAATTCAAATGGTGATAAAAGTGTGATCCAGAGTCGAAATTTGGCACAGGGATGCTCGTTTTCACGCTTAGAGCATCCTCTTTACCTTGGTACTTGGTCTTCCTATGTTTCAGGTGACCAAAACGCACCGTGGAGCAGTTTTTCTTATCAGAGCTACAAAGTGGCATTTTAATGCTAAAATGCATCAAAATGCACCGTTATCAAAATATTAAAATATTCAAAAATTGAATTTTGTCACATGCCAAATGAGTTGGCATTAATTCACATGAGATGGGCGACTATGCTAAAGGTTAAAGCATATGTTAGAATTCTTATTTTTAAAGGGTGAACGAATTATTCTATTTCCATGCTACGTTATCCATCCTCACGTGGGCCAGCTTCTCCACATAGCCGTGTACGGAATTGATTGGTGATAAGTTCAAGTGGGGGCGGCTACTTGGCCTTGAGGTGGCACAACCACGTGGTTGGATGCTATTCAAAGCTCCAACCAACCCCACCATCCATCAAAGCAAGGAAACATCCGTTCGCCTTCATCTTTCACGTGAGCTGGCTTGTCCATGACCGCGTACGGATTTGGATGATAAGTCATTTGGTGGGGGCGCTTACCTCTTGAGGTGGCACCACCCATGTGGATAAGTTTCTATTTGATGTTCCAATCGAATCTTCTCAACGTAAAGCCAACAAAGTGTGGAAACATCCACTCGCCCTCTCATCCACGCGTGAGCAGCCTTCATCAAACTCGACTTCTTCCATTTTCGAGTGATTTTTTCCAAGTGAGAGGGCACATCTCCATTGGCTGTGAGTTTCCTTGCTCTAAAATTAAGGAGAACTCCCTTCTTAGGGTTTTGCGCCCTAGCTTGCTTACCTTGTGTTATTTATTAAGCAGCTTTGGTCCATTATGGGATATGAAGGTGGAACCTCTGCTCTTGTAATGCTTGTGGTTTACTGAATAATATATTTCAAAAGGCTTTGGAGGTCTACATGATTGTCTGGTGTTGGCCCATTCTTGTGCATGCTTTCTGGTTGAGGTATACCTAGGGTAGTTTCTTTGTGCTCTTATATTATAAATTGTGATTTGATCTAGCTTAGAAAAGGCCTTTGAGCCTGTAGAGTAAGCATTCATTGACTTTGATTTGCTTATTTGTATTTAATTATTTAGAGATTTAGAAGCAGCACATGTAATCAGTTATACTAATCCCCTTCTTGTCTCTTTTGATTAGTATACTGGATTTAATCACGTTTATGTGTAAGTGTTCTTGAGACTGCGCGGGATAGAGTGCTAAGCGTAGGAAGCGGATCTAATTTGACTCTTCTTCCAAACTTAACAGCTGGTCACATCATTTCTGATGACATTTTTTGTTTTGCAGACACCATTGGTTCTCCAAACCTTGCAAGCTAAAGGCTTGGTTTTGGCTCCTTCTATCTCTTTCAAATAAACAAACTTTTCTTTCCCTTTCCATTCATTTTGGAGCAAGTAGAATAAATCTAAAGGCTTAATTTTTTTATCTCTTGCATCTCTAACAGATCTAGATAAGTCATATTTTCAAAGCTAAATTCATAGATCTAGATCAAGCATTTCTATACTTGAAAACGCTAAATAATTTCCATTTTTTTTGCAAGTATAGATTTTGTAATTTTCATGTATTTTTATATGTTCTAACCACTAATCTTGTAATTTTAGCTTGCTGGTTTTTAACAGATCCAACAAAAAAGAAAAGAAAACTCTAGCCAATTTTTGCCAGAAAGTGGCAAAAACACTTCCCGAGGAGGACCTTATTTCACCAACGCTTTATTCTATAAAATTGTAAGCCCTTAGATCCTAATTTAAAGGACTAAGAGGCACTTCTTCCAGCAAGCATTGTAAAAATTATTAAACGAACAAGTGGGATACACAGCGCCCACATCCCATCCCCCCTGGGGGGATTCGCGTGTTCTTTTTTCGTGGCGTGATTTTTTCTAACTTTTTGTGCAGGGTGTATACTTTGATTAGGTAGTTAATTCCTATGTTCTTTTCATTAAATAAAGCCAATCTCGTTGCCACGAAGTATGCTCTCACCTCCACCCAAAGGCATTGCCGATTAGTGGAGGTTGATCAGAAAGTGACACATAGGTTCGGAAAGTTTATTTGTTTTAATTAAGTTGTTGATTTAATTTCATATACTGCAAGCACTAAAAAATTGAACCAATATTCTGTTGTTTCTCGAAGTATGCTCTTTCCCCTGTGGACACTGGTCCTGGGGAAACCAAAAAAGAGTGCAACAACTCATTAATTCTCAAACACTTAATAATTACTCACATTAATAAAATTAAGAACCCTCAAGGTACTGAAAATACGACGCTCAAACATTGAGTAATGCGTAGGGAAATTTCTCAAGAGAAGTGGGAACCACTGGAGAGCGACCTTAGGGCACCGTTAAACTACATCCTTGTTGGTGTAGTGTTGAACACGCCCTCGAGACTCCGCTCCAGCCCACACGTCTTTGTGAGGAGCCACCTTTGCCCAATTTCTGGACATTACTCCTTGTACCTCACGGTATATCGGGAGCTCCCATTTTCTCTTTAATCAACTCATCCTTAATAATTCCTAAAATTGACCAAGAACACAATTGCAAAACATTTACTTTTACAGCAACATTTAATTCGACTCCACAGCACTGATCTGAGATATTGGTTATCTATTTTAAATTATATCTCGTCGTGATATTTATATTCATATATGCTATATAGTTATTTTATCTTGCAATAAGTCTTGATCAAATGTTGTAATTCCCAAAAAAACTCCTAAATAACATCTTTCATCCAGAAGAACTAAGTATCTAAAGTCTTAGTAACATTAATAGGGTCTACCCCCCTTGGCTTCGTTAGGAGTTAAGCCTAAATGGAGGAGTCAATATCAAATGACAGTACTTGACTCAGGATTGCCCCCAAGGATGCATCTAGCAACTTGAAGATTTCTGCTGCGTTAACCCCAGGTGCGTAAGAGGCGGCAACACAACCCAAACCCAAAGTATGCTCTTGACCGCTGTAGCTTAGTCGGAACAGTTGGGTCAATCAAAAACAGGTGTAAGGTATATAGTTTTAATAGGACAATCCAATCTCATCTTTCTTAATGGATTCGGGAAGTTTCATGGGTGTATACCGTAGAGTAAGCAGGCTACTTTAAGAAGGTTCATCCTCCCCTGGTTGGACACTTGGTGAAGCCACTAAAGCATTCAGTCCAAAGAGCTAGATTTGGTTGGGCCAAACCAATAATTTTACCCACTCCTTTAATACTCATCTAATAATCTAAAATAAACCAACAAGCCTCTTGCAATACTTTCACAACCCTACACAGCAACAATCGCACGCATTTTATTTCTCGGCACTGGTCTATTTATTTTTATCAATCTTGCAAAATGTCGTGAAATGTATCTTTACCAATATCATGTGTAATGTTGATTGAATATTTGCAATGATGTATTATTGAGTTATTTTTCCATCTCATCATCGTATAACTCCAAGAATAGACTTTTACCTTTGTTATAGGTTAAAAGCCTTAGCTTAATTTTTATAGGGACCACCTCCCTTGGCTTCGCTAAGAGTAAGCCTAGACGGAGGAGTCGAGTAATCAGGTGACAGCACTTGACTCTCACTTGCCCTCAAGGACACACCGAGCGCCTTAAAGGTTTCCTGCCGCGCTCCCCCCAAGTGTGTATTAGGCGGAAACAAGTCTAATTGGTGTAATGTTTGGCGATACACACACAAACTAATTCATAGAAGACAATTTGAGCAGTCATAGTGATCAATTTGAATTTGCAGCAGAAAATTATGTGTTCGTAACTGCACAAAGTCCTTAGCCATCCTAGTAGATCATTTGAAAAAATCTAGGCCATATTGGTTGGGGATATTACATCCTACCTCCTCATTAACTTCCATTGCCAAAAGCTTCTGGTTTTGCCGAGTGCTTTTCATTGATCTGGGCATTAAACAATTTGATGTTTATTTCAGACCCTTTTCTGATCAAGAAGAGACATCTCTCTACACTCTACCTCAGAAAAACTCCAACTAGAATCCTTCTGTTATAGCCTAGGGAGACCCCAACCCAAGCAAAGGGATCTTCATGAAACAATCATGCACTATTTTTGCTTCCCTGCTTGCTTGACATGAGCAACGAGTGTGAACTTATGCTAGTTATTGGAATGAGATTGCCTATTACTTGATGTATGAAAAAATCCATGCATGAATTTATATCACATGAAAGGATATACTATTAATGTAATTGTAACTTTGGAAGATATTCACTTGTATATTTTATGTTGTATTTGTATTTTATTATTGTACCTCCGACGGAAATGTTTATTCCTCTGGTCGGGAGAGTCATTATTGTACTTGAGTCATGTAAAGTCATTGAGGTTAACCCTCCATTGTATGTCGGGGCTTTAGACCCCAGAGTTGAGTCATCATTGGGTTATTAGACTCTCCTAGAGAAGTCGGCCCAGTCAGTTACACCTAGGGGCTGACCTGCTTGGGGTTAAGGTCAAGTGAAAGTTAAAGTATAAATAGAGAGGGTGCTCTTCTCTATTTTCTCATTCACTCACTCATCAAGTTCGCATTAGTGAGGAGAAGGACAAGTTCACACAAGTGGAGAAGAGAGAAGCTGCTGAAGACCATCTCTATATTTGGGGTTTACTTTTCTGCGATTGTATTGTTGCTCATTCTATCTCTAAGGAAGTTGCGGGGTTTTCTCCTTTATGGTTTCCCCGAGGAAAATCTTTGTATCTCTTGTGTTTATGCTGTGCTTGTTATTCTCTCAGTAAGATCCTAGATTAATTTTGATTAAATTGTGAAAAACTAACATATACCAGAATTTGTGTTCAAAATTTATTTAAGTTCAAAATCTGCATAGCAAAGGGAAGCCTACCATAGAGTGCACTGTAGATCATAGAATTGCATTTTCCTTCATTTAAATTTTAAGAAACAGCATGAACTCAGTTGGAATTAATTTTCAATTAGAAGTTGCTTAGGTAGAATTATAAATACAATTTATTGCCTTTGGTAATCAGAAAATGTAAAAAAGCAAAAACTCATTTAGGAAAGAATAAATCTAGTCTCACCCAACAGCTGTAGCACCCCAAGAAGCCATCTTGTAAATAGTTTTGCTGCCATCCCATATCTTATGGAGTTTTCCTTTATTTTTTGTAACAGCAAATGTTTTCTTCAAAGCTGGACAGTACATAAACTAATGAATATGCATGCCTTGGAATTATAGTTACTACTAAAAACATTTAATTCAATAAATCATGCAAATGTCTGGCTCTTGAAGATAATTAGCACAATGCTACATCATTTTAATATTTACACGGAACAAGCTCTTGCAACAAAACATTTCAACACGTAAAAATTCAAGTGAAAGGAATAATCTCTAATAACATGGGGAAATACCTTCTTGAAGTTGCTCAGGTGTCATTTCCTGCAAGATAAATCCATAGAGAATATCAAAAAGGAAACCATAAGATTCACATCATTATTAAATAGACTTTTCTGCTACTTAATTATCACATAAATATAGTAGACAATGAAGGTCTCCTTTTAGATTTATAACTAGTTGTTAGCTGTTGAAGGTATGTTTGAAATAAAAGTTAAAACCCCAATACATGGTACAAAATATATTCTTTTGTTGAGAGTATTTTTCCAAGCCAGAAACTGATTCAAGTGTGTCTGCAATACATTAAAGTCACATGTATTGTATTGTAGTGTGCATAAAATTCTAAGCGTTTGTCCATGCAGATAATTTCATATAGGAAATGATACAGCTGTACAACTTCCTAACAGACCAACTCAAGAATCTTCAAGAAAAGGATAATCTTAAAAAATTAATAACAATATATGAGAAGATATAAATTATTGGTAAGGTCACAAGTTGGAGGTGTGGGATTATCTTTGAGGTGGTACCATGATCACACAAGTTGGATGAGCTAGCAGAACTAATGGACATTTTTACTTCTGAAGGTCTCACATTAATTTTCGACCATGCCAACTTTCCAAGTTAAAGAACAAAATGAAGGCGTAAATGTAGAGGAGATTGAAATTTTGTAGACAAAAAACCACATTTTGTTTATGATAAATTTCTCTCAATTTTGAATTTGCACTATCTTCCTATTAGAGAAAAGCCTGACGAGGTGGTTTGCAGAATGAATTCAAATTGCTGAGAGGATAAAGTGTTACAGGGAGCTAGCTTCTTGCAGTTGGTCTGCAGAATGTATTCAAATCGAGAGTATGAGCATTAAAATGTTATGGGGAGCTAGCTTCTTGCAGTCACAGTTGATCAAGGCAAATGTACACAAAATATTGAGGAATAACTTTGGCTTCCCAAGAACTCCCTCAAGTAGCATACTTCATGTGATACCTATATGGAATATGGATTGCAGGTAAAAGCATTTGTAAGTTGCTTTGGAGCTATGTCACTGAAACGTCTATCTTGGAGCTCGTTCGTTTCTATACAGGAAGCATTTCCATACACCAAGGAAACATCTGGTCTGAAATATTAGAGTTCAGTGTTTACATTAGTATCAATATTTATGTGACTCCAAACAGCACAAGTACAAGATCCACAAGAATATGCTTTAAAAAGCTAATATATCAATATATCCAAACGTTCATGATACAATACAATGGGTAATATAACCCAAATATATAAAGTAAAATATAAAGGACATGACCTTTGGGCCACAACTCAATCTATACTGATAATAATGACCCGAAGTCAAGAATATACACTAACATCCCTCCTTAGGCTTGACTTAAGGTCAAGGAAGGGTCTTTACTAATAACCCCCCTTAATGACAACCTCCTTTATCCCAAGGAGAAAACGAAAATTAACAATTTTGGCCCCTATTAAAGATTCAGTGATGTCAAGAGTCTGGTTCTCAATTGATAGTACTCCAGATGAATATAACATGATCATGGATCAACTTCTAAGTACAATGATGACCAATGCTGACAACATCCTAAACATGACGAAGTACAAACAAGCTCTTAACAGATAATCCATCTTTGAAATTGTACTCTACGAAACACCTTCCCATAAACCTCTTCAGAATCAGCAAATCAAACAAGAGTTAAACAAAGAGTCTTGATTCAGAATTGTAGCCTCCAAAACACCTTCATGCAAACCCCTTCAGAACCAGTAAAGAAAACACAAGTTTAAACGAGCTTATGCACAAACAATCAAAGATTGGGTATTGATTCCCACAATGTAATCAAAGAACAATTTTCAAGAAGTGATGAAGACAGTGGCAAAAGCATGCTGAAGCTGAAAGTGATTCAACGAAGATGCTATTACAGAAAGAGTGTCAAGGATCAACAAGAATTCTTCAAGCAAGAAACCAAAGACACCTAACCACATGCTAATGGGGTTAATGCCCAAAAAGTACTCCAAATGCCACATGCAATAACATGGTTTTCTCATCATAAAGTGTCTTCTGCAGCACACACGTGTAAAAGGAAGCTACAAGGTTGGGCTGCCATAAAAAATTCGTGAAGAGATAGCAACTGTGGTCAATTAATTATCGAAGATTCAAGCCATCCAGGACCTCCCGGAGCAACTCACCTTGATCTTGTTTCATCTTGAAAACCTGTAAGCCTTTGGATACAAATCTATAAGGACCAAAGGCATGCACCTCTTAAATTGTAAAAATAATAATTAAAGCAAGTGGGCTACTCAGCGCCCACACCCCATCCCCCTGGGGGATTTGCGTCATTTTCGTGGCGTGAACTTTTTTCCCTATTTGCTTTGTTTTGCTTTGATTTTACTAATGTTAGCTTAGTTTTATTTGCTTAGATTAAAATTCTTATTTTTTCTATCATCGTTTTCATTTTACAATAAGAGAGTAATGAATCTTGGCTCTCATCCCCGTATGCTCTGGTGACCATCGCAGGCTTGCCTGATCTGTGGTTAACCATCAGAAAGGGATTCAAGTGACTAGTAATAATAGGGAAATCCATTAGAAATCTATCCTAAAAAATCGAGCAGTTGTATTGAACATACTACGGAGCCAGGGGCTGCCCAAAGCAGACTTTATATCTCGCCTCGTTGGACACCTGGTAGTGTTGCAGTGTACTCATTCTAGAGGGTAGCTTCTCAAGTGGGCCAAACAAAAATTAACCCACCTTAATCCACTCATCATAACAATTAAAACTGTCAAGAAGCATCAACAAAAACATTTACCTTTTCAATAGCATCTTCTATGGTCTCGGCATTGGTCTATTTTCATGATTATTTGTTTAAGTTAATTTATCTGTCATGATTGATTAATAACTTACATACTGCTGAACTCAATTCATTGCTACTGCTCTTGTTTCAGTATTTTATTCAAACTCCTAGATCTTTCCCTTTTGTTGTAGTGTAAAGGCCATAGTTTATTTTCTTAGGGATCACCCCCCTTGGCTTCGCTAGGAGTTGGCCTAGACGAAGGAGTTGAGTGTTGAGAAACAGTATCTGAACTCGTGACTTGCCTCCAAGTATGCACCCAGTGGCTTGAATATTTCTACCACGTTACCCAAGGTGCATATCAGGCGGCAACACCTACCACTAATTTAAGTCTTCTTACAAAGCAACTTGAAGAAGTTGGGAGAAGGTAGCTTTTGTACCTTTTGTATGGTTCTCAAAGTGCATGAGAAGAAATTGCATTGGACAAGGATTCAGTATTTGTTTTGCAGGTGTCAAGTAACTCTTCACTTGCGTTTTTCTTGTGTTATTGAGGGGCCACGATTTGGTCATTTGGTCACATTATGATTTTATCTTAGCATATTATTTGATATTATGCCATGGGGTCATGCTAGTGAAGTATATGATACACCTCCTAGCCCCACCATGTGCTATTTTCATGTGTCTTAGTCATTTGTCATGTGGTGCGTCCCCCTTGGGTGAATTAGTGAGTGTGACCCCTCTATTTTTGAGTGATCCATGTATATCTTATTCCGGCTCATCTTAGTCGTTGATTATTATCTTTGTATCTTGTGATCTCAACCACTCATTTGAAAGGTGGTTAGGGTTTTGGTCTCTCTCATTCCTATTTAAGGAAGAGACCCCCCTCATTGTAAAGGGGACTTTTGGCTCTTAGCTATTGGAATACAAAGAAATATTTTGTGAGAATTCTTGTGATCTTGTTGGATGCTTGGCTATGATGATTGAAACTACTTTTCCATTGCACTGAAAGATCTTGGTAGCTATCTTGTATATTTTGTACCATAATTTCGATTTGCAGGTGAAGCGGACGATTTTGAGAGAGGGGCACATTGGTTGGGGAGACCCACCCTGCTTCTTTCTGTCAGATCTTGGTTACACAAGGAGTAATTTTGTCTTTGCACAAATTATTCTCTATCTTTTACTTCTTACTTGCATCTACCATCATTTTTGTTTAGTGATTGAGATTTGTCTCCTTGGTTTTGTAGAGAGAGAGGGGCGCACTTGTGGACTTGGGCAATTCGTTGGGCCAAGAGAAGTGACCAAGCTTTCATTTGATCTTTGCGGGAGTAATCCTCGTCATACTGGCATTCATTCTCATCATCCAAGTACGCTCACAAGATACGTATTTGTTTCTTTAGCTTACCCATCTGTCAATTTCATTCAAACCCTAACTCCTAAAATTTATAAAAATTCCCTAGCTCATTCAATTTGGAATTCGGGCAAAAGATTTCTGGGTTTTTCACTTAAGGCCTAGCCCTAAGTGGGTCCTCAAGGGTAGAACCCTTGGGAGACTCCATCTACCCCAAACCCCTAGGCACTGATCTCTACCTATTGCGCCCTCCTTGATTTTGTCACTTTTTCTTAGTTGTTTGAATCTCATTTTGGCTTGTGAGCTTAGACACTATCAGATCTATCATCAAGTTGTGCTAGGAAGCCCTAAACTTGTCAAATCTACTCCTTGGGATCATTTTTCATATTCTAAGTACGCGTTTCCCAAGGCAGCTGATTTTGATCATTTACTCTAGCACCTACATCCTAGATTCATTTTTAATCTTGAGTTACTATAATTGAACTAATCAAATTTCATATCCCATCTTCCCTAAGCCTCTACAGTAGCTCTTTTCCTTAAATCTAGGGTTCATCATCCTTCACCATAGATCCCTTATTGAATATCTGATCTAGTGATTGATTTGGATCTCTCTCTCGAAGAGTAGATCAGGGTCTCCCCCTTTGTTATCCAAGGCTTGGATAGCAAGAAGCGAAGAGTGCCTCGATTGGCGTGACAATCAATCCACCTTGGGAATCGAGGCCCTCTTGGGTCACCTCTTTAGTTTCCCATCCCCTCTACCATCCTGGATAGGATCACCTTTTAGGGGCAACTACAAGTTGTGTGATAACAGGCACATGACTCACATGAAGAATAAAAGATAAACCTGCCAAGAATAACCCTGAAAAGAATAAACTGCCAATAAACACTCATTCTCTCCTTACATGCAACACCTAGCTTTTCCAAAGATGGAAATCAAACTAGATAAGATAAAGATGAGAATAGAAATCCCAAGTTGGGCACCCACCCTTCCCAAAAATAAACCTTGCAGTTGCTGAAATAAACCTCAAATGGAGCACCCTAACCCTAGCTTGGAATAGACAAGATAAGTTTCGGATAAAGCGTACCAAAGAAGATTCCCTCTACCCAAAAATATCTCCTCTAGTGAGACACCCTCTCTATCAAAAGTTAGCAATTGGAAAAGATGGAAATTAATGAAAAAAGTACCCTCATGCTAGGGGCTCAAAATGGTCAAGAAAGAAACTTGCTTGTTGGTCAAGCAACCTCTAAATACCCAAAAAATGATGTGCTTTTGACTTGAAAAAGCATTAAATGGGGCTCATGTGGGGGGCCCTATTGTTGCTATTTGTATGCATGATGCCCTAATTTTGCACACTTAAAATCAATTGAATATTTTGGGTTTTTTTCTCCAACATGGAATGACCCCCATCCATGAATGTCACTCTATAAAAATAGAAAGTCTAAAAATATAATTTTTCCTAGATCACCACCAAAATTCACACCCATGCTCTTCTCCAAAAAGGATATTTAGAAATGTGATTGCTTTCCAAGAATAGAATTCTTCAAAAAACAATGGCTTCAAAAATCAAAGGATACCTTTTTGGAAAACCATCAAATGAATACTCGACACTATAAATAATTGCAAAAATAGTAAGTTTCTAAAAATATAAACTTCCAAAAATAGCAAATCTCAAAATTAGGAAGTACGCTTTGAAACAATCACCCTCCTATGCATGCTCCAAGTGTTCCATGAAGCATGCATGCATGGAACACTTATCAAAGTAGAATTGAAGCCTGGATGAAAATTTCATGCAGAAGCATTAAACATGGTGTCCCCCATGTCAATCTAAGAATCTCTAAAAATAGAACTCTGGTTGCTCTCAAACTTTGGAACCACAAATGTTTTGAAGCTTAACAATGGCTATGCCTAGGGACAACACAATGTTAACAGTGGCTCCTAGAACTCTAAGTGCTGATGAAAACCCTAAAATCAACAACTTGGGAACAAGTCATAAACTCAAACGTGACCCTATAGCGTAATTTAACTTAGCTCCACTCCCACTTGACTGAAAACACAACTTTTGTACTGTCACTTGTGTATTGAACAGTCCCGTTGACCTACTTTTGGTCATTTGTTTGGACATTAATAAACGTATCTTGTATACTCCAAGACTCAGCATAGGCATCCAACACATAATGCCAAAACCAACTTTGCTCTCAAATAAAACTTTGACCATGTACTTCAAAAGAAACCACTCCTGCTTATTGGACCAAGAGACATGCAAAAGGGTTCTTATAGCTTTTGACCAATGCTAGCAGTAGCAACTTAATGTGTCAAATAGACACTTATTGAAAACCAAAACAAACCAAACACAAAATAAACTCAAACTTAAAACAATTTATTAACTCAAAACATAGACCTAATACTTCATTTTTTTAAATCACAGAGAACACACCGCCCTTTTGAAAATAAACCTATCCTAACCAACACGACTCATGAACAATCAACATACTCAAAAAGCCAATGAAACCAGTCAATCCTACAAGACCATTCATCATACCCAAAGCTCCAATGTAACCAGTCACATAATCAATCCATTGTACAAAATGTCTTCATGCGTTCAACAGCCAAAAAACATAAACATACCACTATGAACAATTATAGCATCAATAATTACTAATAAAAAAGAAAGCAGAAAATCCAAGCCTCTTTTGTGTTGACATCCAAAATAAATCCTCCATACATTGCTCAACTGGGTCAACATAATTTCCAAAATCTAGGCAACAATTAGACTACAAAATTGATGGTGAAATAAAATCGGATTGAGAAACCATAATCAAATCAGTAGATTTATCTTGCTATTCAAAATTAACATCAACTGATGTAACCTCCTTGTTGCAAGAAAAATCATGCTCTTCCTTAACCAAAGGTTTTCCTTCATATTATTAAGATAATCCCCTTATCTTATCAATACTACCTGCAAGTTATTCCACGTACCATTCATATGCATCGCTCTCCGAGAAGATCACAAATAGCTTCATCAACACATCTTCAAAGAGAGTGTCAAAATAATCGACAAATCTATCAAAAACTCTCAGATGTTGCTTAACTGGAATACCCTTATAACCTTTAAACTTCAGAAGATACTAACACCACTAATTTCCACTAGGGGGTCGATGACGATACTCACGTATCCTAGAAAAATCAAGGGGAAGATATGTATTTGCCATTAGTGCAAGTAACAAGATCCCTCAAAATGAGGTCACCATGTGAGACAAGGTCTTCAAAAAACTACTGCCCACCAATTCACCATGCAACACAAAGCTACTACTCACAAAAGGTTGGACTTCGATCCTCAACAATGGCACCAAAATGTTATCACTCAAAACTGGAAAGGATCAAATGAGACATAAAGAAAGTGCCAATGTCACCTCACATAGTCCCTCTCACTTCAAGCTAGTGCTTGCTAACCTCAAGGGAGGAGACCTAGTAAAACTCAAGATTGGAAATTCAACTTTAGAGAAGTGATCAGTGCCTGAGTTAAATGGGCATGGAAAGAAAGAAATGAAAGAGAATGTTGATTGGGCAAGCAATATATTCAAGGCCAGTCAACTCATAATACTATCAAACAACTTGCAAAATTGGTAACCAAGAAAGTAATCATCGTTATTACCAAAGTTATAAATACAAGGTCCAATACATTAGATTAAACCACAAATCCCAAGGGAACTGTTATCACACAACTTGTAGTTGCCCCTAGAGGTATCCCATCCGAGACGGTAGAGGAGTCAGGCAACTAAAGAGGTGACCCAAGAGATGCCACGGTTCCCAATGCAGGTGGGAGTCACGTCAACCGAGGCACTCTTCGCTTTAGGTCAAGGTATAACTAGACCAAGGGGGAGACCCTATACCCCAATCACAGTTGATTGGACCCAAACAAAGGTTTCTAAGTGTAGGTAAGTAATGAGTTACGGAAACCAATGCAAGGCTAAATGGACCTAAGGTTTAAGGTATGGTTGAGGGAAGTATAAGAGATTATTAACGTTTCAACCTATGTATGGTCTAGGCCATATGATGGGGTGTGATGACAAAGTATAGTACCATGTGTTTACACAAGTGGGTCTAGTTTTCTTGGAAAGTGTGAAGTGATTCTAGGTAGGCCCACAAGGTGAAGTTAGGTGTGAGGTAGGTACTATAGGTTAAATGTAGGTTAGATCTATGAGTTGAAGTTGATTTTAAGGATACCCATGTGCTAGATCTAGGATTTGACACCAATCCCAAGGAGTGCGACTTGCTTGGTGATGGACTAGTGCCTTGTTAAGTGGGCTAATGGGGTCAAAAAAGTATGTCAAATTGTAGATCGGGACACCTAGAAGCCAAGTCAAGTGGATTGAATGAGATCCAATGGTTGGATCTTATTAGATCTGGGTTTTTAAGTGATGACCAAAAGTGGACCACAATCCCTTAAAACAAGGAATGCAATCCCCAAGGCGGATCTTGACGAAAGGACAGTATAGACCTAGGTTTCAAGGCATGGGCATTCCAAATCCACGAAAATCTCCAACACCCACTTCCTAGAAGTGGACCAACTCAAAAAATCAAGGGGGTGCGACTTGCTCAAGGAGGGTCCAAAAATGGGTTTTGGTGGACCAAATCAAGTCCAATGGCCACCAAAATGTAGATCCGGGATGTTAGTACCCCGATCTATGTTTCCTCAAAGTTTCAAGTGAATCCAATGGCTAGATCTTAGTAGATCTAAGTTTTAAGATGCCAAGAAGGTCAAAAGGGGGTTTCAACCCCTTAAAACATGGAGAGATGTCCACAAGGTAGTTTTCACCAAAGTAAAGATATGGGTATAGGTTATCAAATGTCTAGATGTCAAATCAAGTGGGATCTCACCTACCCATGTGCTAGATCTAACCCAACAAAATTCTCTTAGGAAAATCGATTTAGGCTCAAGAAGGCTTTTTGCATTGAAAAGTGTGTCAATTTTTAGCCAATCACCACCAAACTATAGCTCCAACTAGGGGTGGATCCTATAGAGGTGGGTTTTTAATATCTTTTCAAATGCAAGGCTAGATCTAAGTAGATCTAAGAAATACCAAAATTGGGGTTTTGATTTAATTAGGGTTTTATGACCAATGAAGATAGAATGGATGAAAGAGGCACATACCTTGTAGATCTTACCTCAATTGCTTATGGCCACCTTGCAAGTTGATAGCATTCTCCTATGTGTATATTCAAGAGTGAGATCCAAGTGCTCCAACCAAATTGCCCTTCTCCAAGATAGCCAAATCGTCCTCCTCCTACAAGACAAGATCAAAGAAACAAGTCAAGCAAGATGATTATGAAAATGGTAGAAAGATGTAATAGAAAGCATCAACTATGTCACGAAGATACAATAATGATACTCCCTGTCACAAGATCAACCCAAGAGAGAATATGTGGATCCCTCCAACAATAACCCTCATGAAGTCGCCCTCCTCTCTCCAATTCGAATTTCCTGTCAAAAGGTTAGCAAAAGCACCAAAATCCACAATGATACATAGAAGAGATACTGTATATTCAACATGCAAGAGAATCCACAATGCAAGAGAGATGTGCTCCACAAAAAATATTCTATTCCAATATTCCAGAGCTCCAAAGGTGAGCTTTACAATGGGGGGTCTCCTCCTTATATAGGATAATAAAGACCAAAACCCTATACCACTCTACAATACTACATCAAATGAGTGGTTGAGATTATAAGATCTCATCATACAATCAATGGCTAGGATGAACCATAACATAATATCACATGGATCACTCAACATAACAATAGCGCCCTCACTAAATGGTACAATGGAGGGTGACGTCATCCCACTAGAGGGGTAAAAGGTACAATAATCCACCTCATGATGACTAGGACATGATAAAATAAGCACATGGTGGGGCTAGGAGGCATCAATCCTTACTAGCTCATCCCCAAGGCACAATAAAATAATAAAATATGTCCAATATAATAAAAATGACCAAAACTGTCCTCAGAATCCATGACAGTCAAGCAGTAAATGTCCTCCTGTGATCAATCCGGGCATACCCACATGGTGAAAACTGGCTGAAAGGTAGTGATGCCACCCTGGAAGACCTCTGTGAAAACCAAATGCCAAAACCTTGCCTCAATTGCCCAAATCGATTTCCTCAGTGACCACTTTATCCCATTTTTAAACTGCCTCGGGAACTGTGAAAGTGCCAAAACTGCCTCCTAGGGTGCTAGCGCTGTCCATCTGAGCCCACCAGGCTCTCCGGGAGGGGGATAAATGGTAATAACAAGTGGCTGGACCACCCCCTCCATCATCAGCGCCCTAGGTGAACTGGCCTCTCGGGGCCCCTGCTGCTCAGGCTGGGAAATCAGCCCCAAATCTGGTCAACAAGTGTAAAACTGCATCAATCACTGTCAGAAGTGCCCGGAACTGAAAGATAAGTGTCTCAATGGATCCAGAAGACCCAAATCCACTAGGAATGAGTACTCATACACCCTGGGTTGCCCTAGTGGGCCAGCTGTAGGGTCCACCATATATGGACAATGTATAATCTGCTGATCTGAAATAATAATAAACCTGCTGAACTGGATCAAACATCATCTGCATCATATGTCCTGTTATCACCTAAACTGTAGTTACCCCTATGGATGGATCCAGTCATGGATGGCAATAGGGAAGGGCAACTCAAAAGGTGCAACCACGATCACCTCGACCTCCAATATATATATGGTTGTCACGCCAGTCGAGGCAACCTTCGCTTTATGTTATCTAGCCCAGACAACAAAGGGGGAGACCCGATCTACTCCCGACAGGAGAGATCAAAACCAAGACACCAAATCAAGGTATTCTAAGTGAAGTTAGGTGTATGGTTTATCCTAGACCTAAGGGTAAAGTCACAAGCCAAGTGGGGGGTTCAATAGGTATAGCTTTGGTTCATAGTTGATGTAATAGTGACTTACAATGTTTGAAGTGAGATCTAGGATGAGTGTACTAGGTCAATGTCAAAAGGTCCACCGCCTTGGGAACTGTGTCCAATGCAGGATGGTTTTAAGGGATGTATTGGGGCTAACTAGTACATAAGACAAACTTGACCATGATTCATGATAGCTTTAGGGGTATAGTTCACCATGCAAAAGTCAAACCACAAGTCAATCCAACAATCTAGGAGAGTTGGGTTGTCTTGGAGATAAACCAGTGCCTTGGGAATTGGGAAGTGGAGTCAAAGTAGGGTTGACTTATGGTTTAGGACTCCTACAACATGAGATAAGTGGGCAATATAGGTCTTGATGGTTGAATGTGTCTAGATCTAGGTTTAACCCAAGTGGACCACAATCCCTTAAAACAAGGAATGCAGTCCCCAAGGCAAGATTTGACAAAGTGACAGCCTAGACCTAGGTTTTGAATTATTCCGGTTTCAGATCTCCAAAAAATCTCAAGTACCCAGTTCCTAGAAGTGAGTCAACTCACTTCTCCAAGGTGGTGCGACTTTGCCCAAGGAGGCTTAAAATGGGGTTTAGGTAGGTCAAGACAAGTCGGATGGCATCCAAACTTTAGATCCTAGTAGATCGGTCAGGTAGGAGTATGGATCTGTAATTTTGTGGCAATCCACTGGTTAGATCTTAGTAGATCTGAGTTTAAGTGTTCCAAGTGGTCCAAAATGGGGATTAAATCCCTTAAACTGTGGAATGGGGCCCACAAGGTGAATTTCAGAAAAGTGACAACCTGGGTGTATGTTATTTGATGTGTAGATGTCAAATCAAGTGGAATCTCAAACACCCATGTACTAGATCTAGGTCAACTTGCTCAAATGGTGAAGTGCGCCTTCCTTGGGAAAAGCTAAGTTGGCTTGGGAGAGGGGTCAAACGGAAGCCAATCCTCACCAAACTATAGATCCGGGATGCCGTGGATGCTATAGAGGTGGGTTTTCAATATCGTGCCCAACAACCCACTAGATCTCAGTAGATCTAAGAAAATGCAAAATTGGGGTTTTAATTAATTAGGGTTTTAAATGTTTTTGACAATTGGATAGACTATGGAGATAGAACTTACCTTGAGATCATACCTGAATGATGTGGTTGAGATGCCTTGATGTTGAGGAAGATTCCCGCAGAGATCAAATGAGAGATTGTTGATTTACTTGCCAATTTGATGCCCTAGTCCACAAGTGCGCCTTCCTCTACCTGTCAAACCAAGGAATAAAATTCAATCAGTAAGATCAAGTATGGAAGAAATACAAGAGAAATGCAAATAGTAACATGAAATAGAAGGTCCTGGGACAGTAATACTCCCTGTTACCAACGAAGAGCTCCAAAGAAGAAGTAGGGAGAGTCTTCCCCTACCAATACCTCCTCCTCCAAGCAAATCGGCCTCCACCTGTAGATGCAAAATCGTGGTACAAAAGATATGGCAAACAAGATCTCCAATAACTCAGTGCAAAGGAAGAACCAACGAACGAACACCAAAAACATTCACCACAACATTGGAGATAGATGCAATAATAATTTTCTATTCCAATAATCCAGAGCCAAAAGTCGCCTTACAATGAGAGGCTCTCTCCTTTAAATAGGAAGGAGAGGCACCAAAACCCTAACCACTTTTTGAATGAGTGGCTAAGATTAAAAGATACAAATGTCTCATCAATGGTTGAGATGAGCTCAACAATATAATACATGGATCGCACATAAAATATAATGTAAGTGGACAAAATCGCCCTAGAAGAGGGGAATCCCACCAAATCATGATGATAAAATATCATAGGAGGCTTATGGTGGGTCCAAGGGGTAATTTTATCCCTCCTTGGTCAATCCCCATAGCACAATAACCAATAAATAATCATGAATGTACCAAATCGTGCCTCCATAGTCAAATCGTGGTCCTCAAAAGACCTCAGAAATCCACAGAAAGTGCCATAAGTGATGGATGCGGGCCCCGATGAAGCTGAAACTGCTGGAGAAGGTGTGGAAGGTCCCGATCTATCATCACTGATCATCCCATGCCATAACTTTGCCTCAGTAGCCCAAATCGATTTCCTCAATAGCCATTTCTACCAATCCTGAAATGCCTCGGGAAGCGTGAAACTGCCCCAAACAGCCTCCTGGAGTGCTGGCGCTGTCAAGGTGAGGGCACCAATGTGTCCGGAAGGGGGGTAATATGGTAAAAACAAGTGGCTGCACCACCCCCTCCATCATCAGCGCCCTAGGTCAACCGGATAAAAGTCATCTCTGCTCCGACAGGGCCTCCAACAGACCAAAACTGCACTGGGACAGCCTACTGAGGCTCAATCATCACTGTAAGTGCCCGGAACTGAAAACAAACTGTCCCATTGGACTCAGAAGGTCCAAATCTATCCAAGATGTGTACTCATACACCATATGAGTCTCTGCATGATCAAAATAAATGTCCAATATACCGGAACAAGGCCAATAATAATGCGCTGTACATATACAAACACTGCTGTAACCCCAGAATCATCATCATAACCCTGTAGCTGCTGCATAGAATCATCCTGTATGTGTATATAGACCATATATCATCTATCCATATCATCATAAGGTCTAACATCTCATGTCCCATGGTCCTCCATGGTCAAACTAGGTCCAAACAAGACCAAATATAACTCAGTCCATCATCCAAGGCTGCTGAAAAGTATCAAGGTTAATACATGCTTTACAATTTATTCAAATAGCAATTATAACACAGAGTAATCATGACTGACGATCTAAATCCAAATATATAGTGTCGTTAATTATTATTATTACCCAGACTAGACTTTCAGGATCATACTCACTTCATAGTTGTGATCAATTTGCTAGTGAAGGGTGAAGGCTTTAAATTAACTGGCTAGGCCAAGGGATGACTTAACTGCCTTGACTTTGTGACACTTTGGCAAGGGAAAGGGAATACACCATAGTATATACTGAATGAGCAATAACACAGGGAATGGCGGTGTCTCACAAATGGATGAGTTGTTTAAAGAAGGTTTATTCACCTTCACAGATGCGCACAATCCATAATACAAATAAGGCCAACAATTGTTTAGATATAGCTTTTAAGTTTCATTGCTTTTTGGGCCTGAATTTTCCATAGCCTTGATCTATGTGTGTTTATAAACACATTGCATAGATTTACATTTATTTAGGCTTTCTGCTGCAGGTGTGTTTTTAAGGCACTTGTTTACCTGAGCACTTCTAGGTGTGTCATGGACAACTTGTTTACCTAGGTATTTATTTTCCACAAGATATAACATTTTATTTTTATGGCCACTTTCATTTGGCACGCCTTTCATTCATGTGTGTTTAGAAACACATTGCATGAATGAGCTTTTCATACAAGATATAGCATTTCATTTTCCAGATTTTGTATTGATGGCAGCACTAAAAGTTTCAGGTTTAGCCAACACAACTTTAGTGACTAGGGGGAATTCACAAGGAACTCCAACTCACCATAGGTAAGTTTTGTCACCAACTCAGAGCCGAGACACAATAAACAAGGAAGCTCATCCAATACAGAGGCTACAGTGGGGAAAAGTCCTCCATGCCACTAGTCAAGTAGTAAGTCAGGGTGATAATCTAAAAGGTAGGTCATGGATGGATGAAGACAATGAAATGATGGAGCCAACACTAGCAAGCCAAAGTATGGTGTAATGATCACCTCTATTCTCCCTAAGGAGGGTATGTACCAATGAGTATGAATAGTGAACTTCTAAGTCTGAGTAGGGACAATATAATATATATAATAGATCAACCAGGTCCATGTATCTATATGATCGCCAGATCATGACACTGAGTGCTACGACATGCTATAAGAATAAGTATAAAAGCAATCTAACCATAACACCATGATATATCTGCTGAGTCATATACCTGAAAACACATCAACCTGTACCATCCTCTGTCCTCTGAGACTGCTGCTGTAACTCTGGGCACTACTGTCTGCTCTGTACAAATGATATAATGGCTACATTGGTCATCTCTCTGAGTGTCCTGAAACTCAGTCATGGCATGGGGAATACAACTGCTGTCCACAATCTGATAGTGATCCAATATAGATGCTCATCTCGGCATCTCCAATGCAAGGGAACTGGCTGAATAGTGTACTGGAATGAGAAAAATAATGTATGGTAGCCCGGCTACTATATATGTGATAACATGTCCATCATATGATATCATCATCAAACATGTGTGACCATAAATCATCATCAATAATCATCCATACATGGTCCACATCATCACGGATCCCAAGAATATATAATCAAGGATAAATCACATCAGTAGACTAAGACAATGTTTCTCTAATCATTCCCACAGCTAAGCTCAAAGTATAAATTCCATTCAGTGGCATTAATCAAGTTAACATATTCCGTGGTTATATAAAATTACTTGCACAATAGTTCAAATGACAAACTCACCCATTGGACATGGTCAAACTGCTAGTGAAGGATGAAGGCTAGGAGCAAGGTTGGGCCAAGGGTTTGACTTGTCTAACTTAACTCAAAAATACTTTGGACTGGGAAAAAGGGGGAAGCTACAAACTCTGTGCTGGACAAAAGAACACGGGGGATGGCTGTGCCTCACAAATGGATAAGTTGTTTAGAGAGTGTTTATTCAACTTAGGCATCATGTCTACATCAAGTTGATCCAGGTTCATTAGGATCATTCAATTTCATTTCCATGGCCTTTTTGGCCTACATAACCCTTCGGATTTCAAATGTGCTGAGAAGCACAACTAGTTGCAGCTTGCATCCAGGGCATGTTTTTCATATATTTATACAAGGTCAGCAATTGTTTAGATATAGCTTTTAAGAACCATTGCTTTTTTTGGACCTTTCTTATACTCTTCGAGGAGTATTTTTAGCTTTTCACTGCTCTTGCCCTTTTTGTTTCCATGGGCGAATTTTTAGTTTCCATAGGTAGAACATGAGCTTTCAGTTTTAGCCAACAACATCTCAAGTGACTAGGGGGAGTTCGAGCCAATGCCAAACATCGGGACAACCGACCAGAATGATTTAGGCCTACAATCCAATTTACCAAAGGCAAGTTCTGTCACCAACTCAGAGCCGAGACACTGAATAAACAGGGATGCGGTCCAAACACAGAGGTAGAAAAATGGGGAAGTCCTCAGTATCAGAAAGTCAAATGAGACATGTCAGGGTTTAAAGTCAAACAGGAAGGTCATGTATGGATGGAGACAAGTGAATATGGAGCCTACACTAGCAGACAACTGATGTCGGGGAAAGACCATGTCTATGTAAAGGTGAAATACCAGTAAGTTTTGTTAAATGACCTAAAAGTGCAAGCAATTGTCCATTTTATGATTTACAGTTCATTTTAAATAGTTTGCCACATCAGGAATAATATACCAAGCACATGCTATGATCATGACTAAATCAACAAGATAATAATCCACAGTCAGTGAGAACATATCCATAGATCATACAACATCATCATAATAATAATCATCATGTATCATCTGAAACACATCTGAAGTACATCTCTAGGCACTGAACTGAAACTGTAATGGGATAAGTGGTCACATCAGTCATCAAATCTGAACTCTCAAGGCTCAGCTTTGACACAAGGTCATAAAATCTGAATAATGTACTGCTCTGATCATGAGTGATCCAAAATATATAGCCATGCTCTGGAATAAAGGAAGCTCTGGAATGTGCAGATATCTGCTGTACAAGAATAGTAGCCCTGCTACTATGGTGTGATAACAGGAACATAAAGTCACTACACAAGATCTCTCTCCCACATTATTCAAGGCTAGATATAATCACATGACTAAAATAGAAGGCACCAACACCAAGTCTAGAATTAACTCTACAGTTTGGCATGAACAGGAGACAAACATAAAATATGGAAGTGGAGAAGCAAGAAAAAGGAGAGTTCAAGAATAATTGATCCCTTTCTCTCTAAAATCTCCATCTCTTATACATGAAAATCAATTCATACAAAGAAAATATCAAATAATATTTGAAGACCAAGAATAGGTGCCATGCAAGGTCACCTGTGAAACCCAAAAAGCATGCTAAATTTCTCGAGAAAACAATTCATAGCTTTGAGTGATCTGATCCACACCCAAGTACAAGAAAATCAACTAAGAGTAACACCCAACATGTGCATGAAAATCTATCTCAAAAACCAAAAGGAAGCTCCAAGTAGTGCAGTATGCTTAGCTTGGAATTGAATGGATTAGGAAGATAGAGAATCTTGGAAAGGCATTGATAATCGATGCATGAAAGTCCATAAACAGGACACATGAGTCAGCTGAAGCATAGAAGAAACCTGCCGAGAACAACCACCAAAACCTTTCAAGAATAAACTGTGAAAAAACACTCATTCTCTCCTCATATGCCACGCCTATCTTTTCCTAGAATAGCACTCATACTGGATAAGATAAAGATGAGAATATAACTCCCATATTGGGCACCCACCCTTATACTAAGAATAAAACCTGCAGCTGCTAAAATAAACCTCAAGTGGACAGCCCTATCTCTAGCTCAGAATAGACAAGAAAAGTTCCAAAAAAGTACACCGAGTAAGATTCCAACAATGGAGAAGATTCCCTCTGCCTAAAAATGTCTCCTTATCTGAGATGCCCTCTCTGTCTGAATATAGCAACTGGAAAAATTGGAAATCAATCCAAAAATACCCACATGCTAGTGGCTGCAACTGGTCAAGGATAGTAACTTGCTCATTGTTCAAGCAACCTTTAAATACACAAAATGGACATGCCTAAGCATTAGATAGGTTTCATGTGGGGGCGCCTGTTGCTGCTGTTTTAGGCACAATGCCTTAATTTTGAACTTTCCCAAAATCAGATGCAATTTCTGGATTTTCTTGTCCATCACTATATGATATTATGGCCCCATCCATGCATGTCACTTTCTAGAAATAGAAAGTTTAAAAATAAACTTTCCGTGATCACCACAAAAATTCACAACCATGCTCTTCTCCAAAAAGGGTACCAGAAATGTGATTGGTTTCCATAGCTTCAAAAATCGAAGAATATGCTTTTGGAATACCATCAGATAGGTACTCAAAACTGTAATCAGTTGCAAAATATAGTAAGTTTCTGAAAATATTAACTTCCCAAAATAGCAAATCTCTAAATCGGGAAGTACACTTTTGAAACCAGTCATCCTCCCATACATGCTCCAAATGTTGCATGTAACATGCATGCATGGGACACTCGATAAAATTAGAACTAAAGTCTGAATTGAAATTTATACAGAGGTACTGAACATGGTGTCCCTGATGTCAATTTGAAAATCTCTAAAATAGAACTCAGCCTAATCTTGAACTTTGGAACCAAAAGATTTACTCACAAGCATCCTGAAGCTTACCATTGAATATGCCTAGTGACTTACATGAGACTACGCCGCCTGTTTTACATGGGATACAATCCTCGGAACAAGGGGAAGTGCCTGGGAGTTTCCCAGTGTGTTATTTCCAGGGAAAAAAACTACTGTAGAAGTAGCATCAATGCATTGTTATCCAAGTCATCAGCAGATTGTTAGTATCTAAATGGATTGTTTAGTGACATAAGTTCAGAAGGAAAAACATAAGTGGTCCAAAAATAGCAATTACAATGAAACATGAAGTATACTATCCACTAAATATATTCAAAACTCAAGCAGGCAAAATCAATCTTCACTAAGTTATAACATAAAAGAAAGAAAAAGAGGATACCTTCATGTTGTTCAAAGTTAAAAGATATCTAGCCATATAGCATGCAATTCCCTCCACAATATCTTCTTGATTGACAACAACATAACTTTCCTGGTTTATACAGCTGCATGACTGATTTAGTTTGCCCCTCAGCAAGTCTGCCTCTGTTACTAAATCCCATGAACTGAATTCATCTGCTTTACCATCATAACATATTTACACCTCAGTTGAACAGGGATGCAACAGAAAAATGCATGCAACTGAGCTGAACAGCAAATATGTGTGAAATTTCCTCCCAATATTCTAGCTTATACATTTGAATTTTATTGATAGCCAAAAGTTGCTCCATGGACACATGACCGTAAAGAATAAACACATATGCACTGTATATCTCAGAGCCAACATAGTAACAGCAATATTTGATAAAACACAACATGAATGACTATTTTGAAGCTACCAAAATTAGATTATTTAAATCTTATGCAGATCAGAAATCAGGTGAGGATAACGTCAACTTGAAGCATACCCACTGGCCTCTTGGCACTCTCTAGTATGTTGGAAAGAAAAATACTCCTCAACTTGTTGACAAATACTGGAGACATTACTTTAATCTTGAGAAGATCGTACAGCTGCAAAAACCAGGCAAAAATATACTTCATTATCTAGATTTAGTGTTTTCAAAAGAAGATTTTGGTTTGCACTACTTTAATTCAAAAAACTATATGAAAATGGGCAGTATCCATGGAATTCATGTGGAAATTTTCAGTACATGGTAGGCAGACCTGCACTTAGAAATAAAATAGAACCTGCAGCTAGTTCTGAATCTTTGCAAATTTGCTTACACTAAAATTTTATTTGGAAACTTCAGAACTGTTAAAACAGCAGCCTACTAGTTAAGTCAAAACAGCAGATAGCTAAGTGCTAGATCTACAGACTACTGAAAATCATAACAGTAAGCATAATTTGCAGCTCCAATCACATGTCTCTATTAAACTGAAAATACAAATTACAAAGCAAACTAGCTCAAAATCTCTTGCATCTCTGCACTAGCTGATGTGCCCTGCCTCTCTTTTATACAATAAGAAGGGGCCAGGGTTACAATGAATCTAAACATCCATACTCCAAGTGATGCGCCTCCCTAGATTAGGTAAAACCTAACCCTAAATGCCTGGGAGAATGCACCCAATCATGAGTGAGTTTCCTCTAATAGAATGCCCACTCAAGTCTTTTCATGCAGTGTGCCCAACCTGCCTTGGGATCTGCACCTTCTCTAAATAGAAAACCTAACATACAGTGCCTTATCTCTCTTGAGATACGCCCTTCCTAAATTGGAAATATACATGCACCTAATCTGAAGATAGCATGCATCCAATTGATGCCTATAACTAGAGATGAACAATGCAACTAGACTAACAACTCACTGTCTATAACTGCTGCACCTACACTAGAGTCACACTAGTGTACCTTTTTCATCAACAACAATCACTGCACTGGAAATGAATCTGCTCATTAGTGCTGAGCAAATCTTGGAGAAGAAAGCATCACATGTATCCTTCCAATCATCTATACATGGCCGAGGACCAGCATCAAAGTCCACAAGTTGCAAAGGACCATATCAGAACAAATGACTCAATCAATCCAACACCAGAGGATGATGACAAGTTGAACATTCCACCACTATGAGGACCTGCCACAAGGGAATTCTTGATGCAATTGACTGCAAACAGATTGGGGAGGTTTGATGTTATCAGACTCAGCCAAGTCTGATTAATATTTGACCAAAACCACTCTGAATCAGTCGTTAACTCGGATGAGTCAACAAACAACCAGTGACTTGGCCAAGTGAAACATGACTCTACCATGTCTGCGTATGCAGACATGGATGCCTGCTTGTAAAGCCCAGTATGAATAAAAACAAAAAAGAAATAAGGAAAAACAAAACCATAAGCATTCTAAACTTTAACACTGAAAGTTAAAGCTCGAACCCCCATTCCAAATTGTTTGGTGACAGAATCAAATCAGACCTCACACAAAGAAAGTAGAATTCTTGCATATTTCCAGCTAAAAAATACCAGAATTCAACAGATATACAAAGCAGAACCCTGTAAGCTTGTAAAGCTGTAGAACCCAGGTGTTATCATACTAGATGGACTAACCCTATAAATCCCAAACTATGACATCAGCTGGATGGAATTGAAGCCGCTTAACCTGCCACAGGTGGATGAATCAGGTATTGGACCTTTAAGGGTAGCCCCTCAAGAGGGGACTCGGGAATATAAAAGATGCAAAGGCTGATCCAAAGGACATTCCTGAGGATTCAGACTAAATTGATGATATGGATGGTCATTTGTCATGTGTCATGAGCAAAGTTACATGAACCATGGGTGCAAATTTGCAATAGGAATCAGCAAAAGAATCCGGTGCAGGTGTGGCACTCATCTGGAAATTAGGATCGGTGAATTGGAACCTTAACCCTGTTTTTTTATAAATAAATATTTAAAATTTAAATTTTATATCCAGAAAACAAAATCAAATCTTAATTAGAGCATATCAACTTTTTACTATTTAGCTTTCATACTTAAATTGCCAGTTGGAGAATGAAACAAAACCACCATGTTTGCTGAAGATTTAATGACTGCCATTGCTAGCAGATAGCATCATCAAAATATTCAGGCTATAAGACCAAAATAATATGAGCCAAGATGAAGAACAGTGAGAAGAAGTGAAATCAATTCCTCTAATTGAAAGAGCAGAGACAAAACTTACAAGTAGTGGAAAACTGTGTAGTGTGAACACTTCTAATTCAGATTACCAAACTATGATAATACATAAGTGGCGATGGAAAAATACAGAGAGACCCATTAAATATAGAAAGACATATTGCATGTGAATTTTAACCTTTCAGATGAGAGCTATAGTTCTCTAGATCAAGGTTACTTGGGAGTAGGAGCGGGAGCGGGAGCGAAAAGCGAAATTTTCAAAAGCTTCCGGTTTGGGAGCGTTGCGGAAGCGTTTTTTATATAATATATATTTTTTCTATATTTTGATGCATATATGTTAACAAATGCTTGTAGAATGTTGAATTAGTTATGGAAACTCATTGGAAAGCATAAAAACATGAAATAAACCATATTACATAATACCATATAACATTCATCAATCATCAATCATATAGTAGTGAATTCAACCATAGGTCTAGACTCTAGACTCTAGTAAATTAGTAATGCTTATAAAGTAACTAGACACATGCACATACAACTATTGTACAGGAATGCTTATATTTGTATATCTACATTAAAATTTATCTTTTTATAAGTCTTCAAATGTTATAGGACACTATTTCCATTTCTTTTTGCTACAAAAACATAAGAAGCAATTCACATTATGATAACTTTTTATTAATATTTATTAGGATACGCCATTTTATTATGGTTATTACTTATTAGTACTTATTTTATTCTTGTTTTATCATGCTCAAGTCACTCTTCACTATAACTAATTGAATCCTTCAACATTTTCCAATCTCTTTTCAAAGGCTTCCAGAACGTTCAAAATGCATAGAATTAGCAAGAAGAAATCTGAATTATTACAATGAACAATCAATGTGAATGTAGAAGTGGTACGCAGTTAATGTAGACAAGGAAGTTGTTATAGGCTATAGCTTGATTTAACACTTGAGTAGGAAAGTCCCAACCCACGAGTGCTACAGAAGTAACTACAGAAGAAAGCACCACTGTCTTCTTAGTGCTAACTTCCTTCAATTTTGACCTAATCTCAAAGGTCAGGGGGGCTTCCCTAAGGTTAATTAGAAACTTACTTCTTGAAGAGAGCTAAGAGAGTTGATTGAAATCTGTTTAAGCTATGTGAGTGAATTGCAGATTTATTAACTCCGAAAGAAAATGTTTGAATGTGAATGTTATAGGAGCGTTGAATAAAAACAAACACCTCGAAAGTGAAAGGAATGTGCTAGAAATAATTCAAAAAATTATCACAATATCATCCCATTTGTAGACTTAAATAAAATGAAGTAAACCCATCCATGTTCAAGTTTTATTTGATTCTGGAAATAGATGGAAATGAAGAAATGTACTCTACAAATGTTAAATGCTCGTAAAAATCCCAACTGATGATCGAAAGCTAAGTCACATGGTTCAGGTTCGAATTCGAGTTCGGTGACCTTGAGATTCGGGTTCGAATTCGGCTTTTCAGATGAGGTTTGGCGACCTTGAGATTTGGGTTCGAATTCGGCTTTTCGGATGAGGTTTGGCATTAGGTTCGGCCATATGGAAATTTAAAATATATATATATATATATGATTTAAAATAAAATATAACGTAAAATGATAAGAAATAAAAAATAAAATCCAAATCTTATATAAAATTTTTAATAAACATATTATATTTTAATATATTTTGATTTATAATGTTTATTAAATTATCTTAATAATATATATATAATTATATTAATTATATATATATATATTATTAAGATAATTTAATAAACATTATAAATCAAAATATATTAAAAACCTGGGTTGGCAAGTGCGGGGGGAGTAATTTTTTACTCCAAGGGGAACAAGCAGAAAGAGTTTGCTTGGGGCATTGAAAGAAAGACCAACAATGGAGCGGAATGGCTCGGTCTCATCAAAGGGCTGGAAATTGCTATAAACCTGGGAATAAAGAAATCGATGGTCCTTGGGGACTTCTTAATTATCATCAGAGAAGCCAGACGCATTATCGAAAAAAGAAAAGACCCCACCTCAAAAATGCATCATCTCTTAATCAGCATCAGTAACGACTTCCAAGAGCTTTCCTTTCTCCATATTCTGCGAGGTTTAAATGGGAAAGCTGACGACATGGCTAATAATGGAGTTGGGCTCTCCTATGGCTCTCTAAGTTGTGACAATGTCATTTGTGAAAATTCTTGGATTCCCTAGCCTAAGGTTCACCCATAGAGTCTGGGCTCATCTTGTTCCTATTTGGCGCCCTAATTATTATTTGGTTCAAAACTATAGCATTTTAAATTTTACATTCTTGGGAAACTCCCCATGGAAATTCGACGGCCTCTTTACTTCTCGTGAGACTCCCACACTCGCCCGAATTAATGGCATTAACCCAGCCTGCCAGTTGGCCGGCATGCGAGCTGGTAGCATCGGTTTAAAACAAGGCAGGGGTTGCTCTATGGCATTCACTCCACGGCTTGTTTCAGAATTTTGAATTTGCTGGTCTTCATTTCTAGCCTCTGTTTGAATTGTCACCGTATTGAGAGAAATATGGAGCACTATGTTGCAGGGCATCCTCAGGGAGGGGGCGACGTGTTTTTGAAGTGTGGAAGATCATGTAAGCCTGTTAGATGCCCCAATGGCGGATGTAGTTGGGGTTCGCATTTGGAAGAAATGAGGGGAGACTCGGTGGAAATGGAGAGCAACCCTGAGCTTGGTCCCTGCAGACAGCATGCTAGGGTTGGGAATTCTCATGGGAAAGATGGGAAATGTGGCATTTCAAAGTTCAAAGTGGAATTCTTGGACCGTCTGCAGGAGTTGGAGCTACAAGTCAGGATGATACGTAGCAAAAATCTGGAATACAAGAAGGTTTTGTCTCATCTCTACACTTTGGCGTCTACTACCCACTTCGAGGTGAAAACTCAGAACAATAAAATGGCTGAGAAAATTGAACACCTTGAAGAGACCCTGGGTCTCGCCTATCCTCACAAATCCCGAAAGTTTAAGGTCTATGGCAGCGATTTGGAGGACATTAACAGGAAAATGGAGAAACTAAAGAAGTTCATGGCTAATGCAGGGAACTTCGTGGACCTTAGCTCTAAAAAGAATGTGGCAAAGGACTCTGCAGGCATTGTTATGGATATGGGACTTCAGTAGCAGCTCGCCGGTTATGGATTTGGGTTTGCCCGAAGCTGAGAGAGACCCGACACTAAAGAAGAGACCCAATGCGATTTTGTGTTGCCGGAAGCAAAGAGATGTGTCTTCCTCAAGAAGAAACCCTACGCGATAGAGGAGACCGGATGCAAGAGAATAGACCCAAGGGCGGAACCGGCGAACCTCACGTCCGAAACTGGCGAATTCGAAACCCTTAAACCAACGTATAACTCGCGAATTTGAAATTGGTGTATACCTGATGAATTTAATGGCCGAACCTCAACGAATATGAAATTTTTTTTTAGGTTCGTTGAATTTCGAACCTTAAGGGTCAAAATTGGCAAACCTTGTGACATAGATCTAAAGTGGGTTCATTTGCTGGAAGTGAGAGTTATTTCATAATTATGCAAAAAAATATAATTGAGCTATTGATTAGAAGACCAAAACATAATGTTCTTAGCCCGAAGTGAGGCCTTGAGAGATTTCTGAAGTAAAGTGTTAGAGGATAAATTAGTAATGAGATGATTATAATTAAATCCTTTGAATTTAAAGTGATTTCCAGATTTGTAGAAGTGATGAAATCACTTATCAAAATATGGAATAAGTGAAAAAATTACAAGCTTGTAACAAGTGCTCAAAGGAAAATGTTGATAACCATTTACAAGTAACATTTTCTTTAGAAAGATTGTGAAAAATAGTTGCAAGGCAAATTTACTTTATTCAGCCAACTGTGCAATAAATTGTGGCTTCGAAAAATTTACAGGTGCAAAAGAATTATGGAAAAGTTAGGATCTTAAACAAGGTAATTCTAGAATTGCATGTAAGTGTAAAAGATCACTTAATGAGATCGCATTTCCCAACTTTTAACCATGAAACAACTTCTAACAAGCGGGAGCTAGTTCGGGAGCTACGCGGAGCGATCACGAGAGCGTTTTTTAAGTGGGGGAGAGTGCTATTTAGAGCGCTTGAGAGCGAATTAGGGAGCTATCGGGAGCTACGTGAAGCGATCACAGGAGCGTTTTTTAAGTGGGGGAGAGTGCTATTTAGAGCGCCCGGGAGCGAATTAGGGAGCTATCGGGAGCATTAGCTCCCGATAGCTCCCTCATCGCTCCTGGACAGAGCCAGGGAGCGTTTTTTGCTCCCCCCGAAGCATGCTTTACATTTCGCTCTGGCCCGGGAGTGAAACAAGGAGCGCACTCTCCCTTAGCTCCCGCAGCGCTCTGGCCAGGAGCGAGCTTTCAGAGCGGGGGAAAGGGGGGGATGGACACTTCCCCGCAACCTTGCTCTAGATGATAGACTAGAATACAACTTGTTACCAACTATTTTGTACCATAGTTGGATTTCTTGTGAGTCTCCAGTGTTGTGAACATGTTTAGTGTTCAGAAGTCCAGAAGTCATTTGCAGGGCCAATTTTGGCCCCTTTGTAATAATTGCATGTCCATACCCCCATGAGGAATTGTAATAAGTTGGTCTAAGCATGGTCGTTTTGTAAAAGGTTTGGCCTACCTTAGGTTTAGCTACCAAGGGGATACTCTAGAGTGTTTTTTCCTTAGGAATTATGCGTTGTGCTTCAGTGGCGTATAATTCTTGAGTTTTTCACTCACACCTCCAAAGTTGGAGTATTTTCCATGGTGGTCGAACCTTAGGCGGTTATTAAAGCCTAAGTGTTTATGTATTTTTAACATGCTAGCCATCAATAATGAGTTGTATGGACATGCACTAAGTCCCCTAGGAGTTTGAGTTCATTCCGACAAAAAAATATTACTCCGTAAAATTAGACCATTTTTTAATGGTTTAATTGGAAATTTTCAAATTGTAATAAAAGTATGGTCTGAAGGTGGATTTTGGCGTGGGGATGCTCGTTTTCACACTCAGAGCGTCCTCTTTAACCTAGGACCCACTTTTCCTAGGTTTCGGGTGATTAAAATTATCACTTATGGCATTTTTTCTTAAGGAGGCAACAAAATGGGAGAGAAATGCTAAGCACAAGACAAAATCCACCAAAATATTATAAACAATATTAAATAAAGCAAATAAACATGTGCCAAATGACTTGGCATCTCGTACCACATGGAGGGCGAGTATATTACTTCACTAAAGCGTCACTTTGGATTCGATTTGGGAAGTCAAAATTGAAAGTCAAAATATGTGTTGCACCCTCCTCATAAGGATGGGCGACTTGGCTCACGTGTTCATTTCTCATTGAATGGTGAGTATTCCAATGTGAATAGAGGCGCCACTCTTGTGAGGTGGATGGCACCTCTTCACATCACAACTACCAAGGTTAAGTTGGAGTGTAGTTCACGCCCTCTTTTCCCCATGGATCAAGGGATGCACTCCTCCATCTAATGCGCCCCCCTCCTTCTCATTAACCCTATAAAAGCAAGGCTTGCTCCTCATTCATGAGGAATGCAAGGAACCTCTGCTAATATTGTTGTGTAAAGCTTTTTCCTTTTGTGCAAAGATTTTGAATAAAAGTTGAGGCTTTGGAGGTCCATATGGTGCAAATGTCATGATTAGGAATGCTTGATCCATATTGAGGTGATATTTGCCTATGCTTTGCTTCCATATTTACAATCTCATTGATCTATTCTAGCTTAGAAGATTATTGTTAATCCATAGGATAAGCATTTGTAGTTTTCAAATTGTTTATTTATGTTTTGTATTTGAAGTCAAAGAGTAGCCTAAAGTAGTCAGTTATACTTAGGCTCTCCCAAATTTCTTTTATCAAAATATACTAGATTTGATCATGGGTTGTTTGTAGTTGTGAAGTGTTTTGCAGATCACCAAAAGCGAAGGAGGTTTTTAAGCTCAGCTACATCTTCTTCCTCTTCGCAAATATTTCATGAGTCTAATATTCTTTTGTCCTACAAGAACTTCCTCCTCTTCAAGAGATTCAAGATTTGGTAGCCATTTCTTCTTCCATCTTTGAAATCTAAAATATCTTTTCTCGGTTACCTTTTTTTTACAAGCAAACCAGATCCTAAGAGTTTTATTATTAATTATTTGCTTGTTCTTAAGTTAGATCTAGAAAGAGTTTCAAATTTGTTATCTTATGCTTAGATCTAATTATATTTGTTTAGTACTTGAACAAGTAGAATATTTCCTATCATTTCCAAGTACCAAATATTGTATTGTATTGTGTTTTTAGCTAACCTACTAACATATTAATAAATTTTTTGTTTGTTGGTTTTTAGTTTTGTGTTACAGGAAAGTGAAGAAAAGAAGCGATTTTAGGAGCATGAAGTACAAAAAAGACTTCTCTTCTATTTTCTTATTTTTCCTTAGCTTCTATAAGCTAGCAAAGTCTCTTGAATCTCGCTTTTGCGGATCAAGAACGCTCTCTATCGAAGAGTTAACAATATTGTAAGAACTTAATAAAAGATCAAGTGGGATTACGGCTCTCACATCCTTCTCCCCCCATTTGGGGGAAGCCTATATATGTCCATTTATTATTTGCTTTCTACCTATACCGCACTAGAATAGTATTTTGTTAGGCTAGTTTCATTTTTGCAATTTAAAGTTAGTTTAATTTTGCATTAAATCTTTACTTAGGATTATTTCTTGAAAAGTTTGATTTACTAACCCCCTTGTTTTCCCAAGTACGGTCTTTGACCTGAAAGAGACTCTTGGGTAGTAATTAGAAATTTTTTGTTTTATTCCTTGAAGTTCTTTGCAATTTTTTGAGTCTTTAAGGCTCCGTAAAAATCTCTTGAACCTCACTTTTGCGGATCAAGTGCGCTCTCTATCGGAGAGTTTAATTTCCTTAAGGTCTCTTGAATCTCGCTTTTGCAGATCAAGAGCGCTCTCTATCGAAGAGTTTAAAAATTGGAAACATTTGGCATGCTCTGTGTATGCTCTATCCATCGCAGGCTAGTCTGAACTTTGGAATATCAAAAGTGATAGTTTTGCATTTTTTAAATTTCCACTTTAAGCTAATCAATTCATCCTAATAAAATCAAGTTCCCCCATAACCGACGAAAATCCGGCGTCATATCGATTTGATCGAAAGTGGGAAAACTCTGCAAAGAAAGCGGGAACAACTGGGAAGCGACCTCAGGGCACCGTTAGACTACATCATTGTTGGTGTAGTGTTGAACACACTCTCAAGACTCCGTTCCATCCCACATGTTCTTGTGCGAAACCACTTAGATCAAAATCCGGACACATTCCCCGTACCGCAAGGTATATCGGGAATCCCCTTGTCCCCTTAGTTAACTCATCTTCTTTATCACAAATAAAATAAACCAAGAACAATTGCAAAACATTTTTCACAACAACACTCCTACAATTGGTAACTCCATCGGCATTGGTTTCATTCTTTTAGCAGCAACATCTTTATTTGCTTATTATCAATCTCGCAATTGTCGTTTATTTCATGCTGATATTATGCTATTGTTTTGCTTAAGTTGCTTGCAGTTAACTTGGTTATTTATCCCCTGTTTCACTTAAAGAAAACTCCTAATAAACACTCTTTCCCATCTTCAAACACAAACTAAAAAAGCCTTAGAAACCTATTTTTAGTAGGGCCTACACCCCTTGGCTTCGGTTAAGAGTTTTGCCTAAACGGAGGAATCAGGATCAGGTGACAGCACCTGACTCGAGATTTGCCCCCAAGGACACACCGAGTAGATTCAGATATTGGTGCAGTGTGCCCTAAGGCAAATCCGGTTGCTATTGTCATGAGTCATACATGGTATATACTAATTAGATTATAGCTTGATAATGTTTAAACTGTGGGGGCATTTACAGCCTCAATGTTTATTTATTATGTCTTCAAACTTTAATTTTCTATATCTTAGAACTTATAGTTTATTTGACTCAATGTAATTTTCCCTATAAATTATAGTTCGAGGAATTTTGGAATGTGGAGGCTATTTAGAATTTTTGAACGTCAATGTTTATTTATTATGTCTCAAAATTTGGTTTATGTATCTACTATCATATGACTTATACTTATGAACTCTACATGATTTTCCCTATGTGTGCCCTTACATACAATATAAATAAGCAAATGTGCATATTTGGTGTCTAATTGTTTGGATTTACATTGATGTACATGAATACATAATTTTTTAACAGAATTTGAATAGTTCATTTACATTTTATTTGGTCAAGTTGTTCGTGAGGTCTAAGACAAGTTGTAAGATGAGGCCCCACCAAGTGTGAGTCTCATAATTGTAATACATTAAAAGCAATTGTCACAATCAAAAAGCATAAGGTACTTAATGTGATTGAACCAAGTAAGCACTCTTAAGTTTTAACAGCTTAGACATGAAGATTGTCAAACAGTTGGGATTTCAGTTGGGCATTAGTGCCAAAACAAATCTGATGATTCACAACAAACAGATAAGATGATACACAAAGGTCACTATAGAGTTATTGATCAGTTATTTTGTGTGGTTTCTTCTCCAACCCATGTGGATCCACAAAGTGATGACTATCAACTGGACCCATTAAGTTATAGTGGCTACCAACACGAAATTGTTGCACAAAACCAACTTCACATGGTACAAAATCAAATGGAAGGGTTTTCAAGCAACAAACACTTCATTGGAATCCAAATCCAAACCCTCCATGGTTGTAGGGGAAAGCAACTTAAGGAGGGAGGCTTGTTGTACTCTACGGCCTAGGAACAACTTTACAAGAACAGCCTTACATGACTACGTAAGTGATTAGGTAATGCATGTTGGCAAGGTCAACAAGGCTTCTAGTTATCGCGTTGCCATTTTGTATATATAAGTCGCTAGAGGGTCATTCAAGGCAGAGTTATTGTATCATCTATGATTGTATCCACTTAGTCCTCACTGAAAAGTTATTCACAGAAAGCAATATGTTTACCAAATCTATTTACAAGCATATAAACAAGCAGCCCATTCTTATACTTGTACTCTACAAAGTAAGAGGACATGTCGCCATCGTGGAAGACACATCCACTACGTCCCTCCATCCCCAATGATGGGGGGATACTATAGGTATGTCCCTGATGGGCAAGGGACATCCCTAGAGACATGGGGCATGTCCCTGACATGCACAGGGTGTCCCAGTCCCCCAAAACAAAAGACAATTAGGAGATGTCCCATATGACAACGAACTTATGGATGTCCCCTATCCAAGGTAAATAAATGCCATCAAAATTTAAAATTAAGTTATTTAGGGGTGAGTAAGGAGGGGTATTTCTGAGTTCATTCTATAGGGAGAATAAACTTACTGAAACCCCATAGTTTTAACTTTTGGGGAAGTTTTGAATTTAAAAAAAAAAAAATTGTTGTACCACTCCCCCTGCCCTATATATATATTTGTGGGTACCTTTCAGCTGTCCAAGAAACCTGTCCCCTCTTTCCCCTATTCCTGCATCCCAAAAACTAGGTGCAACATAGCTTGTGTTCATTTTGGTAACGCTTCAGCATCATTGTTTTCCGTGTAAGAACAATATTGCCACATCATAAAATGATCAATCCATCCTAGGTGGATTCTTTCGAGAACTCTCTAATACGAAGATTCTTGATTTCAGCTTCTTTGCTTTTGGCTTCAAATTTTATTGATTTTCAAATGCTTTGGTATGTAAGAGAAACATTGACCTTGACTCACAGATATTCAAGTCCATGAATGAAGTCCAATCCTAGAAGCACCTAGGAAGGTTGCACACTATCACCACGACAACTCTTCTTCTCACTTTAGGCCAATTCTTTTTTGGCACAAAGGGAGAATCCCTTGAAAAGATAGTTTATGATATTCTTTAGAAATAAAAGGATGGTGGATTGCTAAGAACATAGCCTAAGACTAGTGCTTATCCAGTTGGGAGATGGAATTGGGATCAACAATCAAAGGTTTCAATATGCTCTAACCAACCACATGGATCTATTTCAATATACGGAAAATTAAAGGAGAGCCCTTCCAAAGATGCTCCCCACGAGTCACAAGCACAAAATCAGCTAAGTCGTAACATGCAACCATGAATAATTAAAGGGCAGCCACATATGAAACCATAAATGTAGTAGACAAGGTAGGAAGCCTTCTTTATTGAAGGAACAGCCAACAATACATCATTCTTCATGTGTGATTTCACCATAAAATCAAGAGGGCCTAAATGTGCCACACTTAACCTTCAACCCTAGCTAGGGCAGCTCTCAAAAAATAGAGTGAAAAGTCATAACCAAGAAATTACAGCAGCAAATACCCTTCAATAAGCACAATGATTACAGCAAGACAAAGGGAGGGTTTCACCTCAACACTAGGGTCTTAAAGGAACAAACCTGCCCTTCTTCAAAGATTATACCAGCAGATGTGTACAAGTAATTTCCAACCATCAAATCAACCCAAGAAAAATAAAAGAAAGATGAAGAACCACACATTGAAATGCCCCTTAACTTCTTTCTATAAAAATATCTTCAACTAAGCTTGGAGGGGAACCCTACATGTCCAACCATGCCTTTTTGGCCAGCAATCTCTTACTATTTATATGTCTTTCTTGAATGAGCCCTAATTAGGGAGTTCCTCATGAAGACCCTTTAGGGTTTGATAAATCGACTCAAGAGCCATGTGGCAACCTCTTAAGGCTAGGACACACTTCCCAAAGCCTCTAAACAGCCCTAACACGGCCCCTTTCCTTCATCCAAGCACTCTCATTAATAATCCTATTCTTTCATTGGGTCTCAAGTTGTACTTATTTTTCTTCATTGGGCCAGGGCATACCTATTCGTAACTTTGAATTATATTTAATTATTGACCTCTTACTACGACCAACCTCTCCTTAACTTAAAGTTATGTTTATAATTTACTTTTCTTTTATTTGGAGCCCTTCCTACTAGAACCGACCTCATCATCATCAAATACAACATCAAAATTTATCCTTCCAAGTGAGTTTGACCTTCATTTTGCTTAAGCACCCCTCCATTAAGGTCATTTATTGCCTCCTTTGGTGACCACAATGCCAATGAAGCATGTGCAATGCCACCAGTGGACCTTCTTTGACCATAGAGACACTTTCTAGTGCCACATGGCACCATTCCAAGCAAGGCATTCCTCCATTAGCTCTTTTCTTTGCCACATACCTCGCTCTGGGCTTTCTCCAATGCAAGACAATTTGCTCTTTTGGGTTTTCAACTTTTCTCTTGCCATATGGCATGCTTTAGCTACCTCTCGAAGTAGGGCGTTCATCTTCTAGAGATTGCTTCCTTTCATCTATGGGTTTCAGGCCTTGGTTGAACCTTTGTTCTTACCTCCAGATGTTGACTAGCGCATAGTCAATATAGAACATGTTGCATGGCCTCCAAAACTCCCGCAACCTATAGTCAACATTGGACTCTAAAAATCTCCCGCTATGCTTGGTGATAGAGGAAAGCTCATGGAGATGTGAAACGACTCCTACATTTTTAAGGGGTAACAACCTCTAGAAAATAAAATTGACCATGGGTCAGTGGAAAAAATTGCTCTAATACCAGTTGAAGTGAAGCTAACAGTTCACTTTATGAAATCACAATCCATGAAGAAAGAACCCCATAACATCCATATTAAAATAGTATTTTTTATTAATATGAGTAGATTATATGGAATTGATGAATTGAGATAGAGTGGCATGTAAGTATATATACACATTGGGGTGATAAGTCATACCCTTCGAGAAAAGGGACAACTTAACATTAGTACAACATAAGTGTAAATTGTAAACTATTATTATTATTACATGGTAGTTAAATTATAAAATTATGACAATAGTTGTAAGATACCCTAGGTATACTAGAGACATTTCCTGTCATAGACCATGTAATCGAAGCAAAGACAATTTTGAACACATAAAACTAATAACAGCAGTGAAAGTACTAAGGCCATATAATTTATACCTAGAACTGCTCATGGCACCCATAGTATTCGTATGATTCGTATGAATGTTCACAACTAAGTTGCACAATATGAGGAAACAAGTACGAGCTTCTGAAATGGATACGTGCCGGAAGTGTGACCCTCAAAAATTCGGTAACAGGAAACGCTATATATATATATATATATGCTATTTTATATATAGCACAGTATATTGAAACTTTGAAAGAAAGCATTGTGAATAAATAATGCAAGAACATTTAAATGCCAAGCAATGTTCCACCATCACTTATTTAGTATCACCCTTTGCCTCCTCATCTATCCTGTCTCTACCTTGATCCTCCAGGGAATCAATCAACACCATCCAAATTTGATGAAATTGCCTAACCCAAGCCTTAAAAATTAAAATATGGTAGAAAAATATTGGCATGCCCAATCAATGATTTTGGCTTAAGTGAAGGGTACTTTTTTGCTAAGGCCATGACATAGGAGTTCAAAAATCAATGCCACCAACATCAGGCTACATAAAGGGCTTGGTGCTCTTGATTAAATGCCAATCCCATACCTTCGTACATGAGAGAATCCAATGAAAATGCTGCAATCCTACCAATCCTGATATCCTGAACACTATCAAGTCTGCTCAATTTTGAATGGAATATGAAATTCTACTTTCTCCATATGAAGCCCGATGACGTTGGAACCACTCTCAAACATCCTAAAACAATTAATGGTAATGTTAAAAATTTAAGAAAAATTATAGAAAATGAAAGATAAAGGAAAAGTCAACTTTTACTCTAAGAATTTAACATTAGCATTAACTGCCAGCATTTTTGGTCAAAGTCAAACCTAGTAAAAACCAAGTCAAAATAGGCAGCTTTAGTGTTAGAAACACATTGTACAGATGTTGTTACAGAAAAGAAATGCATTGCCAGCCATACAAAACGTGTTTCCCACACGTTTGTATGGCCAGAAATGCATTTCAAATTTTCAAGACCGAACCACACGTGTTTCTGCATTTTGGTACAAAAACACGCTTGGTATGGCCATGTACTAGTCATTTTCCTGCAACATAGGTTCATGAACATGGCAAGTATGCCTATTTGGTGAGTACTCGAGCGGCGAACCAATACTCAGCCAACTTGTATTGACCGAGCATTGACAAGTAAAAGCTTGAAGTTGCAAGTATTAGCGAGTACTCCCAAGTACACCCAAGCATGCCAAGCCAAAACCAAGTTTCCCTGTTTTTATGTAAAAGGCAGTTTGAGGAGTACAGGGCAGTTTTTCACCTTTTGTTTCTATAAAACCCTCACAACTGAACAAAAACACATAATTTCATGTAGAGAACTTTCCAAAGGCCATTGCAATCAGAATACATGGTTTTAACAAGAATTTTAAGTAAATTATGAGACTATAAGATTTTGGGTGATCTTCAGCTGGGAAAAATGTCAGCCATCTCCCAGCTCCTATTTTCTCAAAGTTCTTCATTGTGGATCCGTTTCTCCAGTGCTTGGGAGTCTTGGGAACCATCTACAGCCAACAACAGAGCAAGCATTTAAAACAGGTTGTTAAGGGTTTAAAAGTAAATTTTGAGGCAACATTTCCAAACATGAGGTATTTCAGATTTCCATTTTCTTCCTGTTACCCCATATCTTGCAGGGGTGATTAGGAGAATTTTTCACTTGTGATTCTCATCACAAGTGCTTGATGACAGGTTGCTAGAGTTATGCTTCAGCTATATGATGAAGCCCTCGATATTTTGAGATATGGATCTTAGCGTGCTAGTGGTCATGGCATGAGATCTCTCAATGATTTTTGGATGCTTTCTGCTCTCATATTGGATATTTTTGGTCATGGATGATTGTTGATGGTGCTCCTTCAATATGATGAATTGACATGGTTGGTTCATGGTTGCGCATTGTTGACGATGCTTGCTGCTTCATGCCACATCTATAAGCATCATGATGTTATCCCTGGCATACTTTGCACATGTATGGTGATCTAGCCCTCCTATGGATGATGAGACATGGCTCTTGAGGCTTGATTTATGATGTATCACATCCTACCATAATTAGCAGCCCATCCTTGGAAGGTGTCCAGTATAATCCACCTCTCAAAGGGCTTGTAATGTCTTACTTATGCATTATTTCAGGTTGCAGATAGATTTATCCCTGGGGGCATTTCCAGTGGCAACTATGTCCCCTTTTTTCAGCATATTGAACGTCAGTCAGATGCAACTAGAAATCAAATCACCCGTGACATCAGACTGTTGGGTGGTGACTTGATCCAAATTATTCGAGTAGAAGTTTCAGGGAAAGATACAGGACAGATCTGTTTCTGTGCCATAACTCCAGAACCCTCAAGCAGGGTCCGTGCAAACTATAACTCATCATTATCAGCCAGTCCTTTTCCTCAGCAGTTAAAAAGCAGCATCCTACAGGAAAATAAAAGGGTATTGTGGTGGTAATTCTCAATTCTGAAAGCAAGCTGGATTGGAGGCTATGCCACACTCTGCTCAAGAATGCTGTGTATTATGAGCTGTCAAATGATTAAATATTTAAAGCCTGGTTTGAAACTCAAATCATTTATGGATAATAAGCATTATGTGAAGGAACGGATTATTCCATCTGCTCAGCATTTGGAATTGTGGTATGGAAAAATAAGCAGGCAGATGTTGACCTCCAGGAATGGATGGCTCTCTGTGAGGGAGGGCATTGAGCTGGGCACAGCTGCTGGGAATAGATCTAGTGTGCTTCATTAAGATCTAAATCTGTTTTTCAAGGTGGCATTAGCTGTTGGAGGAGTTTTAGGGATCAAACCCTAGATCCAAGGAGTCCACACCTATTTTAGATGCTTGCACTTGCTTTGAGGAGGTAGCACTGCCCCTTTGGAGAGCCTTTGGAGGCTAAGGTTTGACCTTTTCTTATCACCACCCCACTTTGATGGAGGCGCCCTCCTTCTTGGACCTTATGTCTCTTGGATATTGCACTTGTGGCTTTGACCACCTCATTTCATGGATGTTTGTTTGAGTTGGTTAAGTTTTGTTGAGTATTTTGTTTTGTTTACTCCATCCTAGGCTAGATCTAGGGTTATTATGATTATTCTATTGTAAAGGAAGTTGAACTTAACTCTATATAAGAGAGCCTCTTCCACATTTGTATTCATGTTTGGACTGGGGGAGAAATCCCACTAGACTTAATGAAATATCTCTTGGCTCTTATGAATGGTTGGTGCTATCTCTCCATTGAAAGTTTTTCATATTGCTTATGCTTGGTTGGTTCATGGATCTATAAATTGTCAAAAGGATTGAGGTAATGAAAGAATAGGCTCTCTATCTTTTATGTGGTTGTCATCAGTTGGAAGTGTAAATTAGGTGCACATTTTTTTACTCTAGGTCATGTGTTTTCTGATGCCTTCCATGATAGCATTACTCCTTAATTCCATTTAAAATATTTTACTCTAGAATATTCTATGAAATCAGCCCAGCCATTAGAGAGCAGCTAGGTTTGTACACTACAGCCCTAGCCCTTTCTAATCTCCCTAAAGAAAGCCTCATGCGATCCTTGGTTGAACCCATTTGCAAATTTGATAAGACACTCATCTCCAATTCCTTCATCATTCTTATCTTTTAAATTCATAAACAAAAACACTTCATTTTGCTAGAGTTACTCTTCAATTTCACCTTGTGCTCCATTGTTAAACTCTAGTATTCCTATCCTAGGGACTCCTCCCTTGAGTTAGAGAAGAGCTAGCCTAAAGAGCAGAAAAGGGCTAGGTGTGTTGGCATTGGCCTCTCTCTTGGTTATTCATAAGCTATCATTGATTTTAGGGCTTCAATCTTAAGATGCTAGTTTGTGTGGTAACACTTCCAAAGTCCCATCTTTCGCTTTCAAGGATGCTTTGATTTAAGCTTGAAAATGGCTCCAAACCCATCATCAAAAGCCTTAGACAACTGTTGGCAATGTGGAATAAAGTTAGAGAGTAATTGGGCAAGATGTAAGCTATGCAATGAAAAATACATTGGGGGAATACACCACCTTAATTACTATTTTGTTGCACTTTGTGGCAGCTGCCAGCAACGTAGTTTGTTTTCCAAATACTATACCTGAAGCCATGAAAATTGCTAGGGATAACTTGGAGAATTTTCATAAAGAAAAAGGAAAAAGGGCAGCAACATAGATTGAAAGAAGAACTGGAAATAGAACCAAGGGGCATTCCTTAGGTGCTGCTCGTTATGATGCAAAGTATTGCAAACACCTCAAGTGATATTCAGGCCCTCGAAGAACCTAGTTATAAGATAAGATAACTTTATTACTGTCCAACAAATGACCACAATAAGTCATGTGTTTTATGCAAGCAGGAAGATGAATACCCTTCTCATGTTTTAATTATATACCCTTACACTGGCAGAAACGGCAATACCTTTAGAGTGAGTGCAACTACCAAACTTGCTTACCAGAGAGTGTTGATGATTTGATCAAAACTTGGCCAGCAACGCTCTGTATTTCAAATACTTCAAAAGTTATTTGGAAAATCAATTGGACCTTTATCTACTGGAAAATTTGGCTAGAGAAAAAAACACTAAATCTTCTGGGAAAATAATTAGAGTCAGAAAGACTCTGGAAAGGTATTAATACAGCCATCATTGAGACAATTAAATCGAACAAAATTTAAAAGATCAAGCATCATTCAAAGACACAGAATGCAGTATTGCTGTATTCTTTATAGTTGGGGTATGAAAGATTTTTGCCTTTCCACTAATAGAAAGGTCATGTCTTTAAACACCAATATAGTTACCTCATTGAAACATCCAACTACAGCCTACATAAAGATCAATTTTGATGGAGCTTCAAAAGCAAACCCTCAGGTACAGGGTATGAAGTGATTGACAAGAATGAAGAGGGTAAAGCCTTTCTGTTTTATGCCGGTTGTTTAAGGTTAAACCACCACAAACAGAGCAGAGGTCAAAGCAATTCTTTTAGGAAGCAGGTTTGAGATCATTAATGATTTTAAGAGCCTAGAAGTCAAGGGGGCTCAAAAATGATTTCTCCCTGTTAAACAAGAACAATACATACATTGGGAAATCAAAGCCAAACCTAAAAAAATCAAATATCTTTCAAATTCTTTGATAAATTCATTTCATCACATCTAAAGTAGTGGCAGTAAAGTGGCTGACAAATTGGGGAGTGAAGCTATCAATAGGATCCTCCATGATTATAGCAGTGAGTTGGAAGGTACGCACACATATAAATAATAACAAGGATATCAGACCTCTGGTTCAAGAACTGGTAGAAGAAATCTTGGTTTGCTTAGCTACATCCTCAGAGATAATTCCTTGTCTCATTAAATCCAGGGTAGGTGGAGAAGTACTCTGCATGCCTGCTTGTATGAGCAGGTCCTTCATTGAGGAAACCTTGAGCACAGATTTTTATATTTAGTCTTTCTTGTCCATTTGAGCTCAAGTCTGCTCCAGTTCTTGCAAGTAAAGGCCAGAAGTAAACATTTCCTTCAAACTGTATGCTTGGCATCCAGATCACCTTCAATAAATAGGGGTCAAAACAGAAAAGGGAAACAAATAGATAAAGAATGTGGAGCTGCTACAGCACGTAAAGAGAAGGAGCTCAATAAGAGATCCCATTAGTGCTTTAAGATGAAAAATTTGAGATTTTACAAGGGTGGGAATTTGAAGGGAGCCTGGAAAAAGGGGCGCTAAAAGACCATGTGAATCAATCTTCCCCATCAGCAGATAAAGGGTTTGTTCAGATTAATGACCTATTATCAACAAGGACAAGACAAAACATTTTTTCTCACACACACAAATGAACATCAGCATCAAAAACACTTTGGTTGGCTTTCAAAAAAATATGGAGGATGCTTAATGACAGATCGCAGACCATGAAGAAAGACTGAGCTCCAAGATTGACTGAAGCTGGTGGTTATAATTAACTTGATTTCAAAGCCAAGATCAGCCAAATTTACAAAAAGGACATGGATTTTTTCAGGAATATTATGGATTACCAAAGAAAAATTGCACCAAAATAAAAATGATGCCTGTTACAGCATATTATTACATTGTGATTTTGATCACATCACTTGTAAAAAAATTCACATTGTGATTTTGATCACATCACTTGTAAAAAAATTCACAAGTGTTGAGCTTGCAAGATTCCATGGCTAGACAGTTGGATGGGCAGGTGGTACACTTGTCTCCTCGTGTAGAGATGTTGCTTCTTGATGGTTGACTGGTGGCCGTGATGGTTGGTTAAAAGGTATGGTGTGACATGTTCTTATCTACGTTGTAGGGGAGCACCCCCCACACCCCCCCCAATGCTTTGCTCCCAAAGCACTAGGAGCGATCACGAACTACCCTTGGGAGTGCTCTTCCTAATCACTCCCTTCTAGGAGCGATTTCAGGGAACGTGCTCCCTGGGGGAAAAAATGTTCCCCACCAAAACAGGGAGCATCGCTCCCTCGATGCTCCCACAGCGCTTCCCATTAGCTCTCATGGTTTAGAGGCACTTTTTTTTCTCTCTTGCTTGTGGAAACCAAGACAAGGTTCCAATCATTGGTTTAGGCATTGCTAGGGTTCCTTTAGTGGATTAAAACACACACACTCCATTTGCTCTCTTTCTATATCTCATTTCACTCATTTCATTCATTTTTTGCTAGGGTTTTGAGTGGGCTGTTTGCTAGTTTTTAATCAGAAAATTTGTGAGAGCTTGGAATTGAGATTGAAGGCTACCATAGTTACACTCCACCACCATTGGAGAGCTAAAGAGGTAGGCTCTAAAGCCCACTCTTTGTTTGTGTTAAAAAATCCACTATGTTGAATCTTTAATGTTCTCTTCTCCTACTCTTTCCCATTTCTCCTTCTCCATCATTCTATTGCATGCGGCAAGTTATTCTCTTCTCAAGTCAAGAAGCATGATGGCTATGAGGTTTTTCCTTTTGGTTCCATTTTTTATTATGATGTTGGAGTTGGGAAGCCCAAATACCAATGGTGAGGAGGAAGAAATGGAAAATGGATGATGATAATGAAGCTAACAATGATGATGGACAAAAACACAAGGAGACTTCAACACCCTTGTGGAGGTATGTGACAAGGCTCGGAGGAGGGAAAAAGGGTGGAACCACGAAAATTTTTATATGCCCCCATTGTAATAAAACTTACACGGGTTCAAATACATGTGTGAGAAAGCATCTATGTGGGATTAAGCCATGGGATGAAGGTAAGACTATAGGAGTCAAAACCTATGACCCAGTCCCGGTAAAAGAGATAGATAAGATAGATAATTTATTAATGTCCAACAGATGACCACTAAAGTAGGTCAAAGGGATTGTTGGGTACCATGATGTCAATACAAAGTGGGAGCACAAAAGCAGCTCCTGTAAAATATAATGCAGAAAGCAAAAATGTGAATCTACTCTAAATCATGTGGAAACAATCCCCAAACTCCAGAGCGGGAGGTTGCTCTGGGAAAAAGATGTACAACATAGGTAGATCAAGGATCTAGAAAAACGACAGTGAACGATGTATCTTGTTGTCTGTTGGATCTATCTATCCTAGCATCTGAGGCCGAATGGAAGAATCTCAAGATAGAGCATTGTAGAGAAGAAGCACCAGAAGGAGATCGAGACGACATACTATGTTGTTGTTTGGAGGAGGAAACCCACCGTTGGAGTCTAGATGATCTCCGCCAACTGCTAGTATGAGATCTGGACTGGCAGTGCTGCTAAGATCTCTATGAATTGTGGACAGACTTTCGAGATCGTACTAATCTAGGATAGGGTCCCGAGTCGCTGTATGTTTGTCTCTTGGTGCCCTAAGTAGAAGGGAGCACCGTAAAAAAGGAAGTGATACGATGAGTGAAGGCTAGTCTTTGAGGCAAGTATATGTAATGATAGTGGAGGAAGAATGCCTTCTGCATGTAGAAAGAAACAAACACAAGAAGAAAGAGGTCACACAAAACAAATCCAAAAAATCAAGGGTTGAATATGAGACCTTAGGCTCACATAAGGCTCACATAGAATGTTTGGTGGTCGATCCACATCCCCCCTCATGGTAGAGGAATCTCGCATAGTAGTGGACTCTCGCCTATGTGTAGAATAATATCAGATTTACTTTACTGAGGTTGCAACAAAAATTAGGTTTCTCTATGCATGTGGTGTACCATTTAATGTTCTTCACTCACCCTTTTGGCATGAAATGATACAAGCCATTAATGGTGCCCCTAAAGGATACAAGAGCCCCAAGTATGACAAATCCAAAACCATGGGACTTGACAGGGAAAGAGCCAAAAGCCATAATGCTCTAGGACAGTTTACAAATGATTGATCAAAATATGGGGTATCCACTCACATTGTATCTAATGGTTGGACAAATTTTAAAGGCGGCCCATTGATAAACATTCTTGGTATGTTTGCTAGTGGTGTGGTCTTCTTTTCAGCCCATGACTACTATGTTACAAGACTAGTATTAATATCGCGGAACCTTTAATTAAAACCATTCAAGAGATCAGGTCGTACAATGTCATTCAAATCATGACTGATAATGTTGCTAATTGTAAGACAACAAGAGCAATCATTAAGGATATGTACCATAACATATTTTGGTCAGAGTATTTGGTTCACAAATTGAACCTTTTGATGAATCATATTATTAAGATGAAGGACCCTAATTATAAATAGAATGGTGCATTGTACAAGATAGGGAAGAAAATGATAAGATTTATTACCAATCATAACATGGCCCACCACATTTTTCACAATCACTCTCGGTTGGAGCTACTTAAGATTGCAAAGGCCAAATTTGCTAGCAACTACCTCACCTTCAAGCGCCTTTTGAAGGTAAAAGAGGCATTGGCTAGTATGGTCTCAAGTGATTCATGGAAGGGTTTGAAAGATAGGGCTGCATCCACATTTGATAGACATGAATTTCAGGAGGTGGAGGACATCATTCTCGATGGTCAATTTGAAGTTTGAAGTTTGAACTTTAAACCTACGTTTGAAGTTTGGAATGTTTATTGCATCTTACAACTCTTTTGTAATGAATATAATGCTATGCTTCATTTCATGTTTGATGTTATCTATGTTTGATGTTATCTATTAGAGTTTGTTGATGAGAAATGTTATATGTTGAAACTCAAAGGTTGATGTTTGTAATTGATCATTGATCATTTGATGATAATGCTATAAGTTATAGGCTTATAGCTGCTAGATGATTGATGTTATATGTGTACTAAATGATTGATGATTTAATGATCATCATTAATCCAATAGTTATATCTATGTTTTCATGCTTTTGTAGCTAATTCAACATTCTACATGTTTGTTTTAACATATATGCATCAAAATATATTAAAATATGTATTATATAAGAAATGCTCCGCTCCTAGAAGATTTTGAAAATTGCGCTTCACGTTCCCACTCCTACTCCCCACTCCTAAGAGGCTTGGTTCTCATGTCTTCATGGTGAGAATTGTTGGAGTATTTTGTGCCTAGCAATTAAAACAATGATCATAAGATGATGCACTCCCTCTAGTTGATCATTAAAAGAATAATTGACTAAGGTAATAAGGCAATTAATTAACACTTAAGTATTTAATGGAATGGAAACCCATCAACTTAGTGTTTCCCAAAGTACCAAAGGTTTACACTTGGGAATAATTTAAAAATCACTTAAATGGGGGCACTAGGCACAATTGAAGATTATTTCATGAAGATTAAGGTTGAGGGAGCTCCTAAATGGAACTCCCTAGGGGGATGAAGACTTCTCACACACGAGACACTTTATCATGATGAGACTATTGCCTAAGGAGGATTTTAATAAAGATAAATGGATGAATAATTTGACTAGGGTCATGACACAAGAAGGCCAATTACAAAAACGCCCTAGCTTATTTTGTCTTGCTTTCACTTGGATAATTACCACTAACCACTAAGCTCCTAGATGCCATGGAACGCTCTCTCAAAAGATTAAAGATGAATTTATTAGCATAAAAAAAGTGTTTTAGTGGTCAAAGAAGGGTCAAAAGTGGTTTCTTATGCCACATGTGTGGACTCAGTGAAGCATGGAGGTTGCACATTCTTCAAGGAGTTAGTTGGGTTTGCACATGTGGAAGATTCTATCTTGACGGGTGCACTTATATTTTTGGCAAAGGTTGCAAAGTCAAGAACTCATCTCAAGGAAACTACTTTTTTCTAGAAAAATTATTTTATTCCTTGGTCCAAGTTTGTTATTCATTGCACTTCTATGAAGAAGTTGGTTAGAAGGTTGTTACACTCCTAGAGGGTGCATCATTAGAAGAAGGATCTATTCACATCTTGGATCTAACCAACTCCATTATTATTATTTGTTGAACTCTTCCCAAAGAGTTGGTTAGATGAGAAAGGGAAATTATGGAAATTAAGGGTTTGCCCACTTCACTTGAGGGGAGGATGGTTTTTGGAGAGACTCTTTATCTATTGTAAATATTTTGGTGTTGGAGGGTAGTAATGAAGATCTATGTTTGGAGCCTTAAGGCTGGAATATTGTCATGGAATTGACATTGTGATGGATGTATACCTGGAGCATTTCTTGAATGGCAATATCTTGTTTAGTTGAATTTGTTACATAGGATATATATTTCCTCTTACATTTCATGATTGCAATTTACATATTTCCTTCTTATTGTAACAGATAAAGGGACTATGTAATAGATCGCTCCATTGTAAATTCATCATTGTTGTAGGAAGTAATTCACATAACCACTTGCTTAATCCCGTCGATGTTTTTAGTAGGAAGATTGGACTATGCAATCATATGTCCCTCTTCCATCTCAAGTGCATCATTCATTGCTCTATATTTATGACCCCATGCATCCAATAGACTCTAGGCAGGAACCTTTTCCTTGGCCATCACTCACTTTCATTTCCATATCTAAAAAACCCTGTCCATTTTGCTAAAGTATCTTTCTCCCTTGAGCATCCACTCCTAGTTTTTAGCAATCCTAATTGTAGGGAAGCCACCCTTGTGTTAGAGGAGAACTAGCGCTAGATAGCAGAAGAGGGTGGTGAGGTGACCAATGGACCCCTCTTACTTCAATTTGTCTTGATGTAGTGATTTAGGACTTTATCACTTAGGGTGCTAGATAAAGTTGTAGCAATGCTCTTGTTATGATATCCACTAATCTCTTTCAAAAAGATATGGAGAGGATGCTAATGACAGATCACAGGCCATGAAAAAAGATTGACTAAAAGCAGGTGGTTATAATTAACTTGATTTCAAAGCCAAGATAAGCCAAATTTACAAAAAGGACATGGATTTTGACAGGAATATTATGGATTACCAAAGAAAAATTGGACCCCCCCAAAAAAAGTGATGCTCTTGTTATGACATGAATTAGTATCCTGGGAACACATGATAAATACAGAGCCCGAATCACACTTATTTTGGCCTTCTATCACTTGGACTGCGGTTCTATTTTTTACAGAACCTTCAGAATTTTAAGTTGGTCAGATAAGATTCTCCTATGGATCCCCTCAACGAAATAGATCACTCGACACCAAGAGGCTCGAATCCTGGTAGTGGGATGAAGTTCATCTGTAACCATCAATGGGAAGCCAAGAGGGCTAGATTCCGATAAACATTGGTTCTTGATGTCCATTGGAGTTTTGCTTTTCAACTATGTTTTTCTACAGTGATGATTATCTTCGGTTTAGCTTCATATAGAAAAGCAATAACATGTTGAATATGATAGCGTTGTTTTTATTGTGTAAAATTTTGCACCAGCTTTGCTTCGAAAGACTTCAATACAGATCCGAAACTTTCATCAGCTACAGTCTATTTAGCTTATATGAATCATCCACTCTTTTATACTTGGCATAGTTATATGGTGGCCTTTTTTCATACTTGAAACTGAGACTGAGGTCACAAACCTTCTGTCCAACAAATTCAGTTATTTTATGTTAATGGCAAATGTAATCCAAGCCTTTTTTTCAACCAATAAAATACATGCATAACTTAGACGTCATCATCAAAATACCAATACAAGGACTGAATGATCACATCACATCGTGATAACCATCACCATTGGAACATTACTTAAGAGGCACCCAAATTGGAGATAAATCAAACCAAAACATAAGTTATAATCAATCAAAAGAAAGGGTAGACAAAGGATTTAAGAGCAGGGATAGGATTGGAACAGTTGAAAAGGCCAGTCATATACACAAAGCTTCTACCACATAGGTTAGACTTTATAATATTAACATGATATGTCTTCATAATATTTATGCCTTACCTGCAAAGGGATTCCCTCCAATTCCAAGTCCAACATGGAACATCTTGCTAATCATATCATGTCAAAACCAAAGAAGCAACTGACTAACCTATCCTCTGTTCTCAAAATATTATAGGACACAATAGAAAATTCTTTTAAAAAAAAGGAAACTTAGGGATGGAAGTTTTTAAAATGGTGTGACCTTAAAACCAAAACAGCTAAGAGAATTTAAACTTACGTTAAATGTTATGGTCACTGTTCAATCACCAATTCTGTCAGCCTAATTAAATGACTAAATTCTTGCAATCCAATACAGGAAGTCAGTGAAGTCCATCCACAAAACCTTCAAACTAATAATCACGATTCACACGCACCTCGTCATTTTCAGAGTCATGGCACAGAGAAAATTGACCATCGGGATCACCTTGGGAGCCATTGGGTTTCAACAATTTGAGGGCCTTTTGACACTGCTCTATAGCTGCTTCCAGAGCTTGTCTCTGTGCAAACGTCTGGTCGTATTCACTCTCCATATCTGTCTCTGAAGAGCAAGTCACAAACAATCAAGCTATTGAATTGAATCAGTATTTCCACATGATCTCATAAACCCACTTTGTTCTGGGAGTTGATGGAAGAAAACATAACAAAATCAAACCATCAAACCCCGTATTGAGTTTAGGGAGGGGATTTGACATATCCGAAAAAAATGATATGTAATTCTTTTGTGGATTTTGCGCGCTGGAAAGGTGCGAGCATTGCTCTGCCTCCATACTTTTTTCATTTGCTGGAATCCCAAGCAGAGCATGAGCATTTTACAGTGCTGTTGGTCTGTAAAGGAAATTAAAAGGCTGTTGACGATATCAATTAAACAAATGCCAGGACTGAGGTTCGGCATATCGAGAATCAATTTCTTCTCATATTGTAGTGTATACCCAAAAAAGATTGGCAGACTGATACACAAGACTATGCTGCTGGACAGTATATGTAGAAAGATATAAAAGGTTTGGTTATGTTTTTTTTTTTTTTGGATGAATAACAAGGTAACTGTTTTTTTATCTAAGGATATAAAAAAGTTTCATCTAGGGAATTGTGTTTTACATGGGAGACTATTTTTTCACCATAAAAGAATCTTATAACTGATGTAAAGTTGATGTAAAGATGTTGGGTCTAAGGGTAGGAACTAGCCATGAGGTTTTATGGCTAATCTGATTGAGATCCAGGTTCAATTCATTATGGGGGTTATAGTATTTCTTAAGGGGACTGTTGTAGCCTTTCAATGCCTCGTTTCCTCTACGTTGACAGTTCTACTCCCACTAGGTAAATCGTTCTTTTATTCAAACTAGTGTTGGGCTCGGCGCGTGTTTACCATGTTGTTGTGTGGTTAATAATGCTTGTCGTGTGGTGGGGTGGGTTAACTGTTAAAAACAACTTGTAAAGTTGACACGAAAAGTTCAATCTAGTGAATTGTGTTTTGACATTGGAAACCATTTTTTCACCATTATCTCTTTTTCAAGGGCAATTGGTAATTACATATTTTAGTATCATTATATTTCAAGGGTTTGAACTAGTGTTGCCATCACTATTATCTTCTTCAACCCCAGTGAGCATTAGTACTAAGAGGTGAATTGTTGCACCTAATGGGGTTGAATCGAGGTCTCCAACTGCGAAGCACTCAATTGAGACCAATCAATTAATTGTTCTATCCTTCATGGGCCCTTTCTTTTCACCATTGTCATAAAGGCCAAGATGATCTTTGGTACCATTCCAAGTTGTTCGTACTTGGGAAAACATGCAAAGAGGATGGGCTCCTACTTCCTTTTCTTGAATTTCAACATTATTAAAGTTTCCACATATAACTAACTCATTATGTTTTTAGAAAACACTAGATTAATAAGTTTAGATGGAATTATTGATCGTATCTCTAAGATATAAATGAGATATAAATGAGAAAGATAATGCTCTTTAAACCATACAAAACCCTAAAACAATTATTTAGAACTCTCAAATACAAATCCACCCGATTTCTTTATCAAAGGGTCTACCAAATTCCATGTTTATATGGAAAATCCTACATTAAACAAACTAGTAAATCTATCTCAGTTAGGCTCAAAGAGAATATAGATGACAACGATCATAATTGTCTCAATAAATCGACTATAGCTAATCACTCCCACAACACTAAATGCCTCCTTTGCTTTAACCAAACTAAGATTGTAGCGTCTACTTCTCATTATTCTTCGTGTCTTGTTAGAGAAATTCTTGAAATAGAAAAACACCCAAACAACTTTAATTCGAAACATGATAATAAACTCAATTGATATTAAAAACCATTAATCCATCTTGATCATTAACTTAATTCACTTCCACTCCCTTTCAAACCTTACTATGTTCTTGATAGTTTTCTTTAGTTCTTACTCTAACCCCTCCCCAAATATTTCATTTATTAATCTACTTTCATGGTTTCTATCTATATACTATAATTGACTCATTTAGTTGATTTTATCTCATAATATCATTATCTTCTAATATAATTTTAATTTCAATTTAAAAATGTTTTTAGTCTATTATTCTCATAAGTTTATATTAGTATTTTTTAAATTAATTTTGAAATATTATTATATAATTTTAAAGTAAGCCATACATTTCCATCATTTCGCTTTTTTCAATATGGTTAATGATTTTATTTATCAATACTATTTATGATTTTATTTTTTATATTGTATTAATTATTATAATTAACTAAATATTTCACCCAACTAGCTTTTTATATATTTCTTATTATCTCTTTTAAGTACTTCATTCATTTAATTCTTTGTACCTTATTAGTTTATAGTTTTGAACTTTTTAGTAAGCCATACATTTCCCTCACTGGTCTTTTTTCAATATGGTTAATGATTTTATTCTTTGTATCAATACTTTTTATGATTTTATTCTTAGTATTATATTAATTATTATAATTAAATAAATATTTCACCCAACTAGCTTTTTATATATTTCTTATTATCTCTTTTTATTACTTCATTCATTTAATTCTTTGCACCTTATTAGTTTATCTCTGGTTTTGAACTTTTTCTTGGATTAGAGTTTACTTCTAATTAAATTTTAATGGTTAATTTATCTAATTCTATATATATTTGGCTGCGTCACTCTTTTATGATACTTTATAGTGTTGGAATATTAGTTTCAATTTTTTTTATAGAAATATTGTGAATTATTATTGTTATTAGGAGGTTGTTATATTAGTTGGAGATTGAGAGATTCTCTCCAATAAGTTTCATATTTTTAATGTGTGGTTGAGATATTCTCTTAACTAGTTGTTAGTGTGACTAAGATAGCTTCTCTATCTTGAGGAAAATCTTATGTATAAATGTGTCATTTGATGTTAATAAAATACTCAAAACTATTTTGGTGTGTGAAGAAAATGTCTACTCTTCCATTTTCTTTCATGGTATAATCAAAGCAGGATTGGGCTTAACTCGCTCATGGGAGAGCCCATGGATATGGAAGCCTATGAGAATAATTTGTTATAGGAGTAGATTAGCTTAGGCATAGGAAAGTAGATAGATGTTGTTGACAAGGATTGTTGTAAGATGAATTTCTATTTGTCTAGCCGTTTGATGTGATCTATTGTCTTTAGTGTTGGCGAAAGAATCAAAGAAGGCTGTAGGTGAACAATGCCATTAGAGATTGGCAGCTACACATGAGGGGATTAAAAAAAACAAGCAATCCCATGGAAAGGATCTCCTAAAGTTGGCGGTTTGTGTATAAGATTCGAGGAGGGATTGAGATTACATAGCACAATCTGTAGTTGTGTAAGAAATTGATGAGGACGCTTCGTGTGCCAGGGATCCAAATGAACATCTTAATAGATGTTGTGTATACGCCATGGAGGTAATAGAATGCAGGGATACTATCCAGACTCTAGATAGTTGCCTCCATCTGAAGTTCAATGAGGTTTTATTTATGAAGAAGTTGGGGATCCTCAAATGCCTGGTTGGCCTAGCCTACTTGATTCAAAATGCTTATCGGTAGATAAACCCAAGATTAAACTGCTTAGGATTCCACCAATTCCAATCTCATCAGAGGATGCCATAACCATAATGAAGTCTCTCGATGGCCTGATTGATTATACTGAGTGGCATGGTGCTCTATACTTGCATGTGTATCAACTTGGTTGGGCACCATGAATTCTCAAACTTCAATACAAGTCAAATTATACCATTGCCCCAATTTCAAATTTATTTGGCCTCGTAAAAAAGGGTTAAAGGAGCCTAACGGGTATATTTTGTTGGTTAACCACCATAATGCATGGATTTCGGTGCTTGTGACCCAAATAGAGAAACTATGACCCTTCTAGAATCTTCTCAGATATTAGTTAACATCTAGTGTAGAAAGAGGGATCCGATCTTGCTCGACTAGTCCTAGGAAAAGAGATTTACATTTCTCAAACTTGCCCATTGGAACCCATAAAACATGGCATCACTAGTGTCATTGGGAACATATTTATTATGAGTGTTGTCAAGCATTTATGTTATTAAAATAGAATTGTAAACCATTGTTCTTGGTGCACAATTTTTACTGGTCCCCGAATGGTTGGTGAAAGATTGAACCTTGATCCTAGCCAGTTGCACTAAAGTAAATGTGAGCATAATGAAATAATGTTTTTGTTGCTATCAAGTAAAGGTAAGGTTTGCATGGATACTTATGTTGTATTGTTGGACGATGGATTGAACATGGATAGTAATGTTATTGATGCGATGGATCGATTTCTTGTGCATGTTCGATGAAGTGAAGATAAATTGAAATTTTGAAATTTTCTTCTAGTTTGTAAAAGAAACACGCTGAGCCTAGTCAACTCAATGTGTGAGTGTTGAGTTTATTATAATTGACTACTCTTAACAATTTATAGATGATGTATGTAAGCTCCAAGGAGAAGATAGGACAATCATGTTGAATTTGCAGAGAGTATGAGGACGTTGGTGACAGTGATTGTGGCAGTAGTGGAGATCAGATGGTGTGGTAAAACAAGGTAAAGTTGTGTGTTGTGTTCAATAAAAGCAGTGACCATATAGATTCTAGAATTTTTAATCACATTGTGTTTGCAGCAAGTTTGAGATGTTATGTATAAATCCAATGTACTGGTCTGTGAAAATTTTAAGCTTGTACCCAAGGTCTCCTCGAGGTGTAACATGTAAAGGGCATATTGCTATAAGGCCTAGACATGCATGCATATCCCTTTGCCATGTATTCCTAATGGTTTGGATAACTTCCTTGATAACCTTTGTTATGGGGTTGGAAAACACTTGGAGGAGTGGGTCATGTACCGGCTAGATGCTCTAGAAGTGGGTCATGTGGCGACAACGAGTGGACCATGTTGGTTGTAGACTTTGGGAGGTGTGTTTGGCTTATAAGTTTGTGTATATTCAATGGGGGTTTAATCAATAAGTTGAATGAACCATGTATCTGAAGGACATCCTACTAGACCAATGGTTGTAGTGGTTAGGTACCCATGCATTATGATGGATGGTTGTTCCTTTCTATGGATGTTAATAATTTGGTGACGTCTACTTGACTGAGGTGTGTAGCGGAAGCACCATAAACACAAAAGTATCCTGCATTGAGATAGAATATATGTAAAAGTATAACTAATGGATGAATGAATGATTACAATGCTCTCGTGGCAGTATACCTTTACAGGCATTAGCTGGTATGGGACTGGATAGGTTTGACCTATGACTCTTCATTAAATGTTAATTAATTAATTTGTTTATTTAGTCACTAATATTATTTTGTTGTTGTTGTTGTTGTTGTTAATATTAATTTTTTATTTATATTTGTTACATTTCCACCCTCTTAAGGAATGTTTTGTCCTCAAAGCATAATAAATTGGATTCTCTCTTCATGGGCATGTTCCCATGGCAGCATCATACTTGTCCTTGTTTGGATTTGGGGGTTTGATTTTGTTCTTCTTCTGAGTGACGTTGGTGAGGTTCCTTTGTAATATATGTATCATATCCTGAAGTTGTTTGACTTCGTTGTTTAACGTAAAAACCTGAAGGATCTTGGATACATACTTGCCTTGTTTCCATTGTGTTGATGTATTTGTAACTTTGGAAGATATTCTCCTATGTATTATTTTTGTACTTTATTGTATCCCCAGCGGAGATGTATTATTCCTCTGATTGGAAGTGCCGTCATTTGTATTTGCAAGTGTCGCAAGTATTATTGTAAGTGTCGCAACTTATATTTGATGGGTTATTAGACCACCTTAGAGGGGTTGACCTAGTGTGGGTTAAAGGGTCATTAGACCACCCTAGTGGGGTTGGCCTAGTGACATGTGGATGGGTTATTAGGATTCCTTAGGAAGTCGGCCCAGTTAGGGTCAACGACAAGTCAAGTCATTGTATAAATAGAGAGTGTGACTATCTCATTCTATTCATTCACACACTCACTCACTTCGCATTAGTGAGAGAGAGGAAGAGTGCACACAAGTGGAGGAGGAGAAGCTGCTGGGAGACGATCTCTTGTTTTGGGGTTTGATCTTTGTGATCTTTGTATTGGTGCTCATTCTATTTCTGAGGAAGTTGCGGGGTTTTTCACCTTCTTGGTTTTCCCCAGTGAAATGCTTTGTGTCTCTTGTCTCTTATGTTTGATATGTTGTACATGTTGTTCTCTCAGTTAAGATCCTAGATCATATTGAATTAAATGATGAAAAACTAAAATGGTATCAGAGATATCATGAAGGAAGGCATTGTATGACATTTATGACACTTGTTGCACTTGCGACAAATTGGAAGCTAGGGCTTGGTATAGTAAAAACCAGTCATCGTGGAACTTTCGCTATAAATAAGTTTTGGCGAAGGTACAGGATCTAAAATTTTTATAGGTTGAAGATGAAATGTTCATGTACCTTGTGTCTGAAGCTCAGCCTCAAATTCATTGTACTTTGTGAGATATGATTCGTACAAGTTAGGGTTTCTGCCTCTTCCAGAATGCAGCCCTAAACAGGTGACCTAGGAACAGAGGTCATATCTCAGGATAGGAAGCTCCAAATGGAAGTTATTTCATGGACTCTAGTCTCACAGGTCCGGGTTTCAGAGGTCGAAGTTGAAATAGTGACACATGGCACTCTATACAAGTTCGCTATAATGTTTCATCCCATAAACAGGTCACGTTGAGACACTTGGCATATCTCTCTCTAAAAGAATCCATTAGAGCTCAAATATGTGGGGTTGGAAAGATGATAGGTCATTCTACCACAGGCCGAAGTTTCAGACCCTGAGGATCCAAAATTTTAGAGATACATCAGAAACAATATGGCATATATTTATGTTCGAAACAGAATTGGATTTTGAGCACTTTCATTTTTGGATTGTCACTACTGCGGAAAATTAGGGTTTCTGAAAAAGTTGGAATTTTTGGAATTTGAGACCACAGCTGGATGCTCCTCAGAAAAATCGAAATTTAGAGACCAAGATCGAACTTTTTGGTTAGGTAGAACCCCGAGCTCTATCAAACCCTAGTTCGGGTTTTTTGACCAGAAAACCGGAATTTGACAGAAGCTGCAGATTCGAAACTCGTAGGTCAATTTTGAAGGGTCAATTTTTGAAGTTTTCAAAATCTGAGCACACTAGCTTGCTCTCCTCAATCTTTTGCATCTCCTTGTCTAGACAAAAGTTTGAAATTCCAAGTTTGGATTTTTAGGGTTTCTCTGTCAAACCCTAGCCATCTCCAGATCCAGTTTTAGCAAATCAAAGTGGATTGGGTTAATCCTAGAAGAGAATGATTTGGACACCTACATAAGTGAATAAGTTCCAATTCCAGAGGGAGATGAGGCTAAGGCCTTACATAAGAAGGACTTGGTCAAGGCCAAGAAAATCATTGCATATTCTATCAAAGACCATCTCATACCTCATGTGTCTTCTCTAAAGACAAGCAAGGAAATGTTTGATTCATTAACCAAGATCCTTGAAGGAAATAACATAAATCAGGTATGACTTGAGGAGATACAGGTATGTGTCAAAATTTCTTTCATTTATCTGATGATTAAGTTCATGATATGTTTGTTTTCATATTGAGGTTAGTACAATCTTGATTAATTTAGATTGACTGATCACCTTAGTAAAAGTATGGATGCATGTGAATGATATAATACATTCATTGATTAGGGTTATGACACTTATGATTGTACTAATGCACTGTGGTGTTGTATGAGGATGATGTTGTTCGCTAACATGAAAGGTACATTAAGAAAAACAAATAAAGTTCTAGGTCGAGAATATATGACCATGGTGACATGAAGACAAAGACTCGTCCATAGCCATTGAACACATAGAAGCTCTACTTACGGGGTATGTATAATTTGCTTCTACAATGCTTAACTTATGAGATATGCAGGTTACTAGCACAAGGTCTCTAAATCATTGAAGAGAACAAAGAAGACATTGTTATGGTATGTTATACATAACTCACAAACATGATAATCCAGGTATGTTTTTCCTATATCAAGTTAGAATCCTACCTTGTGTTAGGATCGCATATAAGTATACTTTTGTATGTTTGATAATGATTATTCATGAAGTTATAGGTTTGAATAATCATGGGTTTATGCATATTATGCTTCTTAGTTTTACTAATGATATGACAAACTAGAAGAGTCCAATGGTCAAATAAGAATATGCATGAGTAAAAGAAGTACTCCCTGACCTTGAATACTAATGCTTGTGATAAATTACCTGTGCATGAAATGATCATGACCATACATATTTAGAATCATAATGTTTTGATAGTATTGAGATTATACTAATTCATGTATGATTATGTATGAGATCTTGAGGATGACACAATGATGACACTAGTGCACACTTAAGCATGCATAGTGGTCCAGGATGGATATAAGTTCAAAGACAGATAATCCAGGAAGCAAAGATCAAGAGGGAGCACACTCCAGTAGTTCCTACAAGGAAGCAAAGATCAAGAGGGAGCACAGTCCAGTAATTCCTGTGAGGAAGCAAAGATTGAGAGGGAGTCCACCCAACAAGCAAACAAAGATAAGTATTTGAATTGTCATTTCTTATTACTTAAATGATGTTGTTCAGTCATGTACATACTTATGTTCCTAGATTTAGGATGTATATTATGCATACTATAAAAGTTGCATTAATGAACAAGATACTACTAATATGCAAGTAATGGGTAAGTGGCCTATGGTACTGTACAATATTCCATTGCTACTTATCTTGAATGAAACCTCTTTGCTGACATGTTGGAGTAGTGCACACTATTAACAATGTTTTGGTAGAGATGGAAGGCATCTAGAAAGTTACCGTATGAATACGGGATATGGATGAATGTTGTATTGAAGCATTGGCTAAGATAATTGCATGACTATATGACATATGTCTTTATGTGTAAGAATTTGTTCTGAAATCTATGAGATGTTTCTAATCATGCAATTGAACTTGTCTTGTAGGAAAGACCATGTACCATCACCTACAAGAGAGAATTGTTTCGAAGAACAAGCGACGAAGACTCAACAAATCCATAAAAATACCTATTGAATATAATGAAGAATCTGAAGTTCCCAGGATCCGGGATGCAGTAATGGAAGGATGCCATGATCAAGGAGTACCAGTCGATCATGAAGAATGATGTCTGGGATGTGGTCCTGAGACCAGAAGGGAAGTCTGTTGTGACTTCCAAGTGGATCTACAAGATCAAGCATGCTGCATATGGCAGCATAGATACAAGGCAAGGTTTGTGGCTCGTGGCTTCTCCCAGAAAGAAGGGATAGACTATGAAAAAAAAAAACTTTTGCACCTGTAGCCATATACACTTCCATCAGAACAGTACTTGCTCTGGCTGCAATAATAAAATGGAAGATACACCAAATGGATGTCAAGACAACTTTCTTGAATGGTGTAGTCGAAGAGGAAGTGTATGTGGAGCAACCACTCGGTTTTGATACACATGATAGGGAGTCATATGTGTGCAGATTGAAGAAAGCCTTGTATGGATTGAAGCAAGCACCCAGGACATGGTACGACAGGATAGACAACTTCCTGTCCAGTTTGGGATTTAACAAGAGTAAAGCGGATTCCAACCTTTACTACAAGGTTGAGGAAGGCAATCCAGTGATACTCCTATTGTATGTGGATGACCTGTTTGTGACAGGTGAGGATAGGTTGATTGCCGACAAGAAGAGGAAGCTTGCTGTCAAGTTCGAGATGAAGGACTTGGGTATGATGCATTACTTTCTAGGTATGGAGGTGTGGCAAAGTGCAGATGGAATCTTCCTTGGACAAGGGAACTATGCAGTAGAGATCATGAAGCAGTTCGGGATGATGGACTGCAAGGCCATGGCCACAACTATGGCATCGAACCTGAAGCTATTGAGTGATGCTTCATCAGAGTCGGTTGATGCCACGATGTATCGTTAGATGATTGGGTCCTTGATGTACCTGACAAACATGAGACCAGATATATGCTTTGCGGTGAACACATTGAGCTAGTTCTTGATGGATCCTAGACATGTTGACCTGATTTTTGTAAAGCATATTCTGAGGTACATGAAGGGTATGATTGATTATGGGCTCAAGTATGATGCGAATCAAAAGTTTAACCTGGAGGGTTATGTTGATTCAGATTGGGCAGGCAGTGCTGCAGATAGGAAGAGCACTTCAGGGTGTTGCTTCAGTATGGGATCAGGTGTGATCTCTTGGTTTAGCAGGAAGCAATCCTGAGTAGCATTGAGTACAGCCGAAGCAGAGTATGTTGAAGCTTCTTCGGCTAGTTGTGAGGCAGTATGGCTAAGGAAGCTACTGTCTGATTTATTTGATCTCCAGTTGGATGCTACTTGTATCTATTGTGACAACCATAGTTGTGTAAAGTTGTCAGAGAACCCAATGTTCCATGACAAGTCGAAGCATATCGAGATCAAATATCACTATATCAGGGATATGGTGTAGAGAGGAGCAGTGAAGCTCCGGTATGTTGCGGTAGATGAGCAGATTGCATATGTGTTGACCAAACCACTAGCCAGAGTGAATTTTGAGTACTTCAGAGAGAGGCTTGGTGTTCTTTAGATAGAAGATACTTCGAGGAGGAAGTGACGGGACACATTTGTAGGAGCCATTCCAAGCATGGTGGTAGGAGGATCCTTCCCATGGCTGTGGATGTAAGCGTTGTGTGATGAGCATCAGGACGATGCTTCGGATGATGTTCTGTGATCAGGATGATCATGTGTGATGAGCATCAGGACGATGCTCCAGATGATGTGCATCAGGATGATGTACTATATGATGATGATCAGGATGATCATGCGATGATGATGTGCATTAGGATGATGTACTGTATGATGATGATGTGCATCAGGATGATGCATTGTATGATGATCAATATGATCATGAGCATCAGGACGATGCTCCGTGCAAGGATGATCAAGTTGATCATGAGTATCATGATGATACTCCGTGGTCGTGGACAGGTTGTGTGATAAGCATATAATATTTACCTAGGAGATTTGCAGATACTCTTGCCAGGTTTTGCCTATGGAATGTAATAGTTCCCTGGGAGATCTGGCAAATGCTCTTTCGAGGTTTTTCTTGGAGGGACATATAATATTTCCTTGGGAGATTTGCATATACTCTTACGAGGTTTTCCCTATGCCATATAATAGTTCCCTGGGAGATCTGGCAAATGCTCTTTCGAGGTTTTGTTCGTGGCATATAATGTTTCCCTAGGAGATCTGATAGGTTGAGAAATAAGCTCATAATCAGTCCTAGGATGCTCTTTTGAGGTTTTTCCAGACCACATGTAATCAGTCCTAGAGATCCGATAGGTTGTGTTAGGCACGTAAAAGTCCCGGGATGCTCTTTAGAGATCTTGGCGGTCGTGCTAGGCACATAAATATTCTTGGGATGCTCTTTTAAGTTTTTGTGGTGGTCACATGTAATATTTCCCTAGGAGATCCGATAGGTTGAGCAGTAAGATCGTAATCAGTCCTGGGGTGCTCTTTCAAGGTTTTGTTGACGCACGTAATCAGTCCTAAGGATTCCACAGGATGGCCAGCTTGCAAAAATGATGAATACCTATAGGAGGCTAGGCCTACATCCAACGTTAAAAAGGGATGGATCTGTAGAACTTCCTATGACGAGAAGAATTGAGAGATAGCACTAGTGATCAAGATGACGAGTATAGCAGCAGTGACGATGATGCTCCGTGATCCAGTGACTATGATCCTGCTCCAGAATTGAAGACTTGTGCCTTTATGTATTGATGACCTATGTCGAGATAATACCTTCCTAGTTAATAGGGAGTGTTGATGTATTTGTAACTTCACAAGATATTCTCCTATGTATTACTTTTGTACTTTATTGTATCCCCAATGGATATGTATTATTCCTTTGATTGGAAGTGTCGTCATTTGTATTTGCAAGTGTCGCAAGTATTATTGTAAGTGTCGTAACTTATATTTGATGGGTTATTAGACCACCTTAGAGGGGTCAGCCCAGTGTGGGATAAAGGGTTATTAGACCACCCTAGTGGGGTCGGCCCAGTGACATGTGGATGGGTTATTAAGCTTCCTTAGGAAGTCGGCCCAGTTAGGATTAACGACAAGTCAAGTCATTGTATAAATAGAGAGTGTGACTCTCTCATTCTATTCATTCACACACTCATTCACTTCGCATTAGTGAGAGAGAGGAGGAGTGTGCACAAGTGGAGGAGGAGAAGCTGTTGGGAGACTATCTCTTGTTTTGGGGTTTGATCTTTGTGAGCTTTGTATTGGTGCTCATTCTATCTCTGAGAAAGTTGTGGGGTTTTCACCTTCTTGGTTTTCCCCGGTGAAATGCTTTGTGTCTCTTGTCTCTTATGTTTGATATGCTGTACATGTTGTTCTCTCAGTTAAGATCCTAGATCATATTGAATTAAATGATGAAAAACTAACACATTGTTGTGTGTTTGTGTGGGATTTTCGTAATTCACCTTTCTTGAGAGAAGACCCTTCAATACCATATAATTTATAATGTTGGCCTCGCTAGTTAAACTCCATAAATTGTTCTTCAAGGTTGGTGGCATAAGTGCCCAATTGTATCAACCATTCTCCACCCAACACCATATCCATCCCATTGATGGTAGTGCATAGAATACCGATTGTAGTTCTAGTTCTTGTATTTGATGACACCGTCCTATGTTGTCAACCCGATGTCCATCAACAACCTTAACAATAAGGTCCTCGGTGGGGTATACAAAAGGTTTAATTGTTTAACGACATATATATCTATACAGTTACGAGTACTGCCAAAATTTGAGGATTGTTAGTTCCCTATTTTTTATAAATCCCTTGAGCTTCAATGCCAGAGGCTATGATTTTTTTCATATCTTAGTTATAGGTGGAATTGTCATTTTTCATGCCTCTCTCCTTGGAACCTTGACTTCATCAGTTGTCCTAAGATGAGGTGGGACATATTTTGTGGGTGCCTCTTTTTTTTGTTTTTTTAGTAATATTTCCCCCTTGCGACACATCAACATCATTACTATTTGGTAGTATGCATGAAATAGCTAATAGGCAATAGAAATACTTTTTACGATGTTTCATCGTTGTCTAAATTTGAGTTGTATGCTATAGTTATTTTGTTTTATGGGTTCAGTACTTCCACCTGCTTCCCATCCACTATTCTATAGTAGCAAAACGACATGTCTTCACATCTATGACATGGAATCCAATTCTTACCACATTGGCGACAATTGTTTTCCTTCCTTTTATCCTTTTCTCTTCCCGAGTATTGATTTTGAGTGTTGTTGTAGTGATTTGGTGCACTATAACTGGTTGTCTTTTTTTGGACTTCATGGGCCACCTTATATCGAGTATTAAACTGGCCACCTTATATCGAGTATTAAACTTTCTTTCAATCAACTTCGCCAAGCATATGGCTCCCACCAAATTCTTAGGTTTTGATAGTCTCAGCTCACTGCAGATGATAGGTTTTAATCTTGAAAGATACAAGTTTAATAATTGATCATATGTAAGATCCAAAAATCCGGTAGCCAAGAATTCATATTCATGTGTATACTCATCAATGTTCTTGTTTGTAGTAAATGAGTAAACTTGGTAAAGGTGTTGTCTTCTTCATCGTCATTAAATATTTTAAGAAAATCATCCATGAACATCTACCAATTAATGGATAGACCGCTAGTTTTCTTGGACCACTAGGTGAACCAATCATAAGCTTCACCTTCTAAATATAAACATGTCATCAATATATTATATAATTCACCAGCAGATGGGTTCATCGCAAAAAATCCTTCGATTTTATTAATCTACATGATAATCTTTATGTCATCTAACCCATCGTATTTAGGGATCTCAATTTTGATCTTATTTAAATAATTTGTGTTATCTAGGTATCTTTGATAACTTGTGTTTTGCGATTTTGGGCTTGGTGACAATCTTTGGTAGGCTAAGGGTTGTGCATATAATTTGTCTACTCGTTCAGTTATTTGGTAAATTCTTCCATTATGATCGTTGAGTATCTTTGATGTTTCATCATTGTCATCATTCCTCAATCTTAATAGGGTTTGACATCGAGCATCAGACCCTTGCGTTATCTTATTAATACTCTTTGTAAATGCTTTTGTTATAGACTTATTAAGACTGTCTCTAAATGTTTTGGACATCTCTTCTATTGTTCTATCAATTATTTCTCCTGACTCTCTTTGTCCATATCCTAACTCTTTCTAACCTTTCTCAACATTTTTGAGATGTTGTCTCACACTATTAACTTTAACGAACCTTGGGTTGGCAGGTGCGGGGGGGGGTCCTTTTGGACTTCGAAGGAAACAAAGTGAACTGACTTCGCCTGGGGAATTGGAAGGAGGACAAATGGCTCGCTCTAATCAAAGTTCTTGATGACGCAAAGAATAATAATGTTAAGGATCTCGTGGCCATCGACGATTCTATGTTGGTTTTAATGGAATCCAGGGCCTTAGCCAATAATTGTCGCAAACCTGCCTCAAAGTTTCAATACCACTTCGTCTACTCGATCAAGGATTTTATCTCAATCTCCTTTTTTCACATATTAAGGATCAACAACCAGCAAGACGACTCCATGGCTAATATTAGTGCTAGTTTAGACTGTGGTCTAGCAATTAGTAATGATAAACACCTTGCAAACATCTGGGTTCCTTAGCTCCCCCCCTTGTTCGGATTACTCTTGATTTCTAAACACTTATACAACTTTGGTCTAACCTCGCTTATGAATTTGGTTAATCACAAAATATCCTTGGGATCCTCTCAATCTCCTCACGCATTCTCAAGGCTCAAACGACGGCATATCCAGCCTTACTCCACTTGTCTCGCATGCGGGACTTCAATGCGTGCAGGAGACAAGGATTCCAGTGCTTATAACACGGAACAGGGTGACGCTCCGAGTATCAAGCACATTCTCTTCCACATTGTTTTCTCCAGGTATCAAGCGCATTCTCTTTTGCGCTATCTGGTTTGGCTAAGCATGGAGGACGGTAGTCTGTGTCTCCCTGCGTTGCAGTGCCGCCGTTGCAGGAAGCATATTCAAGTGCACTCGGGAGGAGTCAGAATTAAATGGTATCTCTCAGCTCTTGACGTAGTCCAGGGACAGGGTAATGAGGGAACTGAGCTTCAAGGCTCCCGTGGAGGTCGGGCGAAACACGCTTGTCATGGGCATACCAAAAATGATGAGATTGGTTGTGGCAGAAGCTGGACTCCAATGGACGTAGGGAAGGGGCAGAGTAACAGGGGCTCTACCCAGAATGTCCATTGTGGGCACGAGCATGGAAGTGGCCAGAACTTGGTGCCTCTCGACATGGGTCTTGTCCAGAATTAAGGTGTTTATTCGCATCATAATCATGGTAGCTCTGATGAGCCGGGAAATGGCAAGAGCTGGATGAACACTGTTGGGGACAATGGTGGCATAGTTAACTTGGAGTCCCCTCGTGGGCCTGACAGTCCTACCTCTGAAGTGCTCTCTCATGTTCAGGATTTAGAGTCCCAGGTCCGCTGGCTTAGAGGTGAAAACAATGACCTGAAGAAAGCCATCTCCCACCTCTCGACCTTTGTCCAGATTTCAAACTCGAAATTTCGTGTCTATTTCAGGATCTTTTTTGTATCTTCTCTTAATATGTTTTATTTCTGTAGTTTTCTTCTAGGGAATTTTTTTCAAATTTCTCTATTACCGTAGAATAGGTGTTATGTTTGAAATGCAAAGACTGGTTTGTGAGGTGCTTGTCTTGATAGCCCTCCTTTTTTGGGATTCAGTCTTCCCATCCTGTATGTAAGATCGTCTTTTTTTAATATAAAGCTTGTTACCGGTTGTTGTAAAACAAAAAATAAAAATAAAAAAAATTCAACGAACCTTGACATGTAGCTCTTCATTGTTCACCATATTGGGTTTTTCCTTCATTTTTCTAGAACCCATTCTTTTATTTTACTTTCTATATAATGCATATGAAATTTTCAATTTAACCTTTTTACTGGGTTTAGTAAAAAGATTTTATTGAGTTGGTAAAAAATATTTTATCAAGTTTGGTAAAAAATATTTACCAAGTCTAGTAAAAATATTTTATCTTCCTGATAATTTTATTTTTTATATATATAATTGATGAATGAATGCATGATTACAATGCTCTCATGACGGCATACCTTTATAGGCATCGACTAGTCATAAGAGTGAATAGGTGTGACCTATGACTCTTCATTAAATATTGTTAATTTATTTATTTGTTTATCTAGTAACTAATACTTTTTTTATTGTAATTATGATTATATTACTTTTTATTTATATTTGTTACAAGGTGCAAATGTGAAATCTAGGTTAGAACAAATACAAACCTTATTAATGAGGAGCACCTTTAGTATCTAGGGGAGCATGTGTTGTTGGTGATAGATGCCAATGAAGACATGACAAAGATTGAGACAAGTACTCATTAAGGGGGAGTGTTGGAATATTAACTCATACTTGTCTCATGAGAATATGTGATTTATTATTGTTGTTAGGAGTTGTTAGATTAGTTGGAGATCGAGAGATTCTCTCCAACAAGTTTTCTATTTTTAGTGCGTGGTTGAGATATTTTCTCAACTAGTCGTTAGTGTGGTTATGATAGCATGTCTATATTGGGGGAAATCTTGATGTATAAATGTGTCATTTGATGTTAATAGAATACTCATAACTATTTTGGCGTGCAAAGAAAATGTCTACTCTCCCACTTTCTTTCATGGTATAAGACTAGGACTTAGCTTAACTCCTTCACGGGAGAGCCTGGGGATATGGAAGGTTGTGAGAATAATTTGTTGTAGGAGTATATTAGCTTAGGCTTAGGAGAGTAGATAGTTGTTGTTGATAGTGAATTGGTGTATGTTGAATATGGTTTAATGTTTTCTAATTCTTTGTATTATTACTTGACTTGCATTTTCATTATATTATATTATGTATAATTAAATATATATTTCACCTAACTAGCTTATATATATATTTTTTATTACGTCTTTTAATTATTAAATTCATTTAATTATTGGCACCTTATTGGTCTAACTCTCTTTTGAAGTCTCTTTCAAATTATTATTTACTTCTAACTAAATCTTAATGGCTAATTTAATACAATTCTTTATATATTTCACCGCCTCACTCTTTTCTAATACTTTAAATATTTTCTCTATATTCTTTGATGAAAGGTGGAGTGTCCACTCAAAACATCAAGACATTTTTTAACTCCAACACAATGTAATTCCATAACTTCCCTCATAATGATATTTCACTGTGAAATCATCCATAATGAAGTTTTAAAATGTTACTATTCAATCTAGATGATGATTGGAAATACATATATATTCAAGGCAATAATGCACTCATCAAGGTTTAGCACCAACCATACCATAGGATATAAAGGTCAAATCCCATGATCAATTATATGCATGGTTGATTAGTTTAAGCAATACTAGAGTAGCCAACCCACCTCTTCCTTCCTCATGATTAGAATGAAATATAACAACATTCGGTCAAATATACCATAAGGTTGTATCTAATTTTGAAATCAAAGAGAAAAGTCTTTAATCGTGGCCCTTTTCACAAGGTCCATAAGACCCTAAACTTTTCATGATGCACATTTCATAAAAAAAATTGACGTGAGCATGCATCTCTTCCCCATCAACAACAACTAAGACTTAATAAAGGTTTGGAGATATACTTATCTTCTAAAAGAGCATTATCATAACCCTATAATGTCCCCATTTTGGATGCATCATGGTTCATCACCAGGACCATTAGAACCCCCATGGATCCTAGTGGAATACTTGCATTAATGAGTAAAGAGGTCAATTTTGACCATAGTCACTCGGGAAATTAATAAACTATGGCGGGCCTCCATTTTTATTTAATTTAATTTATTTAATAATTGTCTAGGAGCTGTCATGAGCTTAGGTGGTTCAAGGAGGGCGCATTGGATAAGGATAACTCATATGATTTTTCCTCGGAAAAATCTGGAATGAAAGTAGCCCCAAAAGCAGGAAAAACAATAAACGCATAATAAAATCAATAAAGCAGAAGTTTCCCGATTTTGAAGATAAGGCCCAGTTTAGCAAAAAGTAGAAATCAACTAAAAGGCCTTAGAAAAGCTTCAGGGGATAAATTTAGCCAGTGCGGGCGCATCCATGGGAACAAGTGGGTCCAAAGCAAAGCTAGCTTGTCAGGGAAACATCTATGACCATTCCAATTTGAATTTATAAGAAGATAAGCTCAATTATGAAGGAGAAGTTTATAAAAGGAGAATTACAACTCCATTTCACATATTTTAGCCACTTGTGATTTGATTCTTGAGAGCTCTATGCCTCTCTAGCTTGGGTGATGTGCCACTAGCTTTCTTTGGATGTTGTGCCCCATTGCACCATCGAAACAGTGAAGGATTGTGAGATCTAGCTACTGGTGATTGAGGAAGAGGATATCCAGTCCTCTTCAGTGAGTTTATTTCATCCAAACCAGTGATATTGTAGATTTGATCTGCAATCCATTGCAGCTTGGACAATTTCGTTTGATGAAGAAGGAGCATGGTGAAGCAATGCTCCAACACTAGAACCTCAGCTAGTCAAGAGAACCCTTGAAGCAGTGCGCACTCTATGAATATCCAGTGACTGTGGTGTGCCCCAATAAGATTCAAAAGGTTCTATTGATGTTCATGAAGATGCTAGGGGGGTGAAGAATCCATTCATGATCTCCTTCTATCTATCTCTTCTTCTCATTTGTAAAATCCTCAGCCCGTTAGGGGTTTTCAAGCAATTTGAATGTAAAATCCTTTGATGGCTCATCATAATACATTAATTTTTCTTGATTTTGTTATTTTACATCTTATTTGAATCATTACAGCCATTAATTGTAGAAATCGAGCTCTTCATGAGTCACTTGGAAGATCTTGAAACTAGCCTTGCGCATTGGGGGTCAAAACTAGACTAGTTTTCCAGTTTTTAATATCTACTTGTTATCTTCTTCCCTAATTTATTTTCTGAAGGTATCTATATTTATTTTATGATTTAATGCACACATATGTACCATTGGATCAGATGTTTGGGAACCTTTAGTCCCATTTGGAATCTCCTGGAAAACACCCCCTTCACTAGTCCAATTGAAGGATTTTCTATCTAATTTACTTTCTATCATCCAAATCTCAGACACAACCATATATCAGGTCTGAAATAGTTTGATAATAGTATGATCAGTCCCCTAAATGTTATATTACTTCCATACTACACCAGAAGTAATGGATTTTCCACATAAGTCCTGTGGGCAATTGCCTTGAAGCCTTGGGGTTTAGCCCAAGGAGTCTACCCAGGCGTAACAGACTCCTGAAAGATCACTGTCGAAGTATTGAACTTGAGTCCACCATATTTTTAGTTGTCAGTTTGTCTAATCCATCCTATTGATCCCAAGTTGTCAGTCTTGTGTCAAATCCATCTCTGGTGAGTCCAAGTTTGTTGTAGAGTTGAGTTAGTGTGCCTAATAAGGGTTTGGGTATATTACAAACCCACTCATATATAGTACTTTTTTGGATATTTTTTAACCATCCTCAATTGCATCATTAACCTAGAGTGTAACGCCCCAACCCCGACACATGGCTACGAGCCTGCACCAAGAGGGGCACATCCCGAGCAAGGAGTCGTGCACCCACCAAACTGCCTTTGCATGGAAAGCAAGGAAAGTAGATGATCGAGATAACATGGGAGGTTGTGTTGGATGGGAACACCTCCACGGAAGAGCAAGAGTTGGCATTGGTTGGATTCTGACGAGGAAGGGTGCATGCCCAGGAAAACAAGCAAGACGACAAGTTAGCTTGAGAGCTCGTAGAAGATTCAAGCACAAGTCAAGCGTTGACATACTTAACATGTGGGAGAAGGGTGCCACAAGGCCTAATTTTTTTTTACGTATTCTTATATTTCTTCTTTATATATAATCAAAATCAAACTTAAATAAATAGATCAAATGAATTCAACAAGTGACTTATCACCTATTTATATATCTTTATTGAAAACTTTCTACTTAGGAACATTTATGTGTGCTCTTTGCGATTTGATTTGATAACAATTAAATTTATGTAGACAAATTTGATTTGATAACAATTAAATTTACGTAGACAAATTTATGAAGGGATATAGTATGCTAGAAAGTGTACTCTTAAGTAAATAAAAAATTTATTTCATTCCAAAACAAAACTCCTCGAAATAATTTGTACAAGAAACCATACTTGGAGGTGTATAATGTCCCGGTACAATTTTATAAAATTTGAAGCATGGAAAATTTGAACCATATTCTTTGTTCAAGGAATTATAAAATTGTACCGGGACATTGGAAAATTTGAACCATATTCTTTGTTCAAGGAATTATAAAATTGTACCGGGACATTAGGAGGTGGCAGGTTTGAAGCATGGAAAATTTGAACCATATTCTTTGTTCAATGAATTATAAAATTGTACCGGGACATTATACACCTCCAAGTATGGTTTCTTGTACAAATTAGGAGGTGGCAGGTTTGAAGCATGGAAAATTTGAACCATATTCTTTGCTCAAGGAATTATAAAATTGTACCGGGACATTATACACCTCCAAGTATGGTTTCTTGTACAAATTATTTTAAGGAGTTTTGTTTTGGAATGAAATAAATTTTTTATTTACTTAAGAGTACACTTTCTAGCATACTATATCCCTTCATAAATTTGTCTACGTAAATTTGATTGTTATCAAATCAAATTTGTCTACTTAAATTTTATATATATATGTATATGTATATGTATATGTATATGTATATGTATATGTGTGTATATACACACATATACATATACATATACATGTATATGTATATGTATATGTGTGTATATACATATATATGTATATATATTTACACACATATAGATATATATATATGTATATATATTTACACATATATAAATATACATATATATGTATATCTATATACATATATATGCATATCTATATACATATATACATATCTATCTATCTATCTATATATATATATATATAGATTATATAGATAGATAGATAAATATAAATATATGTATATGTATACATATATATGTGTGTATATATCTATATATGTGTGTATATATCTATATATGTGTGTATATACATATACATATATATATGTATATGTATATAGATATAGATATAGATATACATATACATATATCTATATCTATCTATCTATATAGATAGATAGATAGATAGATATATATATATGTATATGTATCTATCTATCTATATAGATAGATAGATATATATATATGTATATGTATATAAATATAGATATAGATATATATATCTATATCTATATACATATACACATACATATATATATATATATATATATATATATATATATATATATAATTTTCCATACATATAGCCACATGTCAAAAAGCTCAAAAAAGTAGTTAGGAAAAAATGGCAACATTAGCCACATGCTCTCTTCCTTGACATCGACACCATTTTGATGAATCATATCTACTTTGATAATGGAAGTCACAATTTATTTGCACTCTTGCTTCACCCGGAACACAAATCCTTCATGTACATATCACAAGGTTTTCAATGGAATGGGGTTGGAAAAAGTTGTTGAAAAGGTATTTGAAAAAAACGTATAGTGATATTAGTGGTACAACTACACCAAAAAGGTTGATTTTATGGTTTTGTTTGCAACAATATTAGTTTTCTAAACTGCTACTTTGATTTCGGGTTGTTTTTAAGATTTTGGTTGTAACAATTATGGTTATTAAGGGCATGGTTTCAAACAAGTTGTTATTTTAACCTTGAGAAAAAGTTGCTATTGGTAGCAACACTTCGCAATTCGGGGGTTGATTTAAGGTTAGATTATGAGTTTTTAAGGTCAAGGTTACAAAAAATTGTAATTTTACCTACCCCCCCCCCACCGCATCGGTCCACCTCTCCCCTCCCCTCCCCCAACAACCAAAAAGAAATGGATGCTACTTGTAGTGCCACTTTTTTATTCCGGGGTTGATTGTGGGGTTTATATGTGTTTTTAGGCTTAGATTTCTCATTTTAAGGTCACGATTCTCGTCAATCCAGTAACTATGTTTAGATTGGAAAGGGTTATTGTCCACCCTATATTGTTCAAACGACTTATGTTACCCCTACAATTTTGGAGTGAAGGCATATTGAAAAAAAAAGTAATAGTGTGGGGATTTTTCTAGGTTATAATAATGATTGGTGTGATTCAGTGGTAAAATTCATGACTAAAATATTGCTCAATGTGGATTTAAGGATAGTTTTTCCAAACAATATGGGAATAAAGGTGTGTGAGTGGATTTTCTCTCAAATCCTGGACTATGGGGGTAGTCTATTTCATTGTAACCTTTATCGTTAGTATGGATACCTAAAGAATGAAGGTCCCAAAGGAAAATAAAAAATACAGTGTCTCTAGAAAAAGAATTCAACACCATTAGGGAGGATAGAAGGAGTTCATGTAGAGAAAAATGATCTTTGTAATATATGTGGGGAAAAAAGTTGGTCTTGGGCCTTGCATTTAGGGGTACAATCCTATTCCCCACCTAAAAGAGCATCCTTGCTCTGAAATAGTAATATGAAATCAAGGGCCACACCAATATAAGAAGGCAATTGCATAGAGTTGGTCAAGAAGGTATCGTCAAAGGACTCTCCTCTTAAACAAGGTATGAATTTGGTTTCATTTGCCCCTTTTTACACTCTTGCTTCCATTAATTTAATATATACTCAAAATCCTTTGAGAGACGCCTTGTTGAATTGTGATATGGGAGTTGGAGCTTGGAGTTCAACTTGGACCATCCACCACCTATATTCTATAGTCTTGTATCATATGGGAGAAAAAATTCTAGATGAGGATTCTAGAAACCACGATAAGGGTTGTTCATCCCTTATGATAAAGGATTCTCCATGGAGGATTTATAGTCAATCAAGTAATAAGGACGCGAGGGTTTTCGTAAATAACATAACATCCAAATTAGAGGAGGAAGGAAGAAGTAGTCAAGGACCAAAGGAATAATTTTCTCTCCCTCATCAAATCCCTTCTACTATCCTCCCCTAAAATGGTAAGCTCCTACTCAGTATGGTAAAATCCGAGACTTCCCAAAACTCTCAACCCTCCATTATCACTCCCAACACCATCATAACATTTGCATACCTTTTAATATATGCAAAACATTGAGCATAATATTGTTAATAGTTATTTAGGGGAGCCTGGTAGAAGGTGATATGAGTCTAGATCAGGGTTTATCGATAGTTATAACCCTTGGAAGAAAGTCCAAATTGAAATTACCAAATAAGAAGGAAGCTAGGGAAATTAAGCCTTGGTAAACATCAATTGATTGTAGGGACCCTTAGAGCAGGGAAGGCCCTGGGAAAGGGTGATGAATGCTAGTCCCATCCATTGATATATGAGGGTAGGGATCCCCTTCAAAAAGTTATCCTTGAAGCATTTATACAAGCTTCAAAAGTTGGACATAATTTTGATCCAAGAAACTATGTTAGATGCAAAATGTTCCAATTATTTTTTAGATTACTTTTTTAAAAATTGGCTATTTCTATGAGTAGATTCAAGTGTCAGAATAGGGGGTATAATTTATGGATGGAACTCTTCTTTACAATGGATTCACCATTTTTTTTATTATTGTAGGCATTTGGATATTTTTAAACCCTTTGGAATTTGGTAAAATGTCTCCTTGATTAACAATTTTGGTCCCTATAGTAGCTAAAATGAATTTTGGGATTTTGTTTAAGTCACAGAATAACTAAAAGAATAGTACACAATTCGAGGGGGTGCTATAGTGAAAATTGGCACTTCCATGTTTGTGACGATGATATCCCAAGACAACGTATAAGCATTTAAGAATGGTCATGAACATGAACCTAACATCATGGAAGAAGCCCTAATTTGATCCTATATGATGGTCTAAACCCTCTGAAGACAATCATAAATCTTTCCCCACTAAAATCACCGAGTTGCAATCCGACATGAGACGCCACGCTCTTTTCCTTACTACAAGGTGAGTGGGCACACACCTTTCCTTTGAGTAGGGCACGTGAGCCATGAAAAATGCAGAAAAATATAAAAATCACGAAAATTCAAGAAAAATAACAACTTTAAGGTGGTTGGCCTTTGTTGCAACTCCCAAAACTGCTTGGTAACCATTCTAACTATCCTAAACACTCATTAAAAATGGATATGGTGGACCAAAGAAGGGAGCACACACATGTTAATGTTATGATGGAGGAATCCTTCTACTATTCTAAGCCCATTTGTCCCATTTTCCCTTAGTGACCCCTGTCCTTGAGCATTCTTTCATGAGTTGTTGAAGTCATCTCCCCTATATGACTTCTCCCCTATACACCCTTAGAAGATAAGGCATTTGAAAGTTGGAGTGTAAGTGGTTCGAGTGCAGAGGGACACAGTCAAAGGTTTCGAAAGGTATTGAGACAGTAGAAAGGTAACTTGTGTATCATTTATTGTTGTTTTGTAGTAGAAATTTATGATCTTTCCTTCCCCCAAAATCATGTTTGAATCTTGAATTTTTTAGTCTTTATTGGTGGAAGTCTACTAGTTTTTTCAATAGCTTAATCAACACTAGTTGTGAATATATCAATGTTGTTGAGTTGATTTGTATCTTTATTTGAAATCATAAAGCTTGTGAGGACGGTTTCTTGTCTCTTTTGGAGGTCTCAAGCTGTTGGAACAAAACATATCGAATTTGGAGAGCGGGAACAACGAAGTTCAAGCTTTGGAAACAAGTTCTTATCCTCCTCCCATATTTCTCCAATGTTTGCTTACTTGTTGTTATCACTCCAGGAGTCCTTCTAGGTTGTAGCTCCAAGAAGCCTGGTAACTTAATTATAATCTCAATGTTTCATTCAATGGATCAAGTAAGATGACTAATCAGACCTCACTCACTCAAGACATGCATAAAATCAACCAAATAAACAAAGATTCTAACTATCACTGTTCAGAGGGTTTGTAATAAAGGTGAATAAATGAAGAATTCTCACTATGCTAGCATATTCATACATAAAGCACTTATATATGAATGGCTAATCATAACAAGGAAATGATACTTGCAATTCAACTCATCAACACAGAGATAGGATGATAACTATCTGGTATTAGATAAAAAGAATAAACATGAATGAAATATCCAAGTACAAGTATAGAATAGAAAGAAGATGTAATCTGAACATATAATGGCAAAAGAGCTTGTATTAATTGACAAGAACATGAGAAGCTTGAGTACAAAAAATGTCTAAGAGTCTCCAAAGTTGAACCACTACAATGATTCTTCAATGAGCTTAAATAAGCTTTACAAATCAGTTTCAAGATCCTCAAAAGATGGATCTGATAACCTCTTTTCCTATCTCAAATCCGAATTTGTGAGGTGGTTGGAAAATGCAGAAATTTCTGGAAATCTGCTGCTCAGAGATTGACCTATATATCTCAAATAAAAATAGATTTTGGAAAACTGAGAGAGGTTTTTGTATATTGTTTTGTTGTGAGAAACAACCTCTCTCAGTTCTTTGAGATCCATTTTCATTTTCCCGATATCTATATTTCAAAAACATGTGTCAAACAGGGAAATTCCGAGATCTGAGAATCAGGGCTTAGAGATGGATTCGATTCTCCCAATATGTGACACCTGTGTATAAAATGAAAGAGGTTATTATTATTTGACATGTTAGGCACAAAATCCTCCGACTATTTCTCAAAATGATCCTCCAGTCGCTCAGAATCATCATTTCAAAATGATGACTCAGCACAGTAAAAACGCCATATTTCTGAAAACGTAGCCTCATATTGCAGGGGACTTTTGACTTCCTTCCCGAGCTCCAAATGCAGATCTGAAAGTACCATTGGAAAGCTTAGGATGTCTAGTTGTCAATCGACTATTTGAGTGTGTAAAAAGACCTCTCCATGGCTGAGAAAATTGATTTTTCCCAAGACCTGCTGACCGTTTCCAAGTTTCCGAGCTTTCGTTGGCTAATGAACAATTGGAATGTCCGCCTAAGCCACCAAAACCTTATTTTTGACTTTTTTGAAGGAAAAACCAAATCAAAAGTTTTTTTTAAACCTTATTACATACTTAAAGCTTTAAAAAATTTAGAAGTGTATTTTTCAATGACTTACTATCACCTAAAATAAACAAATTTGACTAATTTATTTAAGGAGATAACACTTGCTTACTTGGTTGACGTAACATATCAAGTATGTCTAAATGTCTAGTTAAAGAGATTTAGATCACATTTCACCCTTTCTAGTATGTTGGTGGTTAGACCTAGTGATTAGGAAACTTTTTCCCACAACAACGGGGATCTAAATTTTGTTACCCGAAGAGATGCAATATGGAGAGATGCTGCCACAATCGATCCACTTGTAGACTACTTCCTTTATAATATTGAGGAGGTAGGGTTGTGTGATGTGGAGCCCATAATTCTCATGTCAACATGGAGGAATAAAGGAGACGTATAGAAGGAATATCCAAGAGTTTAGATGGGTTTTTGACATAAAAAATGTTATTAGAGGACTCATATAGAATAAGAAGATAGGTTGGTCAGGGTAGCCTTTTAAACCACTATTCAATCTTCTTGTAGGTGGAGAAAGATGAAAATAAGCCACCAAGTCTTTTAAATTTAATCCAACATGTTTGGAAGATTATGCTTTTATTAAAATTGTAAAGGAGGAATGGAGACTTATTTTAAATTATGAACAAGAGTCAACGATGTATAAATTTGTTGATAATCTAAGGAGAGTTAAAATAACAACCTTATCTCAAGGAAAAATTGATTGAAGTAGAGGAAAAGATTACCATGTTGTATTGTTATAATGGCAAAGGGATTTTCTTTACAAAAGAGAAGAATCAACTCAAATAGTATGATAATAGAAAAAGGAAGCTATTGGAATGGGAACAAGTCCAAATAGAGGATGGAAAGCATAGCAATTTGGTTGGCATAAGGGATTGAGAACACTAAATTATTTCAAAGTTATCCCAAGAAAAGAAAAAACATCATACACTATTTGGGAAATGCAAAAGGAGGACGAGAGACCAATATAATTTTTTATGGAGATAATACATTTTGGGGTCTCTCATTTCCAAATGTTGTACAAGTAGCCAAAAAGGGAAAACATATTAGTGATAATCAAGCTAACATCCTACTTCCCTAGGTTCATTGATGAAGAAGCAAATGGGGTATTGATGTCTATGGATGGACCGTATATTTTTTACATGGGATTTTATGATTTGATGTCGGAGGATCTCCTCAAAGGGTTGATGAATCTAGACAACTAAGAACCATCCATTCTACCTTCATTGCTCCAATCCCTTAAAAGATGATCCAAAAGCCTTTGGAGAGTTCAAACCCATTTCTCTTTTCAAAACTCTTTATAAGATCATATGTAAAGTCGTTTCCTCAAGATTGAACGAAGTTTTCTATGACACTATCTTAGGAAATTATAAATCTTAAAATCATCCACTGAATTAAAAAATGGTGTTACCAGTGGTACCTTATTTTTTGCGGTTAAAATTATAACTATTTTGAAGCCATGACCTTGACAACTAATACCATTGTCCCTTCCCTATATTTTAATTTTATATTGTATATAAAAATCTACTCACATAATAACTAGTTTTATTTTGTGATTTTTTTAATTCAAATTATCATATCAAGTTGAAATTTTTTAATGAGATTTGAGATACACACCCTATTCTATTACTCTAGTATATAATTGTCTAGTTAAATAATATTAGTTTTATTTTGTTAACCATATAGCTTATAAAATTATTAATGAATTGAAAACACTACCCTATTTTTTTTTTGTAAATCTTCAAGCTTCAATTAAATTGTAAAATCAAAATGTACATGGCAATCCATCATCTGTGGCGGCCTAAATCAATGAAGCCACCACCCCAAGCGCTCATAGCTACTGAGAAAATTGTTCTGGTTACAAAAAAACACTTGCCCTCTAGAGGAGGGAGACCAGGCCAGCCTTAAACCAGTGAGATGTTCAAAATAAGTAGTGTCTAGAGATAGACTCTTTAACAAAAGGCATAACAAACTTAAATAAAGTAATTGGAAATGACAAGTTGAACTAGATGCTTGCATGTCTTGCTTGGGTATCCCAGCTGCCTGCATTTCCTGCTTAGGTGTCCGCTGTTGCATGAGTCATGTCAAGAGTTTCCTCCATAATGGGGAAGCCTCCATAGAATTCGTTATGGGGTGGCAGTTTCTTTGGTAGTGGGTCCCGGGGTGGCAGCTTCACCGGCAGTGGTTCGGATTTGCGATGGAGCGAGGTGTCTCTGTTGTCCTCCTTCTAAGTACGCTTGCTGTGCAGAGGGCCCATGGTAGACAAAATTGGGAAGACATGATTATCCTTACCCATGCATGTTGGATACGCCTGCCCCACAAAAATCCCTGCCTTTTTCTCACGCCTAGCTCCAGATCCTTTTCCAGAGGCTCTGCTTGTGTACCGACACATGGCGTTGTTTTTACAAGTGATGCTAGCCTCTGGACCTCCCAGCTTCTCATCCAGTTCTATCAGAGCTGCTCGGGAAGCCAATATCGTTTCCTTGGCCGAGTCCCAATTCTTCAACATGTCATCCATGAGAATTCCCATCATATTTTTGACAAGCCAGTAGTGGTTAACCCATCCACCATCTTTTCCCGATGCCCGATGCTCAGTAACCATTCGCGCTTCCCAATCCTCAATGAGTGCTCGCATTGGTATGGAAACCCCTGCAGCATATCCCTCTATGGATTCGATTGAAGGGCTCCTCTATTGAGCTCCCCGTCCCCCTCTCCCGCTACGAGGAGTGCCTCTTTGCCGCGGCATGATGAAGTGCCAGCAAGGGTCTGCACATGCCAAATGAGCAGTGCACCAGAGGGTGGATTCACACACCAAGTGAGCACAAGAGCTGGGAGAGTGCTGCAGCAGAAACCGAAGTATGAAAATAATGTCCTCCTGCACTGTCATATTTAACCAAACCCCTGATAGACCACGAGGGCCACACGCCTGAGGTTATCCACCATGAAAAGCAATTAAGTCATCTAGTACCCTGCGTCCCCTCCGCCATGAGTATGTGAGATCGCAACCTCCTTCGTCATAAATGTTTCCATCTCCGAGGCGCTTGACAAGTTAATGCATGGAGTATGCCACATTCCACTTTGTTGGCGCGAATGCCTAAGCTCTGTGTTCCCTCCACGCATGCCCTACTTGCTGTCAACCGCAGCCGAGGAAAACACTACCCTATTGTTAAAGTTTTTATGAAAAAAATAAAATACAAATATTATTCTTTAATCAATATTGTGATAGCTTACTAAAATGAGTGAATTAAAATATTAGGTTTTTTCTCCATAAAAAAAAGTTACATTTCATTTTTCATATTGAAAAACTAAACACATTCTCTAGGTGCTAACCACACTTAAAACACTTTCACTTACATACTTGTCTTGCATGTCTTGGAGTTTAAATTTAAAACTAAAAATTGCAAAAATATTGAAATCTTAGACCAAAATAATATTAACAAAGATTCCTATCATTATTTATATTTAAAATATAACACATATGTGCATATACTTTATAAACCTAAAATAAAAAATCAAAACCCTAAAGAAAAGCACTCCAAGACAAAATTCAAGTTGTGTTAGGTGTAAGCATGTGAATGGGTAGGTTTGGAAAGTATCCCTTGTGCATTACATGGTATGGTAGGTGATTGTTGGAAATGAAGGACACGTTTTGATGGTTTATTGCAAGCATTTGTCTTAGCATAATCATGATTATAAAATAATTCTACTTTTTATTTTGATTAAGATATTTTTGAGTATTCCGGATCCGGGTGTTAACGTGGCATCGACCTCGGGTCCTGCCCACACAGAACTGCCTTCACGTGGCATCGGCCCTAGCCATCACGCTCTAGGCCATGTTCCTGCGAGTACAGCCCACCTGTCAGCTTGCTCCACTGGCCAGCACTCCCCCCACGGCAACGACGATTATTTAAGATTGGAGGACGAGCCCCAAGATCCAACCCTCATTCCTCTGATTTCATGACGATGGACATTGTTTGCTGGTGCGAGACGCCATTAATTCTGCCACCTTTTTCAAGGATGACAGCCTATGACATTAATTACCTCCATGGGAGGGAAATGGCTTGGCTTGGCTCCATAAAGCCAACTATCGACATGCAATCCTGTTCTACTGCCGAGTTCTCTGTCTGGTTTTTCCTCGTGGCTCACTCTACACGGCTCTTGACCGCTCTTAGACGTCGTGATGCCATGACTCGCACCAGAGGCACCCCTCGTCATGGTAGTGGCAGAAAAGGCTCTAGCTCTGGCAGGCGGCCTAAGGTTGCTATGGATTGGACGGTTATGAATGGATACGCAGACTACATCTCTGCGCGGACTCGCAGTCTCATTGATTGTTGGGAAGCTCGTAGGGTCGTGGCTCTCCTGGCCTCGAGCAGCAATGGGGGAGCCATTAACCATTACTGGCTGCTGAAAAATATGATGAGTACCTTGGTTGAAGAAATGGAAGCGAGCTGGGATGCCAACACCAACATTGTTCGGAATATCAAATTTAGTCTAATAGAAGCCTCGAAACGCCTGAACACCTTGGACACCAAGATGACCTGGGATATCTTTTCCCTGGGGCGCAGTTTTGAACATGAGACTTAGGGTAATAATGTAGTGGCCAGTGAACCTGCGGTGCAGAACGATGGCTCTGCCAAGGAAAAAGCCACAGTGAGAAACGACTTGGCTCAGACACCTGCAACGCTGGCCAACCATGTGGCGCAAGAAGTTCATGGACCCCTAGGATCATCTCCCCCTGCACTCCCCTCTCTGAGGACTTTTGAAGATTTCTACGCTGGCTACCCCATCATTGAGGAGGAACCAGAAGAACCGCCTGCACGCAGCTATAATGTATCTTTTTCTTAAATGGTGAAATGATGTCATTGAAATGATGACATCATTAAGTGACTTGATGGGCATTGCTATGATGGCATATAGACAACACATTTATGAAGCCTAGGATTTCATGATGGCACATTGACAACATATTTATGAATTCTAAATTCTATATATGTGATTTGGTATTGTTTATAAATAATAAAAAATACTTTTTAATGAAAATAAGATAGGCTCATCCTTCACTAAAGTTTAAGTTCTTTCATAATAAATAAATAAAATAACTGACAGAATTATGAGGATTATTATAATGTAAGTAATAAGTATTAAGGATTAAGTAAATTGTTAAAGCAAAGGTTTGCACCTTTTTTTAGTGAAGGAAAGCAAAGGTTTGCACCTCAAGGGATTTGATCCATCTCGGTGCTTCATAGAACCGAACTTATATGGGTCTATACTGGTTCCAATCGTGGTGTGTGCGTCAAAATGATGTGATGTTTTAACGTATTACTGATAATCATAGTTAAATTATTTCGTCAACATTTTTAACAATGCAGATGAATACATATTAAATAAGATGATGTTTAAATATGATATATGTCAACATGTTGGTTGATGCTATCGAAGAGTATAAGCCTATATAATGTTTAAATACAAATATATTACAATGTGATCAACTTTGATATTTCGTCTTCCTTTTTTATTGATTCCACTTCTGCTCCCTTTGACATCTTCTTGTATCGATCATATGTGAAAGGAGGAAAACCATCCAGACCTTTTACTCATAATATTGTCATTCTTTGTTTTCAATATTTATAGTTTCTTATGTCGGTTATAGTAATTTTTTTGTACTTCTTTTGTTTCTACTTCTTAAGCATTGTTGAAATCAATGCAACCATGTTTTTTTATTAAGGTTCAAATCCCTTCTATTTTTTTTATTTCTTATGTCGGTTATAGTAATTTTTATTTTTTATTTTTTTGTTTCTACTTCTTATGTCTACTATAATATATTTTTTATTTCTTTATTTTATTTCTTATATTTCTATTTTTTATGCCAGCTATAATATTTGTTACTTCTTATATTTCTAGTTTTTATGTAAGCTATAATATATTGTTTTGTAACATTTTTTTTATTAAATTGATGAATTCAATTTACAGATGTAAATAACAAAAAAAAATAATGCATTTATTGAAATCAATATGCATCTTGTGTTTTTTAAGAACATTTGTTTGTTGTCTATTGGTAAGTAGTGAGATGATTGGGCTTAAGGTTCAAATCCCTTATATTTTTTCTATTTCTTATTTTGGCTATAGTATTTATTTTACTTCTTTTGTTTCTATTTTTATGGCTATTATAATATATATTTTACTTATTTCTTTTATTTCTTATGTTTCTACTTTTTATTTAGTTATAATATTTTTTTACTTATTTATCTTTTTTACTTATTATATTTCTAGTTTTTATGTATGCTTTTGTAAGATTTTTTTATTAAATTGATGAATTCAATTTACAAATGTAAATACAAAAAATAAACAATGCATTTGTTGAAATCAATGCAACGAATCAAATCAATATGTTTCTTGTGTTTTTTAAGAATATTTGTTTGTTGTCTATTGGTAATTAGTGAGATGATTGGGCTTAAGGTTCAAGTCCCTTCTATTTCTATTTCTTATGTCGGCTATAGTATTTATTTTACGCATTGTTGAAATCAATCCAACCATGTTTTTTTATTAAGGTTCAACTCCTTTTTATTTTTTCTATTTCTTATGAGGGCTATAGTAATTTTTTTTATTTTTTTTGTTTCTACTTCTTATGTCTACTATAATATATTTTTTACTTTTTTTATTTTATTTTCTTATATTTCTACTTTTTATGTTAACTATAATATTTTTTACTTCTTATATTTCTAGTTTTTATGTAAGTTATAATATTTTTTTTAACATCTTTTTATTAAATTGATGAATTCAATTTACAGATGTAAATAACAAAAAAAAACAATGCATTTGTTGAAATCAATATGCATATTGTGTTTTTTAAGAACATTTGTTTGTTGTCCATTGGTAAGTAGTGAGATGATTGAGTTCAAGGTTCAAATCCTTTCTATTTTTTCTATTTCTTATATTGGTTATAGTATTTATTTTACTTCTTTTGTATTTACTTCTATGACTACTATAATATATATTTTACTTCTTTCTTTTATTTCGTATGTTTCTACTTTTTATTTATGCTATAATATTTTTTTACTTCTTTATCTTTTTTACTTTTTATATTTCTAATATTTTTTTTACTTTTTTTTATCATTTTTACTCCTTATATTTCTAGTTTTTATGGTCGACATGTTAGGAACAAACGTTACAACATCTCCCTCATACTCGACAAACGTTTATTAATGGCCGACAAAATATTTATTACTTTTTTTCTTTTTTATTACATTTTATTAATGGCCGACAACAATAATATCGACAAACGTTACACTTAACATTACAACATCTCCTTCATATTATTACTTTTTACTTTTTATTACATTTTATTAACGACTGACAATACTATCGAAAAAAGTTACACGTAACGTTACAAGATCTCCCTCATATTATTACTTTTTACTTTTTATTACATATTATTAATGGCCGACAATAATATCGGCAAACATTACAAAATCTCCCTCATATTAAGCTGTAGAGCCCCTCTTGACACAATAATTTATTTAAATATTAAATTGATGTATAATTAAAAATAAACATTTATTCTTACCTATAATATTTATTTACATTTACCATAAAGATATGATAAAGGGCATTTAATATACATGCCATAGGAAGGAAGATTGAGTGAGCAAGTATATACATGTGGAATTTCATTTTTTCCCATTCACCCAATTCTTGTAAGGGAGGGTGTGTGTCACCCACCTTTAATGAGGTGAATGTGTCACATCTTAGGAGGGCGAGTGACACATATATTCCCTTACTTCAAAGGGTGGTTGGTGATGTTGTCAACCACTGAATTAGTAGGAGAGATATACTTAATGTGAATGCCTCAATTGATATAAGGTTTATGGCATATTGTTTTAATGTTGTTGTATATAAATCCATATAACTAACTTATAAATCCATATAACTAATTTGAAAGAATAAATAAAAAGGGATACATGATTTTATAGCTATAAAAGCATTTATAATATATTATTCATCATTTATCCAATTTTATTGTTGATGTATATAAATACTTAATAAATATGTTACATAAAAAATGTGGAAAATACCAAAAAAAACAGCCATAACCAATCAACCATTATATTAATAATTGAATAATTTCCATTATTAAATACTTCGTATTCACATATATTTAAAAAAAACACACCAAACTATTATTATATATAAGTGTCCTTGTGGTTGCAATCATCAAACTTCTTTCATGTGGTTAGACAGTGAAGGGCATAAATCATCACATGCATAAAGCAAAGAAAAAAAGTATGATAACAGGCTTGACTATCACCCCACGCGTATCTTGGACATCTTTCATCTATGAATCCTAAGGAATGATCATATACATAGTGGGTGGCAAGCTCTACCTTCTGTAAAGCTAAAAGGTATGAATTCAGGGTAAAATGATAGCATCACCCAACTATAATGTATCTTTTTCTTAAGTGGTGAAATGATGTCATTGAAATGATGACGTCATTAAGTGACTTGATGGGCATTGTTATGATGGCATATATACAACACATTTATGAAGCCTAGGATTTCATGATGGCACATTGACAACATACTTAGGAATTCTAAATTTTATATATGTAATTTGGTATTTTTTTATAAATAATAAAAAATACTTTTTAATGAAAATAAGATAGGTTCATCTTTCACTAAAGTTTAAGTCCTTTCATAATAAATAAATAAATAAATAAACTTTTTTTTAATGAGAATAAGGTATGCTCATCCTTCACTCAAGTGTAAGTCCTTTCATAAGGAATAACAATTACTTCTTAATGAGAATAAGTCCTTCCATATTGAAAATTATAGTATTACAATGATTGTTTTAATTTTCTTAGAGGTCATAGATATGCCAATAATAGAATGGGAAGATAATTATACCATTATCACCATCAATTTCTTTTAATATTTCATAGTATTTCTTAAAGATACTTTTATTGTTTAGATGAGAAACAAATTAATATTGTGAAAGTTAAATTATAGTGATTATTTTTAACATTATTACTAATGATTAATGATTTGTATTGTGAATTGATTTGAGTATATGGTTGTTATCTATGATTTGATATTTGATATTGCAGATTATTTTAATATAACATATATATATATATTTAATTATGTTATATATATATATATGAATGAGTTTTTTTACCATGAAAGAATGATTAATATGATGGTTTATTAGTTATAGTTTAATGATTATTATTATTGTTTAATTTTTGTGACGCAATGTTATTAATATGATTCTTTGGATCTAAATATTTGTTTTTTTTAATGTTGTATAAACGAGATTTTAAAGTGCAATTTCAAAATATTTGTTAAAAAACAGAAATAAAATTATAAAGAAAACCAAGTGATTCGTTGCATTTTTAAAGGTTTGATAAACCAAAGTTGATCTTAATGAATATTAATAACCATCATTATCATAAAGAATTGTAACTTAAAGATTTAAAATACAATAATAAGTATTAACATCTACAAATTCATTCACATGTTATAAAAAAAATTGTTCATTCACATATTGTAAAAAAAATTGGTTTAACGGATGGTTAAAAGATGGAGTTAATGGAAAAAGTTAAGTAGCAAGGGCCAAGTGCAAAAGTATGCATGAGTTAATTGAAAAAGGTAAGGAGCAAAGGATAAGTGGAAAATTATGCAAATTTTGGTACGTATGAAATATCAACTAAGTCTGCTGAAAGTATATAAAGAAAGTAAGATCAAACCTTCATACCACGACAAGCTAAACAAACCATGTGAATGTTATTAGAGAAATCCACATTAATATATTGGTTAGTAAACATGTTACAACAACTGTCAAATTTATTTCTTTCTCATTTTTTAAAATTTTTTTCTATTTTTTTCCCACTATTAGTTCAAGACAAAATTGGAAAAGTAAGGTCAAACCTTCATACCATGACAAGCTAAACAAACCATGTGAATGTTATCAGAGAAAGCCACATTAATATATTGGTTAGTAAACATGTTACAACAATTGTCAAATTTATTTCTCTCATTTTAAATTTTTTTTTTTTCTATTTTTTTCCAACTATCAGTTCAAGACAAAATTGGAAATTTTTTTTTTTTATATTCAATTAACCTTTTGTTAAAGAAGGAGAGTTAATAGAGAAAGGCAAGGCGCAAGGGGGAGTGCAAAATTATGCAAATTTTGGTAAGCCTAGAATATCAACTAAGTTTGGTGAAAGTATATAAAGTAAGGTCAAACCTTCATACTATAATGAATAAAGTTCGCTACTAAATAAATATCCAATGTAAATAACATAGATAATCCATAAATAGAAAATATATAATAAATAGATAACGAGTAAGAGATTATTTCAACACCATGTGACGATTTATACACACACACACACATATGCGTTGACTAATGTCATAGATGATAGGTCACGCCTCTTCATTAAAATACGTCCCTTAACTAATTAATCATATATTTATTGTTTATTATTATTTATTTATTAATATTATCATTAATATTGTTATTTAATATTTGTGTATATTATGTATATTACATGGTGTAGTCTAAATATTCTACGTTTTCAACATTTTCCGAGCATATTTTACGTTTAATTTTGTTCATATTACGGTTGGAAATCTTTGAAAAATCTTAGAATCACATATATTAGCTATGAAAATTGTATAATTTGGGTGCCATGGGGGTATTTGAGGGTGCTGAATCTATTTATGGATTCAAAAATACAATTTAAACACGTAGAAATTTGGATTTTACCAAAAACAAATTACCGGATTCCGACCAAAACCCACCGTAAAGTCGAAAACGTAGAATAAATAGACTACTCCATATTACATTGTCTTCCCTTTAAAAAATTTCTTTTTCCTCAAAGCATAATTATTGAGAAGCTTCCTTTTTAACTCTCATTTTGGTTCACAATGTCTTCTCAAAATCTTATGTTCTTGTAACTACTACAGTCGACGAAATGAGACGATATGAATTACAAATTCCTAAGTAAAATTGTTAATTGATTGTGAATCGATCCATCCTAAGTTGATCTTTACTGAAACTTTTTGTTGAATCACTGCTGGGATGGAACTTCTAGTTTTTGGTTTCCACACAAGTTGTCGACTTTGTCTCTCTTATTTTTCACATTTGTAGTATGTCTATTTGAAAGTAAAATGTTCTTTATATATCTTTTGATTTTGTTGTGGTCCATATCGATTCTTGTGATTTGGATGGCGATAAGGCATTCCGATCTTTTGTGATTGTTCTTTGGCACCATCTGCTCTTGATGTTTGTAGTGATTTGCCAATATAAGCATTCTTCTGAAATTAAGCACCGACTGAATCTGTATTGGTTTCCTCCTCCGAGGTCTGGATTTGTTCCTCTGATGTTGTCACTATTTCGATGTGCTCAGTCATGGTTTCTTTATCGACCTTTGATTCCTTGTTCGTAAGTTTGTCTACCCTTTCTTGTAACGAATTTTTATTATTATTTAGCTTCTTGATTTCCATAAGTAAGATTTGATTATGTTGTTGTAAAAATAAAAGTTCTTCATTGTTCTCTAGTTTTTCAACTTTGTTCTTAAGGTTGAGGTTTCCTGACTGGGCTTCTTTTAATTTTTTTATTTGCTCTAGCAACCTCTGATTATGGCTCTAAACTAGAAACTTCTTGGTCTATAACTTCTTGTTGAGTTTCTTCACGAGATATTGATTTTATTGTTCTAACCTTTGAAAACTCCGTTTCTTCTCCTTGTACTTCATAATTTTTGAAAGTAGTTTTTGATTATGATGATTTAAGCGAATAATTTCTTCATCTTTTTGTAGCAAGTTTTTGTCAAATTTATTTTTGAGATCTGGAATTTGTTGTTCTAATATTTTCTCATGTTGTTTTTCTTGTTCATCATCTTGCTTCAAAATTTGCGACATAGATTCATGTGTATGTGCATTGTATACCTTTTCCTTTGCAATGTGTAGTTGTATACAATTTTGGTAAATTGAAAATTTTCTTCTTTTTAATGGTTGAGATATACTCCATCTCCATTTTACAACAAGGACATTTAGCCTCGACGGTGGAATCATTTTTGGAACTCATAGTTCTTAGTTTACTTATTCTCGAACCCAATTCTTTAATTATAGATGCTCGAAGTGCAAGAAACTTGATTCTACAATACGATAAATACACATAAACCCACTAAATTTTATGATAATGCTTCTTTTTTTTTAGCTTCCATTTTTAATATTATTTTTTCTTTTATTTTTATTCTTCAACAACACTTAGAGTAATAACCCTTTTTTTGGCTTGACTTAGGATTATAATAACTTTAAATAACCTTTTTATACTTTTTACTTTGAAGTTTAAATAATTCCTTTTATAAACTTTAAAACTTAAGTATAATACCTATCTATACCCTTTTACTCTCAAATATATATTACTTTATGCTTTGGATATAATATAATCCCTTTAAAAAAGATTAATGCGTCTCAAGTGAATAGTTAGGTTTCTTGAAATGTGATAGAAGTGGTCGTGCGCTTTGTAATTTTTATTGGACTAAATGATAAATGATATATATTATTTTTTTTACACAAATGGATAACGAGCTTTATATTAAAAGGGGGGAATAGATTACAAAGAGAAGGGGAGGCTGATCCCAAAAAACCAGAGCTGCCGAGACAGACTCATCAAATACTAGCCTCTGAAGTTCAAAAATGGCCTTAAGCCTATTACAACTGAAAATATTGGCGAACCTATTACAACTGTAAATATTGACGAACTGCCCTAACAGGATACAACAGAAGTAGAACATATAACTAGAAGTGAAATATCCAGACCAAAAAAGAACTGCTCAGACACAGAGCGTTAGTTATCATGATGATTTCGGGCAATTTTATCCTTATTGCCTATAACTGCGCCTACATTTTCGTCATCGATACTCAGAATGACCAAGGGACTGCTTCCACTATTGGTCCTAACGCAGTCAACTTTGGCTTCTACAATTCGAAGACAACTGTAGAAAGTATCATGTTTTCCCATTAACTTTTCAAAGTATGTTTCGTCTTACCAGTGCTTGTCTAGACTTCTGAGTTCGAGATTTGAACGAAGGTGGCCAAATGGGAGATTGCTTTCTTCATATCCATGAGGTCTCCCCTGAGCCAACGGAATTGGGCTTCCAGGTCCTACAATTGCGAGTGGAGTTCAGGGGAGGGGATTCCCTGCCCTCGAGGAGATTCCAAATTGACCAGACCCCCATTGTCGCTAGTTACATGCTTCCAATTCTTGCTTCCCAATTCACCACGACTACCACGAAACCGCTGCTGTGATGCACCATGACCAATTTCACAGGGGGTTGAGTGGAAGTCAGAGTCCGGAGTCTTTCTAAAAATGAAACCATAGCCGGGGTACTGCACAGGGCCCCTGTTTCCCTGGACATGACCAGCATCAAGGGGCACCCATCTTCTGCCACTGCTAGGGTCATCCGCTTTGGGATGATTGAAGCAAGCCAACTTTGTCACGCCACCCCTGGAAGGCTCATTGCCGTCGATGCCTTGAAAGAGATCAGAGAGATAGCGTTTCGAACCGCCATTGCCAGCCCCCCTGGGATGCCCCTGACTATTCTTCCTACGTTTTTTGTAATGCAGAGCAGGGGGGCATTGATTGCAATCCTCCATAGCTGGCCAAAACAACAGGCTTCCGGGGACTATGCTTAAGGGAAAAACACATAAAAGAGCAATAAACGAGGAGCAAAAACGCAAAAGAGTTCGTAGGAAGCAAGGAGCTCCACCACCCTATATGAAATAGACACATGCCACCTTGGGGATCGTCCACATTAATCTCTCGCATGCGAGACAGGTGGTGCCTGCCAGGGGTGGCCGCCAGTTCAGGGGAGGGGACATTTGAAAGGAGTGGGAGAATATAGAGAGGATATGGAGAGTTAATGAGGTCCTCGATGGGAAGGGCATGGAGAAAAAAGGGATGAGGATGATAGGATTAAAGTAAAAAAAGTTACAGCACCCAAACATCCACCTTAAGGAGACCATTTATAATAGTGTGACCATAATTCAGACCTGCACCAATATTAGCCATAGTGTTGACGCTTTGATTGTTTTGCCTAAGGATTTGGAGGAAGGATATGGAATGAAATTCTTTGGCCAAAAAAATGAAGTGTTGATGCATCGAAGAGACTGGTTTTCGACGAAGTTGGACTAAAACCCCGGCTTCCTTAATCACCAACATAGAATCTCCAAAGACCACGAGATCCTTAACATCATTGCTCCTTGCAACGTCCATCCCTTTTATCATTGCTAACCACTTTGCCTCATTATTAGTTCTTTTTCCAATTCCCCAAGCAAAATCATTCATTTTGTTTCCGTCGGAGTCTATAAGGACTCCCCCTGCACTTGCCAACCCGAGAATGATAAATGATATATATTACTCTCAATAGCCCCTTCTATTATCATATAAAGGTACTTATTTATTATATCCTTCTTACAAATGCTGTGAGTTATTAAATCTTCTTTTCACTTGGATAGTTCACGTAAAAGTGATTTTTATTTTTATTCCACTTTTGACTTATTTTTCATGTGAACTTAAAAAGTGTTGAAAGAATTACTTTCTTTTATATTTTCTTTCTACATACATGCGAATTCACTACGTACGTGAATAAGATTTGCCACTAGCATGAAGTAACCTTTTTTCTTCTTCCTTTATTTTCTTTAACTTTCTTTTCTTTCCGATTTCTCAATAATTTCAGCCACCAACTTGGAGTTAAAGATTTTTTTCATTTTTTCCTTATTTTTTATCCCACGAGCAATTTCTCTCTTTCTTCAAATATTCAATCAATAAATTGGTCCACAAGCCTAGAATTTATTTGCCACTAGCAAAATAGAATTGACCACAGGCTAACGAAAACTGCTCTTATACCAATATGATGAACAAAGTTTGTTACTAAATAAATATCCAGTGTAAATAACACAGATAATCCTTAACTGGAATAATGAGCAAGACATTATTACAACACCATGTGACGGTTTTTATATATATATATATATATGCGCACTAACTTTTCTCATAGATGATAGGCCATGACTTTTTATTAGGTCACGCCTCTTAGTTAGAGTATGTCCCTTAACTAATTAATATTATATTTATTATTTAATATTATATTTATTATTTAATATTTGTATATATTGTGTATATTACATACCACAAACATCTAAACAAACTGCGTGAATTTTAATAAAGAAAACCACATTAATATATTTGTTAGTAAACATGTTAACAACAATTTTCAAATTTATTTATTTATTTATTTTTTAAAATTCTTTAATTTTCTCCGACCATTAGTTCGAGACAAAATTGGGAAAATTTTATACTGAATTAGCGTTTTGTTAAAGAAGGAAGTAGTATCTTTTTCCATTGTATTTGAAATGCACACACAAGGACAAAAATTAATCACTGTAGTGGCCTATTTCCTTAATTATGATTATGTACTTGATTAGGAGGTCAACCGGGCCTAAGTAGGAGGGGGAACCCATCTACTATTTTGGTGATTATTGAGATATTATACTTGTTATGATTGCATTCATGGCTAATGCTCTTAGAATCAACACTTAATACTAGTCGATATGCACTACTTTGTTTGGTGATGACATCATTGTACATATCCTTCGGTTGGAAAATTATATAATTATATATATATATATATATAGATATAACTAATGATTATAATTTTGCATTAAAAAGGATACAACCAAACTATACAACTAACTAATACAAAAGTAGACTTTTAAAACACAGATTACATTTTCAAAGTAAATTAGACAACAACTACTAGTATATATAATATAGAAGGAATCTAATACAAAGAGACTTTTACATATCATGATTTAGTGAAAAATATGCTAGTTGTTGGCTCCTCCAAGTCTTATGTGGTATGGTTGCATCTCTGGGTTCTCAAGCTTCATATCTTCAAATTTGTGTGAAACAATTTCATCTTATTTGATGTATGTCGAAGTGGAACCTAAAGACTGCCTACGATTTGATGTTGTACATTGAGTTCCTATGATGAGATTTTTAATGTTGGATTTAAGGTTCAAGCACTATCAGTCCAAGGTTTGCATTTTTCTCCTTTGCTACATGACTATATCTAAGATTTCAGAATTATACGAGATGATGACATGCTCCTTGCATTGTATAGCATTGGTAAGAGAAAGTATAGTAGTCATGTTTTCATTGATGTAGTCTTCCTACCGCCGAAGGATTTTCTTGATATTGAGTATGTATTGCTAATAATTCCCATGACAAATTGAGAAATCCATGGCTTGGATTACCTAAGAATACTTTAATTCAAAATAGGGGAGAATACAAATTAAATCTATTTGGTTAGGTGAGTGGTGGAGTCACCAAATTTTCACCAAAGAATCTCCTTTAATCCATTGTTGTCAAGGGTTTTGAGCACGTGATGACAATCATATATAAACCCTTATGAATAAGGTTTGAAAACTTTAGAGGAAGCTCAAGGTGGGTCAACTTGAGGGCATAATTACCATTGAAATACCACCATCTAATGGTAAAAACTAAAGTATGACTACGTGTAACATATAACAGTGATACACACCTTGGGTGTGGCACCTTGATATCAAATAATCACCTCTTGGTGATGTTGACTCACTCCAAAGATAGTTTAGATTCTCAAATATGGGACACAACCACAGGGGAATGATACCAAGTGAAGAAATTGCACCAAACAACAAATGGCTAGTACTAAGCCTTGAACTGAGGAGATAATACCACCATCCCACAGTTAAAAAAATAGCATACAACATTAAAACACACATAGAATGTGCACCTTAAACAAAAATATGTGCCTCCCATTGATGAAAGGTTCAAACCAATTCTAAAATGACAGTCGCAAGACTCAAAAGGAAGACACATCAACATAGTACGCCCAAAATTATGAGGACTATTCTAAAAAATCCACCATTCCTATTTGAAATTCAACTAAAGACTTGGCCAATGAGTACCTACCTCAACAAAACCAATGTTGTTAGCATTGCGAGCATCCTCCTGCTCTAGTTAACTTAAAGAGTTTATTTACTTTCTTAATTTCTATATTTGATAGGGACTAGCCAAGTTTGTGGCATATTCACTTGTGAAATCAAAATATACATAAGAAATCCTCATAGCTCTGATGCAAAAACTAGACATGCCCTTCCTCCTATGCTGCAGTTATATAATACAATCTTCTAAGTAACTATGCGTTCCAGGCAAAAATCCCACTAACTATCTTTAAATGTACTTTATAAAGACATCACTAACTCCAAAAGGAATACTCTTTCCTACCCAAATCTCAGGTTACATAATGGATAAAGAAACATCTAAACATGCATGGACACCCCTGAATTCTTGATATATCAATGTACCTTCTTGCAGATTAAGTGCATTCTTTGAAAGTAAATATGTTTTTTGATTAAATTCTTGGAATATATGTGTGTAAGAAATTTGATAAAACATAATTTTAGCCTCTAGGACGTTGTTCATTATAGGGTCACATGCCATATTGGAAACATGGCATTTTCCATTGCACTAGTTCATATATAGTTTCGAGTCACCCATAATTTGCGAGTCCCTTCAACCTAATTAGTTTGCTACCAACTTCGTTAGAATCCAACGGGAAATTTTTTTTTCTCTGTTATTTGTGCCCTACTCAATACCATATTTTATGAAGAATTTTTTTGCTCATTAAAAAAGAGAGTTTCCCCCGCTCCACACATACCTGGGACTCCTTGGCAGACATTGTTAGAAAAAACCCAATCTTTGGTGAATTCAATGGTTGGAGCCTTAAAGACCTTGAGTTTTTATTCCACTTATTGGGCTTACCCACCATTTGAAGGATCACATTCCAGACAAGTTTAGTAAAAGAATAGGAAACACAAATATGGTCCACATATTCAACTTCAACCTTGCATAGAATACAAAGGTTTGGTTGATTCCATCTTTTTTTTTTATCCATTGTCCCAAGCAAGAATCTTATTTGAAAGCACGAGCCATGCAAAAAATCTCATTTTCAGTGGACAAACTAGTTTCCAAAACACCTTCCACCACCAAAGTCTATCCCCAATAATATCTTTAGCTACCAGAGCTTCATATCATAATTTAACTGAAAGAGTACATGTGGATTTGTTCCAAGTCCATTTCAATACATCAAAATTAAAATATCACATGAAAAGTGTTAATATATATATATATTGGTTTTTAGTAAACTAGAGTTAACAATGGCATGTAAAGGTTGCCACATGACACTTTTAGAAAATTCCATATTAATCTTCTTCGTTTTTATATATTAAAAATAAAGTCGCACTCTCAACGATTTTTATCCTATTGATAACCTCTTTCACCGATCAAAGAATGCAACAAATTAAATTTAAAATATTTTAAATTTTCAAAAAAATTAATTTAAATTTTTTTTTTAAACATTGAAAAATTGATTAAAAATTACAACATAATAATGAATTAAAATAAAATCAAAGCATTTTGAATTAAAAAAAACTTTTACTTTAATAGGGATTAAAAATACACATTGAATAATGTGATAATGAATATTAAATTATAAAAAATATTATTGTGTCGAAGAGGCGCATTCTACAGCTCAGTAGAGGGATGTGTAACTCCTTCCGTGTTCATCCTAGAGCTGACACGTGTGCTTTAAAAAATAATAAATAATTATAAAAAATAATAAAATTTATAAAAAATAATAAAATTTATAAAAGATAATAAAAATATTATAAAAATAACATGTCCGCTCAAATTAGATTTAAAACATTTACATTACAATGACATACATAAAAAACTACACAAATTAGATAAATTAAAACCCTTCTTTAACATTTGCACTCTAAAAAGAGGTTTGTGCCTTGAGATTTGATCCATCTCAACACTTAGTAAATAAAAGAATAGAAAACATTAAAAAATAATTAAAATAATACATACATGAAAATGCAATGATGAATATAAAATAACACAAAGACACACTAATAACACACCACAGGAAAATAAAAAATCACACAACAAAGGAAAGTGAATCAAAGGAACAAAGAAGAATATAAAAGTCACACTGTAAGATGAAAATTTCAAGAAGTAATGTAAGAGGTGGAAGGGAAACCGGAGGAATTTTAATAATGCAATTATTTCATTTATAAAGTATTATATTTTGATTTTCGATTTTTTAATAAAATGGATGAATTGAATTTTGTTGGTAAAAGAGAAAATTATAATTGATATTATGTGTAATGGTTTCATGTACAAGTTAAGGTAGGTAATTTGAGGAAAGCATATGACTTTTATACTATAATCTGAAAAATGGTTAGTATAGGATATTAGTTTTTTTCTAGATACATAATGGTGTTGAATTTTTGTTTTTTAGCTTTGGATTACGATTTACAATTGTTTTTTGATTGGTTAATAGTTTGTCTTTCTTAAATGTAAGGAAACAAGTTAATGACCCAACACCCAGAGGCATATGGTAGGAGTGGAAGTTTGCACCTTTATAGACCACCAACAGATTATTTTAGATGGCTAAGTTTTATTTGCACACAGTGATGTAATTACACTTGAGGGTTTTGAGATTGTATTAACAAAGGCTAAGCCAATAACCTTAAGTATCATAAAAATTTTCCCATTTAGAAAGATAAATGAATATGAAGCTTATTATCATTTCACAATGATAAATGGAATAGAATGTGCATAACATAAAATGTTACAAACAACATTTTGATTGAAGAACTAAATATTTCAAGTTTGAAAAAAAAAATCTTCAATTGTTTTGAAGCCAAGAGAACTAAATGAACCAAAATTAGAGCTTGATTATATTGACTCTAAGTTTGATACAAAGATTTCAGGGTTTTTAAGTGAGGCTTGAAGTCATTGCAATATTATATTTATTATGTTACTTAATGGAATAAAATTTGGGTGGGGATCATAACACTTCATCTCATAATTAGATGAGCTTAGACACAATTCATAAAGAAAGTTAAGTGTAATTCTTAAATAATTTCAGAGGAATACTATTAATATTAGAATAATTTAGTTAAAAGGTTATGTAGATAATTGATTCAAAATGGGGAGTAGATGTTGAGGGATCATGGTTTTAGCAGAGAACATGGTAACATGTCAAGGCATTCACTAAAGTTCATTTTTAATTTTTTCCATAAATAGGAGTTCGAGTTAAGTGCAACTCTTAAATAATCTTATTAGAAGAATATTTATGTTAAAATAATTTACCAAAACATGAGTATCTATATTAATGGTTCACACTATTTTTTTTTGTTGAAAATGGTACAATTGGATATCTTATCAATTCACAAATTAAATTTACTTTGTTTATAAATAAGGTGGCTTTTGAAGGTTCATGGAAAAATGAATGTTTCACCTATCCCACAAATGTCTATAGTATGTTTATCACGCATAAAAGAGGCATGGTTGGATAAGTATGTTTATCATGCATAAAAGAGGCATGGTTGGATAGTTGATTGTGTATAGCTTCTTTCTTTCTCTCTCTTTGTTTGTTGTAACACCATTTTTTAACATGTCATTAAAGCTAATGTACAGGGAGAGAGAGAAGGCATTTGTGTGAGGAGTTAAGCCAACTTGAAAATGTTATGAATGTGTAGTCTTCCTTAAGGAGAGATATACATAAGCATGGGAACTATGAAAATTTGATGAAAGGGACCGTGATCAAGAAAAGTTGTTGCACTCTTAGATTAAAAATTGCAACGAGTTATTTTGAGAGTAAGAAATTGCAGTTAAATGTGTTTGTAGAGCAAAAGTTTGCAACTAAATGTATTTGTAGAGGAAGAGTTTGCAACTATGTTAAACAACGAAGAGTTTAAGTGACATCATTTCTTGTATGAAATGAGTCGTAATTGAGGTGAAAGGGCTGGGTGATGCACATTTAGAAAGGGGACTATGGTTTGTCTCCAAGCATTAAGAACCATTTTGGGTGTCTAAGGCTTAGTTTAGGTGAGTTTTGTAGTTCTGACCAAATTATAAATATTTGCTTCCACTTGTGGAATTGATAACGAACGCATTATAAACCCATGTGGGGATTTTGGAAAGAGGAGGATTTGTGTGTAATGCCAATAGAGCTTTGAATATGTTGGTACTCAAGGAAACTCCATCAATGATTAGATATATTGGTAGTTTCTTTTTGTTATAAATAAGTTTTCATAGGTCAAATTATTATTATTATTATTATTTGTAAAAGAAGGGTTGAAAACAATACAAATAGACATCCAATCATTTAGAAATTTGAAATTATTATTATTTGTAAAGAAAGGGTTGAAAACCATACAAATAGACATCCAATCATTTAGAAATTTGATTTGAATTTGTTGAAAATAAAGTTGTTTTAATATTCCATAGAAAGATGAACTTTAGTTGTATATAATTACGTTTATGGAGATCTATAATCTACATAGTTAATTTAATTAGTTACTAAATATTTAACTAATTTCACATCAACAAATACTTATTATTTATTTCAAATCCCTTATATAAAATACAATATATTATAAATAATTTAAATGGCTTAGAGAAAATTATAAATGCTTACTTTGACTATCCCCTTTGATGATTCTATTTTCTCAAAGTTAGAAATGCATTTTTCAATCATAATAACATATGTCCCCTTTCTTTTGAACTTGTAATATTTTACTGGAACAAAAATCTAATACTATTTAAAGTGAAATGTTTTTTTTTGCCTTTTTCTTAAGGAGTTATATATGCTATTATATCAAAGCAATAATATGCTATTATGCCTTCTAATCCGTGATCTCTTTTTAAATAAAAGAGAAAAAATAATATTATAATTATCACAAGTAAGCATAATATATTTTTTCGTATTATTATTGTTTATAATTATAGCGATATTTAGTTAATTGTTATAGACTTGTGATTAATATCTTTATGATGTTGGAAGATATTTTATTATAATGATATATTTTTATATATGGAAATATTAATAGTTTATAATAAAATTTTAAATAATTATAATGATTAATTTATTTTTACAATACACTAAGATAAGATAAGGTTTGGTGACTATAAATGTTCACCTCTTTTCCATATCATGCAACATCTTACAATTTAAAGGCCTTAAATTACAATTTTAAGTATCAAGTTTTAGGAGATATATATTACATAATAGTTAGGAATGGTAGGGTTTTGGAGAATGGAGACTTTGATCGTGGTAACTACTAGAGACTTTGGCGAGGGCCATCGTTGATTTGAACTAGCAACTTGGAGTCAAGTTGATTCATTCGAATCAACCCAGTACTAACCAAGTCTAAAAAAAGTGGGAATCATCTTTTCGTTGGTTTGATCACGATCTATCTTGTCCTAGGGTTTTCAGTTTTTTTCCATTGGTAGGGTTATCTTGTGATTGGTTTCTTGGTTCTCTTTCGAGGTCTTTCGATTTTTGTGGTTTCGGTTAATATTGGGGGAACCTGTTTATTTGCTCAGTTACCCTTTTTTTATGTTGCACTTTTGATGCACTTTTTTTGGAGGGTTTGTCTTTTTCGTACGATTCATCACTTTGGACATCTGGCAGAGGTCCCAGTCCAGCGATCGGGGGCTGCTATGATCTTGTTACGCGCGGTGGTTCTTTTTTACGGATGGATCCACATGTTACATATGCCTCTAAGCATGGAAAGGGTTATTCTGAAACCTATTCCGGTGAGAAGGGTTATTCTAATACTAACCCTAGTTGTCCAGGTGAGAAGAGCTAGTGCAGAAAGGCTGCAATTTTTGGTGTGAAGGCTCATCATCGACGCTCCCTCAAAGCCATTAAGGCCAAAGAGGGTAGAATTCAGTTTATTATAGACTCGCAGACAAATCTGGAGCGCATTGAGATATTATATTACAGAGCATTGGTGGGAATACTGGAGTACACCTTTGGCAGTAGGAAAGAAATTATGGATTGGGTGAATAAATTCTGGACTCCTCTGGTGGGTTTGGCTCCTAGGGTCAATATCCTCATTAACATATGGATTTAGTTCATATTTCTGAATGCTGATTGTGTTAGTGAAATTCTGGATAATATATGGTTGTTTAAGGAAGGTTCTTTGGTGTTAAAAAGATGGCAGAATGCTTTTGACCCGTTACGAGAAAAGCAATGTCGACAACATATCTGGATGTTGTTGCCTGGTCTCCCTATTGAGCTTTGGAAAGATAATATTCTTATAGGGATGGAAAAAAGGTTGGTAGATTTATCCGTCTGGATAGGAATTCGCTTTATGGATTTGATAGATGTTTTGCTAGGGTTATGGTTGAATTTGACATGAGCCTAGGGCTTCCTGCTGAAGTGGATGTGGTTTGGGGTACTCGTTCATTCTGTTAGAGGCTAGACTACTTTAAATTTCCTTTTAGATGTTATGGCTGCCAGAAGACAGTCCATATTATGTCCAGATGCCCTTTGGTTTCTTCAGATCCAATTGTAGATGGTAATGGTGCAGACTTTGCTTCGGCTTCTCCGGGTTATTGCAAATCTCACACTCGGTCGACCATTCCTCAACAACTATTTACGAGTAAGTCTTCTACTGCTAATAAAAATCCTTACAAAGGTGTGGCAAAAGATGAATTGGACTTCTATTTAGATGCTGAGAAATCTTTAGATGAACGAATTTCTAATGGGGAAATTACCCTAAATTTGGGTGCGTCTATGGCGTCAATTAAGGAATCCTTGAATGTTTTGTCGGGCCCTATCCCTGATGGTTTATAGACCAGTCATCTTGATGCTCCTTCCTTATTGGCTTCCTATGCTTGTCAGCCACTCCTTGAGCCAAATGAGGGTGTTGATTTGTCTTCGTTAGATAGTGTTTCTACATTGGATGTTGAAGCTAATTTTTTTTCGATGGAGGAAAGAGATGTTTTAAATGAGTGTGGATATAATCCTGGCCAAGTTGTTTCTTGCCTCACTCCTCTAAATGTTTATTCTAACCAACCCTCGTTGAATCCTAAGTTTCTTTCTCTTCAGAGTATCCGCTTCCAAAATGTTACTATAAGGAAAAAAAAGAAAAATTGACAGAAGCCATTTGTGGGGGATGATGGTGGTTATATTCCCATTTCTTCTAGACTTGATGATTCTAATAAGGCTATTAATTCCTCCCTATCTTCCCGGGCACTTAGAGATTTTAAGCCCACCCCATCCGATGCTTAATGTTATTTTTGACCCTAAATGTCATAGGTTTGGGTAAGGCTTCTAGGGCTAGGGCCTTATCCAAACTCATTTACTCTACTAGCCCGGATTTAATTCTTCTCCAAGAGACTATGTGTGTAGATACTATAGCTATTCTGAAAATCACCAATATTCTGTTGGGTTGGGAATTCACAACAATATCTTCTTGCGGATTATCTGGTGGCCTATTAGTGGGTTGGAACCCTCGTTTCTTTCATTTTTGTGCTTACAAGACTGATTGGGGTATTTTATTAGATGGGTGGAGCAGGGCACATAATTTTAAGTTGAAAGTTATGAATTGTTATGGCTTGTATAAAGGCAGATTTCAATTCTGGAACTCTTTTAAGGCTTATGGAATTCCGAGTTTGGACAACCTTATTATTGCGGGAGATCTAAATTTCACTAGAGTTGCCTCTGAAATATGGGGTTATAAGGCTAAATTGGATGATCTTGTAGATTTCTTTTCAGATATTTTGGAATTCAATGACTTAGTTGATGTGCCTTCAAGTGTTATTACACCTACTTGGACAAATGGCAAAGTTGGAAAAGATGGAATCCATAAAAGACTCGATAGGTTCCTAGTCAAAAGATCTATTCTGAACAAGTTTTGGCGATATAGATCGTGGGTAGGTGATTCAATTTTCTCTGATCACTGGCCAGTGTATCTTCAACTTGAAGACTCTAATTCTTCTTTGAAATCCTTTTAAATTCAACTGTTCTCGTCTTAAAGATGATTCCTTTTGTACAACTTTTCAGGATTTCTGGCTTAACTGTGTGGTGGAGGAGGGTTTGAATCCTATGGATTCTTTTGTCTACAAGCTTAGAAAACTGAAAGGAGTTGTTTCTTTTTGGATTAAAAACAAAAAATGGCTTGACCCGCAGGCCTTCGAGAAGATAGAGAAACAGATACAAGCTCTTCATATAAAAAAAATTGATCAAGAGTTGGAGGTGGAGAAGATTGCCGAGTTAAAACTCCTTGAGCAGGAAAAAGAAAAAAAATTTATTCAAGAGGAAATGGATTGGAGGCTTAAGAGTAGAGCTACTTGGATCGAATTGGGCGATAAGAACACAAAATTTTTCCATGCATTTACTTCCTCCAGAATAATTAATAATGCTATATGGGAACTGAATGATGAGATGGTCAATTCTATTTTAGGTCAGGAGAATCTACAATCTTCTGCAAAAACCTTTTTTGGTAACATTTTTACTGATCCAAGGCATTGTGATCTAAATTCCCAACTGAAGGTGGTTAGAATTTTTCCATCTTTTTTCATTGAACAAGAAGCTATGGATTTGGGTAGGAAGGTTACTCTGAAGGAGGTTGAAGATACATTGAGATTATTTGCCAAGGAGAAAATTCTTGGGCCAGATGGCTAGATTGTCGAATTGTTTCTTCACTTCTTCGACATCATGGGTGATGAGATTCTCCAATTTTTTGAATTTTATAGAACTGAGGGTTTTATATCAGGAGCAGTAAATTCCACTTTTCTCACTCTAATTCCTAAATGCAGCAAACCTAACACCTTTGGGGACTTTAGACCTATTTCTTTATGCAATTTGATTTATAAACTCATATCAAAGATTATTGCTGTTAGACTGAAGCCTGGTTTGTCTAAGTATATCTCTCCTGAACAATTTGGGTTTATTCTGGACCATCAAATTCTTGATGTTGTTGGCATCACTCAGGAGATTATCCATATCATAAAGAAGAGGAAAAAAAAATCTTTACTCCTTAGATGGACCTTGAGAAATCCTATGACAGAGTGGATGGGTGCTTTTTAAGGTTAATTTTTATTCAGATTGGTATCCCTCCTCTGGTTATCAAGTGGATCATGTCCTGCGTTTCCTCAAACAATATAGTTGTTCTGGTCAATGGCGTGCCTTCAGATTTCTTCAAGTGTTCCAGGGGCATCCGTCAGGGATGCCCCTTATCTCCTCTACTATTTCTTCTTATCATAGATGGTTTCAACAGATTATCATATCTCCTTGATGAATGGATGTATTATCAGATAATTATAAATGAATTCTATGTGGCTTCAGGCATGAAGGTTATCCCATCTAAATCCAATTTTTATTGTCATCTTGTTGAATATTCCAAGCTTGCGGATATCAATATGTATCTTCCTTATAATATATGTCATTTGATAGATGGTTTTAAGTATCTTGGATATCATTTGAAGCCCAATGACTACAGGATCCAAGACTGGACATGGCTATTAAAGAAGGTTGATTGTAGAATCAATCATTGGACCTATCGGTTGTTATCTATTGATGGGAGGCTTACTTTAGTTAAGGATGTGTTGTCAGGAATCCCAGTGTATTGGTTGTCTCTTTTAAAAGTCCCCTGTTCTATTATAAATTCTCTCAGGAAATTGTTTTTCAATTTCCTTTGGTCTGGAGGAAAGGGGCACAACAATTTGATCATGGCTAGCTGGGATAAAATTGTTCTTCCTGAATCCTGTGGTGGGTGGGGCCTTAAGAACTTGGATATTTTCAATAAAGCCTTGCGTCTTAAAAGCTTCTAGAGAGGTATTTTTGGATCAACTCTTTGGTCCCAAGTTTTGGCAGTAAAATATATCAGAGAAGATACAGTAAATTGGCTAAGAAATCTGATTAAAAGAATTAGAGGCACTTCTCCTATCTGGACCGGTTTCATGAAGGTTTACAATTTTTTGGCGAGAGATCTCATCTGGCAAGTTGGTTCCGGGAAGGATATCCTAGTTGGTATTGACCCCATTTTGGGGTTTGAAGATAACTACAGCCTCTCTGCAGATATCATCAATCATCTTCAAGAGTTTGATTGTTCTACTCATAACAAAATTAAAAAAAGAAGAGGGTTAGCTTCTGAGTATTGGTTGAGTGCAAAACATATGGGTTTTTTTGGTCAGAATGCACAGGAGTGGGACCACTACATCAGATCCTTGAACCTAGCATGTTGCAGACTCAGTGATGAAAATGATTTACTCATTTGGAAAGGCAATCCGGCTCCTAGGAAGGTGATGGCCAAGTCTGCTTATACTAACTTAATTCTGAACAGGTGTTATTATCCTCAGCAATGGTGGTTCAAGCATCTTTGGAAATTGAGTATTCCCATGAAATACAAGTGCTTTATGTGGTTTTCTCTTTATGGAAGACTCAAGACTTGGGACAATTTAGTTAAAAAAGGATGGACTGGCCCAAATATATGTTTATTATGCAAAAACAATGCAGAATCTACCTGCCATATCCTTGTTCATTGTGATTTCACAAGAAATATTTGGTACAGAATTTGTTCATCCTTGAAAATTGGTCAAGTATGGGGTTATGATAGATTTGATATGTGCACTCTCAATTGGATTAGAAATTGTAGAGACCATCCTCTGCTCCTGATCATTATATCATGGTATATATGGCATTCTAGGAATAAGGTAGTATTCAATGATATGGTTCCAAATGCCCAACAAGTTTGTCTCTAGATCCTGAATATGTATAAGCTATATACCAGGGAGAAGGTGCCACAATTTTATGAAAGTGAGTAATTTTGATTTGCAGATTAATTGTCCTGTTTCTTTCTTCGATGGTGCTATAACAAATGGTCTATGTGCAGCGGGAGGTGTCATTTATTTGAACCAAGGACATTATTTTACTCTAAGGACAAACTGTGGTACAGGTACTAATATGAAGGTTGAGCTTCTAGGCCTGTGGTGTATTTTGAATGTGGCCAATATGTTTGGGTTTGTGGACCTTAAAGTTTATGGGGACTCACGGGTCACTATTAAATGGGTGGAAGGTGATTACAAAATAAAAATTACTGCTCTAATGCATTGGTGCAAAAGGATTCACGTAGAAATTAAACTATTCAACAACATTTCTTTTGAGCACATATATAAACATCACAACTCCCTAGCAGACAAGCTTTCACAATTGGCTATGGAGGGAGAAGTTGGGTTTTTAGTTGGGGAAGAAGTCCAGGATTCTCATATTTGCATGGGAATTATGATGTTTTTGGACTAAAAGTCTGTTTAGTTTCAGCTACATATTTTGTCTATAGTTAGTGATATGTTTTTTAGCCTGTATTTTGGAAAGACTGTGTTTCTGAACTTATAGATTTATGTGAAGAATGTGTTTCTCAGTATTGAGCTATATACTCAGGATTTTTTGTATTACGGTCTTTTAAAAAAGACTAAGATCATCGATGTACTATTTGATTCTCCATGAATATCAATAGTATGTTTTTTTTCTTCTGAAAAAAAAGTATCAAGTTTTAGGAATTCATTTATTTATAATATTACATATTAGATAGTTCAATTTATATCAATGATTGATTCATTTTTATTAATTGTGAAAGTAAATAAAATAGAAATTGCAAACTTCATATTCTCAACTCTTTATTAGTTACTTCTTAGTTCACTAGTAACTCAACTCAACCACTAACTCTAAACTAACTACTTGACTCTAATGTTTATTAAATATAATCTATTCTCTAGAATTATTATTAATCTTCTTCAACAAGTCTCAATCTTCTTCTCAAATTCTTTAACTTCCCATTTGATTGTTCAAATCCTTACTTAACTTTGTATCTTCCTCAAATGGGATTTTCTCTACCTTAGTCACATTAGTTTCTTCTCCCGCCCTCTCTCACCCCCCCCCTCACCCACCCACCACACTCACCCACCCACCCACCACACTCATTGTCATACTTTTGTGCATGTTCCTTGCTAATTCCATTTTTGCATTGCCTCTTCACTTGTAGTACATAATCCATTTATCATGCATTCTCTGTTTTTAGTGTGTGCCAACACTTTTGGTTGATTAGTAAAGAAATCTGAACCCAAATATGTGATTTGGAAAGAATAATGAAAAATGTAATGGCAAAGGAATTGCTTAGATTGTGTATTGAAGCCAAATCTCAAGGTTGAACCAATGCACAAACAAAAGGCCCAAGAGAAGAACACCAATGATTCTCCACAAGATGCCATTAATTCCCACTGTGGATTCTTAGCCATTTCAATTTGAAAGGTATTAGGACCACATGCATCCCTATTGGGGCATCTAGAATACATGCAACCCTTGGGACCATGTGCACCCCCCACGGGGCCTCTAGGACCTTGCATGACTCCTACATGAATTTCTAATTACACGTGTGTCACGTCCCCTCCCGTCCATCCAATGCAAGGAAGGGAACATGAATGCACATTCTGGGCTTATTTGGAAAACTCAACCCCATTCATCATGAAAAAATTCATAATAAATAAAACTCATGTGTGCAGATTCATACTCAAATAAACACAACGGAATGAAACATTATCCACACACAATTGCATCATGCATTCAACATATAATCATAACAGCCTTCAAATAATTAAAACATTGCAGAAGTAAAACACATAGATAATACTTATCTTTAAGATGAATCTGTCCAAGCAACTGGCTATGTGAGAGCAACGTTCCAACCAACCACAGGTCTCTGTCCAGCCTATATTCTTTCAGCTCAGAGACCACCCCCGAGTTGGGATGTATATCCACCAAGGAGGAACTAAACAAATTCACTCATAGCCATGGTTTCACGCAAACAGTCATGCTAATCCAACACACAGTTGGGTTTTTCAAGCATGCGAAAAGACAAGGAGGAGGATGCTAAGCCAGTGAGCTCAACCAAAGAGCTACATGCATCTCAAGCTAAATTCAAACAACCTTGGCACCCACAATACCTACCACACCCAAAACAAGGAAGGTCCCCTTCTCTGCTACATAGTCCCTCAGGAGCCCCTTCCCTCCAGTGCTCTTCAGGGTGGGCATAGAAAGTTCCAAGCTGCTAAATCCTTGATATTCTAGCCTTCCTAGGTTTGTCAAGCATTTCCAACCTTTGTTCTATCTTCTTCTTTGTCATCCACGCTTGGATTTTCTAAATTCTATGGCCAAATGAATCTGTCCCGTAATTGGATTTTCGGGCTATTAAATCTGGGTTTTCCTATGGATTTTTGGGCATATAACACTCTCAAATTTGCCCCAAGGTTCCGTTCTATGGATCCCCCATTGGATTTCACTGTCCACACAAATTTCTGGGCATTTCTGGCACTTCAAAACATGGCTTCCTTCAGAGTTGCAATTTATGGTTTTTCTCACTACGGGAATGTGTAATGGATGAAAAATCATGCTCATATGTTCCACAATGGAATGGGAATGAGGGAAAACAAATTCTCATGAGGTAGAGTGACTTGTGGGTCAAGGAAATAGAGCCCATACTCTTCCATACGAATTTTTGGGCTGCCCATGCTCCATTGAATCCATGGAATTATTTCTTCAACCACTTCCTTAGAACAGAATTAATTGTTAGCAAGGAAAGTCAATGGGTTTTTAGGATGACGTTTGGCAGCATGGGGTTCTGTTATCTCCCCAAATAAAATAGACTAGGCGCTTGTTTAGGTGATAGGAGTTTTGTCTTTTTATTTTTTATGCATTTGAAGTTGCGTGTCATAAGTTTGGATTATGTAATGAAGCTTGAACTAACTTTTGATGTTGCTCTACTCCGAAAAAGAATTTTCATGGTTTCAGTAGCTTAGGCGGGCCTGACGATGGTTCATTAGCTACCGAAAACCCCACTTTCGGCAGCTTACTACGCGAAAGACGAAACTCTCCAGCTACCAAAAGGGAAGACATATATCGTGGTTCATGGGGTTGTTTTTGGCGTCTTAGGCGAATACGACGGTGTTCATTAGCCACCGAAAGGAAGATGCTTTTCATAGTTTGCAGTTCAAGAATGAAGTCTTCTACAGCTGGCGAAAGCAGGGACATCTCCGGGATTCATGGGACTATTTTCGATGGCTTGGGTGAATACGACGGTGTTCATTAGCCACCGAAAGGAAGATGCTTTTCACAGTTTGAGTTCAAGAATGAAGTCTTCTACAACTGCAGAAAGCAGGGACATCTATGGGATTCATGGGACTGTTTTCGGTGGCTTGGGCGAATACGATGGTGTTCATTAGCCACCGAAAGGAAGATGCTCTCCGCAGCTCTCAATCAAAGGACAGGATTGTCCATGACCACCGAAAGCCTCGGCATGTGTGAACTCTTCCGACAGTTTACGGTTCTAAGAGCGAAGTTTTCGACTACTGAAATCAAGTCGGTATCAAACGGTGGAAACGTCAAATCAAGGGATAGTCGCAAATTAAAGGTAGTTCATCATTTCTTAACCGCCGAAAAGGGGCACCGCCAGTGAAAACACGATCCTTTCATTTCAAGACCAGTTACAGATGATGATCGCTCCTAGGTAAAAGGGAAAGATTGACAGGTCGTTTAAATCTTCATGATTTGCCTTCAGTACCATCTCTCGAAGTCAAGGCCCTGAACCAATTCATACCTCATCCTATGTTATTACCTGTCAACAAGTTGCTCCTTCCTCGATTCCGCGTCGTTTTTTCCCAAAGTCTCGATCTTTCTGAAACGCAGGTGTCGACAGGGACTTGCAGATGAAGAAGGGAGGAGCTGTGCTTAGGAAGGAGCTGAATGACGTCAGCTACCTCGAGTCGCACCCAGAAATAGGCCAGTTCTTCAAAGGCGTGGGATGCTATAACTATTGCCTGAAACTCCAAGACTCCCATCAGCAAATTGCAGAGGCTTTCGCATTATCATTTGACGGAAGGAAAGCACAAATTGGGAAAGAAGAAGTCCAAGTAGATGAAGACTTCGTAGCAGCGGCCACGGAAATTCCAGGGACAAGAGAAAGATGGTTCAAAACCACCACCACCCAGAAGGTCGAGTTCAGGTCATATCTCAAGCCTGCGCACTAGTCAATCACCTAGAACAAAGACGTCCCTATGTGTTTCTTGGAGGAAAGGTGGAAACACCTGTTAAAGGCCATTTTGGTCTACTTTACATGCGAGGGCAGGTATTCCAGAGTGTTGATCTATCATTTCAGACTGTTAGACCATTTCACTGGCAGGAGCCCGCTAAACCTACCCTTCTATCTTCATAAAAACCTAACAAAGATGGCTCACCAGGTCCAGGCAAATCCGAGCAAGGTTCAGAGCAGGTTATCCCACCATGGCTTAATTAAAATCTTGGTATCAGAACATCTACGGAGAAAGAATGAGGAGTGGGTTTATTTCCTTTTCTGGAATGAATTTGACACAGAATTGCGACCCAAAGACAAGGATAAACCCTCCTCTAAAAAGCCATCCACTCCGAGAAGCGAAAAGAGGAAAAGACGAGTCATTTCTTCGTTGCCAGCAGTCCAAATTACCCCTTCTTCTGAGCTTGAGAGGATCAAGAAAAAGCTCGTTTTCAGAAAAGGAGGCAGAACTTCTTCAAAGAATGTGAACCTGTTAGTCCTCCCCTACACCGACTCTGAAGACGATGAACTGCAGGAAATGGGAGCAGATCATAAGGAAATGGCGGCAGAACATGAACTTCAGGAAGTAGCTTTACCCGTTGAAGAACAGGAGACTGCCTATGTGAACCTACCTTCTCCTACACCTGTTGAAGAACAGGAGACTTCCTATGAAAACCTGCCTTCTCCTATGCCTGTGGAAGAGCAAGATCAACAGGTGGCTCAGGTATTAACAACCAAAACAAAAAGTTCTTCAACACAGAAAATTAATCAGCTTCTCAGGCAGGTGTATGAGCTTGAAATACTCCAGAGGGTAATTAAAGAGAAAAATGAAAGGTTGACTGAAAGGCATAACGAATTATATGTTTCTTTTTGAGGGTTGACCAAAAAACATAGCAAGCTGAGAGGAAGAAATATAAGATTGTTAAGAGAAAATATCAGGCTGAGTAGGAAGGTCGATCTTCTGGGAGGCGAGGGAACAACTTAGAAATCCCAGCCTAAGGTGCACTCAGATCTTGACACCTTAGCAGCAGCGGCAATCGATTTTGCTGACATTCCAGTTTTGGCCCAGGACGAAGAGAAAAGAAAGCAGCAAGAAGATAAGTAGCAGAGGTTAGAAAATGCAGTTTTGTCTAAATTTTGCAGGCTGGACCAGGCATAGCTTTTCGGTGGCTTAGGCAAACGTGGAAATTGTTCCTTCGCTGCCAATTTTCAGTTTCAGCGGTTTACAACGTGAGCACATGATGCTCCTAGTTATCGAAAGGAGAGGCAGGCTTCATAAACCCAAAGTCGATTCGGTGGTTTAGGAAAAATGTCAGACTAATTCATTAACCACAGAAAGTAGGTATTTTCAGTAGCTTATAAATTTTGAGCCCCAGCTTTCCAGCTACCGAAAGTGCAGATTATGCAGAGGGTTGTTTTGGGCACCAAACCCGTCTTTCACTGATCCAAGCACCCCAAGGGAGTTTCCTCAATGATAGACAAAACGCTTAAAGGAATCATGATCATTTCTCATTTCCAGACTGAAGGGCTACAGTGTTGCGAAAGGAGGAATATTCCTGCCTATTTTGGGAAAAAGACAAACTGCAGGTTCTCCAGGCAACAGTTTCAACCTCTCTCTTCAGGTTCCGGAGGCTCATTACGCTGTTGAATATAGGTGCCTCAACAAGATGCCAGTTACTTGGAATGTAGGACGTTGTCATATTTTGCAGAAAATTGTTTTAGTTTACTTTTTTTAGCAGATTCGATCCATCTTTTCAGGATCTTAAAAGTTTGTAAAGGCTATAAAGTCCATGAAGTATGTAGAACAATGGTTGGATTTTGGAGAGACTTTTTCATATTTGTATTCTCAGACTTTCAGTGGCATCTCAGTTATATAAGATTCTTTTACTATTGGCGTTCAGATTTCCTTTCTTAGCTTTCTGTACTCGCAGTGGATTGTTTTATTTCATGTGTGTTCACTTGTCTGTGCCAGATAGCTGTAATCCTGTCTTTGTATTGATAACTAAACATCATGTCATTTATTTGTTGTGATTAGCCATTTATATACATGTTTCTGTGTATGAGTCTGCTAGCACGATAAGTATTTAACACTCATTTATCTTTTATCAACTCTCTGAACATCAATAGTTAAAAGCCTTGTCTACTTGAGTGTCTCCATGCATGTTTTGAGTGTGTGAGCTTCGATTTAGTCATCCAACTTGATCCAAACATACCCCGCCCTTTAAAGTGAGTTTAAGTTACCAGGCTCTTTCAATCACAACCTTGAAAGACTCTTGGAGATCTAACAAATTGACGCCATTACCGGGGAAGATTATTGAAGCAGCAGCTTCCCTGGGAGACGACATAGTTCCAACTTTGATGATAGACAAAGCCTGGACATTATTTCGGTTGTAATCATCTATCTGGCGACTCCATTGGAACGAAGTGGCTTTGAGAAGACCAAGTACCAGAGCAAATCCTCAAAGGCCACCAGTGACACCTGTTTTAGACCCCGAACAGATTATAAGGAGAGGAAGGACTACACAGAAACAGATTTCCAGATCCACAAGGGGAACTACATCAAGCACTACTAGAGGTATTTCTTCTATCTCATCAAATGAAACTCCTTTTGAATCTCCATTCCCTGAAGCAACTAGTTCACAAGAAACTATAAGTAGATCAGAAGACTTGAGGGCTCAAGTGTCCTCACCCGTTTCTGCTGTCCAAGACCCTAGTTCTGAATCTGCTACCCAAGTTGATCTAGGAAAAGAAATCCTAGAATCCATCAAAGAAGAGGGTTGTTCTTCCTACCTGCAACCCTTACTGACGGAACCAGAAGAGAAGTACCCTTTTGTTTACACCAACGTTCTTTCCATTGAAAACATTTTCCAGGACCTTTTAGACTAGCGTGAAGAAAGGTTGTCCTCATTACTTGCACAATCCGGTAAGGGTGCCTATTTTCCAGAGCAGCCATCAAATTGTTTCACCCCAACTCTTGGCGACTCCACTGAGTCAAAACCCCCACCTTCATTGTCACCTATACCTCCTCAGCTACCGTCCACACCAAAATTACCTTCTGCTACCCTTTTAGTATCCACATCCACTATGGTTGTCCCTTTGACCAAAATGGAAAAGATCCTCATTGCTAGGTATGCCCCTCTAAATTTGCCTAATCCGCTTGCTGCTATGCCTACCGGAGATTACCAAAAGTACATGCCTAAGTTCACTGGAGAGGGAGATTTCACAGCTGAAGAACACTTAGAGGCATTCTATAGCTATGCTGAGAACATAAATATTGAGCACGAAGATGTATGGACTAGGGTGTTTGTGCAAAGTCTAGATGGTCAGGCCAGAAAGTGGTTCAAAGAATTACCTGTTGGATCAATAGATGATATCGAAGCCCTAGATGAATTGTTTTTGAAGCATTGGGGGGAAAGAAGAGACCACCTTTATTACCTCACAGAATTTGATAATTTGAAGAGAGAAAGTGGCGAGTCTGTGTCAGCTTTCACAAAAAGGTTTAATAAAATGTTTAGCAAAATCCCTACAGAGATCAAACCTACAGATACCTCAGATAGGATTACTTATGCAAATTCTTTTGATTCCAGTTTTTGTCTTCACCTCCAAGAAAGAAGATCTGCCTCTTTATTTCTCATGCAAGATGTCGCCCTCGAAGTTAATTCTAATATGGCCGCATCTAAGATCCTCAAAGGGAAAATCGATAAAAAAGGTAGACTCCAGATTCCTCCTCCTCGTCAGAAACCAACTTGGAAAAAATGGCTAAAATGCTGGACAACTTGACCTCCGAAATGTCCAAGCTGAAAGTGCAAGGCCAACAACCTGCAAGAAGTAAAGGTCCAAATGAATTTGTTCCCAGGAACACTAATGCTCCCCCTTATAGAAGAAACATCCCACAAGCTTAGATCCTCCAGAGAGACAGGAATCCTGCTGAAGAACAAAGGATCAGAGCCCCTTTCCAGCATGCGGTATTAGAAGAAGAACATGAGCTTATTCAGGGAGGAGAAGAGGAAGAATACAATGTCAACTGCATGGAGGATAAGGTTGACCCCTCCTTCCTGATGCAATCTGATTATGAGGAAGCCCTCATGAATGAACAAATCACTAAGGAATCACTATATTAGGATGACAATAAAAGAAGTTACGATTTGAGGTCTAGGACTGTTGCTAAAAAACCTGTGACCCTTGCTCCTGGGAAGAAGAATCCTATCCTCATAAAGCAGCCTGCTGCTCCTGTAAAACAGGTTGTTACTCTTTCAAAACAGCAGCCTGTTGCTCCTGTAAAACAGGTGGTTTCTCTTTCAAAACAACAGCAAAGACCATCACAACCAATTGTCCCCGATCCGGTCCAGCTTAAGGCTCCAGCTTAAGAGGCAAGAATTTCTGACAAGTTGTCCTACTCCTTCAATCTCGAAACTGAGATTCAGAAGCTAAAAATCCCTTTTCCACTGATTGAGCTTATGAAAAATGATTCCTTCAAGTCATCTATACTGAAATCCCTCCAGCCAAAAGCACCCATAGATGCTGACTTTGTGAATTTACAAGACGATAAGCCCTCAGTAACCCTAGGTCCCATGGTTGAAGAACGGGATGGGTCCTGCCCACCTTTCTATATATCCTTAAACATCCATGACAAAATTCTTCACAATTTCTTACTTGACTCAGGAGCCTCCCACAACCTCATGCCTAAAGCGGTGATGGACGAACTTGGGCTTAGCATCACAAAACCCTACCATGATCTCTTCTCTTTTGACTCCAGAAAAGTTAGATGCCTGGGCCTTATAAAGGATCTCGTCATAAACCTGTCTCAGCTGCCGTCAAAAAGCATGGTAATGGATGTAGTGGTCTCTGGCATCCCACCGAAGTTTGGTATCCTCTTGTCCCGGTCATGGAGTAAACGCCTAGGGGGTACCCTACAGATGGATCTGACTTATGCTACCATTCCCATGTTTGGAGGTGAAACTAAAAGGCTCTATAGGGAAAACCGACTTGCCTATATCATTAGCGATGAAAATAATTTGGTGAATCATCCCATTTACGCATTGGATACAGACTTTGGAGCATGTATTCTGCAAATAGATGACGATCAACCGACCCCTTTACAACTCACAAAGCCTACTAGTCAGCAATTTGAGGAAGTAACCACTACTGTTTGGAGCATGTTTTTTGATGGTGCCAGTACCTAGGCTTCAACAGGTGCAGGTGTAGTCTTGATCTCTCCTTTGAAAGACGTTACTCATTTGTCTTATAAACTGGATTTCAAAACTACTAATAATATAGCAGAGTACGAGGCTTTGCTGTTGGGGGTCAAGGCCGCTAAAGAGATGGGAATCATGTGCCTGAAAATATTTGGAGATGCGGAGCTTATTATACAGCAAGTGAACGAAAATTATCAGGCAAAGAATGTCAGACTGAAGTCATACAGAGATGAGGTATGGAAACTTAGAGATTCCTTCATGTTTTTTTACATTTCTTATATCCCGCGAGCTATGAATCACCTAGCTGATTCCCTTGCTGTCTCTGCTAGCACGTTCATCCCTCCCATGCCTCCTAAGTTGAACTATGATATCCAAGTTAGGTGCAGGCCATCCCTACCAGATAACGTCAAATTTTGGAAAGTCTTTGAGGATTATGATGAGCTTAGTAGATTTCTCTAGGTGGTTGATGAATTTTCTGATATGCATATTGACCAAGAAAACCTAAATATAGAGGAATCCCAAAGGTCTAAATTGAAAGGGAAAATAGGCCAACATGACATTGTTCAATTTCCAGGAAATCATATACCTCGGGGCTTAGTACCCCTCGAAAGGCTGTTTGACCATAATGACATCCCTTTCAAACCTGTGAACAAGGAAAAAGACCCTGTTGTCCATGAACATAATATAGGCAGCCAGGATCACCCTAAATTCATAAATATGTCTACTGAGTTGACAGCTGATAAGAGGTTAGATTATAGCATCCTGGTAAAGGATTTCGCAGACGTGTTGGCTTGGGAATACAATGATCTGAAAACTTACGACGAAGATACCATTCAACATAGAATTCCATTGGAAAAAGGCACCACCCCTTTTAAACAGAAGCTAAGGCCTATCAACCCTCTCCTGTTACCTATGATTGAGAGGGAAATAAAAAAGCTCCTAGATGCTAAGATCATAATCCCACTAAGATATTCTAAATGGGTCACAAATTTGGTAATAGTAAGGAAGAAAAATGGTGAGGTCAGGTTATGTGTCGATTTCAGAAACCTAAACAAAGGATCCCAAAAAGACAACTACCCTCTGCCTAAGATGGAGCATTTACTACAGAGAGTGTCAGGAGCTAGGGTCATGTCATTCCTAGATGGCTTCTCGGGCTATAATCAAATTTCTGTACACCCTGATGATCAGGAGAAGACAACCTTTACCACTCCCTGGGGTACCTTCATGTACGCCAAGATGTCGTTTGGGTTGATGAATGTCGGGGCCACCTTTCAGAGGGCCATGGACATAGCCTTTGTGGGGATAAAGGATAAATTTGTCCTCATATACCTTGATGATATCACAGTATACTCAAACAGTCGCGAAGAACATTTGCAACACTTAAGGGAGGTTTTTCTGAAATGCAGACAATTTGGAATTTCTCTGAATCCTAAGAAGTCTCAGTTTGCTCTCGGGGAGGGAAAGCTCCTAGGTCACATAGTTTCAACACAGGGTGTAAAGATTGATCTAGTCCGGGTTGAAGCAATTCAGAAGGTGTCTATACCAAGGTCGAAAAGGGATATCCAATTTTTCCTCAGCAAGATAAATTTCGTCAGGAGGTTTATTCCAAATTTTTTTGAGTTAGTAAAACACATAACATCCATGCTAAAAAAGGGAGCCGAAATCAAATGGACAGAAAGTGCAAGACACTCTTTCGAAGCCATCAAGCAGGCTATCATGGAAGCTCCTACTCTGATTAGTCCAAGGTATTCTATATTTTCTCTTTTGCTTCCTATGATACAGTGGCAGCAGTCTTGTTGCAGAAAGACAACAAAGGGCTTGATCATCCAATTGCCTTCTTCAGCAGAACATTGAGGGACGTTGAACTGAAATATGATCCCATAGAAAAATAGGCCTATGCTCTGATCAAGTCATTGAAAGCGTTCAGAATTTATATCCTACATGCAAAGGTCATAGCCTATGTCCCTTCAGCTTCCGTGAAATACGTGTTAACCCAACCTGACATTGATGGCAAGAGAACCAAATGGATTGCCAAGCTGATAGAATTCGATATAGAGGTAAAGCCCACCAGGTTAGTAAAAGGTTAAGGTCTATCCAAGTTGATGGCTGAAGAAGATTGCAAGCTATTAGACATAAATTTCATCAGGATCAATTATGCAAACTTGCCGACAGAGGTAGCTGCAGTAGAACAACATAATAGCCAACAGGTGGTTGAGAATTTGCTCTCATGCGAGTGGTATTCAGGTATCATTCATTTCCTGCAGAATTTAGAAGTTCCCCCTGGACTTAGCACAACCCAGGCACGATCTCTCAAGCTTAAATCTGTAAAATTCTGCATAAGTAATGATCTGCTGTATTGGAAAGATCCTCCTGGAGTTCTTTTAAGATGTCTTGATAAAGAAGAATCAGTTCAAGTCATGCATCATTTCCATTCAAGCATATGTGGGGGGCATCATTACTAGAAAACTACTGTCCACGAGATTCTGAGGGATGGGTACTATTGGCCTTGTCTGTTCTCTGACGTATACACTTTTGTGAAAGCTTGTGACAAATGCCAAAGATTCACAGGAAAACAACAGCTAAAATCCCTGCCCCTGAAGCCTATTGTGGTTAATGGTCCTTTCCAGCAATGGGGCCTTGAATTCATAGGGGAGATCAATCCATCATCTAGCGGTCAACACAGATGGATCCAGGTAGCCACTGATTATTTCACCAGGTGGATAGAGGAAATTCCCACCAGGAATGCTAATCATCAGGTTATCATGAAATTTCTCTATGAAAATATCCTTATTAGATTTGGTTGCCCAAAAAGGCTGGTAACTGATAATGTACCATCTTTCAAAGATAAAGCATTAGTCCACACATGAGAGTCAATGGGCATTCAATTGGTTCACTCTACTCCCTACTACCCTCAAGGCAATGGCCTCGCTGAGTCCTCAAATAAAAGTCTAGTCAGAATCATTAGAAAACTGCTAGAAGAAAATCAAAAGAGTTGGGATTCAAAGCTAAAGTTTGCTCTTTGGGCTGACAGGGTGACGAATAAGAAATCCATAGGGACTTCCCCCTTTAGATTGGTTTATGGTACTGATGCCATTTTCCCAGTGCAACTAATCCTGCCAGTGACTAAATTTATTCAGGAGGAACAGGATGAACCAAATGACATGGTGAGAAGAATGCTCGATTTGGTCGAATTGCAGCAAACTAGAGAACAGTTAGTGGAAAGGGAAGAAGCTCATCAGGGAAAAATAAAAAACACTTTTGATAAGAAGGCAAAGATGGAGAGCTTTCAGGTTGGGGACTGGGTGCTGAAATGGGATGCCCCGAGGCAGGATAAGGGTAAGCATGGAAAATTTAATTCTCTATGGATGGGTCCTTTTGTGATAACTCAAGTACAACAAAACAACACCTTCAAATTGTAGAGTCTAGAAGGTGAAGACATGTTTGGTGGCCCAGTTAATGGGCATTTTCTGAAACTCTATTTCATCTGAGGCTTCACAGCCTGGTCATTGTAATTACCGTTTCTACCTTTAGTTTTAGTTTTTGTTTGCAAAATAACTCTATGCCCAATGGAACACTAGAAGATAGGTTTTGAGTTTTTGTTTTAGGGGAAAGGCATTAGACCTGTGGTTCTTGGAACCTCACAGGGAGGTTTCCATCCCCGAGTAGGAGCCAGATGTTATCTCCCCAAATAAAATAGACTAGGCGCTTGTTTAGGTAATAGGGGTTTTGTCTTTTTATTTTTTATGCATTTGAAATTGCTTGTCATAAGTTTGGATTATGTAATGAAGCTTGAAATAACTTTTGATGTTGCTCTGCTCCAAAAAAGAATTTTCATGGTTTCGGTAGCTTAGGCGGGCTTAACGATGGTTCACTAGCTACCGAAAACCCCACTTTCGGCAGCTAACTACGCAAAAGACGAAACTCTCCAGCTACCGAAAGGGCAGACATATATTGTGGTTCATGGGGTTGTTTTCGGTGGCTTGGGTGAATACGACGGTGTTCATTAGCCATTGAAAGGAAGATGCTTTTCGCAGTTTGTAGTTCAAGAATGAAGTCTTCTACAGCTGTCGAAAGTAGGGACATCTCCGGGATTCATGGGACTATTTTCGGTGGCTTGGGCGAATACGACGGTGTTCATTAGCCACCGAAAGGAAGATGCTTTTCGCAGTTTGCAGTTCAAGAATGAAGTCTTATACAGCTGCCGAAAGCAGGGACATCTCCAGGATTCATGGGACTGTTTTCGGTGGCTTGGGTGAATACGACGGTGTTCATTAGCCACCAAAAGGAAGATGCTTTCCGTAGCTCTCAGTGAAAGGATAGGATCGTCCACGGCCACCGAAAGCCTCGGCATGTGTGAACTCTTCCGACAGTTTACGGTTCTAAGGGCGAATTTTTCGGCTACCGAAATCGAGTCGGTATCAAATGGTGGAAACGTCAAATCAAGGGATAGTCGCGAATTAAAGGTAGTTCATCATTTCTTAACTGCCGAAAAGGGGCACTGCCAGCGAAAACATGATCCTTTCATTTCAAGACCAGTTACAGATGATGATTGCTCCTGGGTAAAAGGGCAAGATTGGCAGGTCGTGTAAATATTCATGATTGGCCTTTAGTACCATCTCTCGAAGTCAGGGCCTTGAACCAAGTCATACCTCATCCTGTGTTATTACTTGTCAACGAGCTGCTCCTTCCTCGATTCCGCGTCGTTTTTTCCCAAAGGCTCGGTCTTTCTGAAACGCAGGTGTCGACAGGGGCTTGTAGATGAAGAAGGGAGGAGCTGTGCTTAGGAAGGAGCTGAATGACGTCAGCTACCTCGATTCACACCCAGAAATAGGCCAGTTCTTCAAAGGCGTGGGATGCTCTAACTATTTCCTGAAACTCCAAGGCTCCCATCACCAAATTGCAGAGGCTTTCACATTATCATTTGACGGAAGGAAAGCACAAATTGGGAAAGAAGAAGTCTAGGTAGATGAAGACTCCGTAGCAGCGGCCACGGAAATTCCAGGGACAAGAGAAAGATGGTTCAAGACCACCACCACCCAGAAGGTTGAGTTTAGGTCATATATCAAGCCCGCGCACCAGTCAATCACCTAGAACAAAGATGTCCCTATGTCTTTCTTGGAGGAAAGGTGGCAGCACCTGTTAAAGGCCATTTTGGTCTACTTTACATGCGAGGGTAGGTATTCCAGAGTGTTGATCTATCATTTCAGATTGTTAGACCATTTCACTGGTAGGAGCCCTCTAAACCTACCCTTCTATCTTCATTAAAACCTAACAAATATGGCTGACCAGGTCAGGCAAAGCCGAGCAAGGTTCATAGCAGGTTATCCCACCATGGCTTAATTAAAATCTTGGTATCAGAACATCTACGAAGAAAGAATGAGGAGTGGGTTTATTTCCTTTTCTGGAATGAATTTGACACAGAATTGCGACCCGAAGACAAGGATAAACCCTCCTCTAAAAATCCATCCACTCCGAGAAGTGAAAAGAGGGAAAGATGACCCGTTTCTTCGTTTCCAGCAGTCCAAATTACCCCTTCTTCTAAGCCTGAGAGGATCGGGAAAAAGCTCGTTTTTAGAAAAGGAGGCAGAACTTCTTCAAATAATGTGAACCTGTTAAGCCTCCCCTACACCGACTCTGAAGATGATGAACTGCAGGAAACGGGAGCAGATCATAAGGAAATGGCGACAGAACAAGAACTTCAGGAAGTAGCTTTACCCGTTGAAGAATAGGAGACTGCCTATGTGAACCTGCCTTCTCCTACACCTATTGAAGAATAGGAGACTGCCTATGAAAACATGCCTTCTCCTATGCCTGTGGAAGAGCAAGATCAACAGGTGGATGAGGTATTAACAACCAAAACAAAAAGTTCTTCAACACAGAAAATTAATCAGCTTCTCAGGCAGGTGTATGAGCTTGAAATACTCCAGAGGGTAATTAAAGAGAAAAACGAAAGGCTGACTAAAAGGCATAACGAATTATATGTTTCTTTTCGAGGGTTGACCAAAAAACATAGCAAGCCGAGAGGAAGAAATATAAGACTGTTAAGAGAAAATCTCAGGCTGAGTAGGAAGGTCGAGCTTCGAGGAGGCGAGGGAACAACTTAGAAAGCCCAGCCCAAGGTGCACTCAGATATTGACACCTTAGTAGCAGTGACAATCAGGTTTGCTAACACTCCATTTTTGGCCCAGGATGAAGAGAAAAGCAAGCAGGAAGAATATAAGTAGCATAGGTCAGAAAACGCAATTTTGTCTAAATTTTGCAGGCTAGACCAGGCATAGCTTTTCGGTGGCTTAGGAAAACGTGGAAATTGTTCGTTCGCTGCCAATTTTCAGTTTCGGTGGTTTACAACGTGAGAACATGATGCTCCTAGTTACCGAAAGGAGAGGCAGTATTCATAAACCCAAATTCGATTCGGTGGATTAGGCGAAATGTCAGACTAATTCATTAACCACCAAAAATAGGTATTTTCAGTAGCTTATAAATTTTGAGCCCCAGCTTTCCAGCTACTGAAAGTGCAGATTATGCAGAGGGTTTTTTTGGGCACCAAACCCGTCTTTCGTTGATCCAAGCACCCCAAGGGAGTTTCCTCAATGATAAACAAAACGCTTAAAGGCATCATGATCATTTCTCATTTCCAGACTGAAGAGCTGCAGCGCTGCGAAAGGAGGAATATTCCTACCTATTTTGGGAAAAAGACAAATTGCAGGTTCTCCAGGCAGCAGTTTCAACCTCTCTCTTCAGGTTCCGGAGGCTCATTACGCTGTCGAATATAGGTGCCTCAACAAGATGCTAGTTACTTGGAATGTAGGATGCTATCATATTTTGCAGAAAATTGTTTTAGTTTACTTTTTTTAGCAGATTCGATCCATCTTTTTAGGATCTTAAAAGTTTGTAAAGGCTATAAATCCCATGAAGTATGTAGAACAATGGTTGGATTTTGGAGAGACTTTTTCATATTTATATTCTCAGACTTTCAGTGGCATCTCAGTTATATAATCTTCTTTTACTATTGACGTTCAAATTTCCTTTCTTAGCTTTCTGTACTCGCAGTGGATTGTTTTATTTCATGTGTGTTCACTTGTTTGTGCCAGATAGCTGTAATCCTGTCTTTGTATTGATAACTGAACATCATGTCATTTATTTGTTGTGATTAGCCATTTATATACATGTTTCTGTGTATGAGTTTGCTAGCATGATAATGATTTTACTCTCATTTATCTTTTATCAACTCTCTGAACAGCAGTAGTTAAAAGCCTTGTCTACCCGAGTGTCTCCATGCGTGTTTTGAGTGTGTGAGCTTCGATTTAGTCATCCAACTTGATCCAAACATACCCCACCCTTTAAAGTGAGTTTAAGTTACCAGGCTCTTTCAATCACAACCTTGAAAGACTCCTGGAGAGCTAATAGGTTCAATCCCCCAACCCCCTCACCTCTCCCTAGTGAATACACATGGACCCCTCTTATTAGTTGCTTCCATAGCCAATTTTTGGCATTTTTATTGCAATATTAATATTTACATCATTTTACAATGTTCCATGGCTTGATAGCACATGGATAACATAATATCAAATTATTTGCCTTTAAATAAAACTGAGAATCCACTAGCGGGGCCTTGGCCTTGAGCTCCACGCTAGGAAAATATACATCGCATGTATACAATATTTACATTAAAAGCCAATATATGCTAAGGGTCAAAATGGGGCTATTACAACGTGCCAATATCAATTTTCACATGCATGCCAGCTTGCCTAAAAAAAATTGCACTTCCCAAAAGCATCCTAGAGTTTTAGTTCTCAAGAAGTCATTCTACAATTTTTCATAATTAGAATTAGTTCTAAATGGGTTAGATGTTGTGGGGTGACATGAGATGTTATAAATTGCACACAACAAGGCATAGCGTGGAGGGATTGGAGGAAACATAAGGAGAGGGAATATCATGTAATGCTTGTTGTCATTGATGGATAGAGTTAGCTTGGCACCTTGTTGTGCTTTATAACTCATATTATAAAGGGACATATTCAGAAATAGAGAGTTACCAACTCTTAATTGGTTCTTCTAGACTTCTAGTTATTTTTAGATCTAAGGAGTTCTTCCAATTGGAGATAAAGCCATAGATAGATCCAAAAGAAAAAGAGAACATGAAAGTGATCTCTCTTCCTAGTAGAAGGTCCATGAAAAAGGCAAAAGAAGAAAGAAGATTGTTGTAGCAACCAAAATCCCATGGATAGTTAATGTCGCTCAAAGAGCCCTTTGTAAAATATGTAATTAATGTTCTTCTCAAAGAATCAATAAAGCATAAATGAAACGATTCCATTGGTGGAGTTTTCTAAAAGTGGGTTTCTTTATGGTAAACTTTGTGTATGAACTTTCATGGTTGTATGTGTTGACTAACCAATATAACTAGCATTGTAATTGCAATATTCAACTATTATTTATCGAAGGCCATATTTAAGCAACAAATTACTATTAGCATAGATTATATTTAACAAACAAATAGAATTAGCTTTTTAATTGTAACATTTAGTAATTATATTCCAAGGGTAATTGCAACATTAGACACTTCTATTTATTTTCAACAAATATAAAATGATAAGCACATTTGCGGAATTATAAAGCAATAATTTAAAAAACATAATTTAATATTTACCCCAATTTCAATGCATGGAACTCTCTCACTTTACCTTCATCATAACAATCAGAGGGATACTTCCATTGAAAGCATTTCTTGAATTATTTCCATACAATCTTCCTCTCATTGATATTCTTGACTTAATCGAGGTGATCCAACCAAATAGAATATCTACCATTTAAATTGAATATGGAAACTCTCCCCTTCATATTTCCAGAATATGCACTTGCAAATATTTCTTATCCCAAGAAACCAAGTGTCAACTTATTGTTCAAATTTAAACTCACCATTTACAAACAGGTATCTTTGACTTTCCATATTCTCCATGCAAGTTGTCTTAGAGAGGCCCCTTTCTCTTGTGTATACTGGGAGAGGCTTCTTGGTTGTTTAATGAGTCATTGGATGCATATGACTTACTAACATATTATTTTGACAAAGATGGCTTATATGTCCCATCTTTGAAGGTTCTCCTAATTTGGGATCCTCCTTAGAGGATACGAGTAGGATAAGTATGGTGGTCATTTAATGTAATGTGGACTAGTTCCACAATGTTAGTTATTATTAAATACAACCCCTATTACATCCCTAGTGAAGATACCAACATTATTGTACCATGGGACTTCTTGTGAGAATGATTTTTGGTGCTATTCCTGCTTCTACCGACATTGTTGAAATTTTTTCCATGATGTGTTTTCCTCTGTATGTTTGTCAAACTTTGAATCATGAAAGAATTTAGATAGTTTATCGCTTCTTGATCTTTGAATGATTTTCCATTGTCTACTTTGTAGCTTTGAATCTCTACCCTTAAGCTCCTCATAGTTTTTGCAATATTTGGAGGAGTCTCTTGATTTCTATGTCCATTGGACTCTATCTTTGCATTTCTAGCTTACAATTTTCACCCATGGAATTTATTTCAAACTAATAAGGAGGTATTCTAAACGATGACAATTTATTATCCAACTAATGAGTAAATCTCTTGTTGTTGTTTGTCTTTTTTTAATTGTTATTATTATTTTTTTAATTTTCTTGATAAATCAAAAGCTTTTATGTAAGAATTGAATGCTCAATTTTCTTATTCTCTAAAAGAGAATTTTGATGAATGTAAATTTGTTCAATTTTGTTATTAGAGCTGATAGTTATAAAACTTATAAGATCATTGTGTGTTATGTCTTTTGTAGTTTTAAGTTGCAAGAGCCATACACAACAATTATATTAGATAACAACAACAACAACAACATGCCTTATAATCATAGTAATTATTCCATATCTTTTTCAATGCAACACAACATAGTAATTATTCCATGTATAATAAAATGCAATGCAACATACTTGGGCCTTTTCCACTTTCCAAACTTAAATCAAGGGATACTACAAGGGTCAAGGGGGTAGCAACCCTCGTGCATGCAAACAATTTTATTTAATTTTCTTGCTTTCTTGGTCAATGAAGTATGTACTTCAACCTATGATGCTCTTTGCACAAACTTCTTGACACTTTAATGTGGGAATTAGACTTTATTGTCCTCTCGTACTTTCCATGTGGTATATTTTCCTATGTTGATATGGTAGTAAGTCTCTCCTTTTCATTGCCCCTAGGCATAGTATTTTACACTATAGGGGACACCCTCCTCTATGGGATTTGGGATATTGATCCATATCGACAGGTGAGATCCTATATTTTTGCAACAAGGTTGGTTCTCCCCCCCACCTCCCTAAGACTGTCCATTGTGAATGTACGATCATGCACTATTGATCTAGATGGGTGGGTGAAATCTCAACCATTCATGACAAGGTATGTACCTCTTCACCCGAGACACTTTCAATTGCGTGAATGATCCTGGATCATTGATATAGATGGGTGGGTTAGATCTCAACCATTCATGACAAGGTATGTACCTCTTCACTTGAGACACATTCTGATTGCATGAATAGAATTGGATTATTGATCCCGATGGGTGGATATAATCCCAACTGTTTGTGACATAACAAGTATCTCTTTTCCCAAGGAACTTATGATTATGCAATCAACTGTGGATTGCTGATCTAAATTGGGTGTAATATTGGCCATTCATGGCAAAGAACTCTTGAATAATGTACATGTATGTGAAATGCCACAAATATGATCCTCCATCGATCTCATTCTATTACATCCATAGATTTCTCTTTAAGCCAAATATGTGCCTATCATTTACAACTGCCTGTCACCTTGACAATTTTACCAACTAAGAATTATTTGGAATATTTATTCACACAGGGCTAGAACTATACATGCCTAGTTTAGTTACATCTATTTAATGGCCCTCCAAACGCCCAAATTTTTTCAATCCGATTGCCATGGCCATGAAGAATGTCATGGATTCCTTAAAAACTACCCATATTTGGCCCAACATTGAAGTTGAAATCTAATACCACAATGTGGCACCTTCGCCTAACACTCCTAACCATGGGACGAGTAGTTAGAAAACATGCCTTTCAAATTTGATCCCCCAAAGTCCATATCCCCATGATACTAATTGAATAATCCTCCTAAGGAGGATCACGGTTAAATAAATTAACACACGCAAATGTGCGATGATTAAAATGCAACATAATTAAACAAGCATGAATTAACATAGATTCATGGCAATTAGATGTCCAAGACTAGATTTAAGCATAATCACACACAACATGAAAAATACATATATTTCCATAGAAGAAAACAACGTTAAGTTGCATATTCATAAACAATAATAGAACACTTATCTTTTGACATAAGTTGGTCCAAGGAACTAGTTCTGTATGAATATTTTTCCACCCAAATTTAGGTGCATAGTGTAGATGCAACCTCCAAATTAGGCTACGAGGACACCAAGGCGAAGGAACCAAGCTACAAGAAATTTTCCCTCTCAACTTAACCCATTTTCTCTCATGATCGACCAATTTTCTCATTACAGATTGTGTCACCATCTCATCCAACCATTGAACAACCATGACACTCTTTTCCACTGCCCCACACAATAGAAGGAAGATATTATCTTTATTTTCTCAATAAAACCCTAGGGATTTTTTTGTATCTAGTGCTCTCAATGTGGGCAAAAAGAGTCCAATTAGTTGTATGGTAGTTGGGAATTTCCTGCAAGAATAATACTTGCCTCTCAGGCATCCAAAGAGAAACAAATGCATAATGGGTGATGTTAGAAAAAATATAAAAAAATGGATGGAAACAACAATAAAATAAAACATGATATTTATGTGGAAATCATGTTGTGTGCAGGTAAAACCATGGGGCAATGGTAGCTTCGATATTTTATTATTACTCAACAAAAAAATTACAATGGTTTCTTCTCTTATGATACAATTTCAAGTGTAAATTCCCTTTTATAGAATACATATGAGGGTTCTATAAGGAACTAAAATACACTAGAAGGAATGGATCTTTATATTCACCAACCCTAATATATAAGGTTTCCAACCCCCCCCCCCCCTTAATTTGAAGGGGTGTATTTGAGTCCAAGCAGAGAGCTAAAAATTAGAAGTGGAAAGCTGCCAAATGTTGAACATTTCCTACTTGACAATCATTTGTCAAGTAATTTAGCCAAAAGCTAGTGTCTTCTACTAATAGAATGTGCTCTCTAAATTTGGTGGTTTTGGGATGACCACAAACCAAAAGTTCATAGAAGCTGGTATCTTCTACTATATGGTTTTTTAAGGATGACCACAAACTATGGAACTTGGCACTAACTTTGGTTTTGGCTCAGCGGTTTTATGTCTTTTGGCTACATCTCTGACTCTCGCAGTGGATTTGGATTGAGGCTCTAATTATGGACATGGATCAAACTCGCTTGTTTCTGTAGTGTAGATGTTTGCTTAGCAAGCAATCTATTAGATTGATAAGCTTTTCAAACTTGAAGCCTGACTGTCAATCCATGATGTTTATGTTAGGATATTCCTATATTCCATCCTAGTCCTACCAGTATTTTCATCATTTGCATTTTCAGTTTTGCATGCATCCCAGTCATCAGTACCAACACCTAGCCCTTAGTTAGCTAGCCCTAGGAGCTTCTCACTGATCAGTTTCAGCCCTCCTAGTGCTTAGTGCGCCTTGCATGCAGTTTCATGCATCTCATGCGCCCTCTCTCACCTACCATTCAGTTGTACTTCAGTTATCTTCAGTTCTTTCCTTGATTTAAGGCTAGACTGACTCTCAACTGACTATATCAATCCGATGGACCTCTAGTGAGACTAGACTGCTCATTCTGACTCCAGTTAGCTCCTCATGCGCCCTCCACTGGGCCTCCTTCATTCAGTTAGTGCCAGTTACACCTACCACACTCAGTTAGACTCAGTTTGACTGATGGTTGACAGTTACTTGTGCATTGATGACTCCACTGATGACGATGAAGACTTTCAGTTGTGCTTTGATGACACTCCAGTGATCTTTTGATCTCTCCATGCAGGCTAATTCGAATTACACCCTTGGTATTCGAATCCTGTGCATTGTATCATTAATGTTTTACTATTCCGATTAATGAAACATGTGTGAATATTCTGCTCCTATCTGATTTCCATTGGATCTATGTTTTGCTGCTCTATTATCTTCTATTTTCCTAAATTCTTTCATTGTGAGGTTTACATCATCTCTTTGGATCCACTGTGAGGATTTTCACATGGTATCAGAGCCATTTGAGAGTATATTCTACCTCCATTCTTGAGAGTTTTTTGCAGGTAATTCGAAGTTCCAGCAGTTGCAACAGCAGTAGCAGCAGTTTCACTTTTGCATTCGCTCCAACAGTTATAATGAGTAATTCAGATGCTCTCCTCTCTCCTAGAATTCTCACTCCCTTCAATTAATTTGATTGGAAGGGTGATATGAAATTACTCTTGTGTACTAGATAAATATATAGGCTGACAATGGGAAGAGAAGCCAAACCACATTCAGCTGTGGAGAAAACCAAGCATCTAAATAAAATGGATGAAGCCTTTGGTTACATATGCATTCATATTTCTAGAGATCTATTGTTTCATGTCGAAGGATTGAAGACTCCAAATGAGTTATGGGTAAAACTAGAGAGTCTTTTTGGAAAACAAGATGGGCTAAGAGGCCATGCTCTCGAAAATGAATTGGTTTCCCTACAACCTAGCAATTTTGAGACCATTCAAGAACTCTTCTCAAAATTTAAGAACTTGGTTTTGCAATGCAAGCATTGTGGCATCACTAAAACTAATGATCAATTGGTGCTCTCCATTTTGAGCAAACTTGGATCTCAATTTTGTGTCTTTGTATCTACCTTCCATTCTGGGAAAATGTCAATCCTTGGATGGAAGATGCCAACCTTAGAAGTCTTTATTGAAGCTCTCATTCAAGAAGAGGACAAATTGATTCAAATGGGTGTTGTCAAGGCCTCCAAAGATCTAGCTCTTCTAGTTGGAGAAGCAAGTGGGACGAATGTGAAAGGAAGACAAAAAGGCAAGGACAAGAAGCCATTTAAATCCAAGCTGAATGACATTTCAAGTCCATCAAAAGGATCCTCCAGCTCCAAGAAGGAAAAACAGAAAAGATCTGAGTGTCCCTACTGCAAGAGAGGATACCACCCAGAGAGATCTTGCATGCACAAGAAAATAGATCAACTAACCAAGCTTCTTGAACAAAACAAAATTGCTATTCCAAAATATGCAAAGATGTCTGATTCTAGAAGTGGATCTGATGGTCATGAGGATTGCCATGAATTGATGGCTGGTTTTTCAAAATCAAAGGCCCTCCTCATAGATTCTGGAGCCTCCAACCACATGGTTGCCTCTGAAGAATCATTTTCTTCTTTAGATCTCAAATATGGGATTACTATTCACATGGGAGACAACTCTCAGATCTCTGCCAAAGGGTTGGGTACAGTACATATGGAGCATGGCAAGTTCAAGAATGTTCTATTCGTTCCCTCCTTGACATCAAATTTGTTGTCTGTGTATCATATGACTCACACCGGATCAACAAAGAAGGTGACTTTTGGTCCTGACACAGTTGATATTACAGAGATATCTATTGGGAATACTATAGCAAAAGGGTTTGCTAATCATGCCTCCAAGGCATATGAGTTCTCTCATTTTCTGCCCTTCTCTCTTCCTACTCCTTCGGAATCTGATGAAGATCCGAGTGACTCTTCTTCTAATGAATATGAAGATGAAGATCTTGATGTTGAGATCAAAGCTCAAGAACATTCAGATTCATATCCAAAACCAACACATGTTCTCAATCCAGAGCCAAGGCCAACATGGGCTCACACAGTCCTTTCAACTACTGAGAACACAGTTGAGGATTCATCTGCTCACAAAAATACCTGATTTCAGCATCATGCCAACCTTGCATTATGCCATCCACCTATCCATGAGAGCTGCAGCATGATGGTGGGGTTCACTCTTCCATCCCTTGGGAATACTCATCATGATCCATTCATTCTAGTGGCAGAAAGGTTTCCTGAAAGACTTGCTTCATCCAATACATTCTCTACACAGTGGGAGGCACATTAGAAGACCAGATCCAGATCTAGCACCTGCTTTGGCATCCTACAGAGGATCAACTTGCCAAGTTTTTTGCAAAATTTTTCACTGATGAAAGCTTCTTCCTTTTCTGCTTAGTATGATGGTTCTTTGAGTTATTTACTATTCTTTTGAGGGGGGGTATTTTTCCCATGAGGTTTTCCCCATTTCCCTGGTTTATGGATAGTTCTTATTTTTCTTATCATTTATTTTGATTGTATGGGTGACCTTTGGTCCTAGTTACCAGGGCCCAGGATGGATTAAGGGGGGTGTTGGGATATTCCTATACTCCATCCTAGTCCTACAATCATTTTCATCATTTGCATTTTCAGTCTTGCATGCATTTTTGCATTTCTGCATGCATCCCAGTCATCAGTCCCAGCACCTAGCCCTTACTTAGCTAGCCCCGGGAGTTTCTCACTGATCAGTTTCAGCCCTCCTAGTGCTTAGTGCGCCCTTCATGTAGTTTCATGCATCTCATGGGCCCTCTCTCTCCTACCATTTAGTTGTACTTCAGTTATCTTTAGTTCTTTCCTTGATTTAAGGCTAGACTGACTCTCAACTGACTGTATCACTCTGATGGACCTCCAGTGAGACTGGACTGCTCACTCTGACTCCAGTTAGCTCCTCATGCGCCCTCTATTAAGCCTCATTCATTCAGTTAGTGCCAATTACACTCAGTTACACCTACCACACTCAGTTAGAATCAGTTTGACTGATGGTTGACAGTTACTTGTGCATTGATGACTCCACTGATGATGATGAAGACTTCTAGTTGTGCTTTGATGACACTCCAGTGATATTTTGATCTCTCCATGCAGGCTAATTCGAATTACACCCTTGGTATTCAAATCCTATGCATAGTATCATTACTGTTTTACTATTATGATTAATGAAACATGTGTGAATATTCTTCTCCTATCTGATTTCCATTGGATCTATGTTTTGCTGCTCTATTCTCTTCTATTTTCCTAAATTCTTTCATTGTGAGGTTTACATCATCTCTTTGGATCCACTGTGAGGATTTTCACAGTTTATCCCCTATCAAGTACAATATGAGAAGCAAGAAAAATTTCTTTAGTATGATGGTAAAAGTGCATGGTTGTGCCTCCAATGGAAATATATTTCAAAGAGGTAGGTTTGAGTGTCATAACTAGACACGCTACCTATCCAAGCATCTCAAAGTGGTTTTGAGTGTCAAAACTAGACACAAAATATCACAATCTGAACTATGAATTATTGGAAACTCATGAAGTCTTTCAGTGCTGAGACCTACTAGGGATTATTTCAACTCCACCTCTTGACAATAAGACTCAATCTCAACAAAATGCTCAATGGACACATAGTTGGCCTCCCCAAGCCTACAATATTCTAAGTGGAAAACTGACGGATGATAGATTGAATCCAAAAATAACTCTAATCAGTATCTGGTTGTCAATTCCTACTTAGCTACAAATTGAGTTTCTTCATTGATTCAATTACTCTAAACCATTTCCCTGCAGCAACGAATCAATTTCTTATTCAAAAGTTTGAACTATATTCAAATCGCACTAAATTCCAATAAGTGAATCACTCTTTCTTGAGGTCTATTCCACTTCTAAGGTTGACTCTCATCAACAAATTGAACTCTTAAGCCAATAGATCAATTTGGGGGCAAGTCAATTTTTCCAGTCACTAAGTTGATTATTACCTTGTGGTGAGAGCATTTCTTCCAATTGAGTCCCAAATATCCCAGGAAAAAAATATGTTATCTATTAGAGAATTCTCTATAATAGTTTCTCCAAATCATTCTCAACCAACGATCTATAACATGAACAAAACATTGACTATTTGACCACCAAATTGTACAAGAGAGAGAAAATTGACTATTTGACCACCAAATTGTACAATAGACACCATATGCGTTATTGGGGGATAAAATTGAAAGGACATTGTGAAGAGTATTCCCTACGATCCACCCAAAGCATGGGATTCCATCCTCATTATTTTCTTATGGTCAAGCTTTAATCACCCAAGATAAAGGTACTAAACATGAGGGTGTGCCTAGGTATTTGGTAACAGGCATAACAATAAATGGAACACCCATATAAACACTGAAAAAAATAAAAGAATGACCAGACAAATACATAGATTTTACAATAAATCCAACGCTCTCGGAAATTAAAACACCCTAGTTAATCCAAACATAATTATGAATTGTTCAATCGCCCAAGTAAGCAAGCTGAGGGAGCTTACAATTGCACATTTAGTTAATTCGCCCAACTAAATTCAATTAGGAAATTAAAATTTACCTACAAAGATCTATAGGCCCTACAAACTATAGGCCCTCTGATAAACCAAGCATAAATGAGGTAGGCAAGAGAATTCATAGGTTAGGATTAAAAACACTAAGAATCAACTTCACTTGGACATTCATGCAGAGGTACACAAACTGAGCGGGAGTAGGTACATAGGTTTGAGGACTATGCACACAGTTGGTAGGAGGCACATAATATACCCGGGAGGATAGTTATGGTAGTGTGCTAAGCACATGCCAACAACTCATAATAGCTCTAATACCACAGTTGGACCACCCAATTAAAGAATAAGCATGAATTCTGCATTTTCCATTAAGAATGTACACATATAAATACATATGGAGTGATGCTTGGTTTCATCTTCCAAGCCATCTCTTGGACTCCAAAATGAATCTTCATATTCACCAACCCTAAAGGATTAGGTTTCCAATATAAGGGTCTAGAAAAATTTTCCTTGGGGGCTCCGCCCTCACATTCCTAGGTAGGGGGTTCCTATCCACTGCCCCCCACGACCCCCCTGGTGTTCCCAATGCATATGAATCATGTGAGGGGATAGTTGTGTACCACTATATTGGAAAATATCAAAGATTTGGATATTGACTTCACCTCCTAACATATCATGGATTCCCAACTTGAGCAACCTCTAAGTTTACCTACAACCATCTACATTTCACCTATTAGGATATTTAAAGACTAGGAGTTAGTTCAGGTCGACTTAATCTAACATAATATTAGATTAAAGTGTGCTTTAAGTGTGTTTCCTTAGTGTGCTTTTATACTTTTCCAATATGACGGTCAAAATCATGTCCTACACATGAGTGATCTGATGGTTCAAACACGTACTCAATATTAATGACACATGATATGTGGCCTAACACCCGAATAGTTAGTGATATCTATTTAAAGAGCATGGGGGATCATTCTTCAATGATCGATTATGAGAGATGTTCATGTACTATATTTATTTTGCATTAATATATTGCCTCAAGCGGCCATGCTGGATGGGGTAGTGGACTGTTTCCCTCTTTGAGGGTTTTAACTACATAAACATCGGTATATTGATATTTTATTTGTGAGTGCGGGTGTTTTTAAGGTGATACTTGTGTGAAGACACCTTGGTTCTCTAACATGGTATCAGAGCATTTTTTAAGGTCTACTATATATCCATATCTAGTGTCATTCCATGCGACCCATGAATTTTGTTTTATGCTAATTCTGATCATTTCAAAGATGAGAGGTTCACTCCATTGCATCTAGAGCATTGTTTTCAACTAGGAACACCTTTCATTTCGTGTGGAACCACTTTGTTTGCCCAATATATCAATGTTTATCTTCAATGATTTGATTTGGAGGTTTCCACATCATATCACGCCTAAGAAACACATATACCAAGATTTCCACCTCATCTGCACATGGACCGAGACAATGCCACACAACAACATGTAAATCGAGGCAACGACCTCATCTTTCACATAAGTTGAAGTGTCACCTCAACAACCAGATCACATTTCCAAGTTAGTTCTGCCACATCAATAGTCCAGTTAGCTACTATGTGGTACTTTCTCACAACCTACAATATCTCACTTTTGGAGGAACTCCCCTCAATTGGCAGTTTGAAAATTGGATGTGATTTTCAAATGGGCATAACCATGTCATCCATAGTCCATTTGAGGTGCATGTTTTTTTGTTATAAACTATTTTTTTGTGATCTATGCACTAGTGTGGTTAATTTTGAAAATTTTACTATTTTTGTCTCTCTATAATGCATTTTTATAAAAATTCCCTTGTAATCCTCATTTTGTGAACTTTCAATTATCATCACTTCCGCGTCTGTGAATCAGTTTGGTGTCTTTTTTAAAAAGTGATTAATTTTTCAATCCCTTTCTATTGGAGGAATCAATTTCTATTTTTAATGTTAGATTTATTACATATTATAATATGGCCAATCTAAGTGAGATCCTACTTACTAGTTTTAACTACTTCTTATGAAAATTTTGTTTGGAGGATTTACTTAGAAGTAAGGGATTTATCGGATTGCCTTTGGAATAGAAACTCCCCCCCACTGATGCATCTATGGAAGCTGAATTGGATAGTAAAAATGATTTATCATGTGGATTGATAGGGATTCCAATCTCTAGCATGTTACACTTTCACCTTCTAGGGATTGAAACTCCGAATGTATCTTGGAAAAAACCTGAAATTGTGTTAGGTAAGCACAATGAGATTCGTTCCCACTAGCTCAACAATTAATTGATTGCTTTAAATCCTAGTGATTTCTCTTGCATTAAGGATTTTCCATCTATGTTTAATACACTTTACCTTTACTTAAAGAATGTAAGATACACAAGGATTATGATCAAATCATATATGTTATTCTTCTTAAGCTTGGAACTACCTATTTGATGTTTGCATCCAATTTTCTCTCCACTAGAGAAGCCCTCATTAGTCAAGAGGATATTTCAAAAATTCCCTCCCTCGAATCCTTTTGTGATTCTCTTATTAGAAAGCAAGATAATATCTTGCACCATGGATTAATCAACACTAAAGGTACATCTAACAAAGCTTTAATGACAAAATAGAAGCAAGATCCCAGGCATCCACATAAGAAACATCCTTACAACAACAAACAAAACAAGGGTTCCAAACCCCATCAACCTTCCTTTTCTCCTAATGCTGATAAGGAGCTAAGACAAAAGGAAAGAAGTTTGATAAGCATTGTAATTTTTGCAGGTGAGAAGGTCATCTAGAGTCATGTTTCTTCAAGAAGATGAAATCACTTGAAGTGACCATGAAGAAGAACCTCTAGTTGGATAACTCTTCCTCTCATTCCTAAAAGGGACATGTTATTTCTACTTCTTGATTTTTTTTACAACACATCAAACTCTAGTTCTTCAAATGAGTGGATTCTTAAATCAAGATCCTCTTATCATATAGCTAAGGATCAAGCCATTTTTTCTACTCTTCATCATTGCAACACGAAACAAATATTTATTGTGATGATATATCTCTAGTTGTTGTAGGGTTAGGATTCGTTCAGGTAGTTGGTGAACACTTTAATGATGCACTATGTGTTCCTAGTCTCTCATGCAATCCTCTTTCTATTTGTCAAATCACTCATTTTGGTGAAGGAAAAACCATGGAGTTTTCACCTCACCAAGTTATAATAGAGACCTTAAAAGATCCTCAACATACTGTAGCATTGATAACATTTTATGGTATTATCATATTGTACAATTTTGACAACTTTGGATCATCTTCTCTTCCTTTAATGTTTATTGTTCACAACGATGACATGAATAGACTTTGGCATGAGTGTTTTGGCCACCTCAACAACTTCTCATTTCAACAACTATGTAAACATAATATGTCCATTTGCCTTCCTCTCGTTTCTTGTAGGGATGGTCCTTGCTTAGGTTGTGTTGTCGACAAACATAATTGGGACAATTTTGATAAATGTTTTTCTTTGCACACCTCAACTCCCTTACAACTTGTGCACAGTGATTTGTGTCGTCCACTTCCTTCTACCTATTTCATGGGTGCAAGTACTTCCAATCCTTGATTGACGAATTCTCCAGATGCACTTGGGTTTATCTCTTAAAACTTAAAAGTGAAGTTTTTGACATGTTTTTAGCTTACATCGCCCTTGTAGAAAAATAATCTAGATGTCCAATTTAAAAACTAAGAGCATATAACCTAGAAATATTGTTCCATACACACCACGAAAAAATGATGTTCTTGAGAGAAATAATTGCACATTAAAAGAAATGTCAATCTGCATGATCCAATCTAAGGGAATAAGTCCCCATTTTGTGTGGAATCTATTAATTTTACCAATTACATAGTTACTTAGATATTAATTTGTGCGCACATTCCTAATGAGAAAAAGGAAAGCCTTACAACATAAAAGTGATAAGTGTATTTTTATAATTGGTTATTTAGATGATGTAAAAGGTTATAGACTTCTTCTACCAAACACAATGGAAGTCATGTTTAGAAGGGATGTTAAATTTGATGAAGGCATCTTAATTTGTGTGCCATATTTGATGTTTGTGCTAGCTTTGGCATGTGAGCCATCCTCATCACATGTTCCATCTACTTCTTATTCTTATAATCCTTTTGCTTCTATTATGAATCACTCTTCTTCTTCATATGGCGAGGATGAAAACAATGCTCTTCCAACCCAACCTCATCCTCTAGATGAGTCTAGTACTGAACTTGAACTTGCACCATCTTCTCAAATTCTTCGATGGATCCCCATAGCAAGGGAAGTAACTGGTGATTTTGTTAGTGATCCTTCTTATCAATGTCAAACATGTTCACAGTTACAATGAGTCTCTTAAATTTTAGAGTTCCATAAAATCTATATCCATAAACATTTATAGAATTTTATGCCCATCTAGCATGGGATGTAGTGATGAATGAATAATTTTTTTCCTCAATAATGAACAAAAATTAGGATCTATTCCCTCTCCCAAAAGGAAGAAAACTTGTTAGATGAAAATGGGTTTACATGACTAAGTATGCTGCAGATGGTAGTGCTAACAAGCACAAGAATCTGTTAGTTGACAAAGGATTTTCGCAAGTAGGAGGTATTAAATACAATGAAACATGTTCCCTCATTGCAAAAATGAATTCCATCCACATTGTTGTTGCCCTTGTAGATTCATACCAATGGGAGGTCCATCAAATGGACGCCAAATGTACTTTCTTGTATGGGTATTTGCAAGAAGAAGTTTATATGGAACAACCTACTGGATTTATTTTGGGTGATACAACCTCGTTTTCCACCTCAATAAATCTCTCTATGGCCTCAATCAAGCTCCTTGGGTTTGGTATGAAAAAATGGACTGATTCCTTGTTAACTTTGGATTCTCTAGATGCCACTTCGACCCTAATGTATATACCAAGCAAGTAGGTGACCATCTTCTCATACTTATAATTTATGTTTATGACTTCATACCCATTGGTAGAGATAGTAAGCTAAGTTATCATCCATGTGAAAACTGGCCCTAAGAAGACCTTTGAAATAAAAGAATTAGGACACTTTCACTCTTTTTTTGGCCTCCAAGTTTTGCAAATCCTAGAAGGAATTTATTTTTCCCAACCTAAGTATGCATGCCACCTTGTTCGCCACTTTCATGAATGATTGTAAACTAGCCCGATATCACTTTCAATTTGGAGTTAAACTTTATGCCTCTTGTACCTCACCCAAAGTGGATGCCACTTTGTACCATCAGTTAGTTGACAACCTATTGTATTTCACTCATACTAGCCTTGACATCTCTTTTGTTGTTGGCCTTGTTTCCTGGTACCTTGAAGAACCCCATGAAATCCATTAGAAAACTACAAAATGGATACTTCTCTATATATGGGGTATAATTTAATTTGGTATATAGGATATATCAGGTGCTTCTCCTCAATTAGTTTCTTTTATAGATCTCAATTGGGTTGGTGATCTCGATGATTAGAAGTTTAATGCAAGATATCTTTTCAACCTTGGTTATGCACTTGTCACTTGGGATTGTAAGAATCAAAGTGCCCTTGCTCTTTCTCCAATTGAATCTGATTATTGAGCATTAGTTTGTGCAAGTCAATAATTCATGTGCCTTTGACAGTTCCTTTCAAACTTTGGATGCTAGCAATAATATCCAACCACACTCTCGTGTGACTCAAAGTGCCATTCATCTTGACAAAGATCTAGTTCAACATTACGGAAGGAAACCCATTGATCTATATATGCAATTCATTAGGAAACTTATTTAGGATAGTACCCTTAAAGTATTATATTGGGAAACATATGATCAAGTTGTTGACATTTTCATGAAGTCCCTCAGAGCTATTAAGTTCCTAAAACTTTGATCTATTGTAGGTGTTTAGGAAGTTATCATTAAGGGGGGGGGTAGGCTTTTTTTCCTTCTTTTATTTTTTTTCACTTTGTAAATCCTTCAATCCTATCACAAGTTGTTCTCAAGTGGGGATGTTAGGATACTTAGACACTAGGATTCAGTTAAGGTCAACTTGGTCTAATGTAATATTAGATTAAAGTGTGTTTTTAGTGTGCTTCCTTAGTGTTCTTTTGTAGTTTACTTATGATGGTCATAATCATGTCTGGTGGTTCAAACACATGAGTGATTTGGTGGTTCAAACACCTCCTCAATATCAATGACGTTTGATCCATGTCCTAACACCCAATTGGTCCACAATCTCTATTCAAAGAGCATGGAGGGTCACTTGTTAATAATTGATCATGAGATATGTTCATCTAATATATTATTTTAGCATTAATATATTGCCTCAAGTGGTCATCTTGGCTAAGGTCACAGATTGTTTTCCTCTTTGAGGGTTTTAATAACGTAAACATCAGTGTATTGATATTTGATATGTGTGTGTGAGAATTTTTCTTAATGCGTTCAACCTATATGAAGATACCTTGGTTCTCTAACACACCAAAGGTTTGCAATTTACTCTTCATAATGTTGATTTTTGGCCAATTTCTAGATTGATTAATGATTAGCCATAAAGAATGAAAAATGAGGAGTCTAGAGCATGAATGTGAGAATGAAAAAAATGAATGGAGTAAATGGAAAATGAGATAGTTGAGGAATAATGGTTGCATTACTTTGATAGGAGGAATGCAGGGCTCTTACATTCCACCATAATGTTATACTACGCCCATGCATCTATACCTATGTGAGAATATATCCCCATGAAACACCACACGGATTTTTTCAAACAACATAGTTTCCCGCTCGATGATGGACTTAAGGGAGTATTTGAAGCGTGGAAGAAATTTATTGAAAATTATAGAAAAAGAGAAAAGTGAGGCAGTAAATGAGCAAGCTCACCAGACATCATAGATAATCGAGGTAACTTAATTAATTGCATCAATTCAAGCCAATTGTATAAGAAACTAAGAAGGGGAATCTAATAGTCAAGCCTGAAATTCAAATAGCTAAGTAGGGGAACCAAAATGATTGGTCTCTCATGTTCCCTTTTTGTATAAATAAGATGAATGTAATATAATCATGGATTTTGGTTGAACAATGTAAATTAATTTCAATTTTAATTAAGAAGCCAAAGCTAGCCACTATTGGAGACTCATTATGGTGTTCCCTTTTTGTATAAATAAGATGAATGTAATATAATCATGGATTTTGGTTGAACAATGTAAATTAATTTCAATTTTAATTAAGAAGCCAAAGCTAGCCACTATTGGAGACTCATTATGGTGTATGTGGTGTGGAACTATTTCCTTTTTTTAAAACTTATACTAGAATGGATGTAAGAATGTTTGATTTTGTTGTATATTATTTCATGCAAATGATAATTATCTCTTGTTGATGTTTTTATGTTAGTTTCTAACTTTGAACGTGTGGCTATTGTTAGTTATTACATTTGAGGCTCACCTAATTTTAGTAATTAGTTATTAATATTATTTCAATCACTAATTTATAATAAATTGTTTTATGTTCTTAATGGTTGGATTCTCATGTTCAATTTATGTTTTTAAATCTTATATAGGTGATTAGTCTAGGATTGCATTTTTTTTTTGTTAAAGTTAGGTTTTCATTTAGGATTTAGATATTCAAAAGATAAAATTCATCCATTATTTCTTGGCAGTTGGGCCAACATATCAACGGAGCTTGCTATCCCAAATAGAGAAAATGCCAATTATGCCTTACCTTTGTGAAAACTCCCTTCGTTTTACAATAAACAATTGTTCATGTAAACACCTTCTCAGTCTTAGTCTTGTCACCTTTCAAATGACAGGTGTCATAGGTAGATTTAGATTTGTTTCTCCTTTCTTTTCTCATAGTCTTTCTGGTCTTTATTTTTCTATTTATTCTTGCTTCTATTTGAGGATTTTGAATCCTTTGTGCCATAATTTATAGCAAGGGCACACACATTAAAAGGATTCAAAGAACCCATTTGAATAAGCTTGTCTTGTTCCATTGTTAGCACAATAGTAAAATCACCAAGATATGGCGTCTTCCGAGCAGTTCTAAGTGCATTCTTGGTAGTGTGGAAGGAAGAATAAAAAATAGATTAATTAGGTCCAAGTTTGGAAATGATGGACATAACCCACTATTCGTCCTCCTTTCCAATCCCACATAGCTTCAACTACAACCTCAAATATTTTAACTTGGCGAGAAAGTCCTAGATAATGTCAAAGTTGTTCTGGATCAAGATGATGAGCTCATTCTCCAACTGGTCACCTCTTAACACATCGTTCTTCCCAAATAATCCTTCTAGAGTAGTTCAAATATGTAATATCCCAATTTTGACCCTATTGCATTAAAATGTAAATGATGTAATATTGTTATAAAATTGTGGTGAGAAGCTCAAGGACAAGGCCCCGCCATTGATTTGGTGTTAAAAATTGATGCATATGGCTTGCGTGCTATCCAGGCACGATGCAAATTGTAAATATCATGTAAATATGCATTTTAATAAAATACCCACAACTAGCTATGCAATGCAATGCATCAAGAGTATGGGGGCATGATTTTTACAAGGAATTGGGAGAGAAATATTCAAACACTTGAGCCAATAAATCCAAGACAAGTGTCAATGAGAGAACCCATGAACCTTCAACTACCCATGTTGACTTTTGTACCCAATCATTTATTTCTTCCAAGAGTTGGTTGAGGTAGTTAATGCATTGAGATTGGAGAGGTATGGTTGTCCAAATTCGGGTATGGGCAAGCCACCATTTTGGAAAAAATGTGTTTTGGATTCCTTGGCAATAAAAAGCCATGAAATTGCTCCCCGAGCCATTAACCATCAACTAGTTTTTCTCTCTCACGAGTTGGAAGCTACCTGGGCGTTTTCCCTCACGAATTTCTGAGTTTTCCTCCGCTTTTCTCTAGTTGGGAGGTCATTTTTGGGTGGTAGAACATCTGTAGGGAAGAGGAATCCGATTGGGGGGTCCTGGGAGGTCATTTTTACCTCCAAATTCCCTCATCCATGTTGGAAACTCGATTTTCCTCTTTGTGTTGGATTTTCCCTTCCCACAATCCATTTTTGACTAGCCATGATTTGGGGAAAACCCATGGACATCTTGCTTGTGAATCCCATAGCTAAAAATGTTTTGCTATGCCCAAAAATTGTGGTTGTTGTGTGTGGAAAGAGTATGTTTGGGCATGGGTTATGGGTATCTATTTCTTTGGATTGAGTTTGAGTGCAAGCATCCAAAAATAGAGGGTTCATATCTGGCTTGATAAACCCAGCTATGGGCTGGCTTCGCTTATATCTGATGTGCACTGTGTTGTGCATGATATTGAGTGTTCCCATTCCTTGTGGAAATCATGCCCAGCTCGAGGGTGGGAATTTTGTTGAGAGACTGATGAACACAATTGGCTTATGGCTGGGTGGAACGTTGCAATTGTGTATCTAGTTGCTTGGGACAACGTTACATCAAGATAAGTATTGACTATGTGTTTTACTTCTGCAAATGTTTTTAATTTGATGACTGTTATTTTTATGCTGAATGCATGTGAAATGTGTGTGGATAGTTTAATTCCATTGAGCATGTTTATTTTGAATGCCATCTACACACATGTGTTTTTATTTATATGAATTTGATGAATGGGGATGAGTTTTTATGTAAAAGGCCCATAAATGTTAGTCACGTTCCCTTCCTTGCATTGGATCGATGGGAGGGGATGTGACATAATGGTATCAGAGCATAGGTTACAACATTGGGCCTATATGGGCCAAATCAGGCAACTTGCAGAGGTAAAACTCCTTCCTGATCACCATTGGTCATCAAAAAAAGAAAGACAAATTTCTAACTTTTCTAATTTTTTGAGTTTTTTGCCTAAGTATGTGTTGGCGTAGAATTGGAAAGAGTGTCGAAGATATCGGTGATAGAATGGAATGGTCATCGATATGTTTCGGTGAGAAATCGAAAAAGTTGCCGAAAAGAGGCATTTCAGCGAAAAATGAAATTTGTACAGGTCGTTGACAAATTGAAAGGTGTGCTGAAACGGTTGATGCAAAAGTCAAAAGTTCGTCAATCGATGAAAAACTGGAAGTGCACCGATCGACGACAAAGCGAAAAGTTCGCCGAAATGGATCAATGAGAAATTCAAAGGGTCGCCGAAACGGATCGGCGAGAAATGGGAATAGCGCCGATTGGAGGAAAATTGAAAGTCCGTCGATCAGAGATAAAAGGATAAGTCCACCGAAATGGGTCAGAGAAAAATTGGAAAGTGCGCCCATCGGAGGCAAAATGATAAGTCCACCAAAACAGGTCGGGGAAAAATGGAAAATTCCGCTGAAACATGGAATTTCAGTAGTTTTCCAGGGTGCCAGGGAGACAGTCGTTGAATATGAGAAATATTTTGTGACTTGACGAAATTGTCAATTTGGGTCATCCCCATAATGCTTGGAAATTATTTTGGTATTTTAAAGAAGGTAATGAGGCTAGAATGCAGGAGGATATGGTTCCTTAGATAGAATGTATGAAATGCATTCTCTGTGCTCATAATATGCAACATAAATTGCATAGAGGGGTTGTGGAAGCCTTAGTAAGAGTAATCAGTTGTAATATTCCGTATGGAGGAGTGATAGCCATGTATAATCATTGGAGGATGAAAGGGTCCAATAATGGACATCGGTGCCTTGGATAAGAATGCATCCAATGTACTATTGTTAGTAATATATGCAAATTGAATTGCAAGGAAGAGCCGTGGGGACTCTTGATTATCAAAGATGGATATTGTATTCCATGAAAGAATTCTCAACAAGTAATGGAATAGGTTATCAGGTAAGGGACACGTAACTTGTAAATATGAAGAGTCAATCATCCTTGTGGGCAAGTGCATGCATGATAAGATAAGTTACAAGATATGAGTCAATAACAAGAATGGGTAAGGTAATTCCATTCTCCCAAAAGTTGTCACTGATAGGAATAAGACATCCTAGTATGTGGAATTGGCATGTGGCTCATGATAGTAACATGGTGGCCATGCAAAGGTTGCTAATTGGGGAATGAGGCATTCCCATGTGTAAATCAACTATGTGGTTCAGAATTGTGGAAAATATTTCCATGAGAATGGAAGAAAGTATCATAGTTGAATAAGGTGCAAGGGCATATAATGGAACTGGAAAGGACTCCATATGTACTTGGAATTGAACAAATCACAACGCTAATAAGTGCTAGGAAGTCCAAGAAAGGTCAAGTTGAACTTGGCCATAATTTCTAAAAGCAATTGGTGCAGTAAGGCAATGTTGATAAAGAGGGAAATCTCTCACCTTGAACTATTTATGTTTATAACATAAGAATTGCATGCTTGGAAAGTAGTAAGTAGGAATGTTATACATGAGTATATGTATTAATTACTGCTTGGTGAGAAAATTATAGCTAATGATTCTGTGTGTGCTTTCTAGAGAGGCCATGAAATTGGATCAGCGATGATGTGGAAGAGGAATTCTCTTTTATGATGATGGATTTTAAAGGGAGAATTACTTAACTCTTCTCTTGCTGATATGATTATATTTTCAAGTTTTATTTATAGAAAATTTGGCATAGGAATGCCAAAAATGCAAGAGATTAGATAGATGAAGTGAATATGAAATAGTGGCCATATTAATAGATATTGCACAGTGCATGTGAAGATGCTTGTGCATGTATATTATGTTGCATGTTGGTAAAGCTAGCGAATTTTTACATATGCAATGAGTCACCTAAGATAATTATTGTGGTTGTTAATAATTAGTGGTGTTGGCATTGGTTGTAGGACCAAAGACAACCAAAGCATGGCTAAAGATGTTTATGATGTTGTCACATGTGACCAACAACCTTATGAATAAAGGTTGGTGCAACAAATCTATGATCACGAGGTTGGTGGAAGGGTGGTGTAATCCTTTGCAGGAGACCAACTGATCAGGTAAAATCAATGATGTTAATGGAATCCATGCAGGTAATGGTTTATTTATGATTGCGTACAAATAGAGTATTGAGTACGAATCCCTTTATCCATACTTAGTAATCGTAAATTGGTATGTATGTGATGATGAATGCCTTTATGCGAACATTATCCCATCGGGTACGGTGAGGCATGTGGTAGTAAGGGAAGGGATCCTTATACTATCTAGTTGTTTTGAATTGTAAATGCATTCATATGCAAATATATCATGCCATTTGTATATGTTGGTTATGAGTTTAATAACCAAAGAAAGTGAGACTTATGGTCCTGTTGTGATAATGCATGCCGTAGGAGATAGTCATGGTTAAGGCCATAATGTGGCTATAATGGTAATGCTATAGTGATACACAAGTATCCTATGAACCCCCTATTGGTGTTAATTTTGTATGAAACCTCTTTGCCAACAACCTAGGAGTGAGAAAACTCATGATGTGTTGTTCGGGTGGAGAAGGAAGGCGCCCAAATAAGTTAACCAAGTGATTGGGGAGATGGTTGGGTGATGTGTTGAGGCAATAGCCATACTTTCCAAAACAACATGGTGGAATGCATGACATGACATTATGGTATTCATGAATCGATGCAAGGAGGCATTGAGTGAATACACATTAAAATATTATGTAAACTTTGTGATTGTTTATGCGTATGTGGGGGTACATATGTTGAGAAACATTGTGTGAATGCATGGTTGCGATATATATATTTCATTGCAATCCATTAATAACTGAAATTATAGAATTATTGGCAATTATGAGATCATTTCATGAGTTGCTATGGATGCAGGAAAATGGTTGCATGAAGGAGGTAGTCAGGTTTGATGGGATACCAAGAATGCTCTGTTGGGAGGACAGAGTTGCTCGAATGGATACACTTGTGTAACCATGAGAATTGGAATTTTTATTTGAATTGCATAGATAATGTAATTGTATCTTGCAATTTTATTGTGATAATGATGCACATCAAGTAAATGTATTTCATTGTCTTTGAGATAATAACAACTGATAGTGATTGAATTATCAAGTGTTATAATTCTGAGATGACTTTAGTGACTGTTGTAACAATGAAAATATTATATGCATTTATACTCACCAAGTGTTTGGCTGATTGAAATTTTCAGATTTTATGTAAAAATGTCTTGGATATGGCAATGTGGGTAAGTCCATAATAAAGACTGGAATCTACCATGTGCAAAAGCCAAAAATTATGAGAAGGGTCTCATGGTTATGAAATTTAACTTATGTACAGAACATATGGTAAATTTCATATTTGAGATTTTGCTAATAATTACTAATGACTGTTTGGCTTATCTAGAATTGTGTCAAGAGGACATGGAGTTGGTGGATGTTCATGTTATGGTAGCAAGCATAAATCCATAATGGACATAGTGATACCACTTACATGAGCCAAAAAATATGAGGACGACCTCATGGTTAAGTAAATCAAATGTTTGTAGTAGATAGAATTGTAAATTCAGATTTGAATTTGATTATTAATGTCATTGATTACTTGACTATTTGTGAATTGTGTCAGGAGGAAACAATGCAGGAAGACCATGTGTTATGGCCTGCAAGTGCTAAACATCATGAGAAGGACCTCATGTTTTGGAAATCCAGTTTTCGTATGAAACATATTTGAGAAATTTTAATTGAAATTATTATGATAACATCTCATGTGAACTGCACGCTTGTATGTAATGCAGGTGAGATGGTGAAAAAATTCCATTGGGGCAGATTTCAGCTGTTAATCTAAAAATGAAAAGGAAATTCCAAGAGTGGCTTGGGTTTGAGAAACTTGTAAAAATTCCTTACATGTGCTTGTCTCTCCATAGTGTTATTAAACCCAGTAAGAGCATGGGTACTTAGGAGGATTGTATGGGCATTGGTATCCTTTCTACACTCACACTGAAGAGCACTAGAGGGATGTATATGCTCGAAGGACTGTGTAGCAGAGAAGGGGTACCATCCTTGTGTTGTGTGAGTGGGTATTGTGGGGCCATGCTAGCCTCTAGTCAAGTGAGTCACCTATGGAGTTCCTGGAGGGAACCAATGGTTTGCATAGGAGAAGGAGCCATGTGATTGTATTCTTTTTTTTTATTGCCTGATAAACCCAATAGAGACGCTGATTTGGAAATGGTTGTTGTATGATTGATAAACCCAGCCAGAGAACTGGCTTAGCATACTGGTTAATTGTATGCTTGATAAACCCAGTCGGAGCACTGGCTTAGCATATTGGTTAATGGAATGCCTGATAAATCCAATCGGTATACTGGCTTGGCAATGGTTTATGTGTGCTTGATAAATCCAGTCGGAGAACTGGCTTAGCATACTAATTAATGGAATGCCTGATAAACCCATTTGGTGTACTGGATTGGCATTAGTGATTTGAATGATGTGGTGTAGCTAGTGTACTAGTGTAACATTTGTTTTATACATATGCACAGGTGATCCGAGGCTTGCAGAAACTTGGTTACCTTTCGATGCACACCCTGAGGAGCACTTGAAGGGGTGGGTACGCTCGAGGGACTGTGTAGAAGAGAAGAGGTACCATCCATGTGTTGGGTGGGGCAGGTCTTGTGGGTGCCATAGTTGTCCAAAGTTAATGCGGGATACCTGCGGAGATAAAGGAAGATTCTCATGCAGATAAGTATTTGGTTTATCTTGCATCTTCTTGCTTAGTTAATGTGAATATGCATGTGTATATGATTCGGCTATGGTTTTGAAATTCTTGATACGAGATGAATCCTATGAAAATGGATTTGACATGTGAATTGACTCAATGTTTGAGTATAGGTATTGCTGGATGCAAGGACCTTGAAGGCATTTTAAGGATGCAATGGACATGTGGTTGTCCTAAAAGGCTTAGTATGAGCAGCTAAAGATTGGAAAGAGATCCAATGGACATTGATGAAGAGAGAGAAAGAAATTACAGTTGCAGCTGAAAAATAAGGAAATGGAACCTTGCTAAAAATAAAGAGAACACTGAGGACGATATTATTGCAAGGGGGAGGGGATTGTAGTATCCCGATTTTGACCCCATTGCATTAAAATGTAAATGATGTAATATTGTTATAAAATCTTGGTGAGGAGCTCAATGCCAAGGCCCTGCCATCGATTTAGTGTTAAAAATTGATGCATATGGTTTGCGTGCTAGCCAAGCACGATGGAAATTGTAAATATCATGTAAATATGCATTTTAATAAAATACCCACAACTAGCTATGCAATGCAATGCAACAAGAGAATGGAGGCATGATTTTTACAAGGAGTTGGGAGGGAAATATTAAAACCCTTTAGCCAATAAAGCCAAGCCAAGTGTCACTGAGAGAACCCATGAACCTTCAACTACCCATGCTAACTTTTGTACCCAATCATTTATTTCTTCCAAGAGTTGGTTGAGGTAGTTAATGCATTGGGATTGGAGAGGTATGGCTGTCCAAATTTAGGTATGGGAAAGCCACCATTTTGGAAAAAATATGTTTTGGATTCCTAGGCAAGAAAAGATCCACGAGATTGCTCCCCAAGCCATTATCCATCAACTAGTTTTTACCTCTCACGAGTTGGAAGCTACCTGGGTGTTTTCCCTCACGAAGTTTTGAATTTTCCTCCATTTTTCTCTAGCTTGGAGGTCGTTTTTGGGTGGTAGAACATCTAGAGGGAAGAGGAATCCGATTGGGGCATCCTGGGAGGTCGTTTTTTCCCTCCAAATGCCCACATACCTGCTGGAAACTCGATTTTCCTCTTTGTGTTCGATTTTCCCTTCCCACAATCTGTTTTTGACTGGCCACGATTTGGGGAAAACCCATGGACATCTTGCTTGTGAATCCCATATCTAAAAACGTTTTTCTATGCCCAATTGTGCTTGTTGTGTGTGGAAAGAGTATGTTGGGGCATGGGTTATGGGTATCCATAAGTTTGGCTTGAGTTTGAGTGCAAGCATAAAAAAATAGAGGGTTCAGATTTGGCTTGATAAACCTAGCTATGGACTGGCTTGGCTTAGATCTGATGTGCACTTTGTTGTGCATGAGCTTGAGTGTTCCCATTCCTTGTGGAAATCATGCCCAACTCGAGGGTGGAAATTGTGTTGGGAGATTGATGAACACAATTGGCCTATGGTTGGGTGGAACGTTGCAATTGCGTAGCTAGTTGCTTGGGACAAACTTACATCAAGATAAGTATTGACTATGTGTTTTACTTCTGCAAATGTTTTTAATTTCATGATTGTTATTGTTATGCTGAATGCATGTGAAATGTGTGTGGATAGTTTAGTTCTGCTATGCATTTTTATTTTGAATGGCATCTGCACACATGTGTTTTTATTTATATGAATTTGATGGATGGGGCTGAGTTTTATGTAAAAGGCCCAGAAATGTTAGTCATGTTCTGTTCCTTGCGTTGGATTAATGGGAGGGGACGTGACAAAATATTGTTGGATTAATTTGTAGAATCAACGCAAAAAATAAGATTGAGAGATATGATAGGGACACAATAAACAATATACTTCATCACAACTATTAAACCACTTTGACTTGTCAACATTTGGTGTAGGTTCAACTTCATTTTCCATCATGATTATGAACTAGACTTTGCTCCTTAGAAAAATTAACGCCGATTTCCACTCATAGTATTTGAATGGTGTAAGAGGGGGAAATTGACATTGATCCATTGTTGTAGGATTTATGTTGCTACAGAACAAGCTTTTCTAGTTGAAGAAAAGCGATTTCAAAACAACAATCTTGTAACAATACTGTGATTTATGTAGTAGAAGTCAAGTTTCCCTAAGGCCATGAAAAAATTGCCAAATAGAACCTTTTGTAGCTTAATAGAATATCATATGCAACACTGTGAAGCAACTGTGGAATTCAATATCTTGTAGTGTAATAGAGGAGTGCCTTCAAAGTTATGAAATATGTTGCATAATAGAGACTTCAAGAGCATAAAGAAGGAGCACTTTCAACACCACAAAGTCAATGTGCATAATAATGACTTCTGTAGTGCACTAGAAGAGGGCTCCCACACCAAGAAATTAACTTTCAACCATGTATGCAAATTATGGAAGCACCATGAATAATTTCCCCAACTAAGGATGTGATATTTTTAGGGATCTCCATGCAGTGTGCAACAACAAATTCACCTACAACAACCTTTCCAAAATTTGGATTTTCTCATGCAATGAAAACTCCCCTTCAAATTATCTTAGTCTTCGATACCATGTGAGTTTTGGTTGAGTAACCAAACTGTAGAAACACTAATTCCTTTGGTTGCATATATGTGATGTAGTGGCTAGGAAACCCCCCAAGATCAAGAGTACATAGAAAATAAGGTAAATCAAATAAGTAAAACTAGATTGTTGTAAAAGAGCATTGCTATGCTCATTAACTGACTGATTCGCATTGCTATGATCATTAACTGACTGATTCAACCAAACAATATTGGTCTAAGAAATACATATACAAGTGTTCGCTAGAGAGATTTGGGAAAGAAATCCATCTAAGAGCATGCCACGAATCTCCCCTTAAATAAAGGAAACAAAAAAGGCCAGGCAAGCTCAATTGCATGTGTGCAACATGAAAGTGCTAAAGAAAAAATTGCATCCAAGAAAAAAGAAACACTCAATCATGTGTGTTGAAGTAAGCAAAAACATGCACATATGCACCAAAAAAAAGACCAAATGTCTTGGACTAGGTAGAGAAGCGACAATGCTCTATTACACAAAAACAATTGTCAGGTATTGTTAGTTCAATGTTTAGCTTTGTTTCATTTTTGGAAGAGGGGCGAAAAGCCATCATACTATTTCTTTCTTGAACTACTATAAATCATATGTTTTTTTTAAGTTTCAATATTTTTTGTATTAGAATAAGTGCTCCTTGTCTAGAAGTACAAATCTTGGAGAGATGGAATTTCTCTTCGTAACCGTGGTTAATTCTTTATTTTAGTTCAAGAGTTTTTTTTTTCTACACAATGGTAGATAAATATATCAACTAAGCATATAAGCTTTAATCACTGATAAGGGGAAAAACTTAGCGATAATGTTGAGAATTTGGGTTGCCAATCTATAAGCATAAATTGAAATATGATATGTGTGGGAAGAGATAAGGCAATGCCAATTATAACCCATCTCTTAACGATTCTTTACTTAAGCTTTCTTTGTGCAATACTTTCGAAGGAGTTTTCAAGCGAAAGACATTGTAACAAAAATGGAGGTTGCCCATTGTGACTATTCCTCTTTTAGAATTTATTCTTAAGCACCTAATAGTAAGATTGATCTTCATTAATTTTGAGTTTCAAGAAAACCAAATTTTATTTATAGATGTAACTTCTTATGAAGATTGGGTACTATACGTTTTTTGAATGAACTCGTTTAACTATCTATGTTGTTTCTAAGTTGAATATTGATATAGCCAAAGCTCACATGGATTTTGTTATTAGAGAGAGGAACCTCTATAGTTCACTCCCATACTAAAGGAAAAGGAGAGCAAGGTAACAACATGAAACATCATGTAGGGACACATGAATAAATGAATGGATGAATGCAATGATTAAAAGGAATTAGAAAATTATTCAAAGATTGTCCATGGAAATGAAAGAAAAGAAAAGTATAATTAATGAAGGTCAAAAGAGCATATCAATCATTTGAGAGCTGGAGGTGATGATAATATACATAATATATCCTGTCTCGGCATTTCTCCACTTTAAACACTTCACTTGATTTAATCTTGTCAAAGTTACTTATGTTCATGCACATGAAGATGAAGCAAATTTTGCGCAATAACACTTTTTAGATGAGCACAATCCATAGCTAATAAGAAGGTTATGTAAGAATAACATCGAGGGGTGATGAGGTTAAGGTTAAGGCAAGTGCATTAAGATAAGGTCATGGTAGGTGCACCAAAGTGGATGAAATATTGTTGATGAAACTCTGTTGGACTTCTTAATTTAAAGCCAAAGGCCAAGTTATACATGTTAATGCACCACAACATGACAATTGTTAAAATTATACATACCAATACAAAACAATTTAACAATTGTTAAAATTATGATTTTAATTTGTTTTCAAAATCACTAAGATTAAGAATTTGACAAACAAATTAAGACTTTCAAAAATATTTGAATGCTTAAGAAAGTATAAAATATGAGATTTAAAAAAAATAAAAATACTTGAAACATTAATTAAACTAAGAACGAAGTTCAACATCAAAATTAAAAAAATTACAATACTAATTAATATTTAAAAATTCTTTTTTTTTTCCACAGAAAAAAAACTACTATTGATATTCTTTTAGAATCAAATAGTACAAAGAGTCTTCCAGATTCAATAGTATTGAGTCTGACAGCTGTATCATCTAGAGATCAGTGATCTTAGCAAGCATGAAAATAGCATAATGGCCATTCGGATGACCCCCATCCGAATATACAGATACATGAATCCCAAAATAACTTACAAAATATCAAAAGAACCACCAAATAATTGACAGTTTCATGACTCTAAAAAAGCAGATCAGTCAAGGAAGTGAAAGTCCCCACAGTCCTGTAATTCATCCTCCAGCCATTCTTCCCAAATGATTTGTCCTTCAATACCCTCAAGAGCAATCTTTGAAAGTTTGTCAGCTCGGAAATTATGCTCTCGATAAATATGCTCAAAGCTGATAGAACTTTGTTTGGAGATTTCAATGCAAATTAAGAATCTCTACACAAACATAAAATAATAAGATGAGGAGAATTGGAAGCCAAGGCCACACGATAAAGACAATATAAAAAAGTATATCTAAAATAAAAGGCACATGGATGGGTGCATTTAGAAGGAAAATAATGGAATTTTAACCAACAACATTCCAAATGAACAACGTACCATTTAGAATTAAAAAAATAAGCTAGACCACTAACATTAAAAGAAGAAGTTAGACCACTAATTTTATATGCCATTCTTCTTTGGACTAAAAGGTGGTAAATAATGACATCGCTAAATTTATCTTAAAAATACCATACATATGTGGATAGACTTTTGAAACCTAAACAAGAAGTCAATGTATAAAAGACATGCACTACAAGTCACAATTAAGGCTAGGCCCATGTGGGTTAGGTTTACACATGAGCCATTAAGTGATTACAAAGGAAGGTGTGATGGTTATTTGATTCCATGACACTCTTGAACAACCATGTTGGTTATTTGATCCCATGATAATCTTGAACAACCATGTCAGTGTAGGGAGAACATTTATGCCATGGGAATCTTCAACCATGTTATGTTTTGAGAGCAAGCCACATTATTTTAGAATAGGTTAGTGATTATAAAAAAAACAAGGTGTCATGGTTATTTGATTCCATGACACTCTTGGACAACCATGTTGGTTATTGATCCCATGACAATCTTGAACAACCATGTCATTGCATGGAGAACATTTATGCCATGGGAATTTTGAACAACCATGTTATGTTTTGAGGGCAAGTCTCATTATTCTAGAATATATATATATATATATATATATATATATATATATAAAAGAGCAAGTCACATTATTCTAGAATAGGTTAGTTAGTATTTATATATATATATATTCTTTTTTATTTTTTTGAATTATGAGTTTTTTAAAATTTTAATTAAAAATGATATATAAATCATTTTTATTTGAATAACTATATCATATTTTACGTGTAATAAAAGATTTAAGATAAAAATTTACATTTCTAAAAATTTGATTCATCTTGATTTTTGATAGATTAGAGTTTAATATAGATTTATGTTGATTTTAACTGTTTTAACTTTTGTTTAAAATTTAAAATTGAGTTGACATATGTTACTCAACAACTTTATTTAAATTTTTTGGTGTTGTTATGCATATTACTTATATGACAACATCTTCCCTACATTAAAATGTAGAACACTTCACTACTCTTAATATAACGAGCATAGATCCATCTTAAAACTGTCTCTATCAAGCACCGAGAGGGATCCAATTTCTTGAGGTGTATTTCTTTTTTTAAATTTAAACTCAAGAAATTTGATCTCTCTTGATTGATAGATCCGGGTTTAAGTTTTAAGTTTTTATTTTCTAAACGAACATCTATTTTTTAAGTACTTTTCATAATATTTTATTTTATGAACCAACATGGATTTTTTTTTTAAATACTTTCCATAATTTTTTATTCTATGAGCCGACATGAATTTTTTTAATTATTTTGTTACAAACGTTACATCACGTTACAACATTTCCCCCATAACTATAAAGCACCTCGTTTCACTTCGTACAATATTTTTTTTTTTGACAATTTTACATAATAAATTCTAAAAAATAACTTAAATATATAATATAATTGAAAATAATTTAATAAAGTTATAAAATATACATAGATGTATAAGGAACTCTATAGGATTGATAAGCTTATAAGTTAATTGTCATAGTGAGATGCATTTTTCTTTCTTATAAAAACAAATAAAATTATATTATTTATATTTACAATTTATCATTCATACGTGCATGGATTTAGAAAATGGAAAGTAACAAGTCAATGTATTAAAAGTTATGCAATGCAAGACAAAATTCAAGCTTGACCCATGGGGATTGGGTCTAAACATATAATACAGGAAGGTGTGATGGTTGTTTGAATGCCATTAACTTGTTCCATTAACATGAATATAAAAATCCAAAAGAGCAAAGAAATGTGATCACACTACAAGACTTCAACTACCAATTGGTAATAGAGGGCAGTTTGTTTGAAAACAAGGGTTATTAACTCATTCTTGTTAACTACCATTTGTCTGGGCATAACCTGCTAAAGTAGATCCAACTAATTTTGACTCCAAGCTTTGAGGGTATTTAAATAATAAGTTAGCCATATTATTATTGGTTTAAGATGAGAATTTGATCTCATTAGGTTGTGTGGTATGTTAAAGTCTTTATTAAAGTTTATAAATATATAATTATAAGTTCGATGGAATAATTTTTTTAAAGTTTATAAATATATAATTATAAGCTTGATGGAATAATTTTTTTTTAATTTTATAAATATATAATTATAAGTTTGATGGAATATTTTTTTAGTAAATGTATATTAATATTGTTAAAATTAATATAATTAGATATATAACCAATTTGAAATTTGATTTGATTTTGTTTATAAATAAGATAATTTTTTATATTCTAGTCAAAGTTAAATGTTTTAATAATATGACAATTTTCAAAGAGATAGATTTGGCGATTTAGATTTCTAGTCAAATTATGTATATTAATGTTGTTAATATTAATATAATTAGATATATAACCAACTTGAAATTTGATTTGATTTTGTTTATAAATAAGATAATTTTAATATTCCAGTCAAAGTTTTTGTTTGTTTGTTAGAAATGCCCATCACTCGGGGTCAGTGTATTTCAATCATTGGCTAAGAAACTGCAACCCAAGGGTATCTAACCCAACAAAATCACTTGGGGATCGCACCCGGCCTGGGCCACACCAACCCTTAACATGGATGGATTTTTTGGTGTCTCCTCCCAACTAAGTCACCCCTAAGGGTATTGAACTTGGGTCACCTTGCAAACAAAACCCATACCTTAACCGAGTGAGCTAGCGGGAATTAACTATTCTAGTCAAAGTTAAATGTTTTAACTATGTGACAATTTTTAGAGAGGTGGATCCTGTGATTTAGATTTCTCATCCAATGTTTTAGGCTTTAGATGCAAAACCCATCTTCATGGACCACAAATCACCAACGGGAAAAGGTGAAGGGTCAATTGTTTGTAATTATGTTTATGATGCATATTAGATTATAACTTCATAGTTTATTGTGTACAATTTTCTTCTCTATTTTTGTTGTAATTGCAAATTTTCCCATTCGTTAACACGGTATCAAAGCTAGTTCAAAGGAAGAGAGAAAAAGAATTGGTGTGAGGAGGTGAGAGAACTTGGAAATGTTATGAATGTGTAGACTTTCTAAAGAAGAAACACAAACGAGGATGAGAACTTTGAAAATTTAATAGAAGACATCACAATCTAAAGTGTTATTACACTCTTAGATTAGAGGTGCGACAAGTTATTTTGAAAGAGAGTTAATAGTTGAATATGTTTGTAGAGAAATAGTTTGCAACTGAGTGTTTTTACAAAGGAAGATCAATTCACAACTATGTTGAAGAAAGAAGAGCTTCAGTAAAATAATTGATTGCTTTTTGAAATGAGTTGCAATTGTTTGATTTACTATTAGATGAAGAGTTAAGGATGAAGAGGTGAGAGGAATGAATGATGCATATTTAAAAAAGGTGACTACAAACTACCTCCAAGTATCAAGAATCATTTTAGGTGTTTGAAGGTTTAGTTTGGGTATATTTTATAGACTTGGCCAAACTATAAATATTTGCTTCCACTTCTGGAATGGATGGTGAACCTATTATGGGCACATGTGGGGGTATGGATGGAGGAGGAGGAGCTGTATGCAATTTTGGTAGAGTTAAATATGTTGGTAACGTTCTAAACTTCATTAATGTTATATGTATTGATAGTTTCATTTTGTTATGTGGGAGTTCTCACTAGTTAGATGATTTTTTTTAGAAAAAGTGTTGAAAATAGTACAACTAGGTTTCCAACTAGTTGGAAATTTGATTTGATTATGTTTATAAAAAAGTGGCTTTTGATATTCCATGGAAAGTTGTATGTTTCAACTATGAAACAATTGTAGATAATTATATTTGTGGTGTATAATAAATGCATTTATGTATAGTTTATTGTGTACAATTTTTCTACTTTTCTTTTTCTATATACTTCTTGTTGCTGTAAATTTTCTTATTATCTAACAATTTCAACTCAATAATAAATTAATTGTGTTACCCTATCTCTTTACACTGGTTAAAATGTTTCGTCTTATATTTTTTTCATTTTTTCTGTAACATTACGTTACATCATTACAATATCTCCCATACGTAACTTAAAGCACATCACCACTTTATATACAACACATTTTTATTGTAAAAAACAAAGTAAATATATTTTTATTATTATGTTAATAATTCTATATAAAATCATATTCTCTCATTTTTGCACTCATCGCATTTGAAGATGTCTCTTTTAACGTTGGAAATGTCTTTTCAATCATAATAAGATATGATCATCCTTAAGCCTTTCAAGTGAAATTTCAATATAAATGGTAGGGCCTTTCATTTTATTATTTCAATTGAACCAAAAACTCTAATCAAAAGAAAAGTGAAATGATTTTATATACCCGTGATAGCAAAGCAATAATATGTTACCATTCATTATCCATAAATGTTTGGTAGTATGTGATTATATCCATTTTATGATAAGATGAAAAAATATTATTTTTATTTAATTAAAAAATGTTTTATAATCATGTGATTATAATTCATTATATAACGATATTAAAAAACAAAGAAAGTGAAAGAGTATATACAATTAACATCCTAATTTCTTTTACGGATTATTATACGGATTATTAGAGCAAAAATAAAAACATAGTACTGAATGTGGTTTAGTATTTTTTATTAACAAAATTCTTTGGTTAATAATTGACGATGAGCCTCATCCTTCCAAATGAAACTAGAGGTAGACAAGGAGATAGGGTCATGATAAAAAACAAGCTTAAACTGTAACTTTCATAAAACAAAATGTTCAATTATCCTCAAACAATACCAAAGCCCATGAAAAATAGTACAAACAAAAGCTTATCCATCACCAAACAACATTTCCCACTAGTGAACCTTGCCCTAAAGAAGCTTTGAATGTTGATCCTCAACCTAGCTCTAGTAACGCCTAACAATCCCAAAAAATATGCCTAATTGTCTTTGGGCATTAACAAACATGACATAGGCCATTTGACAAACCAATCATGGTCAATATAGCCTTAGATAGAAGCCCTTGACAAATCACAAGGCATGCAAATGCTCTAATTTTATAAGATAGTTTTTAGTCCAATTTTTTTGCATATGCCTCACCTAATGCTCCTCCAAATCCTTTGAGATTCATTGAGTGTTAAGAAATAGGGAGAGATGACATCTTGGGTGAAAACTATAATACAAATGATGGGAATTATACTACAACAATAATTGACAAAAACTCAAACCCCAACCTCTTTAGAAGAGCCTTGACATGCCAATGTTCATCTTAAATAATTCAAACTCTGGGATAAAGGCACACAACTCCCTAATCAAGAGTCGTTCAAAAGAAAGAAGCTTATGCTCCTGATAAATAGGTCTCTACTCCTTTCAGGCATCAACACCTATATCCCATATATCATGCTTAGTCTACCTCAGCCCATGCACATGAAAGTGTGACTTCTCTACAATGCACACCATTAGCTCTTGCAAACTCCAAACTGACTGATAAGCTAAGTCCCATCCTGCCTAGTTACCCTCCAGATGCAACTGAACCAACCTTGCAACATCTCTCCAAGCATACTAGATGTTACTAAAAATGAGTGAACCCAAAACTTGAAAGAGGTTAGGAGTGGAAATAATGTTACATAGACCAGAAGACCCTTGAACTTTATCAAGGTGCTATGCTAACCTCACTCGGTGTTGAAAAAGAACCTATCAAGGTTCTAACCCCTCCAAACATCGTACCATCCACTTTGTTGCCAAGGCACTTCCCTAAGAGGTGACATCAATCAAGTGCCCCATATTTCCTTTGTCCTTGGTCATAGTTCAAACATCCCAAGGAACTAGAGGTAGGCCATGCTCCCCACCATACTTTGACCACAAATAAGACCTCAAGCACCGCTCAAGCCACTAAAATTGGGCCTTGTTGGGGAAATGACTAGAAACATAATGCAGATGTGAGGCATATAGGATGCAACCAACCATAGTGACCATCACATCGATCCAAAGCCCAAGCAATACAACATCTATGAAATAAAGGACCAATCGATCTTGTCATTAGCCTCGTTGAATTCAATCTTCAACATAAGGCACTTATGACCATTCTCTTGGGCCCACTCCATAACCTCCCAACCTGAAACCATAATATCTAGAATGAACCTCCCTTGAACAAACTTGTTTGCTTTGACCAAACCATAGTTGGGTTAATCTTGATTCGGTTATAGAGTAATTAAGATAACCTTGATTCAATCAATTACTGTTGGTGGTTTATGGGCACATGGCATTGGGTAACCCATGGTATTTGATGTGATAAAAGTTATTTAAAGGCTTGGTGTTCTCCAATGTAATGTGCCTCATGTGGCTGGTGTCGATTGGATTGGCCATACGTAATGGAAGATATGTTTTAAAGGTAGGGTTTCCAAATAAAGGGTTTATGGGATAAATCACCAATGTATATTGATGTGTTTTCTTTATATATGTACTCTCCAATGAGAGTGGCCTAATGTCGAGAGCCATGGAGTTGTAGAGTTATGAGCTATGGTAAATGGCACAATAAATTGCTAGGAAAGGATAAATAATATTTGGATTATTTTATTGTATTTGGAGCAGAAGGGATAAAGGTAATGAAGCAAGTAGATGCTTCAAGCATCATATGCTTTGGCATACAATTGTAAGCATTTGTTTTTGGAGTTATACATTAATCATATGTAAATGGGCATATGGCTATAAGACCTATTTAGGCATTCAAATATTTGGTGTGGCACCGGTGTAAAGTCTAGATGTATACCGAAGTGACAGGGGGCATATTGTATTCTTGGATACCAGTTAAAAAGATTTGTGGGGGCTAGGTGATTATCCCAAGTCACGTTTAAAGGGGGGAATATTGGGTTATCTTGACTTGTTTATAAAGTAATTAAGATAACCTTGATTCGTTGAATGATGGGTTTAGGGTTGATTTGGTTTATTGGCCCATGGTATTTATGTGATAGTGCATATTTAAATGTTTGATGTTCTCCACTATAATGTGTCTCATGTGGTGTTGGCCGAATTGACCAAAGGCAATGGAATATATTTTGAAGGATAGTTTTCCCGGTAAAGGGTATATGGGATAAACCACTAGTGTATATTTATGTGTTTGTTTTATATTTTTTATTTATCTTGCTCTACTTGGTTTTACAACCACATATCCAACAATCAAATGAATCCTCAAATCCAAGGCCTTAGCCATTATTTTATAATAAATCATCAGTAGGGTCATCAACCACTAACCTCCAATGGTATCTCTTGTAGTGAGCTCCCTTGTAAAGTCTCTAGTAATGACCGGGACCAATTGGATAAAGACTTTTTTAGATGAAATTTTCACGAGTTTGTTCTCTATACATGATGATAAGTTCCAAATATTATTATTTGTATTATAATTAAGATAAATATTTTTATATTAATATTGGTTATAATTGTTAGCATCATATTTACTAATTATATACTTATTTTAAGATTAATATATTTTAATATTCTAAATAACCTTATTTTTTTTGTCAGCTAGCACCCATGGATATTTGAATTTGTGACCTTCCATTTGCAACTTCTCATCTAATTTACTCAACACCAATTACTCTGCCCCTGTGGGCTGTATTCTAAATAACCTTATTACAATAACATGTTCTTATGTTTTAGTATTTTATTCCATATTAATATTAATATTTGTCTTCTCATTAATGGATTTATTAGTGAGAAAATGATTGATTGAAAGATTTATTAGTAATGTCTTAAATTATTATCATGTCAAATTCATTTTTACTAGGCAACACTATCGATAAAACTTGGTACTCAAAATCTTCACCTCTTCCTATGTCATGCGCCAACTTACAATTTAATTTAAGGGTATTGCACTACATTCTAAGTATCAAACCACATTACAATTATAATTAGTCTGGGTGATGGATTATATAGTATGGTCCAAAATGTCAATCCAAAAAAATGAGATGATTTCAAAATAAACCTAAAAAAAATATCAAATATTCATTCATGTACAATAATACAAAACTAGATAACTCAACTTAGAGCAATGATCTACTCATTCTTATTAGTTGTAAAAATACATAATATAAAACTTTGGGTTATCAACTCTTTATGATTTACCTTTTAGTTGACTAGTTACACAACTCAACCATTGACTCTAAACTAACTAAGCAGCTCTAGTGTCAACCATTTTCTCTAAACAAATTAACTAATTATAATCTCTATTAAGTATTATTTATTTATTATCTATAAATTTCCCAGAATTCAAATTTTTTGCCTTTTTTATTAGAGATGTCTCGGATCTTAACTCTTTGAATTTTTAGCCTTATGGTTGTTATGAAATATAGACAAAAACAACAATAGAAAGTGAACACTATTTGAATCCTTAACAACCAATTCTTCTAGGCATTTCAAGGAGAAAAGATACCAAAGTGTTGTGGAAAGTTTAAGCTCTCTAGGGAAATATTATCATGCATAAACCATATTTGAAACTCACTTTTACAGTAGTTATCATAACAATAGAACAACTTTTAGATTCTTCAATTATGATGTCAAATCACTTAAAAAAATTGCCCTTTACTGATGTCATATCAACAAAACATATATAGTTGCAAATTACAATTCATGAAGAACATACATGGATGGAAATTAAATTTGCAATTTACACAACTTGTGGACAATTGAAAACTTCATTAATATACACAAGATGAATTTGTTGTACATACCATAGCCTTATCACAAGGCTAGCACAATCTAATACCTCTCTAAAACCCTATCCAGTGAAAATAATGAAAACTCTAGCTCAACCAAGGAGCTCCAACATGCATGAACCACTCAAACAAGTCTTCCAAGGCAAGATGTCTCCTCCTCCTATTCTTATTCACCAAATACACCCTAGGGTAAACCATCGCAAAACCCTAATCTCAAATCCCAAGGAATGAAGCCCTAACCCTAGACTTTAAGATGCTCTAAGAAGGTTAAGAAACCCTTGCGACTCCAAGAGAGAGAGACCAGGTACAAATGAAGATCAATAAAGAGAAGGAGGACTAGTGAGCATTCCTTCTTCAGATCACATCTCCACATAAAAGTGAAATTAGAATGAACACTATCATATGAATGAGAAGGATTCTCTCCTTCCTATATATATGTGATATGTAAAGGAGGCCAAAAATACAATGTAGGCCTAAGCCCTTATAAGAAACCTATAATAAATTTATGTAAGCCAACACATGTGAAGTGCTCTAGTCCAAGGTTACACATGTCATGCTCCAAGATAATGTCCTCCACAATAAGGGCTCCATGCTGATGTAGCTACACAATAGGCTTCCACACCTCTTCATCACAAGCCAACATAGACTCCATAATTCCTCCTAAGTTATGTACTCCACTGGGTACATTGCCCCTGCAGGAACACTGTTGTAGCCTAAACATCTTCGAGCCAATTACAAGTCTCCATTTAAGAATCCAAGATACCCCATGCTACTTAGGGCTTGATGCCCTCCTCCAAGATGCAAAATTACCCTCCTCCTAAGTAGGGTGTTCTCCTAGCAAATGGACCTCTTCATGCGGCCACACTAAAAGACATCCACCAAGTCATCAAGAGAACTCCAATACCTTAGGGAAGAAAACCAAGAAGCACCTAGTCGAGGTCAAACAAACATTGAGCAAGCTATCTCCAATGTGCAAATCCATCGAGAACCATCTCCATTGCACCAATCCATCTAAGAGCATCTAAGGATTGAATATACACCATGCACCCCACATCTCATGAAGCACCTCGAAACATGGTGTAAAGACTTTCAAAGTAACCCAAAAGATAACAATACATGTACACATATACACTTTAACATAAAGGAATAAATATTTGAATCTTGCATCTCTTTAAAAATACACATTTTAGTAATTGTTCATATCTAACTTCCATATTTTTGTTAAAAGGGTTTAATTTGGGTTGTTAAAGAGAGAAGTTGTTATCATCTATATAGGTTCAAATTCCATTTGTGACATGTTTACCCCTTATAAAGCTATTTGGATTGACAATGTGTCAACAATCTCATTCTTGCTTATATGTAAAAAGAAAACAAAAAGAGTTTGTCTCTTTAAAAAAAAGCAACATGCTTCTTTAAATTTTTTTTATAAGATAAGTGAAATGGAATCTTAAAATATAGAGAAGACAATAAAACAAGCCATATAGTTATGTATGAATATATTTGATATATCACACATTGGCTACATTTTTTAATAATTTGTTTTAATGAATCTAATTGTTCCATTTAATTTAATATCACGAAGAACTATATTTACGCATGCAATTTTTTAATAAGGTGGGTGTATTGGAATCTTGGGATATGGATGAGACAGCAACAACACGTCCATAATGATAAGAGATACCCATAAAATAATGGAATGCTAACAAACAATAGTCCAAATGAACAACTTCACATCCAAAATTAAATTAAAATAGGAAAGAAAAAGAAGATTCTACTGAGACCACTAACTTCACATATCATTCTATTGTTTTTTATAAAAATAATAAACAATGATATTATTAGGGTAATGGAATGTTGACAAACAATAGTTCAAATGAAAAACTCCACATCAAAATTAAAAGAACAAGAAGATTCCACTCAAATCACTAACTTTATATATCTATCATTCTTTATTTGAAAAACTCCACATCAAAATTAAAAGAACAAGAAGATTCCACTCAAATCACTAACTTTATATATCTATCATTCTTTTTTATATAAAATTTTAATGTAACAATATTATATATATAAAAATATTATATATATAAAAATCAATAGTAATAAGTAATTTTTTTAAGAATGTTTATTTCAAAAATTTTGAACAAATAAATAAAATTCTAATACAAATTAAGTAGTTTCTTATTTTTCTTTTTTAAGATCGATAAATCAAAATTGATCTAAATAGACTAATGCTAACTATCATCATCATATAACCTCTGGACCAATAATCTCGAGGCTCGAATGGATGAAATGTGGTCAAAGTTATGGAAAATGAATCCCTAGCCAAAGGTTGCCACCTTCATATGGCTTGTCACTCATAAGAAAATCTTGACAAGCGGAAATAATATCAGAAAATGTGGAGTAATAGGCCTGTCGCAATGCACCATGTGCTATCAGAATGAGGAATCCCTAGACCACCTTCTCGACTCCTATCCCTATGCTTCCACCTTATGGGACAAAGGAGCATCAATCTTCAGAAGATCCAATCGACATAGAGGAAACCCTACCCTGACTATCAAGGACTGGGACCTTCTGGCTTTCTCGAACCACAATGTTATTTGGACCTACTTTCCGGGGTTCATGATGTGGGAAATCTGGAAAGAACGAAACGGGAGGATCTTCCAAGACTTAAGCTCTTCTCCAAAACATATATGGGAAAAGATCGAGAGGTCCATTCAGGAAACCACTAGAGTCACACTTTGGAGTGACAAAGATTTGGACACTAATGAGATGTAGCGTAGAATTCTAATAAAATGGGGCGTAAGCAAAGCCAATCAAGGTAGCAACCGAAAGGAGGCAAAGCATACCAATCCGAACAACTCCGACCACTGGACGCCCCCCCCGCTAAGGTCATTCAAATTAAACTTCGATGGAGCCTCGAAAGGCAATATGGGTCTAGGAGGGTTCGAAGGTGTTATTCAAAATTCGAAAGGTGAAATTCTGCAAGTGTATATGGGAGGTATAGGCAAAGACACCAACAATGCGATAGAAATGGACGGTCTCCTTGCTAGTCTAAACTTGGTCATCCAACATGGACTAATGCCAACATCCATCGAAGGAGACTCCCGCTTAATCATCCAGATGGTGTGAAACCTCCAGAATGGGAAAACAAATTCCACGGTGACAGGCAGTTGGAGGCTCGTCCACAGAGTGGAAAAAATGGCTATGTTAACTAAAAACTCCCACGCGTGGTCCTTTATCCATGTGCACAGGAATGTGAATAAGGTTGCGGATTTCATGGCAAATATAGGAGTGGCAGGAGAACATCGCCCCCGTGCTGGCCAGTTGACTGACTTCACGGATTTGGAATGGACCCCCAATTGCGCCCAACTGGCGGTGGAAGACAAACGAGTGAGGCAAGAAGGAAGGAATGACATGGGGATCTCCATCAATTCTCACAGAAGGCCACATACAGAGCAACCGAATGACAGATGGAATGGGAATAATCCCCCTCGTGCGGAAAACGAGAATACGAGCCGATTTAACCTCCGCAATCATGAATCTCTAAGGTACCCTGTAAACTATTACGAACGGAGCATACGATTGATCCCGAGTACAGAGGATGACCTCGATAATTCCACTGCTTGCATAAGGTCTAATGCAGGAAGAAATCACGTGAATGAATGCTCCTAATGTCACCATTATAACGACATTTACGGGAGGCAAGAAGGTAACTACTATAAGAAGTAGGGAGAAGCTCGTGCTTTTATGCATGCATCTTGGTTTCCTCCTATCTGTTAGAGTAGGTTTAGACAGTGGTAATATTGCTAGCAAGGAAAGGTTCTGTAGACAACTGTTTCGCACCAGGATGGCTCCTAGGAAGCAAAAGGGGAAAAAAGCCTTACGTGACCCAAAGAAGGGAAAAACTCCAATTAAGAAGGAGCGGAGGAAAGCCCTCAAAGCTGCAGGGTTCTTCCGGGACCATATCCCTGCAGTTATGAAGGAGGAAATCGAGAGAGTGGAAAAAGATCTTTGGGAAAGGGTTGAAGCCATGACTACGGGTGATTTAAGGGAGGAAGTTGGAAAATGGGCCCTGAATCCTAGTACTATGGTGGGCCACCTCTCGGCTTATGACAGGACGATGGCCTCCTTTTGGGTTATGAAAGGGCTCATGGAACACGTTCTCATGTAGCAGGAAAACAAGGCTGCTGGTGATGAAGAACCGACCCACGCCTGGAAAGCCCATTATCAAGATTGCAAGCTCATGCACCACAAAACCGACCTCATAGTTGGAAAAGTTGGTATATCGCTCCATCCTGCTTCTGTGTCATCCATGGGACTGGCGCGATGAGCGTTTAAGTTTTGGACGATGATGCAGATCCCTGTCAACCCGTGCACGCTGCCCCCTCTACCAATCTGGACCAAAGGTGACATCAGGCATATAATGCCTTCCTCGGGTGCTTTTTGTTCCATATTGTTTTGGTAGTTATGTTACCTCGGATGTTATGTCAACTCTTTCTTCTAGTTTCATTTTCTATTCTGGCACTGTATGCCACGACAAATATATAAGTCCCACAGCTCTGCAGATGGTGTCTTTTTGGTTTAGCAATAGGTAGAAGTCAAGTGATAGTCTGCGTTTTTATTGGCATTTTGCTTTTGATATGTTGAAGCTTTGTAATCACAGTCATGTCTAAGTAGGAGGAACAAAAAATATCGGTTGGCCTGTGAGTTTACACACTGGCCATACCACTGGTTTTGAATATATGTATCTATGCTTTAGTAATACAATTTCTTACTTTACAAAAAACTATCATCATCATATAAAAATAAAGTACAAAATTCAGAGTTACCATGCATTTAAGGTTTACATCTTGAACAATAAAGTAAATAAAAAAAATATGATAATTATTATTAGCAAATTTTTAGTACAATCAAACAAAAAAATTAAGAATTTATATTCAAATTCAAACCTACATTTAACAAATAATATATATATTTTTAATAAAAATAATTAAATATAACATAGAGATTGATCACATTTGACTTATTCTTTGTTCTTTTAGTTTTAAATTATATATCATTCTTTGTATCTTGATTGGGTAAATTTGAAAAACACAAGAATAAACTTCAATTACCACCTTGAATAACATTAGAGAACCTAAAGGATTGAGTGTTGAGGGGAAAGACCTCATTCTCATGGAGGGTGATTTGTTAACTCATTATGACTAGTCAACAACCACTTGTCTTGGTACAACACGCATTACGCGTTTTCTATATAGAGGTTTTCAAAATTGATTGTGGTTTAGGTTTTCTTGAGTCCCGTGAAAGTGTATGATGAATTTGACATAGTAGATGTATTATTTAATTTTAAGAAAATTTATATCATTTTTTCAAAATATATTATCATTTTATTTATTTATTAAAAAAATAAAAAAATAAGTTTATTAAGAAAACAAATTTTGATAATAAAAATAAAAAATTTAAATTTTTAAGGCAAATATTTTGGTGTTTGTTAATTATAATAGGAACATTAGTGAAGTACACAATAAAGATAATTTGCTTGGAAAAGTCACATCTAAACGTTATTCATGAACTTTAAAATTTTCAACTATTTTACTAAATTAAAACTAAAAATAACATGCATTAACATTCATAGTGAAAAAAAATAGTAAAAAACCAAAGAAAATAATGTATTAACATTTAGTTGGTTATCTCATTCTTACACTTTGGAAAATCTATCTCATAATTTCTTTATATGTAAACACATTTAAATTCCAAAACTATATGTAAACACATTTAAATTGAACAAAATTGTAAAATTTTAACATTTCTTACAAGTCATTTTTAACATGAACATTATCAAACTTAATCAACAAGTATATTGTTTTAAGCCACTCCATCTCAACTACTAAATAAACTTATATACAATTAATGTTTTTAAATACATATATTTTTACATCTTATTGATGAGAAGAAGAGTAATAATGTGGAAAAAAATTGACCAAAAAATATACCATCATATAAATAATGATTACAAGTTAATAATATTTCTAAAAGTATGACATGAAAAATCTCTACCTTCATATCAATAACATTTGCAAATTAAACATATCCATAAAATATAACACCAAAACTTTCGATAAAATCCCCTCAAAAATATTAGATTAATAAAAAAAACCAAAATCAATTACCTCATCTTTTCCAAAACCATATGTAAAAAAACATATAAATTAGAAGGAAAAAACTAAAATTGTAACATTAACTACAACCCATCTTCAATATACACCCCATCAAATTCTATAAGAACACTCCATCTCAACCACTAGAGTAAACTTAACAAAGTTTTGTACACTTATCATATTAAGATATTTGCAATATCATATAAATAACATTAACAAACAAAAAAAATTGACCCACAAAATATGCTAATGTAACATCATATAAATAACAATTACAAATTAAAAATAACCCACAATATATATGCCCAATCTTGTAACATCATATAAATAATTACAATCACAAATTAAAAATAACCATAAATTATAACATTGAAACTCTATAACATCATATAAATAACATTCATAAATTAAAAATATCCACAAAATATAACACTATAACACTCCATAAAATTAATAAAAATAATATTTCAGTAAAATATTATACACCCAAAAACTTATAAAGTAAAATTAACTGGCTCGTCTTTAAACTTATCACAAAACATTGCAACATTACATCTATGAATGTGAACAAAATTCTATCATAAAAAAAATGTCAATGTAATAAATAACTTATTAAATAAAAAATCACTTGACCCACACAACATGAAATCCAACGAGAAGGGACCCAACGTGACTAAAGTATGAATTCCATCTCGAATAATTCATATTCCACGGTTAATATTTTATATCAAATAATAATAATAAATTTTCTTGCTCGTGAAGAAAATTTGCATGCGCTGTAGGGATTGATGATTGTGAAACAGTTTCGTGAAACTTTGATGGTTAGGGACATCTTTGATTTTAGTTATCATAATTGTGATAAGGTAAAACTTATTTTAAGATTGTGATATTTTATTAGATGTTAGTGATTATTATTATTATGATTTTTTTATTATTATTAAAGGTGCAAAATGTTTTTGGATGGATAAAAGTTTAAGATAAAAAAAAATTATATCACAAAAAATTGAATACTTTTCAATAATTAATAGATTCAGATTTAAAGAGGGGCCATGGCGACTCTTCAGGGGTTTGAGTGGTGGCCTGTCCCATGCCCAACAGAGAGTTAGAAGGGAGGTGATGGCCTTCGAACTCAATTTCCCTCCGGCAATCCAGTAGGAAATTCATGGTGTCAAACAATATTAGTGGCAACAACTTAATAAAGAAACTCTGGTGGGGGAGCGCAAACATATGGAAAACTGGATCAGTGACCCGGGAAACACAGTTAGGCGATTCAGTCTGTATGAGTGCTCTGTTGCTCTCTATTGGATGATGAAGAATTTGGTTGGTTATGCAATCCGAGACAGACAGGAGCTCAGGTATGAAAGCGTTCATTTGATTATGGGGCAACACATCTTGGATGAATCTCGGGCTATGAACTGGAAGTTGGACTTTCTCCTCCAAGCGATGGAGCTTCGGCCTCCTCCTTTTCCGTCTTCTTCCTCTAGCTATCCCCCCCAGGATGTTCTTCTGTTGCTCCTTTCATTATCCTGTAGTGTTATGGCATGCGGATGTCATCCTTTTTTGTTTTTGTTTGTGATCTAGATCTTGGGGGCTGAGACCCGAAAGACTTGAATGCCGATAGAGGAGGAGAAGAGATAGCTTCAAAATTGAAGCGAACAATGAACCAGCTGTGAGAAAGACAAAGTAGTGAGATCTGGGCCATGAATAACATAGATGGACAAACATAGAATAAATATGCCACATGGAGGGGTGAGCCTCAAAGAGGGTTCTTTGCGCCTCACATCTCAAACTATACTAAGAAAGACACTCAGAACCAATACCCAAATAATAACTCAATAAAATAAGAGAAATGTAGGATAGAAACCAAATGAGTAACTTGTTATCATGAGAAGGCTTGCTAGGCCTTTATATAGCATTATTACAATGTGTCTTGAGGCCATACCACGGGCCAAAACCATGTGCTACCAAATACCATGGACATGAGAAGGTGGCCTCTCCATTTAATGCTTTTATGATAAATGGGAGAGGGTGGCCTCTCCATTTAATGCTTTTATGGCTTATACATCCGAATTTAGACCATATCCCCCCTAAAATTCGGATCAGTTTGCGTTCTGCAAAATGGTCTAGTCTTTAGTCTTGATGTTAGGCTCTGTCCTGAAGATGGTAATCATGTTTCTTGCGCAAGGTGGTGATCAAAATGATATGTTGATAGTCTTTTATTCTGGCCTGCGTGCCTGTTTGAAGAGATTTCCTTGTCGGGTGGTTAAGGTTTGTTGGTTAGCTGTTAGGTTTGCATCTCTAAGGTTTACAATGTAAGGTCTAATATGAAGAACTGAAGGAATTCCTTTGTCTTGTGGTCATGGTCTATATGATAGCTGTAAGGGTCTACATCTATAAGGTTTATGTTCTATGGTCTAGTTTGATGAACAAGTAGTGGACTTTGGCCACCTTGTTCCTTTGTGTAATACCTCTTTTTTCACTATAATACAAAATCTTCTTACTTACAAAAAAAAAATCCCAGATTTAAGATGAATTTATATTAATATATTTATAAATGTATGTATTCAACCTTTTGATTAACTAACTTTTAAAATTAAAATTTAATTATGATTATTATTTTTTAAGATTTTGTTATTTGTAATTTCTATAATCGTAACATTTTTCAATCATACGGTCTATTCCGTTGAGACATTATGACTCACTAACGATTTGCTTTACGTATCATCCACGATATGTGGAGAAGTTTGCTGAAATTTTCCATATATGTATTAACTTTCCTTAATTCCTTCATATAATAATTGATTCCTTCATATAATAACATCCTTCATTGAAACTCTAAATAAAATTAAAATACAATTTATCTACTAATACCCACCCAAACAAATAATGTAACAATTTCGCTATTTTCTGCTGAAAAAAAACCAATTTCGCTATTAAAATAACATTATTTTGAATTATTAAAATCATTCCATTTGACTAACCGTCATAAGTGATGGGAAAGTCATTAAAACGGTCAGATTGACGTCCTGCCGTTTGACTTAGACGGCCTGATGACGGAGCAGCATAAGACGCTTACAACGAGTGAAGTCTCCGTGTGTTAACGAGATGATACGCGTTATCGGCCGATAATGGCGGCATACGGAATCCACAAAACCCTAACAAGAGACCATTTTGTACTGCACGGTGGGTAAATCCGACGCCACTTTTGAACTCAGAGGCTTCAAATTCTTTAGACAGTAAAAAAAATAAGGAAATAATGAGGTAAGTAAGGCATTTTTGTCAATGTCTGCAGCTTCTTTCATGTCTTTGCATATAAATAGCCTGTTTGCAGCCTTTCCGTGAAAATTCATGTGGAAGCTGAAGAATCTAAAGACACACGGCTGTCCGTTTGGACGAACATTTGGTGTGATTTTTCATAGTCAAAGTTGCCTTTTTTTTCCACAATTTTGATTATTGTGAAAGCAGAAGAGGTTAAGACATACGGCTGTTTACATGGAATTTTCTTGCAATTTTGACTGTGATTTTTGTCAAATTACTGGTGCACTTTTCATTTTCACGTAGAAGCTGAAGAGATTCAAAGCAGACAGCTCTTTGAATGAATTCTTTGCGTGATTCTCATCGTCAAATTTGACGGATTTTGTTTAGTGTTTGAAGCAAATTTCATCTTCGTGTTGTAGCCAAAGAGCCTCAAAACATATGGTTGTTTGAATGATCTTTTTCCGTGTGAACATCGAAGGATTCTGTTTGGCTTTGGGCGCAGTTGTCATTTTCATGTCGAAGCCGAAGCGTTCGAATGCACACCGCTGTTTGCATGAGTCTTTCCCGCAAATTTCACAGTCAAATTTGAAGGAATTTGTGTAAGTTTTGGTGCAATTTCACTGTCAAAGTTAAGGATTTGTAAGGCTTTATTGGTTAATGTTTGAAAAGAGTAAAATAATTTAGCATCTTTATTTTTTTCAAGAGTTGAATTTCATTCTTGCAAGAAGGTAGAAGTCGATTGATTTTGATAAGTTCTTTCGGAGCTGCTGTGTAATTATTGTAGATCTGAGATGTTCCTTTTGCTTCAATCCGTTCTTTGTGGAGTTTGAAAGCATGCATTTAATCGTATTTTGCAGCTATTCAGTGGTGAAGGTTTCCGAAGCGGTGAAATGAGAGCCTGCGGAGTTATTCTGATCCGCAGTATTGATAATCTCGCTCAAACTTGAGCCGTTGGACTCATGGAGAATTCGTGCACGCAATCAGTTGCTTCTTTGACGTGGAAGAAATCATATCATTCCGTCACGCGGCCGTCAATTACCGGCTCTGCTTCGTCAGTCGAAGCCTAAGCAATTTAAATGGAGTTCTCAGGTATGAGGTACTCGAATACGCGAAAATGTCGCGGTTATCTTCTCTGATGGGCGGAGACGATAAAGATTAAAGAATTGATTGCGGAGAAAAGGCCCGTGAAACTGCCATCTGCAGCAAGAAGAAAACAGACAGAGGAACCGTTCTTGATCAGGGTTAACGGTTCACGCTCGCCTCTAAAAGGATGAATTTCATCAGTTCCCAGTTCCCTGCATTCAAAGGTTCACATTCAATGGAATTCACAAGGATTGCAGTTTCTTTAGTGCTGATTCTGTGCAATCTTGCCGGACGAGCTTCGGCCAACGATTCTGATATCATAAAAAATGCTTTCTCGAGTGTCTCGGGATTCAATTTCTCGGACTTGTGCAGGAACAACAGCGGCTGTGACGCCATCTCATCAATTAAATTAAATTCTCGGAACCTGTCAGGAGTTGTGAATTGGCGAGTGTTCTCTGGATTAGTTCATCTGAAAACCCTTGACCTCTCAAACAATTCCCTTACAGGAAATATAAAGGACGACCTATGGACGATGCACAATCTGACAAACTTGAATTTGGGGATGAATGAATTCGGCGGAAGCCTGAACTTTAACTGGACCATAGTCAATCGTTCACGATTCTCAGCTTTACAGACTCTGAATCTCTCTTCCAACCGATTGCATACATTCGACAACACTCTGAATCTCTCTGGCTTCAGAAATCTCAGAGTCGTGGACTTGTCCCACAACCAGATTTCTGGTAACAAGGTACTTGCTGAACTCTTCAATTTGGAAAACCTCAACAGAATTTCTCTGGCTGGAAATAGCTTGCTTACAATACCGTTGTTATCAAAGAATTCGAGCAGGGTTGAATATCTAGATCTCTCCTACAGCAATCTCACTGGAACCATCTCTTCTCTGCCTGGCCTTAGTTCTTTACGTTATCTTGATCTCTCCCATAATAATCTATCTGGGTTGTTCCCAATTGATGTCCAAAAGCTGCAATTCCTCAACATTTCTTTCAATAACTTCTCGGGAAGCGCCAATGAAGAGGACGTTAGGAAATTTGGTCCCGCGGCCTTCAATAATTCTGGACTCTGTAACAATGCACTCAAAACCCCCTGTTCGAACAATGCCCAATCCGTCCCTCCCTTGTCTTCCCCTCTTCCGCATTATATGGTATCCCATTCGTCGAGGAAAGTAACAATAACAATAGCAGGAATTGTATCAGTCGCTGCAGTCACAGTGGTTGCCATGGCATTCTTCTTGCTTTGCTTCTTTAGAAGACGAAGAATCCAAGCTAAGAAGAAATGGGTTGTCCCAAAGCCTCCATTTACTTGGAAAACCGACAGATCCATAACCGAATCGGGGCCATTCTCGTTCGAGACAGATTCTGGTACATGGGTTGCTGACATCAAGGACTCAACCTCGGCTCCAGTAATCATTTTTGAAAAGCCCCTGCTAGACCTTACCTTCTCTGATCTCCTAGCCTTAACTTCCCATTTCAGCAAAGAATCCCAGCTTGCTGAAGGACAAAACGGTCCCGTTTACAGAGCCATATTACCGGGAGAAATCCATGTAGCAATCAAGGTTTTAGAGCCGGCAAAGGATCTAAATGCAGAGGAAGCTGTCACAAAGCTGGATGCATTGGGTCGTCTCAAGCATCCCAGCATTTTGCCTCTTTTGGGGTACTGCATTGCAGGGAAAGAAAAATTGCTAATATATGAATTTATGCAAAATGGCGACCTCCATCAATGGCTTCATGAGCTTCCTGGAATGCAGCCCAATACACACGACTGGAGCATGGACACATGGGAGGAGCAGCAGACCGAAGGAGCTGCAGTTTCCGGGGAACGCATGGGCTGGATTACCAGGCACAAAATAGCTCTAGGAATCGCCAGAGCGCTTGCATTTCTCCACCATGGGGCATCGTCGCCGATTCTTCATGGAGGCCTGACACCATTTAATGTGCTGTTAGATGACAATTTTGAACCCCGCTTGGCTGAATCTGGGATCAGAGACCTTTTAAAAGTATCAGCCCGCCCTGAAATCCTCAATTCTGTATATATTGCTCCTGAATCCGTTCACACTCTTGATGAATGTGCTAAGGCTGATGTATATAGTTTTGGTGTTGTGTTATTAGAACTGGTCACGGGCAGAAAGGCTTCTGATGGTGGTTTTCCTGATGGGTTCAATGGGAATTTGGTTGGCTGGGTTCGTTTTCTGATGAAAGAAAAGCATGGCGTTAGTGCACTGGACCCAAGACTGTCCAATGCTGCTCCTACAACCCAAATGCTGGATGCTTTGAGAATTGGGTATCTTTGCACTGCAGAGTCGCCCTCCAAGCGTCCCTCTATGCAGCAGGTGGTTGGTCTTTTGAAAGACATCCGAACAGACCCAGTCCAGACCTGATTTGTTTCAGCTTATTGCATAATCTCTATCAGAAAGAGGCTACCATTTATTGCAATGGGTTGGGCGCTTTTGCCAACTTGTATGTATTCCAGTTACAGTTATTATTTTGCTGAGAATGGCTACAGTTGGCATTCAAAATATGATTCTTATTCCCGACTGATGAAAAATTGGTTATGGCTCTGGATTGGGATTATGTATTCGTTTACAGGAGATCCAACGACAGACAATAATGTTTTTAATATTGGTTTGCTGAAAGCAATGGCAGAATTGAAAATCGAGCTCAAGGTTCCTTCATTCCAAGTATCTGTACTTCTTATAATACTAAGGATATGCACAAACTATGTTCTTGTAAAAGGAAGAACGTACAAAAGCTATATCAGACCAATGGTTTCCGTCGATTGATCTAGAAGAGTCGATCTTGCTGCAACCTTGGAAAGGTATTGTTTTTATGTTGAATGCTGGGAATTTATTGTATGGGTTTAGATGTCAAGGCTTCCGTGTTTATGTTTATATATGTATGCATCCGCGCACAAAGATTTTATCATGCCATACAAATTACACCCAGTTTACTTAGTACAGGCAAGTGGCCGATGATTAAAAATAAGACACAAATGTTGAGAGAAGAGAGGTTCATTCTGCAGTCTGCAGTTTGGGTAAGGGTGATCATCAACTCTTGTGTGTGTTTCTCTGTAACATCACATTGTCTCTGAATGACACATTTGCTGCTATAATTATGAAGGTTAGCATAGATTCATTTAAACTAGGATACGATATATATGAACTTAATATATGCAACCTTGAGCTTCGCAACTTCAGCTGGTTCAACTGTCTTCCAAATTCAAGTTTAAATGGACATGTGCAGCTTGTATTCTCAGTTGAGTATGTTGATTGTTTTGCTAATTTAACACACAAGCGTGATTCTTGTTTTTATGGTTCAATCTACGATTCTCTGTTTCTGGTTTCTTAGTTTTGTGAAAATCCCCTTTTTCAGCGTTGAGAAGTCCCTTGCCATGAGAGTTGTGATACTCTCCTTGCAAGTGTGGTTGAGGCAGCTACCTAGATTTCCTTCTTAGTTCTGCCACCACTTCGTGAAAATATATGAGATTGTTTAAATAAGCTTATTTGAATTGTTTTTGTCTCTTAAAACGTTTTTATCTCTATATTTCAAGAATACTTTTAGGACGGCTTTCTGAAAATCTATTATAAGAGTTTTTTTGAATTGCTGTTAATCTTTACAAAATGTTGAGTGTATATTGCTTTTTATTTGGTTTGTAACTATAACAAATTTTGCGCTGACCTTCAAAGCCCAGAAACAAACAATTCTGCCTCATATAAAAAGTATCAATCTGCCTCATATCAAAAGTATCAATACTCTCCAGTGGACCAGAAGGAAATATTTCCAGCAAAGATAAGAAACCATAAAACAAGATGCCTGACAAGTAAAGCTACATTTCTGCCCTCGTATTAAAAGAATAACACTCTCTGTTTGCCCATATGGGAATGTTTCCATAAAAAAAAAAAATTAAGAAACCGAGATGCCTACCAAGTAAAGTTACAATTCTGCCCTCATATAAAAAGAATCAACGCTCTCCATTGGCACATATAGGAACGCTTTTTTAAGAAATATGCATTAATTGCCTTTTATTTTCAACCTGGGGACCATCAAAATGTTGTTTTCAAACATTTCTGTGTAGTTTGTTGAACAAAAAGAAATAGGGTTGGTTACATTTATTTGAGTACGATAATAGTGCTTCTTTCTTTTGTCGGAATGGGTTCCACTAACAGGGGAGTTCCCAAAGTGGTCTCAGGTAGGCGTTATTATATGAAACTATAAATGATTATATTCATTAAACTTTGATTATATTCATTAAACTTTGGAGTTCTTTCTCATTTAATAAATTGCATATAAGGCACTGTTCCCACTTTGAAGGATCGTTAGGATGTCCATTTGAAACAACACTTTCTAAATTCAAAGTGCAGAGGTTTTAGAGTGAAGCTCAGTTTTGCACGGAAGGTGGGAAAGTGATGACTACAAAGCTGTGAAGGTTGGTGTATTGAATGATAACTGAGAGGTCCGTGCACTAAACTTGCAATTCAGACTTTTTTTTCTTGAATTCGTATAAAGTTAGTGCTTTCATGGATGGTTACCGTTCTCACATTTCTGCAGCTTTTTCTAATGATATATGATGGCGTATACGTGTCGTTACAGATTACATCATTGCTTTGAGCCCCCCTACTGTTATTCCAGTAGCAGAAATGTTCACCACGAGGGGTACCTAAGGTTTTCTTTTAAGTTTTTCAATATACAATTCAAATAATGTCAGTATGGTATCCTATGCGAATAATGACTGTATTGCTTTTTTTTCTTTTCGGGTGGACCTCGGTTTTTATCTAATGTAGTCAGCCATTGGAATTAGCATTGTAGGTTATCTTCATATTCCAAACATTGCTTCAAATGTTTGGGTATCAATGCCATCAGCTTTTGTCATCGGGTGGCATTGTAAGGCACCTTCATATTCCAAGCATTGCTTATTAAAATGTTTGGGTATCAATACCATCAGCTTTTGTCTCCGTGTGGGCGCTGCTTTATTAAGTGTAATTTTTTCTTCTTATTCTCTTTTATTTATTGTAGGTTTATTTCTTTCTTCTTTTTCACTTTTATTTATTAGAGATGTTTTTACCAGATGTAACTTATGTAATAAATGTTGTATGGATGGAGATATACATTTTTAGATTTAAAGATGTATATCTTAGTATATAGAATATTTATTAATTTCTTGGGTGTATATTGTTTGATAATGTTTATGTTAATTACTTATTTTTGTTGCATTAATGACACATTTTTAGATTTAAAGATGTATATTTTAACATATAGAATATTTATTAATTTCTTGGGTCTATATTGTTTGGTAATGTTTATGTTAATTACTTGTTTTTATTGCATTAATGACTTGTAGTGTAATGTGTACATGTTGCTTCCTTTTTTTTTATGGTTAAGAAGTTAACATCCACAATTAGACCATTACAAGGAAGATCATTTACTTTAGATTATTTGTTGTGTTGTTAGAACATTCTATAATGTAATAATAATGTCGCTCCTTAGCCCAAGGGGTTAGTTTTACCAGTTATTACTAATATCGTTGGGCATTTGACTAGTTCCTTGTTGGTGTAGGTGCCCCTTTTCAATTCTCTAGGTGAGGTGCACTAGTTTATGTTGATGGTTTACAAGGGATACCATCCTCGATTGTGGGGAAGCATCCCTTGGATTTCCCCACTAGGATTCCTTAACAAAAGAAAAAAAACATTGCTCCTTATTTTCTCTTTGGGTTTGACTCATTTAATTTAGGATTACACTTTATGCTCTTGTAGATTACTTTGTACTATAATTCTCAAATGTTGTTGGATCCCCATTGGTTTTTTCTCTATCATCCCATTGCTTTCAGAGGTGTTGTCATTGTTGTTCATAGCCTTCAGTTGCTAGTTTGGGTCTTCTGTTTTTGACTTTGGGTTTGGAGGAAGTGTTGTCATTGTTGTTCATAGCCTTCACTTGCTAGTTTTGGTCTTCCCTCTTTGACTTTGGGTTTGGAGGTCGCATCTCAAGGTGGTTTGGAGCATCCCTCTCTTCACACTTTGGATTGGTCTTCTTTGCATCCTTTCACCTCAAGAGTAGACTTTGGAAATCAACTTGTGAGGTAGGGGGTTTCCTTTTACTGAGGGAACATAGGTATCATCTACTTTCATACTCTCATTTATGATGCCCCGCGGAGCGGGATATATAGTGATCAGTCGGAGCAATTAGTCTCGACTGTACGCTATCTAAAATTTTGCAAAATGCAAAGTTTTTCTAAGTCTGGAAAAATATTTTATTAAATGAAAAATTCTAAAATTTATTATTTGAATTTTTATTGGTAGTTGAACGTTGATGTCTACCTTGGAGTTTGGTTCCTAAGACTCAGCGGCTTACTGAGGTCATCATTGTACATATAACATTCAATTCTTCCCACAACAACATTAAGGGAGCGAATTCTCGTGTTCACTGCACCCCCGTCCCCCTTAGGTTGATGAATGGTTTTAGTTTTAGCCTTGCTACCCCATAAAAGCTACCAAACCAAGCAATCATGTCGACACAAATTCTTCAATTATGCAATTAATTAATGTAAGCATCTTGAATGGAAATTCATAAATCCCCCCCAAAAATTTGCAGTATTATATGTCTGTGTAACTGTAGGATACATAAATTCATAATTAATTCCAATTTTTTTTTGTGTGTAGCTGTAGATATTAATCTAATACAAGGAAACCGATCTTTGAAACCCTTATGAACACTTGGACTCAAGCTCCCATCTGAATTTGCTATTTGTGCAAATTTGGTTTGGCTTTATTTTTTAAACCTATGATGTCATAGCAATAGTGATGACCCCTTCTATAAAATTATAACGATGCCTTCCAATGATATGTTGTGCCTCGTGCCTGGTGTCTCTCATTGATGAGGCCTGTTATTCACAGTCCGCTTTCTTCATGTGCCAAATCGGCACCTCCGTTGTTGAGTACCGTGCTAGGGTTTCGAGCTCTCTTTTCTCTTAGCATGCTTCGTTTGGCAACTTTTTCCCTCCTAGTTGTTGCTTGGGGATTGTTAAATTTATAGCATCATGATTCATTCTCCAAGTCAATCTTGTGTGCCAGGATTGAGCTTCGTGTGTCAAGGTAGTGCCTTAGGGAGCTTGAGTTGGACTCAAGAAACTTGGAGTAGATTCTTGAGTTGTACTCAAGAATGACTAAGCCTTATGTGTAAAGGTTAAGCCTCATGTGTTGAGGTAAGTGCTTTGTATGCCAAAGTGATGATGTTGTATAGTCTTACTTGTCAAGGCTAAGGTCTTATGTGTCAAGACAGATCCTCATGTGTTGAGGTGGTGCCTCATGTGTTGAGGTAATGCTTTGCATGTTGAAGCATGAATGGTGTGTGATGTACTAGTAACCATGGTTGAGCTATCTAGAGACTGGCCACCTCTAGAGTGGCCACATCTAGAGTGGCCACCTCTAGAGTGAATTACTTTAGAATATGACCACTTGGAACGGTAATAGAACAAGATGATCACATCATTGGAAAAATCTCCTTAATATATTTGATACAATAGATAAATTAAAGTTGGCACATGTGGACCATGTAGATAAGACAAGAGATAAAGATAAGACGTGATAAGATAAGGGAGAACTCGATTTGCTCAGTAATGATAAAGACTTCAGGTAAATAAGAGAACTCGAATTGTTAAACTTCAGTGATGATAACAAGAAAGACTTCAGTTAATTAAAGGATAATTCAAATTGTTCACTTCAATGATGTTATTAAGGACTTCAGTTAAAAGAGTTAACTAAGTGTTAATAAAGAAGATCTAGCTAACTAAAGTGTTTTACATGTCAACACTTGAGTTAAACTAAAAGATGACACTTAAGTTGAACTAAAAGACATCACTTTAGTTGCGACACTTGAGTTATGACACTTAAGTTACGACACTTGCATGACGACAATTGAGTTAGCCATCTAACTAGGTGATCTAGCATCCAGATGAGGGGTGAGTTCATCCTAAAGTTAGAAGATAAAAATAGAAGCCAAAGGATGAGAAGTTGGTATATATATGTTATGCAGGATTGATGAATTCGATGTGGGAGCGAATTCTCTTCTCTCTTGAAGGAAACTCGCTTTCTTTGTGCATGTGACCGAAATCAATGAATTGGTTTTGTGTAAGATATTATTTTGAGTTCTATTCTTCCATCTTCTCTCTTACTCTATGATTGCACCAGGGGTGCTTGGTATTTCTCTTCGATAAATGCACCGGGGGTGCTTGATGGAATCTGCTCATTGTAAAGGCATTCTGTGCTACCTATAAATATTCTAAGGAATATTTTGCTGGGGTTTTATCCCTCAAGTACTAGTAAATACTGTGTCTCATGTGAATGCTTATGCTTGTTGATTATTCATTTGATTTCAAGTACTTATATAATTCTGCATTAAGATAAAATTTAACATCGTATTAGAGCTCAGGGCGTGAATGAACTAAGTTTTGTAGTCAAGCTTGAGCCTACGTTGATCCTAAGTGGAAAAATTTGAGCAGAATAATTGAAGAATAATGGCTTCAATATCAGTAAGACCGGAAGACCGACTTGAAGGAACTTCGAACTTCAATACTTGGAAGGCCATGATTTTGAATATACTAGGAGAGCATGATCTGGATGGCTATGTATCTGGTGTTTTTGAAGAGTCTACTACTAATGCAGGGCGCACTAATTTCAAGAAGAATCAAGCCAAAGCAAAGAGAATCATTTATGATTCCGTGAAAGACAATTTGATGCCAATGATTACTCCATTGAAGACTGCAAAGGAATGCTTCAACACTTTGACAAATATTTATGAGAAGAAGGCTCCCAGTCAGAAGAGAGCATTGAAGAACAAACTTCGGAATCTAAAGACTGAGAAGGACGAAGCAATTGCTTCCTTCTTCACAAAGATCTCTCAAGTAGGATATCAACTCATGAGCATTGGTGTAACGGTTGATGACGATGATCTCATACAGACTACTGTCGACGGCCTTCCATCTTCATGGGAGACATTCTTGGCTGCAGTAAATGGTCGAGAAATGCAACCAAAATTTGAAAGACTGTGGCATGATTGCCTACAAGAAGAAGGGAGAATCCAGAGCAAATATACTTCCTCCAAAGAAGAGAACCTTGCTCTTGTGGCACAGATGAAGAGAGGAAATGAACCTTTTTATCATAAGAAGTTTCCTCATCAAAAGGAAAATGATTACAACAAGAACTTTGATAGGTCTAAATTTAAATGCTTCAATTGCAATAAGATGGGTCACTTTGCAAGAGACTATCGTGCAAAGCAAAGAGGAAAGTTCAAGGGCAGGTTTCATGCTTCTACTACTACAAACGATGAACCCACAAGAAATAATTCTTCTAATGATCAGGAGACAACGAAGGAGTACTATCTTGTCTCAGTCCTATCTGGATCCATTACCACTAGTCACTAAGACATGGTTCATGGATAGTGGTGCATCCAAGCATATGACTAGATTTAGGAGCACTATCTTAGATCTAAAGGAAGATAAGTTCTCCTATCAGGTGGAGCTTGGAGATAATATCAACTATTCAATCCAAGTAGTTGGATCCACTTCATTTCAGTTGAATTCAGGTGATGTACTCCATGTTGATGATATTATGTATGTTCCTAGTTTGAAGAAAAACCTACCGTCTGTTTTAGTTCTAGAATATAAAGGTTCCAGAGTAATCTTTGTGGACAACAAAGCGCTCTTGTGTCCTACGAATTCATAATTGAATTCTACAACTATGATTGGAGTTAGAGAGGGAGGTGTCTACAAAGTTCCTGGAAAGTTCATTATCGCCATGATCCATGACACCGTCAGTCCTTGTGAACTATGGCATATGAGGCTTGGTCATCTTCATTTCAAATTATTACTTGGCTTACATAAGATGGTAAAAGGTATGTCTATTTGAACATGATGTTATTTGTAGGGGTTGTTCGCTTGGTAAGAACATCAAGAAAATATTTCCAAACAATACTAAAAGATCTAAAGGGATCTTGGAATTGATCCATACAGATCTATGTGGTCCCATGTCTGCACCATCCTTAAGTGGTTATCTATACCATGTTCTTTTCATAAATGACTTCTCTTGCAAGTCGTGGATCTATTTTCTGAAGGCAAATAGTGAAACTTTCAACAAGTTTCAAGAGTTTAAAGCATTGGTTGAGAATCAAACTGAAAAGCACATTCGTGCTTTGAGATCTGATAATGGAGGAGAGTTTGAGTCTTAGGACTTTAATGACTTCTGCTGAGAGGTAGGAATAAAAAGATAGCCGACTGTACCTTACAACCCCCATCAGAATGGGGTTGATGAAAGAAAGAACAGAACAATTTGTGAGGATGCAAAAGCTGTGTGTGTGATGTCACGTCGCCACACCTTCCTGGTGACCTTCAGAGGCCATGGGGGACCTTGATACTTTTTTTTTCTTCCAAACCTTCCAATTCCTTCACATAGTCGCCATGATCTTCGACCCGCAATCTGCATGCGGATGTCAACAAATGGAACCCAATTTCAATTCCCACAGAAGACTTACCTTCCTGCAGTCCGCAATCCGCAATCTGCATTGTGAGATTCGGAAACACAGAAAGCGTAATCTTCTGCACCATAAAACTTCCCTTCCGCAATTCGCAATTCCGCATTGCGGAAATTGGAAGTGCGTAAATCAAAAACCACCTACTCGAAAGTTCTCCCCTCCCGCAATCCGTAATCCACATTGCAGAATGCGGGAATGCAGAAACTCAACTCGCGCTTCTAAGGAGAAATCACCTTTCGCATTTTGAAATCTGCAACCCGCTTGTGGATGCGAAAATGTGGAAGTCCATTCACGCCACTTCACTATCCGGTCCCCGACCTCTGCAACCTGCAATCTGCACTCTGCATTGCGGATGCGTAAAGGCTAGGTCCACAAACCCCTGCTCCCGCAAGCTTCTAGAGTAAACTTCTGAGTGACATAACTCCTCCATCCAAGGTCCAAATGGGACAAGGTTGGTACCATTGGAAATATCTTGGAGAGATCTATCCAATGGCACAATCCTCACCCACAACTGAGGTCTCTAACCTTGTCATTTTCTCATATGAAGTTTTTCCTATAACCCTTGCAACATGCCTTCAATCTCTCAACAAGGACCCTACATGTATCCCGCCATAACTTCTCCCTTAACCTGACCCACAGAGGGGTTCTGAAACACATGAGGGTTATCCCCTTCCTTTCCCAAGTCCAGGTGAGTTCAAACCATCCCTTTTAAGGGTGAATACAATGCATAATAAACACATATAATGGACTAAGTTAGCCAATCATATTAACAACCTACAGGGGTTAGCCATGCCTATCATTCACAAGGTTAATCAATACATCACTATACATAAGGTGCATGAAGTTAGGTCTAACCATTACACCTTTCACATGCCAGATTATAATGCCTTAAACTCATGCAATGGAATGAAGTATCTACATAGTCTAACTATTGATCAAAGTCATACAACATTCATTCAAAAACTTGAGCATCAACACATAATCATAACACATGAAACATCACAATTTACACCACAAGAACACTTATCTGTAAGTATTGAAGCTGCCCAAGCAATTGGCTAAGTGAAAGCAACGTTCCACCCAAACTTAGTTCTTTGTCCATCCTATACTCTTTCAGCTGAGAGACCACCCTCGAGCTGGGTTGTGTATCTACTAAGGAGGGCTAAGGACTCTCTCTCACAGTCAAGGTCTCATCCCCATGTTAAGCCAATCTGTAGTTGGGTTTATTGAGCATTCCAGGGCATATAAGTGCAAGGTCTCATATCCATGCTAAGACAACCTACTGTGGGTTTATCAAGCATATAAGGGCATACTTGTCATGCTAAGACAACCTGTAGTTGGGTTTATCGAGCATACAAGGGAATCAAAAAGGGTATTGCTAATCCAGTGAGCTCAACCACAGAGCTGCAGGCATCTCAACACTCAACAGACATGGCACCCACATTACCTACCTCACCCAATACAAGGAAGGCCCTCTTCTCTGCTGCACAATCCCTCAAGGCCCCTTCCCTTCTAGTGCTATTCAGGGTGGGCATAGAAAGGTCCAGTTTCTAGTTCTATGAGACTTTCATCCTTCACTGGGTTTATCAAGCAACCCCAACCCTTAATTGACCTTCTTTCTATGTTAAAACAACTGATGCTTATCCGAGCTGCGGAATAAGCTCTGTCCTGCAGTCTAACTCTCTGCAGACATAACATAGGTATTTTAATGGCTTCCTCAAGCTACTAACAATTTGTCATTCACCACAGGGTTTCCTTTCATGGGTTTCCCAAACCGATGAGACTTACACACAGTGTTTCTATGACAATCGACTCTGTGATTTTCGGCTTACACATGGATCGTGATTTTCACTTGTTTTCCTTCACGGCTGGGCTTAGCGTGTGCGTGAATGAATGCATGTCCCTTGCGTGAATCAAGCTCTGGGTCAACCACGGGATAGTCATTCGAATGCCGAATTCCTCGGTGATTGAGTGTCTTGCCGGACAAGTAACATAGGTCATGCCCTGCCATATGGATCCACAAGGCCGCCCCATACTCAATTGGCTCATGAACCGGATTCTCAACCACCCTTTGTCACATAATTAAATGTCAACATGGAGGTCAAATGGGTTTACCAATGGACAAGTGGCAGCATGGGTTCCCATTCTATAACCCCACCTCTCCCTAGTGGATACACATGGCCCCTTCTCATTGGTTGCCTCCTTAGCCAGCTTCTTTGGTATTTTATTGTAATAATTAATAATTACATCATTTACAATGTTTCATGGCTTACAAACCTATGAATAATCAAACTGTCCAATACTTGCCTGTGCAATTAAACTGGAACATCCACTAGTGGGGCCTTGGCCTTGAGCTCCACACTAGGGAAAACACACACATAGCATGTACACAATAATTACATTGAGGCTAATAAACATAATGGAAAAATGGGGTATTACATGTGATCAGGATCTTCCCACCTCCTTATGGGAAGAAGCCTCCAACACTGTTGTTTATATACATAACAAGAGTCCTCATGCTATCCTAGGAGAAAAGAATCCTGAAGAAGTTTTCACTGGTGAAAAACCAGATGTTGGACACTTGAAGATTTTTGGTTTTCCTGTCTACATTCATGTGCCAAAAGAGAAGAGGAAAAATATGGAGCCATCCGGAAAGAAAGGTACATTTGTTGGATATAGCGAATCCTCCAAAGCTTATAGAATCTATGTTCCAAGTCAAAGACAAATTGAAGTCAGCAGAGATGTAACATTTCATGAAGAGGCTTCCCTCAAGCTCTCTAAATAACTTCAGTGTGATTCAGATATGGAGGAGCATGAGACTCCCATGATGGAGGATCCAGGTTCTGGTTCTCCTCTTTTAGAGGTTGAGAGGGAGAAGCTAGAAGAGTCCTTAGATTCGCTTGATCATGAAGAGCCAGTAGAACTGGTATAACGATCACTTGATGAACCTCCTTCTAAGAGGAGATCTGCATGGTGTCGAGACATTTTGCAAGAGGAAAAAAAGCATGGAGCACCATCAAGTACATCCGGAGAGCGAAAGGGGCCTGAAAGATATGTAGGATATGTAGCACAGATGAGTCGCATCAATGATTTATAACCCACCATCTATGAAGAAGCTACTAAGCAGCAAGTATGGAAAGAATACAAATTCATCATGAAGAATGATGTGTGGGAAGTGGTTCCTAAATCTGAAGAGAAGTCAATAGTAACTTCCAAGTGGCTTTATAAAATCAAACATGCAACTGATGGTAGTATTGAAAAATATAAATCAAGATTTGTGGCTCATGGTTTCTCACAAAAAGAAGGAATAGACTATGATGAGACATTCGCTTCTGTGGCCAAGTGTACTACTATTTGAGCCATGATTTCATTTGCCTCAGTTCTGGGGTGGAAGATTCACCAGATGGATGTGAAGATTGCCTTTCTCAATGGTGAAGTTGAGGAATAAGTATACATACAACAACTTGAGGGGTTTGTAGTTCATGGGAAGGAGTCCCATGTATGCAAACTTAAGAAAGCATTGTATGGGATTAAGCAAGCCCTGAGGGCTTGGTATTCTAGTATTGGTAGCGATATTCATAGCTTGGGCTTCTCCAAAAGCGAAGTTGACCCCAACCTGTACTTCAAGGTTGTGAAGAACCAACCACTGATCTTGGTTCCCTATGTTGATGACTTGTTCCTTACTAAAGAGGAACAACATATAGCTTAGTGCAAGAGGGAGCTCACTTTTGGGTTCGAAATAAAAGACTTGGGTCTCATGCACTCCTTTCTTGGCCTGGAAGTTTGACAAAGGAAAGATGAGATCTTTCTTTCTCAAGGAAAGTACACAGTTGATGTGTTGCGTAGGTTTGGTATGATGGATTATAAGTCCATGTCTACACCAATGGTTTCTAATCTAAAGAAGCTATATGAGTCAGATTCCGGATCGGATCTAAAGGATCCTACCATGTATAGACAACTCATTGGTTCCTTGATGAATTTGATACATAATAGACCAGACATATGTTATGTAATGAGTATCTTGAGTCAGTTCATGTCTGAGCCAAGGAATAGACATTGGGTTGCTGCCAAGCATGTGCTTAGATACCTTCGAGGTACTATTTATTATGGACTCAGATATGCTTCGAATGGAGGAGTGCTGCTACTTGGTTATGCCGACTCTGACCGGGGTGGTAGTATTGTGGACCAAAAGAGTACATCCAGATTTTGTTTTAGCTTGGGATCAACTATGATCTCTTGGTCCAGCAGGAAGCAGGGCTCCATAACCTAGAGTACAAAAGAAGTAGAGTATATTGCATCTAGTACCGCTTTTCGAGAAGCTATGTGGCTTAGGAAGTTACTTGCTAGGTTGTTTGGTGAGAAGCTTGAGACTACTATCATTCACTCTGACAATCAGATCTGCATCAAGCTTTCAGAAAACCTTGTGTTTCATGACAGGTCGAAACACATTGAGATGAAATACCACTACATCATAGACATGGTCCAGAGAGGTTCCGTAATACTTTAGTACATTGATCCTTATGAACATATAACATATATGTTGACTAAGCCTCTATCCTTGGCGAAGTATAGGTACTTCCAAGACAAGCTTGGTATGGTAGAGAATGCCTCCCTCGCTGAGAGGGAGTGCTAAAGTTACAACATCATGAGTCATTCTCCAAGTTAATCTTGTGTGCTAGGATTGAGCCTCGTGTGTCGAGGTAGTGCCTTAGGGAGCCTAATTTAGAATCAGGAAACTTGGAGTAGATTCTTGAGTTGGACTCAAGAATGACTAAGCCTTATGTGTAAAGGTTAAGCCTCAGGTGTTGAGGTAAGTGCTTTGTATGTCAAAGTGATGATGTTGTGCAATCTTGCTTGTCAAGGCTAAGGTCTTGTGTGTCAAGACAAATCCTCATGTGTTGAGGTGGTGCCTTATGTGTTGAGGTAATGATTTGCATGTTGAAGCATGAATGGTGTGCGATGTACTACTAAGCATGGTTGAGCTATTAAGTCTCCTATAGAGACTGGCCACCTCTAGAGTGAATTACTTTAGCATATGACCACTTAGAACAATAATAGAATAAGATGATCACATTATTGGAAAAATATCCTTAGTATATTTGATATGATAGATAAATTAAAGTTGGCGCATGTGGACCATGCAGATAAGACAAGATATAAAGATAAGATGTGATAAGATAAGAGAGAACTTGATTTTCTCGGCAATGATAAAGAATTCAGTTAAATAAGAGAGAACTCAAATTGTTAAAATTCAGTGACGATAACAAGAAATACTTCAGTTAATTAAAGGAGAATTCGAATTGTTCACTTCAATGATGTTATCAAGAAGGACTTTAGTTAAAATAGTTAACTAAGTGTTAATAAAGAATATCTAGTGAACTGAAGTGTTTTACATGTCAACACTTGAGTTAAACTAAAAAACCCATATCTATCAAGCACCGAGAGGGATCCAATTTCTTGAGGTGTATTTCTTTTTTTAAATTTAACTCAAGAAATTTGATTTCTCTTGATTTATAGATCAGGGTTTAAGTTTTAAGTTTTTATTTTATAAACTAACATCTAATTTTTAATTACTTTTCATAATATTTTAGCCGACATGAATTTTTTTAATTAAAAAAATTACTTTTTACGTTAAATTACTTTTTACGCTTTATTAGATGTAACGCTACATAACGCTACATCACACATTAGAAGATATCCCCCATACTGGGCTGTAGAGCACCTCATTTCACTCGGTGCAAAGATGACACTTAAGTTGAACTAAAAGACATCACTTGAGTTGCGACACTTGAGTTACGACACTTGCATGGCAACACTTGAGTTATCCATCTAACTAAGTGATGTAGCATCCAGATGAGGGGTGAGTTCATCCTGAAGTCAGAAGATAAAAATAGAAGCCAAATCATGAGAAGTTGGTATATATATGTTATGCAGGATTGATGAATTCAATGCGGGACGAAATTACTTTCTCTCTTGAAGGAAACTCGCTTTCTTTGTGCATGTGACCAAAATCAATGAATTGGTTTTGTGCAGGATATTATTCTGAGTTCTATTCTTCCACCTTCTCTCTTTCTTTGTGATTTCACCTGGGTGCTTGGTATTTCTCTTTGCTAAATTCACCATGGGTGCTTGATGTAATTTTCTCATTGTAAAGACATTCTCTGCTATCTATCAATATGCCAAGGAAGATTTCAACACGACAATTCTATTGCGTGTTATTCGTGCAATTTTCCAACTGTGTGTTTAGTGTTGCACTGGTTATTTCCTCCTTCGGGCCTGCCACTGGCACATCACGATTGCGAGTCATTTCTCACTTGTGTCTGCCAAAGTGTTGCTTCTCTGTCTTCATTCCCATCGTAATGCCCTAGTGCCACCGTGGATGCATTTTTTACAGTCTCATGGTCGTGGTCCGTTTCCCTTTCTCTCGCCATGAGAAAAAAAATTAAATTGATAATACCACTAGTTCATTGATAATACACAAATGAACATGGATGGCACTTTGTTGGAGTTTGCTTGGCCTTTTTAGAAAAGAAAAAAGTATTGTTTAATGCTTACGAATAATAAGTACAAAGTGTTGAAATCATGATTTAGTGGTTTCTGCTTTGTAGTAAGTTTTTAAATTTCAAAATAACCTTTTAACAAAGATGCAAGTTTACAAATTTCAAAAAAACCTTCTAGTAGTGGCGCGGGACATTGCCACCTCGTGGCTCTTGTTTATTATTTGTTTGTTTGCATTACTTACTTGTTTCTTTTCACTATATTTATAGTGATGGTAAAACTTTATAGTGATGGGAAAACCTTGGTTTATTTTCTAAAAAATTAATGCATGCTTTGTATTAATTTTATTAGTTGTTTTATTTTGTCTCACATAAGATAAAATTTGTTTCCAAACAACCATATCATCATTGATAAAGTTAAGTTCTAATTTACCTAGAGCAAACTGGCTTATCTTCCCTTTTGAGGTTTCCTAGTTTTGCCTAGGAATTGTCATCCTAACTCAAGTAACATTCTTTGTATGTCATACATAGTTTTTCTATCTCTTCCATATAAATAAAGTTACTTATTTCTTTAACTCCAATATGAACTTCACTTAATTCTTTCCTTCTTAACCAATGAATACTCTTTCCTACTAGGGTGAGTTTTCTCTCTTTTACCTTTCTAATATTTTTTTCCTTCCCAATATTTTTTACCTTCCTAACCTAAGTGGAAGAATTCTTCTTTTAACTTCCAACTTTCTTCAAAAACATCTTTCTAAGATATATACCCACCTTAAATTTTTACTTATATACCATAAAATTTTATATATCTTAATACATAGGAACCTCATAATATCTTCACAATTTCAATTATTAAAAAATTCATCATCTCCAACATCATGATTATTTTAACATCATGTATAATATCATGATTATTTTAGAGTGATGATCAACAACAAAATCAATAGTTAACTTTGCTCTTTGCTAATATGATTAGCTAAACTTACAATCAAACTAAAAAATAACAAACCCTAAATCCAAAACATGATACAACTTACCTTTCCACATGGTTAAACTCTTATGTCCCATCCCATCTGAAACCCATGGTCATAACTTTACAAGCTTTTGGATCTCATGTTAGTGATTTAGAAGAAAATTCCATTTGATGATATTTTTCCATAATTGAAAATGCCTTTTCAATCACAATATGGTATACTTCAATCATAAAAGTGTAGTCCCTTTCATAGGAAGGGGGAGTATTTGAATGGAATAAAAAATCTAATCCCATTCAAATCCGAGATCTTTTCACTTTTACATAGAAGTATTATATATGTTTTTATGGTTAGCAAAGCAATAAATTAAATTTAATGATAGTACATGATTCATTATCATAATTTTTAAAAATAAGATATAAATAAATATATTATTTTTATTATAATTAAGAAAATCTCTTTCAAGGTTGATATTGTTTAAATTTTAATATAATATTTATAGTTTTTTTAATTTTTTAAAATATGATATAAATAAATATATTATTTTATTATAATTAAGAAACTCTCTTTCAAGGTTGATATTCTTTAAATTTTAATATAATATTTGTGGATTTTTTAAAAATTTATGCTTGATATTTTAAGATATTGTAAATTACATTAATATATTTATGTATGTTAAGATTTCATTTTATATTAATAAATTTGTATTTATCAAAAAAATTAAAACTATTAATTTATTAATTTATTTTATTATTATTAGTTATTTTTTTATTAAAAAATAAATAGATTTGTTTTAATAAAATAAGGTTGTTGTAATACAATTTTTTTGGTGTTCACACTTGAAGTTTTAGAGAATTACTATATTTTTTGTAGGTATATTGTCATACTAATTTATATAATTGAAATATAACTTTACAAAACATTACAATATCCATAAATTAAACTAGTTCATGTCATCTAAGGGCTGAAAATTTTATATAATTGAAATACAACTTTACAAAACATTACAATATCTATAAATTAAAATAGTTCATGTCATCTAAGGGCTTTCTGTCTCCTATCGATCTTGGATGATTGGATGTTAAAAGACTACTTTACTTACGTTGGTTCCTATTGTATTGTATCTTCCTCCTTTACCATCAAATGTTCCACCCCAAAAGATCCCATATAAAGAATATAAGAAGCCACTACCTTTTCTTCATTTCTAGCTTCACAATCCTTTCCTGTACCATATCCATTCTCTCTTCCATTTCTTCAAATATCTACTATTATTTTCCATGAGGAAGGTTCTACTTGTAAGTTTGAGCCTATTATCTGCCTTAGCATTGCTTGAGTCTCCATTGCATTTTCTCTCTACCAATCTTTCCTCTATCCTTCCCATTTCCAAATATTTAACGATAAACATTTTGAGTCTCTACTACATACCTCTCACATCTCCAAATTCCTGGACGTACACCAAATTTCTCACAAATTACACATCTTTTAAAATATCTATGAGGGTTGGCCATTACGTGAGGTTGAATCCTAAAACAAAGGACAAATTCTCGATTGATTAAATCAATATACCACATGAATTCACCCATCCCATCATCATAGGGTTGATAACTAAAGCCATCTATGACAAAGTTTGTGATTGTACATGGAGAGAAGAAGTCTTACATGTACAATTACATACCTCTGCAACTTACCACTTCTCCATTATATACATACACTTCAACCTTATAATTAAAATTAACCACTTCATTTACTTATTTATTCATATAAGAGTTATGTAGTTCGAGAACCTAATAATAATACATCATTTTTGCTTCATAATCATAAACTCTTTCAATGACAATACTTCTACTTGATTTTCGATAATTTGCCTAATCTTCAAAACTATTTAACTTCTTCACAAATTCTTTACCTTCTTTTCAAACTTTTATAATTTCTTATTTATTTATTCAAATCCATACTTAACCTTGCAAATTCTGCCTATCATTTTTCTAAAAACTTAACCTTGCAAATTCCTCCTATGTGTTTTTTTTTTGTTTTTTTTTTTAAATTCTTTACTTTATTTGCATTACTTTTCTCTACCTTTATTGCATTACCTTCTTACTTAATGTGCTAAACCAACACACTTTTTGCAGTGCATACTACCCGAATTGTATATTGCATTACCTTCTTACTTAATGTGCTAAGCCAACACACGTTTTTGCAGTGCATACTACCCGAATTGTGTGTTGCCTCTTCTGCCACAAAGTAAGAAAGCAAGAATAGATTAATTTGTTCTTATTTTTAAGTTATAGAAAAGCAACCTGCCATGTAAATCATCAATTCAACTTTAATTTGTTTTTACAAACTTAATTAAATAATAACAATACTAAAGTTATATTAAAATATTAAAAATCCCAAACACATGGCATAGACTTTTGAAATCTAAAGTAACGAGTAATTGCATGAAGGATTCGCAATAGGAGGCAAAGTTAAAGATTTGACCATGTGGTCTAGGTTTCAACACGTATCTCCAAGGTGTCATTGACTCATTTGAACTCGAGGGCACAAAGCATATGTGAGTAGGTAAGTTTGAAAACTACCACCTCTAGATCACGCTACAAGACTTCAACCATACACTGCAGGTGAATTTTTAACTCACATATGACTTCTCAACTACCATTTTGCTTGGCACAGCATGCATCACGTTATATGTAGAGAAGTTTTTCATAAATAAATGTTTTTATATTGTATTATGATAATAATATTTGGTTAATGTTTTAATGAATGTGAGGATGGTATTTAAAATAAATTAGATTTTATAAAATTGGGAAGATGTGTTAAAAATAGGAGTATTCTATTTATTTTACAGTGGTGGGTTTTGGTAAGAATTTGGTATTATTATTTTGATAAAATCCAAATTTTTACGTATTTATATTGTAGTTTTGAATCCATAAATAGATTTAACATCTTCAAATATCTTTATGGCACCCAGATTATACAATTTCCATAGCTAATATATGTGATGTTAATATTTTTTAAGGATTTCCAATTTAAAATCCAAATTTTATTATTATTTGGTATAAGAATTTGGTATTATTATTTTGATAAAATCCAAATTTTTACGTATTTATATTGTAGTTTTGAATCCATAAATAGATTTAACATCTTCAAATATCTTTATGGCACCCAGATTATACAATTTCCATAGCTAATATATGTGATGTTAATATTTTTTAAGGATTTCCAATTTAAATATAAACAGAATTAGACGAAAAAATATAGTAAAAAATTTAAAACATAGAATTTTTAAACTACACCTTAAAAATAATATATTCATTTAAAAATTCAATAAATTATTTGCCAAAATTGAATAGAGATAAAAATATAACACTTTTATTTAACTACTCAAAATACACTTAATTAACAATGTTAACCTGATATAAATATTTACAATTTATTAATTAAGTTAAAAACTATATGAATCACACATCTTAATCTTATTTGAAATTAGAGAAAAAATAAAAATTAAATACATGTTGAATACAAGTTAAATTTCATATTTAAATGTTTAACATAATATATATAAATAATATAACATAATATATATAAATAATATGTGAGTAGTTTAAATATTCTATTTTTTTGTCTTTTATGTTTTTATCTTTGGATTTTATTAATTTTTTTTTAATTGATTTTAACTAAAAATATTTAAAAAATCCAAAACCTAGAATAAATAAACTACTTTATTATAATCATTTTTAAAGTAGATTCATAATTATGGTTTTTGAATTTACTTAGATGATGCCTCTCAGATTTTACCTCTTTGATTGATCGTTTGAGGACTAACGATACTGTGCAAAGTCCTGTGACTCATTCTGTTTCTGGTTCTGAGGGGATCGGGAAGGGTCTGGATGATATGTTGGTTACAATTGGGGGCCTTAGAGCAATTACCCCCCATGACATTGTTTCCTAATGTCTATTTGTTCTCTTAACATTCGAGGGTTGGGGAGGGCTGCTAGGGGAAGGGCCCTGTCCAATTTAATTTCTACTTCCCGGCCTAGTATTTTATTAATTCAGGAAACTATGTGTGAAGATTATGCTGCTATTTCCAAATTGGCTGGGGTTGTACCTGGGTGGGAGATTTCAGTTGTTAGCTCTAATGGTCTGGCTGTTGCCTGGGACCCTAGGGTCTATTGTTTTTGTTCTTTTCGGACCACTTGGGGTATTTTGTTGGAAGGTTATTGTAGGGCTTCGGACTTGCACTTTTCATTGTTGAATTGTTATGCCCCATATAAAAATCAGGAAGTCTTTTGGTTGGGACTTCAGTCCTCTGGTATCATAAATAGAGATAACATCATTATAGCGGGGGATCTAAATTTTACCAGACTGGCTCAGGAAGTCTGGGGTACTAAGGCGAGAATGGATGAGTTGGCACACTTTTTTTTGGAATTTCTCATTGACAATGATCTTATTGATGTGTGTACAGGGGAAATTGTTCCTACCTGGTCAAACGACAGAGCAGGTGATGAAGGGGTTCACACGAGGCTAGATAAGTTTCTAGCTAATGCTACATTGTTGGAGAATTGTAGTCGGTATTGGTCCTGGGTTGGAGGGTGCAAGGTATCGGACCATTGGCCTATCGGGAAGACCACAGTCAACCACCAAAATAAAAATTGGTCTTAATATATTTATGATGTATAACATTAGACCATAGTGAACCACCAAAAATAGCACGCCAGAGACTTTTCAATCTCAATGCATCACTAAAGATTGAAAGATCCTTCAATTCCCAACCACTAGAATTATGAGGCAGTGATAGTCTCTCCCAACCCACCATAGCCAAATAAGATCGCTTAAGGCCTCTAGTCCATAAAAAGTTGAATATAAGCCTTCTCAAGGAATTAATCACCGAACGAGGGACAGAGAGAAGTGAAAACCAGTAGACCGGTGTCCCCACCAGGACAGATTTGGCCAATGTTAATTTACCGCCAATAGAGAGTAAGTTGTATGTCCAATGTGTAATACGGGATTCAAATCGCTTAAAAAGCCAATCCCAATCCTTAAACAAGTATCCATTAGGTTTCAGAAGGAAACCCAAGTAAGTAAATCCATCAATAACCTTATTACATTTATATGGGACAACATACTGAATCTCAGTTAACCTAACACCATCCACCAAATATTGATAAAGGTTAGACTTTCTCAAGCTCACTCTCATGCTTGAAGCTTTGCAGAAAAGTTCAATAATATTCTGGAGAGATATCCATTCCTCCAACGATGCTATCCCAGCAATCAACACGTCGTCAACAAAAAGGACATGAGTTAAATAAAGTTCCCTTGCAATTTTAATACCTTTAAACTTACCCTGCTCTCTAGCTTGCTGAATCAATCTGCTTAATTCGTCCATAACTAGAATAAATAACATAGGAGACATCGAACATCCTTGGCGAATCCCCCTTGAGCAACTAAAGAAGGACGTAGGAGAGCCGTTGACTAGTACAGAAATATTCGTAGTATTAATACAAGCCATGATCCATCTAATAGCCAAAGCTGGCACCCCAATCTGAATGAGAAAGATCCTTAGGAAGTCCCAATTAACCCGGTCATATGCCTTTTCAAGGTCCAATTTGAACAGAATAGCACTGCGTTTCTTACATTGAATAGAATGAATCAATTCTTGAACAATACCCACAACATCATGAATCTGTTGATTCTGTAAGAAACCAAACTGCTCAGGAGTGATGAACTTCAAAAAGACAGGCTTTAAACGACTTGCAATGATCTTGAAAACAATTTTGTATGCCAAATTACACAATGCTATGGGTCTGAAATCTGCAAAGGTCGTAGGATCGTTCACCTTTGAAATAAGAGTGATAAAGTTAGAGTTTAAAGCTCCTGAAAGATACCCATGGCATCTAGTATGTTCAACCATATTAACAATATCATCACCCATGATATCCAGAAAATGTAAAAATAGTTCCACCGTCCAGCCATCAGGGCCTGGACTTTTTTCTTTTGCAAACAATTTAAGAGTACTTTCCACTTCATCCAATGTGACAGCTGAATATAGCTTATCAGCATCATCTTGGTCAAAAAATCTAGGGAAAAGCCGAGCAACTTGTAGTTGTGAGGACAGATCACACCTTTTGTCATCAGAGTAAACATAAGAAAAGTGCTTGTAAGCTTGAGCCTGCAACTCCCCAGCACCAGCATACACAACCCCATCATCATCTGCCAGTTTCCAAAGAGTATTATTATTCCTCCTAGCAGAAGCATATTTATGAAAAAATCTAGAATTTTTATCACCCGCCTTTACCCACAAAGCCCTACTCTTTAACCTCCATCCCTTCTCTTCCATCAGGTAAATCCTGTCCTTCTCAGCCTCTAATTTTTTAAGCCATTCCAACTCCGGACCTATAAGTGGGCTCTCAATATTTTGTAGATAGAGCTGTTGCAGCTGAGATTCCACATCAACCAACAATTTCTTTTCCAACTGTTTTTTCATATGTATCCAATTAGAAACTTCACCTTTCAAGACGTTTAGTTTATAACAAAAAAGATCAACAGAGTTGAAATCGGTATCACAGCCTGTTCTAGTCCACACCTCCCAGACCAGATGATCGAAATCTTCATTTGATAACCAGGAACTATCGAACTTAAATGGATAATTAGAAGACAAAAAGTCCTCTTCCAATTGTAAAAAATGGGCCAATGGTCCAATACCTTGCACCCTCCAACCCAGGACCGATACCGACTACAATTCTCCAACAATGTAGCATTAGCTAGAAACTTATCTAGCCTCTTGTGAACCCCTTCATCACCTGCTCTGCCGCTTGACCAGGTAGGAACAAGTTCCCCTGTAGACACATCAATAAGATCATTGTTAATGAGAAATTCCGAAAAAAAGTGTGCCAACTCATCCATTCTTGCCTTAGTACCCCAGACTTCCTGAGCCAGTCTGGTAAAATTTAGATCCCCCGCTATAATGATGTTATCTCTATTTATGATACCAGAGGACTGAAGTCCCAACCAAAAGACTTCTCGATTTTTATATTGGGCATAACAATTCAGCAATGAAAAGTGCAGGTTCGAAGCCCTACAATAACCTTCCAACAAAATACCCCAAGTGGTCCGAAAAGAACAAAGACAATAGACCCTAGGGTCCCAGGCAACAACCAAACCCCTAGCCAGACCATTAGAGCTAACAACTGAAATCTCCCACCCAGGTACAACCCCAGCCAGTTTGGAAATAGCAGCATAATCTTCACACATAGTTTCTTGAATTAATAAAATACTAGGCCGGGAAGTAGAAATTAAATTGGATAGGGCCCTTCCCCTAGCAGCCCTCCCCAACCCTCGACTGTTAAGAGAACAAATAGACATTAGGAAACAATGTCATGGGTGGTAATTACTCTAAGGCCCCCAACTGTAACCAACATATCATCCAGACCCTTCTCGACCCCCTCAGAACCAGAAACAGAATGAGTCATAGGACTCTGCACAGTATCGTTAGTCCTCAAACGATCAGTCAAAGGGGTAAAATCTGACACCGAATCCTCAAATAAACCCTTCCCCTTCCTGGCAGATTTCTTCGACTTCCTGATGGTTACATTTTGGAATTTGGCTGAATTAACCGACAAAACCTTCGGGTTGTCAGAGGGGTTTTTTGAGAAATTTTTCAAGGGAGTAATAACATCTGAGGGTGGAATGTACCCAGCTTCATTCAATATCACATTATCACTAGTAGTATAATGACCCTGTTCCAGAATGTCATTTGAAAGCCCATCATCCCCACTATGATGAACAGGTACCCTCGTGCCCCACTCACTGATAGGGAAGACAGACTCACGGAAAAAAGTATCCCCCAAAACCCCATGGCCCAACTCAGATGCCTGCCCCCGCTCTTGTAGGGGAATAGTAGAAATATCAGTGTCAATGGGAAGCATATCAAGGTCATCAAATAAACCCTGACAATGTCTAGGCTTGACCGATGATGGGTCAGAATGTAAGTTCGGAGATGAAACCCTCTCATGACCCTTTTTTATCACAATATCCCCAGAGGCCAATTTTTTATCAAGTATATCATCGGCAGCTTGAGCTAATAAAAGATCCTCCTCAGGAATGTATGGAATGGGAGAACCAATATGAGGATTAGACTTACCCGGAATAGGAGCATCTTCAGAAGAAGTACCGTCCGAGCTAGTAGTAGCTTTTGCCGAAGACCCCGAGCGATCCGTGGAAAACCACCAGTGAGCCTGTATCCTAGCATCTGGACATTTAGGATGTATATGACCAGTCCGAAGGAAAAAATGACACCTAAAGGGTACCCGGAAATAGTCCAAGCGTTGCCTCCAAACCCTAGTACCCCAGACTAATTCCACCTCCTCCTGTAACCCTTTAGCCATCTCAAACTCCACCATTACACGAGCCGACCGCCTGTCGAAGCTATGAAAGAACGAGTCCAGACGAACAAACCTACCCACAGAATTGGCGATCCCCATCAATACATTTTTCGACCAGAGTTCTATCGGGAGTCCAGGAATAATCATCCACAAATGTCAGAAACTTTGAACCTCCCGCACAGGATCAAACAAAAGATGCCACTTCTTAAGACAGAGAGAGCCATCCTTAAAGCTCTAGAACCTTTTCAGTATCAAACCGACGTGTGCCGGGTTGGAAAATATAAACATCAGCCACCCATTGATGAGCTGCAAAACCCTAGGCATATCCCCAATAATGGGAAACCATGACTTATGAACCCACTCCACCAGGTCCTTCTGTTCACCCCCAGTGAACTCAAGACGACCAACAATAGCACGTCTGCTGAGCATTTCTATACGATCAAGGTTACTCTCCAATGGAATCTCATGCCGAATCAAACCCTCCCTCACTTTCAGCGATTTACTGGCTCTTTGCTTTCGAGCCTTCCCACCATTGAACCTAGCTGGCCACTTAGCCGGAAACTGTGTAGTAGTCTGAGGCTCCGTTGAAACCCCAAAATCACATGTATCACCCCCACCCGAAACCCTTCTCTTCTGTTCCGAGGAAAATGGTAATGGGGTATCGAAAACCACCCCTTTCGAATGTATGCCATAATTTCTATGTCGATGTCCCATCAGAAACTGACACCGGTTACCGGCATCTGCCCCCGCCAAATGACCGAGAACGTAGTTGTTCACCAGATCAACCAGTACATAGGCTAGCTGAAAAGTGATCGGTTACATAAAAGAAAAAGACTAAAAGATTTTTAGAAACCTGCAGAAACATGACTCCGTCACCCGGTACACTCCAGGTCATAGGTCAAGGTATAGAGAAAATGTAACGCCCAACAAACCGGCCCAATCTGTCTACATCCAATGGAACCCAACATCCGACAATAAGCAAGGTAGGGAAGCCACCAGTGACCAACTAAAAAATCAACAAATATGGCATATGTCTAGCAAACCAAACCAATTAGGGATCCAACAGTATGCCAAACTCTGTGGCGGGATCACCAGAATAATAAAAAATTGAGTAACGAGAGAACCGAAGAGCAAACTTGAGCAACACCGTTCACCCGAAATTCCCTCTTTTTTTATACTTGGTAGGTACTGGGCTGGTTCAATTTGAACCAGCTTGACTCCAAGTTGCTCTTACTCAAAAAATGCTCCTCCGAACTCCATACTCAGTCTCCTACAACACTGCACCACTTGAAACCCTAAGAGCCATCGGATAGTCATTTAACCTAAATTATATTCAATAACAATTTTAAAACACTAATACATTAAAAAAATATTTATTTTATTTAAATATTTTTCTAAAAACATCAACACTAACACAAATTAGATTAATAACTTAAACTTTAATTAAATTAATAACTTAAACCTTTTGTAAGAAATAACTTGTATGTGAAGTAAAATGGACACGTTGACCCAAAAAAAGTCATGTTACAAAGTTTTATTCAAACAAATATATTGTTGTTTGTCATTTTCAAAACGACACAATGATTTTGTCATTTTCAAAAACGACACGATGATTAAAAAGTTCACAATAAGCTTTGCCCACATATATAAAAGCTTTTGTTTTGCTTTTCAAAAAATAATTATAACTTTAATATGATATTATTATGATAAATATTACAATTTTATATTTATAAATTTTAAAATGTGTAGGAATTAAAATTTTATATTATATGATCAATATTAAAATTTTATTTAGGTTTTTTGAATTTGAGTGGGTTAATTGTTAAAACATGTATTTTCATTTTGTAAATTATAAGTTTAGAGTAAAAAAGATGAAGTATTAAATTGCTACGTGGAGAGGGTTTCTTGTTATGTAGATAAATGGATCTCATTCATTAATTTGATGTTTAAATAAGGTATATTTTTAAAATTAATTTATACTTTAGGATTTGTATTTGATAATGAAGACTTGAGACACTAGGATTTGTATTTGATAATGAAGAGTTTAGGATTTCAAAACTTTTATAGCTCAAGCATGTTTAGTTATGGATTTTTCTCCATACTAAAGTATGTTTAATTACTTTAACATTTTTTTTATTATTTTCGACCGAAATGATTATTCAAGCATGTATAATTATGGATTTTTCTCCATATTAAAGTATGTTTAATTACTTCAACATTTTTTATTTTATTTTTTTTTGACAGAAATGATTATTGATTGTATTAAAAAATATGAGGGGGTTATGTACAACCAAAAGTTATAAAAAAGGGACTAATTAAAAACTATCCATCAAAAGTTATAAAAAAGGGACTAATTAAAAACTATCCATTAGAATTACTAGTATTTTCAAAAGTTTTGTCTATATTTTTAAAAGCTACTAGTTTACTATGTTAATTCAAACTACGATTGTTTACTATGTTAATTCAAACTACGATTGGTATACATCTGTTAATTCAAACTACGATTGGTATACATCCTAACAAACTGTCCTGATATAAACAAAAAATTATAATACATAAAAAAGCATAAAAGGTAAATCATTTAAACTTATCCATAGGTATTGGGCATTCCATGACTTGTAACTAATGGTGGGATTGAGGTCTCTTGGTGCTTCTTGGCTTTAGGAGATTGCTCCACTATATCCTCCTCCATTGTTTCCACCACTAGAGATCCCAATGATGCCTCAAAAGAGGATTCAGTCCCGAGCTCTTCAAAGTTAGGTCTTTGTTTCAATTCTAGTCCTAACACCCTTTCTTGGAGCTGCCTCACCTTGGTTCTTCCTTCTTCCATTTTTTTCACTTTCATAATCTACTTCTAGTATAAGGATTCTTCTCTTCTATCTCTTGATTTGCTCCTTCATCATAATTTCCTATATCTTGAGCACTTTAACTTCTCTTGCATTCCTTGTTTCCCACTTTTTACTCTAGGCCTCCCACTTTTTCAATACTTCTGCCATGGAGCCTTGGCAGTCATCACCTATCATTTCACACCTCTTCACCACTTTTTGCAGCTTTGCATGGGTATAATGTCCATTGTTGGAATCCATTTGCTACTTCAAGCCTATACTAAAAGCTACAATGAGACCACCTCAGGAGGAAGGTTGTTGAGTGCTACAACGATACGACTTGCAAGATGAAGGGAGAAAACTGCAATGAGGTCACCCCTAGGGAAAAATATTATATCCCCAAGAGTACGATGTACCTTAAAAACATTGGAGCCAAGTTGAAAACCAATCTAGGTTGTTGACTCATTGAAGAAAGCCAAACTACTATGCTCACCTGTGACTTCTCTTTATAATTGCCAAGAATATGGCTGACACTTGGCATATCAAAACCCAATCCTGATAGCAATAGACCTTAAACGTTTCTCCTTCGTGTCTCTTTAGCAAGGGTCCCCTTGCTACATGGATTCAAACCATTGCACAAACTCAAGATTGTGTAGAGTTTTTGACTCTGTTTCTTTTTCATCTTCAATAAGTTGTTGGGTAATTTATTTGCTCTCCATTCCTATCTATAGATGGTCCAATTGCTTTTGTAGATCTTTCCTTTCTATGGATGGTTCTTTATAGAAGGTCTTGGCCCAATATTTGAGAGCAACTTTGACTTTCCTTAACTTGGTCTCCCAAATAAAACTAGGAGATCCTTCAATCCTTTATTTCTAGATAAGTTTTTTAGTCTCCCTAGCTTCTTCTTTTTCCATCTATAGTGGGTTAAATCGAAATGGGAGAGGGTCATAGTTTTCTTTGTTTTTCATGATAAGAGAAATGGGTCGATGATCTGATGTAGCTAAAGGTATGATTTGGGAGCTTATATACAAATCTTATTGAATATAACTATTATGAATTAGAAAGCAATCTAATCTTGCTGCAATATGTTTGTTTCCTTTTCGTTTATTTGACCAAGAATACCTGCCTTTTTTTGGTTTTATGTCAACAAGTGTCCAATCTACCATTAAATCCTCCACTTCCTCCCATGAATAATCGTGAACATGGTTTCCCCATCTTATCTCTTCTTGTGAGAGGACTATATTAAAGTATCCTGTTAAAATACAATGATCTACATCCAATTTATTTTTTAGATTTGCCATCGAGTCCCAACATTCCTTTTTTTCCTTGTATGTCAATAGAGCATAAATATTTATTATTTGATAGTGCTTACCTGTGGAATTGCACTCAAGATCTATGAATAGCCAATGCGTGGTTTGAAGGGAATGATTTATCTTGAATGCCTTGTTATTCCATATAGAGCATAACCCACCTGATGCACCTCTTGAAGATGCTACTTTGTGTTCTCCATATGGCCATAATTTTTTGCTTGCTTCAATTGCGTCTTTCTCTTGAAGTTTGTCTATTGGATAAGTATTACTTGGGGTTGATTTTGTCTTCATTAGATATTTGAAAGCTTCTTCTTTGTTAGAGTTTCCAAGCCCCCTACAATTCTAGGAGACCACTTTGATTATTTAACTATATGCTTGGTGGTACCTCCTTGCTCTATATTCCTTTGGATCATGGGACTTTTTAGAGTTATATGCTTATGAGTTCTTGATATTATTGTTTCTATTGTTGATTGAAACCCTATATTTTTCTCCGTGTTAGTCGATTTTTCTCTTTTTTCCTTGTGGGATCTCCTTCCTAATTTTTTAAGCACTCTTTCTCCTTCTGATTCTTCTTCGTCAAAGAGAAGGGATTTTTGACAGGTGAATACTCCAATCAGAGGAGGGTTTTCAGTGGGATCTGAGGTTAAAATGGGTGATGCAAATTGGGATTCAAGAGGATAAAAATTTAAATATTTGGCAAAGAGGGTAGAGAGGGAGAGAGTTCTTTGATTATGTGAGTGAGAGCTTCAAATTTATTTTCAATAACAACATATGGAGGTTTGAATGAGGTCGAAAGTGAACTCAAAGGGTTTGATGGGGCCGATTGGGAGGAAGCTCCAATTTTCTTTTTGACCATTAGCCATTTCTCTTCTCTTTCAATTTGTTGGTCTTGAGCTTTGGGGCAATCTCTAGAAAATTGTCCATATTCATGACATAATTTTCACTTTAAAGGAAGTTGTTCATAATCTATTTTTTGTAGGTGACTCCAGTTGTCCAAAGAAATTTTGATTATTTCAAGCAATCCTTTTTCTAGGTCTACTTTGACGCAAACTCTGGCACAAGCAAACATACATCCTTTTGGTTCATAACGATTAATGTATTTTCCTGCTTCATTCCGGATGGTTTTCATTGATTCATCATCCCAACAATGCATAGGTAGGTGTGACAATTGTACCCATACATGAACCGCTGAAGCTACGTCAACTTCCACATCAAAGTTAGAGGTCCATGAATTCAGATACATGCCTTTTGCATCCGTGAAGTAAGGCCCATTTTGGAAAATTAGATCATTGTTCTCTTTTATTTCAAATAGGAAGGTATAATATCCTCCACCATAGAAGAAGAAATTCATCTTTCCCTTTATCAGAACTACCTAGTTTTTGTTGAGCCAATTTTCCATAGATCGTGGAGAAGGTCATAGTTGGTGAATTGTCCAATTAATCTATGTTTTGATAAGGATAGAGATTTTAGTCGAGATGTTGACTACGGAAGGGAGGTCTTTGGGATAGAGGAAATCTGTTTAGCAAATTTTGAAATAGAGCGTTTTGTTGGCTCTTTGTTCAATGAGTTGACAAGTGATTGGAACACCACCTCAACATTGATGACATTCCGTCCCGAATTTGCACCCAGGAGGGCCATCATAACCATGGTTTCATAGGTCAGCGCAGTTTAGGGTTGTAGAGCTATTTATTGCAGTTTATTCAAGCCAAGGTTTGACACCATGTTATAAGATATACCCTCTGGAAAGATCCTATGGAAATTACTATATCAACACCATCATAAATAAGTGCCATTTTCGATGCCAATACATCCCATGTACAAGACTTGGTCACCAAATTGAAACAATGTAAATTAAAAGTAACTTTGCTAGAAAGTCAAGTAAAATACCACAAAGCGGAGTTAGCTAGTCTTATTGCATTTAACTCTAGTGCTTTTGAAATTTAGGATGAACTAGATTTAGTTTAGAGACATTTTTATCGAAAATTACAGGATTGGAAGCAATATACTCTAGATTTGTTTAAAATCAATGATTAGGTAACATAACATAAATTGATGCAAGAAGATGTACAACCTGGACTTGATTCACTAAAAAATGGTAACTAGATTATAAAGATACCCCTCAAGGTATTCCAAGGATCTTGAATAGAGAAATGTAGTGACATGAGGTAGTTGTTAGCAATTGGAAGTTTGTTGGTTCAAGATTGGAAACATATGTAAATGATAGTTTCAATAGATGTTGCGAATTGTGGAAAGATGCCGAGATTATAATTAAATATTGCAATCTCCTATCAATTGGAGAACCCAATGAATTATTACTAATTGAAATAACAATGGTATCTTTCGAAGATAATACAACTTCAGTAATCCATCTATTGCACAAGTATTTTTTATAACTGAGATAAGGTAATTCATTTCAATATCATTTAAAGATATCTCTCTTATCACTTATTTTATTACTCAACTCAACAATAAGATGATTCACATGGCACAAGAAATTGTTATGTATGAGGTGGGCCTAGAACAACTTGCTTTCCCTAGAGAAATAAAACTTTACTCACTCTATGAAACATGGAGGGTCACCATTCAAGGAAAGGAGAATATTTTGGATGTTGAAACCATTTTATTTGTGAAAGGATCTTTGGTAAAAAGTAATTTTGCACTGTAGTAAATCAAGAAACAATTATATTTTCAAGAATCTAGGAAATATTTCTCAAAATTTTGGAAGTCGTTACTTTTCAAATCTTTGAAATGTAATTTAAAAGATGAAGAAGGGCCTTTTTTATCCTAGAGAAATTTGACATGAACTTCTGGATTTTCTTTTAATGGTAAGAAGCCAATTTTGGACAACATTTTTATGATAGGAGAAACGAGTTCAATGCTAGTTTCTTAATACATTATTTTGGATTAACAACAAGATTAGATATACTTTAAGATATATTATTCAAGTATTTCATAATATTATGTGATTGATTTTTCTATAGCTATTGTTAAAATTTGGTTTCAGAAATCTTTTAGCCATTTAAAAGTGTGAAATCATAATCACTTGTTTTTATATGAATTAATCATCTTTTTATATGCTCATGAATTTATTTTGATTTATTGAAAGGGATTTTTTAGTTGGGTTTCACATTCTTTTCATCAATTTTAAAATAGATTAGTTTAAATTATTTTCTTTGCTTTATTGTTAATTCCAAGAACATTATATTAGTTTAGACTTCATTTATTCTATATTACATTTTTTCTTTCTTAAAGTTCAATGAAAGGTTGAGAGGTCATTAAATTAGAGGGTTTTTCCATACTATACAAGAAAGAGTTTTATTGGGCCTCTTTCACTATTGGTGTAAGAATTTTTTTGGCATCAATAGAATTGGCGCTAGAAGAAGGGCATGAAATTGTATGGGTAACTCATTTCTCGAGTCTGGTTCATCTAATAACAACCCACATACTACTAATGATAATCCAAAATGTGAAATATCCAATGAGCAATCTATTCTTCAAGGTTTAGAAATAATTGAATATATTTTTGCTTTTGATAGTGAGATAACTTATGCAATGTGTTGGCACGGGATAGATCCACAGGAAGTGCAGAAGCTGATAGGTGCGAAAGGGTCATTACGCGGAAGAAGGAACTTTCGCGACGTTCGCGGAAGCATAAGAATTGTTAGATTAGTTAAGTCGGTCATGTGGACCATTTTGTAATAAGATAAAAGCATATAAATAGAGTAGGATTGTAAGCCTAAGGGCATCGAAGTTTTGGAGATCGATCCTATCTTTTGGGTTTTGCTTTGTATCTGCAACATGATGTATTGACAGTTTCTGCGAGGTTAATTCCGTAGGTTTGGTGAATGAATGGAGATGTTCGGTTATGATGCAATTTCTGTCTTTATGCAATGATGTGATGATGAATAATGGGTTCTATGAATGTTTTCTATTGATTAATGCGAATATGTTGTAGGAAGCAATGCTAATCTGAATAAGTATGCCGAGTATGGTGTTCTGAATGTTTGTTAGAAACTGCGAATGACTTAAGATGCGAATAATAAGTTAATGGTATGTTATGAATGTTATATACTCTGGTTAGTGCGAAGGTAATGTGTGCATATCCTCTACACAACTGCGGAAACTTGGTTCCAGCAGCCCTCTTATCCACCTCGAGTGAGACTGCACTTGCTCTGCAAGTGTTGCTGGGAAGGGTTACACCTTTCCGGGCTGATGTATAAGGGAGTTTGGGTTGATAGTTTGTTGGTGACAGTGTGGATTGAACCCCTGTCGATAGACGCTGTGTCAAAAAATGGTTCCATTGCCAGGACCCTAAGGAAGAAGAAAAGAGGATATGCTGTGGCACCCGAAAAAACCAGAGATCCAAGAGTGGTTCGACAAGGTGGAGGAATTCGCATAAAGTGAGAAGCGAGATCCTAAACAGACAACAGCCGGTTGGTTAGAAAGATATGTTTATTCAGATATTCATGAAATCTTTTTCTGTGAATTCCCAGTGTTATTGCATGAGTGGATAGCACAGTTGACGTTCCGCAAGAACCACTGCCGGAAGACCAAACCTGATTGTTGGACCTTGGAATTGGTGCAACAACTGAAGCAGGTCGATAACAAGGTATCACGAGCTGTTGATTTTTGGGTAGACAGTATCCTTGAAGGGTATGTAACTAAGTTTGCAGTAGATACTATCAAGTCATATAGTGACGCCGAAAGAAACTTCTTCAGGGGGCCCAGAGGAAGATTCTTGTCATCATTAAAACTGTGGATTAAAATGCTTGTATGCAAGAAAGGAATATTGAGGATGTCTGTTGACGAGTAGAAGAATCGGTGTGCGAGGGTGAAGGTATCACGTAAATGCGAGTCTGACGGAAAGCTGAGGTAGATGGACATGAGAGACAAGGAGTTTCAAAGGGAAGCTAACGAAGAGTGTGGTCTCTTGAGGAGTGGAGCAATATTCCGGCGTCCTAAGAAGAAGAGGAGGACTGAGAGAGAGTCTCCTGAGAGGACCGGAACAGAGAACTGTGAAACAGGACCACAAGGGAGGAAGCGACCTTATTGCAAAGGAAACATCGACCAGGATACCCTAGAGGAAGAAGGAGGTCAGATCGTAAGTTACCACATACCTTCGACCCCGTACACTACTCTGAATTTTATAGGAAGAAATCCAAACTACTCGCGGAGTTTCCCTACATGCAGCGGCAAGAGTAGCGCTTCAGTGAATAACAACACTAGCAACGTTAGGATGGCAGACAAGGCAAAGATTCCCACATTTCAAGGGAACGGGACCGAGGATCCCAAACAGTATTGGTTTATATGTGAAGTAGTCTAGACTGTGCAGCAGGTTCAGGATGATGCTATAAAGATGGTACAACTAGCGACGACCCTTAGGGGTCGGGTGTTAGACTGGTACATGAAGTTTGTAAAGGTTCTAGTGGGAACATCGGCCAAGACATTCGCGTAGGTTAGAACGATGATGATTGACGAATTTAAAAAACCAAAATCTGAGTCACAATATGTCACTGAGCTTAAGGAGATTAAGAAATTCCCGAATGAGTTAGTGTGGGAATTCGATCAGCGATACAAGACGCTGATGGTGAAAGTGATATTTCTGATAAATGAGTTGCAACATAAAGAATGGTTCATCGCAGGACTAGTATTGCATATCTGAGGGCCACTGATGCAACAAAAAGTTGCGACATAGGCATAAGCATTAGAGATCGCGATGAAGCTGGAGGCTTCACCAATCGGTGAAGCAGGAATGGGAATGCACAGAGTTCAGGCACAGTTGGCCAATTTAACATTGCAACTGGAGGATATCAAAAAGGGCAAGGAAACTTGCGTAGACATATGGTGTACTAGATGCAGAAGTGAGGGGCATCATAAGGACAATTACCCAGAATTCTGTGAGTATTTGCAGTCGGGGGCGCCAAACCCCGTTCGTCAAGGAGACATGCCATGGTATACTTTCTGTCAGACTAGAGGGCATCGACCGGAGGAGTGTGTATATCTGCAAAATATGGTATCGAAGCCAGCAAACTTATACTGCAAATTTTGCCGATCGGTTGGCCATGATGAGAAGGATTGTAGGGCCTATGACCCACTGCAAGATCAGATGGCTGACACATATTTTATGAAGGGGGAAGAACCATCGGTGGTGCAACATCAATCGCAGTATAGTTAGCCGCAGTTTAACCAACCGCAGCAGTACGACCAGGGGCAATACGGACAGTAGCAGTATGGGCACCCGCAGTATCCACCACCGCCATATGGCCAGCTGCAGTATGGGCAACAACAGTATAAAAAACCACTATATCAACAATAGGGACTGCCACGTGGAGGTTTCGGGAGAGGATTCCGCGGAGGCCGAGGTGTTAGTATGGGACATGGAGGAGCTGCTAGATGGGGAAGAGGTCTAATCATCTGTTATAATTACGGACAGTAGGGGCACTACCAAAGAGACTCTCCAAATCCAGCGCCGCAGTGTACATACTGCAGCCCTGCAGATCATAGTGTAGAGGACTACCCCCTGCTCATTGCGAAATGGAAAATGAAGCATTTGCCCCAGAACCAGAACCAGAACCAAAATAATCAGAATGCACCATCAGCTGTGCAGAGGATATCGACAGAAGCCAGGAGTAGCCATGCGATGGTTGGAATAGTGACAAGAGGAGGGGTGGTGATAGGTGGTGATAGGTCACACACCAATGTTATACCGACACAAACACAACGGAAGAAGGTCACCTTTGATGTCGAAGCCGAAAGGGATGCCTTTTTAAAAGAGCAGGAGGCAATGAGGAATAGGAGGCAGCTTACCTCTCAAGGAAGAAATGTATGATATGCCACCGATGTTCGACTCGACGAAGTCGCGAAGGAAGGAAAACACTTTAAAATCCTTCTTGGAGAGTTTCCTGGACTTGGAAAAAGACCCAGATGCACTGGAATAAATAGCTAGCATACTGCAAAGACGGGGAGGTGCACGACTGGAACAAAGAGTTAATCGCATACACAAAAGGAAGACAGGCAGGGAGATGCATATGTTAGCACATATCAGAGAATTTGATGTCGACTCCATAATTCTGGACTTAGGTTCGGACGTAAACATCCTGACTAAACAGACGTGGGAGGCAATGGGGAAACCACAGATGACTTGGTCACCAGTACAACTGCAACTGGAAAACTAGAGCAAGGTCACCTCGCTCGATCGGGTATGTCAACTTTTGGTTGAAATTGAAGGGCTCAGAACATATGCGGATTTCGATGTCATTGAAATTGTGGATAACACCAATCCCTATCCGGTACTGCTGGGGATCGACAGGGATATGGAGAACCAAGCAATCATCAACTTAAGAAAATGATAATGTCATTCGAGAATCAGGAAATGAGAGTCATCGCACCACGGGATCCGGTGGAAGGGCTGTGCTACACGGAACCAGCCAGAGATGAGTTTGCGAAAGGATGGGACAGTCTATATAAAATTTATGAATATTATGGTAATCCCACTATGAATGGAGAATTAGGATGGCGCAGCGCTAGTTCATCATCCTCTGATTCAGATGAGGCCCTTGAGAATTGGCAGAACCGGTTGCATGAAGTGTCCTTTCGAAGATGCGCACGGATAACACAGTCCCTGCGAATGGTAGCCACGTAGGAGTATGCATTACCTACCTATCAGGGATTTACCAACTTGGACACGTCTCTCACCAAATTTGAGGAAAAAGTGGCAGAGCCACAATGTCTTCTATCCCTGGAGGAATCCCTCAAGGCTACTCCCGCGTGATGGTGGGCAGTGCATAAATCAAACATCACATCTTGGCCACTATGTCGATGCCTCATGGAGGTTCAGTTTGGCAAAGCTGTGGAGTACGAACAACTGAAATATGACGGAAGAAGTGACCCAAAGGATTATCTGAATTCCTATCAAAATCAATGGGGATCGAAAGTGCGACATGAGTGGGTACATGCATTTGTACACATGTTGGATGAGATACCACGGAACTGGTATATCGCAGCAGAATTGCGACATGGGACGATTTCTTGGGAGCAGCTTACCATTGGCTTCGGCCAATCATTCTCGTTCTCAGACGAAACTCCCTAAATCCACATCGCACTACAGGCAATCCGGGGAAAAATAGTTGAAGTAGCCCCGACTAGACAACCAATAGCACTCCAAAGGACTGCAACACCAGAAATAGATTGTTACAACGTCACCGGAGAGCCTGAAGATACCGATGACCCCAGTGTCCTAGAATCAACGGATAGTCGCAGTATGGTGGCACCAGATATACCGTCAAACAAAACCTGATGCGCAGCCGGTCAAGCTGTGGCCACATCAACCGGAATTACGACACCAGCAATATAGGCCAACCGTGATAGGCAGAATGTCTCACCGCAGAACCACTGAAAAAAGACATTGAGAAGTACACAACAACGACCCAATGAAACTAGCAATATTTGGCCACAGTAGAGAAGCCAACGGTACGACGATGTATTGACACAGCGGCAATTGCTGTGTCGAGGTAAAAAAAAATAAAAATAATAATAATAATAAAAAGTTGTCGACACATTATAACCAAGTGGAAAGCTGCCATGACGCATGAAGGTCCAAACCAACAATAAGGACCATAAATGCTGCAGTTACACCACACGGGACAATGAAAAAAATGAGAACAATAGTAGTTAATACCAACGCACGCGATGGATTTGGCACACCTCGGCTAGATTTGGTAATCATTACCTATGATCGGATGGAGTCTACCGACTAGCGTTATAAATATCGAAGGAGCTGATGGGGAAACACAGTAGTATCTAAAGGGATGAATGGAAGTGTATGTCTCTAGCACCAGCACTCAAAGACCACAGCCCACACTAGTTGTGCAAGAGCAACCATAAGTTATGTCTATAGTTCCCCACAAGAAAAAGAGGAGCACGACTCGACCCCCCGACACTGGTCGGGAGAAAAAGAAGGGTACCTGGGCATCCGCAAGGCTTACGAATGACGCTGCAGGCCCTTCAGCTACCGAAGATGTGCAAAATGGATACGATGGCCCCATGCTTTCAGAGTATGTTCCACCTCGTTGGGCGGGGGCACCCATGCCGCGGATCAACAAGAATGAAAAATACTCCATCACAGTCGCACCGATGCCACAAGGGGTTATTGAAAGCGGGGGTATTACCGCCAAGTTGCAGAGGTTACAATACACTGACCATGACCTAGCCAAGTTTAAAGAGTATGCGGAGGATTATGAGGACGTCCCCCATGTAGGTGGCCCAACTACAAAGGAACCTAAGAAGTGGGCATTGGGATTGGCCCGCTCAGGGTTGCTCGGTATCACCCTCCTACCGAATTTTGGGTGCCTGGAATAGGTCAACGCATGCGTCAAGAAAATCCTCGCATGATTCCATGACAGATCCCTCTGGCTGCATGAGAGAATCCCAGTCACAGTCCACCTAATTGCCAAAATCACTGGCCTGCCTCAAGAGGGAACTGACCCTTCATAGTTTTTCCAGGGTAAGGACAATGACAAGAAATTAGTCAAACAATTGGCCATAAAGTACGGTGTAGAGAAAGATTCCAGAGGCTACCTGATCAACACAATTAAAAACCAGGCAGTCAGAGTCGCAGCGAAGATACTTGCGGTCAAAGTAACATGGAAAAACCAACCGCTGCAATGTAATTCAGGTGTCCCCGCAGCTGCGGAACGGTGCGCCACAGGAGAACAGACGAACCGGGCTCAGTTCCTGCTACATGAATTGACCAAGGACACGTATGATGCACATGAAAATGGACAGCCATTCACATGTTCATGGTTGCTCCTCCTCATTTCCTTAAAATCATGGAGGGAACCAGACGACTATCGGGGGGTGGATCCCATGGAACCGCGAGTGTACGATGGTGCACGGTACCAGAACTTATGGGCAACCACCGACAAAGAACGACAAAAGGAAAATGTTATCCAATTTTATATTTGGCTCGAGAGGATGAGGATGGACACACAGATGATACCGTGGATAACAATGCAAGCTGCAACAAAGTATGTCCCCATTGCCCAGATATCCGTCGAAGAACACACAATTTACCTCCGGACCCGCGTAGATCCGACCAAACAATGGCTGAGGACACAGTACAAGCTCACCGAGGCCAATCTCGATAACATCATCGCAAAATGGCCGGAGATATGGAAGGTTCCTACATACCCAAAGAATATCAAAAAGGAGCAGGCAGTAGGATGACGAGACTCGGCGAAGGACGACGAAGCTTCCGCCAACCAGAAGGAGAACCCAGAATAGGAGACCAACGCGAAGGACTAGACGGTAGTGTCTGGCCGCGACAAGGCGTCAACAACCAACACCTTAACAGATTTGGAACTAGACCTCCAACAGGAAGAACGGAGGATGAAGAAGAGAATGGATCGTGCCAGCAGCAGCGCCCAGGAAGGGCTCACTGCGCAATAGGCCGATAGATTTCTGGATAGCATTACGCAGATCATAGAGAGTAACCGCCGGAAAGTTACACAACATTCAACGGAGAATTTCCAGTACATAGGGGAGCTGTTAATCACAATGGAAAATATAATAATGAACATCAGGGTACCACATCGGGACATCCAGCAAAACTTATCGACTCCCAGAGTCGAGGTAGAAGTGGGCACCCAGCATCGAAACCCACGCCTTTTTGACAGCAGATAATACCTTGGAACTCAAGATTCAGAAGGCCGATCTAGCAATGATCGATTACAAATTACTTCCAATATTGACATTACACCGAGTCCAAGCGGCCGCAAGCGCATAAATACGTGACCGTGAGGTTGCGATGCACAACAATATGGTCGAATACAAGAAGCAACTACAACATAGCGAGGAGGAGGCACAACACCTTCAAGATAAACACACCGCATCACTGGCTGTGAAAATACAAGCCATTGAGGAGAAGGCTCAATTAGAAGAAGCCCTAGATGGGAAAGAGAAGGTCATCGAGGAGCAGACTACAACACTCACTACGAAGGAAAAGGTTGCAGAGGAATGGACAAGGTTAGAAAGAGCACTTGCGCAGGAATGTGAAAAGGCGGTGCTAGATCCGGATGTTGCCCTGGAAGCTCAAGTTGTTATGCTAGGAGTAGCCATTACCGAGCTCAGAAAGGAAAATGCATAGCTCCAGACTCGAGTGAAACCCAGTACACCACCGACACAAATTCAGAGTCGAAAGACGGCGATAGAGGAAGCAGTGGTAGAGATTCAGGAGATGGAACAAGTGGCACAACAAGTTGTTGTAAGCCTTACAGAGTTTTGGGATAGGTTGGTTGAGGATGACCAGTTAATTGCATTGAAGAGATTGCTTCGAGAAGCAGAAGAGTAGTTGGAAACTTTGAAGGGATCGTTCAAAATGATTCCCACAATGATGCGAGTAGCAAAGGCCGTAGAATTGCAAAGCATGAAGCAGTGGGATGAAAAATCCCACAAAAGGAAGCAACAACGAGCTGCACATTTGGATGAGCTCCAGACAAAGGAAAAATCCCTCATAGCATGAGTAGTACCAGTGATGAAACAGGTACAGGCGCAGTGTCAGGAGGTACGATAGAAAGTATGCGACCACCCAATGGAGCAATAGGTGATACAGAGTGCGCAACTCCGAGCATCAGTAAAAGAGATAGTTGACTAGATTTAGACCGACTACGATAACTTCCAACAGCGGTACAACAAACCAACAGTGTCCACCTGAGGTGGATTGGGACGAGCCACAAAATTTTGTTGGGGTCCTATTGGCATGGGATAGATCCACAGGAAGTGCGAAATTCGACAGGTGCGAAAGGGTCATTCCGCGGAAGAAGGACCTTTCGTGACGTTCACAGAAGCATAAGAATTGTTAGATTAGTTAAGTCGATCATGTGGACCATTTTGTAATAAGATAAAATAATATAAATAGAGTAGGATTGTAAGCCTAAGGGCATCAGAGTTTTGGAGATCGATCCTATCTTTTGGGTTTTGCTTTGTATCCGTAACATGATGTATTGATAGTTTCTACGAGGTTAATTCCACAAGTTTGGTGAATGAAGGGAGATGTTCGGTTATGATGCAATTTCTGTCTTTATGCAATGATGTGATGATGAATAATGGGTTATGTGAATTTTTTCTATTGATTAATGTAAATATGTTGTAGGAAGTAATGCTAATCTAAATAAGTATGCCGAGTATGGTGTTCTGAATGTTTGTTAGAAACTGTGAATGACTTAAGATTCGAATAATAAGTTAATGTTATGTTATGAATGTTACAATCTCTGGTTAGTGCGAAGGTAATGTGTGCATATCCTCTACACAACTGCGGAAACTTGGTTCCAGCAGCCCTCTTATCCACCTCGGGTGAGACTACACTTGCTCTGCAAGTGTTGTTGGGAAGGGTTACACCATTTCGGGCCGGTGTATAAGGGAGTTTGGGTTGATAGTTTGTTGGCGACAGTGCAGAGTGAACCCCTATCAATAGACACTGCGTCAAAACAATGTCAAACAAGGAAGTGAATGCTTTTATAAGAATAAACATGGTATATTCTTGAGAGATTGGTGTTGTACTTGTAGCTCTATTACTTCCTCGAAGAATAAGTACTACACAAGGTTTTACATGAACTAATATCTAGTCTATATTGTAGAAGATTTAGTGAAGTTGCACTTGTAGAGATTAATCAATCTTTGAACCTAATTCCCCCCACTCCAAAATTTGTTGCATCTCCTATAACAACTCATCATTTTGAGAGTGATTTTGAACAAGAATCAAAATTAGGATCACAAACTAGTTTTTTACATTCAAACATGGATCATAATCAAGACCAACAATGGTTTTCTCGAGATGCTCTAGCACTGTCCGACCAACTACATAATTTACGTAAAAATATTGAATGTCTTTTACCCAAGCATGATTATGATTTATTTGGATCTCTAGAAGATCACATCAAAAATTTATTTTAGCTATTCGATTAGTGAACGCTCAACATGAAGATGTACTTTGTTGTCTCTTTCCATACACATTTGAAAATAAAGCCTTGACTTGGTATTTTAAATTACCAATTGGATTAATAACAAATTGGACTGATTTCCAAAAAAAAAATTTAGATAAATTTGGGGAAGAGACTACACTAACCATGCTAATGTCTATGTTATTGGATTTAGTAATGGGTCCCAAGGAAAGGGTAAAATATTTAATCAAATATTTAAAACAATCATTAACGACCTTAAAGATGAGACAAAACCTGCACAAGAACTTCAAATTGAATTTTATGATAATTCTTTACCAACTCCTATCTCCATGCTCGTTAAATGGGTTGGAAAGAAAGCAAAAAAAATTTAATTTGAGATGATGATTTTTAAGGAGAACCATGGTCCACATAATAAAAACTTGATAATATCCCTCCTAATAACATGCTAATTTTAGCCACACCAGTTCCAAAACCTATTGTAGAAAGCAAAGAAAAGGAAAACCCCGGGATAGAGAATATGGAATGAATGATTTAAACATTATTATATGAAATTGTAGAAATCAGTAGAAGCCCCGTGGAGGGTCCTTCATCCTCATAAAACTTAAAACCTTTCTTTAAGAGAGCTATCATGCCTTTGAAACCACCAAATGTTTCAACTGCAAATGTGAATCTAGATTTGGAATATTTAGCCATGGGGAACTACTATAACTACCATTAAGAGAAAAATTGTCCTTAGTGGATAAATCCAATGGATATCATGACTAATTGTTTAAACGATGAGTGTGTACTAACTAAATATAGTGGTATAGAAACTAAGGGAGAAGGAGTTGAAGAATCAACTGAACAACCAAAAGAAACAATTATGTTGTTATAGGATATGTGTCCTAGTTATTATACTACTGAAGAACAAAGAGGAAGAATTAGAACTTAAAAGTGATTATAATTTGGGGATTAAAGTGATTGTTTCACAAACAACCCCGTCCAATCCTCAAGTTGTTAATACTAATAAGAATCCAACTGTTAGCTCTATTGTAAGCCTTTTTAAAGCAACCAAAATATAATTACATCTTCTACTAGCAACCGACCTTCAATTTTTATAGTGTATAACATCATGGAACATCATAAGAAAATCAAAGAAAATATTTCCATCCTTGATTTATGTAAAATTACGCAACAATGGAAATTATTGTTAGATTCCCTCAAGGATCCAAATTCACCACAACAGTTGTTAACTGCCAAAATTGCTACTAAAAATTTGGCCATCCCACAATGAGCACAACTGTGAAAGATACCTTAGTTGGAAAAGGTCTAAATCATAAACACCTCCATTTTGTTGACACTTGAAATCTATAATAAAAACGTTCATAATTTTCTAATAGATGCTAGTTCATCTTCGAATGTGATGCCTCTCTTAGTATGCAAGAAATATAATGCAATGCCTTATAAATGTTAAACTCATATAATACAATTGCATAGAATATAGGTTAAAGTGATAGGTGAACTCAAATATATTTTGATAAGAGTTGCCTCTAATACTAAAGTTCACCAAGTAATTGACATTATTGTGGTGGATATTCCTTCAGCATATGGGCTCTTGCTTAGTCAAGATTAGTTGAAAGGTTATTTTTCCTCCGATTGGTCTCACCTTTGGTTTCCATGGAATAAACAAGCTAATAAGATTAAGATTGACTAATACAAATTTACGAAACATACTATCACTGATCTTGAAACAAACCATCAAATTTTGAATTTCTAGTTCCTCGGAACTATAACTTTGATGTATATTATGGCAATTGTTTATTCATTTATATGATACAAAACATTTATGTAGTGATTGGTATAATCCGGTTTGAATTTGGAGGTAGTTAGGATTTGTACAACTTCGTAGATTAAGAATTCAAATTGTTGTTTGGAGGGATCCCTTGCCTAGGGTCTCATACACCAATTTGGTGTCTCATACTAGGCATAGTGGCAAAAAACACAATGATAATGATTTTTAATCATTTTTTCAATACTTGTGATCTTTGGATGATTCTAGGTATTGATGCACACATGATTTATATAAAATTTTGTTCTTCATGTTAGTTAGAGAAGTGATGCGACTTCTTTTTTATTAGAGCACATTGTGCATTATGTCACCAAATCAAAACAATGATTTTTATGAATTTGTGCACTTCATTGTAATTTAGATGGTTCCACATACTCTTTTTTTTATTAAACATAAACTGTGATTTTGTATTAAAACAACTCTAGACAAGCCAAAAATCGAAGTATACAAAAAGAAGGGATGCTAATGATCTCAAAAGCAGCCAACTTCCTACTAACAATCATGGGAGACAAATCCCAATTATTCAACTTACATCTTCTTTTGATATTCAGATCTAGTTTACAAGTGTAAATCCATAAAATTTGGGAACATGACAAAGTACAAAAGCAATACATAATGAACTCTTACTTGGTTGAAATGATGAGAGACCCTTAAATAAGGGTTCCAAATGACTTTGGTAACCCAACAGGATGTTGGATTCTACTTCCTTTTCTCGCTTTTCTTGATTTGTCTTTCTTCCTCTTGTGAGAGGAAGAGAGAGGTGACAGACTTCTGAATTTTTTGGAGAATGGACACTTTTGAGTGGAGGGAATTCTAGATTTTCCTTATCCATTGAAGCTTTGTGGTTGGAGACAATTCCGGCTAGCACTTCCGGAGTTGGATTGTTTTGTTTAGACCATGCCTCTTCATAAAAGCTGGCTGGATAGGATCTAAAGCCTCGTTTCCTGTTTTTTATTTTTTCGGGTTTGAAGGAGTTGAGATTGGCTGGCTCCTTCCCCTTGCAATTTTTGGTTATGGATCTTCCATTTCTCTAAGGGGTTCAAATTTATTATTGCTTGCTAAAGGGGTTTTCATTGGAGTTGAGTTTGTGGGAATGGGCACTATATATTGGGTCTCCTTACACGGAGGGTTTCGATGACAATTAGAATGTATGGAATTGAATCTCTTTAATTTGTGGGCCTTTTGTTGCTTTTTCTTCTTCTTTCATTTTGGGACAGCTCTTTGGAAAATGTCTGTATACATGATAGGCATTGCATTTGAATGGGAATTGCTCATAGGTAAATTCTTGAATGAAGCTCCAGTCCTTGATATTGAGTTTTGGGACCTCTGGAAGCCATCTCTCTAGGTTAACTTCCACACAAATTTGGGCACAAGAGAAGTGGCACCCTTTTGGTTTAGTGCTATCCAAAAAATGACCCATCTTATTGTCTATGCTCCTAAATTAACTTACCCCCCAAAGATGAACAGGGATATGGTACAACCTTATGATCCATACTAGTGCAACTATAATATAAGTTTCTGGGATAAAATCCAAAGGCCAGAGAGCTCAAAAAATTCCTCTTGAACCCATAAAAAATTGTCCTGAGCGAAAAATAAGATCCCTTTTATCTTTATTCAGGAAAAGAAAAAAAAAGTATCCCCTACCAACAACAAAGAGAGTTACCTATCCCTGCAATTTTGAGGCCCATTACTTTGCAAACCAGAGATCAATTGCTTTTGGGCTTGGCCATAGAATTGTAAACTTTCCAATGAGTGCCCTCTCAGAGAGGGTGAGAGATTTATTTCATGGATATTTAGGGGAGAGATCCAATGAAGGTATTTCATCAATATTCTTGATGATTATTTTTTAGGGTGGAACTTTGGACTAGGGTTTGAAGGATTGAAAAAGTTCCTTAAAGGATTGGAGCTCATCCAATTCAACCATCCTTCTAGCCCACTAAAAATGAACCCCCAACATCTATAAGTAGCAAAGGGAAAGGATAGCGAATCCCTCTATGTGGATCTAATGCCTCTACACACAAATCCACATAGGTCGAGAGCAAATTGAGATCAAACATTGAGGACAAACAAGGGAAATGAAAGGTCAATTCGAGCAACAATGGACGCACATGGTTTCACATACTCTTAATTAAAGCATTGGTGTGACTTAATTGATTAGGGAACTGGTGCATTTATCATTATTTACCACATTAATGCACACATTATAATAATACAACCATTTTTTCCAAGTTATTTTCCCAGGGAAAACCCCCAAGCACTCCTCATTTTGAGGATGGTACCTAGGGTAAAACCTAGATTCTTCATGATCCAAATCAACAATAGGGCACAAAGCCATCACAAAATATACTCATTATGATCTCAACACATCACTTATGTCAATTGAACTTGGGTTGGGAGGATAACACTCCATCCCACAACCACTCAAATGGATATCAAATGTGGGTTTAGTAGTGTGTACATAGATATAATGCACTAGTGAGCCTTAAGTGAATGATAATCAATGCATAGCCCCTAGTCACACAAGTGTTCCTTACTGCATGATGTACCATGATGAAGAATGTACTTGGTCAAGGAAGACATACCGAATCAAGGAGGGTACAACCCTAAACATCAACAATTTCTTGGATTATTGTGTAGCCAAACATTGAGATACATGTTGTTAGTTATATGTTAGTTAATAATTTATTAGGAAGCATTTCTTTGTAGCCTTGTTCTATGTGCCTATGCACTTAAGAAAATATGTGTTCTACTTTTGAGTCGTGTTCATGATTATAGTGGGGTTTTGACCTTGTAAAGAATTATTCGGATTTTTAACCTTAAGCAATACAGGCTTGGAATATATATAATCTATAAAATTCCTTTGCCTCATCAATATAAAAAGAACTTTATGATATGGACTTATCTTATGTTCAATTAATTTTCAGTCTTTAATCTTTGTTCCATATCAAAGTATCAGAGTAGTTGGTCCAGGTTTATGGATTTAATATTTTTTTCTTGCTAGTTGTGTTCCTCTACGTCGACCCTACACCCAAACAAGATTTCCAATTGTTGCAGTTAGTCAAGTTCCTCAAATCCTATCCTACACCCTAGTGATTCCTCCTGTTGTTTATGGTTCCTCAAGGTCCATCCTTTCACCCATTAAATTCTACTAGTTTGGTTCCTCAAGGTCATCCCCACACCCAGGCATTGATATTATCACTATGAGTTTTTGAAGATCCATTATGATTACTCAACACCTCAGTTTTAGGCATAGTGCCTCTACCTTGAGATCTTGGTGTCACTCAACATTCTAGGATTTTTCGACTTCCACCCTCCCACCTTACATTTTTTTTAGGCACTCTTTAGTCACCCAATTTCTTTTCACTCTTGACATCAATGTTTAGCCACAACATTTCTACCAACTGCAACTATATTCCTGGTGAGTTATCTAATTAGTCTACGATTTTTCCTCTATTTGTATGGTTCCAATTCCTCTCATAAACCTTCCTATTTCAACCATTCAATCCATCTAGCCCCCCCTCAACCCATTCCTTGATTTCCTTAGCATTGAAATCCCTCTCTCCAAGATATCGTCCATGCAACCATCGATAATGTTGATTTGATTGATATTTTGGTCCTCAACACTCCTCCTTTAACCATACATCTCACCCTTTACATCAATGAATCAACAATATTCTAGACACTCTTGATGTTGTGGAAACCCCCCTCCCCACACCTACTTCCACGAATCATATCACTACTCATGGCACCCCACCCATCTAGGATTGAGAGGATTGAGAACCCCCTTTGCCTCTATTACCAAAATTGTTGATGACCCAAACCCTCTTCAACATTCCTCTCTCCTTTTGTGTCACTGTCAAGGTCTCTTTTCGATCCATCTCTCCCCTACATGGATTCATAAGCATTGGAAAATCCAAATGACTACTGTTTGTTATTCCACCCCACATTTTACATCATACAAGCCCCAAAATCCAACTTCTTGTCTCTAATATTAACTCATTTTCCAATGCCATTATTTTCTATACATAAGCATGGAACCATTGAACATTTCATGCAAATAGATCTCACTCTAGTTTTCCCATGTATTGTTGAAACAATTATGCTCTCATACTCTCCGGTCGATGCTAGGACTATTGTTCTCTTCTCTTTCCATGGACATCACACTGAAGGCTAGCTAGAATTATACTTGCATCATCACTCTCTTACAACCACAACAAAATCTAAGGTTTTTATATGTCTCTTACTACTGGAGGGAAACCATATTCTTATCTAGAACAATTCTTCGAGAGGATGTGGAACGTCTTCCACATAGTGATCTTTGGTGACTTGTCTCCTACTATGGCTTACATGTACACAATGCAAATGATTTTTACTCCAAGTAGGTATGGTGTATTTTTTGCACAGTTTTCGGTCCCATTTCCTACCCAACTCACTTTCTCCACCATAGTTGAGGCCATCCCTTTTCATCATTGATTAGATTTTTCCCTAACCTCTCTCTTTATTTCCTTATGAACCCTAACTCCCAAATTACCACACCTACCTTTTCTACCTCACACCCTCTTATTCATGCTCCAACTTGTTCTCTTAGTTCCGACCTATGTTCTTTCTATTTCCCCCCTTCACCTTTCGAGTCTCCATATAGTCTATGAATCCCATAGTTGAATATTTTATGCCCCCTTCCACATTCCTTGTGCCACTGCCAAAGTATTAGGTTAACACATCATCCAACCTTATATAATATTGGGATTCAACATCCTTTCAATACTCGAGTTTATTCTTCTTTCCTTTCTTTCATTTAGAAAACCCTATGTCCTTTCCTTCCTCCACATTAATCTCTTTGTCTTATATATTATCGCATTTCATTTCACCTTGGGCATATTCTCCATCTCCTTATCATACCCAAATAGATATGTCCATCCTTATTTCACATGATTTTTTTTTTTCGTAAAATCAACAAGACTACATAGATCTCATTTTACAGCTGAGCTTTGTGGCAGTGCCAAATGAATTCCCCACCATTCTCTTGGGGGAGATTGCAGTTGGGTATTCATACCTTGGCGCATTGTATTCTTGATAAGATATCCTTTAGATAAAGTGTAGTTTATCACCATGCTTATATTTCATATGTGCCATCAACCCCATGGACATAGGCTCTCAACAATAATATTCTCTCTAACAAGTTGTGCCATCAACCCCATGGACATAAGCTCTCAGCAATAATATTCTCTCTAACAAGTTGTATACTTGAGACAACATTACATAGATGTTTTCTACGAGAACTGCCAATTGGATCATATAACATATGCAATATGGAGCTTGCATCATGTGCAATTGGATTATGAGAACTGTAATGTCCTCTTCTGCTTAGGCATTGAGGACCATCCCGCTAACCTATTTGATTCCCATAGGTTCGAGTGGGCACTGACAGTCAGGGGATCAGCTGAGTACTTATGCCATATCAGAATATCTAGGGCATAGATTTTATATCATCATTAGATAGACAGGGGCCATCTGATCCAAAGGCCACTTGCATGCATGACATCCGAGCATTATTTGATGATGCAAGCACCTTATTGAGTCTCCAGGCACCTGCATGCAAGTCAACTACAAATTAGAAGATAAAGTGACCTAATTAGGGTGAAATTAGGGTTTTGAGTAGTTGAATGTTATAAAAGAAGATAAAGCGAATGGAGAAGGAATTATTATTGATTATTGATTTGTGATCTCGATTTGGAGAAGCTCAACGAGCTAAGTTGGGGTTGAGGCTTGTACTCAACTAACTGGTGTATTTCGGCAGTGAAAGCTATCTGGCCTAGTTCATCATTCAGGTTGGATCATCCAGATTCAGCATTGCTTCCGCATTGGTTCAGTATCAGGTTTTAGTTAGCAGTGAGATTGAGTTATTCAGTATTGGGGCATTCGCTATCCCTACTTGGGCGAATTGATCCAAGACATATGTATTTGCATAGCATCTTCCAGTGGTTAGAATTACTGCATGCAGCTTCCATCAGTCTCAGAGCATAGGTATTACCCTTTCCCTGGTAGGACAACCTCTCACATTGCTTCTTTCATTATTTATCAGCAATTCCTCCTTTAGGAATACGTATCCTCTTCTTGGGCGCATTATTCAGGGAGAGATCATCACGTTTTTGGCTTGGGAGAAGTATTTCTTCATGCATGCAGTCTCCATTACCTTCAGAAGGGCATTATAACCCTAGACTACCTCATTAGGGGTTCATTTCGCCTCTTATTTATTATCTGGGAGCATCTGTAGCTTGGAGGAGGGTGCCTTCTACTCAGAAACATGATTTGTCGTAGCTGCTTATTGGTTCATCCTTATTCTTGCATGCAGGTTTCATCTTCATCAGCAATAGAATATCTACATACTAGTATGTGCATACATTAATTCCTCCTACTTTCTAGCATTCTAGTATTTTCTAGGGCACATATTTGCATGCATGCAGAGATCAGGGTTTACTTTCATATGTTGTCGAGATATAAGCCTACTAGCCATCTACAGTACACAAAAAAAGGAAAAAAAATATCAGTTTGTGATATTACAGTGGTATCAGAGCATGTTCCTTGCCACTTGTGGGGAAAGCATAATATAAATAGTCAATGAACTTAGAGGACCCACACAATATTACTTACCATAGACAGAAGTTTAGAGATAGTGGTAGAAGAGAAGAAGAGTTAGAGGATATAGATTTGGGAGATAAAGGGTATCAATTTGATAGTAATAAAGGCAAATAAACAATGGTAGATGATGATAAGACAACTTTCAATAGTCTCATTTCAGCTATCAACGCACTCACCACTGACAAAAAAGAAATGGAAAGTGCTATTAAATAGATGACTGAGAGGAACGTACCCCCTCCACATAGCCCTCTATTTCCCCATAGTGATACGGTGTCCACTAGTAGTAGTGGAGAACACGTACATACCAATATGCACATCCACCCCCATCTATACAACAAACCCTCTAGACCTACCATGCCTCAGTTCTTGGACAACCCATTTGTAGTGCCTCTAGCACAAGTAGAACCCGAAGAGTCTATGAATGCCTATTTGAGAGAATATAGATACTTGGGAGATGAATTCCAGTCAGCCATGTATTTTACTGACTTCTGCCACTTCAAGAGTAAGAACAAACCCAAGGCTTACAATAAACCTTTCAACCAGAACTTTGAGTTACAGAGGACCATAGGGAAACTGACTATTCCTACCTTTGAGGGAACCCGAGGTGGCCCAGCTCGAAATTGGGTGCAGAAGTTGGATACATATTTCCAGCTCAACACCATGCTGGAGACATATGCCATTAAATTGGCTACATTACATTTGGACGGGGAAGCCCATGAGTGGTGGTACCATGGATTGGTGACATTGGGTCACAATACCATCACTTCATACACTAACTTCACACAGAGGCTCATTGAGCGATTTGATAGAAAAGACCCTAAGGTGCATTTTAGAGAGCTAGCACAACTCAAGCAGATAGGCAGTGCAAATGCATTTATCTCAAAGTTTCAGAGGGTAGCAGTTATGGTGACAGACATATCAGAGAGCATATTGATTATATTATTTATTGAGGCCCTCACTGAGCCCTTACGTGGATGGGTCAAGTCTTATAGACCCACCACCCTAGCTGATGCCATCAAATGGACTAGAGACTTGCAGGACACAGTACCCAAAAGTAGGTTCCCCCCCAGGACCAATTTTTCGGTTAAAGATAAAGAAAAGAAACCATTTCAGAAAGAGTGGTTGAAGAAAGAAAGGATGTATAATGATGTCCGCCAAGACTTGAGGAGAAAAAAGTTATGTTTTACCTGTAGAGACCCTTGGGAGCCAGGCCACAGATGTTTTGGAAAAGGGAACGCCTACTACATAGAGGCCTATTCCGACAGTGGGGAGGAGGGGGATGATCAGGATCAAGGAGAGACCCATGAGACAACTGAGGAGAGACAACCATTGGGTGGTAAAATTGCTACCATAACAGGAGTTCTATCACGTACTGACCCATCCACAATGCAAGGAAGGGAACATGGCACTAAAATATGGGCTTTTAGAACAACTTAGCCAAATTCATCATGAGTAAAAGGTATTTCATTACAACAAAATGCATATGTGTGCAGATGCAAATCAATTGAACATGCACAGCGGAATATAACATTATCCACACACATTTCATAGTCATCCAACATATCAAAATAGCCATCAAATTAAACATTGGCAGAAGTAAACACAAATAAATACTCATCTTGATGTAATGCTGTCCCAAGCAACTAGCTATGTCACTGCAACGTTCCACCCAACCATAGGTCTCTGCCCAGCCTGTATTCTTTCAGCACTCAGAGACCACCCCTGAGCTGGGCATGATATCTACAAGGAAAAAGGGCTTCTCAAGCTTCAACACAGCCCAAAGCAATGGATACCCAACTCAACCCCAGAATTATCTTGAACACAAAACTCAGATATGGGCTTGGAAACACACTTTCAGCAATGGGACATAGAATCTAGATGGACATGGGTTTTCCCAAAAACGTAGGCACACCAAAAACGGTTTTGTGAGAGGGAAAATCAACCATAGGGAAGAAAACAATTCTCCCACAGATATACAAGCAATCAATGAGCCAAAACAGCCTCTATGGTCTCCAAATCGATTTTCCAAGCAATCAATGAGCCAAAACAACCTCTATGGTCTCCAAATCGATTTTCCTTTCTTTCCCCACTGTTATCCAACACAAAAACACCCTTCCCAGATAGGATAATGAAAGAAACACAACAAAAACCATGGAGAAAACGCCCAGGTAGCTCTAAACTCGTGGGAGAGCAAAGCTGGTTGGTGGGTGATGGCTTGGGGAGCAATTCATGGCTCTTTTCTTGCCCAAGAAGCCAAACACGTTTTTCCATGTAGGGTGGCTTGCCCATACTTGAATTTGGACAACCATACCTCCCATTCCCCAAGGCATTAACTACCTCAACCAACTCTTGGGAGAAATCAATGATTGGGTACAAAAGTCAACATGGGTAGTTGAGGGTTTGATGGGTTCTCTCATTGACAATTGGCTTGACTTGATTGGCTCAAGGGTTTGAATATTTCCCTCCCAATTCCTTGTAAACATCGTGCCCTCATCTCTTGTTGCATTGCATAGCTAGCTATGGGCATTTATATTAAAATGCATATTTACAATTCCCATGGTTCACTAGCACATGGGTAGCATAATATCAAATACTTTCCTCCTCTAGATCAAGCATTCACTAGCGGAGGCTTGGCCTTGAGCTCCACGCTAGGAATCATACAAAATATGCATACATTATTTACATTATAGCCCGAAGTATTATAAGGGTCAAAATGGGGGACGTGACAAGTTCCTAGATTCCACACCCTTCGGATCATAAGTACCGTATAGGGCCACTGAGTGGGAGTACTGGTTGATGGTGGGGCATCCCACAACTTTATTGATGCTGCATGGGTTAAAAGAAAAGGCATTCAGACAGAGACTTTTGATGGATTTTCAGTAGCTACAGTAGGTCACACTATGGAGTGTAGTCAAAGGATCCCACAACTAAAGGTAATACTTGGGAATTATACAGTGATAGAGACATTCTATGTGGTAGATGTACCTGACATGCATGTGGTTTTAGGAGTTCAGTGGATTTACTCCATAGGGAAGTATTCCACAAACTACCAGACCATGGAGATGGAGTTTATGGGAGCAGAGGGATAGAGGGTAGTTCTGAGAGGGATGAACACCTACCCTCCCACAATAATATCATCACACAGGATGGAGGCAGTACTCCAACAGGGAGACATCGAGTGGGCAATAGAGTACATGGTTACCTTCAGTAAACCACCAGATAAGGTTACACAACATCCAACAGATATAGAGGCCTTACTACAGAAGCACAATGCAGTATTTGGAGACCTTCCAACAGGTCGGCCTCCTGATAGGGGATTTGAGCACATCATTGAGCTAGAGGAGGGGACTCAAGCAATTATCACCACTCCTTACCGACACCCCAAAAGATACAAGGATGAGATAGAGAACACTATCAAAGAACTGCTTAAGCTAGGATATATCAAGCCTAGCTCCAGTCCTTTTGCATCTTCAGTTGTACTGGTTAAGAAAAAAGATGGCACCTTGCGCATGTGTATTGACTACCGGGCTCTGAATAAAAAGACTATCAAAAACAGGTACCCAATCCCCAGGATTGATGAGTTGATGGATGAGCTACAGGGGGCAAAGTACTTCTCAAAGATTGATCTCCGCTTAGGCTACCATCATATTCAGGTTAGGGAATAAGATGTTCCAAAGACCGCCTTCCGTTGTCACTACAAACACTATGAGTTTCTAGTGATGCCATTCAGGCTCACTAATGCACCAGCTACCTTCCAGTCTTGCATGAATAATATTTTCAAAGGTCAGTTACACAAGCATCTTCTGGTATTCTTTGATGACATATTGATATACAGTATAACTTGGGAGGAGCACTTGAAACATTTGGACGAGGTACTTGGAATTTTACAAGAATAGTCACTTTATGCCAAGATGTCCAAGTGTGAGTTCGACATGCAGGAGATGTTGTATTTGGGGCATGTGATAGGTGACAAAGGGGTACAAGTTCACTTAGAGAAGATTTGAGCCATACTGGATTGGACCACACCCAAGAATGTGACAGAACTAAAGGGTTTTTTAGGGCTTTGCACTTACTACAGGAGGTACGTCAGTGGGTTTTCACAGATGACATCACCCCTCACCGATCTCACCAAGAAAGGGGCTTTCAGTTGGTCAGAGACAGCACGACAGACATTTGAAAAGATGAAAAAGGTAATGAGTTCATGCCCCATACTAGCTCTACCAGACTTTTCTCTACCCTTTGTGTTAGAGTACGATGCCTTAGGAGAGGGAATTGGAGCAGTGTTGATGTAGAACAATCACCCCATTGCATTTGAAAGCAGGAAGCTCAAGGACTATGGGTGCCACTACTCGATTTATGATAAAGAGATGTTAGCCATTCTTCATGCGCTAACAAAGTTCCGATAATACTTAGTAGGTGGCAGATTCAAGGTTAAGATAGATCATAACAGTTTGAAATACTTCCTTGAGCAGAAAGAGCTAAACGAGATGCAGGAGAAATGGGTAAGCAAAATTCAAGCCTATGACTTCGAGATTGAGTATGTGAAGGGAAAGAACAATGTAGTGGTTGATGCACTTTCTAGACAACCAACTGCTTTATCCCTTATGAGCATCTCATCAGATTGGAGATCTCACCTTTTGGTTGAATACTCCAAAGATAAGTTTTCTTGTGAGCTATTGGATGGACAGTTGCAGGATGACAGGTACCGAGTGATTGATGATATCATATATTACAAAAACAGAATCTTCTTGGTTCCAGAGTCTTCTCTCAAAAAGAAGATTTTACAGGCATCACATGATTCACCTTTGGCAGGGCATCAGGGGTTTCTCAAAACCTATAGATAGATTAGAGAGAGGTTCTCTTGGAAGGGCCTCAAGAATGATGTGATATAGCATGTGAGAGAGTGCAGCTTGTGCCAGCAGAAAAAAATAGAGCACACCCACCCAGCCGGTCTGTTACAACCATTTCCTATTCCAGAGTAGAAATGGGAGAGCATCTCCATGGATTTCATTACAGGGTTTCCCAAGGTTCAGGGCAGATATTTCTTGTACATAGTGGTAGACAGACTGACCAAGTTTGCTCACTTCTTTGCTATTTCCTTAGATTATTCAGCAACACAGGTGGCATAACTATTCTTCAGAGAGGTATTTCGACTCCATGGGTTACCCAAGACTATTGTTAGTGACAGGGATAGTAAATTCACAGGAGATTTTTGGCAGGAGCTTTTCCGACTAGTAGGTACTGAGCTGGCTATGAGCACTAGTTATCATCCACAGAGGGACGGGAAGACAGATATTGTCAACAAGTGGATTGAGGGGTACTTGAGAAATTATGTGGCAGGCCAGTAGAGGACATGGATCAAATGGCTGCACTTGGGTGAGCATTGTTACAACACCACCCACCATATGACCATTGGGATGACACCCTTTATAGCCTTATCTGGATATGATGCTTCCACTTTCGCAGATAGGATGTTCGGTGATAGCAAGGCCCCCAAGGCCAAAGAGTGGATTCAGAAGGGTCAAGATATCCTCAAGATTCTCAAGGAGAACATACAGGTGGCTCAGAATCAACAGAAGATATATGCAGACAGGAACAGGGCTGAGCGCAGTTTTGAGGTAGGGGACCTCGTTTATTTATGCCTCCAACCTTACCGTCAGTCGTCTCTGAAAAAGAAAGGAGCAAAAAAACTCAAACCTCACTTCTACGGTCCATATAAGATAGTCAAGAAGGTTGGAGAGGTAGCATATGAGCTCGAACTACCCCCAGAGAGCAAGATTCACAACGTATTTAATGTCTCCAACCTCAAGAAGGCAGTTGGTCAACAGATTGTTACATCTTCCGAGCTGCCCCCTCTTGATGATGAGGGGAAATTGGTTTTGATTCCTGAGCACATGTTAGAGGTGCGAGAGCGGAAACTTAGAAACCGAGTCATTAGAGACTACTTGGTTCGGTGGAGAGATTTTCCTTTGGGGGAGGCCACTTGGGAGGGAGAACAGGTATTACAGCACGCAGCTTTACAATTGCTTGAGGACAAGCAAATTCAAGTAGGGAGGACTGTAATGTCCTCTTCTGCTTAGGCATTGAGGACCATCCCGCTAACCTATTTGATTCCCACAGGTTTGAGTGGGCACTGATAGTCAGGGGATCAGCTGAGGACTTATTCCATATCAGAATATCTAGGGCATAGATTTTATATCATCATTAGATAGACAGGGGCCATTTGAGCCAAAGGCCACCTACATGCATGACATCCGAGCATTATTTGATGATGCATGCACCTTATTGAGTCTCCAGGCACCTACATGCAAGTCAACTGCAAATTAGAAGATAAAGTGACCTAATTAGGGTGAAATTAGGGTTTTGAGCAGTTGAATGTTATAAAAGAAGGTAAAGTGAATGGAGAGGGCATTATTATTGATTATTGATTTGTGATCTCGATTTGGAGAAGCTTAGCGAGCTAAGTTGGGGTTGAGGATTGTACTCAACTAACTGGTGTATTTCAGCAGTGAAAGCTATCTATCCTAATTCATCATTCAGGTTGGATCATCCAGATTCAGCATTGCTTCCGCATTGATTCAGTATCAGGTTTTAGTCAGCAGTGAGATTGAGTTATTCAACATTGGGGCATTCGCTATCCCTACTTGGGCGAATTGATCCAAGACATATCTATTCGCATAGCATCTTCCATTGGTCAGAATTGTTGCATGCAGCTTCCATCAATCTCAGAGCATAGGTATTACCCTTTCCCTAGAAGGACAACCTCTCACATTGCTTCTTTCATTATTTATCAACAATTCCTCCTTTAGGAATACGTATCCTCTTCTTGGGCACATTATTCAGGGAGAGATCATCACGTTTTTGGCTTGGGAGAAGTATTTCTTCATGCATGCAGTCTCCATTACCTTCAGAAGGGCATTATAACCCTAGACTACCTCATCAGGGTTCATTCCGCCTCTTATTTATTATCTGGGAGCATATATAGCTTGGAGGAGGGAGCGTTCTACTCAGAAACACGATTTGTCTTAGCTGCTTATTGGTTCATCCTTATTCTTGCATGCAGGCTTCACTTCATCAGCAATAGCAGATCTATAGCATTCTAGTATTTTCTAGGGCACATATCTGCATGCAACTGCATGCATGTAGAGATCAGGGTTTACTTTCATATGCTATTGATATATAAGCCTACTAGCCATCTACAGTACACACAAAAAAAGGAAAAAATATCAGTTTGGGATATTACACAAGTTGTGCCATCAACCCCATGGACATAGGCTCTCAGCAATAATATTCTCTCTAACAAGTTGTATACTGGAGACAACATTACATAGGTGTTTTCTACGAGAACTGCCAATTGGATCATATAACATATGCAATATGGAGCTTGCATCATTCACTTATATGGATCCCCCCATGCATCTTGTTGGTCCATTATTAAGCCGCTTCACCCTATTTAAACAGCTCCCACTTGAAATGGTTTGCTTGTTGTTTACACCACAACCAATCATGTAAAGGTTTATCATGCATCTTATTGTGTGTGATATATAGTCTGGACACAGGTCAAATCAATATCATAATTGTTCTCCAATTCTTTTCTCCCATCTTGTTTGAAAAATCTAAGCCAGGGTTTGCTAGAATCTCTTGGGAGATGAAAACTTCTATTGATGTTACATTTTCTACACTTCCATATTCTACCTTTATCGTCAATGACTTGTCATGGATCATATGCAACACTCAACAACCATATGGCACACTCAATGCTCTAGGTTTATCATGCATCTTATTGTGTGTGCCATATAGAATGGATACATGTCATAGCAATATCATAACTATTTTCCAATTGTTTTTTCCCATCTTGTTTGAAAAATATAAGCCAAGGTTTGCTGGAATCTCTTTGGAGAGGAAAACTTCTATTGATGTTACATTTTCTACAATTACCTATTCTACCTCTATTTCCAATGACTTGTCATGGGTCATATACAACACCCAAAAACCATATGGTGCACTTAATACTTTACATTGATCATGCATCTTATTGTGTGTGCCATATAGCATGGATACACGCCATAGCAATATCATAATTGTTTCCAATTGTTTTCTCCCATCTTGTTTGAAAAATCCAATCTAGGGTTTTCTAGAATCTCTTTGGAGAGGAAAAATTCTATTGATGTTACATTTTCTACATTTTCCTATTCTACCTTTATTACCAACGACTTGTCATGGACCAGATACAACACCCAACAACCATATGGCCCAATTAATGCTTCATAACTTCTTTCCTATATTTATTTTCTTGTTGTGTAGTCCTTTCATTTTTGATATCCCCTTTTATAGGTAACCAATAGACACTTTCCTCGGTTATAAATATTGGTCCATGTGGGGTTTAGTCCCCATCAAGTTATCTTTTTTATTCTTGTGGGATTCCCCTGGCTCATTGATTGGATGAACCCCACTATGCCAAGGACTATATGAGCATGCTGCTGAATTATTCCTGGGCATTTCAAAAAGGACTTACCCATCCCTTGGGTGTGGGGAAACTTTGCCATTGACGGAAAAATGAACATATATAACCAGTAGTGGTATCTATGGATAATTCTTTGCATGCCTCCTCAATCTCTTTGACATGACACATTGTCATTATTTAGGGCACAAACTTCCTCTCCTCTCCAGAACCATTGCACTCTCATTCATTTAAGACCCATTACTTGTTCAATATGGCACACAGATTACTATTTTCTCTCTCTCTGCTAGACCATCCTTCCATGTTGTCTAGTAGCACACTAGCCTTTTCATTTACTAGATAGAAGCATTTCTTATTACTTTTTCCACTCTTAGTAGCTCCAACATTCCCTCTAGGCCTCTCATCAATAGTTGGGACATCTCTCCCAATCTTGTTTCCTCACCCTAGTGCCATTCCTAAACCAACAAGAAAGCATGGGAAGTTTCAACTTCAACCTAGAGTAAATGAAGAACACACCTAGTCAAGGAAGACACACCCAATCAACGAGGGCAAAACCGCACACATCAATAGTTTCTTGGATTGTTGTGCAACCAAATATTGAATTGTGTGATGTTAGTTAGATGTTAGTTAATATTTTTTAGGAAGCATCTCCTTCTAGCTTAGTTCTATGTGAATATGAATTTAAACAATATTTTCCAAAGTCAAGCATATTTAACCACAGTGAACCATGAGATGTGGTCAACCAAGGTTAAACATAGTCAACCACGGTTAACTAAAGTCACACATAATGTAACAATAAAACACCAATGTCAACCATGAAGCAACCATTGTCCATCATGATGCACTAAAGTCAACCATTCCCATGATCTTAAACATGATGAATTAAAGTCAACCATTCCCATAATCAAGCATATGCACTAAATTCAACCCTGCCTAAATTGTGGTTCAAAGTTAACCTTACTTAAAAGTCAACTATATGTCAACCTTGCTTAAAAGGTGCTTAGGGATTGAAGTCAACCATGGTTCAAATTCAATCGAACACTTTTAAAAATGTGGTTGTGGATTGAGCTCAACCATGGGTTGAATTCAACCTTGGATTGAAGTCGACCATGGATTGATGTCAACCTTGGATATTTTCAGTTTGCTTGGATGTTCGAGATGAAGGATGTAGGAGCAACAAAAAAATCTTGGGCATGGAAATAAACAGAGATGAGATCACTAATGGTAAGTTTTGGTTATCACAACAGGATTATGTGGAAATTCGGTATGAATAATGTGAAACAGGTAAAAATATTTTTTGTCTTTCCATTATAAGCTTTCTTCAGGTTTATGTCCAAGTAATGAAGAAGAAAAGGGTTATATGTGTCGTGTATCGTAGGCTAGTAGGAAGTGTAAAGTATGCGATGGAATGGTATGATATGTTGAGTATCGGATATTTCATGTGTAGTTGTTATTGTCAGTGGATACATGGAAAATCCATGTAAAGCGGTGAAATAGGTGCTTTGGTGTCTTAGAGGCACAAGTATCACCTACGGTGGTTGTAATGATTTAGTCTGTGATTATTCATATTTTGTGGGAGTATCACTTTGCGTTGCACTCTCTTGAGAAATGGCCTTTCTTATTGCAATTGTAGCATTTAGCGTTTGACTTGTCAAAGCCTTTGTTGAACTCCTTCTTCTTTAGTGCACATATCTTTGCTCTAGATTCTCCCTTCCTCTTGGATACAGTCATGCCACAATATTTTGAACCCAAGTTTTACTTCTCGACCATTGATAGCAGCCAAGAATATCTCCCATGAGGATGGGAGACCATCAATAGTGGTTTGGAGAAGATCATCTTCATTCACCACTACTCCAATACTAGCAAGTTGATCTCTTACCTGAGAGATCTTGGTGAAGAAGGAGGCCACTGTCTCATCCATCTCCATCTTTAAGTTTCAAAGCTTATTTGTCAATGCCCTCTTTTGACTCGGGGCCTTCATCTCATATAGATTAGTCAATGTATCATAACATTCTTTCGCGGTCTTCGACAATGTGATAACATGCATCAAGTTATCTTTTACCGAATCATAGATGATCCGTTTGGCCTTAGTTTGTTTCTTCTTGAAGTTGATGCGTCGTACATTAGATGTAGGATCCTCCACCACAATGGATACGTATCCATACAAGTCATGTTCCTCTAGGATGTTGAGAATCCTAGCCTTCCAAGTGTTGAAGTTTGAGGTTCCCTCAACAGGGTCTTCCGGTCGTATAGAGATTGATGCCATAGTATTCAAATCTTGTGCTCAACTTCTCAGGATATATGTAGGATCAAGCTGGCATGCAAAACTGAGCTCCTTCACGCCCTGAGCTCTGATACCATGTTAATATTTGGTTGAGCTTTGATCTTTAATTATTTTAGATGCCAAAACTTGAAGCAATGAGACAATTCAATCACATGAAATTCATACAACCATAACACAAGGTATACCATGGGGAAAATCCTCAAAACTATGAGAACAAAAACCCCAACAATTCTTCTCAATATAATATAATGAATAGCAGAGAATGATTTCTTTTACAACATAGAAGATTGCTTTCAGAAGATAAGAGATCACCAAACACTCTTGATGAAGATGTGGAATCAATAGAGAAGAGAGATTGATCAGATGTGTGCCCAACACAACAATAACAAGCAAGAACAATACCCTACACAAAGAGAAGAGCCTTGCCTTCAATGGAGAAGAGAATTCTCTTCACATTGGATTCATCAATCCAATATAACATATTTATACATTCTTCTCTTCTATTTTTATCTTCTAATTTCAGGTTGAAATCGCCCTCAAACTGGATGTATCGATATTGCATGCAGAAGTGCGCCCCACTTCTCATGTAGTGCTTTATCTCACTGGGATGTCACTTAGGATGAACTCACCTCTTAACTGAAATATTTTCCACTTAGTTAGGTGGCTAACTTAAGTGTCGTCACTTAGTTAACTAGATATTCTTTGTTGTCACTTAGTTAAGTCTCTTTAACTGATTCTTGATAACATCACTGTAGTGATCAATTCGAGTTCTCCTTGATTTACTGAAGTGTCGTCTTTTAGTCCTTCTTATTTAACACTTAGTTAACTGAAATCATGCTGATTGATTTACTTGAAGTGACCACTATGAGTTCTTTAGTTAACTGAGGCATATCTTTAACTGATGCTTTAACTGAAGCATTTATTGAGGCATACATTGATACTTAACTGAAGCTTTATAACTGAATCTTTAACAATTCAAGTTCTTTTTAATTAGCTGAAGTGCCTGCATGGGAAATTTCCAATTCTCTTGATCTCTATGCTTTATCTTTCATTTCTTTATTTCTTACTGCATGGTCAATGTGTGATAACTTTAATTATCCATCACATTACATTATACTAAGGAGAATTATCAGATGCTGTGATCATATTATATTATTCTGGACCAAATGATCATATGCTAAAGTAATTCACGTTAGAGGTGATCAATCTCTAAATGAGACTTAATAGCAACTGGTGATCATGGTTAATAATACATCACACAAAATTAAATGCTTTTAACAAGTAAAGCATGACCTTTATACGGAAGGTCCACCTCTATACGGGAGGTCCATCTCACGGATACCTTTATACGAAAGGTTCACATGAGAATCATGACTTGAAACACAAGTACGGATCCTTGTCCAACAAGACTTTATGTAACATCCCGAAAATTCACAATTTTTTTTTTTTAAATAGCGTTAAAAGTTGTATTTACTAATGCGGAAATAAAATAAATACTAATCCTCTTAACAAATAACAATTATGATAACGGCAATTCATACTTCTTAACACAAAATACGACATTAGTTTTGCTTGTGTTAATTATAAATCTAAATGTTGTAATAAAGTTTGTGAATGTCATATGGTGTACTGATTATCGTCTTATTATGAAATGAAATCGAAATTTACATTAAGATGCTATGGATGTTCAGTTATATTTTAATAATACTTATGTCAATGTTCTGTCAATTATAAATGTTTACAAGTGCTAACTGTTGTTCTTATTTTGATGATGAAAGGGGTCCTAAGAGTACCCTGAGGCTTACTTAGAATTTATGCTAAAGCATTTGGACTTTCCCTTCCGCAGATACAGGTAAGGTGGCACACCAGTTCAAGTAAAACAAACATAAAAATAAAGAGTACTTTCAGTTAGCCTTCAAGGTACCTGCATATAAATTTCTAAGGTACTAATACAACGATCCGTCTATAGTTTGTTTTGATAACTAAACAACTCATACGTCCTCTTTGTTTATCATTTGAATGGTGAAAATAGAGTGTCAAAGCTTTGATGCAGGATAACATGCGTTGTTAATGTTTGGCACAAGAGTAATGTGACTTACAAAACATAGGCTAAATGCACGATATTTGTGTATTACTATTATGTGTACACTATATGTATATTACATGGTTAATTAAGTAGCGTGAACCATATAGTGTAAACTATATGCAATATCCTAGCATAAGAACTATATGCAATCTATGTAATATATTTCACAATATGAAAACTATGTGTTATTTCCATGCTTTAACTATATTATTACACTATATGCCAAGTGTTTATGCATGTTTCCTATGTACCAACAATAGGAATCTATAAGTATCAACGTGAGCTTTTAAACATACACTTGGTACCTAAATGGTTCACACTAAGGTATTACTTATAATAACATATATATATAATGTGATAGGGTTACTACCAAACTTCGTATCAACGTAAGGTAAGGACATGGTCATTAATGTTGAAGTGGATATGTGTTGGTAGGCGATAGTGAACCAATCTTGGAATTTATTATTCTTATCTACCAGCTCGGTGGAAATCCTCAGTGGCTGCCATCGTGGTACTTATCTCATGAAGGCATCATGATGAATTAGCCATCTTGGTTGAGCTGTATGTGTTTTAGTTTGAACATGATCCGAGATGGTATCCACGGTGGAGATGGTTATCAATGGAGTCATAAATAAGGTGGTTGCTTGGAAATATGTGGTGTTGTGATACGTGATCTCCACCATTGATCTTACACTGTTCTCGGGCTTTGGGACTTAACCCTAAACCTCCACCAAATGCTAAGTAAGCCTCATGGTACTCTTAGGACCCCTTTCATCATCAAAAGAAGAGCAGCAGTTAGCACTTGTAAACATTTATAATTGATAGAACATTGACATAAGTATTATTAAAATATAACTGAACATCCATAGCATCTTAATGGATATTTCGATTTCATTTCATTATAAGACGATAATTAGTACACCGTATGACAGTCACAAACTTTATTACAACATTTAGATTTATAATTAACACAAGCAAAACTAATGTCGTATTTTGTGTTAAGAAGTATGAATTGTTGTTATCATAATTGTTATTAGTTAAGAGGATTAGTATTTATTTTATTTCTGCATTAGTAAAAACAAATTTTAACGCTATTTTTTTTTTTTAAATTTTTGTGAATTTTCGGGATGTTACACTTTACAACATCATTACTTTGATCAATAACCTCTATATGGTAGGAATAACCTTTACACATAAGTAAATCGAAGTGCTCAGCTCTATACGGGAGGATCAATCATGTCTACACAATATTTATTTGGAGAATGTCTCCTGATGCTGTATATTGAACAAGTCAGAGGGCACGGGTCAGATGTAGACACTACAGGTTGGTGAAGAATTCGCTAGCTCAGATCCTTATGCCTGGTGACAAAACCAATATTGCTTCCTGGTGACAAAACAAATATTGCTTCTACAAGTGGTCATAAACGAAAACATGTGAAGCGCAAGAGCCATGTGAATCCATCCTCCTTTAGAAAAAGGGAGGCACTTCCTGCAAAATTTTCTCCTGACAACACTTCCATCTCAGAGGACTACTTGTTCCCTATTATGGAGGAAAATCCCAAAGATGAAGACATAGTCTGCAACCCCAAGTAACTGTGTGGTCTTCTTTCTTTTACATTATGTTATTGTTAGCTACATGGAGATAGTCAATTGGAAATATTTCTATGGGACTGTTAGCACTTCTACTTATGGTTTAAATGTACACACTAGCTACCACTAGAGGCCCTCAATTTTTGTTATGCTTTAATATTTTGACCTCTTTAGCAAGTTTTTTGTACTCCCATGTATGGGAAACCTTCTCTTGCAAGCCTGTTTTGTTATCTCATGCATGGGTAGGTTGTTAAAGGTTTCTAGTTTGATGTTTTGGTTCAATGAGAAGCCACAGTGGGCTCTCAGACATCATGACTCTCTTGTGCCTGTACTATTTTTTGTATTTTAATATAATGATTTCTCTATGGAGCTTACAATTTTTTTTTTTAACCTAGGGCCCGATCAAGCTTTGCTTTTGGAAGTGGAAAATTTTGGGTTTTGATTTGCGGTGCAAGAAGTATTAGTCCTCGAATCCCCTGTGTCAGTAAGGGTTTGAGTGATTTAGTCGTGGTCGAATATGAGGTCACTTGGAGGGGTCTCCTCCCCCTCCACCCCAGATTGTAAGAACAGAGGTATGAGGACCATGATGAAGGGCCCTTCCACTAGGAGGGAATGGTGGTTGTCTACTTAAACCTTCTGTGATCCCCTCTCTCCAGATCCAATCTGAGAAACTATGCGAGAGAATTGAACTCTGGAAGGAAAAATTTGTAATTGGTAAATTTATTGGGGTTTGGACCAAGGAGAGAGATCTCCTTAGATGGATAAAAGAAACTTTGAACCCCAAAGTCCATTATGAACTGCACCTAAGATCGAAAGGGTTTTTTGCCATCATCTTCTTCACTCAGGAAGATCAAGATAGAATTATGGATGGAGGACCCTATTTTTTATTTTTAGTTGGTCTTTGCCTCAGACCCTGGAAAGAGCATTTCAACCTGGACAAAGAGGATATGTGCGTATTCCCCTTTGGATCCACATATACTCGCTCCCATATGAATACTGGGAACCAAACATATCGTGTTACATTGGGAATTCCCTTGGGGAATTTGTGAAAGTGTATGAACAAAAAAACAACTTAGGTAAACTCCATATGCTCGTATTTGTGTGTATATGGATATCTCCCATGATCTTCCAGAGGCCATCGATATGAATTTGGATTATGAGGATTGGAAACAACCCCTCAACTATGAACATATCCCATTCAAGTGCAGGAAATGTCATGTATGTGGCCATCTTAGTAGAGACTGCCCCCAAAACAACCCCCCCCCTACTCCTCTCCATCCTGCCCCTTAGAAAGCAAGGGAGGATGAGGGTTTTACGCAGGTAAACATAAGATGGAGACATAGACGTAAGCAGATGGGACAAACGACTAACAAGAAGGTGGCCAACACGAACATATTTGAAATCCTAATTTCAATGGAAGAATATTTGATCGAGGAGGAGTCGGAGAAACATGCACATAAAATGGACCAGGTCCAAACAGAAGATAAAGGCCCCTAGGGAAACCAGGAAGAGCAACCAGAAAAAATGGAAGAATATCCACAAGAAGAGTGGGAGGATATGGATCTGGTGGAACTTGACCTCGATGAGATCGAGAGGGAATGTAACAAGAAAGGGAAAGGTTATGTTCTAAGATGCTAGATCGAACTCCTTCAAGAATCCATTTTGAGTTCAAAATCAATCCCTCAACTTGGCATACCGAAGGAAAACTATAAGGGAAACAAGAGGAAACTCCCTGAAGAGGGAGAAAAAATAGGCTGAAAGACTAATAAGTATAGGATAGCGGAAGTAGGAACCATGCTAATCGAATCAAGCCAATATCCCATGATAAAGGAGGCCTTCTCTGAAGCCAACAAAGTTTCCCAATGAAAGTGATAACATGGAACATTTGTGGGGTGAATCACCCTCGCAAGATCAAGACACTAAGAAATAAGTTACGAAAGGAAAAACCCATGGTTGTTTTACTTCAGGAAACGAAATGCTAAGCAGAGGTTATTAAAGAAATAGGTAATCAAATATGGAAAGGGAGTGGAACAATGGAAATCGATGCAAATAGGGAAGCAAGAGGCCTGGCAATATTGTGAAGTCCTAAGGAAGTTAGCTTATCAAACTTCATGGCTACAATATTCTACCTATTTGTTGACTTCCAAATCATTAATTCCTCAGTCAAGGGTGTTATTACAAACATCTATGTCCCGAGTGTAAATCCACAAAAGGATTCTTTCTTGGATGCTCTAGCATGGGCGTCCCGATGGATAGGAGACAAGTAGTGTATTGTTGGAGGAGACTTCAACATAATACCTCCCTAGAGGAGATAAAGGGGGATAGAAGGATCCTGGGAGGAGAGAATGAAGCATTTATAGATTTCATTGTAGAAACTAGGCTGGTTGATATGGAAACTGGGAATGGATGGTTCACCTGAAACAATAGGAAAGGGGGAGAAAGTCATGTGGCATCCCGAATCGATAGATGCTTGATGTTGGAAGCCACTGTCATTGGTGGGGGAGGCTTGTCAACAATGGTTCTCCCAACTGCTGAATCGACCACTATTCAGGTCTGCCTCTGCTAGGATGGTGTTGGAGCCCCAAATAGAAAGTACTTCAAACTCGAGCAATTCTGGATCGAGCATAAAAATTTCAAACCAATGGTCCAACAATGGTGGGAGGATCCAGACCCCCCGAGGGATCGAGGATGTATCAATTCCAACAGAAATTGAAAGCCTTAAAAGAAAAGTTCTGTACATGGAACAAAGAAGAATTTGGGGACATCTTCTAAGACAAAAAGCACTCGACCGAGTTGCTAGAAGAGATTAAAAAATATGGGATGGAAAATGGTCATGATGAGGATCTAAAACATGGGAGAATAGAAACCTCGAGTATCTAAATTCCCGGGAGAAACATGATGAAATATACTGGGAACAAAAATCTAGGAACCAATGTCCAAGGTAGGGAGAACACAACCCAAATTTATTCAACCAATCAGTCATCCAAAATATATAGAGAAATCATATCAACTGACTGAAGAAAGAAACTGGGAAGCATGTGGAAAGCAGGGAGGAAATCGAAAAAGAACTCGTCGACTACTTCAGGAACATCATGGAAGAAGACAGGGTGGATCGGACAGAGGACATAACAAAGATGACACATCATATTCCTGCCTTGCTATCCCAGAGTCAGGATGATATTTTAACGATCCCACTAGAGATGATAGAAGTGGAGGATGCTGTGCACCAAATGGATGCTGGGAAATTCCCAGGACCTAACAACTTCACTATGACCTTCTTTCACCACTTTTGGGACCTAAACAAGGAGGAAGATTTGGAAATTTGGAAGACTCTAGGAATTCTAAAGGGGACCTGAAAGCTTTCAATGCCACATTCCCAACTCTCATTCCAAAAAGAGAAGGATAAGACTCATCATGTAAGTTTAGACCTATTTACTTATGCAATGTTATTACAAAATCATTACAAAATTAATTGCCAACAGGTTGAAACCGCTCCTCCCCAACCTAGTTTCCCCAAAACAATCTGGGTTTGTTGAGGGTCGGCAAATCCCGGATGGATTCATCTTGATTAATGAGGTAAATCATTCCTTGAAGATGACAAAGAAGCCTGGAATTCTCCTTAATCTTGATATCCTAAAAGACTATGACAAGCCAAGCTGGTAATTCATGAGAGCAATGCTCAAGGCTTGTGGCTTCAACTAAGAATGGATTGAATGGGTTTTGAATTTGACATCCTCATATTTTTTCTCCATTCTGCTCAATGGTTCTCCCACAAATTTGTTTATCCCATCAAGGGGTATAATGTAGGGGGACCCTCTCTCCCCCTTCTTGTTTATCTTAATAGCCGAAGGTCTTAGCAGGAAAATAAAATCCATGGTTGATTGAAGTGAAATTAGAGGGTTAAGTCTGTAAACGAGGGTTGGCAGACAAACACGTCAACAATTTGTAGATGACACTATGCTCATGGGTCACTCGTTAGTCCAAGAAGCCAAATCTTTCAAAAAATGTTTGAACCTCTTTTCTAAGGCCTCAGGTCTAGAGATCAATAAGAACAAATATCAAATATTCTTTTTCAATTCTCCTAGAGTTACCCAAAAGAATACAACCCATATTATCAGTTTCCAAAGGAGTTCCCTTCCATCCAAATATTTAGGTGCCCCTCTAGCTGAAGGAGTAGTTAGAAAAGTGTCATGGTTTGATGTACTTGACTGGATAAGAGGAAAACTCTCAAACTGGATACTTCAGCCTCTCAAACTTGTGAGGAGGTTTACTCTCATAAAATATATTCTCCAAGCCATGCCAATATACATGTTCTCGGTTATGGACGCCCCCAAGGCTATCCTGAAATAAATTAGGAACCTATAGCGCCAATACTTATGGGGAGTGTTAACACCCAAAATGACCCCCTAGGTTGTGGGAGAGGGAAAACTGGGGTAACCACTAACCAATCTTTAGACTCAAGCTACTGACCCAACTTATTCTGATAGGGCTCTCTCTACAGCTCTATGAAAGATTGGAATAATCAAAGTTGTCAACAATGAAAACATGCACCAGCATTCATTATTCAAGATATGCAATTACAACAATACAGAAGATCAGATTTCCATTGGAAACAAAATGGTTTAAATGTAGCTTGGATGAAACATATGAATCTTTATTTGGGAAATGGAGTCACACTCAAACAAACTCTGAAAATTCATTTACAAATGCTTCACAAATGCATTAACACAGGGGAGAGGTAGTAAACAACTCGTGGTCAAAGTGATTTTAATTGGTGAAACAAAAGAAAAAGAAACAATCCATTGACATAAGGCATACAATGATGAATCCTATATCAAATTTAGCAGAAAAGTAATGGTGAAATACTTGGAAAAAGATAAGTAGAGCATAATTTCTATGAATTCTACTTAGCTATCACACTGTACCAAGTATGAAAGAATGTTACGGACTGGAATTAACAATGAGAGATACACAATTCACATGGAAAAAAGAAGGAACGGACTACAAGACCATTTACACAAGAATCCCTGAGAAAACATTGGCTCGGCTCTGCAAACTTTATTCAAAATAGCTCAAAAGCTTCTTAAAGAACAATACACGAAATTTCTCATAAAAGTTTTAAACAATATTTTTCAACCCTTTATCATTCTATTACATCGCATATATATATGCTGGGAGTCCTCTTGCTCGACTCATATAAACCAAAAACAATTATATCGGAGTGACACCTCATTTAGGTTGTTTTGCCACTATCACAATAAAACAGAAAATAGGTAGAAACTGGCCTAACTGCTTTCTTACAATCCACTAGTATTCTTACTAAGTAACATTTACTTCAAGTATACAAAAGTAAAGATAGTAAAATAATAGTTCCAGCTGGCTATTTATACAGCCGCCTCAAAGAATATTACAGATTATCAAAAATAGGAAAGTCTTGTGAGAAGTCTATGATTCAAAGCAAACATCAACAACTTATAAAAAGACAAGTATCACTTTGGAAGATGGAGAAAATATAGCGATCTGTTGTACTATTCTACATTAGCCCATTGGTCTGTAGGTGGAAGGTCATAGTCCACCATTTCCTTTAGCATCACTCGTATCTCGATATGCTCGGCGTAGGAGAATGGGGGAATCCTTTTTCCACTGGGGATCAACTTGTTCAATATTTCAAAGTCCTCTTCAAGCAACTCCATCAGGGCTTTGCCTATAAGCAGCTGGTTCAGATGTTTGAACTTTGTATGATCCATTCTTATTGTCTGCAGTAGGTTTTTGTAAGCCTTAGGGGAGATTAGCTCTTGGTCATCTTTCCAGAATGAAGGTAACCCAATTTCGACCAGCCTATCAAAAGGTCCTTTGGATTCTGCCACTTGTCCCTTCATTTCTTCGGCTTTGGCTTCCACACTCTTGATCTGTGCATATTTCCTCAGGACCCTTCATGCTACTACAAGCATTGCAATCCGGTTCCCAATATTCAGCTTAATCATTTCTTCTTTAGATAGATCATTCAGGAAAGTGATGGCACTTAGCACCGTTTCTTTAGGCCTTTGGATTAAGGTCTGCTTTGCAACTTCACAACCTTCTAGAATATCACTAATGGTCTTTTCTTTAATCCTTATAAACTCAAGGTAGGGTCTAAAGTTCTCAGCTTCCTTAATGATCATGTCCCATACCAAGTGTTTACATCCTTGCAAAGCTTCCTTCCTAGTAACCTTATGAGTGAGATTTTTATTCATCTCAATCAATTCCTTTTGCTTCTTTTGGAGGACCTTCAAATCTTCTTCCCTTTTATTACTCTCTTCTTCCAACCTGTGAGCTTTCTCTTTCAGCTCCTCAATTTCCACGTCTTTCAGGCCAATGTGAGACATAGCCTCCACCGGAATGTCGGTACTATTGCTTTCCCCATTTTGGTTCGAATTGGTAGGCCGTGTGTCCAAATTGGACAAGTTAGTTTTCAGCTCATCAAGCTGCCTTTTTAAGATTATTCTCTCCTTTTTCCAGCTATCTTCCTATTCTGCAAACTTCAGCAATTCTGCTTTGTAATCACTTATCTCCTTAGACAAGTCTTCTTTTTTCTTTTCGAAATTTGTCTCTTTGGGAGCTTCAATTAGCTGGATAGTTAGAACTTTTTCCTTTTTCTGTAGCTTCTGAATCAGCTTGTCTTTCTCCGCTAACATCTTGCTCATGTTTTTTCCTCCGCTGTCACTTATGACCAAGTCAAATTGTACCTTTTTGACTTGCTGTTGAAGTGCCCGGTTTTCACTTTTCTCTAGCTTCAATTGGTTTTCCATTTTTTTCACAGTAACCAGCAGGTTATCACTCTTCAAGTTAGCTTTCACAAAATCATCATACACAAGGTCAGTAACCTGTTTGTGAAATTGGATTTTTTCTCGTACTCGTATCTTTTGCCAATTGATCCTTGCTTCAGTCACTCCATCCTCCGTTAATACTGCTAAGTTTAAGATGTTATCATTTATACTTCTGCTAGTCATCAAGGAAGTCTTAGACAAACCTCTGTCGATAGGCATTGAATCAAACAGCTTCTGAGCCAAGGCTCACTTGTTTTGATTGTATTGTTCACAGAGGTCGGCCTTGGACCGAAACTTATTACCGACATCTCCTTCTTGGACATCTTGAAACTTGTATTCTACAACCTATATCTCAGGAGCCGAATACTCCTCCTCATCTGCCCCTCCAATATCCATTTGGACAGTCAATTCTTCTTGAGATGCTGCAACAACCAACTCCTCTTCAGTTGGGGAAGCAATTGACTTGGCCTGAATAGCTGCAACAACTAACTCATCCTGTATTTCTAACTTGGTCCGCTTGCATATATCACCTTCTTCAGTGTCCATATCCACGACTTCTTCTAAGTCTCTTTTTTGACCCACCTCCATGGCATCTGGCACTTGATCCAAATCTGTTATTAAATCGGAAATCATGAGCTCTCCTCCCTGTGTCTCCACTGCTTCCTCTACCTCGAGTTCCCAACACAACAAATTTCGCCCCTTCAACACCCCTTCTGGTTCTGCATGCTCAAAAGCGCTGAGGTTGCATTCCTTCCTTCTCTTGGAAATTATATGCAAGGGGTCATATTTGATGGCTACATCCTTCCTGAACCCTAGCGACTTTAATAACTCCTCTACCTCTGAAAAAACTTCTTTATTCTTCACAATGAAAGGCCCTACCTTCCAAGGACATTTCACATCTGTGCTCTTCTTATGTTTCAGGAATTGCAACTCTTCCAAGGCCAATTTCTGTCTGATAAATTCAAGAGCAAAGACCCGCATTGTCAGAAAAGCGGGGTAGAACATAAGGCTCCTGCAAAAAACTGTATAACCTAATAACTGTAGCATTTTTTAACAAAAACCAGCCAACGACTGCCAGTTCGTCCCTCAACTGCATCATCAAATTCATTTCAGTTAGCACTCTAGGCAATTCTTCCCCAAAAATGATTTTATAAACACGGGGCAAAACATAGTTCAAATAATTGAAAACATGTCTACCAGAACATCGGTCTCAAGCAGTGAGGAGAAATGTGGGCTTTTGGTGCTGTTGTACATAATTACTTTCATCAACTGTGTTTGATATCTAAAAAACCTAGTAGTTGGGAAATTGCTTAACTGTACATGTATCCTTTCTGCCAAAAATTCATCAAACTTCATGGGTGAGATAAGCCAACTTTAAGACCTGGCTAAACTGATGTTAATCCTAAAGAGTAAACCTAATTGGACTTTAGTCACCCACAAATCGGTATCCAACCCTAGAAACTGAGCTAACAAAGAAAGAACCAATTGGGAATTGTCATAAAAAAGGTTGACATTTAAGGGGTAGGGTTCCTCAGAGATTTTGGAGTTGGGTTTCAGGCATGTGGTCAAGAAGGCTTAACGGCTTTTGGGGCTAATTTGGCGGTACAAAGAAACCACCGACTCTTCAGAAAAAAGCTTCCGACTCTTGGTACTGAGACTCTGGAATGAAAAAGGAATCCCTAACGGTTGACGCATTTATATTACAGATGACTTTGGACCCACAGGCATCCATTATTACTCTTTGAGGTTCTGAGTAATTGGAAGAACACCACGCTACAAACTCAGGAAAAGAGAAAACCTGGTCAAGGAAAAAGAAAATGAAAGATGACCTAAAGACTCCATGGACGTCCAGTCCTTGTTCATGCAAGGTTTCCAGTCTTTTCTTAATTTCTGGAACTGGGAGCCGAAGGAAGGTGTCAAATACATCCGCATCTCTATCTTCTAGGGCTATCTTAACCCTAGAACTAGTAGAAGCTTCTTCTCCCGTCATCTTATGACTATAAAAGACTTAAATATTTCAAAGAATGGCGGTTACAGACCTTACCTATCACCTTTGGAAGCCTTCCATGCACCCTATCGAAGCTTCTGCCACCCGCCGAAAGGTTCCTTGACTTCGACAGTCTTCTGAAACAAATGTCAACCTTCGTGGACACTTCTTATATATATAACTAGGTTTCCATAACTTCCGCCCTCTTTGGTCTTTTGTCCTTTGATATCAGCCATCTGAACTCTCACGTTTTTACTTTCCATCATCAGATCTGACTGCCCCTTTACCTATTGATTTGACAATCTACCCATCTCCACTGTTGGATCATCTGCGCTAGTCTTTGTCTGGGCCGCTGATCTCATTTGAATGCATCTAAGGGGTAGCGTTGGATGCACCCAAATATATTCTACTATATCATCATCGCTCCATGCGAAAATATGTGGAGTCGACACCTGTCCCGCGGGACCTAGACCATTACATATAGCCATGCCGCTATCCCTCGCGCTACTTCTTGGTGCAACGGAGTATAACAACTGTCCGCTTCTTCTCAGATGTACATCCATGGTGAGTCTCTAGACTCGACTTAGCTTTTAGGTCCTTTGTCTACTAGTGGGGTCCTCCTTGTTATACTCTGTGCGTTTTCGGCCCCTACCAGCCGTTGATCTGGCTCTTCTCTCCATTTGAACCGTAGATCTGTCAAAGACTCAGGCTCTTTTTCCGGTAATAAGACTCGAACCCTCGGATCTCAAAAGATCATGTCCGTCGTATATCTTGCATATGTCCCCACCATCACATGCACCTAACCGGGCATTGTTCACTGCTCTTTCCTATTTGCGACATGCTCATAAGCCGACACCTGTCCGGTGGGGTCCGACCCATCGCATACTCATATTCCCTTTCTTCCGCGCAACTTGGCCATGCGACGGTTCTCTAGAACCATAGATCTTGCTCCTACTCTTGATCAATGAGGCTGATCTATGTGACATTTACTCTTTCATAAATTTACCCAAGGACTATAGGTTTTTAGGCTATTTCTCCATTTATCTCAAGTCATTCTTTTCCCCTATTAATACTTAGTCCTTTGACATTAGCCTTTCATTACATCGGACCCCTTCTAGACTATTCTGTCTCCTTCCTTAGCACCTGGCCATTGCCGATGGAGATCACTTCAAGCTTTTTTCTCAGGTGGGTGTCCGACCTTCCATCTTTCATGTATAGGTATTTATGCTACAAAAGAGAAAAAATATATAGGTTCTAACAACTGGCTCCAACCGGGGATGCTATCCTCCCAGTGAGGTAGCAAAGAACTTTGTAGACTAAGTGCCTGATCCATTGGGCAGGTTCTGCAAACCCTAGATTGAAGAATTTCTCTAGAAAGTGAGATTGCGCCTGTTTTCTTAGCCAGGCTGAAAATTCAAAGATGAAACATGGCTTCTCCTTCCATACCTTAGGGCCTTCACTTCGGGCTTGAAGTCCTTCTAGTTTTTGCCATTAAAAACCCTAAAACAAATATGAGAAACTGAAAAAATATATATATATACATATATACAGGCTATGGTACATGGGTTACCTTCTTTCTCTTAGGACAGGTAGTGCTTCAAAAATCTTCCATTGATTGGATCCCCGGACCGAGCAGACCCATCTTGGTGTTTTAGGATAAAAGAATTTTCTCCTCGGTTTGCTGCAATAATATAGGGTCCCATCCACATGTGGTCGAATTTCCCATGTTTATCTTCCCTCGGAGCATCCCACTTTAGGACCAGGTCATTTACCTAAAATTGATCTTCTTTTTCTTTTTTGTCAAAGGCATTCTTTATCTTTTCTTGACGCCCTTATACTTTGTCATAGGCGCTACTTCTTAACTCATTCAATTCAACTATCTGGTTTACCCTTCTCTGCATGTGGTTTGGTTCTTCTTCTATCCCTTGCAGCAACCTCATAACCGGCAATCCCAGAGAAACTGGAAAAACCACCTCAACTCCATATACCAGCTGGAAAGGGGACATCCCAATGGCCCTCTTTGTACTTTTTCTATCAGCCCACAGGGCATATTTCAGCTTCGTGTGCCAAGCTCTCTTATTATCCTCCAATAGCTTCTTTATGAATCTTACTAGACTTTTGTTGGATGATTCTGCTAGTCCATTTCCCTAAGGGTAGTATGCCTTTGAATGATTCAGACTGATATGGTATTTATGGAAAAAATTTATCATTTTCTTAGAACAAAATGTTGATGTGTTGTCTGTCACTATTCTTTTGGGACACCCGAATCTTGACAGGATGTTGTCTTCCAGGAAATCCATGATAACGCCTTCGGTTGCTCTCCTAGTTGGTATGGCCTCTATCCACTTAGTGAAATAGTTCGTGGCTATCAATATCCATCTGTGCTTCCCTGAGGAGTGAGGGTTTATTTCTCCAATGAAGTCTAAACCCCACTGCTGGAATGGTGCTTCTACTATGACAGGGTGAAGGGGTAGTGAAACGACCTTTCTTTTTCCTTCAAAAATCTAGCATTGGTGACAAACAACCATTTCTTTGTATACATCTGAAAACATGGTAGGCTAGTAGAAACCCGCTCTCAAGATTTTTTTGACTGTCACCTTCCATGAATGGTGGCCACCATAGTCACCCTTGTGAAATTCCTCCTTTGTGTGTTTAGCTTCTTCCTCAAGTAAGAAATTCAGCAGCAGACCTCCCGGGTCCTTCCAATATAGGAATTGATTCATAATACAGTATTTTGCGGCCTTTAGTTTTACAGCTCTAGCTCTGCTTTTGCTCAATCCTGGAGGAGCTTGCAAGTTTTGTAATACATACACAATGTCAACATACCAAGAGGATGGAGAGAATTCTGGTCTCACTTGCACTTCCATATCCAGCTGGTTTGAATACCATTATAAGAAGTTCAGTTGTAGAGAATCAGAGTTGGCCTTGGTCATTAATTTTGCTAACCCTTGCCCCTTTATCAGTTTGTTGGGTTTTATGTCCAGATCATACTCCAGCAATACAACAATCCATTTAGATCTTCTTCCTTCTAGGTCTGCTTGGGTAAGGATACCCTTCACAGCACTGTTTGGGACATGCGAAATGATGTGTAAATGTAGGATATAAACCCTGAAATCTTTCAGTGACTTAATTAGGGCATAGGCCTATTTTTCCATGATATCGTATTTTAATTCTGCATCTCTTAGTACTCTGCTGAAAAAGGCAATTGGTTGTTCAGCGTCCTGGGCATTTTTCTGTAATAGTACCCTTGCCACGGTGTGCTCAAAAGCGTAGGAAAAAATAAAAAAATATTTAGAAAAATTTGGACTGGCTAATACCAGGGCTTCGGTGATAGCATTCTTAATTCCCTCAAATGAATCTCTTGCTTCTGCAATCCACTTAACCTGATTTTCCTTCCTCAACATATTTGTGATACTCATCATGATTTCGGAAAAACTGGGAATGAATCTTCTCAGAAATCCCACCTGCCCGATGAAAGACTGCACTTCTTTTTTGTTCCTTGGCTCTCCAACTTTCTGGATAGCACTAACCTTTTCAGGATCGATCTTGATACCTCCCTTGGAAATAATATGACCCAAGAGTTTAGCTTCTTCTAATGCAAAGTGTGATTTCTTAGGATTAAGAGAGATACTGTATTTTATACATTTCTTAAACATTTATTCCAGATGCTTTAGGTGTTCTTCATTAGATTTCAAGTACACCGTTATGTCGTCCATGTATACAACCATGAACTTATCTTTTTCTTCAGCGAATGCTATGTCCATTGCCCGCTGAAAAGTATCTCCTGCGTTCATAAGCCCAAAGGGCATATTCCAACTTAGGGTTTATCCTCCTTAACTTTTGCTTGAAGGGTTTATCTCCTGGTCTGATTGGAATAGAATGTTGTATTATTGAGGTATCATATTCCTTCAGTTCTTCATAACTCCATGCAAATGCAGCGACATATTTCTTCATCAACTCTACATATCGCTCCTTCTTTTCAGCAGGCAATCTCTTAGATAAGTTTACCATCTGAGGCTTTTCTTTAGTGCCCAAGTTTTGGTCCTCTACCGCCTCTTTGGGTGGTTCAAACTTCAGATTTTTTGCCACATCATTCTGGTCAAACAGACTTTCCAAGGTTATCAACCCTTTGGGGATATAATTAGTTTTCAATTGAACGATATCTTTCACACCCAGCATGTTTTTCCATTGTTAACTTTCCATGTCTTCTCCCTCTGATGGCTCTTGGTCTATCAATCCTTCTATGTTCTCATTTTCAGCATCAATCTGAACATTAGCAAACTCATCAGACAATTCCACAAATATTTTGATTTGTAAATCATCTTCAAATACTTGCCAGTATTTAGCATTGTTTGGGATAGATGGCCTATTCACCACTTCTAACTCGTATTTTTCTTAAGAGAAAATGAGAGTTTTAAAACCACCGGCAGTGGTAGCCAAAGAGTCTGCCACCCGATTTTCAAATCTTGGGATCACCCAAATCTTATGTTCTGTGAAAAAGTTCCCAAACTTCATTCCTGTAGGCCCTCATCCTGGGGTGTTTTGACTAATAACTATCATTTAGTTGATTAACCACCAATTCTGAATCTCCAAAAACGTGTATCCTTTTTGCCCCCAAGTCTTTCAAAGCTCTTGGCTCCAAGAGTAAAGCTTCATACTCAGCTGCATTATTAGTACACTCAAAAGTTAGCTTGTATGACAAATCTCTAGACTCTTGATTAGGAGGTATAATCCAAACTCTGACCCAGCACCATTCTTGCTCAGTGATCCATCAAAGTACATCTTCCATAGTCCTTCTTCATTTTTGTGCCTCTCTGATGCCTCATGCCTTGCGGCAAACTCCTTGTCTTCCTCGACTTCATGGAAAAATGGGGGTACAGGATCAGTATGTGGACCATCATTGAAAAGGATAGAGGAACCTATGTCTGTATCTATAGCAAATATAGGGTGATTTTTAGGTTTTTCGTCACTGCTGACCACATAAGCCATTCTTTTCTCTCTGTATAACTTCCTATTGCTTCCAAAAAGTGGTATAGTGGCATAAGATAAGTCCATCTGCATGGTCCCTTTCAAAATTTTCACCCAGGATCTTGATAACAGCATCTCGAACTTAGCAGGAAATCAACCACTACTATGTCCATCATGACGCTCTTCACTGGGATCTAGGCAAGGGTTACTACCACATCTTTAATTAGACCCAAACATGGTACCTTTCTGGAATCAAAAGAATATAGGTCTTTGTAGGGTCTAGTGATTTCTAACCCCAACTGGTCCACCACTGACTTTGGCATCAAGTTGTGTGAAGCCCCAGAATCTATCAGGGCGTTGTGTAATAACTTATCATGGATATTCAAACTCAAATAAAAGGGAGGGACTTCTTCATCATCTGGCTCTTCCAGCTTGGAACTAAAGAGTATAGTGGGGGCATCATCTGTTACCTCCAACATGTCTTGTGTACTTTATGGTTGCCTCTTTACCAGTTTATTTATCTCTTCCCTATATTCATTGTTGTAAAATTAGTCACAGCAGATCTAATGAACAAGTAAATCAATCACAACAGATGAACATAGAAAATATGGTGTAAAACTGTGCAAAACATGTATCAGTGCTCAATATCCCAATAAGGGTGAATAATTACAATACAATCATCTGACAATGAGTGAGCAATTCGAATTGACTAAGGAGGTCATTCGAATTACTGAATGGTGTAGCTTGGCTCCAACTAGGAGTCCTCATAATAATTCAATGGTGGTCATCAATGCACAAGAACCAGTCATCCAGGTGTCAATCTGAGTCTAACTGAGTGTAACAAGTGTAACTGAAGTGTGTAACACTGATATAGGGAAGGAGACTCAGTGGAGGGCGCATGGGAGGCTTAACTGAAGTCAGAACAAGTCATCTAGTCAATCTGGAGGTCCAACGGAGTGAAACAGTTAGTCGGGAGTGAAACTAGCCTCAAATCAAGGAGAATCGGAGCTAACTGAGTGGGTAGGTGAAGAAGTGTGCCCTTCTCTTCCAGTAGGTGAGAAGTGAGTGCCTTCATGACTAGGAGGGCTAAAAATATGATGGAAGGAGCTCCCAGGTTCTAGAATGAAGTGGATAAGGTGTTGGAGGCATCAACCTGGTGACTGGGATGCATGCAAACACTAGAATTTGCATGCAAACCCTAATTGCATGCAAGGTCCTGAAAGTGATGATGTGGATATCCGAACACCCCCCCTCAAGCTAGACTATGATGTGCAAAAAATAATGTAGGGCCTTGGTTACTAAGACCAAAGGTCAACCCAATACAATAATCCAAAAAAAAAATGTTGAAAATAAGCTAAGTGAGGAAAGAGGGAAAACCCAATGGGAAGAAAGCCCCCCCTCAAGCTAAAACATAATAATGGATCAATCTGTCTCCACCATGATGGAACTCACCCCCAACACTGAACGGAGGTAAGAGAACTTCTTCTCAGTGAAGCTCTTGGTGAAGATGTCTGCAATTTTCTCATCAGTAGGGCAATATTGCAGAATGATGGTGCGATCATGCACCAACTCTCGAATGTAGTGCATATGAATCTCAATGTGTTTGGTCCTCTACCACTGAACTGGATCTGTGGAGATCTTGATAGCACTTTGATTGTCACAAAAGAGGACAGTCGAAGTAGTGCCACCAAAACCAAACTCGGAAATAATACCCTGCAACCAAACTACCTGAATGCAGGCATTGACTGCCCCTCGATACTCTGCCTCTGCTGAAGAAAGTGCAATGGCTGCCTGCTTTTTTCTTAACCAGCAAATAGGCCCATTTCCAATCATGAAAACATATCTGGAAGTGGAATTTCAATCTATGCTATCACCTGCCCAATCTGAATCATTAAAACCAATGAAATTTAGCTCAGAATCTGCAGCATAATGTATGCGAAAATGTTTCATACCTTGCACATACTGCAAGATCCGCTTGGCTTCTCGCCAATGAAGCTCATGGGGCTACTGCATATACCTTGATACAGAACTCATGGCATACGATATATCAGGCTTAGAGTGTGTCAAGTATAGTAGTGAACCAATCAACTGTTGATACATAGTGCAATCTGCAAGCGGTGTAGACTTTCCCTCCTCAAGACTAATTCCTGAGAGGAATGGGAATGGGGCTGCCTTACATTCAGCCATATTAAACTTCAATAACAGGTTGGAAGCATATTTTTGCTGAGATATAGTGATCCCATCAAAATTTTGAGCTATCTCCAAGCCCAAAAAGTGACTCAGCAAGCCCAAATCGTTCATGTCAAAAGCTAGATTTAAGGCATTTTTTAGCTTGTTTATTGAAGTAAGAGTGCTACCAGTAATGAGAAGATCATCAACATAAAGTACAATAACCAACAAATTATCTTTAACTTGCTGTAGGTACACATTCGGATCAGATTTGCATCTTTTGAAATTCTGAGAAAGAAGGAAGGAGTCCATCTTTGCATACCAAGATCTTGGGGCCTATTTTAAACCATACAAAGATTTCTTCAATCTGCAAAGTAATGATGGATCTGATGTATAACCTTCTGGTTGCTTCATATATACCTCTTCAGCAAGATCGCCATGTAGAAAAGCACTCTTCACATCCACGTGGTGCACTTCCCAGTGCTTGGATGCGGAAATTGCCAAAACTAGGCGGATGGAATCCATCTTTGCAACTGGTGCAAAGGTCTCAGTGTAGTCCACTCCTTGGACTTGGGAGAAACCTTTTGCCACCAACTTAGCTTTGTATTTACTGATAGAGCCATCAGCAACAACTTTCGTGCGGTAGACCCATTTACATTGGACTAATTTTCTTCCAGGTGGAAGAGAAACTAGCTCCCATGTATTGTTATTTTGAAGAGAACTGTACTCTTCATCCATGGCACTTTGCCATCTCATATCTCGGTGGGAATGATAGTATGTTGTGGGATCTGAACTAGTCATCAAATAAAAAATATCAGGAAGTAATGGATCAGAAATAGAAAGAGCCATACCTGCTCTTTGAAACTCTGCTCTTGTTCATCTTGGATTAGCAGGATTTTCAATGTTCGAACCAACAGATTGAAGAGTCTTTTGGGCCCACATCGGTAACTGAGGAGGATCATAATGGTCAGATTCTAAACCTGATATGTCATGATAATCATGTGTTGCTACAACATCAGAAATATCAGAACCAATACTTTCATTATCTCTTCTCAAATCTTCTTTTGGTGAAGGTGGTGAAATGGCAGTTTCTTCCTCGACTAGTTGCAATTCTTGAAGCGGTTCTTCAAATTGCAAACTGTGCTCTATGAATATCTTTTTGGATCTGATATCCATGAGTTTATATGATTTTTATTCTTCCCCATATCCTATCAGTATGCACTCAATGCTTTGTGGATCCAAAGCTCGTCTCTTCTTGGAAGGAATTCTAGCCCATGCAATAGAGCCAAAAACTCTCAAATTTGACACATCCGGTTTGTGACCAAAGAAAGCTTCGAAAGGAGTCATACCTTTCACGGATGAATGTGGAACTCAGTTCTGAATGTATGCAGCAACATTAATTGCTTCAGCCCAAATATTTGTAGCCAAACCTTTTGACTCAATCATGCAAGTGGCCATCTCTTTCAGTGACCATTTTTTCCTTTTCGCTACACCGTTCTACTGGGGTGTGTAGGGAACTGTATGTTGGATCTGAATTCCTCTTTCGGCACAAAGTTGCAGCAACTCGGCCTTGATATATTCTCCACTATTATCAGATCTAAGAGATTTGATATTGCTCTCAGTGGCGGTCTCAACAGAAACCTTAAAATCCTTGAATTTTCCAAGTACTTCTGACTTGTTTTAGAGAAAAAATACCCATGTAAAGCGGGAAAGATCATCAATAAATGTCAAAACATACCTTGAACCATTTAATGACATATTGGGAAGTGGACCACTGATATCGGAATGTATCATCCCCAAAAATGTAAAAGCTCTGCTAGCTTTGCCTCGGTCGAACCTGTGCTCGGGGTGCTTCCCAATAATGCAACCGGTGCATATTCCCTTCGAGGAACGGACTTGTGGAAGACCATCTACCATGGATTTGTTTGATAAAAGAAGAAAATACTTATAATTAATATGTCCAAATATTTCATTCCAAATCCTACTAACCTCATTACCATGTGTGCGAAGAGCAGTGGGCTTTGCAAGCGGAATACAGTGTGAAAACTCATAGCATTTTGCAATGTGGTTCGCCTTTCCGACTGCAATAAGTCTTCCACTTTTGATATCAAAAATTTCAACTGTATTAGGGATGAATGTAACTTTCTTCGGTTCATCAGTGTGTGTCATTTGATACACAGAAAAAATATTTGAAGCCAAGGAAGGCACATAGAGAACATTCTGAAAGCTTCCATGATCTACATGGATTGTACCTTTTCCCTTCGAAGAAATTTTTGAGTCATCTCCCAAATGGATGGGGATGGAGCTGTTTGGATCGAATGAAGAAAAAGAATCAGTATTTGCAGCCATATGATTTGAGGCACCCGAATCTATCAAAAGAGTAGTGGGCTTCGAAACAGTTGCCATGAGTGCTTTTCCTCTTTCATGATTATCATTCCTATCCTTCTTCCTTGCACCGTCAGGAAGAGTTATGTTATTCTTTTCGAAAATGAGGGCCATTTGATCTATAGTCTTATTCATGCATGAAATTTCTGGATGAAAGCCACTGTTGCAATAAGTACAGTTATATTTTTCCTTACCCTCTTTACCCTTTTGCTTGAACTTCGAACTGGATGGTGCATCCATCTACTTGCCTTTCTCTTTTTGCTTGTGAGGTTTGAATTTGGGCTTCTCTTTCTTTTGCTTTCCTTTACCATTCAAATTCTTGGGTCCTTGAACAAATAGGGTTGAATCTTTGGAGTTTATGGACCCCATTTGAATCAACTTATCATGCTCTTTTGTGACGGACTCAATGAAGGCATTCAAGGTAGGCATCTTCAAATTTGGGGTAGTTAGCCGACTGGAATCGAAAGTAGAGACAAATACCAAATAGTCTTTGCCAAGCTTGGTGAGAATAGAGAGGATCAATTGCTTATCCTCTTTGATAAGTCCACTATTCTTCAACTGCAATGTCAAGTGCTTGATTTTTGTGAAAAACTCATTGATGGTCTCGAAATTCTCAGGACTAAGAGCAATCAATTCATTCTCTAATTGAAAAGCCTTAAGCTTGTCTTGCTTGCCAAAAAGTGTTTCAAGTTGCTCCCATATTGCTTTTGGAGTCTTCAATCCGCTGAGATGGAAAGATATTTGGAAATAGAGAGGCAAAGAAGACCATAAGATTCATCAAGCTTGTTGTAGTGTTTGGTTCTTTCTGACAATGTTCTTGGCTCCAGTTTGAGGCCAACTGTGACTCTATAGAATCCTTTTGAATGTAATATGATCTCCATATAATATTTCCAATCAAAATAGTTGAAGGGAGTGAGGATAGGCTTTGAAGAAGAGTATTCCATTGCTAGGAGTGAGTGCACTTTGATGTAGAAAGGCTTGCAAAGGCAAGGTAGCGAATGCAATTGAAGGAGACAATAACCTGCAAATCACAATCAATACAAGAACAGTAAGGTCGAAAAATACACCCTTTTAGAGTTGCATCACACTTGGGATTGGAGATCAACCAATGTTGAATGGGTCCAATGTATCAAATATTTATGTGGAAAACTCAAGCTTCTGGAGTGGTATTGGAAGTATTTTTATGCTTTGCATGCATAGGAGCGAATGCTCTTGAGATCTTTCATGCCAAAACTTTTGTAATTTTGAGTAAATTCACTCAAATTTCCTTGTAGAACACCTGTAGAAAAGAGATATTGTCCCTGCAATGGCGCTGATACCATGTAAAATTAGTCACAACAGATCTAATGAACAAGTAAATCAATCACAACAGATGAACATAGAAAATATGGTGTAAAACTGTGCAAAACATGCATCAGTGCTCAATATCCCAATAAGGGTGAATAATTACAATACAATAATCTGACAATGAGTGAGCAATTCGAATTGATTAAGGAGGTCATTCGAATTACTGAATGGTGTAGCTCGGCTCCAACTAGGAGTCCTCATAATCAATCAGTGGTGGTCATCAATGCACAAGAACCAGTCATCCAGATGTCAATCTGAGTCTAACTGAGTGTAACAAGTGTAACTGAAGTGTGTAGCACTGATATAGGAAAGGATACTCAGTGGAGGGCGCATGGGAGGATTAAATGAAGTCAGAACAAGTCATCTAGTCAATCTGGAGGTCCAACGGAGTTAAACAGTTAGTCGGGAGTGAAACTAGCCTCAAATCAAGGAGAATCGGAGTTAACGGAGTGTAAACTGAGTGGGTAGGTGAAGAAGTGTGCCCTTCTCTGGCAGTAGGTGAGAAGTGGGCGCTTTCATGACTAGGAGGGCTAAAAATATGATGGAAGGAGCTCCTGAGTGCTAGAATGAAGTGGATAAGGTGCTGGAGGCATCAACCTAGTGACTGGGATGCATGAAAAATGCATGCAAACCCTAGAATTTGCATGCAAACCCTAATTGCATGCAAGGTCCTGAAAGTGATGATGTGGATATCCGAACAATTGTTTCTTAACAGCTCATTTAAGGGGATAGAGATATTTACCTTAGACAATTCAACCTTCAAGTTGAATGTTGAAGTTGGCTTCCCTACTTCAGTGACTTCTGGCTGCCTACCTTCTTTAGAATGTTGTCCCTTATCTTCTGAGGCTTTCTGTGTAGCAACCTCTGGCTGTTTTTCTTTTAATTTATCCATATTTTGCTGAGTCTTCGAAGACTGAACATGGCCGACCTTCCCTTCACTAATCGGTATATCCTTGCTCCTTAACTTCATCTTCCTTTAGATATCATCCACAACATTCATGTAACCCATTTGGTACTGCTCATAATCAAATTCAGCAACCTTACCAGCATTCCCCATGTTGAAAAAGTCATGCTCCCTTTGGGTTAAATGTATTTCATGGTCCAGAGTGTCAAAGAGATGGATTTGGTCTCCAGCAGGCTCTTCAGATCCTTCCCCATCCACCAAATTCTCAGGGAAAGGAGGCCTCATCTGGTGGTCTTCTTGATTTCTTGGATTTCTTGGATTTCTTGGAGGGGGTGGCCTTCTAAGTTAGGATTTCTTATTTGATTTTTAGGTTGTTTTCTAGGAGGAGGCTTATTTTCCAGGACTAACCTATCCATAAGCTTTTCCATGGTTTTCATCATACTATCAAACTTGGCATCACTAGAAGAGGAGGAGGTAGGGGTTTGGTTTTCTTGCTTCTTTTTATCTGCTTATGTTTTCCCCTTCATTTTCCTCGAAGTCATCATGTTGGCTTCCACCTCTACTGCATCTTTCAGCATAGCAGGAAGGGTGGCATATTTCCTCTCCCTTAACGTGCATGAGAAGTCTCCATCAAAAGCATTTGCGTAGTGGAGTTTTGTAGCACCCACTGAGGGTCTTAGGTCACCCGGAATAGATATATAGGCTTTCATAAACCTGGCAGAAAACTCATGAACAGATTCAAAACCTCATTTCTTCAGGTGGTTATACTAGAACAAAACTAGGGCGGGACTCCCTGTTGTTTCCCATCTCTCTAAGAACAGGGTCTTAAAGGCTGCAAAATCATTTATAGAAGTATTCAACAACTTTTTGAACCATTTATTGGGTTCTCCAAACACACTTTGAGTAAACAACCTCATCTTAGCATCATCATGGTCTACTTCCTCCAAATCAATGAAATCTTCAAATCTGTCTACATGCTTCTTGGCAGAAAAACCCCCTTCTCCATCATAAGAGACAATTCTCTAGGCGTCGTTCTGAGGGAGGTCATGCAAAGCGGCTGGCAGGGCCAATGGTGTGAATCTAGCAGCCATGGGTCTAAGTGGATTCTGAGCTTGGGGATGAATATTCAGGGTAGAATTACCTGTAGGAATTGTGGTATTGGGTTGAGGGATCTAAGAACCAACTATAGCTCTTTCTACTTTGATAATATTTTGTAATTGAAGCCAAACAGGATCTAATAGATAGGATTCAGGGGCATTCAAAACTTCTTCACCCAGACTTAAATAAGATTAAGATCTTAATCTTACCAAAGGTTTCTCGATATCTATCTCTATATCCAATTCTTGAAAAATAGGTAACTCTTATTTAGACCCAATTCCTTTAATATTGGAAGTATTAGCTTTGTTCTTTCTGGTCTTATGTCTAAGTATTATGTTTGGATTTTCCACACTTAACAAAATTTTGGAAACAGGATTACCTCTCGTATGGCTCCTTCTTGAGGCCAGGATGCCTGTCTCGATATTTCTTCAAAAATGAACTTGGCATGTCGATCTTCCCCAGTGGAGTCTTTCTTGAATGTGGACCTTTACGAGTGGAGTCACCAGGGAAAAATTCCACAACCCTCTAGAAATTTGGAAATCTTTGTTCGCCTGCAGGGATCTCTCTTTTCATCGAATCTTCAGAATTCTTTGTCGTTCTTCCAGGGATAATAAAACAATTACGTCCCCAGCAACGGTGCCAATTTGTTAACACCCAAAATGACCCCCTAGGTTGTGGGAGAGGGAAAACTGGGGTAACCACTAACCAATCTTTAGACTCAAGCTACTGACCCAGCTTAGTCTGAGAGGACTCTCTCTGCAGCTCTATGAAAGACTGGAATAATCAAAGTTGTCAACAATGAAAACATGCACCAGCATTCATTATTCAAGATATTCAATTACAACAACACAGAAGATCAGATTTATGTTGGAAACAAAATGGTTTAAATGTAGCTTGGCTGAAACGTATGAATCTTTATTTGGGAAATGGAGTCACATTCAAACAAACCTTGAAAATTCATTTACAAATGCTTCACAAATGCATTAACATAGGGGTGAGGTAGTAAACAGCTTGTAGTCAAAGTGATTTTAATTGGTGAAACAAAAGAAAAAGAAACAATCCATTGACATAAGGCATACAATGACGAATCCTATATCAACTTTAGCAGAAAAGTAATGGTGAAATACTTGGAAAAAGATAAGTAGAGCATAATTTCTATGAATTCTACTTAGCTATCACACTGTACCAAGTATGAAAGAATGTTACAGACTGGAATTAACAATGAGAGATACACAATTAACATGGAAAAAAGAAGGAATAGACTACAAGACCAGTTACATAAGAATCCTTGAGAAAACATTGGCTCAGGTATGCAAACTTTATTCAAAATAACTCAAAAGCTTCTTAAAGAACAATACACCAAATTTCTCATAGAAGTTTTCAACAATATTTTTCAACCCTTTATCATTCTATTACAACGCATATATATATGCCAGGAGTCCTCTTGCTCGACTCATCTAAACCAAAAACAGTTATATCGGAGTGACACCTCATTCAGGTTGTTTTGCCACTATCACAATAAAACAGAAAACAGGTAGAAACTAGCCTAACTGCTTTCTTACAATCCACTGGTATTCTTACTAAGTAACATTTACTTCAAGTATAAAAAAGTAAAGATAGTAAAATAATAGTTCCAGCTGGCTATTTATATAGCTGCCTCAAAGAATATTACAGATTATCAAAAATAGGAAAGTCTTGTGAGAAGTCTATGATTCCAAGAAAACATCAACAACTTATAAAAAGACAAGTATCACTGTGGAAGACGGAGAAAATATAGCGATCTGTTGTACTTTTCTACATTATCCCATTGGTCTGCAGGTGGAAGGTCATAGTCCACCATTTCCTTTAGCACCACTCGTATCTCAATATGCTTAGTGTAGGAGAATGGTGGAAGCCTTTCGCCAATGGCGATCAACCTGTTCAAGATTTCAAAGTCCTCTTCGAGCAACTCCATCAAGGCTTTGCCTATAAGCAGCTGGTTCAGATGTTTGAACTTTGTATGATCCATTCTTATTGTCCACAGTAGGTTTTTGTAAGCCTTAGGGGAGATTAGCTCCTGGTCATCTTTCCAGGATGAAGGTAACACCATTTCGACCAGCTTATCAAACAGTCCTTTGAATTCTACCACTTTTCCCTTCATTTCTTTGGCTTTGGCTTCCACACTCTCAATCTATGCATATTTCCCCAGGACCCTTCATGTTGTTGCAAGCGTTGCGATCCGGTTCCCAATATTCAGCTTAATCCTTTCTTCTTTGAATAGATCATTCAGGAAAGTGATGGCACTTAGCGCCATTTCTTTAGGCCTTTGGATTAAGGTCTGCTTTGCAACTTCACAACCTTCTAGAACATCACTAATGGTCTTTTCTTTAATCCTTAAAACTCAAGGTAGGGTCTAAAGTTCTCAGCTTCCTTAATGATCATGTCCCATACCAAGTGTTTACATCCTTGCAAAGCTGCCTGCCCGATAACCTGATGAGTGAGATTTTTATTCATCTCAATCAATTCCTTGTGCTTCTTTTGGAGGACCTTCAGATCTTCTTCCCTTTTACTACTCTCTTCTTCCAACCTGTGAGATTTCTCTTTCAGCGCCTTGATTTCCACGTCTTCCAGGATAATGTGAGACATAGCCTACACCAAACTGTCGGTACTATTGATTTCCCCATTTTGGTTCGAATTGGTAGGCCCCGTATCCAAATTGGACAAGTTAGTTTTCAGCTCATCAAGTTGCCTTTTTAATCTTATTCTCTCCTTTTTCCAGCTATCTTCCTTTTCTGCAAACTTTAGCAAATCTGCTTTGCAATCACTTATCTCCTTAGACAAGTCTTCTTTTTTCTTTTCGAAATTTGTCTCTTCGGGAGCTTCAATCAATTGGATAGTTGGAACTTTTTCCTTTTTCTGTAGCTTCTGAATCAGCTTGTCTTTCTCTGCTATCATCTTGCTCATGTTTTTTCCTCCGCCGTCACTTATGACCAAGTCAGATTGTACCATTTTGACTTGCTGTTGAAGTGGCCGGTTTTCACTTTTCTCTAGCTTCAATTGGTTTTCCATTTTTTTCACAGTAACTAGCAGGTTATCACTCTTCAAGGCAGCTTTCACAAAATCATGATACACAAGGTCAGTAACTTGTTTGTGAAATTGGATTTTTTCTGGTACTGGTATCTTTTGCCAATTGATCCTTGCTTCAGTCACTCCATCCTCCGTTAATACTGCTAAATTTAAGATGTTATCATTTATACTTCTGCTAGTCATCAAGGAAGTCTTAGACAAACCCCTGGCGATAGGCATTGAATCAAACAGTTTCTGAGCCGAGGCTCGCTTGTTTTGATTGTATTGTTCACAGAGGTCGGCCTTGGACCGAAAATTATTATCGACATCTCCTTCTTAGACATCTTGAAACTTGTACTCTATAACCTGGATCTCAGGAGCCGAAGACTCCTCATTATCTGCCCCTCCAATATCCATTTGGACAGTCAATTCTTCTTGAGATGCTACAACAACCAGCTCCTCTTCAGTTGGGGAAGCAATTGACTTGGCCTGAATAGATGCAACAACTAACTCATCCTGTATTTCTAACTTGGGCCGCTTGCATATATCACCTTCTTCAGTGTCCATATCCACAACTTCTTCTAAGTCTCTTTTTCGACCCACCTCCATGGAATCTGGCACTTGATCCAAATCTGTTATTAAATCGGAAATCATGAGCTCTCCTCCCTGCGTCTCCACTGCTTCCTCCGCCTCGGGTTCCCAACACAACAAATTTCGCCCCTTCAACACCCATTCTGGTTCTGCATGCTCAAAAGCGTTGAGGTTGCATTCCTTCCTTCTCTTGGAAATTATATGCAAGGGGTCATATTTGATGGCTACATCCTTCCTAAACCCTAGCGACTTTAATAACTCCTCTACCTCTGACAAAACTTCTTTATTATTCACAATGAAAGGCCCTACCTTCCAAGGACATTTCACATCTGTGCTCTTCATATGTTTCAGGAATTGCAACTATTCCAGGGCCAATTTCTGTTTGATAAATTCAAGAGCAAAGATCCGCATTGTCAGAAAAGTGGGTAGAACATAAGGCTCCTGCACAAGACTGTATAACCTAATAACTATAGCCTCTTTTAACAAAAACCAGTCATTGACTGCTAGTTTGTCCCTCAACTACATCATCACCCTCATTTCAGGTAGCACTCTAGGCAATTATTCCCCAAAAATGATTTTAGAAAGAGGGGGCAAACATAGCTCAAATAGTTGAAAACATTGTCTACCAGAACATCTGTCTCAAGCAGTGAGGAGAAATGTGGGCTTTTGGCGCTGTTGTACATAATTACTTTCATCAACTATGTTTGATATCTAAAAAACCTAGTATTCAAGAAATTGCTTAACTGTACATGTATCCTTTCTACCAAAAATTCATCAAACTTTAGGGGTGAGATAAGCCCACTTTCGGACTTGGCTAAACTGATGCTAATCCTAAAGAGTAAACCTAATTGGACTTCAGTCACCCACCCTAGAAACTGAGCTAACAAAGAAAGAACCAATTGGGAATTGTCATAAAAAAGGTTGACATTTAAGGGTTAGGGTTCCTTAGAGATTTTGGAGTCGCGTTTCAGCCATGTGGTCAAGAAGGCTTGATGGCTTTTGGGGCTAATTTGGCGGTACAAAGAAACCACTGACTCTTCAGAAAAAGCTTCCGACTCTTGCTACTGAGACTTTGGAACGAAAAAGGAATCCCTAACGGCTGACGCATTTATATTATATATGACTTTGGACCTACGGGCATCCATTATTACTCTTTGAGGTTCTGAGTAATTGGAAGAACACCACGCTACCAACTCAGGAAAAGAGAAAACTTGGTCAAGGCAAAAGAAAATGAAAGACGACCTAGAGACTCCATGGACGTCTAGTCCCTATTCATGCAAGGTTTCCAGTCTCTTCTTAATTTCTGGAACTGGGAGCCAAAGGCAGGTGTCAAATACATCTGCGTCTCTATCTTCCAGGGCTACTTTAACCCTAGAACTAGTAGATGCTTCTTCTCCCGTCATCTTATGACTATAAAAGACTTAAATATTTCAGATAATGGTGGTTACAGACCTTACCTGTCACCTTTGGAAGCCTTGCATGCACCCTGTCGAAGCTTCTGTCACCTTCGCCGTCTGCCACCCGCCAAAAGGTTCCTCGACTTCGACAGTCTTATGAAACAAATGTCAACCTTTGTGGGCACTTCTTATATATATATATATAACCGGGTTTCCATAACTTCCGCCCTCAATGGTCTGTTGTCCTTTGATATCAGCCATCTGAACTCTCATGTGTTTACTTTCCATCGTCAGATCTGACTGCCCCTTTAACTGCTGATTTGACAATCTAGCCATCTCCACCGTTGGATCATCTCCGCTAGTCTTTGTCTGGGAAGTTGATCTCATTTGAATGCATTTAAGGGGCAGTGTTGCATGCACCCAAAAAGATTCTCCTATATCATCTTCGCTCCATGCGACAATCTGTGGAGCTGACACCTGTCCAGCGGGACCTAGACCATCGCATCTAGCCATGCCCCTATCCCTCACGCTACTTCTTGGTGCGACGATGTATAACAACCGTCCACTTCTTCTCAGATGTACATCCATGGTGAGTCTCCAGACTTGACTTAGCTTTTAGGTCCTTTGTCTGCTAGTGGGGTCCTCCTCGTTATACTTTGTGCATTTCCGGCCCCTACCAGCCGTTGATCTGGCTCTTCTTTCCACCCAAACTGTAGATCTGTCGGAGACTCAAGCTCTTTTTCTGATAATTAGACCCAAACCCTCAGATCTCAAAAGATCATCTCCGGCGTAGATCTTGCATATGTCCCCACCATCGCATGCACCCAATTGGGCATTGTTCGCTTCTCTTTCCTATTTGCGACATGCTCATAAGCTGACACCTGTCCGGTGGACTCTATCCCATCGCATACTCATATTCCCTTTCTTCCGTGCGACTTGGCCATGCGACGGTTCTTTAGAACCGTAGATCTTGCTCCCGCCCTTGATCAACAGCGCCGATCTGTGTGACATTACTCTTTCATAAATTTGCCCAAGGACTATAGGTTTTTAGGGTATTTCTCTGTTTATCTCAAGTCATTCTTTTCCCCTATTAATACTTATCCCTTTAACATTACCCTTTCATTACATCGGACCCCTTCTAGACTATTTTGTCTCTTGCCTTAGCACCTGGCCATTACCGATGGAGATCACTTCAATATTTTTTCTCAGGCAGCTATCTAACCTTCAATCTTTCATGTATAGGTATTTATGCTACAAAAGAGAAAAAATATATAGGTGCTAATAGGGAGGAACCTCAAACAAAAAAAAATGGGCTTTGGTCAGTTGGGAGAATTTGTGTAAGCTGAAATCCCAAGGCGACTTGGGATTAAGAGACCCCGAAAAGAATAATGAGGTTCTGTGTGCCAAGATTTGGTGGGGATGGGTCACCAATACATCATAACCTGGGAAAAACTCTGGCATTTCAAGTACGCATAGAACAGATCGAAACAAGAATTAATTCAAATCAACGAGGAGAAACTAGGCTTGCATATTTGGCAGACTGCTCTTCACAACAAGAATATTATTCAGGAACACAGCTTTTGGGAAATCAGGTATGGGGAAGTAGATGAATTTTGGCAAGACTGATGGAAACATATTCTAAATATTTCCCTCCATATCAAATCCTCGACAAGCCATGCCAAATGTATCGAGATGGACTCACAAAACTGAAGCAATTTTGGTAGGCGGACATGGGTGAGGAGGATTACCGGGAATGGCAACCACGAGAGTGGTGGAATTAGAGATGCCTAGGCTATGGGACACTATGCAAGAGTGATGCATTCAAACCCAATGTGGGACAAATAAACTCATATGGGGATACACGATAAAAGGGGTTTTAATATTAAGGAGTCCTATGAACTATGGACAAGACAACATGATGCCCCAACGCAAGAAGTTTAGAAAAAGATCGAGAACCTCAAGAAGCAGGGTGTGCTTGGCCCAACCCAATGCTCTTTATGTGTTGTTGCGGAGGAAACAACGGGCCACCTTCTCGATGAATGCCCCTTCGCTTCTTCTCTCTGGGATAGGGTGGTAGAGATATTCTGACGCTCTAATAGTATTAGAGGACATCCATACCTTTCCATTGGGGAATGGGACTCGAATGCCTTCCGAAATCCCATTGTCAAACACATATGGCTCATATTCCTTGGTTTTATTCTATGGGAAATTTGGAAGGAATGCAATAGACGCATCTTCAAGGATAAGAAAACCACCCCAAGAGATGTTTGGACGAAGGTGGAACTCCACATTCAAGAATCAATTAGGACTCACAAATGGAATGATAATGATTGGGAAGTGGCTGGAATGGACAAAAGAACCCTAGATGAATGGGAAATATTTCAGGTGGATCAGAGTCTCACTCTGGGAAAACCCAAAGTATTATCCCCTGCTAGCCTAGCTTCATAGTCTCTCCTCTCGGTGGGCTCCTTCAAGATGAAATTCAATGGGGCCTTCAAAGGGAACCCATGGTTTGCTGGTTTCAGTGTCATGGTGAGGAACCATGAGGGAAATATCGTAAATATATCCATTGGATACATTGGTAATGATACAAATAACGCTGCAGAATTGGATGGCCTACTCTATAGGCTCAATTTGGTTTCCAAGGATGGCTGGGATCCAACCATTATGGAAGGCGATTCTCAGATCATAGTCCACATGGAAAAAAAATGTAGAATGGATAAAGGATTACCAAGTTGGTGGACAGATGGAGGCTCGATTATAGTCTGGAAAAGCTACACACCTTGCTCAATAGGCTCCACGCCTGGACCTTTGTCCATGTCAGAAGGGAAGGAAATAAAGTGGCTAACCACCTGGAAAATGTGGGTGAAATGGAAAAGCAACGTGGCATACATGGGAGGATGGCATGCTTTGAGAATCACGTGTGGGTTAATCAATGTATTTAGCTGGCCATCCACGACTCTCACTCACCTATGAGGGGAGGTGATGATACGCTCCAATCCCATGCGTCTCGTTTAAGGGCCCATGTGACATGAACGGAGGACACCCTGAATAATAATAGCCCACCTGCCTCTGGAAACATGGGTATTAATGGAAATAGTACTCAATTGATTGAATACCTAAGCTCTCGTGTGATCCATGATGCAGAAGAGGTACGACATTGTCCTCGGCTTATGTATGGAGAACTTTGAGAAGACGTGAAGGAATACCGAGAAAATCTCACGATTTAATGAGGATGATAATGTCATGATTAGGGAAATTATGAATCTAGTTGATGAAGCGGCTATATATGCGGACGTAAAGGTCTGACCTATGCGCACTATTCTCTGTATCCTTATTTTTCTGGAGCTTTTGTGGGTCTTAAAAGGAGGAAGACGCTCAGAGGTAAACCATGCCCCCCCTTGGCTGCTCACCATGGAACTAGGGGGAAACACGCACGAAAGGATGTGGGGGAAGCCAAAATTCCCAGAGTGACCCATGAATAGAGGAAAGCAAGCCAAACTAGAGAATTACCGAGATCATTCGAGGGGAAATTGAGAAAATAGAGAGTGACTCAGAGACCTGTGGGAATAAGTGAAGGAATTCAAACCAAAAGAGGATAGAGAGGAGCTGGAAGACTGGGTCCATGATATTGTAATGAATTATGGGAGAATGCTGGCTTAGGACAGTTTAATAGTAACCTACTGGGTGGTTAGGGATCTTCTTGCCCATGTCCTGATGGAAGAAGCAAACAAGGAAGCCGATGACGAAGAACCTGCTTGGGCCCTGAAGGAGAATAACATGGATTTCCGGCTGATGCAAAAAAAATTGATGTGATAGAAAGCAAGATGGGGATTCAATTTCTTCCCCCCTAGGTTCGGGGTTTCGCAAAGGCGTCTCCAGTCGAGTTGAGGAGCATAATGGGACGAGAATTGGAAAAGGTGCTGCAACTTCGAATGACGAATGCTCTGGACATGGCCGCAGCAACCTCGACACCAACACTAAGCATATTCAAGGCCTGAATTCAACCTCTGATGCTGGCCCGTCCCAAGGGTTGTGTCTGCTCGTCTTGGTCCTCGTTGGTTTTCTGTATTTTATATCTTCATAATTATGTTTTTTTATTCTATGTAGTATGGAGGCTATTGTATCTATCTATGGTTCCATTTAAAATAATCTTGGTCAGGGGTCCGTGTAGGGGTGATAACATTTTGTTATGTATGGCCTGAAAGTTTTTTGTAAGGCTGGAAATGTTTATTTTGAGGGAAGATAGGGTAATGTGTCTCAGGTCGATCTTAGTTAGGGTATACTAGGAAGCTGTGCTGTGACTAAGCCGGCCGGGTCTTTTGTAATGAAAGCCATGTAACCTTTTTGAAGCAGTAATATAATATCTTATAAAATAATAATAATAATAATATAATAACTTATTATAAACATATATAACTAAAATCCATGATTATTGTATAAACATAGGTAATTACTATTATTTCAATTTTGTTTTACGTAATAACTACAAGAATAACCTATAATTACTATAATTATAATAACTTATAATTTTATTTTTTTTGCAGAAACGGTGCACGGGAAACCCGCCAATACTTCCCCACATTTTGTGGATGGTAAGGATGGTAAACCGTCAATCAGAGATAAACGGCTGGCCTAACCCCAAAGGACTCAAGGCTCGAACTCATGACCTCCCCCCGTACCGAGAGAGTTTTGGCACGTCTTACCAATTGAGCTAACCCTTGGGGCTATAATAACTTATAATTGTTATAATAATTATAATGTCAATTTATTTTTGAAAATCTATTAAAATGAAAATGAAAAATAAATATTGTTTATAAATGCTCATTTTAAAAAGATTTAAGTTTGAGGACTCTAATATTATGTGATAACTAATTGTTTCATATTTAATACCTTCTCTATTATGAAGCACCCACTACATATTGAATATTTCAAATGACAATGTTGTTTTCTTATCTACATATTATTTACTATGTAATTATGGTTTCACTTTTCCAATAAATAACTTCCCTCTATCGTGGATCACTTGAAATCTACTCAACTTTCTATTATCTTAATCATTCATCGTGGATCATCTCAAATCTATTAAACTATGTAATAACAATTTGAAAGTCTAATAAAAAAAACTTTACAAAACAAAAGACTTAATGTTACATGTTTTAATTGATATTTTAATTATCGTTATTTTTTTAATTGATATTTAATTATCATCACTTTTTAATTTACATCTACACAAAAATTTGAAATGAGATTTCCATTTCCTTGGATTTAATAATAATTTTTTCATTGATATTTACATAAAATATTTTAATATCATGATAAACTTCCATAAATTTAATGCGAGATTTCATTTTGATTTAATAATTTTAATTGGTTTGTAAATTAAACATTTTTTATGAAGTGTGAATTCTAATTTCACAATGATTTTGAAATGCATTTTTATTTTTACACATCATATATATATATATATATTTATTTATAGTGTAGAAATTTTGATTTTTGTCATGGTCTCGTTGTCTCCTCTTGTTAGGTAAACTTGCCTTAATCATGGTTTTGTGGGTCCATGGTATTTTTACACATCATATATATATATATATATATATATTTATATATTATGGAAATTTTGATTCTTGTCATGGTCTGGTTGTCTTCCTTTGTTAAATAAGCTTGCCTCAGTCATGGTTTTGTGGGCTCATAGTATTTGGTGGCCCATAATAATGACCCATTGTATTGCTTATAAAGAAATCTATTTAAATGTTTCTAAGATAAGTCTTCTTTATCAATATATATGTATATATGTGTTTGGGAAAAATAATTTTAAAATTAAAACATCATATAGAAATTTATTGACATACAAAATAAGACATCAAATTTCAACACTAAACATCTACATCTTAAAATCTAAATAAATCGATCAACATTTCAAATTGCTGGTAAAATAAAAAAGATTCCTTAATAAAGAGTATTAATTCCGACGCAACCTGTTTCTTCGATATTATATAAACCTTAAGTCAAAGGGATTCCTTACTAAAGGAACCATCTACTAATCCTAGTAGATTAATTCCTACACAACCAGCTTCCTCAGTATTATATAAACCTTCAGCGACGTGATGGCTTGTTCTATGAAACTTCAAATAAGCTAGTTTATCTTGAAGAAACCTTAAAATAAACTTAGTTTAAGAAAAAATAAGAACGTGAATGCTGGTTTAGTTTGAGAAAAAATGTGTTAGGAACGTGAATGCTGGTTTAATTTAAGAAAAATGCATTAAGAACACTAATGCTCTTTTAGTGTAAGAAAAAATAGATTATATTTATATTATTTTCTTCTCAAATGTTAATGCATTAGTTTTTTTTTTGGAAAATGTCAATATATGACAGACATTGCATTTGAATGAGATTTTCTCATAGTTCAATTCTCGAATGCAGTTCTAGTCTTAGATATTGAGTTTTAGGACCTTTAGAAGCCATCTTTCTAGGTTAACTTCCACACAAATTTTGGCACAAAAGAAGTGGCCCTCTTTTGGTTTAGCGCTATCCAAAAAATGACCCATCTTATTGTCGATGCTCCTGAATGAACTTACCCCCCAAAAATTAAGAGGGATATGGTACAACCTTACCCATACTAGTGCAAATGTAATATAAGTTTTTGGGTTAAAATTCAAAGGCTAGAGAGCTCAAAAACTTCTTCTTAAACCCATAAAAAATGGTCTTGAGCGGAAAATAAGATCCCTTTTATCTTTATTCATGAAAAGAAAAACAAATTATCCCCTACTAACAACAAAGAAAGTTACATGTACCTGTAATTTTGAGGCCCATTGCTTTGCAATCCAAAGATCAACTGATTTTGGGCTTGGCCAAAGACTCGTAAACTTTCCAATGAGAGCCCTGTCAGAGAGGGTGAGAGATTTCTTGCATGGATATTTAGGGGAGAGATGTAATGAGGGCATTTCACCAATCTTCTTGATGAATTTTTTTGATGGTGGAACTGTCACATACCCCAATTTTATAAAAATAATGTAATTATTTTATTATATTCCCGAGACATTATGATTAATTTAATGTTAAGTAGGAATTGATGACTCAGCAGAGTCACTAGAAATGGAATGTAAATCAGAATATTTTATTATTAATAAATAAATTATGGAGACAACAGCATGGGAGAGCTGTTAAAAGCGGTTACTGGTCAAACTGGTGGATGGAACTAGGTGGAAAGGCAAAAGACAAGTGGCAGCATCCTCAAACACTTCCTAAGTTGCAGGTGGCAACTTCCTTATATTTGGGGTCATGATTCCCCAAGAAAGTGGAATCTGAGCAGGTGGCTCATTAATGACAGTTAACCCAACAAAGACCTAGGCAATCTTTTAAATAGTACTCAATGAACTGAGCTGGGGGTTCGAATTGTTCTGGAGGGAGAATACATCCAGGTGGATGTTATTCAGGAGTCCCATTGAGGAAGAGGGAAATTTACAGTAAGGAAGTTGTTTGAGAGGAATGCTGCAGTAACTTGGTTCCATTGTAGCTGTTTGGGCTGAGAGAATTATTTGCTGCACCTAGTTCCAGCCAGGGAGACCAGAGCAAGCTCGGGGGTCCTGAGAAGTGTTGTCTGGGCAATCTCCAGGAGTTGGTAGGGAGGAACAGCCTCCCATAGCTGTTGTTGTCCACAGATCAAGACAGGTTCTGCCATTTATTCCTTTATTTTTATTAAGGATGAATGAATGCATGTTGTATTTATTGTTAATATGTCTGAGTAGTAATTAATTAGTTAGTAGATTGAATATCCCAGAATATCAGTAGTAAGATTGTTAAAAGTTACTGTGAATTTATGTATTGTTAGTATGATTTAATATCCCTGTTTTGTTACTATTAATGTATTTATAATTTATGCAGAAAAACTATTCATACTTTATGTAATAATTTATGAGCTGTAATTATAAACCTAGTTTATTTATATTTGTTGAACAGATAAGTAGAGTTTGCATATAAGTAATGGTACTCTGTTTAAAATAAAATTAAATAAACAATAATAGGAATAATAGCAAACTTTGGACAATCAAAATTTCAGTATTTACACTCTGATAACTAATATTGCAGAAGAATGATAGCCACAGTCAGGTTATGTTTAACAGGGTACAAACCCTTATCAAGTTTGATCACTTTAAAATCTATTATTTAAATCAAACACAAACCCTAGCTAAAGATTATCCATGCTTCACCTACCAAATAAAACGATTGTGTAGAAACCCTAACAGAACTTCTTCACACAGATTTATTTAACAGTTCAACAAACTAGTTATAGTATTAAAAACAAAAGAAGTATCAGAACAATATCTAGCTCGACATCGAGCTTAAACAATACAGTAGTATCGTTCTCTTGACTTATCTTCTGCCTCAGAATCAAAATCAAAATGACAGAACAATAAACCAAATTGTTTCATAACTGCAATTTTTGGATCGAACCTATTACTTATTCAGTATAGTATTAACTTTCACTAAACTCTCTTTCTCGACAGAGTCTTAAACATAACAAAAGATCAAGCAACAAAACAGAAGCACGACCGTAGAGATTGAATTGTAGCCTATCATTCCAACTCTTACTACAATAACTTTCTTTTTTTTTATAGTTAAATAACCTAGTTGTTTGTTTAAAAACCAAAGAAATAGCAGAATAGTATTCTAGTTCCTTGCCGAGTTTCAACATCTTTTTATTCCCTTTTATTTGGCTCTCTAATTTATCCGCAGAGTCATAATCGCATTAATGAAACAAGCTTTTAAAACTACACTTCAACTGTAAGATTTGGGTAGAACCATAACAGACCTGTAAGTATGAGTAAAAGAAAAGCTGTTAATGGAGCCAAAGCTTCCACTCACAGTCGTATCATAAATTTAAAAAGGTTGTACACTAGTTACATTCGTACCTGGGAAAGCCCCAACAAATTGCACACTAACGAGTTCAAAATTTCAGAAGAAAGCTATAGCAGGTCGTAATATAAACAAACCCTGGGTAAAAACCAGAATGAATTTAAAAGCCAGTATTAAAACAACACGGCTGTAACATCATCTACAACAGGCTCATAGCCTTTGTCTTCTCTCCTTTTATACATCAAAATTTCTATAGCAAACCCTATCTATTAAAAACGAGAAGAATAAATTACAACCTTGACCGAAGCCATAATATTTCATACACATCACGAGGTTACACCTGCTAAGAAAATTTGTGATAACACGCAGTTACAAGACCCAACAGAACGGATTTAGTCACAGAAGTTGACCTTTCGAAGTCCAAACCCTAATCGTTCTAACCAACCATCAAGGGAGAAAATGCCATGGTGAAAACCAGGCTTACCCGGAATGCCATTCATCAAAAGTTTGGTGCTATCCATGTCTTCGATAGGGACCAGGACCTGCAGCAATAGAGTAACACCAGTTAAAAGCTAAATTTTGAACAAATCCTTTTCTATTAACTGAAAAACCAAGGAGCACTACAAGTAACTTACCAGCGAACTAAAGAAGTTAGAAACATAGTATTTATCTTGTCAACCACGAGCAGAGAAGGTGCAAAAATCCTATCCTTGACACTGGAAGAATGAGATGGTAAAAGCAACAGGTGCCTTCCACGATGGAAGCTTGATAAGCACCAACTCAGCAGATACAGTCATGCCATGACAGAGGTTAAGATGGGTAACAAAGAGGTTAAACCCTGGACTCATAACAGACTGATAGTTGCCAACAGCAAATTACAATGATCCCTAGCAACACTTTGGGTAAGCACGAAGGATGGGAGCAGCTGGGAAACTGTTAAGCACACAATAACAGTAGCACAGGTAAAAACCCTAGTTGTTTAAATAACAGTCATATTGGCTAACAGCAAGGTATAGAATGGTACCCAAAAGAAGCAAATGAACAAGCACGAAGCAAACTGTAGCAGCATGGAAGTTGCTACCACCAGAACCTCGGTGAAACTGGATAGGAGTGTTCACAGAGCGACCGAGCCCGAAGGCGAGGGAGAAGTGCCCAGCTAGGGTTAAGTCAACATTATATATTACCAACACTTGGTCTAAAAGCCACCACGTAGCACCAAATATTTTCCATGCAGTGGGTCGAGGATTAATGTTCCACGATGAGTTTTAAATCATTGGTGTTTCGATTAAAATCATAGCATGGGTACTTTACAATCGAAGGATAATCAAACATGAATATTCTAATGTGGCCGAGACACCATAATTTCTACACCCACTATATAATCCATGTTAAACAATGCCTTCGAGGTTTGCCTAGTGAACATAATCACTTTGTCCTACAACCAACAAAATTATGCATTATCCATAATGTTCAAAGTTACGATGAGACTTTCATCATTGATTGAGAAATAAAAATCATAGCATGAGTAATAGAATTATTCATGGTTATCCATAAAGGTTGAAGTAGCATAGTTTCCATGTTATCCTTTTAACAATAAAAACAATAGGATAAAACCTTCAAATCTTACATTGTATAGATTTAACCTTGATTAATAATTCATGTTATATAACCATTGTTCAAAACTCAGTCTTGAAATATTCTAGACATAGAGAAAGTGTTTTGCATTATGAAAGTTATAGGGATAAGGGTGTAATGTAAGTTATAAGTGATTCAGAACAATAATTTCCACATACCCTAGTCTCATGGGAAGAGACAACAGATATGGCATCTCTTCTAAGTCTCTAAGATAAGGGTGACAATGTTAGGTAACTCATAGTTCTTAATACTCTGACAATCATAGAAATGGGAATAATTTTTCAATCCAAAAAAACCCTAAAAGGTCAAAGGAGACCTGTAATTGACAGGATACATTGTAAAGGCTAGAAACAAGCTAAGTATATTTATGGATAATTTCAGTTCTTGCATAATGGAAAGTGTGAATCAAAAATATACTCTGACATAAAACTGGGCTTGATACAATAATTATGGTTGAGTAAAAACTGAATTGGGTATGGTCACCCGTTGTATTTATACAGTGTTAGAAATGAAGTACAATTGCATTACCAGAACAAATACTCATAGAGTTAGTTAATCCATCCGATCTCAAGAAAACATAGCTATCTTACTCTCTAGTAGTTCTAATTATATAACAGTAAGATCAGAAGTAAGTCATAGGATGAGAGCTACCTTTTAAAGTTTGATAACAAGGTTAGACCTTTTTACTGAATGCTTTGGTACAACTAATTGACTTATAACACTTTAAAAGATTTAATGGCAGCGGCCCGAACTTACCTGTATATCTGTAAAGGGAAAGAAACTTGTTGCATTAGCTCGGAAGCTAAGTAAGCCCAGTCTGTCATAGTAATTTCCCCCTTGTGATTGAAGAACAGAAAACAATCAGCAACGGTAAAGAAACTCATATCAAAATCTAAGTATATCAACAGATCATTCAGACATATTTATGATCACTTAACTAAAAAAAACAGATCAAGGAATGCATTTAATAACATTTATTGCTATTTAAAAATTTTAAATTTTTCTGAATTTTTGGCTTTTGACAGGAACTTTGGACTAGGGTTTGAAGGATGAAACAAGTTCCTTAAAGGCTTGGAGCTCATCCAAGTCAACCATCCTGCCAGCCCACTAAAAATGACCCCCCAACATCTATAAGTAGCAAAGGGAAAGGATAGGGAATCCCGCCATGTGGATTTGATGCTCCTACACACAAATCCACGTAGGTTGAGAGCAGCTTGAGACCAAACACCGAGGACAAACAAGGGCAATGAAAGGTCAATTCGAGCAACAATGGACGGACATGGTTTCACATACTCTTAATTAAAGCAATGATGTGACTTAATTGATTAGAGAACTGGTGCATTTATCATTATTTACCACATTAGTGCATGTACATTATAATAATACAACCATTTTTTCCAAGTTATTTTCCTAGGACTAACCCCCAAGCAGTCCTCCTCATTTTGAGGATGGTACCTACCCTAGATTCTTCATGGAACAAATCCAGGTCAACAATAGGGAACAAAGCCATCACAACAATATATTCATTATGATCTCAACATGTCATTTACGTCAATAGAACTTGGCTTGGAAGGATAACACTCCATCCCACAACCACTTGAATAGATATAAAATATGAGTTTATTAGTGTGTACATAGATATAATGCACTAATGAGCCTTAAGTAAACAATAATCAATGCATAACCCCCAATCGCACAAGTGTGTCTTACTACATGATGTATCATAATGAAGAATGTACTTAGTCAAGGAGGACATACCGAATCAAGGAGGATACAACCCTACACATCAATGTTCAATTTCTTGGATTATTGTGTAGCCAAACATTCAGATACATGTTGTTAGTTAATAATTTATTAGGAAGTATTTCCTTTTAGCCCTGTGCTATGAGCTTATGCACTTAAGTAATATTTGTTCTAGTTTTGAGTCGTGTTATGATTATAGTGGGATTTTAACCTTGTCAAGCAATTTTAACCTTCGTGAAGATGAAGTAGTTTGAATAAAGATACTCTAAAAGAGTCTATCTTATTTAATATTAAATAATTACAAATATTAAAAAGTGAAAACATGTTAATGAAATGATCGTAGTTCAGAATGATTTGGAGTGGAGGTATATGTTTATGATATGACAGGTTATATGTTATGATTAGATAAACATGTTTTTTCAATTTTTGTGAAGAAATTAAAAGTTATATTCAAGTTATTAACCGATATGGTTTTATACTTTTTGATTTCCATGAAATAACAAAAATATGTTTATTTTATTTGAAGATTAAAAAAACTTCTAACATGTTTGGAGGATGCACAATACATAAAAAAACGAAGGAGGATGCACAATACATTAAAAAACGAAGAAAAATCACTGTTCAGTCGGAGATGATCATGAGGATCCGTTTCAGGGTTTCCATCTGATGGTGAGGGAGCAAAGTGGAGACAGAAATAGTCCCTCTCTTTCCTCTTCCGGGGAAGAGGACCATCTTTCCAATGCCTTTTCTGAATACAGTCTGCACACCCAATGGCCTTCCCCATCCACGATCTGTCTCGTAAACAGGAAATTTTGGAGACATGGAAGTCACAACAGCGTAGCCCCCAAATAAATTTTGATAACTACCCATGACTCCATTGCTACCAACATGAGACTCATACCAGTCTAAATGAGAATTTATTTGATCCTCTGAGGTGCAGAAGTTGATGAGCTCTTGGATAAGTCCGGCAGCAAAGCAGATATCTTGCTCCAATAGATTCTTGGCCGTTGTCCGGGCAATACACATGCATATGCAGTTGCCAAAATACGTTGGAGGCAAGGGCGGTTTTACCCGGCCTCTGCAGTCAGCCGGGGTCGCAAAATAAACAGGCTCTTTCTCTGGGACTTCTCTGGCTTTCATTACGCATCTCCAAAACTGTGCCGCAACTGCTACAAATGAAGTTGAAGCCCCAGATCGTTCCTTTAAATCTTGAATCATATTTTGGCTAAATTCAAAAGTTGAGGATTCCAGTTTTGTTTCTTCTTTCATGGTTTTGGGGATAATACTGTTCTCATCTGGGATTACGTTGAATTTTGAGTATTCCTCGGCCATTAAATCATCTCGAATTGGCCTGAAAATCTCCGCTTCCTTAATCCTGTCGGTGACTAATGCTTCAGCCCTCAATGAAATATTGGGTATTGAGTAATTCTCCTTCTCTCGTTTAAAGACTGTTCTCATGTGGTGAGGACTCTTCGAAATAGGAAGCCCTCTGCTACGTTCTGCCCAACATTTCATGAAATACCAAAAGGAATTTCCGTCTGCAATAACATGATGAAAGCTGGCTCCCATGCAGAATCCGTTTCCCTTGAAATCAGTGACCTGTAATTACAGTAAATATGGATAGATGTTTATATTTTAGAATTTGGGGGTGAATTAACATCTATGGTTTTCCTAAATTGCAGAAGAATGAGACAAATTCACTATCCAGATTGATTTTATGGCATTCAAATAAACATTTCTTTAAAAAAAAAACCTTTAGATAACTGGTGGCTGCATGGATAACTTTTAGCTGATGATATATAGTTCATGGCAGACAACCTTCTATTTAATTAGAAGAGAACAAATGATGTAGGTAAAGCATCGACAAATATTTAACTTGTGACCTATGAATGTTCCAATTCACCCACTAATACCTGTATTGAGAGAAGCGACTCCTCGTCAATTTGTTGCCTGGTCCGGAGAAGTTCCTTGAAGAAACTTTTCTGCTGAAAATCATCTGTTTCCACATCCTGAAAAGCCATATCAATTGATGCTTCGACGAACTCCACTCCGCCATCGTTGCAGTCAATTTCTGGCCGGCCCGATTCTCCTCCCTTCGTGTCCAATCGACCTGCGAATGGATAGAAGTCAACCAGAACCAACGACAGGCTCCTCTTGAGCTTCTTGATTATTGTAGCAAATTGCTTCTCCGGAGTTTTGTAGAAAAGAAGAGCCTTCACGTTGTTTAAGGGTATGCACGCGATATCATTGCCGGAGAGGAACATGCGATGTTTCACAGTAGGGATAGCTGGTGCAACCATTGAAATCCTCGATACCTTTACTTTCTTTTGGTCTTCGTCTGCTGCCATGATCTCAGGCTACAGAGCTCCTAACAAAATAAAAGGTGAGAAAAACAGATCTGAGACTCCGAGAAAATGATATACTGCTCCTCGGACAGAGATGACTCTATATTTCAATTCTGTAAAGATTCTGGGGTCGTGGGCTATTATAATGTTTGACTCGAAATCTTTCTACTGCAACATCTCAGGCCCTTGGAGCAATGATGTCTAATGTGGGGTGAGAAATGATCATTCTAACTCTAAATGGCAGGGGCTTTGGGAAGGCGTCTAGGGCTAGAGCCTTATCCAACCTTTTCAAGTCACCTAGCCCTTCTTTAATCTTATTACAAGAAAATGTGTGATGATCTTTGTGTAATTAAGAAACTTTCTACCATCTTGCCTGGTTGGGAATTTGTGTTTGTGACTGTTGTCTGGGGTTTATTTGCTGGATGGAACCCTCGTTTCTTTACTTTCAGTGCTTATAAAACTGTTTGGGGCATACTTTTAGATGGTTTATGTGAATGGAATGGACAAAAGAATTCTAGATGAATGGGGAATATTTCAGGCAGATCAAAGTCTCACTGTGGGAAAACCCAAAGTATTATCTCCTACTAGCCCAACTTCCTGGTCTCCCCTCCGGGCGGGCTCCTTCAAGATGAACTTCGATGGGGCCTCCAAAGGGAACCCATGGTCTGCTGGTTTCGGTGGTGTGGTGAGGAACCATGAGGGAAATATCCCAAAGATATTCATTGGATACATTGGCAATGATACAAATAACGTTGTAGAATTGGATGGCCTACTTTATAGGCTCAATTTGGTTTCCAGGGATGGCTGGGATCCAACCATTGTGGAAGGCGATTCTCAAATCATAGTCCACATGGCCAAAAAGATCTAGAATGGATAAAGGATTTCCAAGTTGGTGGACAGTTGGAGGCTCGATTATAGTCTGGAAAAGCTACACACCTTGCTCAATAGGTCCCACGCCTGGACCTTTGTCTATGTCAAAAGAAAAGGAAATAAAGTGGCTAACCACTTGGAAAATGTGGGTGAAATGGAAAAGCGACATGGTAGAGACAGGAAGATGGCATGGTTTGAGAATCGTGTGTGGGTTAATCGATGTATCCAGCTAGCCATCCAGGACTCTCTCTCACCTATGAGGGGAGGTGATGATATGCCCCAAGCCCACGCATCGTGTTTAAGTGCCCACGTGACATTATTGGAGGACACCCAGAACAATAATAGCCCACCTCCCTCTAGAAACATGGGTATTAATGGAAATAGTACTCAATTGATTGAATACCTAAGCTCTCGTGTGATCCATGATGTAGAAGAGGTATGACATTGTCCTCGGCTTACATATGGAGAACCTTGAGAAGACACAAAGGAATACTGAGAAATCAGGAAAAATCCCACGATTTAATGAGGACGATAATGTCATGATCAGGGAAATTATGATTCTGGTTGATGAAGCGGCTATATATGCAGAAGGAAAGGTTCGACCTATGTGCACTATTCTCTGTATCCTTATTTCTCTGGAGCTTTTGTGGGTCTTAAAAGGAGGAAGACGCTCAGAGGTAAACCGTGCCCCCCCTTGGCTGCTCACCATGGAACTAGCAGCAAATGAGCGCGGAAGGATGCAAAGGATGTGGGGGAAGCCAAAATTCACAGAGTGACCCATGAATAGAGGAAGGAAAGCCAAACTAGAGAATTACCTAGATCATTCGAGGGGAAATTGAGCAAATAGAGAGTGACTTAGAGACCTGCGGTAACAAGTGAAGGAATTCAAACCGAAAGAAGTTGGAGAAGAGTTGGCAGACTGGGTCCATGATCCTGGAATGACTTATGGGAGAATATCGGCTTAGGACCATTTAATAGTAACCTACTGGGTGGTTATGGATCTTCTTTCCCATGTCCTGATGGACCAAGCGAACAAGGAAGCCGATGACAAAGAACCTGCTTGGGCCCAGAAGGAGAATAACATGGATTTCCGGCTGATGCACAAAACAATTGATGTGATAGAAAGCAAGATGGGGATTCAATTTCTCCCCCCTAGGTTTAGGTTTTCGCAAAGGCTCTCCAGTCCAGCTGAGGAGCACAATGGGACAGGAATTGGCAAAGGTGTTGCAACTTCGAATGACAAATGCTCTAGACATGGCCGCAAAAACCTCGACACTAACACTAAGCATATTCAGGGCCTGAATCCAACCTCTGATGCTGGCCCATCCCAAGGGTTGTGTATGCTCATCTTGGTCCTCGTTAGTTTTCTGTATTTTGTATCTTCATAATTATGTCTTTTCGATGCTATGTAGTATGGAGGCTATTGTATCTATCTACGGTTCCATTTAAAAGAATCTTGGTCAGGATTCCGTGTAGGGGTGATAACGTTCGGTTATGTATGGCCTGAAAGTTTTTTATAAGGCTGAAAATGTTTATTTCGAGGGAAGATAGGGTAATGTGTCTCAGGTTGATCTTAGTTAGGGTATACTAGGTAGCTGTGTTGTGACTAAGCCGGCCGAGTATTTTGTAATGGAAGACATGTAACCTTTTTGAAGCAGTAATATAATATCTTACTTATAAAATAATAATAATAATATAATAGCTTATTATAAACATATATAACTAAAATCCATGATTATTGTATAAACATAGGTAATTACTATTATTTCAATTTTGTTTTACTTAATAACTACAAGAATAACTTATAATTACTATAATTATAATAACTTATAATTGTTATAATAATTATAATGCCAATTTATTTTTGAAAATTTATTAAAATGAAAATGAAAAATAAATATTGTTTAGAAATACTCATTTTAAAAAGATTTAAGTTTGAGGACTCTAACATTATGTGATAACTAATTGTTGTGTATTTAATACCTTTTCTATTATACCTTCTCTATTATGAAGCACACACGAGAGATTGAATATTTCAAATGACAATGTTGTTTTCTTATCTACATATTATTTACTATGTAATTATGCTTTCACTTTTCCAATGGATAACTTCCCTCTATCATCTATGAAATCTACTCAACTTTCTATAATCTTAATTATCATTATTTTTTTAATTCATATTTAATTATCATCACTTTTTTAATTTACATCTACACAAAAATTTGAAATGATATTTCCATTTCCTTGGATTTAATAATAATGTTTTCATTGATATTTACATAAAATATCTTAATATCATGGTATGAAACTTCTATAAATTTAATGTGAGATATCATTCTAATTTAATAATTTTAATTGGATTGTAAATTTAATTTTTTTTATGAAGTGTGAATTTTAATTTCACAATGATTTTGAAGTGTATTTTTATTTTTATAGTATAAAAATTTTGATTTTTGTCATGGTCTTGTTGTCTCCCTTTGTTAGATAAACTTGCTTCCGTCATGATTTTGTGAATCCCTAATCATGGTCATGGTTTTGGGTCCATGATATTTGGTGACCCATAATAATGACCCATTATATTGTTATAAAAAAAGCTATTTAAAAGTTTTGACACTAAGCATCTACAAATCTAAATCGATCAACATTTCAAATTGCTTATAAAGTCAAAAGGATTCCTTAATAAAATAACACAGTGAATAAATTCAGACGCAACCTATTTCTTCGATATTATATAAATCTTAAGTCAAAGGGATTCCTTACTAAAGTAACCATCTAATAATCCTAGTAGATTAATTCCTACACAACCAGCTTCCTCAATATTATATAAACCTTCAGCGACGTGATGGCTTCTTCAATGAAACTTCAAATTTTCATTTCCTTGGATTTAATAATCATTTTTTCATTGATATTTACATAAAATATCTATTGGTACCTTTTCTCAAGCATTAATATAATATCTTATTTATAAAATGATAATACTAATATAATAGTTTATTACAAGCATACAATAATTATAGGCAACTATTAACTATAAAAATAATTTATAATGATGATAATAATTATAAAACCATTTTTTTAAAATCTTTTTTTTTTCTAAAAAAAAGCATAATATTATTATTCAATACTGAATCAAATAGTACATGATGTCCAGCTACATAACTGTGATTTAAAAAACAAGTTCTTATTTATTTTTAAATCTATTAAAATAAAAATGAAAATAAGTATTGTTTAAAAATGCTCATTTTAAAAATATTTAAGTTTGAGGTGAGGACTCTAACATTATTTGATAACTAATTGTTACATATTTAATATCTTCTCTATTATGAAGCACCCACCCACTACACATTGAATATTTCAAATGACAATGTTGTTTTCTTATTTGATAATTAATTGTTACATATTTAATATCTTCTCTATTATGAAGCACCCACCCACTACACATTGAATATTTCAAATGACATTGTTGTTTTCTTATTTGATAACTAATTGTTACATATTTAATATCTTCTCTATTATGAAGCACCCACCCACTACACATTTAATATTTCAAATGACAATGTTGTTTTCTTAATTGATAACTAATTGTTACATATTTAATATCTTCTCTATTATGAAGCACCCACCCACTACACATTGAATATTTCAAATGACAATGTTGTTTTCTTATTTGATAACTAATTGTTACATATTTAATATTTCAAATGACAATGTTACATATTTAACTAATTGTTACATATTGAATATTTCAAATGACAATGTTGTTTTCTTATTTATATATTAATTACTATGTAATTATGGTTTCATTTTTAGTCATTTATCATTGATCACCTTAAATCTACTAAATTTTAAAATTAAATCTTCATATAAAAATTTATTAATATACAAAGTAGGACATCAAATTTCAACACTAAGCATATATATCTTAAAATTAAAATCTAAAATCAAAACATTTTAAATTGCTTATAAAATCAAAAGGATTCCTTAATAAAATAACAATCTAGGAATCTCACTCGATTAATTCTGATGTAACCTCTTTCTTCGATATTATATAAACCTTAAAGTCAAAGGGATTCCTAATTACTAAAGGAATCATCTGAAGCCTCTTTTCCTATTTTTTCTGTAGTTTGAAGGAGTAGAGATTGGGTGGATCCTTTCCCTTGCTATTTCTGGCTATGGATCTTCCATTTCTCTAAGGGGTTAGGATTTATTATTGCTTGTCGAGGGGGTTTCCATTGGAGTTGAGTTTGCAGGAATGGGCCCTCTACGGCGGGGCTCCTTATGCGGAGGGTTTTAACAACAATTAGAATGTATGGAACTCAATCTCTTTAATTTGTGGGTCTTTTGTTGCTTGTTCTTCTTCTTTCATTTTGGGACAACTCTTTGGAAAATGTTCGTATACATGATAGGAATTGCATTTGAATGAGATTTTCTCATAGTCCAATTCTTGAATGCAACTCTAGTCCTAGATATTGAGTTTTAGGAACTCTGGAAGCCATCTCTCTAGGTTAACTTCCACACAAATTTGGACACAAGAGAAGTGCCCCCCTTTTGGTTTAGCGCTATCCAAAAAATGACCCATCTTATTGTCGATGCTCCTGAATGAACTTATCCCCCAAAGGTGAAGAGGGATATGGTACAACCTTACCCGTACTAGTGCAAATGTAATATAAGTTTTTGGGTTAAAATTCAAAGGCTAGAGAGCTCAAAAAATTCTTCTTGAACCCATAAAAAATGGTCATGAGCAGAAAATAAGATCCCTTTTATCTTTTTTTTTTTTCAGGAAAAGAAAAACAAATTATCCCCTACCAACAACAAAGAGAGTTACATGTACCTGTAATTTTGAGGCCCATTGTTTTGAAATCCGAAGATCAACTGCTTTTGGGCTTGGCCAAAGACCTGTAAACTTTCCAATGAGAGCCCTATCAGAGAGGGTGAGAGATTTCTTGCATGGATATTTAGGGGAGAGATGTAATGAGGGTATTTCACCAATCTTCTTGACGATTTTTTTTTATGGTGGAACTTTGGAATAGGTTTCGAAGGATGAAACAAGTTCCTTAAAGGCTTGGAGCTCATCCAAGTCAACCATCCTTCCATCCCACTAAAAATGACCCCCCGACATCTAGAAGTAGCAAAGGGAAAGGATAGGGCATCCCTCCATGTGGATTTGATGCCCCTACACGCAAATCCACATAGGTTGAGAGTAGCTTGAGACCAAACACCGAGGACAAATAAGGGAAATGAAAGGTCAATTCGAGCAACAATGGACACACATGGTTTCACATACTCTTAATTAAATCAATGATGTGACTTAATTGATTAGAGAACTTGTGCATTTATCATTATTTACCACATTAGTGCACACATTATAATAATACAACCATTTTTTCCAAGTTATTTTCCCAGGGCCAACCCCCAAGCACTCCTCCTCATTTTGAGGATGGTATCTAGGGTAAAGCCTAGATTCTTCATGGAACAAATCCAGGTCAACAATAGGGAACAAAGCCATCACAAAAATATACTCATTATGATCTCAACACATCACTTACGTCAATAGAACTTGGCTTGAGAGGATAACACTCCATCCCACAACCACTTGAATAGATATAAAATATATATTTATTAGTGTGTACATAAATATAATGCATTAATGAACCTTAAATGAATGATAATCAGTACATAACCCCCAATCACACAAGTGTGCCTTACTACATGATATATCATGATGAAGAATGTACTTAGTCAAGGAGGACATACCTTATCAAGGAGGGTACAACCCTACACATCAACAATTTCTTGGATTATTTTGTAACCAAACATTGAGATACATGTTGTTAGTTATATGTTAGTTAATAATTTATTAGGAAGTATTTCTTTTTAGCCTTGTGCCATGTGCCTATGCACTTAAGTAATATGTGTTCTAGTTTTGAGTCGTGTTGATGATTATAGTGGGATTTTGACGTTGTAAAGAAATTTTAACCTTCGTGAAGATGAAGTAGTTGAATAAAGATACTCTAAAAGAGTCCATATCATTTAATATTAACCAATTAAGGGGTCAGAATTGCAAGAACATTTGTCCTATTAACATAAATGATATGGATCAAGTGGTAGGATTCTTTGATGGGGCTCTACTTCACAAAAGTGTGGGGCTGGTTTTTATATCAGATGTGGGTCATTTCTAATTCTAAAATTCATATTATCAGGTGGAATGGGAACTAATACCAAAGCAGAATTGTTGGGTTTTTGGGGTATACTTAAAGTGGCGATTTTATGTGGCTTGAATACTCTTCAGATTTTTGGTGACTCTCAAGTAGTCATTAATTGGGCCAACAAGAAGGTTAACCTTAAAAATATTTCTCTATCTATCTTATTCAATTGCTTTCAGTCTCTCACTATCAAGTACACATATAGAGAGAATAATGATGTTGTTGATGCACTTTCAAAGGCTGCCATTGATGGTAATCTGGGCATACTTTTCTGGGAAGAGTGGGTGGAGGATGAGCTCACTTCTTCTGGTTCTTATACTTCTTTTTCTCTGAACTTTACTAGTCTTTTTGGCGGTGATCTTATAGATCATGTTTATTTTTACAGTCTTCTTGAAAGTGATTTTTATAGCATGGGTTGATTTTATTATACTATTTTAGGATGACTGGATATATGTATTGGGTGATTGGTTATTTTTTTCAGGGTCGATATGGAAGCTGAAAGCTATGTTCTGGAAAAGAACTATTCTGATTTTGTACTTTTTCATTTCTTCAAAATAACAAAAATACGTTTTTTTATCTAAAAAATAACAGGTCAACTCCATTACGTTTTGAAAAAAAACTTATAACATGTGTGGCAGATGCACAATATATACAAAAAACGAAGAAAAATCACTGTTCAGTCGGGGATGATCATGAGGATCCGTTTCAGGGTTTCCATCTGATGATGAGGGAGCATAGTGGAGACAGAAATAGTCCCTCTCTTTCCTCTTCCGGGGAAGAAGACCATCTTTCCAATGTCTTTTCTCAATACAATATGCACACCCAACGGTCTTCCCCATCCATGGTCTGTCTCGTAAACAGGAAATTTTGGAGACATGGAAGTCACAACAACGTAGCCCCCAAGTAAATTTTGAAAACTACCCATGACTCCATTGCTACCAACATGAGACTCATACCAGTCTAAATGAGAATTTATTTGATCCTCTGAGGTGCAAAAGTTAATGAGTTCTTGGATAAGTCAGGAAGCAAAGCAGATATCTTGCTCCAATAGATTCTTGGTCGTTGTCCGAGCAATACACATGCATATGCAGTTGCCAAAATACATTGGAGGCAAGGGCAGTTTTACCCGGCCTTTGCAGTCAGCTGGGGTCGCAAAATAAACAGGCTCTTTCTTTGGGACTTCTCTGGCTTTCATTACACATCTCCAAAACTGTGCCGCAACTGCTACAAATGAAGTTGAAGCCCCAGATCGTTCCTTTAAATATTGAATCATTTTTTAGCTAAATTCAAAAGTTGAGGCTTCCATTTTTGTTTCTTCTTTCATGGTTTTGGGGATAATACTATTCTCATCTGTGATTACGTTGAATTTTGAATATTCCTCGGCCATTAAATCATCTCGAATTGGCCTAAAAATCTGTGCTTCCTTGATCCTGTCGGTGACTAATGCATGATCCCTCAATGCAATATTGGGTATTGAGTAAGTCTCCTTCTCTCGTTTAAAGATTGTTCTCATATGCTGAGGAATCTTCGAAATAGGAAGTCCTTTGCTACGTTCTGCCCAACATTTCATGAAATACCAAAAGGAATTTCCGTATGCAATAACATGATGAAAGCTGGCTCCCATGCAGAATCCGTTCCCCTTGAAATCAGTGACCTGTAATTACATGGATAGATGATTATATCTTAGAATTTGGGGGTGGACTTGTTAAATTTTGAGCATTAATTCACAATACTCTAGGATATTTACTGAGAGAATAACATATACAGTATATCAATGCATGACAATCACAATAAGCATGACAAGAATCATAAGAATCAAAAGCATGAGAGACAAGAGACATAGAGTTTCCGTGGGGAAAACCCTAAGGTGAAAAACCCCACAACTTCCTCAGAGATAAAGAGAGAAATGGCTCAACCAAAGTACAACCAAAATACACTGAGATAGTCTCCTAGTAGCAGATGATCCTCCTCCTCACTAGTGCGCCACTTTCTGAGTGAGAGTGAGATACTTTTTCGAGTGATCTAAATAGAGATCACCTGATCTCTATTTATACTAATCTATTTTCCCAGTGACCTTATGGGGCCAACTTGTCTAGCTAGGTACATCCACATTATAATATATAATTCAGGGCCGACCCCACATGGTGGTCTAATAACCCATCGACAAGTACACACACTTGCGACACTTGTCAATCCATATGACGACACTTCCTTATAGAGGAATAACACATCTCTAATAAGGGTACAATAAATATATATGAAACACATAGATCAAATACATTCCGAAGTTACATATACATCAACACTCCCTCTTAATTAGGAAGGTATTTCTCGACACAGATCTACTAGACAAGCCTTCTTCTAGGGATCATCATCATCGATGCATCATCATCGTCATCGTCACTGCTGCTGCTATCTCAACCAATCTCTCAGTCTACTCGTCATAGGAAGTTCTACAGAGCCAATACTTTTTCATACTGGATGTAGGCCCACTACCTGCAAGTCTTCGTCATCACTGGCCATACTGTGGAATCCTCAGGACTTATTACGTGCGTCACAAAACCTCGAAAGAGCATCCCAGGATTTTACGAGCACACGGCTCTACCTATAGGATCTCCCAGGGCCATATTATATGTGACCTCACCACAAAACCTCGCAAGAGCATCCCAGGTTGTTACGAGCACGTAGCTCTACCTATAGGATCTCCCAGGGACAGATTATATGTGGTCACCACAAAACCTCGCAAGAGCATCCCAAGCTGTTACAAGCACGCATATCTACCTATAGGATCTCCCAGGGACAGATTATATGTGGTCATGGAAAAACCTCTCAAGAGCATCCCAGGACTTATTACAGGCACACAACCCAACCTATCGGATCTCCCAGGGACAAATTATATGTCATAGGACAAAACCTCGAAAGAGCATCTGCCAGATATCCCAGGGCACGAATTACATGCCATAGGAAAAACCTCGAAAGACTATCTGCAGATCTCCCAAGGCCAAATTATATGTCCTCCCAGAGCAAAATCTTGAAAGAGCATTTTCCAGATATCCCAGGGCACGAATTACATGCCATAAGCAAAACCTCGAAAGACTATCTACAAATCTCCTAGGGCCAAATTATATGCTCATCTGCACAACCTGATCCACGGCCATAGAGTATCAACCTGATACTCACCATACATCATCCTGATGTACACATGATCATCCTGATCATCATCACTGCAACATCCTGTTGCATGTCATCTGGAGCAACATCCTGAAGCTCGTCATCCACGATCATCCTGATCATATAATGCATCTACCCGATGCATACTGTTTGTGCCAGAAATTGTTTCTAAGGCCAAAGAAACAAGCCAACACAATCTCAAATAAAACTCAGTAAAATAAAGTAGGTTTTAGGTTTTTGAAAGGTTTTATGGTTATAAAGTTTTGGGAAAAATCAGGAATACATTCATGAGCAAAATAATAACTAAATCATAAACAAAAGATGATAAAGATGCATGATATATCCAACAGGATCCAACAGAAACACAATGTTAAGGTTCATTCATAAAAGACAAGCATCACTAGTAGATACACATAAACCAGTAATGAATCATATCTATTAAGCAACTAAATAAGCTGAAAAATGAAGCCAACACAGAAACTGAAGGGAAAAAGTCATATATATCTCATAATTTCATCATCAAATGCATATAAGAGTTTTGGTACTTAACTCTGAATAAGTCTGAAAACAAAGTAGTCTGTAGACCTCCTGAAGCTCCCAAAAATCGAACCCCCTCAATGACTTTCTAACCTCTCTAAATACTATTCTTTTACAAAATCAGTTAGGGATCTAACCCTAACTGCCTCCCATCTATTCGATGAGGTAAAGTAAAATGTACAATATTTACAAAATTACAAAATATGCTAAAAATAGTAAATCACTAACTATTTGTGTTTATCAAGTACTAACAACTAACTAAATGAACAACTGATTTATAGATCTTTTGCTGCTTCAGCCAGCAGAGCGATACCATCTGATGCTTGGTCTTTCTTCTTAGCTTTCTTCTGCTCCTGCTCCATGTCATTTATCTTCGTGATGAGATCCTTGTTTCTCTGTTGCAGGTCCTGGACTGTCTTCTCCAACTCTGTGCAATGCATGTCAGTAGCTCTGTTTCTCTTTAGTGCTTCTTTTGCCTCTGATATCAGCTCCTGAAAATTGTCATTTACATCTTGTAGATCTTCTCTCAACCTTCTGTTAGCCATCATTAATCCATCATTGACCTCTTACATGTAACTCATCTGATGTTTGTACTGCTTAACAGTTTTCTGCAAATTCTCTCTGTCAGAGTCAACTAGTTTCTCTATGATAGGATCTTGTTCCTCATCAGGTCTCCAAGGTATATCAAGTTTTTTGAAGATTTCAGCCTCTTCAATTAACAGGTTTGCAGGAGTGTCTTCAATGCTAGGATTTTTCTCACCTGTTGCTTCAATTGAAGGAGCTTCTTCTTTTGATTGTGACTCTTTTTTGTCTAATTCTAGTTTGTCATCCATGGAAACCTCATCTAGGACAATAACTTCATTTGTATTTAATTTGGGATTGAGCAATTTCTTCATGTTCAGTCTTAGCTTGTTATTTGACCTAGTTTTAGGTCTCCAAAATGATGCTGCTTCTCCCATCATTTTCAGCTCCTTTTCTTGATGCTGGATAGCAGCCAACTCTACTACTTAAACTTTATTCCTTTTTCTGTTAGGTTTTGTTGTTTAGCTTTCTGAAGTAGGGATTTATTTTCCTGTTTCAATCTTGATTTCTGTTTTGGAGATGGGCTGCTCTTCCTCCAATAAATATCCCTCATCATCTGAGAGAACGGTGATAGGGCTTCTCTGTTGAGTTTGAATCTCCTCCTTAGGTATAGCAACCTCTCTTATATCAACAGTTTTCACTTCATGAGAATCCTCTGCAGGTGCCAAATTTTGTCCAGGTTGCTCTTTCTCATCTACAAACAGTGAATACTTGCCTTTAGGACTGGTTGGGAACAGTTTTGGTTCACTATCTTCCTCCACATGCTCTGATGCTTCCTCAACTTTGACCTCTTCCTTGTCTTCAAGTTTTGTCTTTTGACTTAATTTTCTCATCAAGACCTTACCCTTGTCTGCTTGCCTCTTAGATTTCTGATCTTCAAAGCCAGACCAAAAGATAAAGAAATCCTAGGTCTTTCCTTCATGCTTCCCTCGCAAGTAACATAGCTCTGCAATATTCTAATCGGCTCAACCCATTCCTTTCTGAAATTTTGAATAAGGACGCCTTTATTCCAATCAGGGGTGACATTTGGTAAAAGATATATTTGTGGATCAAAGTCAAAAGGCAGTTTTTTAAACCATGGTTCACCCTCATCCTTAATCCCTGTAGCTTCTGAAATCAGCTTCACTGTCAGCTTGAATTTAAGAGTATCAAAAATCACCATGTCATTTTTAAAACCCTGAGCAAACTTACAAGACACCTCTGCATTGTACCCATCTATCTTCTTGAAAAAGTCCATCCAACCAGCTTGTTGAAATAGCTCAACACATCCAGGGAGTTTTTCAATCCATCCTACATCAGTTGGTTCGGCTATGTTTATCTTACCACTCTTGCCCATTCTTCTTCAATCACTGCAAACTGAACAACTTTTAGGGTTCTTAAATTCAGTTTATTTTAGCTCTCAGGAATCTTAGTATCAAAATGATCATCCAGTTTCAAATCTTTAGCTCCTCGCAGCTCCTATATCACTACAACCTTGGCTTTGACAGAGTCATATTTCATTAAGAAACTGTTATCTTCAACCCTCACTTCAGCCTGTCGTCTCAGAGTATAAAAAAATAGCTATTTCTCTGGCTGAAATTGCATTTAAAAGCACAATTTAACCTTTCCTTTGATCAATTTTGACAGAGTAAGCCCCAGCGAAAAAACCCCAAATTTATAATTATATTGGTTTTTCAAGAAATACCTATAAATTGCTCAACTGCAGCTATTTAAAATCACGACTTGAGTTGTCAAATGAGTCACCTTGGATGTACATACGTCCTTCAACGTTCAATTTAACTGCTAGCAACGAAATTAGGAAGCCCTAATTTCCCGTGAAGGCATCAACAACTCTCCTTTGTTCAGCAACGACAATGTCCAGTTTTTTTAGTGGTTATTGCTACTCCACTAAGTCCTTCATCTTTGAATGTGCCTGTAAGTGACAAATTTATCCCACATTTACCTCAAACCATACTGCTACCTGTCAAAAGGAATTACATCTCGGTTCATGATGAGGACGATTTCCTCACAACGTGTAACCACTTGGAATCATGATGTTCCCTGCATTAGCACATAATGAATGCTCCAGAACATGTAATTAGTCATTCATCATTTCAAACGTGCCAAGATTTGCTAAAAGATCAGAGGAATTTTGGAGTCGCGATATTCTTGTAGCACGCCTTTGGTGATTTTGAGCTCCAGCGCTACAAGAATAATTTTAACACTGTTTTGGTGCTTTTTAGCAGCTTTTGGTCATTTTGCATGTGGTTTAAAAGCTAAACCATACTCATGATGCTAAATGTGATCTCATTATTCAATAATATGACTTTTAAAAACCCTTCAACACCTAAAGGAAAAAAAACAAAATAAATCTAAAGACAAAAAACCTAAAAATTAAAATAAATATCAAAATTTCCTATAGTAATTGAAAAACATAAAGTCAAAGAAATAAGAAAATTTGATCAAAAAGGTTATCAAGCTGTTAAAAGGTAAAAACAAATTCCTGACATAACACATACCAAGTATCTACCTGATACATATCATCATACATGATCCACCTGATCATACAATGTATCCACCTGATACAAATACAAATACATGATACATATCACCATACATGATCCACTTGATCATACAATGTATCCTCCTGATACATATATAGATACATGGTCTAAGCATCCAACATGATGCATACAAAATACATACAAATGATCCTACTGATCATATCCAGCATCCAACATGATGCGTACATACATATACATATAAATGATCCAACTGATCATACAAAGCAGAAACTAGAACATCATCCTGATGTTCATCATCCAGCGCTTACATCCACAGCCATGTGAAGGATCCTCCTTCCAACATGCTTGGAATGGATTCAGAAAATGTGTCCATCACTTCTTCCTCAAAGTGTCCTCAATCTGAAGAACACCAAGCCTCTCCCTGAAGTACTCGAACTTCACCCTGGCTAGTGGCTTCGTCAGCACATATGCAATCTGCTCGTCCGTCGCAACATACAGGAGCTTCACAGCTCCTCTCTGCACCATATCCCTGATATAATGATATTTGATCTCTATGTGTTTCGACCTGTCATGAAACACTGTGTTCTCGGACAGCTTCACACAACTCTGGTTATCACAAAAGATACCAGTAGCATCCAACGGGAGATCAAATAACTCAGACAGTAGCTTCCATAGCCATACTGCCTCATAACTAGCTGAACAGGCTGCAACATACTCTGCCTCAACTGTACTCAATGCTACGCAGGACTGCTTCCTGCTAAACCAAGAGATCACACCTCATTCCATACTGAAGCAGCGTCCAGATGTGCTCTTCCTATCTGCAGCACTGCCAGCCCAATCTGAATCAACATAACCCTGCAGGTTAAACTTTTGATTCGCTTCATACTTGATCCCATAATCCACTGCACCCTTCAGGTACCTCGGAACATTCTTTACAGCAACCAGGTGAACACTCCTCGAATTTGTCAAGAACTGACTCAATGTGTTCACAGCAAAGCAAATGTTTGGTCTCGTGTTCGTCAGGTACATCAAGGACCCAATCATCTGACGATACATAGAGACATCAACCGGCTCAGATGAAGCATCACATAGAAGCTTCAGATTCAATGCCATAGGTGTGGCCATGGCCTTGCAATCCATCATCCCAAATCTCTTCAGGATATCTACTGTGTACTTCCCTTGACCAAGGAAGATCCCACTTGCACTCTGCCACACCTCCATACCTAGGAAATAGTACATCATTCCCAAATCTTTCATATCGAATTCAGCAGCAAGCTTCCTCTTAGTATCTGCACTCAGTCTGTCATCTCCTGTTACAACTAAGTCATCCACATACAGGAGTAGAATCACAGGATTCCCTTCCTCAACCTTGTAGTAAAGGTTGGAATCCGCTTTACTCTTGGTAAAGCCCAAACTAGATAGGAAACTGTCCATCCTACCATACCAAGTTCTGGGAGCTTGTTTCAAGCCATACAAGGCTTTCTTCAACCTGCATACATATGACTTCCCGTCATGTACTTCAAAACCGAGTGGCTGCTCCACATATACTTCCTCTTCAACTACACCATGCAAGAAAGCAGTCTTGACACCCATCTGGTGTATTTTCCATTCCATTGCTGTAGCCAGGGAAAGTACTGTTCTGATGGAAGTATACTTGGCTACAGGTGCAAAAGTTTCTTCATAATCTATTCCCTCTTTCTAAGAGAAGCCACAAGCTACGAATCTTGCCTTATATTTCTCTACACTGCCATTTGCAGCATGCCTGATTTTGAAGATCCATTTAGAAGTCACAACAGACTTCTCTTTAGGTCTTGGGACAACATCCCAAACATCATTCTTCATTATTGATTGGTATTCCTCAACCATGGCATCCTTCCATTCTTTCTTTTCCGCTGCTTCTTCATAACTGGAAGGCTCTTTGTTCATAATGTCACAGAGTAAAGCAACATAGTTGGTATGTGATCTGGTTCTCTTCTTTGCTCTATGTTCTTCTTCTGGAATGTCAAATCTTTCTACATCTTGAATGAGCTCTCTAGCCCATGCAGGTTTCCTTTTGTGAGAGCTATCCTCATGGGGTGGATCTACAGGTTCTTGCGGATCTTCAAACTCACGAACAACTTCTGGAACTGCTTCAGTCATGGTAGTGTCTTGAAATCTAGTTTCCTTAGGTTCTTCATAAACCTTGATAGGTTCCTTTCTTGATTTGATGAATGCTGAGTTTTCATCAAATGTTACATCCCTGCTGACATCAATCTTCTTGAACCCTGGAAAGTATATTCTGTAAGCCTTCGAGCTTTCACTGTAACCCACAAAGATACCCTTCTTTCCTGAAGGATCTAATTTAGTTCTCTTTTCCTTTGGGACATGAGTGTATACTGGACAGCCAGATATTCTGATATGGTTGACTTCAGGTTTCTTACTAGAAAAGACCTCTTCTGGTGTCTTGTTGTCCAATATCTTATGGGGTGTTCTGTTTTGCACATATACAGTTGTTCTAGCTGCTTCTGCCCATAGATGCACAGGTAGATTCTGGTCGTGCAACATTGCCCTTGCTGCTTCCACGATAGTTCTATTCTTCCTTTCTGCAACTCCATTCTTTTGAGGATTATAAGGAGCAGTCAACTCCCTCTTAATCCTTGAATCACTACAAAGCTTCTTGAAGTCACCTGAGGTGAATTCTCCACCATTGTCGGATCTGAATGTTTTGATCTTCTTGTCAGTTTGATTCTCCATCAAGGTTTTGAATTCCTTGAACTTATCAAACACCTCATCTTTGTTCTTCAAGAAGTATACCCAAGTCTTCCTGAAGAAGTCATCAATAAATGAGACATAATAAACATACCCACCCAGAGAACTGGATGACATAGGACTACATACATCTAGGTGGATGATTTCCAGGATATCTTTTGCCTTGCCTTCACTGCTTGGGAAAGCCTTCTTAATGTTCTTACCTTTTGCACATCCTTTACAAACACCTTCATGTTTGGTATTGATTTCGGGAAGACCCTCTACAGCCTTGCTTTCAATTGGAAGTGCCCTATAGTGCATATGAGCAAGTCTTCTATGCCAAAGTTCACTTGGCTCCATGGATTCATGCACCATGGCATGTTCAGGTTGTCCCTTCAATTTATACAAACCTCCCTCTTTCTCTCCAATCACTACTGCATCATCTATGGTCTTTCCCTTTGGCCACATTAGGACTTGGCCATCCACAAATGCAACCCTCGTACCTTTTGCATCCAAAGCAGAGATGGAGAGTAAGTTCTTCTTGAGCCCAGGTACATAAAGGACTTCTTTTATCTTTAAAGATTTTCCAGAATCTAGGTTGTAGGAGGCTTCACCACTTCCTTTGATTGGGTATTGATAATCATCCCCAAGTTTCACCTTATGGGGTGATTCATGTTCAGATAGATTCACAAAAGATTCCTTAAACCCAGTCATGTGTTTGGAAGCTCCACTATCAATCAACCAATCATTAAAACCATGGGATATGGTACCTATGAGAGCAGAGATTAGAACATACTCTTCTTCACTTGATGAGTCAACATCACTATCATCACTTTCTGCCCTAGCCTTCTTCTTTGGAGGTTTATCATCCTCGGCAGCATGAGCATGAAAATTACTTTTGCTACCTGTAATGTCCCTTGTTAGGAATTTTATTAAAATTGCAATTTTCCACTTTTTTCCTTGGTTCGACCTTGGACTAGTTTCGATCTCTAGGTTCCAAATTTGCCCCAAATGATCCCAAATCTTCTGAGAAGGTATATGAATGATATTAGAACATAAATATGTGTTTCAGGGATGCCTTTGTACCTTTAAAACACTTCTGCAAATACGCTTTCAATTCTGGTCAATGTAGGTAACTTTACTAGTGATTTCCCTTTGACTAGTATTGGTCTCTAGGTCTCAAATTGACTCCAAATGCCTTCAAATCCTCAAGGAAGGTTTATGAATGATATTAGGAATTGAATATGATGTTCAAGGATAACATATGGCCACCAAAATACCTCTACAAACTCTCTTAAGATTATGGACCAAGTATGCAATTTTACTAGTAATTTGGGGTTCAAATCCCCCTGAGGTAAGTACTGAAAATGGCTTCCCAAATGCCTCCAAACCCACTCAAATTTATGAAAATAGGTATGAAATGTGTTAAGTATGTTATTAAGGTCTCATATGCACCATTAATGGTTTATTACAACTGTTCTCACCCTCTCCCATTCAACTGCAAAAATCCCCAATTCGACCCTTGGGGAAATGGCACTATTTCACCTCCCAATACAACTAAACTAAGTAAAAATGCTTCAAATGCTCAAGTAAAGTACATGAAACTTGTAGAAGACATCCATGGCAGTATATTGATCACAAATATATCAGATAATCATCCATTCATTCGAAATCATCATCAATACATTGGTTCACAACAAGGTAGTGGGGAAATGGCATTGTTCTTCCATTAAAAATGAGATTTATACATTTCTACTTGGAATTTCGACCTGAAACTTTCTGGAGATGAAGAACAGAGTATTTAATTCATATTACAAAATAAATGGGGCATTAGAAGCTCCCCCAAAGAGTACAATAGCTCACCAAAAATGCCCTCCCTCAAGGATCAAGAATATGCCATCAAAACTGGAAATGGTTGAAGGAGCGAGCTGCAATAGAAGAAACCATGAGCTGCCCTGTAGCTTACACCTGCAAATAAAGACTCCAATAAAGCTCCAAATGAAAGGTCTGAATGGCCTTTCCAATTGCCAACTTGGATGGGAATCTTTCACCCTCAAAATTGGCTAAGACAAGAAACTAGTCATCCACTAGCTCTCCCTCTTCACAAATGCAATTGCAAATTCTAAAAATGATCAAAAGATTGTTTCATTCTTTGTTATTGAAATTTATAAAGTTCTAATGGCCTCCATGGGTCGAATTCCTTCCAAGAGACTCATGCCAACTCAAGTTGGGAAGAGATTCCAAAGAACGCCACTTGTACAACAATTCCTAGTCTCCCACTTCCACCAAATCACATGTGGAAGCATCTTAGCTGCCCTAACACCCTTGAGCGCCCTATTGGAGTCTATTTTTAGCCCTGACATATAATATATGTCATATGTCAGACTTCAGGTCTGATTTGTGTCATAGGTGTCATAGCATCTTCATCATTGTTGTCATAGAGCTAGGGAATCTAGCCCAAGTGTCTCACTAGCTCCAAATTGCCTCTTCCTCTTCCATGGGAGTTACTCTTCCTCTATATTTAGACCTTGGATGAGTCATGCCATGAATAATACCTTTTGGACTCCCCCAAGTATGTTACCATTCACCTTGAATTCGAATTGGTGAGAGAATGATGCCAAATGTAGTGGGGAAATCTAGCCATATGTGGGTCCCACTTCCTCCATGTGTCTTCATGATGAAATGCCACTTTTATTTTAACTTGTATATATTTATTTAGCTCCTTTATTAAATATTTATTCCATTCTAATGTTCAAACATCATTTATTATCCCCATTATTCCAAATCCCAAAGCTTCCACCCCAAACCTAAGAAACTAGTAATTTTCCTCCTTGGCAATTATTTGACCTTTATCATCAATTTGACAAACTCTAATGAATAGGGCCAATGTGATTAGGCCATTGTGACCCAATACCAAATTTGGGACATGACACTACCCGTCTTCTTCTTGCTGGAGTTGTTGTTATTATCCCTTTTGTTCTTGGGACAATCTGAAGCAAAGTGACCCTTCTCATTGCATGTGAAGCATCTTAGATCCTTCTTATTATTTTGATAGGATCTCTTGTGGCGAGAGTGCTCCTTCTTGGGCTTGCTTCTTTTGGTGTGAGCTGCAAGAGCTTGATTTTCACCTCCCATCTTTTCCTCACGAGCTATAAGTATAGCTTCTTCTTGAGAGCATTCTTCTCACAATCTGTTGAAGGAGATCAACTTCTTCCTTGCACAAATTCCTTGAATAAAGGAATCCCATGACCCGGGTAGGTCATTTAGAGTGGTCATCACCACTTCACCATTCTCCACCATTCCATCCACTGCTTCTAGTTGTTCCTGATCTGGGAGACCCTTGAAAAATAAGATTGAATGGTTTCTCCATTCTGAAACTTTACTCCTTTCAATTGGTTCTGCAGGGTCATCTTCTGATTTATGTTCTTCCCTTCAAATAGCTTGGTTAAAGAGTCAAACATCTCCTTGGGTGTCTTAAGAGAAGACACATGGGGTATGAGATGGTCTTTGATAGAATCAGCAATGATTCTCTTTTCCTTGATCAAGTTCTTCTTATGCAATACCTTGGCCTCTTCATCCTCTGGGATAGGGATGTCTTCTTTTATATATCAGTCCAACTCATTCTCTTCCAGGATTAACCCAATCCTATACTTCCAGGCTCGGAAGTTATCAGCCCCTTCAAGCTTATCCTCAAGCTTGGTGTGGAGAGACATCTTAAAGAGTACTTCAAATGGAAATAGAAAAGATTTAGGTCTTACCACTTGAAATGCTGAAAACTGGATCTGGTCCCGGATTAGGGTTTGTCGAAAAAACCCTAAAAATTCAAAATGTGAATTTCAAATTTCTGAAAGGATAGAAAGATGCGCTTTGATGAGCTGATCAGCCTGGTGCATTCAGAATTTGAGATCAGCAAAGTGTTACCCTTCATATTTGACTTTTTGTCCTCCCGGGTTCACTCAGGAGAGCCCTGAATTAGGGTTTGAGTTACCCGGAGATCTACCCAGCCAAAAATCTCGATCCAAAGCTCTAAAATTCGATTTTTGCAAGGCGCTTCCAACCATGTCTTCAGATTCTAGAAATTCCTATTTTTGTGGAAACCCTAATTTTTAGGGTCAAATCTGAAAATGCTCGGAATTGAATTTGGATTGGATAGATAGATGCGCCTTGATGAGTAGAGTCAATCTACTATACTGTTTTTCCAAAATCTGTGGAGAGAAACCCAATAAACAAGAAACTCAAGTTTCTGTCACTGCAAAATGTCTTCTTCTCAGGTTAGCTCTGATATCATGTTAAATTTTGAGCATTAATTCACAATACTCTAGGATCTTTACTGAGAGAATAACATATACAGTATATCAATGCATGACAATCACAATAAGCATGACAAGCATCACAAGAATCAAAAGCATGAGAGACAAGAGACACAGAGTTTCCGTGGGGAAAACCCTAAGGTGAAAAACCCCACAACTTCCTCAGAGATAGAGAGAGCAATGGCTCAACCAAAGTACAACCAAAATACACTGAGATAGTCTCCTAGTAGCAGATGATCCTCCTCCTTACTAGTGCGTCACTTTCTGAGTGAGAGTGAGATACTTTTCCAAGTGATCTAAATAGAGATCACCTGATCTCTATTTATACTAATCTATTTGCCCAGTGACCTTATGGGGCTGACTTCTCTAGCTAGTTACATCCACATTATAATATATATAATTCAGGGCCGACCCCACTTGGTGGTCTAATAACCCATCGGAAAGTACACACACTTGCGACACTTGTCAATCCACATGACGACACTTCTTTATAGAGGAATAACACATCTCTAATAAGGGTACAATAAATGTATATGAAATACATTCCGAAGTTACATATACATCAACAGGACTAACATCTATGATTTTCCTAAATTGCAGAAGGTCTAAATTGCAGAAGCATGAGACAAGTTCACTATACAGATTGATTTTATGGCAGTCAAATAAATATTTCTTTAAAAAAAACCTTAGATAACTGGTGGCTGCATGGATAACTTTTAGCTGATAATGTATAGTTCATGGCAGACAACCCCCTATTTAATTAGAAGAGGACAAGTTATGTAGCTAAGGCATCAACAAATAGCTTATTAGTGACACTTAACTTGTGACCTATGAATGTTCACCAACTAATACCTGCATTGAGAAAAGTGACTCGTCGTGGTTTTGTTTCCTGGTCCGGACAAGTTCCTTGAAGAAACTTTTCTGCTGAAAAATCATCCGTTTCCACATCTTGAAAAGCCATATCATTTGATGCTTCGACGAACTCCACTCCGCCATCATTGCAGTCAATTTCTGGCCAACCCGATTCTCCTCCCTTCGTGTCCAATCAACCTGCGAATGGATAGAAGTCAACCAGAACCAACGACAGGCTCCTCTTGAGCTTCTTGATTATTGTAGCAAATTCCTTCTCCGAATTTTTTTAGAAAAGAAGAGCCTGCACGTTGTTTAAGGGTATGCACGCGATATCATTGCCGGAGAGGAACATGCGATGTTTCACAGTAGGGATAACTATAGCTGGTGCAACCATTGAAATCCTCAATACCTTTACTTTCTTTTGGTCTTCGTCTTCTTCCATGATCTCAGGCTACAGAGCTCCTAACAAAGAAAAAGGTGAGAAAAATAGATCTGAGACTTCGAGAAAATGATATGCTTCTCCTCAGATAGAGCTGACACTATATTTCAATTCTGTAAAGATTCTGGATTCGTGGGCTATTATAATGTTTGACTCGAAATCTTTCTAGCCCTTGGAGCAATGATGACTCTTGTGGGGGTGAGAAATGATCATTCTAACTCTAAATGTCAGGGGGTTGGGGAAGGCGTCTTAGGCTAGAGCCTTATCCAACCTTTTTAAGTCACCTAGTCATTCTTTAATCTTGTTACAAGAAACAACTTGTGATGATCTTTGTGCAATTAAGAAACTTTCTTCCATCTTGCCTGGTTGGGAATTTGTGTGTGTCATGCAGAGGGGATACTATGGGGGTTTATTGATCGGATGGAACCCTAGTTTCTTTACTTTCAGTGCTTATAAAATTGTTTGGGGCATACTATTATATGGTTCCTGTGGTTCTTTAAATATGTCATTCTCTGTCCTAAACTACTATGGCCCTTATAAGGAGAGGGTTACCTTCTGGTAGTCCTTGGCAAATTCTGGTTTATTGAGGTTAAATAATTTTCTTATTGCTGGAGACCTAAATTTCACAAGGTCTGTAGCTGACATTTGGGGCACAAAGGAAAGATTGGATGACATGGCGGACTTCTTTACAGATTTCTTACATGACTATGATCTGGTGGATGTTGTTCTAGGTGTCTTATCACCTACATGGACCAATGGAAGGAAGGGTGTGGAAGGCATCCATAAATGTTTGGATAAATTTATGGTAAAACAATTTTTGTATAGTCATGGGAGCGACACAGAGTCTAGATAGGGGAGACCAAATTTTTAGACCACTGGCCGGTGTTTCTTCAAATTGATAAGGCTCAGGGTACTTTGAAGTACCCTTTTAAATTCAACAACTCTTGGTTACGAAACAAAGTTTTTTGCAGGTATATTAGGGACTTTTGGCTGGATTTCGACAATGATAAGGAGATGAATCCTGAGGATTTCCTGGTTACTAAACTTCAGAAACTAAAGGAGGTGGTTACAAAATGGATTAAAATCAAACAAAAATAAGATTTGAAGGAACTTAAAGATCTTGAAGAAGAAATTTAGGGTTTACATCAGAAAATTTTTAATCAGCAGCTGAATGATGAAGTGTTTACAAAACTAAAACTATTAGAACAGAAAAAATATGAGCTCCTTATCCAAGAAGAAATGGACTGGAGGATAAAAATCTATGCTCTTTGGATTGGCTTAGGGGATAGGAATACAAAGTTTTTTCACGCTTTTGCGTCCCAGAGGAAAAATTCCAATGTTATATGGGAGCTCAGTGATGATGACGAGAATATGATTTCGGGGATGGAAAAACTTCAGTCTGCGGCTCATTGTTATTTTGGTAATATTTTCACTAGTCCGGGGCAAAGTTGCTTAACTTAATAATTAAAAGTGGCAATATTATATGTAGTTTTTTTTATGCACATGAGGTTGTGTCTTTAGGAAAATACATTACATTATCGGAGGTGGAAGAAACCTTGAATGGTTTTTCCAATTAAAAGAGTCTGGGTGTAATGCCCGCCTCAACACTTATGATTGATTTGATTATTTTAGACTTGTGACTGATCATACTATTTTGAGACCTACGACTGATTTGACTATTGAGGGCACTGGTTTGAAGTGACCTGGAATTATAAAAACTTAGACCATTAATGATTGCTTTAAATTTTATATGTGAAATGAGAATGGTTAGATAAATGATGATTGATGAATACACTCGACTGACTGAGAAAATGAAAAATGATGAATGTTGAAATTATGAAAATGATGAATTGTTATACTCAACTGACTGAGAAAATGAAAAATGATGAATGTTGAAATTATGAAAATGATGATTTATTTTATACTCGATTGACTGAGATGAAATAACAGATGATATATGCTCGATTGACTGGGATGCATGAAAACCCTAGAATTTGCATGCAAACCCTAATTGCATGCAAAGTCCTGAAAGTGATGATGTGGATATCCGAACAATTGTTTCTTAACAACTCATTTAAGGGGATAGAGATATTTACCTTAGACAATTCAACCTTCAAGCTGAATGTTGAAGCTGGCTTCCCTACTTTAGTGACTTTTGGTTGCCTACCTTCTTTAGAATGTTGTTCCTTATCTTCTGAGGCTTTCTGTGTAGAAACCTCTGGCTGTTTTTATTTTAATTTCTCCATATTTTGCTGAGTCTTCGAAGACTAAACATGGCCAGCCTTCCCTTCACTAATCGGTATCTTCCTACTCCTTAACTTCATCTTCCTTTGGATATCATCCACAACATTCATGTAACCCATTTGGTATTGCTCAGAATCAAATTCAGCAACCTTACCAGCATTCTGAATGTTGAAAAAGTCATTCTCCCTTTGGGTTAAATGTATTTCATGGTCCAGAGTGTCAAAGAGATGGATTTGGTCTCCAACAGGCTCTTCAGATCCTTCCCCATCCACCAAATTCTCAGGGAAAGGAGGCCTCATTTGGTGGTCTTCTTGATTTCTTGGATTTCTTGGAGGGGGTGGCCTTCTAAGTTAGGATTTCTTATCTAATTTTTAGGTTGTTCTCTAGGAGGAGGCTTATTTTCCAGGACTAACCTATCCATAAGCTTTTCCATGGTTTTCATCATAGTATCAAACTTGGCATCACTAGAAGAGGAGGAGGCAGGGGTTTGGTTTTCTTGCTTCTTTTTATCTGCTTCTGTTTTCCCCTTCATTTTCCCCGAAGCCATCATGTTGGCTTCCACCTCTACTGCATCTTTCAGCATAGCAGGCAGGGTGGCAGATTTCCTCTCCCTTAGCGTGCATGAGAAGTCTCCATCAAAAGCATTTGCGTAGTGGAGTTTTGTAGCACCCACTGAGGGTCTTAGGTCATCCGGAATAGAATTATAGGCTTTCATAAAGCTGGCAGAAAACTCATTAACAGATTCAAAACCTCCTTTCTTCAGGTGGTTATACTGGGACAAAACTAGGGTGGGACTCCCTATTGTTTCCCATGTCTGTAAGAACAGGGTCTTAAAGGCTGCAAAATCATTTATAGAAGCATTCGACAACTGTCTGAACCATTTCTTGGGTTCTCCAAACACACTTTGAGTAAACAACCCCATCTTAGCATCATCATGGTTTACTTCCTCCAAATCAATGAAATCTTCAAATTTGCCTACATGCTGCTTGGCAGAAAAACCCCCTTCTCCATCATAAGAGACAATTCTCTAGGCGTCGTTTTGAGGGAGGTCATGCAAAGCGGTTGGCAGGGCCAATGGTGCGAATCTAGAAGCCATGGGTCTAAGTGGATTCTGAGCTTGGGGATGAATATTCAGGGCAGAATTACCTGTAGGAATTGTGGTATTGGGTTGAGGGATCTGAGAACCAACTATAGCTCTTTCTGCTTTGATAATATTTTGTAACTGAAGCTAGACAAGATCTAACAGATAGGATTTAGGGGCATTCAAACCTTCTTCACCCAGACTTAAATAAGATTCAGATATTGATCTTACCAAAGGTTTCTCGATATCTATCTCTATATCCAATTCTTGAAAAACAAGTAACTCTTCTTTAGACCCAATTCCTTTAATATTGGAAGTATTAGCTTTGTCCTTTCTGGTCTTATGTCTAAGTATTATTTCTGGATTTTCCACACTTAACAAAATTTTGGAAATAGGATTACCTCTCGTATGGCTCCTTCTTGAGGCCAGGATGCTTGTCTCGAGATCTCTTAAAAAATTAACTTGGAACGTCGATCTTCCCCAGTGGAGTATTTCTTGAATGTGGACCTTTACGAGTGGAGTCGCCAGGGAAAAATTGCACAACCCTCTAGAAATTTGGAAATCTCTGTTCGCCTGCAGGGATCTCTCTTTTCGTCGAATCTTCAGAAATTTTTGTCATTCTTCCAGGGATAATAAAACAATTACATCGTCGAAAATGGTGCCAATTTGTTAACACCCAAAATGACCCCCTAGGTGGTGGGAGAGGGTAAACTGGGGTAACCACTAACCAATCTTTAGACTCAAGCTACTGACCCAACTTAGTCTGAGAGGGATCTCTCTACAACTCTATGAAAGACTGGAATAATCAAAGTTGTCAACAATGAAAACATGCACCAACATTCATTATTCAAGATATTCAATTACAACAATACAGAAGATCAGATTTCTGTTGGAAACAAAATGGTTTAAATGTAGCTTGGTTGAAACGTATGAATCTTTATTTGGGAAATGGAGTCACATTCAAACAAACTCTGAAAATTCATTTACAAATGCTTTAACATAGGGGCGAGGTAGTAAACAGCTCGTAGTCAAAGTGATTTTAATTGGCGAAACAAAAGAAAAAGAAACAATCCATTGACATAAGGCGTACAATGACAAATCCTATATCAACTTTAGCAGAAAAGTAATGGTGAAATACTTGGACAAAGATAAGTAGAGCATAATTTGTATGAATTCTACTTAGCTATCACACTGTACCAAGTATGAAAGAATGTTACAGACTGGAATTAACAATGAGAGATACACAATTCACATGGAAAAAAGAAGGAACAGACTACAAGACCAGTTACACAAGAATCCCTGAGAAAACATTGGCTCGGCTCTGCAAACTTTATTCAAAATAGCTCAAAAGCTTCTTAAAGAACAATACACCAAATTTCTCATAAAAGTTTTCAACAATATTTTTCAACCCTTTATCATTCTATTACATCGCATATATATATATGCCGGGAGTCCTCTTGCTCGACTCATCTAAACCAAAAATAGTTATATCGGAGTGACACCTCATTCAGGTTGTTTTGTCACTATCACAATAAAACAGAAAACAGGTAGAAACTAGCCTAACTGCTTTCTTACAATCAACCGGTATTCCTACTAAGTAACATTTACTTCAAGTATAAAAAAGTAAAGATAGTAAAATAATAGTTCCAGCTGGCTATTTATATAGCCGCCTCAAAGAATATTACAGATTATAAAAAATAGGAAAGTCTTGTGAGAAGTCTATGATTCCAAGCAAACATAAAAAAATTATAAAATACAAGTATCACTATGGAAGACGGAGAAAATATAGCGATCTGCTGTACTTTTCTACATTATCCCATTGGTCTGCAGGTGGAAGGTCATAGTCCACCATTTCCTTTAGCACCACTTGTATCTCGATATGCTCAGCGTAGGAGAATGGGGGAAGCCTTTCGCCAATGGCGATCAACCTGTTCAAGATTTCAAAGTCCTCTTCGAGAAACTCGATCAGGGCTTTGCCTATAAGCAGCTGGTTCAGATGTTTGAACTTTGTATGATCCATTCTTATTGTCCACAGTAGGTTTTTGTAATCCTTAGGGGAGATTAGCTCCTGGTCATCTTTCCAGAATGAAGGTAACCCCATTTCGACCAACTTATCAAATAGTCCTTTGAATTTTGCCACTTGTCCCTTCATTTCTTTGGCTTTGGCTTCCACACTCTCAATCTGTGCATATTTCCCTAGGACCCTTCATGCTGCTGCAAGCATTGCGATCCGGTTCCCAATATTCAGCTTAATCCTTTCTTCTTCAGATAGATCATTCAGGAAAGTGATGGCACTTAGCACCGTTTCTTTAGGCCTTTGGATTAAGGTCTGCTTTGCAACTTCACAACCTTCTAGAACATCACTAATGGTCTTTTCTTTAATCCTTATAAACTCAAGGCAGGGTCTAAAGTTCTCAGCTTCCTTAATGATCATGTCCCATACCAAGTGTTTACATCCTTGCAAAGCTGCCTGCCCAGTAACCTGATGAGTGAGATTTTTATTCATCTCAATCAATTCCTTGTGCTTGTTTTGGAGGACCTTCAGATCTTCTTCCCTTTTACTACTCTCTTCTTCCAACCTGTGAGCTTTCTCTTTCAGCTCCTTGATTTCCACGTCTTCCAGGATAATGTGAGACATAGCCTGCACCAGACTGTCGGTACTATTGCTTTCCCCATTTTGGTTCGAATTGGTAGGCCGCGTGTCCAAATTGGACAAGTTAGTTTTTAGCTCCTCAAGCTTCCTTTTTAAGCTTATTCTCTCCTTTTTCCAGCTATCTTCCTTTTCTGCAAACTTTAGCAATTCTACTTTGCAATCACTTATCTCCTTAGACAAGTCTTTTTTTATTTTTTCGAAATCAGTCTCTTCGGGAGCTTCAATCAGTTGGATAGTTGGAACTTTTTCCTTTTTCTGTAGCTTCTGAATCAGCTTGTCTTTCTCCGCTAACATCTTGCTCATGTTTTTTCCTCCGCCGTCACTTATGACCAAGTCAGATTGTACCATTTTGACTTGCTATTGAAGTGCCCGGTTTTCACTTTTCTCTAGCTTCAATTGGTTTTCCAGTTTTTTCACAATAACTAGCAGGTTATCACTCTTCAAGGCAGCTTTCACAAAATCATCATACACAAGGTTAGTAACCTATTTGTGAAATTGGATTTTGTTTGGTACTGGTATCTTTTGCCAATTGATCCTTGCTTTGGTCACTCCATCCTCCGTTAATACTGCTAAGTTTAAGATGTTATCATTTATACTTCTGCTAGTCATCAAGGAAGTCTTAGACAAACCTCTGGCGATAGGCATTGAATCAAATAGCTTCTGAGCCGAGGCTCGCTTGTTTTGATCGTATTGTTCACAGAGGTCGGCCTTGGACCGAAAATTATTACCGAAATCTCCTTCTTAGACATCTTGAAACTTGTATTCTACAACCTGGATCTCAGGAGCTGAAGACTCCTCATCATCTGCCCCTTCAATATCCATTTGGACAGTCAATTCTTCTTGAGATGATACAACAACCAGCTCCTCTTTAGTTGGGGAAGCAATTGAATCGGCCTGAATAGCTGCAACAACTAACTCATCCTGTATTTCTAACTTGGGTCGCTTGCATATATCACCTTCTTCAGTGTCCATATCCACGACTTCTTCTAAGTCTCTTTTTTGACCCACCTCCATGGAATCTGGCACTTGGTTATTAAATCAGAAATCATGAGCTCTCCTCCCTGCGTCTCCACTGCTTCCTCCGCCTCGGGTTCCCAACACAACAAATTTTGCCCCTTCAGCACCCCTTCTGGTTCTGCATGCTCAAAAGCGCTGAGGTTGCATTCCTTCCTTCTCTTGGAAATTATATGCAAGGGGTCATATTTGATGGCTACATGCTTCCTAAACCCTAGCGACTTTAATGACTCTTCTACCTCTGACAAAAATTCTTTATTCTTCACAATGAAAGGCCCTACCTTCCAAGGACATTTCACATCTGTGCTCTTCTTATGTTTAAGGAATTGCAACTATTCCAGGGTCAATTTCTGTCTGATAAATTCAAGATAAAAGATCCGCATTGTCAGAAAAGCGGGTAGAACATAAGCCTCCTGCCGCCAAGACCGTATAACCTAATAACTGTAGCCTATTTTAACAAAAACCAGTCACCGACTGCTAGTTCGTCCCTCAACTACATCATTGCCTTCATTTCAGGTAGCACTCTAGGCAATTATTCCCCAAAAATGATTTTATAAAGAGGGGGCAAAAAATAGCTCAAATAATTGAAAACATTGTCTACCAGAACATCGGTCTCAAGCAGTGAGGAGAAATGTGGGATTTCGGCGCTGCTGTACATAATTACTTTCATCAACTGTGTTTGATATCTAAAAAACCTAGTATTCGGGAAATTGCTTAACTATACATGTATCCTTTCTGCCAAAAATTCATCAAACTTCAGGGGTGAGATAAGCCCGCTTTTGGACCTGGCTAAACTGATGCTAATGCTAAAGAGTGAACCTAATTGGACTTCATTCACCCGCAAATCGGTATCCAACCCTAGAAACTAAGCTAACAAAGAAAGAACCAATTGGGAATTGTCATAAAAAAGGTTGACATTTAAGGGGTAGGGTTCCTCAGATATTTTGGAGTCGGGTTTCAGGCATGTGGTCAAGAAGGCTTGATGGATTTCGGGGCTAATTTGGCGGTACAAAGAAATCACCGACTCTTTAGAAAAAGCTTTCGACTGTTGGTACTGAGACTCTGGAACGAAAAAGGAATCCCTAATAGCTGACGCATTTATATTATAGATGACTTTGGACCTACGGGCATCCATTATTACTCTTTGAGGTTCTGAGTAATTGGAAGAACACCACGCTACCAACTCAGGAAAAGAGAAAACCTGGTCAAGGAAAAAGAAAATGAAAGACGACCTAAAGACTCCATGGACGTCTAGTCCCTATTCATGCAAGGTTTCCAGTCTCTTCTTAAATTTCTGGAACTGGGATCCAAAGGTAGGTGTCAAATACATCTGTGTCTCTATCTTCCAGGGCTATATTAACCTTAGAACTAGTAGATGCTTCTTCTCCCGTCATCTTATGACTGTAAAATACTTAAATATTTTAGAGAATGGCGGTTACATACCTTACCTGTCACCTTTGGAAGCCTTGCATGCACCCTGTTGAAGCCTCTGTCACCTTAGTCGTCTGCCACTCGCCGAAAGGTTCCTCGACTTCGACAGTGTTCTGAAACAAATGTCAACCTTCACGGACACTTATTATATATATATATAACCGGGTTTCCATAAATTCTGCCCTCTTTGGTCTGCTGTCATTTGATCTCAGCCGTCTAAACTCTCACGTGTTTACTTTCCATCGTCAGATCTGACTGCCCCTTTAATTGCTGATTTGACAATCTACCCATCTCCACTGTTGGATCATCTCCGCTAGTATTTGTCTGGGCCGTTGATCTCATTTGAATGCATCTAAGGGGTAGCATTGCATGCACCCAAAAAGATTCTCCTATATCATCTTCGCTCCATGCGACAATCTGTGGAGCTGACACCTGTCCAGTGGGACCCAGACCATCGCATCTAGCCATGCCACTATCCCTCGCGCTACTTCTTGGTGTGACGGCATATAACAACCGTCCACTTCTTCTCAGATGTACATCCATGGTGAGTCTCCAGACTCGACTTAGATTTTAGGTCCTTTTCCTGCTAGTGGGGTCCTCCTCGTTATACTCTGTGCGTTTTCGGCCCCTACCAGCCATTGATTTGGCTCTTCTTTCCACCCGAACCGTAGATCTGTTGGAGACTTAGGTTCTTTTTTCGGTAATTAGACCCGAACCCTCGGATCTCAAAAGATCATCTCCGCTGTAGATCTTGCATATGTCCCCACCATCACATGCACATAATCAGGCATTGTTCCCTGCTCTTTCCTATTTGCGACGTACTCATAAGCCGACACCTATCGGGTGGGCTTCGACCCATCGCATACTCATATTCCCTTTCTTCCGTGTGACTTGGCCATGCGACGGTTCTTTAGAACCGTAGATCTTGCTCCCTCCCTTGATAAACGGCGCCGATCTGTGTGACATTACTCTTTCATAAATTTTCCCAAGGACTATAGGTTTTTAGGGTATTTCTCTGTTTATCTCAAATCATTCTTTTCCCCTATTAATACTTAGCCCTTTGACATTAGCCTTTCATTACATCAGACTCCTTCTAGACTATTCTGTCTCTTGCCTTAGTACCTGGCCATTTCCGATGGAGATCACTTCAAGATTTTTTCTCAGGTAGCTGTCTGACCTTCCATCTTTCATGTATAGGTCTTTATGCTACAAAAGAGAAAAAATATATAGGTGCTAACAGGGAGGAACCTCAAACAAAAAAAAAGGGCTTTGGTCAGTTGGGAGAATTTGTGTAAGTTGAAATCCCAAGGCAACCTGGGATTAAGAGACCCCGAAAAGAATAGTGAGGTTTTGTCTGCCGAGATTTGGTGGGGATGGGTTACTAATACATCATAACCCTGGGAAAAACTCTGGCATTTCAAGTACGCACAGAACATATCGAAACAAGAATTAATTCAAATCAACGAGGAGAAACTAGGCTTGCATATTTGGCAGACTGCTCTTCACAACAAGAATATTATTCGGGAACACAGCTTTTGGGAAGTCAGGGATGGGGAAGTAGATGAATTTTGGCAAGACTGATGGAAACATATTCTAAATATTTCCCTCCATATCAAATCCACGACAAGCCATGCCAAATGTATCGAGATGGGACTCACAAAAGTGAAGCAGTTCTGGTAAGCGGACATGGGTGAGGAGGATTACCGGGAATGGCAACCACGAGAGTGGTGGAATTAGAGATGCCTAGGCTATGGGACATTATGCAAGAGTGATGCATTCAAACCCAATGTGGGACAAATAAAATAATATGGGGATACATGATAAAAGGGGTTTTAATATTAAGGAGTCCTATGAACTATGGACAAGACAACATGATGCCCCAACGCAAGAAGTTTAGAAAAAGATCGAGAACCTCAAGAAGCAGGGTGTGCTTGGCCCAACCCAGTGCTCTTTATGTGTCGTTGCGGAGGAAACAACGGGCCACCTTCTCGATGAATGCCCCTTCGCTTCTTCTCTCTGGGATAGGGTGGTAGAGATATTCTGACGCTCTAATAGTATTAGAGGCCATCCATACCTTTCGATTGGGGAATGGGACTTGAATGCCTTCCAAAATCCCATTGTCAAACACATATGGCTCATATTCCTTGGTTTTATTCTATGGGAAATTTGGAAGGAATGCAATAGACGCATCTTCAAGGATAAGAAAACCACCCCAAGATATGTTTGGATGAAGGTGGAACTCCACATTCAGGAATCAATTAGGACTCACAAATGGAATGATAATGATTGGGAAGTGGCTGGATTGGACAAAAGAATCCTAGATGAATGGGAAATATTTCAGGTGGATCAGAGTCTCACTCTGGGAAAACCCAAAGTATTATCCCCTGCTAGCCTAGCTTCCTAGTCTCCCCTCTGGGTGGGCTCCTTCAAGATGAACTTCGATGGGGCCTTCAAAGGGACCCATGGTTTGCTGGTTTCAGTGTCGTGGTGAGGAACCATGAGGAAAATATCGTAAATATATCCATTGGATACATTGGAAATGATACAAATAACACTGCAGAATTGGATGGCCTACTCTATAGGCTCAATTTGGTTTCCAGGGATGGCTGGGATCCAACCATTATGGAAGGCGATTCTCAGATCATAGTCCACATGGAAAAAAATATGTAGAATGGATAAAGGATTACCAAGTTGGTGGACAGATGGAGGCTCGATTATAGTCTGGGAAAGATACACACCTTGCTCAATAGGCTCCACGCCTGGACCTTTGTCCATGTCAGAAGGGAAGGAAATAAAGTGGCTAACCACCTGGAAAATGTGGGTGAAATGGAAAAGCAACGTGGAAGAGACGGGAAGATGGCATGCTTTGAGAATCACGCGTGGGTTAATCGATGTATTTAGCTGGCCATCCAGGACTCTCGCTCAACTATGAGGGGAGGTGATGATATGCCCCAATCCCACGTGTCTCGTTTAAGGGCCCACGTGACATGAACAGAGGACACCCTGAACAATAATAGCCCACCTGCCTCTGGAAACATGGGTATTAATGGAAATAGTACTCAATTGATTGAATACCTAAGCTCTCGTGTGATCCATGATGTAGAAGAGGTACGACATTGTCCTCGGCTTATGTATGGAGAACCTTGAGAAGACGCGAAGGAATACCGAGAAATCAGGAAAAATCTCACGATTTAATGAGGATGATAATGTCATGATTAGGGAAATTATGAATCTGGTTGATGAAGCGGCTATATATGCGGACGTAAAGGTCCGACCTATGAGCACTATTCTTTGTATTCTTATTTTTCTGGAGCTTTTGTGGGTCTTAAAAGGAGGAAGATGCTCAGAGGTAAACCGTGCCCCCCCTTGGCTGCTCACCATGGAACTAGGGGGAAACGAGCACGGAAGGATGCAAAGGACGTGGGGGAAGCCAAAATTCCCAGAGTGACCCATGAATAGAGGAAAGCAAACCAAACTAGAGAATTACCCAGATCATTCGAGGGGAAATTGAGAAAATAGAGAGTGACTTAGAGACCCGTGGGAATAAGTGAAGGAATTCAAACCAGAAGAGGATAGAGAGGAGCTGGAAGACTGGGTCCATGATATTGTAATGAATTATGGGAGAATGCTAGCTTAGGACAGTTTAATAGTAACCTATTGGGTGGTTAAGGATCTTCTTGTCCATGTCCTGATGGAAGAAGTGAACAAGGAAGCCGATGACGAAGAACCTGCTTGGGCCCTGAAGGAGAATAACATGGATTTCCGGCTGATGCAAAAAAAATTGATGTGATAGAAAGCAAGATGGGGATTCAATTTCTTCCCCCCCTAGGTTCGGGGTTTCGCAAAGGCGTCTCCAGTCGAGCTGAGGAGCACAATGGGACAATAATTGGAAAAGGTGCTGCAACTTCGAATGACGAACGCTCTAGACATGGCCGCAACAACCTCGACACCAACACTAAGCATATTCAGGGCCTGAATTCAACCTCTGATGCTGGCCCGTCCCAAGGGTTGTGTCTACTCGTCTTGGTCCTTGTTGGTTTTCTGTATTTTGTATCTTCAGAATTATGTCTTTTTTATTCTATGTAGTATGGAGGCTATTGTATCTATCTATGGCTCCATTTAAAATAATCTTGGTCAGGAGTCTGTCTAGGGGTGATAACGTTCTGTTATGTATGGCCTGAAAGTTTTTTGTAAGGCTGGAAATGTTTATTTTGAGGGAAGATAGGGTAATGTGTCTCAGGTCGATCTTAGTTAGGGTATACTAGGAATATGTGATGTGACTAAGCTGGCCGGGTCTTTTGTAATGAAAGCCATGTAACCTTTTTGAAGCAGTAATATAATATCTTACTTATAAAATAATAATAATAATAATATAATAACTTATTATAAACATATATAACTAAAATCCATGATTATTGTATAAACATAGGTAATTACTATTATTTCAATTTTGTTTTATGTAATAATTACAAGAATAACTTATAATTACTATAATTATAATAACTTATAATTTTTTTTTTTCCTTTCTGCGGAAACGGTGCACAGAAAACCCATCAATACTTCCCCACATTTTGTGGATGGTAAGGATGGTAAACCGTCAACCAGAGATAAACGGCTGGCCTAACCCCAAAGGACTCAAGGCTCGAACTCGTGACTTCCCCCCGTACTCAGAGAGTGTTCGCACGTCTTACCAATTGAGCTAACCCTTGGGGCTATAATAACTTATAATTGTTATAATAATTATAATGTCAATTTATTTTTGAAAATCTATTAAAATAAAAATGAAAAATAAATATTTTTTATAAATGCTCATTTTAAAAAGATTTAAGTTTGAGGACTCATTTTATAAATATTGTTGCATATTTAATATCTTCTCTAAGCACCCACGATACATTGAATATTTCAAATAACAATGTTGTTTTCTTATCTACATATTATTTACTATATAATTATGGTTTCACTTTTCCCATAAATAACTTCCCTCTATCGTGGATCACTTGAAATCTACTCAACTTTCTATTATCTTAATCATTCATCGTGGATCATCTCAAATCTATTAAACTATGTAATAACAATTTGAAAGTCTAATAATTTTTTTAACAAAACAAAAGACTTAATGTACGTTTTAATTGATATTTTGTTTATCGTTATTTTTTTAATTGATATTTAATTATCATCACTTTTTTAATTTACATCTACACAAAAATTTGAAATGATATTTCTATTTCCTTGGATTTAATAATAATTTTTTCATTGATATTTACATATATCTTAATATCATGATAAACTTCCATAAATTTAATGCGAGATTTCATTTTGATTTAATAATTTTAATTGGCTTGTAAATTAAACTTCTTTTATGAAGTGTGAATTCTAATTTCACAATGATTTTGAAATGCATTTTTATTTTTACACATCATATATATATATATTTATAGTGTAGAAATTTTGATTTTTGTCATGGTCTCGTTGTCTCCTCTTGTTAGGTAAACTTGTCTTAATCATGGTTTTGTGGGTCCATGGTATTTTTACACATCATATATATATATATATATAGTATGGAAATTTTGATTCTTGTCATGGTCTGGTTGTCTCCCCTTGTTAGATAAGCTTGCCTCAGTCATGGTTTTGTGGGCCCATGGTATTTGGTGGCCCATGATAATGACCCATTGTATTGCTTATAAAGAAGTCTATTTAAATGTTTCTAAGATAAGCCTTCTTTATCGATATGTACTAAAGGAACCATCTACTAATCCTAGTAGATTAATTCCTACACAACCAGCTTCCTCAGTATTATATAAACCTTCAGCGACGTGATGGCTTGTTCTATGAAACTTCAAATAAGCTACTTTATCTTGAAGAAACCTTAAAATAAACTTAGTTTAAGAAAAAATAAGAACGTGAATGCTGGTTTAGTTAGTCTGCTTGTCTCCCCTTGTTAGATAAGCTTTCCTCAGTCATGGTTTTGTGGGCCCATGGTATTTGGTGGCCTATGATAATGACCCATTGTATTACTTATAAAGAAGTCTATTTAAATGTTTCTAAGATAAGCCTTCTTTATCGATATGTACTAAAGGAACCATCTTAGATTAATTCCTCCACAACCAGCTTCCTCAGTATTATATAAACCTTCAGCGACGTGATGGCTTGTTCTATGAAACTTCAAATAAGCTACTTTATCTTGAAGAAACCTTAAAATAAACTTAGTTTAAGAAAAAATAAGAACGTGAATGCTGGTTTAGTTTGAGAAAAAATGTGTTAGGAACGTGAATGCTGGTTTAATTTAAGAAAAATGCATTAAGAACACTAATGCTCTTTTAGTGTAAGAAAAAATACATTATATTTATATTATTTTCTTCTTAAATGTTAATGCATTAGTTATTAGTTTTATGTTTAGTTATAAGGAGTCCTCTACGTCGGGCTCCTTATGTGGAGGGTTTTAACGATAATTAGAATCTATGGGTCTTTTGTTGTTTGTTCTTCTTCTTTCATTTTGGGACAATTTTTTGGAAAATGTCTATATATATGATAGACATTGCATTTGAATGAGATTTTCTCATAGTTTAATTCTTGAATGCAGTTCTAGTCTTAGATATTGAGTTTTAGGACCTTTAGAAGCCATCTCTCTAGGTTAACTTCCACATAAATTTTGGCACAAAAGAAGTGGCCCCCTTTTGGTTTAGCGCTATCCAAAAAATGACCCATCTTATTGTCGATGCTCCTGAATGAACTTACCCCCCAAAAATGAAGAGGGATATGGTACAACCTTACCCATACTAGTGCAAATGTAATATAAGTTTTTGGGTTAAAATTCAAAGGCTAGAGAGCTCAAAAACTTCTTCTTAAACCCATAAAAAATGGTCCTGAGCGGAAAATAAGATCCCTTTTATCTTTATTCATGAAAAGAAAAACAAATTATCCCCTACTAACAACAAAGAGAGTTACATGTACCTGTAATTTTGAGGCCCATTGCTTTGCAATCCAAAGATCAACAGCTTTTGGGCTTGGCCAAAGACTCGTAAACTTTCCAATGAGAGCCCTGTCAGAGAGGGTGAGAGATTTCTTGCATGGATATTTAGGGGAGAGATGTAATGAGGGAATTTCACCAATCTTCTTGATGAATTTTTTTGATGGTGGAACTTTGGACTAGGGTTTGAAGGATGAAACATGTTCCTTAAAGGCTTGGAGCTCATCCAAGTCAACCATCCTGCCAGCCCACTAAAAATGACCCCCCAACATCTAGAAGTAGCAAAGGGAAAGGATAGGGAATCCCGCCATGTGGATCTGATGCTCCTACACACAAATCCACATAGGTTGAGAGCAGCTTGAGACCAAACACCGAGGACAAACAGGGGCAATGAAAGGTCAATTCGAGCAACAATGGACGGACATGGTTTCACATACTCTTAATTAAAGCAATGATGTGACTTAATTGATTAGAGAACTGGTGCATTTATAATTATTTACCACATTAGTGCATGTACATTATAATAATACAACCATTTTTTCCAAGTTATTTTCCTAGGGCTAACCCCCAAGCAGTCCTCCTCATTTTGAGGATGGTACCTACCCTAGATTCTTCATGGAACAAATCGAGGTCAACAATAGGAAACAAAGCCATCACACCAATATATTCATTATGATCTCAACACGTCATTTACGTCAATAGAACTTGGCTTGGAAGGATAACACTCCATCCCACAACCACTTAAATAGATATAAAATATGAGTTTATTAGTGTGTACATAGATATAATGCACTAATGAGCCTTAAGTAAACAATAATCAATGCATAACCCCCAATCGCACAAGTGTGCCTTACTACATGATGTATCATGATGAAGAATGTACTTAGTCAAGGAGAACATACCGAATCAAGGAGGATACAACCCTACACATCAATGTTCAATTTCTTGGATTATTGTGTAGCCAAACATTGAGATATATGTTGTTAGTTATATGTTAGTTAATAATTTATTAGGAAGTATTTCTTTTTAGCCTTGTGCTATGTGCTTATGCACTTAAGTAATATTTGTTCTAGTTTTGAGTCGTGTTGATGATTACAGTGGGATTTTAACCTTGTCAAGCAATTTTAACCTTCGTGAAGATGAAGTAGTTTGAATAAAGATACTCTAAAAGAGTCTATCTTATTTAATATTAAATAATTACAAATATTAAAAAGCGAAAACATGTCAATGAAATGATCTTAGTTTAGAATGATTTGGAGCGGAGGTATATGTTTATGATATGACGGGTTATATGTTATGATTAGATAGACATGTTTTTTCAGTTTTTGTGAAGAAATTGAAAGTTATGTTCAAATTATTAACCAATATGGTTTTGTACTTTTTGATTTCCATGAAATAACAAAAATATGTTTATTTTATCTGAAGATTAAAAAAACTTCTAACATGTTTGGAGGATGCACAATACATTAAAAAAAACGAAGGAGGATGCACAATACATAAAAAAAAAAAAAAAACACGAAGAAAAATCACTGTTCAGTCAGAGATGATCATGAGGATCCGTTTCAGGGTTTCCATCTGATGGTGAGGGAGCAAAGTGGAGACAGAAATAGTCCCTCTCTTTCCTCTTCCGGGGAAGAGGACCATCTTTCCAATGCCTTTTCTGAATACAGTCTGCACACCCAATGGCCTTCCCCATCCATGGTCTGTCTCGTAAACAGGAAATTTTGGAGACATGGAAGTCACAACAGCGTAGCCTCCAAATAAATTTTGATAACTACCCATGACTCCATTACTACCAACATGAGACTCATACCAGTCTAAATGAGAATTTATTTGATCCTCTGAGGTGCAGAAGTTGATGAGCTCTTGGATAAGTCCGGCAGCAAAGCAGATATCTTGCTCAAATAGATTCTTGGCCGTTGTCCGGGCAATACACATGCATATGCAGTTGCCAAAATACGTTGGAGGCAAGGGCGGTTTTACCCGGCCTCTGCAGTCAGCTGGGGTCGCAAAATAAACAGGCTCTTTCTCTGGGACTTCTCTGGCTTTCATTACGCATCTCCAAAACTGTGCCGCAACTGCTACAAATGAAGTTGAAGCCCCAGATCGTTCCTTTAAATCTTGAATCATTTTTTGGCTAAATTCAAAAGTTGAGGCTTCCAGTTTTGTTTCTTCTTTCATGGTTTTGGGGATAATACTGTTCTCATCTGGGATTACGTTGAATTTTGAGTATTCCTCGGCCATTAAATCATCTCGAGTTGGCCTGAAAATCTCCGCTTCCTTAATCCTGTCGGTGACTAATGCTTCAGCCCTCAATGAAATATTGCGTATTGAGTAATTCTCCTTCTCTCGTTTAAAGACTGTTCTCATGTGGTGAGGACTCTTCGAAATAGGAAGTCCTCTGCTACGTTCTTCCCAACATTTCATGAAATACCAAAAGGAATTTCCGTCTGCAATAACATGATGAAAGCTGGCTCCCATGCAGAATCCGTTCCCCTTGAAATCAGTGACCTGTAATTACAGTAAATATGGATAGATGTTTATATTTTAGAATTTGGGGGTGGATTAACATCTATGATTTTCCTAAATTGTAGAAGGACTAAATTGCAGAAGAATGAAACAAGTTCACTATCCAGATTGATTTTATGGCAGTCAAATAAACATTTCTTTAAAAAAAAACCCTTAGATAACTGGTGGCTGCATGGATAACTTTTAGCTGATGATATATAGTTCATGGCAGACAACCCTCTATTTAATTAGAAGAGGACAAGTGATGTAGCTAAAGCATTGACAAATAACTTATTTATTCATGACATTTAACTTGTGACCTATGAATGTTCCAATTCACCCACTAATACCTGTATTGAGAGAAGCGACTCCTCGTCAATTTGTTGCCTGGTCCGGAGAAGTTCCTTGAAGAAACTTTTCTGCTGAAAATCATCTGTTTCCACATCCTGAAAAGCCATATCAATTGATGCTTCGACGAACTCCACTCCGCCATCGTTGCAGTCAATTTCTGGCCGGCCCGATTCTCCTCCCTTCGTGTCCAATCGACCTGCGAATGGATAGAAGTCAACCAGAACCAACGACAGGCTCCTCTTGAGCTTCTTGATTATTGTAGCAAATTCCTTCTCCGGAGTTTTGTAGAAAAGAAGAGCCTTCACGTTGTTTAAGGGTATGCACGCGATATCATTGCCGGAGAGGAACATGCGATGTTTCACAGTAGGGATAGCTGGTGCAACCATTGAAATCCTCGATAACTTTACTTTCTTTTGGTCTTCGTCTGCTGCCATGATCTCAGGCTACAGAGCTCCTAACAAAGAAAAAGGTGAGAAAAACAGATCTGAGACTCCGAGAAAATTATATACTGCTCCTCGGACAGAGCTGACTCTATATTTCAATTCTGTAAAGATTCTGGGGTCGTGTGCTATTATAATGTTTGACTCGAAATCTTTCTACTGCAACATCTCAGGCCCTTGGAGGAATGATGTCTCTTGTGGGGTGAGAAATGATCATTCTAACTCTAAATGTCACAGGCCCTTGGAGGAATGATGTCTCTTGTGGGGTGAGAAATGATCATTCTAACTCTAAATGTCAGTGGGTTTGGGAAGGAGTCTAGGGCTAGAGCCTTATCCAACCTTTTCAAGTCACCTAGCCCTTCTTTAATCTTATTACAAGAAACAATGTGTGATAATCTTTGTGTAATTAAGAAACTTTCTACCATCTTGCCTAGTTGGGAATTTGTGGCTGTTGTCTGGGGTTTATTGGCTGGATGGAACCCTCGTTTCTTTACTTTCAGTGCTTATAAAACAGTTTGGGGCATACTATTAGATGGTTTATGTGAATGGAATGGATAAAAGAATCCTAGATAAATGGGGAATATTTCAGGCGGATCAAAGTCTCACTGTGGGAAAACCCAAAGTATTATCCCCTGCTAGCCCAACTTCCTGGTCTCCCCTCCGGGCGGGCTCCTTCAAGATGAACTTCGATGGGGCCTCCAAAGGGAACCCATGGTCTGCTGGTTTCGGTGGTGTGGTGAGGAACCATGAGGGAAATATCCCAAAGATATTCATTGGATACATTGGCAATGATACAAATAACGTTGTAGAATTGGATGGCCTACTTTATAGGCTCAATTTGGTTTCCAGGGATGGCTGGGATCCAACCATTGTGGAAGGCGATTCTCAGATCATAGTCCACATGGCCAAAAAGATGTAGAATGGATAAAGGATTTCCAAGTTGGTGGACAACTGGAGGCTCGATTATAGTCTAGAAAAGCTACACACCTTGCTCAATAGGCCCCACGCCTGGACCTTTGTCTACGTCAAAAGCGAAGGAAATAAAGTGGCTAACCACTTGGAAAATGTGTGTGAAATGGAAAAGCAACATGGCAGAGACGGGAAGATGGCATGGTTTGAGAATCGTGCGTGGGTTAATCGATGTATCCAGCTAGCCATCCAGGACTCTCTCTCACCTATGAGGGGAGGTGATGATATGCCCCAAGCCCACGCGTCGTGTTTAAGTGCCCACGTGACATTATTGGAGGACACCCAGAACAATAATAGCCCACCCCCCTCTGGAAACACGGGTATTAATGGAAATAGTACTCAATTGATTGAATACCTAAGCTCTCGTGTGATCCATGATGCAGAAGAAGTATGCCATTGTCCTCGGCTTACGTATGGAGAACCTTGAGAAGACGCAAAGGAATACTGAGAAATCAGGAAAAATCCCACGATTTAATGAGGACGATAATGTCATGATCAGGGAAATTATGATTCTGGTTGATGAAGCGGTTATATATGTGGAAGGAAAGGTTCGACCCATGTGCACTATTCTCTGTATCCTTATTTCTCTCGAGCTTTTGTGGGTCTTAAAAGGAGGAAGACGCTCAGAGGTAAACCGTGCCCCCCCTTGGCTGCTCACCATGGAACGGTAAATGAGCATGGAAGGATGCAAAGGATGTGGGGGAAGCCAAAATTCATAGAGTGACCCATGAATAGAGGAAGGCAAGCCAAACTAGAGAATTACCCAGATCATTCGAGGGGAAATTGAGCAAATAGAGAGTGACTTAGAGACCTGCGGTAACAAGTGAAGGAATTCAAACCGGAAGAAGTTGGAGAAGAGTTGGCAGACTGGGTCCATGATCCTGGAATGACTTATGGGAGAATATCGGCTTAGGACCATTTAATAGTAACCTATTGGGTGGTTAAGGATCTTCTTTCCCATGTCCTGATGGACCAAGCGAATAAGGAAGCCGATGACAAAGAACCTGCTTGGGCCCCGAAGGAGAATAACATGGATTTTCGGCTAATGCACAAAACAATTGATGTGATAGAAAGCAAGATGGGGGATCAATTTCTCCCCCCTAGGTTCAGGTTTTCGCAAAGGCTCTCCAGTCCAGCTGAGGAGCACAATGGGACGGGAATTGGCAAAGGTGTTGCAACTTCGAATGGCAAACGCTCTAGACATGGCCGCAAAAACCTCGACACTAACACTAAGCGTATTCAAGGCCTGAATCCAACCTTTGATGTTGGCCCATCCCAAGGGTTGTGTCTGTTCGTCTTAGTCCTCGTTGGTTTTCTGTATTTTGTATCTTCATAATTATGTCTTTTCGATGCTATGTAGTATGGAGGCTAATGTATCTATCTATGGTTCCATTTAAAAGAATCTTGGTCAGGATTCCGTGTAGGGGTGATAACGTTCGGTTATGTATGGCCTGGAAGTTTTTTGTAAGGCTGAAAATGTTTATTTCAAGGGAAGATAGGGTAATGTGTCTCACGTCGATCTTAGTTAGGGTATACTAGGCAGCTGTGTTGTGACTAAGCTGACCGAGTATTTTGTAATGGAAGCCATGTAACCTTTTTGAAGTAGTAATATAATATCTTACTTATAAAATAATAATAATAATAATAATAATATAATAGCTTATTATAAACATATATAACTAAAATCCATGATTATTGTATAAACATAGGTAATTACTATTATTTCAATTTTGTTTTACGTAATAACTACAAGAATAACTTATAATTACTATAATTATAATAACTTATAATTGTTATAATAATTATAATGCCAATTTATTTTTGAAAATCTATTAAAATGAAAATGAAAAATAAATATTGTTTATAAATGCTCATTTTAAAAAGATTTAAGTTTGAGAACTCTAACATTATGTGATAACTAATTGTTGTGTATTTAATACTTTTTCTATTATACCTTCTCTATTATGATGCACCCACGACATATTGAATATTTCAAATGACAATGTTGTTTTCTTATCTACATATTATTTACTATGTAATTATGCTTTCACTTTTCCAATGGATAACTTCCCTCTATCATCTATGAAATCTACTCAACTTTCTATAATCTTAATTATCATTATTTTTTTATTTCATATTTAATTATCATCACTTTTTTAATTTACATCTACACAAAAATTTGAAATGATATTTCCATTTCCTTGGATTTAATAATAATGTTTTCATTGATATTTACATAAAATATCTTAATATCATGGTATGAAACTTCTATAAATTTAATGTGAGATATCATTCTAATTTAATAATTTTAATTGGATTGTAAATTAATTTTTTTTTATGAAGTGTGAATTTTAATTTCACAATGATTTTGAAGTGTATTTTTATTTTTATAGTATAAAAATTTTGATTTTTGTCATGGTCTTGTTGTCTCCTCTTGTTAGATAAACTTGCTTCCGTCATGATTTTGTGAATCCCTGGTCATAATCATGGTTTTGGGTCCATGATATTTGGTGACCCATAATAATGACCCATTATATTGTTATAAAAAAAGCTATTTAAAAGTTTTGACACTAAGCATCTACAAATCTAAATCGATCAACATTTCAAATTGCTTATAAAGTCAAAAGGATTCCTTAATAAAATAACACAGTGAATAAATTCAGACGCAACCTATTTCTTCGATATTATATAAATCTTAAGTCAAAGGGATTCCTTACTAAAGTAACCATCTAAAAATCCTAGTAGATTAATTCCTACACAACCAGCTTCCTCAATATTATATAAACCTTCAGCGACGTGATGGCTTCTTCTATGAAACTTCAAATTTTCATTTCCTTGGATTTAATAATCATTTTTTCATTGATATTTACATAAAATATCTATTGGTACCTTTTCTCAAGCATTAATATAATATCTTATTTATAAAATGATAATACTAATATAATAGTTTATTACAAGCATACAATAATTATAGGCAACTATTAACTATAAAAATAATTTATAATGATGATAATAATTATAAAATCATTTTTTTTAAATTTGTTTTTTTTCCAAAAAAAAGCATAATATTATTATTCAATACTGAATCAAATAGTACATGATGTCCAACTACATAACTGTGATCTAAAAAACAAGTTCTTATTTATTTTTAAATCTATTAAAATAAAAATGAAAATAAGTATTGTTTAAAAATGCTCATTTTAAAAATATTTAAGTTTGAGGTGAGGACTCTAACATTATTTGATAACTAATTGTTACATATTTAATATCTTCTCTATTATGAAGCACCCACCCACTACACATTGAATATTTCAAATGACAATGTTGTTTTCTTATTTGATAATTAATTGTTACATATTTAATATCTTCTTTATTATGAAGCACCCACCCACTACACATTGAATATTTCAAATGACAATGTTGTTTTCTTATTTGATAACTAATTGTTACATATTTAATATCTTCTCTATTATGAAGCACCCACCCACTACACATTTAATATTTCAAATGACAATGTTGTTTTCTTAATTGATAACTAATTGTTACATATTTAATATCTTCTCTATTATGAAGCACCCACCCACTACACATTGAATATTTCAAATGACAATGTTGTTTTCTTATTTGATAACTAATTGTTACATATTTAATATTTCAAATGACAATGTTACATATTTAACTAATTGTTACATATTGAATATTTCAAATGACAATGTTGTTTTCTTATTTATATATTAATTACTATGTAATTATGGTTTCATTTTTAGTCATTTATCATTGATCACCTTAAATCTACTAAATTTTAAAATTAAATCTTCATATAAAAATTTATTAATATACAAAGTAGGACATCAAATTTCAACACTAAGCATATATATCTTAAAATTAAAATCTAAAATCAAAACATTTTAAATTGCTTATAAAATCAAAAGGATTCCTTAATAAAATAACAATCTAGGAATCTCACTCGATTAATTCTGATGTAACCTCTTTCTTCGATATTATATAAACCTTAAAGTCAAAGGGATTCCTAATTACTAAAGGAATCATCTGAAGCCTCTTTTCCTATTTTTTCTGTAGTTTGAAGGAGTAGAGATTGGGTGGATCCTTTCCCTTGCTATTTCTGGCTATGGATCTTCCATTTCTCTAAGGGGTTAGGATTTATTATTGCTTGTCGAGGGGGTTCAATCTCTTTAATTTGTGGGTCTTTTGTTGCTTGTTCTTCTTCTTTCATTTTGGGACAACTCTTTGGAAAATGTTCGTATACATGACAGGCATTGCATTTGGATGAGATTTTCTCATAGTCCAATTCTTGAATGCAACTCTAGTCCTAGATATTGAGTTTTAGGAACTCTGGAAGCCATCTCTCTAGGTTAACTTCCACACAAATTTGGACACAAGAGAAGTGCCCCCCTTTTGGTTTAGCGCTATCCAAAAAATGACCCATCTTATTGTCGATGCTCCTGAATGAACTTATCCCCCAAAGGTGAAGAGGGATATGGTACAACCTTACCCATACTAGTGCAAATGTAATATAAGTTTTTGGGTTAAAATTCAAAGGCTAGAGAGCTCAAAAACTTCTTCTTGAACCCATAAAAAATGGTCCTGAGCAGAAAATAAGATCCCTTATATATATATATATATATTTTTCAGGAAAAGAAAAACAAATTATCCCCTACCAACAACAAAGAGAGTTACATGTACTTGTAATTTTGAGGCCCATTGCTTTGCAATCCAAAGAACAACTGCTTTTGGGCTTGGCCAAAGACCCGCAAAATTTCCAATGAGAGCCCTGTCAAAGAGGGTGAGAGATTTCTTGCATGGATATTTAGGGGAGAGATGTAAAGAGGGTATTTCACCAATCTTCTTGACGATTTTTTTTTTTGGTGGAACTTTGGACTAGGGTTTGAAGGATGAAACAAGTTCCTTAAAGGCTTGGAGCTCATCCAAGTCAACCATCCTGCTAGCCCACTAAAAATGACCCCCCGACATCTAGAAGTAGCAAAGGGAAAGGATAGGGAATCCCTCCATGTGGATTTGATGCCCCTACATGCAAATCCACGCAGGTTGAGAGTAGCTTGAGACCAAACATCGAGGACAAATAAGGGTAATGAAAGGTCAATTCGAGCAACAATGGACACACATGGTTTCACATACTCTTAATTAAAGCAATGATGTGACTTAATTGATTAGAGAACTTGTGCATTTATCATTATTTACCACATTAGTGCACACATTATAATAATACAACCATTTTTTCCAAGTTATTTTCCTAGGGCCAACCCCCAAGCACTCCTCCTCATTTTGAGGATGGTATCTAGGGTAAAGCCTAGATTCTTCATGGAACAAATCCAGGTCAATAATAGGGAACAAAGCCATCACAACAATATACTCATTATGATCTCAACACATCACTTACGTCAATAGAACTTGGCTTGAGAGGATAACACTCCATCCCACAACCACTCGAATAGATATAAAATATAGGTTTATTAATGTGTACATAAATATAATGCATTAATGAACCTTAGATGAAGGATAATCAATGCATAAGAATGTACTTAGTCAAGGAGGACATACCGAATCAAGGAGGGTACAACCCTACACAACAATAATTTCTTGGATTATTGTGTAACCAAACATTGAGATACATGTTAGTTAATAATTTATTAGGAAGTATTTCTTTTTAGCCTTGTGCTATGTGCCTATGCACTTAAGTAATATGTGTTCTAGTTTTGAGTCGTGTTGATGATTATAGTGGGATTTTGAGGTTGTAAAGAAATTCTAACCTTCGTGAAGATGAAGTAGGTGAATAAAGATACTCTAAAAGAGTCCATATCATTTAATATTAATCAATTAAGGGCTCAGAATTGCAGGAACATTTGTCCTATTAACATAAATGATATGGATCAAGTGGTAGGATTCTTTGATGGGGCTCTACTTCACAAAAGTGTGGGGTTGGTTTTTATATCAGATGTGGGTCATTTCTAATTCTAAAATTCAAATTATCAGGTGGAATGGGAACTAATACCAAAGCAGAATTGTTGGGTTTTTGGGGTATACTTAAAGTGGCAATTTTATGTGGCTTGAATACTCTTCAGATTTTTGGTGACTCTCAAGTAGTCATTAATTGGGCCAACAAGAAGGTTAACCTTAAAAATATTTCTCTATCTGTCTTACTCAATTGTTTTCAGTTTCTCACTATCAAGCACACATATCGAGAGAATAATGATGTTGCTGATGCACTTTTAAAGGCTGCCATTGATGGTAATCTGGGCATACTTTTCTGGGAAGAGTGGGTGGAGGATGAGCTCACTTCTTCTGGTTCTTATACTTCTTTTTTCTCTGAACTTTACTAGTCTTTTTGGTGGCGATCTTATAGATCATGTTTATTTTTACAGTCTTCTTGAAAGTGCTTTTTATAGCATGGGTTGATTTGATGATACTATTTTAGGATGACCGGATATATGTATTGGGTGGTTGGTTATTTTTTTCAGGGTCAATATAAAAGCTGAAAGCTATGTTCTGGAAAAGAACTATTATGATTTTGTACTTTTTTATTTCTTCATAATAACAAAAATACACTTTTTTTTTCTTTGAAAAAAAAACACGTCAACTCCATTACGTTTTGAAAAAAAACTTCTAATATGTGTGGCAGATGCACAATACATACAAAAACGAAGAAAAATCACTGTTCAGTCGGGGATGATCATGAGGATCCGTTTCAGGGTTTCCATCTGATGGTGAGGGAGCATAGTGGAGACAAAAATAGTCCCTCTCTTTCCTCTTCCGGGGAAGAAGACCATCTTTCCAATGTCTTTTCTCAATACAGTCTGCACACCCAACGGTCTTCCCCATCCATGGTCTGTCTCGTAAACAGGAAATTTTGGAGACATGGAAGTCACAACAGCGTAGCCTCCAAATAAATTTTGAAAACTACCCATGACTCCATTGCTACCAACATGAGACTCATACCAGTCTAAATGAGAATTTATTTGATCCTCTGAGGTGCAGAAGTTGATGAGTTCTTGGATAAGTCCGGCAGCAAAGCAGATATCTTGCTCCAATAGATTCTTGGCCGTTGTCCGGGCAATACACATGCATATGCAATTGCCAAAATAGGTTGGACGCATGGGCAGTTTTACACGGCCTCTGCAGTCAGCTGGGGTCGCAAAATAAACAGGCTCTTTCTCTGGGACTTCTCTGGCTTTCATTACGCATCTCCAAAACTGTGCGGCAACTGCTACAAATGAAGTTGAAGCCCCAGATCGTTCCTTTAAATATTGAATCATTTTTTTAGCTAAATTCAAAAGTTGAGGCTTCCAGTTTTGTTTCTTCTTTCTTGGTTTTGGGGATAATACTGTTCTCATCTGTGATTACGTTGAATTTTGAATATTCCTCGACCATTAAATCATCTCGAATTGGCTTGAAAATCTGTGCTTCCTTAATCCTGTCGGTGACTAATGCGTGAGCCCTCAATGCATTATTGGGTATTGAGTAAGTCTCCTTCTCTCGTTTAAAGACTTTTCTCATGTGCTGAGGACTCTTCGAAATAGGAAGTCCTCTGCTACGTTCTGCCCAACATTTCATGAAATACCTAAAGGAATTTCCGTTTGCAATAACATGATGAAAGCTGGCTCCCATGGAGAATCCGTTCTCCTTGAAATCAGAGTGACATGTAATTACATGGATAGATGTTTATATTTTAGAATTTGAGGGTGGACTAACGTCTATGATTTTCCTAAATTGCAGAAGGACTAAATTGCAGAAGCATGAGACAAGTTCACTATCCAGATTGATTTTATGGCAGTCAAATAAACATTTCTTTAAAAAAAACCTTAGATAACTGGTGGCTGCATGGATAACTTTTAGCTAATAATGTATAGTTCATGGCAGACAACCCCCTATTTAATTAGAAGAGGACAAGTTATGTAGCTAAGGCATCGACAAATAAATTATTAGTGACACTTAACTTGTGACCTATGAATGTTCACCAACTAATACCTGTATTGAGAGAAGCGACTCGTCGTGGTTTTGTTTCCTGGTCCGAACAAGTTCCTTGAAGAAACTTTTCTGCTGAAAAATCATCTGTTTCCACATCCTGAAAAATCATATCATTTGATGCTTCGACGAACTCCACTCCGCCATCATTGCAGTCAATTTCTGGCCGGCTTGATTCTCCTCCCTTCGTGTCCAATCGACCTACGAATGGATAGAAGTCAACCACAACCAACGATAGGCTCCTCTTGAGCTTCTTGATTATTGTAGCAAATTCCTTCTCCGGAGTTTTTTAGAAAAGAAGAGACTGCACGTTGTTTAAGGGTATGCATGCGATATCATTGCCGGAGAGGAACATGTGATGTTTCACAGTAGGGATAGCTATAGCCGGTGCAACCATTGAAATCCTCAATACCTTTAATTCCTTTTGGTCTTCGTCTTCTCCCATGATCTCATCCTACAGAGCTCCTAACAAAGAAAAAGGTGAGAAAAACAGATCTGAGACTTCGAGAAAATGATATGCTTCTCCTTGGACAGAGCTGACACTATATTTCAATTCTGTAAAGATTTTGGAGTCGTGGGCTATTATAATGTTTGACTCGAAATCTTTCTAGTGCAACATCTGAGGCCCTTGGAGCAATGATGACTCTTGTGGGGGTGAGAACTGATCATTCTAACTCTAAATGTCAGGGGGTTGGGAAAGGCGTCTTAGGCTAGAGTCTTATCCAACCTTTTTAAGTCACCTAGTCATTCTTTAATCTTGTTACAAGAAACAACGTGTGATGATCTTTGTGCAATTAAGAAACTTTCTGCCATCTTGCCTGGTTGGGAATTTGTGTGTGTCATGCAGAGGGGATACTCTAGGGGTTTATTGGCTGGATGGAACCCTAGTTTCTTTACTTTCAGTGCTTATAAAACTGTTTGGGGCATACTATTAGATGGTTCCTGTGGTTCTTCAAATATGCCATTCTCTGTCCTAAACTGTTATGGCCCCTATAAGGAGAGGGTTACCTTCTAGTAGTCCTTGGCAAATTATGGTTTATTGAGGTTAAATAATTTTCTTATTGCTGGAGACCTAAATTTCACAAGGTCTGTAGCTGACATTTGGGGCACAAAGGAAAGACTGGATGACATGGCGGACTTCTTTACAGATTTCTTACATGACTATGATTTGGTGGATGTTGTTCTAGGTGTCTTATCACCTACGTGGGCCAATGGAAGGAAGGGTGTGGAAGGCATCCATAAATGTTTGGATAAATTTATTGTAAAACAATTTTTGTATAGTCATGGGAGCGACACAGAGTCTAGATAGGGGAGACCAAATTTTCAGACCACTGGCCGGTGTTTCTTCAAATTGATAAGGCTCAGGGTACTTTGAAGTACCCTTTTAAATTCAACAACTCTTGGTTAAGAAACAAAGTTTTTTGTAGGTGTATTACTGACTTTTGGCTGGATTTCGACAATGATAAGGAGATGAATCCTGTGGATTTCCTGGTTACTAAACTTCAAAAACTAAAGGAGCTAGTTACAAAATGGATTAAAATCAAACAAAAATAAGATTTGAAGGAACTTAAAGATCTTGAAGAAGAAACTTAGGGTTTACATCAGGAAATTTTTAATCAGCAGCTGAATGATGAAGTGTTTACAAAACTAAAACTATTAGAAAAGAAAAAAAAATATGAGCTCCTTATCCAAGAAGAAATGGACTGGAGGATAAAAATCTGTGCTCTTTGGATTGGCTTAGGGGATAGGAATACAAAGTTTTTTCACGCTTTTGCGTCCCAGAGGAAAAATTGCAATGTTATATGGGAGCTCAGTGATGATGACGAGAATACGATTTCAGGGATGGAAAAACTTTAGTCTGCGGCTCATTGCTATTTTGGTAATATTTTCCCTAATCCGGGGCAAAGTGACTTAACTTCATAATTAAAAGTGGCAATATTATATCCAGTTTTTTTTCATGCACATGAGGCTACGTCTTTAGGAAAAGACGTTACATTATCGGAGGTGGAAGAAACCTTGAATGGTTTTTCCAAAGAAAAGAGTATGGGTGTAATGCTCGCCTCAACACTTATGATTAATTTGATTATTTTAGACTTATGACTGATCATACTATTTTGAGACCTACGACTGATTTGACTATTGAGGGCACTGGTTTGAAGTGGCCCAAAATTATAAAAACTTAGACCATGAATGATTGCTTTAAATTTTATATGTGAAATGAGAATGGTTAGATAAATGATGATTGATGAATATACTCAACTGACTGAGAAAATGAAAAATGATGAATGTTGAAATTATGAAAATGATGAATTGTTTTATACTCGACTGACTGAGAAAATGAAAAATGATGAATGTTGAAATTATGAAAATGATGAATTGTTATACTCGACTGACTGAGAAAATGAAAAATGATGAATGTTGAAATTACGAAAATGATGATTTATTTTATACTCGACTGACTGAGAAAATGAAAAATGATGAATGTTGAAATTACGAAAATGATGATTTATTTTATACTCGACTGGCTGAGATGAAATAACGGATGATATATGCTCGATTGACAGAGATATAATGTTAAAATGATGAATGTTTAGTAGACTCAACTGACTGAGAGAATGAAAAGAATGATACAAATGTTTTATAGTGCAACGCTACTAATATGCATTTGAGTGTGTGCAGTGGCAGGTAAGACGATTTACCGACTAACCCACAATGGAATTATCGGGGTTGTAAGAATGGAAAGAACATTTAGGGGTACGATGACTGACTGTCGACCCTAAATTAGCAATCCACGCACGGGTGAAGCCGTTTCAGCTCACCCGGGGAAGCGTATGCCGTGCGGGCAAGGCCATAATAATTTGGTCGCATACGATGAGTTGAGGGGCGCGCAATAAGGAGAGCCTTATCCCTCAACATCCCTTAGTCTCCAAGGAGCATAGTTGAAAGATCGCGATAACGGTTCCCGGTCGCTACGCAGTACTCCCCATAAGAAGGAAGAAATGAAATTGTTGAAAGGGCTCGCTGAAGAGGCACCTAGACAAGAAAAAGATAATGCTACTTAACACCTGAAGAGATTAAAAACTTGTCAAAGATAAATTCAAGTGACTGTAATTTAAAAGGCAATTAAAATAAAACAATATTCCTTATTTTTATTTTTATTTTTTTTAGAGAAAAGAAGAATTATTCAAAATAGAAAAAAAAACTAAACAAAAACAATTGTTTAAATTTAAAGTACCTCACTTATCTACTTTAAAAAAAAAAAAAAGGAGTAAAAACTAAAGTTAACTAGAAGTATATTAAGTAAACTCCTTAGAAATTAAACTTCAAAGTTTGCACATATCTATTTTTTTATTAAAAGAATTTAAATTAATATATATATATATATATATTTTAACTTTTAAACTTGGTAATGGAATTTAGATTTTAATAAATGAGATAAACAAATTCTTTATAAGTTTTTATTATTTAAAATGAATTAAATAAATAAAAACAACTAGCTTACTAAAAAGATATTTAGTGAACTAAAAGAGAACCAATTTAGAAGTAGGACTCTTCCATATCTAACTCCCACTAATTTAGGGAAGTAGGTGCACACTAAAGGGATTTGAGACACATATATTTGAGAATATTTGAAATTAAAATATTAAATTAAATTAAATATGTGCATGGACAGACACATGGTACACAAGAATTTGCTATATAATGAGGGAGGAGAAGAGAAGGGGATTTCTTGCTCCCTAATGCTGGATGGTCATCATAATCTTGGATTATGTTATGATCCTTGGAGTTGGGATTAGTCAGAACGGGGATTGGGAGATCCTTTCGGGAGGCTAGCTTGTGTGTTCTTACGACCCCACTTGCTCGGGGGTTCGGGGTGAAGAAGAATAACCCCGATACGGTAGGGAGGTCAACCGAGGAGTCACTCGGTACTTCGTCAGGAAATTTGATTGGATCGAGCGGGAACCACTTCAAGGACTCCATCGATTCGCTGGACCAACTGTCGAAAACAGGTTTGAAGTATTTAATTTATTTATTTTTGCTGAGACTGTACTGTCATTGCAGTACTTAATCTTAAATGTAAATAGTTTTGTTTTCTATATATTTATTGTGTTATCGGATGGCTCAGATCAGGACTGCATCTCGATTTCAGTTCCCAGATCTAACTCCAAAATCGAGGTTCATATATCCTTCTGGTGTTGGACTGCACAGATTGAGACTGCATTATCATTACAGTACTCAGTCTTATTTTTTTTAGTAGGTTTCCATATTTAATTGTGCATCAGATAACTCAGATAGGGACTGCATCTCGATTACAGTTCCCAGATCTAACTCCAAAATCGAGTTTCATAAATCCTTCTGGTGTTGGATTGCGCAGATTGAGACTGCATTATCATTACAGTACTCAGTCTTATTTTTAAGTAGGTTTCCATATTTAATTTGTGTATCAGATGACTCAGATCGAGGCTGTATCTCGATTGCAGTTCTCAGATCCATTTTCAAGGTCTAGTTTCATAAATCCTCTCGGCATTGGATTGCTCAGACTTAAACCGTATTGTAGTTACAGTATTCTATTTCATTCTAGAAAGACCTTCGATTTTTAAAAATTCAATTTTAAATCTCAGTATCGGACATCCCGAACGAGATTGTAATTTGAATTACTGTCATGTTACTACGATATAATGGCAGTTGAAAACTAAGGAAAGTAAGATTTATATAGTATCTGCAGTTAATTGATTATTGTTTGTATTGGATTTAGATGGGAGGGATAATACCCCGTATCACGTTGATTAAATTTCAGAGAAATATGTAATGTGAGAGATTAGTTTGAATGCATGTCATGTACACTAATGTTTTGCTTACCTGATGTAATAAATTTTACTAAGTTGCAAATTAATCTTATAGGTAGTTAAGCTGACTTGTCATTTAAGTAGCGCTCAGTAAATATTGTTTTTACCTTACTGCTGAAGTTTTCGACCCAATGTTTCATAGCTCGATAACCATTAACCATTCAAAGGAGACATGCACTAATGATTTATGGACACTGCCCCGATCTCCACTTTATTGAATTATATTTTAATCACTCTTGTAATGTTGTTGCTTATACCATCGAAAGGTTATGAATAATCCTCGAATAGTTAAAAAGAAGATAAGAGGACTGGGATGGAATACATAGTTTAACATTTAAAAGTTACCTTCATGAGTTATGAAAGAAAGGAAATTCTTAGTGTTTGTAAAGGTTTATATCGTATTAACGTTATGTAAATAAGAGAGATAATTATATTGTACCATATTTAAAATTTTATTGATTTAGGATAAGAAAGAAGTGATGCATTAGTTGATAAAGATGTTTTATTAGAGAGAAGGTAGATACTTTTTATTAGTGAGATGTGTATGCTTACATTCTGAAAAGAAAGTAGATTGGTAACATTATGGATAAAAGTGCTTGTGCCGAAATTTATATATTTTACATAATGTAATTTCATACATTAGTTAGATGTTCATGTTTACGTTATGAAGTAAATTGAGATTCACATTAATCTAGGAATAATAATTAATTAATTTTTTTTTTTTTTTTTTTTTACGACTAAGGTCCCTACACTGGGGCCAGATGGCTGGACAATTGATCTTTTTCTCCACTTTTTTGATATAATGGGTGAGGATCTATTGAAGATGCTGGAATATACAAGAACAAAAGGCTACATCTCACGGGCCTTAAACTCTACATTTCTCACCTTAATTCCAAAGAGGGACAAACCCTCAAATTTTGGGGATTTTAGGCCAATTCCTCTATGCAACTTAGGTTACAAGCCAATTTTCAAGATCATTGCGACAATATTGAAGCCTACTCTGTCTAGGTTCATCTCTGCAGAACAGTTCAGGTTTTTACAAGACAGGAAGATTCTGAATGCTGTAGGCATTACTCAGGAGATTATACACACGATAAAGAAGAAAAAATTAAAAGCCTTCCTACTAAAAATGGACTTGGAGAAAGCATACGACAGAGTTGACTAGGTGTATCTTCGTTTGATTTTCATCCAGATTGGAATTCCTCCTCTTGTTCTTAGGTGGATTATGGCATGTGTTACCACCTCTTATACTGTTGTGTTGGTGAATGGGGCTCCTTCCGAGTTCTTCAAAAGTTCAAGGGGCATCATACAAGGATGCCCCTTATCTCCGCCCTTATTCCTGCTAACCATTGAAGGCTTAAGTAGATTGATCCTGAATGCACAAATTGAAGGTGCTATCAAAGGTATAAAAATATCAACAAATCTTTTTTTATATCTCCTCTTATTTGTAGATGATGTCCTTATAGTAGGTACAGACTCTGTTGCTGAATGGAGGAATTACAAAGTCACCATTAAGACATTTTGTGTGGCTTCAGGCATGAAGGTCAGTAACAGGAAATCCAGTCTTCTGTATTACAATATGGAGAACAACAAACTTGATATTTTCAAATCTTTTTTGCCATACAATTTATGTTAGATGGAGGTCGACTTCAAGTATCTTGGCTATTTCTTAAAGCCAAATGATTATCAGATCAAAGACTGGTTATGGCTTTTAAAAAAGGTTGAAGGAAGGATCAATCAATGGAATTTTCAGTTGTTATCCATTGGTGGAAGACTCACTCTTGTCAAATCCGTTTTGACTGGGATTCCTGTATACTGGTTTTCACTCAACCAGGTTCCAAGATATATCGTCAATTGTTTAAGGAAAACGTTCTTCAATTTCTTATGGTCGGGAGGTCTTAAGAGAAGGCATTTGGTGATGGTTGGCTGTGAGAAAATAGCACTTCTGGAGTCATGTGGGGGATGGGGAATTAGAAATATATCCCTTTTTAGTATTGCACTCAGATTAAAGAGCCTTTGGAGAGGTCTCTTTGGAAATACACTCTGGTCAAAGGTGCTCAATGTGAAATATATAAAAGAGGATGTTACAAATTGGATTAGAAATCCAATCAAAACACACAGGGGAACCTCTCCCATTTGGTCGAGATTTTTAAAGGTTTATAATTGGTTAGCACAGGATCTCACCTGGAGGGTGGGCAATGACAAGAAAATTTTAGCTGGAATCGACTCAATTCTGGGGTTTGATAATGGTTACACTCTCCCGACCCATTTACAAGAACATTTAAAAGAATGGGAGATGCAGACTCTCGATAAAACTAGAAGGACCAAATATAATATAGACCAGCGTTCATATTGGATAAATGTGAAGGATTTGGGGTTCGCTGGTAGGGATGCCATTGATTGGGAGCATTACATAAACTTGTTGAATAATACAGGATGTAGGTTAATTGAAGACACTGATACGATTATCTGGAGTAACAATGAAGAGACTGGGATGGTGACGGCTAAAAAAGCTTATAATTTTATTATTAAATCCCTTTGCATTTTTGCTCCAAACTGGTGGTACAAGGTATTGTGGCGTTGGAAGATCTCGTTAAAAATTAAGTGCTTCATGTGGTTTGCCTTCCAAGGTCGGATGAAAACATGGGAGAACTTAGTGAAAAGAGGTTGGTCTGGTCCAAGCATCTGCATTTTATGTAGGAATAATCAAGAATCTACAAATCACCTTCTGGTCGACTGTGTTTTTACAAGATTCATCTGGCATAAAATCATCTCTATTCTGGATTTGTGTCAGTTTTGGGGTGTGGGCATATTTGATCACTGTGTATATGATTGGACAAAGCAGTGCATGCTTTATTCTTCCTTACCAACAATTATCTCGTGGGTTATATGGTGTTCCAGGAATGCAGTGTTATTTGATAACAAGACTCTTTGTGCAGATAGTATTATCAGACAGATTGTGTTATTGATTAAGGAAAGCCACTCTGAGGTAGTGGATAGTAGGACAAAGAGCATTAGTCTGTTCACAACTCTTTTTAATAAGACGATTGCCTTCTTTGACGGGGCGGCTTCAAATGGACTATGTGCTGCAGGTGGTATTATCTTCCTCAACAAAGAACACTATTACACTATGAAGTTGAATTGCGGTCCAGGAACAAATATGAAGTCAGAACTATTGGCACTTTGGTGTGTTCTCAAAGTTGTGAATTCCTTTGGTTTACGGTGAGCTTTCTGTTTTTGGTGATTCTAGGGTGACTATCAAATGGGCCTGTGGAGAATTCAATCTTAATGTCATCTCACTTTTCCAGTGGTGTAAGAGAATTCAGGCAGAAATAAAACTCTTGAAGGATATTACTTTTGATCATATTTATCATTAGCACAATATAATGGTAGATCTGCTTTCAAAATAAGCTATGGATGGTGAGGAGGGTGTCATATTTTGGGAAGAGATTCAAGGTCAGCAGGTCACAAAGAAAGGACATGTTAACATTTTTATATGATTAGCTTTTTAAAATGATGTAGACAAGAAGTCATATTAGCGATATAATGTACTCGCTATATATTTTGTTTGTTTGTTTGTTTTTGTTTTTGTTTTTTTTGTTTTGTTTTTGTTTTTTTGTTTTTGTTTTTTTTTGTTTTTGTGTTTTTGTTTTTGTTTTTTGTTTTTTTTTTGTTTTTTTGTTTTTTGTTTTTTTGTTTTTTTGTTTGTTTTTGTTTGTTTGTTTGTTTTGTTTGTTTGTTTGTTTGTTTGTTTATTTTTGTTTTTTTTTTTTTGTTTTTGTTTGTTTTTTTGTTTTTTTTTGTTTTTGTTTGTTTGTTTGTTTGTTTTTTTTTTTCCCTTCTGTAAAGGAGGTCGAGAAGTGTTATATCAGTTCATAAGTCAGTTTCAAAATTATAAATTTTGTACTATTTGATTCTACATAAATAACAATAGTACATTTTTTTCCGCTGAAAAAAAAGTTTGATTGTGTTATCACTCCTGCTCTTCCTATTGATAGTGTTATTTTCGGTTGGAGATGATGAATAATGCTTAATTAAAAAATATTATTTTATAATGATTATTAATCCATGTTTAATTGAAAATACTATTTTAGAATAATTATTGGTAATCTCTAAATAAAAAATTATTATTTGACGATGTTAATTAATAAAAAATGATTATTAACAATGGTTAACTGAAAATTTATTATTTGATTATGTTAATTAATAAAAAAATATTATTAATAATGGTTAACTGAAAAGTTATTATTTGATGATGTTAATTGATAAAGAAAATATTTGTGTTATTTTTAAGTGAAGATGATGACTAGAAAAATTATTATTTTATAATTATCATGAAGATTGCTTAATTGAAACATTATTATTTGATAAAGAAGAAGAATTTGGATGATGATGATGAAGATATATATATATATATATATATATATTTTTTTTTTCACACGAAAAAAACTGTAACTTGTTATTTGATAAGAATCAAAGTTACATATATCGTAACCTTTGCATACCTTCAGATAGAGTAGATTTCCTTCTTAACAAAAACATCCAAACTTTAAGAGAAAACAAACAATAGACACAAAAATTGTCCCGTGTAGAAACTCACCCTTCAAAAACTACGGGGAAACTTTTAACAAAGTCAAACTAGCCCCCAACTATTGATCCAACAAGACCAACAACTAACATCTGAGCCACAAAATTAGAAGATAGAAAAGGAACCAGAGTCCACGAGTAGCTCATCAAAATATTCTTCAAAGGACAACACTCATCAAAATATTCTTCAAAGGACAACACACCATTCAACTGTCCAATAGCAGAATTTGAGAGTTCATCAGCCGCCTGGGTATAATCTCTGTAAATGTGTTTAAAGGAAATATAGGAAAAATATAAGCATAACTCTTGAATCTGTTCCTTCCAATGCTCCAAGAAAATAGATTGAAGATCATGTTTACCTTGAGCCCAACCTTAGATAACATGAGAATCCCAAACAACTAAGATCTCAATGATACCTCTCTTTTTGGAAAACCAGAGGATCCCCCTTAAAGCCAATAGCTCTGCAAGATTATTAGTTCCTTCATCTGCTCACATCTTCAATTTTATAAACTGATGATTCTTTATGTAAAGCACCATTCCTGCACTGCACTTACCTTTATTTGATGCACCATCAAAGTAACCGAGAGGACGATCTCTAGGCATATTTGGATGAGGACAAACCTTTTGATTTTTCACCTTTCTTTTCCCATGAAATTCCATAAACCCTGCTATAATCTTGGTGCAAATAGTTGTAGAAGAGGAAATAATATTTTGGAAAATAAACCTGTTTCTCGATTTCCAGATTTCCCACAAAGTGAATAAAAGAATGTCTCTGAATTTTACCTTCCTTCCAAACCAAGAAGCCATACTAGCTTCAAAAGAATAAGAGCCCCAAGAATTCATAATCTGCAAGAAACTACTAACCCCCATGCAAACTTCTTTAAAAAATGAGCAGTGACAAAAAAGTTGCGAAACAATTTCATTCTCAGCCATACAAAGAATTTAGAGACCTGAACCAATGAAACCCCTATGCTGGAGGTTGTCCCAAGTTAACACTTTGTTTTTTAGCATCAACCATATAAAGCATTTAATTTTTAACAAAAAGTCCCATTTCCACAACTTTTTTCCCCAGCAAGTAGTCTTACTACCTTGGGATTCCATTAGAAAGTTGTACGCTAATTTTGTCGTAACATTACTAGACTATTTATTGAAATCCCAAAAAATATTGTCCTTTTTGTTATTTAGAATAACACAAATCCTAATCATATTAAGAATGAACATGTTCCATTCCTCAGAAACCATAGATGGAAGATTTAAATCACATGAAGATAACCAATACTAATCATCAATCACATAATTACATTTGATTTGTTCCAGGACTACAATATTTCTACTGTGTAGTTCAACTAAGAGCTCCCTTAAGAAGGGTTGAGAGGCAATCATGCCTGTAATGGGATCAATGACCAAAAAAATTTGAGAACCTGATCCAATCTTCCAACTAAACCAAGCAACCAACACATGATATACTTTCATGAAGCTTCTCTAGATTATTGAAGCGTTACGAAATATTTTAGCAGATTCACGAATCTAGAAAATGATTGAGTACACCTTTATATATTTTGCTAGAATTACCTTGCACCACAATCCTTCAACAAAAAGACAATGCCATAAACATTTTGCACATAGAGCCTTGTTAAAAGACTTGAGTTCCTTCAACCCCCAGCCACCAAATGTTTTAGGCCTTGCAATACTTTCCCAAGAGGAAAGATGGAATTTTAATGATTCCATACTGCTTGCCCAAATAAAATGTGCAATCCTACTCTTGATAATAGAGATCACCAAAACATGAATGAGCATTAAGGAGAACCAGAATACCAGAATACTTTGAAGAATAGAGGATGCCAAAATTAGTCTTCCACCTAAAGAGAGGAACCTGAAAGACCATCATTTGATATGCTTCTCAACCTTTTTTATAAACCATCCCCAATCATGCACCAAATAATTATCTGGCTTAAGAAAAAAACAAAGATATTTAAATCCCTCATCTAGATCAACCATTTTATAAGGGAACACAAAAACAATTTGTTCATATAGGACCGAGTCATTCCCATTTACCAGAAATTGAGATTTTTGAGCACTTATCAACATCCCTGAAGCATCACAAAACATTTCAAAATTACAGTGAAAGGAACGCCATTCCTCAATAGTACCTCTCCCAAAACAAGAACATCATCCACAAAAAGGAGATGTGAAATGGAAATGGATTTAGAAAATTTTATACCTTTGATCAATTTTTCCTTTTTGGATTCATTAATCAGTCTACTAAGACCATTAATGACCAAGATAAACAGAAGGGGAGATAACAGGAAGGCTTTCCTGAGACCTCGACTGCAAGCGAAGAAAGAAGTTGGAGTACCATGAACTAAAATAACAAAGGTTGCAGAAGATATACATGCCATAATCCAACTAGTAACCTCAGCAGATAGCCCAATTTGAATGAGGATAAAACGAAGAAAGGATCAATCGATGCGATCATATGCTTTGCCTAAATCAACCTTTAGAATGAGAGCTTGAAGTTTCTTCATTTTCACAGTGTGCAAGCATTCTTGTGCAATACCCACAACATCTGAAATCTGTCTGTTAGGCAAAAAACCGAATTATTCTTCAATGATAAACTTGCTTAAGAAAGGTCTAATTCGGTTGTTAGCTTGTAGATCAAATTGCATAGGAAAATTGGTCTATAGTCATTGATTGACTCTGGACAATCCTATTTTGGAATAAGAGTGATATGAGTTTGATTCATAGATTTTGGCATAAATTCTTTCAATCTAGATTCATTAACCATATCCACAAGCTCCCTTCCCAACAAATAAAAAAAGTGGAGAAAAAAATCCACAGGCTATCCGTCTGGAACAGGGCTTCCCGCCTTAGCAAAATGGGCTAAAACTTCTTTTAATTATTCATTTCCGACTTCTTCCCCAATCTGTCTCCCTTCTTCTTCATCAAAGTACCTGGGAAAGTTTCAAATCATTTTTAATTCCTGATCCAGATGTTGTTCAAAATCCTTGTTGTAAATACATTTGAAGTGATGCACAACAACAGACTCAATTTCACTCTGTTCCTTGACTAACAAACCATTTGAATCCTTCAGCTCCCAAATAGAATTTCAAATTCTTTCATGATTTGCAAAACAATGAAAACATTTTGTGTTATTATCACCCGTTTCCAACCAGACCGCTCTGCTCTTTAGACGCCAACATTCTTCTTCCAGCCTTAATAATTTTTCTTTTTTTCCTTGCAAATCAACAATTTTTCTCTTAGTCTCTGCTGAGAAAATCTCATAATCAACCAGCTCATGCAACTTGTTTAGCTCATTTTCTATTAACACTAATTCTTTAGAATTTTTTTCTTTTCTATCTCTTTCCCAACGCATAACATATTTTTTTAAAAGAGATAATTTCTTCATTATACTCAGCATAGGAGAAAGATGAATAGAATCAGACAAATCCTTCCATTTACTAGTAATCAAATTGCAAAAATCTTGCTCACCCAACTAGCTATGGTTAAATCTAAATGGGAATTGAGATGATCTTCTTTCTAGGTCTAGTTGAAGAATTATAGCTTTATGATCTGATACCCCTGTAGAAATAGACCAAGAATGATATGTTTCAATTGAGGCACAAAGGCAATCTGACATGATGAAAAAATCTAATCTCTTTGCGATACCCACCTTCCCTAGTCTCCCATTTGACCAAGTTGGGACAATCCAACTAGGAACATTATCAATTAAACCAGTCTATTCAAATAAAGATTTAAAGTACCCATACAAAGGATCATTCACATTCATTGCTCCCCAAACTTCATCAGATGATAAGGTTGGGTTTAAGTCCCCATCCATAATTAAATATGGATCCTGAAGAATGCCCTAATCCTTGAAACCATCCTAAAACTCTTGTCTGTGCCTATAGGGCCCATAGATAATTAATAGTTTTAGATGATTTCCCATACCTTTGATTTTTCCTTCGATCAAAATTTCGGCAAATGTAGACTATGAATTTACAATAGCAATTTGAGGATCCCAAGCAACAAGCAAACCACTCGATAAACCAACAACATCTAGTGCACACCATTTCCATAAAGGCTTGATTTTAAGGAAGATATTGCAAGCATCCAAAGCTGAAGGCATAATTTCCTGAAGAAAAAGGATTGAAGGCTTAATATTTTCTAGTAGCCGTTTTAATGCATCTCTTTTGGCTGAGCCACCAAGCCCTCTTATGTTTAGGGAAGCAATTATCATTGGGACACATTGAAAAGGGCTGTATCCTCTCTAAGATACCTTAAATCATTTGAAAAATCTAACCCCTTTTGAAATAAAGAAGAAACCTTAGGGTTTTTGAAACGAGGCTGGTCCCAATTAAATTTCTTACCCTTCTTTCCTTTCGGCGGCTTCCTAATAGTAACATTTGCAGGATTAATTGAGGAAATAGGAAGAGTATTAGAATTTTCCTTAATAATCTTAGAAATTTTCTTCCAGCAATTTCCGTGGTTTGAAGCTTGATTTTCCTCGCTTCAATGGTACTGATCTGACTATCTGGATCTATCGTGCAGAACAATATTTCAGTCTGCATAATACTTTTGATGTCACCAAAGTTCCACTTGCATCCTTTCATTTGGAATAGGAAGCTCTTCAATGGTACTGTTGGTACATCAAGGCTCATGAAGAGCCAAAATGGCCAGATTTTTGCCAACTCCTTTGGCAAGGATTTGGTCCTAGTGCTTTTGATGACTCCACAGGAACCCTCACTAAACTTCGCCAAATTGGCACTGTAAGAGAGTATCAGACAAAATTTGAGAAACTAGCCAATCACACAGACAGCTTGTCTGATGAATTCTACAGGAGTTGTTTTATCAGTGGTCTTAAGGATGAAATCCACTCAGAGGTTAAAATGTTCTATCCCAACACAATGATAGAATCCCTGGGGTTGGCTAAGTTGGCAGAAAACAAGATTGCAGCCCAACAACAGTCCAAACCCACTTTTGTTCCCTTTTGAAATATGGGTTCTCAACGACCTCCCATCCTGCCAGCTCCTCGACCAACTCCCATCAAGCATTTGTTGGAAACAGAGATGCAGGCATGCAGAGAAAAAGGGTTTTGTTATAATTGTGATGAGAAATTCACTCGAGGACATAGATGTGTTCAGAAAAAGCTCTATCCGTTGGATGTGGATTCTCCGCCTGCCTCTAAAATTGGTGAAGAAGCTCCAGATACAATGGATGATCAGGTCGACATTCAGGAGCAGCCTATTGATCCTCCATCTTAGGAAAACCACCCAGAGATATCTCTCCATGATTTATCCGAAATCACCACCCCCCAAACAATGTGGGTCAAGGGTTACTTCAAGAAGCTTCCTCTTACAATACTCATTGATTCTGGTAGCACTCATAACTTCATTGACCCTCAGATCGCCAAACAGGCTGATTGTTTTGTCCATCCTTGCTCCAATTTTGAAGTCATGGTTTCTAATGGGGGCACCTTACCTTGCAAGGGGAAATGTCACAATGTGGGTATCTCTATGGAATATTATAACTTGCGTTCTGACATGTTGCCTTAGCCTTAGGCGGATGTGATGTGGTTTTGGGTGTTCAATATTACAATGAATTTCATATATCAATTTAGTATCTATATTGACTTTAAAATTAAATAATTCATTGTACTTGATGCATATATTACATACAATGAATGATCTTTCATGTTATTAATATTACAATGAATTTCATATATCAATTTAGTATCTAATTTGAGTTTAAAATTAGATGGTTCAGTGTATTTGATATATATATATAAAATCACGTTATTTGAAAAATAAAACACTTTTTATGTTATTAGAATGACTTGTAAAATATTATACTTATCTAAATTTAATCTCTTTTTAAATATTCAATTTAAAATATCATTGATGTATTAATATTTATGATTTGACATTAACATTATATTATTATTATTATTATTATTATAAAATATTATAATTAAATAAATTATAACATTTTTAAATATTTAATTTAAAACCATATTTAAAAATGAAAATAAAATATTATAATTATATTTCATACAATTAAATAAATTATAACATTTTTAAATATTTGATTTAAATCCATATTTAAAAATGAAAATAAAATATTATAATTATCTTTCATGGTAATAACATCACTTATAAAATATTACACCCGCCTTAATAACAACAACAACAGCTTTTAAATATTGATTAAAAAAAGTATATTACACTTGCCTTAATAACAACAACAACAGGTTTTAAATATTGATTAAAAAGAGTAAAGATAGGAAAATATTTGTGTCCAATCTATAAGAGTTGTTTGTACTATCAACAATTTCAACAATTTGCTCTTCTGGCATATTTCTTATCTAAGGTATCTATCCCGCGGCCATGGCAGAAGACCGAATGAGGGTAATTGTATCTAGGATTTCCACTGTTGCACCGGCCATCCCTACTGCCAAGCATATGATGTTCCTATCCGCCATCGATATTCGTTTGTTACTCGCCAATAACATGGTAATGCTTCTTTTCTATAAAACACCTGTAGTTCATACTGAGAAGGATTTTTCAACCATAGTGGAGAAGCTAAAGAGGAGCCTGTCGTTAGTTCTGGTGGACTTCTATCCTGTTGCAGGTCGGTTGGTTATCAAGGGAGCAAAATCGGGTCGACCCGAAATTGACTGCAACGATGGCGGAGTGGAGTTCGTTGAAGCATCCATTGACATGGCATTTGAGGATGTGGAAAGAGATCATTTTCAACACAAAAACTTCTTCAAGGAACTTGTCCAGATCCGCCATGGAAATGACGACGAATCACTTCTTTCAATACAGGTATGGAAAATTCACTCGGTTTTCGTTTTCATATTGATGTTTCAAAAATAACGATGGATATTGCAGGTCACTGCTTTTCAGGGAGGCGGAATTTGCATCGGAGCCAATATTCATCATGTTATTGCAGACGGGAATTCCTTTTGGCATTTCATGAACTGTTGGGCAGAATGTAGCAGAGAACTTCCTATTTCCAAGAATCCTCACCACATGAGAACAGTCTTTAAGCGGGACTATGAGAACAATGTAATACCCAACATTAATATGATGGCTGAAGAAGTTATCACTGATTTGATTGATGAAGCTCAAATTATAAGGTATGTCAAAGATGATTCAGTGCCATTAAAATATTCAGAAATCAAGGCAAGCGCGGGCGATGGCTCGAACACAGCTAAGAAGTTTATTATACAGAAATCTATCAAAGATGAAACAAAACCGGAAATCTCAACTTTTCATTTTAGCGAAAGACTAATTGAAGATTTAAAGAAGCGATCGGGCGCTTCAACTTCATTTGTAGCAGTTGCCGCGCAGTTTTGGAGATGCGTAATGAAAGCTCGACAAGTCCCAGAGAACGAGCCGGTTTCTTTTCTACTTCCTGCTGACTGTAGAGGCCGGGTAAAACCGCCATTACCTCCAACGTATTTTGGGAACTGCTTATGCTTTGGTACTGCCCGGACTACAGCCAAACAGCTATTGGAGAAGGATATCGTCTTTGCTGCTGCTCTCATCCAAGAACTTATCTATTCCTGCGCGTCAGAGGTGCAGCTCAATAATTATGTAGACTTCGTTGAATCTCAACTTGCCGGCTGCAGCAAAGACCCCCAACTGTTGGAAATTTCTTCAGCGGCTACCTTGTAATTGTAGCGATGTCTCCCAAATTTCCTGTTTACGAGATAGACCATGGATGGGGAAGGCCACTAAGTGTGCAAGCTGCTTTCATAAATGAATGTGGAGGGATGATGTTGTTAGCCGGAAGAGAAGGAAGGAGTATTGCTGTGTCCACTCAACTCCCTCACCATCAGATGGAAATCCTGAAACAGATCATCATGGTCATCCCCGATTGATAATCCTTCGTTTTTTATTGAGTCTGTATGGGTTTTTGTGTTAAGTAATGCAGTTAGATAAGTCTGTATGGGCTTTCGTTTTTTATTAAGTAATGCAGGTAGATAAGTCTGTATGGGCTTTTGTGTTATAAGTAATTCAGTAGATAAATTCTCTTTTATATTCATTTAAAAGTTAAATAATTCTCAGGGCTACATGTATTTTTTAAATATATATATATATATATTTTAAATCAATATCCTTAAATTTCTCTCATTAATTTGCAATGTAACCAGATATATTTTTTTTAATCAATATATATTTTAAATCAATATAGATACCATAATTACTAAAAAAAAATTTAAATTATTTCTAAAATAATTTTATAATTGTGTGAGGAACATGGATATAATTACTTCTTCAAATACTTTCACTAAACAATATCTCCATGTACATAACACCTTCACATGATAAATTGAAATTATTCCACTTAGATATGCAATCCTAGATTCATAATCCTAGTTTCTAAACTAACTCTCTAGATTGTGCATGTATAAAAAAATTTATATTCCAAATTTAAAATGTTCAGAAATAATTTCAAGTTAACTATTTTTTTACAAACCATACAAAGTAATTTCATATTATAACATGATTGTATTTGTTATACATAACATAAAAATAGTTTTAATATTTTAAAATTATACATGCAATTCTAATTTCTTAACTAACCTTCTAGATTACCTTACCTTACCTTTTATAACGATACATTGTTGTCATGCGAAGCTCAACTTCGCGTTAGTTGGTGCTCCCCGCTCTCTGTCTCGGCATTTTTCGGCGAAGATAACAAAATTTTCCTTGCTTGTATATAACATATGTCTAATAGTCGGTGTTCCTCGCTCTCTGTCTAGGCATTTCTCCTTTAGTGAATTCTTTACCACAAAAAGAAACAAGTGATCCAGCTCTACCCGGCCTCCTCAAAAAGTACCACTATCAACACTTGTCTGCAACAATAAGGTGGTGCTCTCTCCAAACAACATATGTAATTCACAGCAAGCATCGAGCTACCAATTGAACAATGCATTTACTCTCCAATGAGATGCACACTCTGATTGGTAGGGAATTAGCTACTTACAGCTTTCTCCCTTATTTATTTTTAATTTTATTTTCAATATATTTTTAATGATATTAATAACTATTAACAAATATTTTCAAACTATATATTTTAATATGGATGTAATGATAACATTATAAAAATACAATGTTTTTTTTCAATCTTCTTGATGTTATAAAGATCTTTTCATTCCACAAATTTGAATTGTCCATTACATATTTCACTATAAAGTTAGTGAAAATGTATTCTTTCATGTATATTATATAAAAATAAAATAAAAATTAATATTTCATTATGAAGTTAGTGAAATTATATATATGTATTATATAAAAATAAAAATTAATAAAATGTTTTTAATATGACACATAATAAATAAACTATTTTAATTTATTATTGTTTATAAATATATAATATAATTTAATAATGCAAAAAAATCTTTTTATTCTCAATCAAGCAATTTTGGTTCAAAACGTGATATTATATTTTATTATTGTTTATAACTATATAATATAATTTAATAATGCAAAAAATCCGTTCGCATTTAAGCAATTTTGGTTCCAAGTAATAAGATAGTATTTTAGTTAATAGGTCAAATTAACAAGATGTGGTTGATTTATTCGATGTTCGATATTTGTTTAATTGTATTTAACAATGCAAAGGAGGAGGAGGAGGATTAGTTTGATGTTATTTGTTTATACTTTATTTATGGAGGAGGATGAGGAGGAAGAGACTTTACTCTATCAAACCTCAAACCTCAAGGAAAAAAAGGAAGGAATTGTTTTCATCATGTATTAAAATTGCATTCAAAAAGTTTAAAAAGAAGTGTCAAGTTTTACTATGAATCACACTATGAGGCTCATGAGAGTTTGTTCTTATCTTAACTATATCCATAATTTCACAATCATTAATAATTTATATTTTATTATTTATCTAAATTTCATATCTCATTTATTTTACTATCAAAATATCTTATTCTAGGCGACGCGATCAAGACAGCCATTAGCCTTCCATTAAAAGGGCATGAGTACTACAGACTTGGTCACTAAAGCCTTTGTTGTGGTTGTCAGCACAAATCACATTATTTCAATTATAATTATATCTTATTGATTTATCTGCATCAACACTAAACTCAAACTATAATTATATTTTCAAACTATAATTATATTTTCAAACTATTTATTTTAATATGGATGTAATGATAACATTATAAAAGTACAATGTTTTTTTTCAATCTTCTTGGTGTTATAAAGATCTTTTCATTCCACAAATTTGAATTGTCTATTACATATTTCACTATGAAGTTAGTGAAAATGTATTCTTTCATGTATATTATATAAAAATAAAATAAAAATTAATATTTTTAATAAAAATTAGTGAAATTATATATATAGATATATATATAATATAAAAATAAAAATTAATAAAATGTTTTTTAATATGACACATAATAAATAAACTCTTTTAATTTATTATTGTTTATAAATATATAATATAATTTAATAATGCAAAAAAATATTTTTATTCTCAATCAAGTAATTTTGGTTCAAAACATGATATTATATTTTATTATTGTTTATAACTATATAATATAATTTAATAATGCAAAAAATCCGTTCGCATTTAAGCAATTTTGGTTCCAAGTAATAAGATAGTATTTTAGTTAATAGGTCAAATTAACAAGATGTGGTTGATTTATTCGATGTTCGATATTTGTTTAATTGTATTTAACAATGCAAAGGAGGAAGAGGAGGATTAGTTTGATGTTATTTGTTTATACTTTATTTATGGAGGAGGATGAGGAGGAAGAGACTTTACTCTATCAAACCTCAAACCTCAAGGAAAAAAAGGAAGGAATTGTTTTCATCATGCATTAAAATTGCATTCAAAAAGTTTAAAAAGAAGTGTCAAGTTTTACTATGAATCACACTATGAGGCTCATAAGAATTTGTTCTTATCTTAACTATATCCATAATTTCACAATCATTAATAATTTATATTTTATTATTTATCTAAATTTCATATCTCATTTATTTTACTATCAAAATATCTTATTCTAGGCGACGCGATCAAGACAGCCGTTAGCCTTCCATTAAAAGGGCATGAGTACTACAGACTTGGTCACTAAAGCCTTTGTTGTGGTTGTCAGCACAAATCACATTATTTCAATTATAATTATATCTTATTGATTTATCTGCATCAACACTAAACTCAAAGTGCAAGTCATTGAGTTATTGTTCTTGGAAACTTAACCAAAGTGGAAGGTCAATGAAATAAAGTATTTGATAACTTGTTTTATTTTCAAAGGGGAATTACCCATATTCCATTTCATCATATGTCACAGTTAAAGGATTTTAAACGAGTATAGATACTTGGAGTGTGAATTGAGGATTTGACCTTACTTGAGGCAAGCCTCCCAACATATCTGCGAAACCTAATGTTTTTCTATTGAAATTTCTTCAAAAATTTGAATCTAATTTTATTATGGTGTTACATATCAATTGCATAATTACGCTTTAGAAATATGGGGTGGACTATCATTTATGTTTTTATGAGACAAATCTACTACCTAGATTGATTATGTAACTCGTAACTGGTAGTTGATGCATGGATAAGTGGTAGCTGGTGAATGGTTAACCAATAATTCCTGGCACATAACTAAAATAATGTGAAAGAGTGGGCGTTCACCAACCACAAATTAAATGGTTGTGCTAGTTATCTTAAATTGTGAATGAAGAGGGACAAATTTTTTTAACATTAAATGTTTTATCTTAATTTTTTTTACATTCAATAAAATTTATACTTAATAAATTTTGTTCCCATCACGATTTAAGATTTATGATCGTTTTATTTTTTTTAAAACAACTCTCCATACAATAATAATTTTATTTTTATTTCTTAATTTTAATTTTGTTTTCAACATTATTTTTTATTTTTTAAAAGCAACTCTCCATACACTAAAAAAAAATATTTTTATTTTTAAATATAAATTTTGTTTTCAATATTATTTTTTTATGATATTGATAATTATTAACAAATATTTTAAAACTGTGTTTTAATGTGGATGTAATGATAACATTATAAAAATAAAATGTTAGTTTTTTAATGTTCTTGATGGTATAAAGATCTTTTCATTCCACAAATTTGAATTGTACAATACATATTTCACTCTATGAAGTTAGTGAAAGTTTATTCTTATAACTGAAACTTGAAGCTATTTACATCATTAATATTTATAAAAATCCTGGAGGATTCCAACATTCCCCCCGAATGGGTGTTTGTATGTCCGAGCATGGTTCTAAATCTTTCAAACTTTTCTCATCCAAGTGCTTTGGTGAAGATGTGTGCAATTTGTTCATTTTTGGAACAATGAGTTAAATGAACTCTCTTCTTGGCCTCTGCATGATGTCGAATCAAATGATACTTTGTGTTGATGTGTTTGGTTCTATCATGGAATCTGGGATTATTGGCTAACTCGATTGCAGAAGTGTTGTCAATCAAAAGTGGAGTGGAGTTCTCTTGTTTCTCATGAAAATATTCAAGTATCTTCCTGAGCCACACAATCTCTTTGGTTTCTTCTTCAACAGCTACATATTCTACCTCTATTGTCGAATCTACTAGAACTGATTGTTTATGTGATCTACAAGATATAGATGTTGATCCAAGAATCAACGTGTATCCAGAAGTGGACACGAAGTCTGAATCAGAGTACCCAATGAGTTTGAAGTCATCCACCTTTGAGTACTTGAGTCCAAAGTCTTGAGTCCCTTTCAAGTATCTTAGAACTCTGTTTGCGGAAGACCAATGTCCTTCACAAGGTTTGTGCATGAACCATGAAAGAATGCTAGCAACATAATAAATATCCATTCTGGTGGTGGTAAGGTAGATAAGGATTCCTACAAGTTGTCGATACTTGGTTTCATCCTCAAATTATTTTCCTTGACTTGATGTGAGATTTATCTTTTGTTCCATTAGAGCTGGGACCAGGTTGCAATCTGTCATGTCAAATATGTTAAAACATTCTCCAATATACTTATTCTGAGAAATGAATATTTACTTAAGATGTTGAGTCACTTCAATTCCTAAGTAGTTATAGTGCCCCTAGACTATTGTAGACCTTGAGGGCACCTGTTGAGTGGCCCAACTGAATAAGACACTAATGAAATAACTCTTTGATTTTATATTGAGTATGTGCATGACCACAATTGATTATGAGTTAATGAAATAAATGATATATGTGAATTGGATAATTGATGTAAATGAATAATCGCATGTTGCTTAATGATTAGTTTTAATTGTGGAAAATGTGTTACCTGTGTATGTAAATGATGCTTAATGACAAGTTGTATGATTGTTTATGTGATGAGAACCAAAGAAGTACATATTGATGAAATGACATGTTAATCAGAAGAATGTATAATGTTATGAGTAAAACTATAAATGCTTAACGATTAGCGGACTTGTGAATTGAATTATGGTAAATGAGGATAGGACTATTAATATGTGTTTTTTCAGAAATGTGTGTAGCGACAGGTGAAACGGTTCACCAACGGACACACAAAGGAATTAAAGGGTTGTAGAGTACGGATAAGTCACACACTGGGAGATCGATGACAATGTCGACTTCTGACGGAATTCCACGCATGAGTAGAGAAGCATTGATCCGCTTACTCAGGGGAAGCGTGAGTTCGTGCGATGTAGACCACAACGGATTTGGTCACATACGAGTTGGGGTCGCGCAGTAAGAACGGACTTACTCTTCAGTGCCATTAGTCCCCAATAGAATGTAGATGGTGGATTGAAGGTAACGGTTCCTAAATCCCTACATGAAGTTCCCGCAAGTCAAATGAAAAGATATCAGAAGAAGGACCCGACGATGTGATACCTTGCTGAGAAACGGAAAGGATGGACGCAAGGACCCGGCGATGTGGTGCCTTGCCAAGAAATGGATACAATGGATGAATTTACCTAACAGAGTGGTACCATGAAGAAAGATGAGCATAAAGGATAGATGGGCCCAACGGTGTGGCACCTAGGTCCTAGAAAGGATTAATTGGTAAAGTTTGTGCATAAAAAGAAAAAACATATAAATTGCATTTAGAACACTTGCTCATAAAAATACATTTTAGTATTAAAAATAATAGAAATAATTATTTTTAGGCATTTGCACATGGAAATACTTTTTAGTACTTAAAATAATAGAAATAATTATATTATGAGCAAAAAAATGTAATCCTAGGCTTGAGCTCTTAGCTAACCCCACATGCACCCACAAAATATAATTTAGAGTGAACATCTTAGAGACAAACTTGAGTAGGTTTAGGAAAGTCGGTGCATTCTTCTAGAAAACTTGACACTTGGTTTTGTGAGATAAATTACTTTTTGAATATTAAGAAATTGAGTATTTTGCATGAAGCGACATGTGTCGCAAGGGATTTTCCTATTTAAGGAAGGCCTTGGGAATGGGGAAGGGACCCAGTTATTAGATGGTTATCGTAATAGTGAATTAGTAATGACTTGTTGTTATTGGGGTTTGGCTAGAAATTCTTGTGGGGGTGAAATCCATTGAGGAGTTTCTCGGATTGCGTGTGTGAGCTCTACGACCCGAATCGCTAGGGGGTTCAGGAGGAAGTAGAGTACTCCCGATAAGGTTGGGAGGCTAACCGAGGTGTCGTCGATGAATGGTTGAAGAATCCAGTAGGAGAATTTTGAGGCATAGCTTCGGCACTACCTACAGAACATTTCCAAGCGGTCGTCGGAGAGGTAATCCTTGTGTTATATACAATTTTATTTTTAAACAGAAATTTATTTGAGAATTTTTAAATGAAATTTTATGACAATTTCTGCCTGTATTATATATTTTAGGTAGAGATTTATTAGAGAATTTTAAAATTTTATGATTAATTCTGGTTGTGTTATATATTTTTATAAAACAAAAAGTTTAATTGAAAATTCTAGCGGATTTTGGCCGAGATATATCCTAGGCAAGGATTAATTTTAATTTCGTTTTCTTTTCATTATTACTGGTTGTAATGCATTAGATTGAAATGATTTACCTTGAAAGATCTTAAATACAGAGATTTACAAGAAACAAAATAGAGGTTTATAATGAAGTTTCAGTCGCAAAAAGTACTACCCTAGAAATTGTCTGAGGAAATCACATGTTACATCTCTGTCTATTTACAACTCAGGGGTCGAAGGTTGGACTCTGTACTTTAATTACAGTGCTCAAACTATATATTCAAATCGACTTTCCTATTTAAGTTCAGTATCAAGTTCACTCAGATCGACTTCCCTGTTTAAATTTCAGTATTGAGCTCGCCCAGATTGACTCTGTATTTTAATTGCAGTGTTCAAACTCTATTCTTCGATCAGCTTCATATTTAATTACAGGATTGAGTCGACCTTGCATTTGTTCTAGGTGTCAATACTCTTTCCTTTAACCATTAAGACATGATACCATCGTGTTATACATTATTCGTTTGATAATGATGGAGATTGACTAATGCTTATTCATTAATTGATAATGTTTTATAATTATTTAAAATGCATTATTCGTTTTGTTAATGATGGAATTGGCTAATGTTTGTTGTTATATTGATAATGCTTAAAAATTGTTTAAAATGCATTATTCATTTTCTTTGTTAATGATAGAATTGGCCAATGCTTTATTTATTAAATTGATAAGGCTTTATAATTGTTTAAAATGCATAATTTTTTTGTTGTTAAGGATGTATTTGACTAATACTTTGTTTATTATGGAATTACAAATGCTTGTATTAATTATTGTCAATAATAAGAATCAATGATGCAATATTTGCTTATTAAGGAAGTTACAAATGCTTTGTATTATTTATTATCAACAAGCAAAATAGCTGCAAAGCAGCTAGTCCCTGCTTTAGAATTATAATTTTAAAAAATTATTTGACAATAATAAATTTATGTTTTTAAGTTTTGAAGAATGTTGTGTTCCTTTTAATATTTAATTGAGTGTTTATAAATTTATGTTTATCGTTACAAATTCCAAATTCCAATAAAAAATAATTTAAATAATTAAATCTTTATAATACTAGACTTACTAAATGTTTATCGTTACAAATTCCAAAATAACTTCGATGAAATGGAAAATTTAAGAGCTTAGTATATGGTTTAGAAAATATATTGTTTTAAGAATTGGACTGAGTAAAAAACCTAAAAAGGTATAAGTTTGTGTACTTCTAGTTTTTTTCAAAATTTTAATAATTTTAAAGATCTTCAAAATCGCGATGCAGAGGAACTATATCTTTGAATTTTTTATTTGTAAAATTTCAAAATAATAAAAGAATGGATGTTAATCAAACCCATCCAAATTAAATTATACGGATTTAACTTTTAATAAATTAAAAATTTATTTTGATTTTAATGCATCACATCAGCAAAATTTTATTATCAAAGCTCCATCGAACAAATAACAAATATAAGAAGTTCTCATTTTAAAAAATATTCAATTTTAATTTTATCATACTTAACTTATTCGTTTTTGGCAGTGACCTTTCTTTCTTATACATTACGTGTAAACATTATTATACATGACGTGTAAACATTATTATGGCTTTTCGACATTTAGTGGCATCCCCAGCATATGGTACTTGGACATTTAATGGCCTCACAAAATCCCTATTTCCATTATTGGGTGTATAGAGATATGCTTTTATTACATGCACCAAGTGGTAATGCTAAGAAATTTAGCTAATTTTTTATTTTTAAAATAATTTTTATTTCTGACAATTACCCCTCAAACCAGAGGTATTTAGTCAATTCATAGTACTGCACCAATTAAAAAATAGAAATTACTAATTTAAAAATTCCAAAAAATATTTATATATTTTTAAAATATTAAAATTAATAAACAAAATTATAAAACCTTTAGAAAATATTGATGAAATTAATGAAAAGATTTATAGTGTCAAAAGTATTTTGACTTTGGATCGAAAGCTATAATCCCTGCCTTGGCAGGGACTAATAATGTGAGTCGATGATGCATTATTTGTTTTTATGGAAGTCGCTAATGTTTTGAATTGTTGATTGTCAATAATGAAAATCGAAATGCATTATATGAATTTATTGTTAATAGTGGAAGTGATAGGGTACTATAAATGTTCAAAGAGTAATAGTGGAAGTCAATGATATATATAATTGTTTAATATTAATAGTAGGAGTCTACAATGCATTTTATTCATTATTTGTTATTAGTAGGAATGGATAGAGTATTATGTCACTTACTATTAATAATGAAGGTGACAATACATTAGATTGTTTATTGTTAATCGCAAGGGTTAATTAAATGTGACTGTGAAAAGAATAAGTAATTTCATATATTCAAGTTGTTCTTAACATCGAATGGTAGCCAGGTAATTGTAATAAATGCTCTCGATCGACATGTAACACTAGGGATAAGGAATGTCACATGTAAGGAAATATGAAATTCTATGTGTATTTAATAAGTAGGTTTCTATAATGTCAGTTCTTTCACGAAATTAAATTATGAATACAATGTAACATTCACCTAAAGTGTGACTTAGAATTTATAAGTAAAATTACACGTGTATACTTTTCTTAATGACATTTGGTAATAAACATATGAGATGAGAGGTTGCTAACAAAAAAAAAAAAATTAACTACTTACAATCACGAGTCTTACAGTAGTAGTGAATATCTCCCAAGTCGGTCATTTCAATGCCTTTCTTCAAATCTTTCTTTATGGATACTATATAACTTTCATTGTTCTTGTCATCAAAAGGTAATCTACATATACTACAAGAAACACAATAGATCTTCCAACTTTATTACAAACAATGTTGCGTCATAAAGATTATAATGTTTGAAATTCAGCTTTAGAAGATGCTCAGTTAGCTTTTCATACCATGCTCAAGGTGCTTGCTTCAGACCATACAAGGACTAAACAAGTTTGCATACCTTGTGTTCTTCTCCCTTCACAACAAAACCTTCTAGTTGAGACGTGAAGTCATTTTCTTTCAAGTCTCCATTCAATAATGTTGTCTTTACAACCATTTGATGAACTTACCATCCATTTTGTGCAGCCAAGGAGAGTATAGTATGGATGGTGCCCCATTTTGTTGTGGGGGGGAGCATTTCTTCATCGTCAATTCCTTCTTACTATGCATAGCCTTTTTCCACGAGGCTTGCTTTGTGTTTTTCAAGTGAGGCATATGATTTGTATTTATTATTGTATACCCACTTGCTCCAATTGGTTTGGTTACAATTGGAGGGTCAACTAGCTTCCAGGTTCCATTCTTTATGAGTGTGTCATACTCATTCTGCATGGATTCTTTCCACTTATCATGAGTAGAAACCTCTTCAAAGGAAGTCAATTCAAAGTTAGTAGAAAAATCCAATTCACAATCAAATGAGACATTCATGTCATCACCTGAGTTATATGCATTTCCTCCATCTCTTGTCTGGTTGAGCTTCTCGTTCCCGTGTTTCCAACTTCATCTTGATGAACAATTTCAAGTGTTTTTGTGGCCCATTTCAGAATCTTCCTTGATGGACCAGGTTGATCAGCTGGTGGTGCTTCATTCTCTTCAAGATTCAATCTTCCAATCCTCTAAATTGCATCATCCAGTTGAGTCTTCTTTTCAGTTGAAGTAGCAAGAACTTCTTCTTCATGATTTTCTTCATGAGGGGGTGTTGGTGCTGCTTCAAAAGAAAATTCCATAGATTGATCCAATATAGGGATCACCCCTTAAAGATGTGGAATTTCATTATCAAATTCATACTATGTCTTTATTTGGGAAAACCTCTCCAGACGATAAGTTGTCTTTCAATAGACTAGTCATTTTTATTAGTTTCAAGAAAAATGACATATCTAGAAACAAAAAACTTCTTGTTTACCTCATCATAAAGACGATATTCCTTGCAAGTTTATGAGTGCCCCAAGAAAATGCATCTTCGAATTCTAGCACCAAGCGTGTTTCTTTGCTCCTTTGGTATTAAGACATAGCAGGTGGAACCAAAAACCATAAGATGCATAACCGAAGGAAGGTGGGCATAACCGAAGGAAGGTGTCCAAACCACATTTCATGTGGAGTCTTATTTTCTAGAACATGATATGGACTTCTATTTCTAAAATATGCTACACATATCATTGCATCACCCCAAAACATTAGCTTCATATTCTTGAAAAACATCATTGATCGTGATGTATTTATTAAGGATCTATTCATCTTTCTACTACACTGTTTTGTTAGGGATTGTAGGGAACTAAAGTTTGATGTGTAATACCATGTTTGCAAAGATAGTCTTCAAATTCATTAGATGTATATTTTTTACCATTATCATATCGAAATGTACTAGTATGTGCTTGTGCTTGATTTTCTATCCATGCATGAAACTCCTTGAAAGTTTGAAATGCTTTAGATTTTGTCTTCAACAAGTATACCCAACACATTCTACTATAGTCATCAACAAAAGTCATAATGTACTTATTACCATTTGCAGAAGGAATTGGCATGGGGACACATAAGTCAGAGTGAACTAGGTCTAACTTTTTACATGCTCTGAATTTAGACTCTTGAAATGGTTGCTTACTATGTTTTCCTAGTATGCATGCATCACATTTCTTATTTTTCTTAGGAATGGTGGGAAAACCAAATACACCATTATTTATTAACAAACGCAGACTTTTATAATTCATATTACCAAATCTAGCATGCCATAGTAAACTGGATGACATATTACCTTCTTCATGCTAAGAGAGATGGGAAAAGTTTTGAACTCTTGCAAAAGACCCCCTCAACTTCAACAATTGTCCATCTTCATAACCAATCATGATGACCTTATTGTTATAGGATTTTCTTATCTCTACAATCCCATCGAACATGTGGATGGAATGGTCTTGCTATCGAATATACACTAAGAAAAAAAAGCTTCTATGCAACTCTGGAAGATAGAGATTGTATTCTTTAACATGAAATCATGGAATTTAGGCAACTTAAGCCTGATTAAGCCAATTCCCTGTGGTTTGAGGCTAGATTTGTCTGCAAAGTACACTATGCCATCTACAATGTCATTTATTTCTTCAACGCAATATTTTCTAATTTAAGTCATATGAGATGTTGCACCAGTATCAAGCAATCAACAATATTTGTAAGACAAAAGAGAGGTTATTTCATTAATTCCAAGATTACAATGTGCAACAATACAATGAGCAGAATTAGGGGATTTACCAGCCTCTTAGTTTTTATTCTTTCCTTATTTATTCTAATTATGTCTTCCTTTGATGGAGCCCCAAAAATCCCAACACTGATTTGCTTTATGTCCGGTCTTCCTGTAGTGCTTGTACTTCAGATATGATCTTCTACTTGAGTTGTTTCTTCCTCCTCTTTCTCTAAAATTTCTTCTTCCTCTACCTCTTTTTCTACTTTCTCCCATGGAAGGGTCTTTGGGCTTGTTCTTTTATTTTTTAGCAAAGCAACGAAATTCTCCAGTATTCTGATTTGTCTTCTTTACAAATGCTTTCTCTCTGTCTGCAATCTTTTCTACCAGGGTGTCAATGGTGAGGCCTTTGAACTTGTCACTTGGTTGTAAAGATTCAAGATAGTTGGAGTGAGTAGGATAAAGAGACTTTACAAATGTTGCAAGTGGAAGGTATGGTTTCATACCAGAGGCTTGAATCTTGTGCATGATTGCTATGATCTCATATGCAACCAACATGGGATCATTATTCATTACTTCCAAACTAAATAGATTTAACATTAGCTTAATTACTTCCATTTCAGTGTGAATCATACAAATATTCTAAAGTTTTTAAAGCTTCAAAACATGATTTTGTACAAAATATATGTTGGCTCACCTCTTCACTAACAGTAGCAGAGATGATGGCAAAGGATTTCTTATCTTTTATCTGCCAGATAGAAAGTTATTTCTCTAATGTTGGAGGCTTTAGATCCGAACTGATGATAGTGCCTTCGTCGGTGTGAATGGTTTTTCCTTCACAGATGTCATCGCATAGATCATTGTAGATGAATGTAATCATGATCGTCCTCGACCATTTTGGATAAGTGTCTTTTTCGATGAGGGTAGCACCAACTATGGATGCATGAGAATGCATCTTGGGCTTGAGTGGGCTTGAACCTGCAACTTTTAGGAAGAATAAATGGAAAAAACTACGAGTTTGTGGATTTAGACTTCTGCTCCCTTATTTACAAAATGTTTCTTAATACAATTTAATTTTGCATCTCTATTATGCAGTACTCCCTAGAACACTATTACATATATTTTTGCAGCAATATGCAAGCTTTACCCTCTCAAATATTTATTGAGGATGAAATTACATTGATTCTTACCCTCTCAAATCTCATGGAGATAATGATTCTCACCCTCTTAAATATTGCATAGATAAAAAATACAATGATAAAATATTTCAAGCAGGAGCGCATCACGCTTGAAACAATAGTCTACAATATCATTAATTTATCTTTTTCCTCGGTCTTCACGATATGTTGTATCTCACAATGGTAGCATAAAAAATTGATTGCAAGCTTAATATAATATAAATGAAGCCCAAAATAGCCTGATTTATTTCACGTAAGAATTAGGGTTTCAAAACAATACATTAAGAGTTTTTACCTCCATGCAAGTCACAATAATTGTAATGATCTCATGATCTAGTATTCCAAGGTCGCCATGGATTCAGAAGTTTCAGTCAGCCCAAAATTATGGTTTACAACAATGTATGAACTATTTTATCCATGTAATCTCCATGAGAAGTTCGAGCGCATCACCTTCAAAGATAATTCTTAACTCGTAGTTCGAGGTCTCAATCCCAAGAATTCGTAGCAGAGGATCGCGACATTCCACGAAACAAATTCTCAAAAAACGTGAGCGCAACTTCTATCAACGTAGAAAATGAGAGTTACCAATATCAGATGGAGAAATCGTGGTCATCTCGCAACAATGAGGTTTCAACCCACATCTCTCGACAACACAGTAGCTCTTAGGATGAGCAAAAACGGTCAAACTCTAAAGAGATGTAGTTTACAAGGGCGTAAGAGGAAGTATTTGCATCTCCACTAGAGGTAGTGTTAATCCTATGCAGTCTGCAACCTTAAATATGTTAGTTTTTCAAAAATTTCAATTTGATCTAGATCTTAACTGAGAGAATAACATGTACAGCATATCTACAGCATATCAATCATGGACACAATAATACAATCACACAAGAGACACAGAGTTTCACCGGGGAAAACCAAGAAGGTGAAAATTCCCGCAACTTCCTCAGAGATAGATAGAGCAATGATACAACCAAATTACAACCAAAGTACAAAGGATAGTCTTCTCCTAGCAGCTGATCCTCCTCCTCACATGTGCGCCACTTTTCGAGTGATGGAAGAGTGAGTAAGTGAATGATCAAATAGAGATCTCCCGATCTCTATTTATACTTGTCTTGTCCTGCCCAATAAACCTGTGGGGCCGACTTGTCTATCTTAGCTTAATAACCCATGGTTAACTTAATCAGGGTCGACCCCACACATGGTGGTCTAATAACCCATCGGTAAGTTACGACACTTGCGACACTTGTCAATACAAATGACGACACTTCCTTATAGAGGAATAACACATCTCTATAGGAGTACAATATACATATATGAAATACATTCCGAAGTTACAAATACATCAACACTCCCTCTTAACAAGGAAGGTATTTCTCGACACAGGTCTTCTAGTACAAATCTTCTTCTCTGGATCATCATCAGCGAATCATCGTCATTGTCACTGCTGCTTCTATCTCAATCAATCTCCGATCTACTCGTCATAGGAAGTTCTACAGAGCCAGTCCTTTTTCATACTGGATGTAGGCCCACCACCTGCAGGTCTTCATCATCACTGGCCATACTATGGAATCCTCGTGCATCACAAAACCTCGCAAGAGCATCCCAGGATGTTACGGCAACACAGCTCCGACCTATAGGATCTCCCAAGGACAGATTACATGTGATCCCACCACAAAACCTCGCAAGAGCATCCCAGGATGTTAAGGGCACACAGCTCCGACCTATAGGATCTCCTAGGGAGCTATTATATGTGGTCATGGAAAAAACTCGCAAGAGCATCCCAGGCTGTTACAGGCACATAGCTTCGACCTATAGGATCTCTTAGGGCGCTATTATATGCCATAGGACAAAAACGTGAAAGAGCATCCCAGGATGTTACAGGCACACATCTCTGACCTATAGGATCTCCTAGGGAACTATTATATGTCCTCTCAGAGCAATGCCTCGAAAGAGCATCCCAGGCTGTTACGGGCACACAGATCCGACCTATAGGATCTCACAGGTCAACTTACATGCTCATCTGCACAACCTGTTCCACGCCCATAGAGTATCATCCTGATACTCACCATACATCATCCTGGTGTACACATGATCATCCTGATCATCATCACTGCATCGTCCTGATGCATGTCATCTGGAGCAACATCCTAAAGCTCATCATCTATGATCATCCTGATCATACAATGCATCCATCTGATGCATACACAGTATTTGCCTAATACATATCATCATACATGATATACTTGATCATACAATGTATCCACCTGATACACATGATCCACCTGATCATACCTGATACATATCAACATACATGATCTACCTGATCATACAATGTATCCTCCTGATACATCTACAGATACATACTCATGATCCAACTGATCATATCCAGCATCCAACATGATGCATACATACATACATATAAATGATCCAACTGATCATATCCAACATCCAACATGATGCATACATACATACATATAAATGATCCAACTGATCATATCCAACATCCAACATGATGCATACATACATATATAAATGATCCAACTGATCATATAGAGCAGAAACTGGAACATCGTCCTGATGCTCATCATCCAGAGCTTATATCCACAGCCATGGGAAGGATCCTCCTATCACCATGCTTGGAATGGCTCCAGCAAATGTGTCCATCACTTATTCCTTAAAGTGTTGTCAATCTAAAGAACACCAAGCCTCTCTCTGAAGTAATCGAACTTCACTCTGGCTAGTGGTTTCGTCAGCACATCTGCAACCTGCTCATCCATCGCAACATACAGGAGCTTCACTGCTCCTCTCTGCACCATATCCCTGATATAGTGATATTTGATCTCAATGTGCTTTGACCTGTCGTGGAACATCGGGTTCTCAAATAGATTCACACAACTCTGGTTGTCACAAAAAATACCAGTAGCATCCAACGGGAGATCAAATAAATCAGATAGTAGCTTTCGGAGCCATACTGCCTCACAACTAGCCGAACAAGCTGCAACATACTCTGCTTCGGCTATACTCAGTGCTACGCAGGACTGCTTCCTGCTAAACGAAGAGATCACACCTAATCCCATACTAAAGCAGCACCTAGATGTGCTCTTCCTATCTGCAGTACTGCCCGCCCAATCCGAATCAACATAACCTTCCAGGTTAAACTTTTGATTCACATCATACTTGAGCCCGTAATCAACTGTACCCTTCAGGCACCTCAGAATATGCTTTACAGCAACTAGGTGAACATCTTTGGGATCTGTCAGGAACTGGCTCAATGTGTTCACCGCAAAGAAAATATCTGGTCTCGTGTTCGTCAGGTACATCAAGGACCCAATCATCTGACGATACACTATGACATCAACCGGATCAGATGAAGCATCACACAGAAGCTTCAGGTTCAATGCCATAGGTGTGGCCATGGCCTTGCATTCCATCATCCCGAACCTCTTCAGGATCTCTACTGCATACTTTCCTTGTCCAAGGAAGATTCCATATGTACTCTACCACACCTCCATGCCTAGGAAATAGTGCATCATCCCCAAGTCCTTCATCTCGAACTCGGTAGCAAGCTTCCTCTTGGTATCAACAATCAACCCATCCTCACCTATTACAAACAGATCATCCAAATACAATAGTAGGGTAAAGCCCAAACTGGATAGAAAGCTGTCTATCCTACCATACCAAGTCCTAGGAGCTTGCTTCAAGCCATACAAGGCTTTCTTCAACCTGCACACATATGACTCCCTGTCATATGTCTCAAAACAGAGTGGCTGCTCCACATACACTTCCTCTTCGACTACACCATTCAAGAAAGTTGTCTTGACATCCATCTAGTGTAACTTCCATTTCATCACTACAGCTAGAGCAAGTACTAATCTGATGGAAGTGTACCTCGCTACAAGAGCAAAATTTTCTTCATAGTCTATTCCCTCTTTCTGGGAGAAGCCACGAGTTACAAACCTTGCTTTGTATTTCTCTATGCTGCCATCTGCAGCATGCTTGATCTTGTAGATCCACTTGTAAGTCACAACAGACTTCCCTTCAAGTCTTGGGACCACATCCCAAACATGATCGATTGGTACTTCTAGACCATGGCATCCTTTTACTGTATACCGTATCCTGGGAACTTCAGATTCTTCAATATCTTCAATAGATAGTTTGAACTTCATTGCTGGAACAAATGTTGTAGTACTTCTTTTGTAGGTGATGGTATATGATCTTTCCTACAAAGCAAGTTAAATTGCATTATTAGAAACATCTCATAGTTTTCAGAATAAATTCTTACACATAAAGAAATATGTCATACAGTCATGCAATTATCTTAGCCAATGCTTCAATACAACATTTATCCATATCCTGTAATTTTCTAGATGCCTTCCAATCTCTACCAGAACATTGTTAAGAGTGTGCACAACTCCCAACATGTCAGCAAAGAGGTTTCATTCTAGATAAGTAGCAATGGAATGTTGTATAGTGCCATAGGCCACTTACCCATCAGATGCATATTAGTAGTATAATGTTCATTAATGCAATTATTCTAATATGCATAATACACAACCTAAGTCTAGGAACATAAGTGTATACACCATTGAACAATATTAATCAAATATACAAGAATTGATAATTTAAATACTTATCTTTGTTTGTTGTTGTTGGGTTGACTCCCTCTCAGTCTTTGCTTCCTTTCTGCAGCTCCATTATGATGTGGATTGTGAGAAGTGGTCAAATCCCTCTGAATGTCTACATCCTTGCATAAACTACTGGAGTGTGCTCCCTCTTGATCTTTGCTTCCTGGATTACCTGTCCTTGAACTTATATCCATCTTCGATCACTATGCATGCTTACTAGTATCATCATTGTGTTACCCTCGAGATCTCATACATAATCATACATTTATTAGTATAATCTCAATACTATCAAAACACAATAATCTTAAACATGTATAGTCATGATCATTTCAAACACAGATAATAAACATTAGTATTCAAGGTTTCAGGGAATACTTCTCTTACTCATGCATATTCATATTTGACCATAGAACTCTTCTGGTTAGTCATATCATCAATCTAGGTAAGGGACATAATATGCATAAACCCTTGATTACTTAAATTTCTAACTTCATAAATAATCATTATCAATCATTCCATGTATACTTATATGAGAGATCCTAACACAAGGTAGGATTCTAACTTGATATAGGAAAAACATACCTGGATTAGCATGCTATCTAGTTATGTCTAACATACCCGCATAATGTCTTCTTGTTCTCTTCAATGACTTGTGCTAGTAACCTGCATATCTCATAGGTTAACCATTATAGAACCAAGTTATACATACCTCATAAGTAGATCTTCTATGTGGTCCATGATAGTGGATGAATCTTTGTCTTCATGTCACCATGGTCATATGTTCTTGAACTAGAACATGATTTGTCTTTCTTGATGTACCTTTCATGTTAGCGGACAACATCAACCTCATACAACACCACAATGCATTAGTATAATCATAAGTGTCAAAACCCTAATCAATGAATATCTGCATTCATAATTTTATTAAGGTGATACGACAAGTCTAAAGTTAATCAAGATTGTACTAACCTTAATGAAGACAAACATACCATAAACTTGATCATGAACAGATCTTGAAACATACTTGGATAAGTCATACCTGTCGAGATTGCTTGTAATCTTCTTATGTAAGGCCTTAGCCTCATCTCCCTCTGAAACAGGAACTTCTTCACTTCTGCAGGTGACCAATCCATTCTCTTCTAGGATTAACCCAATCCACTTGATTTGTAGAAACTAGATTTGGAGCTGCATTAGGGTTTGTCAGGGAAACCCTAAAAATTCAAACTTTGAATTTCAAACTTCTGAAAGGATAGAAAGATGCGCCTTGATGAGTTGATCAACCTGGTATACTCAGAATCTGAAAACTGCAAAGTTTCACCCCTCAAATTTGTTTTTCAATCTTCTCGATTCACTAGGGAGGACCCTGAATTAGGGATTGAGTTTCTTGAAACTTCACCCAACCAAATAGTTTGATCCAAATCTCTAAACTTTGATTTTTTCAAGGAGCTTCCAGCTATGGTCACAAATTTCAAAAATTCCCATTTTTGCAGAAGCCCTAATTTTCCACTTTTCCGATCAAAGTCTCGAACTAGGGTTTGATCAAGCCTGGCCTTGTGCCCAACCAAAAAATTTGATCTGGATCTCTAAATTTCAATTTTGATGAGGAGCATCCAGCCGTGGTCTCCTATACAAAAATTCCAACACTCTTCAAAACCCTAAATTCCCAAAGCCATCAATGAAGGTGCTCAAAATCCAATTATGTTTTGACAAAAATATGCACCTGATTGTTTCTGGTGTAACTCCAAAATTTCAGATCTACAGGGTCTGAAATTTGTTCTTGTGGTAGCCTGACCTATTATCTTTCCAACCCCATAGGTCTGACCTCAATTGGATTCTCTAAAAGATATTTATTCCAAGTGTCGCAACATGATCTGTTTATGGGATAAAATAGGAGAGCGAACTTGTACGACGTGCCACGTGTCACTGGTTCAGTTTCAACCTCTGAAAAACTTACCTGAGAAAGTACAGTCCGTACCCTACCTGTCACTTTTTACAAAATTTCATTTGGATCTTTCTATCCCAAGTTATGACCTTTTTTCCTAGGTCACCGATTTAAGACTCAAATCTGGAAGAGGCAGAAACCCTATATTGTACAGATCATAAATCACAAAGTATAACGAATTATAGGTTTTCCTTTGGACACAAGGTACATGGCGATCTCATCTTCAACTTATAAATGCAATAAGTGTCATAAATGCCATATCATGCCTTCTTTCAGGCTAGCTCTAATATCATGTTAGTTTTTCAGAAATTTGAATTTGATCTAGGATATTAACTGAGAGAATAACATGTACGACATATATACAGCATATCAATCATGGACACAATAATACAAGCACACAAGAGACACAGAGTTTCACCGGGGAAAACCAAGAAGGTGAAAAACCCCGCAACTTCCTTAGAGATAGATAGAGCAATGATACAACCAAAGTAAAAAAGATAGTCTTCTCTTAGAAGCTGATCCTCCTCCTCACATGTGCGCCACATTCCGAGTGATGGAAGAGTGAGTAAGTGAATGATCAAATAGAGATCTCGCGATCTCTATTTATACTTGTCCTGTCCTGCCCAATAAACCAGTGGGGCCAACGTGTCTATCTTAGCTTAATAACCCATGGTTAACTTAATCAGGGCCAACCCCACACATGGTGGTCTAATAACCCATCGGCAAGTTACGACACTTGCCACACTTGTCAATACAAATGATGACACTTCCTTATAGAGGAATAACACATCTCTATAGGAGTACAATATACATATATGAAATACATTCCGAAGTTACAAATACATCAACAAATTATAACTCCACATAGATATGTAAACTAAAGAGATGCAATGGTGGCTTAGTGATGCAGGAGCATGGGGGCCTAGGAGAAACAGTCGAAGTTGATCGACGGGAGAAGTAGACCAGGGGGATTGCCGACAACCACTGGTGCGAAGGAAGAATGGCTGTCGAAGTTAGATAAGTCATGCAGGGAGCTTTCGATGTATGGTCAATAGGAGTTAGGAGTTGAAATTCGACAAGTTACGAGGTCGACATCGACAGGGTTGTAGTGAAATAGGTCGGAGGTCGACAAGTTGTCGAATAGCGACACCAACGGATTGTAGCAAGGGCCAAGCGAGGAGGATGGGGCGGATTGGCAGACGTAGAGCCTAAGGAAAGCTGACAAGTGAAGTTGAGGGATGGCAGAGCGTAGTATGGTTGAGGCATGTGATGTGATCGACTACTGTAGCAGAGTCGAAGAAGTGAAAAATTCAAGGTGACGTACTTAACAGTTGTTCGTGGTTGTTGAGGGATTTAAAGGTAGTTAAGAAGGTGGTTGGAACCAGGCTAGGTGTCACCACAGGAATAGGTTTTGCAGCATGGCTAGGGGCACTGACAACTGCAGGTCTACAGGATCTCTCGGGTCATAGGTAGAGCGGCGGGCAGAGAAGGACGTCTCGGGGAACAGAGTGACCTCGAGAGCAGTAGCAGAGCAGAGTAGAAGATTGGTGCGAAAGCACAGAGGAAGGGATCATTCATCCATTGCTCATCGAGTTCTTTAATTTAGTACAGATCGTGAGAGGGAGGAGGATCGCACAAAGTTGAGAAACACACTGAGTGACAGAGTTTTATGTTTGTATATTGCAATAGGATAAGGCTGGCTTGTTCATTTGCTTTGTATTTACATTGTAACTGATCCAAGTAATAGAATCCAACTTCTGGCATTCAGTTCACATCTAGTCTTTGTGAGCACCCTGTGTGTTGTGTGTTATTGTTAAGAAAGAAGGTCTGACCGACCCACCTTGCGCCAGTTGGTATCAGGGCTCGGAGCAGAATCACGTTGAGTAGTTGAATTCAGAGAGCAAAAAGAGCCTGCAAGTGCGTGAATAGCTCCAGCTGTGGTTGGGTATAGTTATGCGCGAGTTGTGGAAGTCCGGTTGCGATTGGACAAAGTGAAGATTTCAACTATGGTTGAAAATGGCACAAAGAGGTGTAAATGTTCAAGGTGTAAAACAAAGAGCACGAGGCACTGTAGTCACAGTTGATCGTGAAATGTTCGACAAGTGCATACGAACAATGAGAAGTTTGACCAATGAGGTCACTGCGATCAAAGAGATCCAAAGGCGTGGATGTATTCCCGATGCACTTGACCACAATGATGAGGAAGTCGAAGAAGTGGAAGCCCGGGAAGAAGAAGTAGAAGAACCAAAAGATAAACTCATCAAGCTTCTGACAGAGATGAGAGGTTGGACAAAGATGGATGTATGTACCTACTAAGGAAGTATGGATCTAGAAGACTTGGTAGAATGGTTCAGAGAAATGGAGAAATACTTCAACATAGAGAAGATAGAGGATCATAAACGGGTTAAAACTGCATGTCTGAGGTTGAAGGGTCATGCCCACGTCATGCCTCATTGTGGTGGGACAATGTGCAGGCTGACAGAGTCAAGAAAGGCAAGGAGAAAATCAAGTCTTGGGACAGGATGGTTTCCAAGATGAAAGGGAAGTTCTTTCCTAACGACTATGTGATTTCCTTGTTTAGGAAGTTGCAAAACGTTCTACAGAAAGCGATGACCATGAAAGAATATACATAAGAGTTCTATAGACTTTCGATAAGATCTGGTCAAACCGATGAAGGAGAAGAAGCTATCATGAGGTATGTGAACGGCTTGAAGTATGCTATATAGGACGAGTTGAGCGTGTTGGGGTTTAGAGTGGTCGATGAAGCCTACCAGTTAGCTCTGAAGGTAGAATAAAAACTATCGAGGAAAACCACATCGACTAGAGGGAGAATGACTGATCGAGGTGCAAAGATTGTTCCGCGAAGGGACAAAGTAGCAGAACCAGGAGAGAATTCATCGAAGACAATCGATGCGCAGAAGGGATAGAGACCAGAAAAAAGACATAGGAAAACTGACGGGATGGTGGAGAGACCCGCGGTCGGGGTGCGTATGGTCGAACTAGTCCAACCGATAGAAAAGGAGATGAAAAACCAACTATTTTCTGTTATAATTTTCGCGGAGTCGGACACAAGGCATATGAATTTCCATAGAACCTACACGTGGCGGACGAGTTGAAACCCAGACGTCAACGGGACAAGCGAGTCTACGAGAGGATGAAATTGACATCCGATAGTGGTGAATATGGTAGAGGAAAAGGTCAAAACATGATGACCAAAAGAATGTTGGTTCAATCCAACCAGTGAGAAGAGAAGGAGTCAGCACAATGAAAGGCCATATTTTGGACCAGGTTGTTGATCACCGACAGGTATTTCAAGACCATTTTCGATGGTGGAAGTATAGAGAATTTAGTGTCTATGGAGGTCATCAAAAAGTTGGGGTTGAGATGTCGAGAACACCCACACCCATACAAGATATCCTAGTTACAGAAAGGACATCATGTCAAGGTAACCAGACAGTGCATGATCAAATTTAAGGTTGGGAAGCTGTTAGGAACCCATGTCTTTACTTTGTTAGTATGTTGTTATTGGATGCATATGCTTTGTAAGCCGTCCCGTAGTATTTGTTGATCAATAGTTGTGTTATTGTTGTTGGCGCATATGCTTTGTAAGTCGCCCGTAGTATTGTTGATCCATAGTTTGTAACGGGCCATGGTTTTGACCCATAGTATTGGCGCCTAGAATTAGTATATAAGTGTGTGTCGAGACCTATGAAGGCACCGTGAAGTTATTTGTATTGAGCTTGCTCAAAGGAGGTTTCCCCCTTGAAGTGGCCTGCGATCAATATAAAAGTGATTATGAGTTCTGTCATTTCTGCTATTTCGCGTATTCTTGTTAATTAATTGTTGCAGGTGCCTCACATCTGGTATCAGAGCACTTTCTTGGGCTCGCTGGGTGAAATTTCTGCCAAATTTTTTTTTGCATCTATTGCAGGTTCGGATTTGGGAATAATCCCTATCCGCTTAACTGTGGGAAGTACTTGGGCATAAGCCCTAAAAATCATTGTGAGGAATACCACAGGAACCCCGAAGTAGCTGGCCCATTAAGAGGACCTCCCAACGAAAAGGGCAACAACCCCTACCTGATTGACTAGTTCCCACCCATGAGGTAAACCAAGAGCTGTCGTTTGTGGCAAAGCGGTTATCAATTTTACCTGAGCCGTGGAGTGAGGGGTACTGCCCCAATACGCAAGCCGTCAGACAGCATTGGTGGCCGAGTGAAACCCCTGAACTGTTAGGAAGCCGCACACACCTGGGGTCCATATCTACCTTCAGCTGAACTATTGTCGATCGCTGCTGCGCCGTTTCAGATCCATTTTGCAAGCCGTTCCAGATTCATCCGTTTTCAATCCATTCGGCGCTGTTCCAGATCCCTTTCGAGCCGTAGCCGCTCCAGTCTATAATTTTTTTTTTTTAAAAAAAAGGTATAATATTTAGTTTTTTCTCCATATCTCCCTTATTTTCGCTCTGTTTCCCTTGAAATTTTCGGGGAACCCCTGTCATCCCATTCTGCATATTTCAGTCCTGAGGACCCTATCCCCAATTCCCCTTCCCAAAGCCCGAAATCCCACATTTGTCTATTTTTAGGGTTTGCCATAACTTCCTCAGATTTCACCCAATCACCTTCAAATTTTACCACAGAGTTCCTTTCTGAATTCTGCTTCTTTGTTCCCCTCTACCAAATTTTCCCATTCTTGCACCCCGCTTCAGAAATCCTCATTTTTGCTTCCCTGTCTATCCAACAGTGTCCAAAACCTGGTCAAAGCCCAATTACCCTTCTAATTTTTTCCCAAGTCCAGATTTTCCTTTACTAAAGTAGCTGTTGTTTTTGTTTTCCTACCCAGTCAACTAAAAAAATAAATAAATAAATAAAATAAATAAATAAATAAAAATAAAAAAATAAAAAATAAAAAAATAAAAAGTAAAAAGTAAAAAAAAAAAAATCCTGGTTATGGTTGTCACCCGTGCAGGAGCAAAAACCATGGAGGACGCACTTGCAGCCATCCAAGCCAAACTCCAGGATCTGGATGAAAATTTTCTCGGTCTCCATCTTGAACATTCAGCTATGAACAACAAACGGCAGTCCGAGTCTTCAACAGACAATGGGTTCTCTTCTTCCAGCAATTTCCGTGGTCCGAAGCTTGATTTTCCTCGCTTCAATGGTACCGATCCAACTGGATGGATCTATCGTGCAGAACAGTATTTCAGTCTGCATAATACTTTTGATGTCAACAAAGTTCCGTTGGCATCCTTTCATTTGGAACAGGAAGCTCTTCAATGGTACCGTTGGTACATCAAGGCTCATCCAGAGCCCAAATGGTCAGACTTTTGCCAGCTCCTTTTGCAACGATTTGGTCCTAGTGCTTTTGATGACTTCACAGGAGCCCTCACTAAACTTCGCCAAACTGGCACTATGAGAGAGTATCAAACTGAATTTGAGAATCTAGCCAACCACACCGAAGGATTGTTTGATGACTTTTACCAGAGTTGTTTTATCAGTGGTCTAAAGGATGCCATCCGCTCTGAGGTCAAAATGTTCTGTCCCAACACAATGATGGAAGCACTAGGGTTGGCTAAGTTGGCAGAAGACAAGATTGCATCCCAACAACGCTCCAAGCCCACTTTTGTTCCCTTCCGAAATATGGGTTCTCAGCGACCACCTGTACCGCAGGCTCCTCGACCGACTCCTATCAAGCGTTTATCTGAAACATAGATGCAAGCACGCAGAGAAAAGGGGCTTTGCTATAATTGTGATGAGAAATTCACTCGGGGACATAGATGTGTTCAGCAAAAGCTCTATCTCTTGGATGCAGAGTCTCCGCCTGCCTCTGAAATTGGTGACGAAGATCCAGAAACACTGGATGCTCTGGTCGACATTCAGGAACCGCCTATTGACCCTCCGTCTTAGGATGACCAGCCAGAGATATCTCTCCATGCTTTAGCGGGAATCACAACCCCCCAAACAATGCGGGTCAAGGGTTACTTCAAGAAGCTTCCTCTTACAATACTCATTGATTCTGGGAGCACTCATAATTTCATTGACCCTCGGATCGCCAAACAAGCTGATTGTTTTATCCATCCTGGCTCCAACTTTGAAGTCATGGTTGCCAATGGGGGCACCTTACCTTGCAAAGGGAAGTGTCGAAATGTGCGTATCTCTATGTGAGATTATACCTTGCACTCCGACATGTTTGCCTTGCCCTTAGGCAGATGTGATGTGGTTTTGGGTGCTCAATGGCTACGCACACTTGGACCTATCTTATGGGATTTTGCTGAACTTTGGATGCAGTTTTCCCTCAATGGACAAAAACACATATTGACAGGATTACAACCAGGTTCTGTCAGCATCATCAGTTCACATCGCATGGAAAAACTCCTCAAGAAGAATTCACATGGTGTCATCGCTCAGATCCATTCCATCCAGATGCAACCATCAGAAGTCTCCACTACTCCTTTGGATCTACAACAAATTCTGGATCGATATACAGGTGTCTTTGCTGAACCAGTGGGATTTCCACCTTCCAGGCCAAAATACCATCGTATTCAGCTCCTTCCTGGCAGCGTTCCTCCCAACATCAGGCCCTATCGCTACCCATTTCACCAAAAAACAGAGATTGAAATGCTCGTTCGGGACTTATTGAAGCAAGGTATTATTCGCCCAAGCACTAGTTCCTTTTCTTCTCCAGTTATTATTGTCCGCAAAAAAGATGGGTCATGGCGCCTCTACATTGACTTCCGAGCACTTAATCACCTCACCATCAAGGATAAGTTTCCAATTCCTGTTGTTGATGAGCTTCTTGATGAGCTTCATGGGGCTCACTTTTTCTCCAAGTTGGATCTTCGTTCTGGGTATCATCAAATTCGGGTTCATGAGGATGATATCCCTAAAACAGCTTTCCGCATACATGATGGCCATTATGAGTTTTTGGTCATGCCCTTTGGCCTCACTAATGGTCCTTCCATATTCCAGGCCTTAATGAATAAAATATTTCGACCCTACTTGCAGAAATTCATTCTGGTATTCTTTGATGATATCCTCATCTACAGTAAAACGTGGGATGAACATCTCCAGCATTTGGATCTTGTCATGCAACTTTTCTCTGACCATCATCTCCATGCCAAGCAGTCTAAATGTGTTTTTGGACAGAAGGAAGTTGAGTATCTCGGGCACATTATCTCAGCACAATGGGTTCGCGTGGATCCTGCCAAAATCGATGCCATGAACAATTGGCCGCAGCCTCAGACACTCAAGAGCCTTCGTGGTTTTTTGGGGTTGACTGGCTATTACCGCAAGTTTGTCAAGGATTATGGGAAGATTGCAGCTCCATTAACTTCTCTATTGAAAAAAGATGCCTTCACATGGACACCTGCTGCTCAGTGTGCATTTGAAAAACTAAAACAAGCTATGTGTACTACACCTGTGCTAGCTATGCCTGATTTTTCCAAGCCCTTCACTATTGAGAGTGATGCTTGCGGCAATGGACTTGGTGTTGTTCTCCTTCAAGATGAACACCCCATTGCGTTCACCAGCAAAGCCCTTTCAGGTAAGAACTTAGCTGCCTCTACCTATGAGAAGGAAATGATGGCTATTTTGCATGCAGTTCAGAAGTGGCGCCCATACCTATTAGGTAATCATTTCTGCATCAAGACTGATCACCAGAGTCTTAAATATTTCTTGGACCAGCGTGTCTCCTCCCCGGCACAATAGAAATGGGTTAGAAAACTCATGGGTTATGACTATGAGATCACTTACAAGAAGGGTAAAGACAATATTGTGGCAGATGCTCTTTCTCGCACATTTGATGCCCAAGGTTCTCTTTCAGCTATTTCTATGCCTGTTCCAAATTGGTTGCAATCTGTTCAACAGGGTTATGTCAATGACTCCTTCTTATCTCAAATCATCCAACGCTTGACCAACAACCCTTCTACTGTACCACATTACTCTTGGGATGGTGCTTCTCTGCGATACAAGGGTCGTTTGGTGCTTCCCCAGAACACAGATCTTCAACAGGTTGTCTTCTATGAACTCCATGCTTCTCCATCGACAGGGCACTCTGGGTTCCTCAAAACGTATGAACGAGCACGGCGTAACTTCTTTTGGTAGGGCATGAAAAGGACAATTCAACAGATGGTGGCTGAATGTGATACCTACCAGCGCAACAAGGGTGAAACAACACTCCTTCCAAGATTTCTTGAACCCTTGCCCATTCCTAGATGGATTTGGACAGATATTTCTATGGATTTCATTGAAGGGCTCCCTAAATCTGGCGGGAAGACAGTGATTCTCGTTGTGGTTGATCGCCTCTCCAAATATAGTCATTTTTGTGCTCTCAGCCATCCCTATACAGCCTCCTCCGTCGCTCAAATTTTTCTGGACCAGATCTTTCGTCTTCATGGCATCCCTTCTTCCATTGTCTCGGATCGTGATGCGACTTTCACCAGTCATTTTTGGACAGAACTATTTCGCCACACTGGCACCAAACTGAAGATGAGTTCAGGGTATCACCCACAAACAGATGGCCAGATTGAAATTGTCAATAAATGCTTGGAAACTTATCTTCGTTGCTTCACCTTAGAACAACAACATCAGTGGGCAAAATAGCTCCCTCTCGCTAAATGGTGGTACAATACCTCTTACCACACTGCCTCGAAAATGACCCCATATGAAGTAGTCTATGGTCAGGCACCTCCAGCTCTTCTTCCATACACCCCCACCAGTTCACCAGTTCAGGAAGTGGACACGGTCCTTCAAAACCGCAATCATATTCTTCGCATTTTGCGGGACAATCTTCACATGGCAAGAAATCGAATGAAGCAACAAGCTGATCAGCACCGTTCTGAGCGCACTTTTCAAGTCGGCGATATGGTTTTTCTTCATCTCCAGCCGTACAAACAATCATCCTTGAAACTCAAAGGGCGTCATAAGCTCGCTCCAAAGTTCTATGGGCCATATCGAATTCTTCAGAAGATTGGGTCCGTTGCTTATAAATTGGAACTTCCTCCTTCTTCCCGCATTCATCCAGTCTTTCATGTCTCTTGTCTGAAGAAAGTTCTTGGCACCAACATCAGTGGACAAACGATTTTACCCGAACTGGATAATGAAGGATCCATCCTTTTGGAGCCAGAGGCCATCCTCAATCGGTGCACGCGTCAGCTTCGCTCTCGCTCTATCACAGAGGTCTTAATTCAGTGGCACGGCATGCAACCAAAGGATGCTACATGGGAACCACTCCTTCAGATTCAACAACAATTTCCACATCTAAAGCTTTGAGGACAAAGATTTTTTTAAGGGGGAGGGGATGTTAGGAACCCATGTCTTTACTTTGTTAGTATGTTGTTATTGGACGCATATGATTTGTAAGTCGTCCCGTAGTATTTGTTGATCAATAGTTGTGTTATTGTTGTTGGCGCATATGCTTTGTAAGTCACCCGTAGTATTGTTGATCCATAGTTTGTAACGGACCATGGTTTTGAACCATAGTATTGGTGCCTAGAATTAGTAGATAAGTGTGTGTCGAGACCTATGAAGGCACCGTGAAGTTATTTGTATTGAGCTTGCTCAAAGGAAGTTTCCCCCTCGAAGTGGCCTGCGATCAATATAAAAGTGATTCTGAGTTCTGTCATTTCTGCTATTTCACGTATTCTTGTTAATTAATTGTTGCAGGTGCCTCACAGAAGCTTGAAGACTGTCTACTGTGTGACGTAATCCCAATGGACACATGTCATTTGTTGTTAGGAAGACCATGGAAATATGATCGGAAGATGATAAATGATGGTCAAGCCAACATAGTCACAGTGTGGAAAAATGGCACGCGAAGGATTCTAAAGTTGAAGCAGGAGGATCAAGACGACTGCAAGCAAGGTGAAAGCAACTATTGGGAGAAGTGAGTGTTGATGTGCTCAGCAAAGGAATTCCTTGCAGAGAAGGATAAACAGTCGGGATGTTTCACCATAATTCTGAAAGGACCATGTGTCAAAAGTTCGACAATGGAGATAATTTTGGTCGAAGTCGCAGAGATGCTCGACGAGTTCAGGAGCATAGTAGTCGACGAGAAGCCAATGTGATTTCCACCGACGAGAAGCATATCCCATCAGATCCACTTTATTCCAGGATCGAGTTTTCCAAACAAGGAACCACATAGAATGACTCTAGAAGACGGTCAGGTGCTCAATCGATAAGTCCAAGAGTTGTTGGACAAAGGATTGATCAGAGAGAGTCTGAGCCCGTGTGCGGTACCAGTAGTATTAGCACCAAAGAAGGGTGGATAATGGAGGATGTGTACAGATGACAGAGCTATCAACAACAACACAATAAAGTATAGATTTCCATTTCCAAGGATGGACGACTTATGTATTTCTTGCATGGAGCGAGATACTTCACCAAGATCGACCTAAAGAGTGGTTTTCACCAGATCAGGTTCAAAGAAGGTGATGAATGGAAGACAGCCTTCAAGACGAAGGAAGGATTGTTTTAGTGGTTATTCATGCCATTTCGATTGACTAATGCACCCAGTACGTTCATGCGGTTGATGAACGAAGTACTGAAACCATTCTTAGGAAATTTCGTCATAGTATACCTCGACGACATCTTGATATTCAGTCGAACGAAAGGTCAAACATTTGGATCACATTCGACAAGTGTTGTAGAAGCTGTAGGAAAAGAAGTTGATGGTGAACCTACAGAAATTCTTCTTCATGAAGGAAGAATTGGTGTACTTGGGATTCGTAATCTCGGGTAAAGGGTTATTGATGGACCCAAAGAAGGTAAAGGCTATATTGGACTGGCCAGAACCGACAAGCACGCAGGAGTGAGAAGTTTCCTTGGACTTGCTAGTTTCTACAGGAAGTTAATCAGAGGATTCAGTCAGATATGTCCACCATTGACAGAGTGCATGAAGAAAGGGGAGTTTAAGTGGACAGAAGTTGCACAAAGAACCTTCGACAAGTTGAAACAGAAGGTGACAGAGAGTCTAGTGTTAGCACTCCTAGATTTCAACAAATGTTTCCAAGTCGATTGCGACGCGAGTGGAATGGAAATTGGTGCAGTGTTGATCTAGGAGGGTCGACCAATTGCATTATTTAGTGAAAAGTCAGACGACGTGAAGCGGAACTATTCGGTCTACGACCAGGAGTTCTATGCTATTGTCCATGCATTGAAGAATTGGAGGCATTATTTTTTTCCCAAGGAATTTGTGTTGTACACAGATCACCAAGCACTGAAGTACTTTAATACTCAGTTGAAGTTGAACCAGTGACACATGAAGTGGGTTGAATTCTTGCAGGGATATACCTTCATGTTGCGAGATAATTCGGGCAAGTCGAACAAGGTTGCCGATGCGTTGAGTCGAAGAGTTTCATTGCTGAACATGAAGACAGTTCAGGCGACAAGAATAGAGTCGGTGAAGACAGAGTATGAGACCGATGAGGATTTTTCCAAAGCATGGAAGGCTAGTAGTCAACCATGGAGTGTTGACAGAAATCCATACTTGGATTATTTTATCCAAGAGGGATACCTATTCCAGGGACAACAGTTGTGTATTCTGAGAGGATCCGTAAGAGAAAACCTAATCTGAGAACTGCATAGTGGTGGATTAACAATTCATTTTGGCATTAACAAGACCAAGGCATTGGTCGAAGAAATGTATTATTGGCCAGGAATGACAAAATATGTAGGTAAGTGGGTATGAAAATGTCGAGTTTTTCAGTTGGAAAAGGGAAGAAGTTAGAATACGGGGCTGTATGCACCATTACCAGTGCCGAATACCCCATGGGAACACCTGAGCATGGATTTTGTGATAGGATTGTCGAAGACGCAGCAAGGTAATGACTCATGTAACATCCCAAAAATCGCAAAGAAATTTAAAATTTTTGAAATTGAAAAATCACTAAAATTGTTGATTGCAGAATAAAAGATATTTAACTATTTAACTAATGGAAGCTTAACACAATTACAATTGTTATTCCTAAACATAAAAATATAGCCGATTATAAATATAATTCGATATACAATATTTAATTTCTCATGTGTTACGGTTCTAGTGATAATACTGACAACTATGTTTTGCATGTTTCTGAAGGGGTTCCTACAGGGTGCCCTTGGGTTTACTTAGCTTAATATCTAAAGCATTGTACCTGTTTTCTTCGCAGATTCGCAGGTAAGGTTATAAGTCAAATTCCAGCTCTTCAAGTTATTTAATATTTGTTTATGCTATCCGTCATTGCAAATAAATAAAAAAATAGCGAGACTAAGTTCTATACAGGAAAGATGTTAAAGGTATGGATCTTCAGTTTTGTTCCTTCAATTTCAATAAATGTTATCCTAGTTGAAATACACCATCTGCAGATATCACTAATTTTCACTACCTGTTCTGATACCTACAAGGGTTAGATGAGTTCTTCGTTTCAAAGCACCAATATTAAAGTAAAACAATGTTAACAAGACATGTCTATTAATTATTGATATTGCTAAAGCGAAAAATGGTGAAATTACGTAAAGCTAGGTTGTTCCCTTGATATCCTATTGTCTAGGCAAATATGAAATTATATCTTCTTCATTTAATATCTCTATTAGTTATTATACTCATGTGTTGATATAATGTGGTTTAGGTATGTCAAAGTATTGCAATGCCTATTGTATTGGGTTCTAATGCTAATGTTATTACCATAACAAATATTATAACAAATATCATAACAATATTGTAACAAATATTATAGCGAATATTATAATTTGCAAATGCACTTACCAATGGTTATTCAAACAATATTTTAAATAATGAAAATACAAAACTTTATTCGTAATGTCACCACTATGTAACAGTGATCTACGTAATATAGAAACTAGCCATGTGAGATGTGAAATGTGATCTACATAGTATGGAAACTAACTATGTGCTATATGTGAAATGCAAATGATAAAGATTTGATTGTAATGTAATGCATTACCATAAACGATACTATGTAATAGTCTTGATGACATGAAAAATGTTAATGCAGTGTGATTCGCGCCCAGGATGAGTTAATGGAGGTGACAAGTCTTTAATATCTCTGCAGTCCTTCAAGATTTGGTATAACATAACTGTCCTAGGATTTTAATGCTTCCATCGACTCTTTTAATGGAAACTCTTATTGGATCTCCATGTGGAGGATTCCACGTGAACACTTGTAAGGGGAGGCTGAGCTGTAATGTAGACAGTTGAGGAGCTACCTCTGCGTTGGCTCCGACGTTAATGAAGTTATTAATGAACCTGGTAAACACTTGTGTTTTGATTTTCGTGACCCCGGTTGGCTTGATATGCTCCATCGATTTGGTTTGTCCTAGGGTTTGGGTTTTTTTACCTAACCATTCATGCGATACATAAACTTTGTATTACTCCTCGGCATTCAATTGATGAGTCTGGGCTTGGAGAGAGGTCGACAGGCCGCTTAGTTGTAGGGTTTGACCTCTGGTTGTTTTGCAACTTCATGCTCAGATTTGAAGGTGGAAATTCTCATTGTGAAAGTTTCAAGGTTTGAAATGAAGTTTAAGTGGTGAAACCCTGTGGCTTTCGTCATGTAAAATGATAGGGATTTTTCCAGGGTGTTAGATTGAGAGTCTTTGATTGAGAGATCGTAGAGCTTGCATGCTTCCTCTGTTGCGACTGTTAGATGGTTTTGAAACTAAAAGCGATTCGGCGTTCCAGCTTCCTGCTCTTACAAACAAAGGTAATTTTTTCCTTCATGAATAATGTTTGCAATAATTACTGTTTGACCTCGTGTAACGTCTTTTTTTGGAAATGTGTTTAACCTCGTTGTGGTTTATGTGGCAGGCACTTCCTTCGTCGTGGAGGTCATAGTGTTGAAACTTAATGGAGGTTGATGGCTCGCTTCTTTCGGTAAGGCCCCGTGACATAACCCTTCGTAGGTTCTCCTGTTAGAATGGCCATCGTTGATGTTTTTAAACCATACTTGTGGTTTTTGGAAAATGGATCCAATACGGTGTTGTGTTGTGCTAAGTGTCTGTAGAATGGATGCGTTTCGGCTTACTTGGTTAATATAACAAGGTTTAGATAATGTGTCAAAAGTGGACAATGTAACCTCTGTCGACGAGAGATCTTTCCTCAGTCGAGTTTTCAAGAAGCAAGACTTTGATAAAATCAGATTTCTAAATTTTCTCATTTTGTTCTTTTGGGGTTTCGACCTTGGAATGTAATCTGTAACTTAAATGTTAAAGTGTAGAAGTAAAACTTGTGTTTAGCAAGGATCTGCGTTTATGTTTGATGCAAAAGGGTTACAGTTGTGAGTTAAGATTTGATACTTCATTTGCTTTCGTTTTCTTCGTAGAGCTATGAACTATAAGTTTTTAAAAAGAAAAAAAAATGACGTAAAGAACTGTGAAATGTGTGAATAAGCAAATGCCTTTGCCTTGATAGTTATTTGATGAAATGTTTGAGTTTTTAAATCGTCGTTTCAAATCTAAGAAAAGGGAAAATGTCTGTATCTAAAATTCTTTGAATATCGTGAAAAGATTTCGACGAAAGGGTATTACCCTTGGTCACTTGACCAGAAAATGAATGTGATTCTAGATTTGATACTATTTTAAAGAAATAAAATGCTAGCTCTATCAAACAAAAGTTTGTGAAAAGAAATGTTTAAGTTTTAGGGTTTTTTTTTGTCGAGTCTTTGAAGCTTTTGAAGAATTAAAATAGGTTCTGTTCTGACTGTTAATAAATAAATAATGTACAGGGATAGAATAGAACTAAAGTAAGATTGAGAAGAAAATATGAAAACATAAACCCTAGTTTAAACTTTAACTTGACAGAATAGTAATCTACAGTATTGTTATGTTTTTTTTTTGAAAAACTATGTAACCAAAAATTGATTAAATCAATGAATATAAATTACTGTTGTTTTCAAGTACTTAGACTTACTATTGATAAGAAACAACAGTACTATATACTTTAGAAAGTAAATGTTTTGCGACTATTATATTTAAAACATCCTGCTGTAAAGAATACAGTGAGCCTGAAAACTTTCAACTAATGAAAATGAGGAGAGAAAAACATGGGATTATGATGATTAATACTAAATATTAATTGTAGGAAAACTAACGAAATATAACAGAGTTGATCTTCTCATTCACCTGGAAATCTGCCTATCAAATCTATCTACAATAATTTATTCTCTGTACTAGAGTATGATGTCGATCCATTAGCATGGGAAAAAGTGCAGAGAACATTTTATTCAATTCATCAAAAGAATCAGTACTATTCAGAAATCCTATTTAACTTAGAAACAAAAATAAATGTGTTTGTTCAGTGATATCTTTGGAAACAGTAAATTAATTATAGCAGATAGAAATTTTAACTGCATAAAATTAGAAAAGATAAGTAGAACCTGTAAATGAAAATAGGGCCGACAAACACCCAAGGAGGCCTGTTCCTCCCAACCTATTCCAGAAGAAGCATCAACTTCTGCTTCCTTTGGACCCCCTAGCTTGCTTACTGAGCCACTAAGTAGATGGAAACGGTGTAGAAGCAAGGCACTCAAATATGCCTTTAGCACTCATCATCAAACTCCTATACTCAAAACATGCCTTCAACACTCAGCATCAAACTCCTAAAATCAATAGAGTTTGGTAGACTCACAACATGATAAAAAACTTAGCATATCCCCTCATCAAATCTCTTGGGTGCAAACACAGCAAAACCCCAAGGTAAATTTCCTCGTCAGGAAAAGTGATGAACCTCAGTTCACAATTTGATGGCTATTATATAGACTGCCTAGGTATTTAGTGGTCAGTTTTTGAATAAATGAGGCTCAAGCTCCAGTCCCACTTTCCAGGGCACTATGACCACATTTCAAGGGAGTTTTCCCATACCAATAGCTAGTTAGTTGCATCATGATGCTGCCACTTGTCCATTGCCTCCTACCCCGGATTCCATTCCACCTAGTGGGTCAATAACCACTCTTTCAACAGTCCCTTTAGGTGTTTGTCTCCTATTTTATTTATTAAATAATAAAATATTGTGCAAATTACAGTCATCCTTGGACACTTGTCCAATATAAAACTTTACCATAAAAGTTAACATAATTTTTTCAACATAAAATGTTTTTTTTTCAGCAAAGAGGGTATGTTACAAACACCCCCACTTAAGCTCAATATCGTCCTCAATGTTGCTTATTCATCATCAAGTTCCTCATCAAACAGAATTGGATATGCTTCTCGCATTTTACTTTCTAGTTCCCAAGTAGCCTCATCAAGGCTAAGGTGATTCCATTGCACCTTTAACTGCCCTATGTTGCGGTTCCGAAGTGTAATTTCCCTCCTGTCGAGGATACAGTCCGGTTCCACCTAAAAATCTCCTTTGGGTTCCACCTGTATATCATTTTAATTCAGCACATGAGTAGCATCGTGCACATCTTTCTTTAAAACTGATATGTGGAAAACGTTATGAATTTTTAAATTTGATGGCAATGCTAACTGATAAGCAATCGGTCCAATCCTTGATAGGAATTCGAATGGACCACAGTACCTTGGTGCTAGGTTAGCACAACTCCCAAGTTTTAAGGAACTTTGCTTGGGTTTTACCTTTACAAAAGCATGGTCTCCAACCTAAAATTCTCTTTCAGTGTGTTTCATATCTGCATAACTTTATTTCCTATCTTGTGCAACTTTTAAGTTGCTTTGTACCTGTTTCACGGTTAGCTCCATTTCTTTCAACAAATCTGGTCCTAACATTAATCTGTCTATAGGATTATCCCAAGAAATAGGAGTGTTGCATTTCCTTCCATATAAAATTTCAAATGGACTTAACTTAGCAGATGCTTGATAATGATTATTGTATGCAAATTCAACTAAGTGTAAATAATCATCCCATTTAGAGGGCTAATCTTTCACATACAATCTTAACATATCTTCTAAAATTTGATTCACCCTTTCAGTCTGTCCATCAGTTTGTGGGTGAAAAGCAGTACTGAAATTTAACTTAGTGTTTAAACCTTTAAACAATGCTGTCCAAAAATTTCCAGTAAACTTAGAGTCTCGATCAGAAATGATTACCTTCAGAATTCCATGTAAGCGGAAGATTTGCTTTATAAAAATATCTGCAATGTTAGAAGCCTTGAAAGTAGTTTTAACAGGAATAAAATGAGCAGCCTTACTAAGTTTATCAACAACAACCATGATTGAGTCATTCTGCTTCTGATTTCTAGGCAAACCAGTGATAAAATCAATACTTATAATCTCCCATTTCCATTCTGGAATTGGCAATGGCTGCAATAATCCAGCTGGATGTTGATGTTCAACCTTAATTGTCTGACAATCAAAACATCTAGTTATGTACTCAACCACTTCATTTTTCATGTTGGGCCAAAAATAATCCTTTCTCAACATAGTTATCATTTTCTGATAACTTGGATGTCCTGAATAAGGACTTTTATGAACTTCATCAAAAATCAGCAGCTTAACTTTCGATTCATTTGGTACATAGATTCTGTTTTTATAAGTCATTAAGCCTTTTTTGTTAATACTAAAATCTGTAATTAAATTTTCATATACATTTTCAGCCACTTTAGCATGCAAATCTTGATAATTCTTATCTTTATTAATTCCTTCTCTAATCTGATTTTCTAGATTAGTCTTAAAAGTATTGATTGCTGCCAAAAAACGCAATATGGCATTTCTGCTCAAAGCATCAGCAACTTTATTTTCTTTACCAGTAATGTGATGAATCTCAAAATCATACTCACTAAGGAAAGCTAACCACCTAGCTTGACTTGTGTTAAGATTTGTTTGATCCAATAAATACTTTAAGCCTTTATTATCAGTCATTAGAATGAATTTTCTCCCAATCAGGTGATGGCGCCACATTTTAAGTGCGTGTATTACGGCTGCCAACTCAAGATCATAAGTTGCATAATTCTTTTCATGTATTTTTAATTGCCTGGACTCATAAGCAATCGCATGACCTTCTTGAGTTAAGACCCCTCCAAGTCCTTCGTTGCATGCATCGGTGCACACCACGAAATCCTTATTTGGATCAACAATTTTTCAAATTGGTGCACTGGTTAATAATTTTTTTTAACTTATTAAAGATTTCTTGACACTTTTGATCCCATACGAATTTCTTTCCCTTCTTCTGCAAAGAAGTGATGGGATTTGCAATTCGTGAGAACCCTTCAATAAACTTTCTGTAGTAACCTGTTATGCCCATAAATGACCGTACATCAGTTACGTCCTTAGGGACAGGCCACTCATTAATTGCTTTTATCTTGTCTGGATCAACAGAAATACCATCTTTAGAAATTATATGACCCAAATACTGAATTTTATCTTTATAAAAATCACATTTACTAAACTTAGCGTAAAGTTGATGCTCTCTTAAAACTTGCAGAATTATTCTTAAATGTTCGTCATGCTCTTCTTTAGTTTTTGAGTAAATTAAAATGTCATCAATGAACACAACTACAAACTTATCCAAGCACTTATGCAGAACATTGTTCATCAAGCACATGAAAAATGTCGGTGCGTTAGTCAGCCCAAAAGGCATAACTACAAACTCGTAGTGTCCATATTGAGTTATGCATGTCGTTTTGAATATGTCCTCGTCTTTTATTCTAACTTGATGATATCCAGACCTTAAATCAATTTTAGTAAATATCTCTGCGCCGCATACTTGATCAAACAGATCATCTATGCGGGGCAAGGGATATCGATTATTTATAGTCATTTTGTTAAGTTGACGATAATCTATGCACATTCGCATAGTACCGTCCTTCTTCTTAACAAAGATAACTGGTGCTCCCTAAGGAGACACACTTGGCCTTATGTAGTTTTTATCTATTAATTCCTTCAGCTGAGATTTTAATTCGTTTAACTCTAGAATATTCATTATGTAAGGAACCTTTGAGTTCGGTACCACTCCTGGTACTAACTCAATGGTGAAATCAAACTCCCTTTTTAGAGGTAAACCTGGAATTTCTTCCAGGAATACATCGGAAAAGTCCTTAAGAATAGGTATATCCTCCAGTTTTGCTTTATCTTCTTTAGATGAACATTCTTCATTAATAACATTTACAACAAATAATTTACAACCCTTTCTTGCAGCTCTTTTTACTTGTAAAGCATAAATTTGTCTTACAGAAGTCTTCCTAGAGATACCTTTCACAGTTTTAGTATTGATCCAGGAGGATCTAGGAAGGCCAAATTTTCAAAGTCCTCCAACCTCAGAAAAACCAGCGCTAAATCGAAGGGCTCGTCAAGACGATTCCAACGGCATTCGTTTCACCTCAAACGGACTCAGTATGAGAAAGTTATCGCGTTCTGTTCTATGAGGTCAACAGGCAAAATTGGCAAAAAAAGGTGCCACGTGGTACCACTGATAGGGTGACACGTGGCATCCGTACTGCACAAACATGATGAATTGGAACCACTGACAGGGTGACACATGGCATCCGTACGGTACAGACAACATGACATGGCAGGTGTACAGACCAAGCAAAAGACGACACGTGGCACATACGGAATCTGAATTGGCAAACAACGTGGCAGTACGGCTCGTCCAGCCAGTAGTATGACATGTCCAGTCAGCAGCAAAGTGGCAGTACGGCGGTAAAGGTGAACCAATCAGTGGACACCATGTGGCAGAATGAGATTGGGCAAAAGAACTTTGAAAATGTTTGTGGCCTCCACGGGGTTCGACCCTATGACCTCTCCTGCATAAGCGCTCCGCCTTATCGTTAGCCCACAAGGTGTTCCTTGTATAAGGCATGGAATTAAATTTATTTAAAGTGTGATTTGGCATTCCGAGCCCCAAAGGGTCCAGGGCTTATCCCCGACTGTGGTTCTTCCTCCCGCGTGACCGAGAGCTCCGACCAGCACTTGAAGCCCAGAGCATTTAGCACGTGCGCTTTAATGACTTTGGGAATGGTTACAAAAGTGGGTTTTGTTACAACGGACAAGTGGGTTATAAACAAACTTTATTATGAATTGTTTGGGTTTAAACTAAATGAAAAGTGCTATGTTTATATCTATGGTCGGTATAGTTCCACAACTTACTAACTATATGATTTAAACACATTAACAAGAAACCAAAACAAACTTGGAGGTTTTCAACCATATGCCCAATTAGGCAAATTTGTTGTAACTAAGAATTCATTAGAAACATGTGAAGGGGGTCTTCTCAAGCTATATAAACCCTCTTATTCTCCATTTGCCACTCATGCTTTGGAGTAGAGACTTTGTAGCTAAAGGAGAGAAGGGAGATTGCGTAGCTCTACAGGAGGAAGGTACGAGTGTTTATACTCGTTTTACACCGTCTTCAGGCTTCGGAGTTGCTGGAAGCAGTCTTGTTTTGTTTTGGGCAGTGGTTCTCTTCCTGACCATTGTCGCTAAGGTATCATTGTATCATTGCCATGTATTTTTCCTTATGCTGAGATTATAGATCGGCCCTCCTATTGAGAAGCAGGCCCGGATACGTAGTCCATCCTGGACGAACTCCGTTATCAACTTGTTGTCTTTATGTGCATATTGTCTATGTTGTTTGGTTCTCTTCTTATGGATTTGTGAGCTTCATTCATGATCTTTATGCAATTCATGTTAATGTTGTAGAGTAGCAAAGATCTTATTTTCGGATCATGTGGTATCAGAGCAGGTTTATTTGACGTTGGATTGTGAGTGTGGATGCTCATGAGGGCTAAACTGCAAGCTGGTGAGGGTACATTAGAGCCTTACAATTCCGAGTTCGGACGTGCACACCGAAGGAGGAATATGGATGCTAATGATGCCCGCATCGAGATGGAGGAAAACTTTCACAAGGTATTCTACATGATGGCCGACAAGGCAGATAAGTTGTTTGCAGACTATGAAGAACGCATGGCAAAAGAAAGAAAAGGCAGTGAAGTGAAGAAGGAAGACAAAGAAGTGAAGGATGAAGGCAACGCTTCAGTTAACCAAGGACGAGGTGGCGAAGAGCCTCCTGAGCCTCCCTCTTCACCTTCAGCTTCAAGTACAAGTTCAAGTGCTTCTTCCTCGTCTCATTCTCAGCATTCCAAGGTTCCTCACAAAGAGCCTCAAAAGAAGCCCTTATTGAAGCTCGATGTGAAGTTTGATTTGCCCATGTTCGATGGGGAAGTGAATGCAGAGAATTTGAACAATTGGATAAGGAAAATTGAGGTCTATTGCCGAGTCCATCAAATCAAAGAAGAAAATGTGAAGATTCAGTTGGCTTCACTTCGGCTGACAGGCACCACACTCTTATGGTGGGAAAGCAAGCTTCAGCAAGGTAGCAAACAAATGGGTAATCTTCTATCATCGTGGTCTGCTTTCATTTCTGCTTTACATAAGCAATTTTATCCGTTGGGTTATGTTCAAAAGGCTATGATGGATTGGCAAAGTTTTAGACAAGGCAAGGGTCAGAGTGTTCAGAGTTCTATTGAAGAATTTAGAAAGAAAGCTTTAGAATTGAATATTGCTTTAGATTCTCCTGACACTCTTTTGAAGTACATTGGTGCTCTTCATCATTATCTACGCCATACTTTACTATTGTTGAATCCTACTAGTGTGGATGAAGCAAGTGTTCAAGCTACTCATCTTGAGAGCAGGGGGAATCATTTGCAAGAAGACCATCAGAAGAAGCCTTTCAAGCCCAACAACAACCACAAGTCCAAAATGAAAGACAAGAGCAAGAAGACAGGTATTGCCAAGAAGGAAGGAGGAAAGCTCCATTGCAAACATTGCGACACTGATGGGCATGATGAAGAAAGTTGTTGGAAGTTGCATCCTAAACAGAGGCCAAAGCATTATGGAGGCAAAAAGAAGAAAAAGACCATTGCAACAACGCAACGAGATTTGGGTTCCGACTCAGGTGACAAAACCTTGATTACAGCCATGGGAATGCAAGGTAACAAAACTCCTCATACTGGTTCAAGTTCTACTCATGTTTCTAAAGAAAATGATAAAAGAAGAAGTGAGTTGTTTCACATCAGAGTTGTGTCTAAGCATACAAATATTGAAACATTATTTGATCCGGGTTCTCAAGTAAATTTGATCTCAGAATCAGTTGTTAAGAAGTTGGGCATACAAACTAAACCTCACCCCAAGCCTTATCCTCTTGGATGGGTATGTGATAATGCTAAGCTACAGGTGACTAAGCAATGCAGGTTAAGGTTTTCTATTGCTTCAAAGTTGATCGATGAGGTCGACTTAGATGTTGTTCCTCTTGACATCTGCGGTATCGTATTGGGAAGCCCATACTTGTATGATCGAAAAGCAGTATTCTTCCGTCATGAGAACAAGTACCATCTCACCAAAAATGGGGTGGAGTACATTGTGAGAGATCACAGTATGAAGGCTAACACCACTCTTGTTAGTGCAAGACAGATGAAGAGACTCATCAACACTAATAAGAGATACATGCTCATGGTTGTGAGAGCAAAAGATGCTGAAGCATCTGATGCTTTCAAAGGTTGTGATCCTTGTCATAAAAAGGATATGATTGATATTGTGGCTAACTATGATGAAATATTTCAGGAATCTACAGGTTTGCCTCCCAAAAGGGAGATTCAACATGAGATTCATCTCCAGCAGGATGCCCCTCTTCCTAATGTGGGCATGTACAGGTTTTCCGCAGTCAAGATGGCAGAGATTAAGAAGCAGGTTCAAGACTTGTTGGACCAAGGAGTGATCAGACCCAGCTCCTCTCCATGTGGTTCGCCGATTGTGTTGGTGATGAAGAAAGATGGCACATGGAGAATGTGCATTGATTATCGGGCTCTCAACAAGATCACGATCAAGAATCGATACCCGCTTCCTCGCATAGATGACTTGGTCGACCAGTTGAAAGATGTTGTGTTCTTTACCAAGTTGGATTTGCGCAGTGGCTACCACCAAATCAGAATTGCAGAAAATGATGTGTGGAAGATGGCCTTCAAGACCAAGCAAGGTCTATTTGAGTGGTTGGTGATGCCCTTTGGGCTTTGCAATGCACCTGCAACCTTCATGCGGGTAATGAATGATGTTTTCCGGCCATTCTTAGATGATTTTGTCATTGTATACTTAGATGATATCTTGGTCTTTAGCAAAACTTGGGAAGCACATGTGGGGCATGTAAAGCAAGTGTTAGATACTTTGAAAAAGGAGAAATTGTATGTAAAATTGTCAAAGTGTGAATTTGGCAAAACTTCATTAGTTTACTTGGGTCATATTGTAGGAGGTGGAAATTTAAAAATTGATCCTTCAAAAGTTGACGTAATTGTCAATTGGCCTAAGCCTACTAAGACTACTGAAGTGAGAAGCTTTTTAGGAGCTGTTCAATATTGGAGGAGGTTCATTCAGAACTTCTCATATATAGCTTCTCCTTTGTATGCCTTAACAAGTGTGAAGAAATCCTTCCAGTGGGGAAGTAGGCAGCAGAAAGCCTTCGACACATTGAAGGGAAGTATCAGCACCGCCCCAGTCCTAGCCTTTCCCGATTTGCAGCATCCATTTGAGATAGAGACAGATGCCAGTGGATATGCCATGGGGGAAGTATTGATGCAGCACCGCAAGCCTATTTGCTACCATTCAGAGACTTTTACTCAAGCAGTGATCAACTACCCCACCTATGACAAAGAGTTGTATGCTTTGGTTCAGAGTGTCAAGAAGTGGAAACACTACTTGATGGGTAAGGAGACGATCATCCATACCGATCATCAGCCCTTGCAGTATCTCCAGTCCCAGACTAAGCTCCAACAAGCTCGTCATTTCAGGTGGATGGGATTTCTTCAACAATTCCATCTAGTGATCAAGTACAAGAAGGGTACTAGTAACAAAGTGGCAGATATGCTTTCTAGACCTCCTATTGTTGCGTCTATTGTTTTGAAAAATGCTTCTTTATCCCATGAAAGTTATATTGAGTAGTATGCTACTGATGATGATTTCAAGGATATTTATGAGAAGATAACCAATGGCACATAGGTGGAAGACTACTATTTGCAGGGAAAGTTGCTCTATCATTTGGGCAAGCTATGTGTTCCTATCAATGAAAGAGTCCATGTAATACGAGAAGCTCATACTTCTCTTGTATCAGGGCATTTTGGGGTAGGTAAGACTTTGGCTCATTTGCAAAGACTCGTGTATTGGCCTCGCATGAAAGACATTGTAACAAAATATGTAAGGGGTGTGCAATGTGCTCTACTTGTAAGCCCACTAATAGAAAATTGGGGCTGTACTCACCACTTCCTGTTCCTTCCCATCCTTGGGAAAGCATTTCCATGGATTTTGTGGGGGGTTTGCCTATGTCTAGGAGGGGTCATGACTACTTGTATGTGGTCGTGGATAGGTTTAGCAAGATGTGTATTCTTATGCCATGTAAAAAGTAGGTCACTGCAGAGCAGGCTGCTTCTCTCTTCTTTCAGCATGTATGGGTTCACTTTGGACTTCCTACGTCCATTATCTCGGATCGGGACTCCCGATTCCTTGGACATTTTTGGACAAAGTTATGGTGTATGATGGACACCAAGCTGAAGAGGAGCACCGCTTTCCATCCACAGACCGACGGACAGACAGAGGTAGTCAACAGGACAGTTGTCCATTTGCTTCGAGGCTATTGCAACAAGCATCCTAAGATATGGGATGAACAGATCCAGTATGTGCAGCATGCCTACAACAGGGCTATGCATTCTTCCACTCAGAGCTCGCCATTTGAGACATGCTTTGGGTACTTTCCAAAGACTCCATTGGACTTGACTTATGGGAGAGAGGTTGGTTCAAGCACTTCCAAGGATGAAGACAAAGCCCGCAGGTTCATTTAGAGAGTTCAACAGGTACATCAAGCAGTGCAAGAGCAGTTGGAGAAGAGTCAAGCCCAGTACAAGGCTCGCCATGACAAGCATAGAGTTGATCATCAGTTTCAAGTGGGAGATCAAGTGTGGCTTCACATCAGCAAGAAGAGGATGAACGGAGAAGGAAAGAAGCTCAAGCCCATCAGATATGGTCCCTTCACCATCTTGGAGAAGATTGGGACGAATGCCTTTCACTTAGAGCTACCACCATACATACAGATCTACTCATTGGTGAATGTGGAGAACTTGAAACTCTATGAGCCTCCCATGATCATGGATGAAAGGGAGAATGTCTCATTGCCATCGGTTGATGAATTTGCTCCTGAGTACATGGATGAGCTATAGGAAGATGTCATCCTGGACAGAAGGACAAGGACTTCTTGCAAAGGAGATGTTGATTATCTTCGAGTGGGCATCAGAGGCACTCATCCAAGCAAAGCCAAGTGGATTGAGAAGGAGAAAGTGAGGGAGCAATTCCCTCACCTATCTGTTGATTAGTAAAGGCTTTTGGAGGCCAAAAGCTTCTCAGTGGGGAGGAATGATCCAGGAGGATCCAAGAAGGCCAAATTTTCAAAGTCCTCCAATCTCGGCAAAACTAGCGCCAAATCGAAGGGCTCATCGATACGATTCCAACGGCGTTCGTTTCACCTCAAACGGACTCCGTATGACAAAATTTATCGCGTTCTGTTCTATGAGGTCAACAGGAAAAATTGGCAAAAAGAGGTGCCACGTGGCACCACTGACAGGGTGACACGTGGCATCCGTACTGCACAAACATGATGATGTGGCACCACTGATAGGGTGACACATGGCATCCGTACAGTATGGACAAGATGACATGGCAGGTGTACGAACCAACCAAAAGACGACACGTGGCACGTACGGAATCTGACTTGGAAAACAACGTGGCAGTACGGCTCGTCTAGCCAGTAGTATGACACGTCCAGTCAGCAACCAAGTGGCAGTACAACGGTAAAGGTGAACCAATCACTAGACGCCACGTGGCAAAACGAGATTGGGCAATAGAACTTTCAAAATGTTTGTGGCCTCCACGGGGTTCGACCCTGTGACCTCTCCTGCATAAGCGCTCCGCCTTACCGTTAGCCCATAAGGTGTTCCTTGTATAAGGCATGGAATTAAATTTATTTAAAGTGTGCTTTGGCATTCCGAGCCCCAAAGGGGCCGGGGCTTAGCGCCGACCATGGTTCTTCCTCCCGCATGACCGAGAGCTCTGACCAGCACTTGAAGCCCAGAGCATTTAGCACGTGCTCTTTAATGACTTTGGGAATGGTTACAAAAGTGGGTTTTGTTACAACGGACAAGTGGGTTATAAACAAACTTTATTATGAATTGTTTGGGTTTAAACTAAATGAAAAGTGCTATGTTTATATCTATGGTTGGTATAGTCCCACAACTTACTAACTATATGATTTAAACACATTAACAAGAAACCAAAACAAACTTGGAGGTTTTCAACCATATGCCCAATTAGGCAAATTTGTTGTAACTAAGAATTCATGAGAAACATGTGAAGGGGGTCTTCTCAAGCTATATAAACCCTCTTATTCTCCATTTGCCACTCATGCTTTGGAGTAGAGACTTTGTAGCTAAAGGAGATAAGGGAGAATGAATAGCTCTGCAGGAGGAAGGTACGAGTGTTTATACTCGTTTTACACCGTCTTCAGGCTTCGGAGTTGCTGGAAGCAGTCTTGTTGTGTTTTGGGCAGCGGTTCTCTTCCTGACCATTGTCGCCAAGGTATCATTGTATCATTGCCATGTATTTTTCCTTATGCTGAGATTATAGATCGGCCCTCCTATTGAGAAGCAGGCCCAGAGACGTAGTCCATCCTGGACGAACTCCATTATCAACTTGTTGTCTTTATGTGCGTATTATCTATGCTGTTTGGTTCTCTTCTTATGGATTTGTGAGCTTCATTCATGCTCTTTTTGCAATTCATGTTAACATCGTAGAGTAGCAAAGATCTTGTTTTTGGATCAAGTATTAACTTCATTATTCAAACAAACAAAAGACTTTTCATAACAATTCAGTAAAACTCTATGTTGTTCAAGCTAATCCATGCCAATCAACAAGTCATAAGACCCCAATGGTAAAAAATTCAAATTAACTTGCGTGTTTAGCTGACTTAAAAACACTTCACAATCCTTGACAAAATCTGTAACTTTTCTTTTAGTACCTGTTGCAAGCTGAACTAACCATGGATTGTCAAATTTTCCTGTCTTTAACTTGCAAATTTTCACTAATTCGGGTGAAATGTAACTGAAATTTGCACTTGGATCTATTAAAACGGAAATAGACTTGTTTTGTATCATACCTTCAATTTCCACCATGGATGTTTGATGGTCTGCTTGACGATTTTCCAGTGCTGCATATATTCTGGGCATTTTTCTTGCTACATCTCCAACTGTAGGCTCTGCTTGTACAGTGTGAATGTTGTTGACTGTCTTTCTGTTGTGTGGACAATCTTCTCTCTTATGTGGTCTGTCGCAGTCATAGCACTTCATAGGTCCTTTCTGCTCAGCATACCTATTGTTGTTATTATTGTTATTGTTGTGATTATTATTGTTAGGTATGTTCCTTGCAGCAGTAAAGTTCTGAGATGCATTACCCCTGTAAGTATTATTACTTGAAAATTTTCTATTATTAAAATTTTTCTTAAAACTTCCAGAATTATGACTAAAATTCTTCTTTTTATAATCAAACTGATTAGTCTTACTCCTCTTCCAACCAGTTGTTCCTTCCCTTTTTCTGTTTTGATCGAAACAGAAATTGGCTTTCCTCATAGCTTCCTCCAAAGTTGTAGGGTTGTTATACTCGATTCTGTCTTTTATGTTGAAAGGTAAACAGCTGAGAAACCTTAGCACCTTAGGCTTCTCTTCGACCATGTAAGGTACATACCTCAGCAAACTAAGGAACTTGCTGCACAATTCCTTCATGTTCATAGTACCCAATTTTAGATCATAAAACTCTTTTGATTTATCTTCATAATACTATTCTGACAAAAAATTTGTCTTGAATAACTTTTTAAATGTACTCCAGGTTATGTCTCTTTCCTTTATACTCTTAATTCTTTTAAGATCCTGCCACCAGATATCTGCCTTCCCTATCAAATTGTAAATAGCCATCTTGGCTTTTAACTAATAAGAGTAATCATAAATATTAAAGTACTTCATCATCCCAGATAGCCAAGCTTCTACTGTCTCACCCTTCTCACTTTCGCCATTAAAAGTTGGTGGCTTAATCTTTTTAAATTCTCCAGTAATCTGCTCATGGTGCTTATGCTTTCTCTTTGTCAAACAGTAATCACTATCACTGCTGTCCTGATTAGAGTGATAGTTGCTTTGACTTGATTCAGAGGAAGAGTAGTTAGTACTTTTATCATTCTTTGATTTCTTGTTCTTATGTTTGTGGGTCATTATAACAGAATTAGATTTCACCTCTGATTTCCTGCCTCTTTCCTCATTATGATAATTCTCTATCAAAATCTAATTTAACACATCTTACACCTTCAGAATACGTTCATTTTCTTCCTTAACTATTTTTATATCAGACTTTAACTATTTTATGGTACGCAAAAATTCAGAAGAATTATTATTTAATTCGACATATATCTCTTCAGGATTTTCATTAATACTAGGTTCATTACGAGGAGATTTATCCTCTACTGATTCCTCCAGTAGTGACATACCTGTAAAACAATTATCAATTTGTTTTGTACAACAACAAAATTAAAATAAAAAGTCAGTAAAACAGTTTTTCAGATTTCTTTTTCTGTGCTGCGCGCGTGAGCCTAATCAGGCCTAGAGTTTAAACCGCACTCTGATACCACATGTAACATCCCAAAAATCGCAAAAAAATTTAAAATTTTTGAAATAGAAAAATCACTAAAATTGTTGATTGCAGAATAAAAGACATTTAACTATTTAACTAATGGCAGCTTAACACAATTACAATTGTTATTCCTAAACATAAAAATACAGTCGATTATAAATATAATTCGATATACAATATTTAATTTCTCATGTGTTACGGTTCTAGTGATAATACTGACGACTATGTTTTGCATGTTTCTGAAGGGGTTCCTATAGGGTGCCCTTGGGTTTACTTAGCTTAATAGCTAAAGCATTGTACCTGTTTTCTTCGCAGATTCGCAGGTAAGGTATTAAGTCAAATTCCATCTCTTCAAGTTATTTAATATTTGTTTATGCTAGCCGTCATTGCAAATAAATAAAAAAATAGTGAGAGTAAGTTCTGTATAGGAAAGATGTTAAAGGTATGGATCTTCAGTTTTGTTCCTTCAATTTCAATAAGTGTTATCCTAGTTGAAATACACCATCTGCAGATATCACTGATTTTCACTACATGTTCTGATACCTGCAAGGGTTAGATGAGTTCTTCGTTTCAAAGCACCAATATTAAAGTTAAACAAAACATGTCTATTAATGATTGATATTGCTAAAGCGAAAAATGGTGAAATTATGTAAAGCTAGGTTGTTCCCTTGATATCCTATCGTCTAGGTAAATATGAAATTATATCTTCTTCATTTAATATCTCTATTAGTTATTTTACTCATGTGTTGATATAATGTGGTTTAGGTATGTCAAAGTATTGCAATGCCTATTGTATTGGGTTCTAATGCTAATGTTATTACCATAACAAATATTATAACAAATATCATAACAATATTGTAACAAATATTATAGCGAATATTATAATTTACAAATGCACTTACCAATGGTTATTCAAACAATATTTTAAATCATGAAAATACAAAACTTTATTCGTAATGTAACCACTATGTAACAGTGATCTACGTAATATAGAAACTAGCCATGTGAGATGTGAAATGCGATCTGCATAGTATGGAAACTAACTATGTGATATATGTGAAATGCAAATGATAAAGATTTGATTGTAATGTAATGCATTACCATAGACGATACTATGTAATAGACTTGATGACATGAAAAATGTTAATGCAGTGTGATTCGCGCCCAGGCTGAGTTAATGGAGGTGACAAGTCTTTAATATCTCTGCAGTCCTTCAAGATTTGGTATAACATAACTGTCCTGGGATTTTAATGCTTCCATCGACTCTTTTAATGGAAAGTCTTGTTGGATCTCCATGTGGAGGATTCCACGTGAACACTTGTAAGGGGAGGTTGAGCTGTAATGTAGACAGGTTAGGAGCTACCTCTGCATTGGCTCCGGCGTTAATGAAGTTATTAATGAACCTCATAAACACTTGTGTTTTGAGTTTCGTGACCCCGGCTGGCTTTATCTGCTCCGTCGATTTGGTTTGTCCTCGGGTTTGGGTTTTTTTACCTAACCGTTCATGCGATAAATAAACTTTGTATTACTCCTTCGCATTCAATTGATGAGTCTGGGCTTGGAGAGAGGCCGACAGGCCGCTTAGTTGTAGGGTTTGACCTCTGGTTTTTTTGCAACTTCATGCTCAGATTTGAAGGTGGAAATTCTGGTTGTGAAAGTTTCAGGGTTTGAAATGAAGTTTAAGTGGTGAAGCCCTATGGCTTTCGTCGTGTAAAATGATAGGGATTTTTCCAGGGTTTTAGATTCAGAGTCTTTGACTAAGATATCGTAGATCCGGCATGCTTCCTCTGTTGCAACTGTTAGATGGTTTTGAAACTAAAAGCGATTCGGCATTCCAACTTCCTGCTCTTACAAACAAAGGTAAATTTTGCCTTCATGAATAATGTTTGCAATAATTACTATTTGACCTCGTGTAACGTCTTGTTTTGGAAATGTGTTTAACCTCGTTGTGGTTTATGTGGCAAGTACTACCTTCGTCATGGAGTTAATAGTGTTGAAACTTAATGGAATTTGATTGCTTGCTTCTTTCGGTAAGCCCCGGTGGCATAACCCTTCGTAGGTTCTCCTGGAAGAATGGCCATTGTTGATGTTTTTAAACCATACTTGTGGTTTTTGGAAAATGAATCCAATATGGTGTTGTGTTGTGCTAAGTGTCTATAGAATGGATTCCTTTCGGCTTACCTGGTTAATATAACAAGGTTTTAGCTAATGTGTCAAAAGTGGACAATGTAACCTCTGTCGATGAGAATTCTTTCCTCAGTCGAGTTTTCAAGAAGCAATACTTTTATCAAATCAGATTTGTAAATTTTCTCGTTTTGTTCTTTTGGGATTTCGACCTTGGAATGTAATCTGTAGCTTAAATGTTAAAGTGTAGAAGTAAAACTTGTGTTTAGCAAGGATCTGCGTTATGTTTGATGCAAAAGGGTTACAGTTGTGAGTTAAGATTTGATACTTCATTTGCTTTCGTTTTCTTCATAGAGCTATGAACTATAAGTTTTTAAAAAGAAAAAAAAATGATGTAAAGAACTGTGAAATGTGTGAATAAGCAAATGCCTTTGCCTTGATAGTTATTTGATGAAATGTTTGAGTTTTTATATCGTCGTTTCAAATCTAAGAAAAGGGAAAATGTCTGTATCTAAAATTATTTGAATATTGTGAAAATATTTCGACGAAAGGGTATTACCCTTGGTCACTTGACTAGAAAATGAATGTGATTCTAGCTTTGATACTAGTTTAAAGAAATAAAATGCTAGCTTTGTCAAACGAAATTTTGTGAAAAGAAATGTTTAAGGTTTAGGGTTTTTTTGTCGAGTCTTTGAAACTTTTGAAGAACTAAAACAGGTTTTGTTCCAACTGTAAATAAATAAATAATGTACAGGGATAGAATAGAACTAAAGTAAGATTTAGAATAAAATATGAAAACATAAACCCTAGTTTAAACTTTAACCTGACAGAATAGTAATGTACAGTATTGTTATGTTTTTTTTTTGGAAAAACTATGTAACAGAAAAATGATTAAATCAATGAATATAAATTACTGTTGTTTTCAAGTACTTAGACTTACTATTGATAAGAAACAACAGTACCGTATATATACTTTAGAAAGTAAATGTTTTACGACTATTATATTTAAAACATCCTGCTGTAAAGAATACAGTGAGCCGGAAAACTTTCAACTAATGAAAATGAGGAGAGAAAAACATGGGATTATGATAATTAATACTGAATATTAATAGTAGGAAAACTAACGAAATATAACAGAGTTGATCTTCTCATTCACCTGGCAATCTGCCTATCAAATCTATCTACAATAATTTATTCTCTGTATTAGAGTACGATGCCGATCCATTAGCATGGGGAAAAATGCAGAGAACATTTTATTCAATTCATCAAAAGAATCAGTACTATTGAGAAATCCTATTTAACTTAGAAACAAAAATAAATGTGTTTGTTCAGTGATATCTTTGGAAACAGTAAATTAATTATAGCAGATAGAAATTTTAACTGCATAAAATTAGAAAAGATAAGTAGAACCTGTAAATGAAAATAGGGCCGACAAACACCCAAGGAGGCCTATTCCTCCCAACCTATTCTAGAAGAAGAAGCAAATTCTACTTCCTTTGGACCCCCGAGCCTGCTTACTGAGCCACTAAGTAGATGGAAACGGTGTAGAAGCAAGGCACTCAAATATGCCTTCAGCACTCAGCATCAAACTCCTGTACTCAAAACATGCCTTCAGCACTCGGCATCAAACTCCTGAACTCAATAGAGTTTGGCAGACTCACAACATGATCAAAAACTTAGCATATCCCCTCATCAAATCTCTTGGGTGCAAACACAGCAAAACCCCAAGGTAAATTTCCTCGTCAAGAAAAGTGATGAACCTCAGTTCATAATTTGATGGCTATTATATAGATTGCCTAGGTCTTTAGTGGTCAGTTTTTGAATAAATGAGCGTCAAGCTCCAGTCCCACTTTCCAGGGCACTATGACCACATTTCAAGGGACTTGTCCCATACCAACAGCTAGTTAGTTGCATCATGATGTTGCCACTTGTCCATTGCCTCCTACCCCAGATTCCATTCCACCTAGTGGGTCAGTAACCACTCTTTCAACAGTCCCCTTAGGTGTTTGTCTCCTATTTTATTTATTAAATAATAAAATATTGTGAAAATTACAGTCATCCTTGGACACTTGTCCAATATAAAACTTTACAATAAAAGTTAACATAATGTTTTCAGCATAAAATGTTTTTTTTTTAGCAAAGAGGGTATGTTACAACTAAATCTTTGTTGTAGTCGACAGATTTTCGAATATGACACACTTTATTATGTGTCGGAAGACAAGTGATGCCACAAGCATTGTTGTACTATTCTTCAAAGAGATAGTCATATTACATGGGTTTCCGAAGAGTATAACGTCGGACAGAGATACCAAGTTTATGGGTCATTTCTGGAGAACTGTGTGGAAGAAATTGGACACGAAGTTGCAGTTTAGCTTAGAGTACCATCCATAGACTGATGGACAGAATGAGGTGGTAAACAAAAGTTTTGGAAACCTTCTGAGATGTTTGATGGCTGACAGACCCAAGCAGTGGGAGAATGTGTTGGCACAAGCAGAATTCGCATATAACAACTCTGTGAATCGGTCAACGGGTATGAGTCCATTCCAAATTGTTCAAGGTCGAAGCCCACATGGAGTGGTGGGTTTGGTCGAGATACCGACAGAAATCAGAAAAAGTGCAGATGCAAAAACATTTGCAGAGCATATGAAGGAAGTGCATGAAGTGCTTGAACCCTAATCCCTAACATTGGTGCCCTCAATCCCTTAACCCCTAAAGCCCCTTGATCCAGGTGGATATCGGTGGCGGCCCACCTCTTCCAACTGGCTCAAAACAGTCTTCTGGCAATTTTGGTAAATTACTATTTTTAGCAGTTTTTCGGGTCGTGAACTTTCGGAGCCATTTTGAGGCCCTAAACGACATTTTTTTGGCGATTTGGGGGACCAAATGGTTGCCACTGGCATACATCTGGGCCCATTCAAATGTTGTAAATCTCGGTTAGACCTTTCCAACGGGCTACCGAGCGCCCTAAACGGAGATCGTATGCAAAATTTATGACCCCGGGAAGTTGACTGTTCAACTAACCACCTTGGGGCCGCAAACTTTATGACGGTTCATCTTCTAGGGTTAGGTTTTTGGATGATTGGGATTCTTTCCCTCATGCTTATGATAAATAGGCCCTTTCGGCCTCTCTTTGGATTCATCTTGGCACGAATGAGCATAGCGGCCACATCTCTTCTCAAAGATAGCTACCACCATTCCAGCTATTGTATTTTACAATCTATTCTATTTCCGCTATTTAATAGAATATGTGTTTACTGTATCACTGTGTTATTTGCAATATATCTCTGTGTGTGATTCTGTATATGCTATCTTTTGTTTCGTTCCCACATAAATCCGGATCACCCCTAACCCCTAAACCCCTTTATCTATAAGAAACTAACACATAACACCTAATCCCAACTTTATCCACAAACACTTAATCCCTTAATGTCTAACCTCTAAATCCCAAATCCCATAAACCTAGAGCCCTAAATCCCTTTTTAGAACTAAATCCCTTAACGCCTAAGATCCTTGACTCCTTTACCTGTTTACCTCTAATGCCTCAACCACTAACCCCGAGTTTAAACCCCATAACCTTTTAGATCCTTAGCCCTCCAACCCCATAATCGCTAAACACGTAAACTCCTTATCCCTTTAACTCTAATCCCTTAACCCCTAACACCAAATCTCTAGTTAACCTCCTAACGCATACAACATGATGCCCAAAACCCTTGAAGATAATGAGGGATCTAGGGAAATATTTTCTTGGTAACGAAATATTGAATAAGGTTTCAAGGATAATGTTTTGTGTATAGATTCTAAACATCATGCTAGAACATTAAAGGATCTAGCATTATGTGTTTCTATCCCATGCACTCGAGTGTTTTGGTTTCACTAAACTTGCATCTAAAAGGTCCATCAACTTCGTGGGCCCATATATATATATATATATATTATTAGAATAACTTATACTAAAATATTACAGTAGCGTGAATTGTAATTCTTTTTAAATATTCAATTTAAAATTGTATAATTAAGTGTTAGACAAGGCATATATTACATCAAATGAATGATTTTTCATGTTGTTAGTATTACAATGAATTTCATATATCAATTTAGTATCTAACTTGACTTTAAAATTAGATAGTTTATTGTATTTGATATATATATATATGTTATTTGAAAAATATATCACCTTTTATTTTATTATCTAATGACTTGTAAAATATTGTACTTGCATTAATCATCTCTTTTATAAAGGTGATATATTTTTACAAGTATAACTTAAAACCTGATATATTTTTCTAATAACATATATATATATATAATTTTATTTGAAAAATATATCACCTTTTATGTTATTAGAATGACTGGTAAAATATTATACTTTGATTTAAAACATTATTTGATTAATTAAGTGTTAGATGAGCCATATATTACATAAAATTTTGATTTTTCATGCTATTAATATTACACTGAATTTCATATATCAATTTAGTATCTAACTTGACTTTAAAATTAGATAGTTCATTGTATTTGATATCAAGGTAAATACGAGTGTGATTTGAACTCATGACCTGTGTAGGCTATATCACATTTTATGTTATTAGAATGAGTTGTAAAATATTATACTTGCATGAATCATCTCTTTTATTTTAAAGAGATGATTCATGCAAATATAATATTTTACAACTCATTCTAATAACATATATAATATATTTTTTAAATAACATATATATATATATATATATATATATATATAATGAACCATCTAGATTTAAAGTCAAGTTAGATATTAAATTCATAAATGATTCATACAAATATAATATTTTGCAAGTCATTCTAATAACATAAAAGATGATATATGTTTCAAATAACATAATATATATATACCATAAAATTAATTATTTTTTATATTATTAATATTACAATGAATTTCATATATTAATTTAGTATTAAACTTGACTTTTAAAATTAGATAGTTTATTGTATTTGATGCATATATTACATAAAATGAATGATCTTTCATGCTATTAATATTACAATGAATTTCATATATCAATTTAATATCTAAATTTGAATTTAAAATTAGATAGTTCATTATATTTGATTGATATATATATATATATATATATAATCTTTTAGGTTATTTTTGATATATATATATATATATATATAATCTTTTAGGTTATTTGAAAAATATAACACCTTTAATCTTTTTTAAATATTCTATTTAAAATATCATTGATATATTAATATCTGATTTAACATTAAAATTATATTATTATTATTAATAAATATTATAATTAAATAAATTATAAATTTTTAAACATTTAATTTAAAAAAATTATAGTTCATTGTATTTGATATATATATATATAGTTAATTTAATAAATTATAAATTATAGTTCATTGTATTTTTTTTAAATATTCTATTTAAAATATCATTGATGTATTAATATATGATTTAACATTAAAATTGTATTATTATTATTAATAAATATTATAATTAAATAAATTATAAATTTGTAAACATTTAATTTAAAAAATTATAGTTCATTGTATTTGATATATATATATAGTTAATTTAATAAATTATAAATTATAGTTTATTGTATTTGATATATATATATAGTTAATTTAATAAATTATAAATTATAGTTCATTGTATCTATATATATATAAAATCTGAAAATATATTACTTTTTATGTTATTAGAATGACTTGTAAAATATTATACTTATATGAATCATTTCTCTTAAAAAATATATCATCCTTTATGTTTTTGTTTTTTTTTAACTAGGGGAATCGATAATTGGGAATTGGGCTAGTACTTGCGGGGAAGCATAGGTAAGCCCGGGTGTGATTTAAACTCATGACTTGTATAGGCTATATCACCTTTTATGTTATTAGAATGAGTTGTAAAATATTATACTTGTATGAATCATCTCTTTTTTTTTAAAAGAGATGATTCGAGCAAGTATAATATTTTACAACTCATTCTAATAACATAAAAGGTGATATATATTTTAAATTTAATATATATATATATATATATATATATATATATATATATATATATAACTATATAATTTTAAAATCAAGTTAGATATTAAATTGATATATGATAATTAAAATATGGTTCATGCAAGTATAATATTTTGTTAATCATTCTAATAACATAAAAGATGATATATTTTTCATATATATATATATATATATATTATAAAATTAATTATCTTTCATATTATTAATATTACAATGAATTTCATATATCAATTTAATATTAAACTTGACTCTTAAAATTAAATAGTTCATTGTATTTGATGCATATATTGCATAAAATCAATGATCTTTCATGCTATTAATATTACAATGAATTTCATATATCAATTTAGTATATTTTAAAATTAAATAATTCATTGTATTTTATATATATATATATATATATATATATATATATATAATCTTTTAGGTTATTTGAAAAATATAACACCTTTAATCTCTTTTTAAATATTCTATTTAAAATATCATTGATGTATTAATATGTGATTTAACATTTTGTACTGAGTAAAAAAGATGAAATGTACAAAATTGAATCACGTTTCCAAATATATAAGTTTTATGTATTGAAAATTTACATAACTATGTCAAATTTAATCTTTTATAATAGACAGTTTTTATTTTTTTGGCAAATGATAAGGGATATGTTTTTTGTGGGTGCAGCCTTTGAGTGCCTAAATGATGGTTTCGGACTACAGAAATTGGTAGACATGTAGAGAACACATAGCACTAGCGCAACACTATTTTCAAAAATTAAAGGTTTAACTTTTAATTTTTTTTAATTATCTAAGTGACCAAACCTCGAGAATGGTACGTCAAATGTGGGTGCGGCATTTGAAGGTCTAAATGCAATCATTTCGACTTGAATTTTTTACAGGGCGTAGACGTCAGTGTCTACTAGTAAAGCATACATTTTTTTTTAAATGGTTTTGAAATGAAAAAGTTACGGAAGAAACACTAACAACATGTTTTTTGACTTAAGGAGTGACGATACAGGAAAATCAGGAAAAAAATTTAAAAAAACATTAAATTACATATTTGGAATCTGCATAAAAAATTATATCTATGCCTAAACCTTCGTAAAAAATGGTTGTGTATGTCATGTTGTAAAGAGTGGTGAAAGACGCATATTGAGAAAAATAGTGGAAATTCCCAATTAGCTATGGTTTAGCACAATCCATAGCACAGGTTTGGTAAGTCCGAACCAACCACATAGGACTGTGGATGACACATGGGCGCATGAGGAGGCATGATTTAGGCGTTAAGGAACGCTCGTGCATTGTGTTTAAATTCAAATTTGTATTCCCGTGCCTGGTGTCAATAAAAAGGATCTAGAGTTTTGTTTCTCCAAAACGCTCTATTGTTTTAGAGAAACAAAACGCTATAGCATTTTGGAGAAACAAAAATATAGAGTGTTTTGGAGTTACAAAATTCTCTAGCATTATAAACCACATAAATTATGTGTTAAGAGTTGAATGGAGATAAGGGGTGAGAGAGAGAGGGGGGATATGAGGAGGGGAGCAAGGGTCATAAATTTATGGAGGTGGAGAGAGGAATGAGGAGGGATAAAATTAAATTCCTAAACCCATAAGTCCTAAGGAACCAAAAACCTAAATCCCTAAACCCCTAAGCACATAAGCCTTTAACACATAATCCCTTAACACTTTAACCCCTTGACACTTAATCCTAACATTTTATACCTTACCCCACTAATAGTTGATCCCTAAATCCCTTAACTTATAAATATCCTAATCCTTAAAGCCATAGTCCCTTAATTAACCCCTTATCTCCCATCCTCGTAGTCCTTATCCTCTAACACCCTAAGACCTTAATCCCTTATAAGCCCTTAATGCCTAACCACTCAAAACCTAACCCCCTAATCCTAGAGCCCTAAATCCCTTTATCCCTACACCCTAACCCCTAAACCCCTTAAGAACTTTAATTATTTACCTATAATCCTTTAACCATTGACCTCTAATCTCTAGTTTACCCTATAGAGGTAAAATAATTGTTTACCTCTACACCATGTTTGCATGTGAGACCTCCCTTGTGCTAGTGCAACCTGCATTTTCTTGTGCGCTCTACGTTTGCATGTGCGCTCTTTGTTTGCATGAGAGATATATGTGTTATTGATCTCTTTCCCTTGGGATTGATCGCTCCTCTCTTGAATTTGTAATCCTTTCTTGGGCTTGTGCATTATCCTCTAAGCTCTAGTTAACCGCTTATAAGCCTTTAACCCTTTAACCCCTTCACCATTAATGCCTAACCTCATAAACCCTAAAAACCTAACCCTAGAGCACTAAATCCATTAACACCTAAATCCCCTAACCCTTAAACCCCTGAACAACTTTACCTCTAATCCCATAACCACTAACCCCTAAGACCTAGTCCACCCCTAACCCCTAAACAACCTAACCCATAATACTTAAAGCCTGAATCTCTAAATCCCTAAATTCTTGATCCCTTAACCCCTATAAACAATTAAACCTTTAATTGCTTGGTCCCTAACCCCTAACCCCTTAAACCCTATAACCCTAACCATTGATCCTTAAATTTCTTAGCCCCTAAATCCCATAACCCATAAAACCCCTTAACCCCCTATCTGCTTAACTCCCTAACACAAAAATATTTAAACTTGCTAACTACTTTATTCCTTTACCTCTAAACTCTTAACCCATAACCCCTAACTCACAGTTAACCCGCTAACCCTAGAACCCCTAACCCATAATCCCTAAATCCCAAAACCCATAAATCCCTAGAAACTCCTAATCCCTTATCTCCTAGAAGCCATTAAGCCCTTAACCCCCAATCCTTTGATCTTTTAACCCCTTGACACTTAACCCTTAACCAAATAAACCCTAATATCCTAACCCTATAGCCATAAACTCCTTAGGCCATAAATCTGTTAACCCCTAAAGGCCTCACCTCTTAAATAACCACCAATCCCCTAACCCTTATGTCCTTAACCACTAAGCCCCTAAGACCTTAACACTTAAACCTTTCACCTTTAACACTTAACCTCTTGAACCCTAATCCCCTAATATTAGTTCCCTCAATCCCTTGACCCCTAAAGCCCCTAACCCCTAAACCCCTTCATCTCTAAGAGCCTAACACCTAACACCTAATCCCTACTTTATCCACAAACTCTTAAGCCCTTAATATCTAACCTCTAAATCCCTAACACTCTAAACCTAGAGCCCTAAATCCCTTTTAAGAACTAAATTCCTTAACCCCTAAGCTCCTTGACCCCTGTCAAGCACTCTAATTGCAGATAATTAAATATCAACACACAGAGCGTATGAAATTTATTGTCAACCCGAGAAAGTCTTTTTATTTCAAAGGACAAGTGCACAATATATGCTTAAACACAAACCATCAGAAGTGAATACTTTTATCTTCTATCATCTATGTTCATCCCAAGAATCTACGCAATCCCAATTGCCTTCTAACTGCTGTACTACAATCCTTTTCTATTATGCATCAAGCAAAACGAATATCAGATCTAATCAACGATTGCAGAAAGGAAAACTCAATTGCATTCTAAAGTAATCAACTGTCTAATGAAATCAGGCTGAGAATCATGAAGCATAACCTGAACATTACTCTAGAATTTAATAAAGGAGATTGATGCAACTGTTCTAAGATACTGAATTGCAAAATATAAATCAATCAACACATAACAGGAAAGCTAATTCAAGCTAATTCCTAGGAGCTTCTGGGATTACGTTCAGCTGTAGGATGAGCACAACAGTGTGAACAGAAATTGAATTACATAAAACAAACATGACTCAGTCGACTGTTATTGATACCATTCCCAATCTCACGATTAAATCAATTACTGAGAAATCCACACAATGAATATTGCTGCTGCGTACAAACGAAAGATCAAATCATCACACAACAGAAAGATGAAATCCTAAATTAACACAGCAGTCTCTGTGGAAGACGGGCCCAGTCTTCACACAGAGACGCTGGTTGAACAACGCTCTCTTTAACTCAGAAACAACTCTTTATATTAACAGAAGGACGAGTACATAGTTTCAGCTTGACTGCTAATACAAGATGAATTAATTAATTGCTGTCCAACCCCTTGATCGAGGTAATACCACATATTTATACATAAAGTTGCAACATCTAAACCTATAATTGGGCGGCCATGAAGATCTATGATCTTCAGGCGCCCTAAATAATCTAGCTGTTACAATGCGTGGCAGAACTGAAATATCCAAATATACGAGGAGTTATCAACTGTCCCAAGAGTGGCGGTCCTTCCAGCTCACAGCTGGATTTGAGCAGCGACATACTTAAGATAGAACTTTATGTTACAGCTGTCCTGCCACGACTGTGCCTTGATTGACGAATTGAGCCCCAAGGAACCTTCCTTAAGCAATGGACGTCCCTTCCTCCGTGACTCGTTCAGCTCCGATCTTCCTGCAGTCCCTTTATCTTACTACCTTCATAATTTGCATCATGTTAGCACGAATTAAGAGATGCACAGCTTAAATCATCACAATCATAAGTATTAATACAATAAAACAATAATCGGCCATACCTTGGTAAATTGGGGGAATATATAAGGACAATAAATTGAATTGCCAAGGTAATTGGTGTGAGACAAGGTAAGGGACAGTGATAAATGATGGTCAAAAAGGGCCAATTCTGGGCTCAACATCTCCCCCCAACTATCCTGTTGCATGTCCTCATGCAACAACCTGCAGCTGAATATTGTACTGAACCTTGTCCAGGCAAGAGGAAAGAATGTAGATAAATCAGGCATCCCTTCTATCCCTTTGAAAAATTTCTGTGAGCAACCCAGCAGTTCCCAACTTTACTGTTCCCCTTCCCCCACTACTTGCTAATATCTGCAGTTCTCTTATGCTTTGCCTGGGGAAGTTGAAAAGACACACTCAATCTGAATCCAATTCAATAATACCTGTAGGAGGTGGAAGCACTGGTTCTTGTGGGACAGTGTCTTCCAGCGCATCTAATCTTATCAAGGGAGTTGCTGGTTCTTGTGTAACAGCAACATCCCTTAAACCTTCTTCAGCAGCTGCCTTTATTGCTTTTGGAGACACTGGTTCTTGTGTAACAGTGTCTTCTTTGTCAATTGGCTGCTGGGATTGGATATCCTTTTCGATTTGCAGCTCCTCCTCCAAGATTTCAGTGTCACCTGAGCAGGGTGTCTGTACCTGTTCATCATCACTCCATTGTATATCAGGAATGATCTCTACTCCCGGGTTATCCTCCAACTGCAGTTCAGGGATTCTTGCTGCAGCATCCAAGGATGTTGGTTCTTGTGTGACAACATCCTGGCTTACATCTTCATCTTTATTTTGCTGCAGCTTCTCTTCCATGAGTTCTGTATCATGAGAGCTTTCTGGGGTCACCACCCAGAGTTCATCGTTGAATGCCAGAATATCCTCTGTCCCAGCTTTTTCTTCTATCTGCTCAGTCGGTTGGACGGTCAAGTTCAGGATTGCTGGTTCTTGTGTTGCAGCGTCCTGTTTCAACTTGTCACTGTCCTGCATTTCCATTTCCCCTTCTAAAATTATTGTGTCCTGGGAACGTTCTGGGGTTACAGCACAAAATTCTTCACTATCCTCCAGGGTATCCTTTGGCTCCATGATTTCTGTGTCATGAGAACACTCTGGGGTCTCGCCATACTCTTTTATAAGCTCCAGAGCATTCTTCATCTCCCGTTCTTCTCCCATTTGTTCTATGATTTCTATGTTGTGGGAGCATTTTGGAATTGCCATACATTCCTTATAAATTTCCAGGGCATCCTCCACTCCCTGTTCTTCTCCCATCCGTTCTATGACTTCTGCATCATGGGAAGTAGCAGCTGCAGCAAGGATGTTTAAAGGTGCTGGTTCTTGTGTTACAGCATCCTCTTTCTCCACTGCTTTCCCTTCTGTGGCTGCAGGCTGTTGTGCTGAATAGGTGCTAAGTAAAATTTTATGACCTGCTTCCTCAAAGATCTCCCCACAGGTGGGGCAGAGTATTCGCTCATCCTTTTCTCCAGCTTCAGCAGAAGTTGTTTCCTCCACTTGGTCTGCAGCCTCTATTAATGTATACATCTTTCTTCCACCCTGCTTTTGGCAGATTTCCTTCCATGTTTCCAGCTCCTTTCTAAGTGCTTGGAGGTCCTCTTTCAGCATTGCATTCTCATACAAGAGTCCCTCAACTCCCGGCTCTTCTTCTACTGGCCTTTGTGGAGCATCCCTCGGCTTTGGTGTAAGGATTGGGGGTTCAACCTGTGTCTCTAAGGTTGCCCATTTTGTTCTAGCTGCCTCTGCTGCTGTAATTGACCGAGTTCGCTTCCTTCTAATTGGTGCCACTAAATCAAACTCATTGGTGGTCCTCTTCCTTTTCTGCTGCGTTTTCTTTTGTGACTTCCCTTTCTGTAGTGTTTCTTCTCGTGGAGCTGGAACATAGGGAGGCAAAACTGAAGTCAAAGGAACATTTCCCTGCCCCCCATGCTGTTCTTCTTCAATCACAGCTGCTCCTCCTGCCCATTCCGGTGAAGACTCGATTGTGACCAGCTCAATGTCGTCCTCCATTGCTCTAGCTCCGTCATCTTCAGGTTCCATTGTCGCAGCTTTTGATGCTGCTCCAATTTCACCTTCTGCTGTCGGAGCTGCCCTGTTATCTAGGTTTTCCGCGAGGGTTTCATCTACATTGTCCCCTGGCAGATCTGTTTGAGCTTCCCCTCGCTCTCCTTCAGATGCAGTGTCATCCCCCACTGGTTCTGCTTGTGCTGGGGATTCATATACTTCAAATGGCTCTACCTGTGCCTCGGGCTGTTCTTCCTCTGTGGTTTTGTCAACCCCTGATGTCCCTGCCTGTGCCCTCTGTTGCTCTTCTTCCGTTTCATCCCTTCCGGATGGTCCTGCCTGTGCCCTCTGTGGTTCTTCTTCCGTTTCATCCCTCCCCCCAACTTCACTGGAGGAACTCCGGTCCTCCTGTTGTGGCGGAACCGGTAATTGCTGTAATGGAATAACCCTCAAGGGAACAGGTTGCTGTGGCCGGGTGATGAATTGCTCCCATGTTATATTATGTTGGGCCAGGGTTCTCATAATAATTAACTTGATGAGGCCATGGTGTGTGAGGGAGGATAATGGGTGTTTTGCAGATTGAACGAATGTTGCCATATGGCGCAAATCATGCAATAGATAAAATGGAATATTTAACAAAATGCCATGACGGAGATGAGAAAGCAAAGGAAGTTCAGAGTTGTACACAGTTTGGTATCTGCCTTCGCAAGTTATGTATTTCTTGAGGAAGATAGCGACCTGGTCCCATGGCTGCGGCAGTGACTTCAATGCAATCCCTCTCCTGGATGCTTCAACTTGCTCCCCCGGAAGTAAAAATTGTTCCCGTGCAGCTGTTGCAGGAACTCGACGGTTAAACCAAGGTTTTCCCACCAATGGGATAGCTGTAACCTCGGATATAATGACCTCCGAAACATCTATACACAGCCCCCACACCGTGGAGTGTGTTTTAGTGAGATTCAATGCAAATTGCAGGGCTGCGTCCCGGTCGAATCCATCCAATCGTTCAAAGAACTCGACCCAGCCAGCGGCTTGAAAAATGGCCAGAACCTGCAAATTCCGTCTAAGTTCCCGGGTATTGAAAGGTTCATGGCGAACTGGAATGCCCATGGTCCTGGCTGCAAGATAGAAGTGCTGTTTCGACAGAGTACAGGATCCAGAATAGAAGTTGCAGCGCAGAGAATGCACGAATCGTTGAGCGGAGACGTTGAACAAATGAACTAATTCGAAAAGTTAAGCGCAGAGAGGAGTTTAAAATTTTCATGCCGAATTGGGGAAGGTGGCAGTTATTAGTATTACGTCGTACGAGGGAAAGGTTCAATCGGATATAAATGGTGGTACGAGTGAAGGTACGGCCAATCTCGTTTACATGATATCAATACTTAGTCACGTGATAAATGAAAGCCATACCTCATAAAACTGTGCGTCGGAAGGCTGCGGAAACTGGTGGAGCATGGAGTTGGTGACGTCGTGGAGCCGAACGCGTGCACAATCAGACGTGGAATCATGATGACTCGGATAAGGCACTGATTTCCTTCGCCGGTAAAACACAAGGCGTCGCATCCTCCGGGTTGAAATGATGAGTTCGCCGGCAGGACTGGGCTGAATCAGCGTCATAATTAGCAAGTTTAAACAATCCTTCTGTTAACACGGGAGTTACCACTGCAAATTGCCAAAGAAATGATCACACGGCCGATGAAAAAGCTTGTTGCAGCTGACAAGAAAGAAGTTACAGCCATCGGGAAAGAATTCGTGGCAGCCGGAAAAAGATTCACAATATCCGGGAAAAATTACGGCTGTCGGAAGAGACTTACGGCTGGCGGGAAAGATTTTTCGAATATGGGAAATATGTCGCAGCCGCTGGAAAGAAATGACAGCTGTGGTGTGGAAGTGACTTGGTTAATGAGGTGGCGGCCGGGAAGTGATGTGGCGACTGCGAGAAAAAGATGTTGCAGCCGCCGAAATTACAGCCGCCGGGATTGCAGCTGCCGGAGTTGCAGCTATCGGAAAAGATTTGACGGTGGACGGGAAAAATTTACGGCTACCGGGAAATGGAGAATACGGTTGTGGCTGGTAAATGGGATGGCAGCTGCGGAAAATGAGATGGCAGCCGTGGAAGATAAGGTGGCCATAGCTGGTGAATGAAATGGCAGCTGCGAAAAAATGAGATGGCAGCCGTGGAAGATGAGGTGGCAGCCGCGGAAACTGGAGTTGCAGCCGCCGATGTTGCAGCCGCCGATGTTGCAGCCGCTGATGTTGCAGCTGCCGATGTTGCAGCCGCTGATGTTGTAGCTGCCGATGTTGCAGCCGCTAAAGTTGCAGCTGTCGAAAAAGATTGACGGCTGCCGGAAAGGGCATTTACGGCTCCCGGGAAATGGAGAATACGGTCGCCGGAAAAAGCAGCTGCCGGAAAATATGTTGCAGCTGCCCGGAAAATATGTTGCAGCTGCCGAAAATTTTTTTTTTTTTTTTTTTTTTTTTTTTAACACAAGGACGGCACAGAGAGATTTTCATTATGGGCCCCAAACTGATCATTCTCCTGGCACTCCCTGAAATTTTTTTCTTAAAAGACAACAGCAAGCAAAGAGATCAAATGCAGAAAGAAAGAAAACGAAAATTATACGCTACAGCAAGAAATTATTTATGTACAGCAAATATGATTTTCATTTTAAGATTTGGGAAAGGTAGAAAAATGTTCCTGCTCTGGTGCCAATTGGTAGTTTGGATCAGCAGCAATCTGTGAAATGAATGCATCTTTCGAAATGGGCTTCCGATACAGTCGCAGCCTGTGGCCATTAACAAGTAATGGCATACGGTTTTCATCAATGGTGATCAGGCGAACAGTGCCGTTGTCAAATACCCTGTCAACCAAATATGGACCCAGCCATCTTGTGCGTAATTTCCCCTTAAAATCTTTCTTGAATCTAGAGTCGTACAGTAGTGCCCAGTCTCCTTCATGGAAGATTTTCTTCTTGATGAATCGGTCATGCCAGTTAGATCTCTGTTGCTGAAGTAGCACAGTCTGGTCTACCGCAGCTAATCGTTTCTCATCCAGTTCATTCAACTGATTCAATCTTCTTTTCTGAGCTTCTGCTACATCCAGGTTCATTTCAATGGCTGTTTTCAGGGTCTTGATCTCAAATTCAATTGGAAAGATGGCACTCTTACCATACACCAGATCATAGGGAGAAAAGCCCGTGGTATTGCGCCAAGTTGTGCGATATGCCCACAGTGCTTCTGGAAGTCTGTCAGCCCAATCCCTTCGATGGCTTTTAACTGTTTTAGTAAGGATTGCTTCGATAACCTTATTAGTGCTTTCCACCTGACCATTGGCCTGGGGATGATAAGGTGAAGTTATCTTGTGCTGCACATGATACTTCCGGAGCAAGGATTCAAATTGATGTGAAATAAATTGTGGTCCGCCATCAGTAACTACTTCCTTTGGTACTCCAAATCGGGTAAAAACTTCACTGTATAGGAAATCAATCACCGCCTGGTCGTTTGCCTTAGCCAAAGCTACAGCTTCTACCCACTTAGTCATGTAGTCTGTACACACCAAGATGTAAACCTTCTGTTTGGAAGGAGGGTTGATAGGACCAACAAAGTCCAATGCCCATCTATCAAACGGTTCTAGTACCACTTGGGGCTGTAAAGGCATCTGGTCTGTCTTATTAGGTTGGCCCATCCTTTGGCAGCTGTCGCAGGACTGAACATATTTTTTAGCATCTCTGAACAGTGTCGGCCAATAATAGCCCATCCGCAACGCCTTATGTCCTGTTCTTTTATCTGCAAAGTGTCCTCCGCAAGGTTCATCGTGACAGGCCTTCAGTATATGAAAGATCTCATCTTCCCTTACACATCTTCTAATTTCAAGATCAGGTCCTGTGTAAAAGAGATGGCCTTTAAGCCAACAATACCTGGCACTTTGCTGAATAATTTTTCTTTTCTCTCGTTTAGACATATGTGGCGGAAGTTTCCCTGCAGCCAAATAATTAGCAACATCTGCATACCAGGGTGAATGAGCTGAGAGTGCGAATAAATGTTCATCCGGGAAAGCATCCTCAACAGGTGAACTGTCATCACTGTTAGTAAATCGTGATAAAAAATCAGCAACAACATTTTCTTTTCCAGGTTTATCTATAATAGTAATATCAAATTCTTGTAATAATAAAAGCCACCTGGTTACTCTGGCATTAGTGACAGGTTTATTCATTAAATACTTAATGGCAGAGTGATCAGTATGCACAAATGTAGGATACCCAGTAATGTAATGCCGAAACTTATTAATAGAATAAACAATAGCAAGAAATTCTTTTTCAGTAACAGTATAATTTAGTTCAGCAGGGGCTAAGTTTTTACTCACATAATAAATAGCATAAGGTACTTGACCATCCTGCTGTCCTAGTACTGCTCCAATGGCGGTATCAGAAGCATCTGAAGAAATGTGGAAAGGTATGGTCCAATTAGGTCCCCTTAAAATAGGGGCTGTGGACAGTTTCTCTTTAAGCTTATCAAATGCTGTCTGGCATGCTGTACTCCATGCAAACTGCACATCCTTCATTAACAATGAAAACAAAGGAGAAGCCAGTTTGGAGAAGTTTTCTATGAATCTCCTGTAATACCCAGCATGTCCCAGAAAACTTCGCACCTCTTTCTGAGTTGAAGGGGTTGGTATATTCTTTATCACCTTAATTTTTGAAGGATCCACTTGAATACCGTTAGTAGAGATGAAATGTCCTAATACCACCCCCTCACTCATCATCATGTGGCATTTTTCAGTGCTCAGTGAGAGGCGAGCCTGTTCACAGCGAATTAAAACCTTCTTCAAATTTTCCAACGCTTCATCAAAATCCCTGCCATAAGGAGTGAAATCATCCATAAAAATTTCCATGCTATCATTTACCAATTCAGAAAATATGCCAATCACAGCTCTTTGGAACGTTGCAGGTGCATTGCACAACCCAAAGGGAAGCACCCTGTAAGCGAACGTTCCCCAAGGGCAGGTGAAGGTAGTCTTATCCTGATCCTCTGGAGCAATCTGGATTTGATTGTACCCACTGAATCCGTCCAGGAAGGAGAAGAACTTCTTCCCAGATAAGTTATCAAGTACCTGGTCAATAAAGGGCAGAGGAAAGTGATCCTTTTGTGTAGCCTTGTTCAGCTCCCTATAATCGACACAGACTCTCCATTTACCGTTTTTCTTGGGTACAATTACAAGTGGGGAAACCCACTCACTATCTGAAATAGGATAGATGAATCCTGCTTCCAAGAGTTTCTGGATTTCTTCCTTCACTATATCCCTCAGATTGGGGTTCATGCGTCGTTGGGGTTGACATACAGGCCGGGAGTCGTTTTTAATATAGATATGATGAGTGCACAGACTAGAAGGAATACCCTTCATGTCTGTATACTCCCAGGCGAATGCCCCCTTTCGTTCCTTCAAGAGATTGGTTAAGCGCTTTTGTTCTTCTGAGGAGAGAGCAGGATTGATGTTCAAAGTTCTTCCAGGCTCTACCTCAATAGAAATACTTCTCGAGCTTTTCAATACTGGGATTATATTTGCGTCATTGGCTAGTGCTTCCTCCGTAAGCTGTTCTTGTTCTTCTTTGCCGAGGGTACTGTTCAGAAGTTGATAAACTTCCTTGTCTACAGAAGCAGGTTCGCTAATGAAATTATTAATGGCATCGTCTTCTGTTTCGTTTTTGAAAGTTAGTGCCTTCCCTATTGTTAGTAATGGCTGAACATCTTCTTCTTCTTCTTGTTCTATCCAAAGGGAGGTTTCAGTTTCTAGACTCGGCCTTGCTGGAGGGTACAGGGTAAGATTTTTGGTTTCCATGCCATCAGATATAGTCATAGATCCTGATCGACAGCTGATGCAAGCATCAGCGGTAGCCAACCAAGGTCTCCCTAAAATCAATGGATGTCCCCCCAACTGTGATTTTGGCTGTAATACCAGAAAATCGGCAGGGTATTCCCACGAGTCTACTGAAATAACAAGGTCGTCCAAAATCCCTTCAGGTCTGATAGTGGATCTGTCTGCCAGTTCTAAGATAGTAGGGGTCGGTCTAATATTGGTGAATCCGAGTTTTTTTACAGTCTCCATCGTTATAACATTGATCGCAGCTCCTAAATCCACTAGTACGTTGGGTATCTGTGTTTGTCCTATGTGTACAGTGACAGTAGGATTGCCGGGATCCTCATACTTAGTTACAGGGGTTTTTCCAGTCATTAAAGCGGATAAATTCCCTATAACATGAACAGTAGGAGGATCTCTGGGTTTCCTTCCCGGTCTTTTAGTGCACAGGTCTCGAACAGTTCTAGCGTAGATAGGTACATCTTGAAGAGCTTGTAAGAGGGGAATATTAACATAAAGGTTCTTCAATTCTCCTAAGAGATTGAACTGAGGTTGCCCCCCCCTTTGTGGCAGCATCAATCTCTCAGGGTAAGGTGGTTGCCTTACCAACTGGGCGGGCTGCGTGTTATCCACTTCATCGTTCAATGTTTCAGCCCTCCCATCTGAGGGATGCTCAGCATCTTCAATGATAGGAACCGATTCAACAGGATGCTGGGAACTCTCTCCTTTGTCATACACGGTTGGTGGAATATTTTCTGAAGTTATACGCTCTACTACCTTCCCAGACCGTAAGCGAATGTCATTACAAGGTACAGGGGAGAGAGAGTAGGCTGGCATATTGAGAGTTTCCAGTTGCTGGACTGTTTTATTATTTGGGTTAGGGTTAGGTTGGGCAGGCAGCTGAGGCCGTATTGGTATGTTAGGCACAGGATTATTTTGCAGCTGCAGCTGCGACTGCTGAGGTAGGTATTGAGGATATTGCTGAAATTGAGGATATGGAGGATACGGTAACTGTTGAGGTGGAGGTGGTTGAGGAAACTGATTCCCAGGATGGAAGTTCCTCCATCCAGGAGACCATGAAGTAGGTTGATGAGGTGGCTGTGTCCAAGGACTCCATGAATTATAACCTTGCATCGTAGGTTGAGGAGAATTCCACTGAGCATAATTTGAAGGGAATTGTGTATTCACGTTTTGCATATTAGTATTCCAATTATTCAAATTATTCAAAAATGGAAATGAATCGGGAGACATACCTTGATTCCGGGGCTGCCAGGGTTTCTTCTGTGCAATAAAGTAGGCTGAATCCACCTCTGGAGTTGATGCCTGCAGAACAGCTTTCACTTGGGGCAGCGTGGGGCATTCTTTCATATCATGATTCAGCTCGCACAATTGACATACTTGAACTTTGTCAAGGGGGCATTCTTTCAGTGGATGAGTCTTTCTACATCGGGGACAAAATACCCCTAGTGTGAGATCCTCCACTGCCTGTCTTTGCTTGGCCTTCAAGACGTCAATCTCTGAAGAGATAGAGCTCATCATTTCTGTTTTAAAGTTTTCAAGAAGATTGCCTATCTCTGCACGTGTAGCTCCCCCATTGGATGACTTCTGAGTTCTGTCGAAGACATCACGTTCCAGGTTATTTCGTTTATTCTGCTTATGATGCCTAGAAGATCCCCTGGAATATCTCTTACATAATTCCACAATTGTCTCAAAAGATTCTTTAGAGATATCCCCTTTTCCTAATAAATTGAGCATGTCTAAACAATCGTCCCTGATTCCTCGAAGCAGGATTATCTTAAGCACATCTAGTCCCATGTTCGTCTGTCCAGCTCTCTGCACATTGTACAGCAACCTCTCTACAAAATCTTCCAAGCTTTCGTCCTCCTTCTGTACCATTTTGAATAACTCCTCCCTCTTGTCCCTGGTGTTGCAATATTCTTGATATTTTTCCAGGAACACTTGCTTCATCTTGTTCCAATTAGCAACAGTTCCTCCCCCAAGGCTCATGAACCAACGTAATGCATTGTCCTTCAGGGTGGCAGGAAAAAGCTTCAACTTTTGAGCATCTGTGACATAATCATAGCTGCGACAGAGGATATCGAATTCAAACAGGAATTCGTCTGGATCTTCTGCCGCCCTGCCATGGAAGCGGGGTAACACCGACGGTGAGATGTTTTTCATAGGAGCTGTCCCCTCGAGCTGCTGTATTGGGAATTGCAATGTAGCCATAGTTTCCGGCGGGGAATTATCTTCATGATGGTATTGTACCACTGCTTCTTCCTCTTCATTCTCATGTCTGTTATTCATCTTTTCTTCTGTATCTTCTCCTTCGTTTGTTCCTTTATCCCTTACCTCAGTTGTAACAGCTGCGTATTGTTCGGATGTAACAGCTGCGTATTCTTCGGTTGCAGCAGCTGCGTATTGTTCGGTTGTAGCGGCTGCGTATTCTTCGGTTGTAGCAGCTGCGTATTCTTCAGTTGTAACAACTGCGTATTCTTTAATTGCAACAGCCGAATCAGCTGTTCCTTCTTTAGCAGGAGTATATGCAGAAATCACCGCTGCTCCTGTATCTTCCACTGTAGATCCTGATGCTAACGCTCCAGGATCAGTAGGGCCTCTTTTGATAGGAGTCCCCTGTTGACGAGATCTAGCAGCTGAATCAGTTTTGTCAACAAGGTCGTCAATGAATGTTCTTCTGCCCAGCGGTGGACCTCGACCACGACCCGAACCACCTGTACTGTTAGTAATTTGTGGGGTTTTGGGGGTCGGGAGGTGATCGCGTTTTACCCCCCTCGTATTCATGCGAAGCAGATCATTTCAAAAACAACCAAAAGACTGACTGAAAGCAATTATCAGATACAACTAATGACTAGTGTTTAATTTTTATCCTTCCCCGGCAGCGGCGCCAAAATGTCAAGCACTCTAATTGCAGATAATTAAATATCAACACACAGAGCGTATGAAATTTATTGTCAACCCGAGAAAGTCTTTTTATTTCAAAGGACAAGTGCACAATATATGCTTAAACACAAACCATCAGAAGTGAATACTTTTATCTTCTATCATCTATGTTCATCCCAAGAATCTACGCAATCCCAATTGCCTTCTAACTGCTGTACTACAATCCTTTTCTATTATGCATCAAGCAAAACGAATATCAGATCTAATCAACGATTGCAGAAAGGAAAACTCAATTGCATTCTAAAGTAATCAACTGTCTAATGAAATCAGGCTGAGAATCATGAAGCATAACCTGAACATTACTCTAGAATTTAATAAAGGAGATTGATGCAACTGTTCTAAGATACTGAATTGCAAAATATAAATCAATCAACACATAACAGGAAAGCTAATTCCTAGGAGCTTCTGGGATTACGTTCAGCTGTAGGATGAGCACAACAGTGTGAACAGAAATTGAATTACATAAAACAAACCTGACTCAGTCGACTGTTATTGATACCATTCCCAATCTCACGATTAAATCAATTACTGAGAAATCCACACAATGAATATTGCTGCTGCGTACAAACGAAAGATCAAATCATCACACAACAGAAAGATGAAATCCTAAATTAACACAGCAGTCTCTGTGGAAGACGGGCCCAGTCTTCACACAGAGACGCTGGTTGAACAACGCTCTCTTTAACTCAGAAACAACTCTTTATATTAACAGAAGGACGAGTACATAGTTTCAGCTTGACTGCTAATACAAGATGAATTAATTAATTGCTGTCCAACCCCTTGATCGAGGTAATACCACATATTTATACATAAAGTTGCAACATCTAAACCTATAATTGGGCGGCCATGAAGATCTATGATCTTCAGGCGCCCTAAATAATCTAGCTGTTACAATGCGTGGCAGAACTGAAATATCCAAATATACGAGGAGTTATCAACTGTCCCAAGAGTGGCGGTCCTTCCAGCTCACAGCTGGATTTGAGCAGCGACATACTTAAGATAGAACTTTATGTTACAGCTGTCCTGCCACGACTGTGCCTTGATTGACGAATTGAGCCCCAAGGAACCTTCCTTAAGCAATGGACGTCCCTTCCTCCGTGACTCGTTCAGCTCCGATCTTCCTGCAGTCCCTTTATCTTACTACCTTCATAATTTGCATCATGTTAGCACGAATTAAGAGATGCACAGCTTAAATCATCACAATCATAAGTATTAATACAATAAAACAATAATCGGCCATACCTTGGTAAATTGGGGGAATATATAAGGACAATAAATTGAATTGCCAAGGTAATTGGTGTGAGACAAGGTAAGGGACAGTGATAAATGATGGTCAAAAAGGGCCAATTCTGGGCTCAACAACCCCTAACACCTTGACCCTTTTACATGTTTACCTCTAATGCCTCAACCACTAACCACAAATCCCGAGGTTAAACCCCATAACCTCTTAGATCCTTAGCCCTCCAACCCCATAATCGCCAAACATCTAAACCCCTTTATCCCTTTAACTCTAATCCCTTAACCCCTAACATGATGCCCAAAACCCTTGAAGATAAGGAGGGATAGGGAAATATTTTTTTAGTAAGGAAATATTAAATAAGATTTCAAGGATAACGTTTTGTGTATAGATATTAAACATAATGTTATAACGTTATGCATTTCTATAACGCTCGAGCGTTATAGACATACATGGCACTCTAGCGTTATCTGTTTCTATAATGCTCCAGCGTTATAGAAACACATAACGCTATAACTTTATGTATTTCTATAACGCTAGAGCATTATAGAAACACATAACGGTATAATGATTATGTGTTTCTATAACACTCTAGTGTTATGTGTTTCTATCCCATGCCTAGTTCAAAGAAACGCTCGAGCGTTTTGGTTTCACTAAACTTGCATCTAAAAGGTCCCACAACTTCGTGTGAGGGCCCATATATATATATATATATATATATATATATATAAAGAGAGAGAGAGAGAGAGAGAGAGTAAATTATACTAAAATATTACAATTGCATGAATTGTAATTATTTTTAAATATTTGATTTAAAATATCATTGTATTCAATTAAGTTTGGATGAGCCATATATTATATAAAATGAATGATTTCTCATGCTATTAATATTACAATGAATTTCATATATCAATTTAGTATCTAACTTGACTTTAAAATTAGATAGTTCATTGTATTCGATATATATATATATATATATATATATATATATATATATATGTTATGTTATGTTATGTTATTTGAAAAATATATCACATTTTATGTTATTAGAATGACTTGTAAGATATGATAATATCAAGTATAATATTTTACAAGACATTCTAATAACATAAAGGGTAATATATTTTTCAAATAACATATTTTATATATATATAATGTTATTTGAAAAATATATCATCCTTTATGTTTTGTTTTTTTTTTGTTTTTTTTAACTAGAGGAATCGGCAAATGGGAACTGGGCTCGTACTTGCGGGCAAGCATAGGTAAGGTTGGGTGCTATTTGAACTCATGACCTATGTAGTCTATATCACCTTTTATGTTATTAGAATGAGTTGTAAAATATTATACTTGCATGAATCATCTCTCTTTTTTTTAAAAGAGATGATTGAGGCAAATATAATATTTTACAACTCATTCTAATAACATAAAATGTGATATATTTTTAAATAACATAAAAAATTTATATATATATATATATATATATATATAATCAACTATATAATTTTAAAGTCAAGTTAGATATTAAATTGATATATGAAGTCAAGTTAGATATTAAATTGATATATGATTCGTGCAAGTATAATATTTTGCAAGACATTCTAATAACATAAAAAGATGATATATTTTTCAAATAACATAATATATATATATATATATATATATATATATATATATATATATATATATATCATAAAATTAATTATGTTTCATATTATTAATATTACAATGAATTTCATATATTAATTTAGTATTAAACTTGACTTTTAAAATTAGATTGTTCATTGTATTTGATGTATATATTACATAAAATGAATGATCTTTCGTGCTATTAATATTACAATGAATTTCATATATCAATTTAGTATCTAAATTTGAGTTTAAAATTAGATAGTTCATTGTATTTGATATATATATCAAATCTTTTTAGTTATTTGAAAAATATAACACTTTATCTTTTATTAAATATTGGATTTAAAATTTATCATTAATGTATTAATATCTGATTTAACATTAAAATTATATTATTATTATTAAATAAATTATAAATATTTAAATATTTAATTTAAAACCATATTTAAAAATGCAAAAAAAAATTATAATTATCTTTCATACAATTAAATAAATTATAACATTTTTAAATTTTTGATTTAAAACCATATTTAAAAATGAATTAGAATGAGTTGTAAAATATTATACTTGCATAAATCATTTCTTTTTTTTAAAAGAGATGATTCATACAAATATAATATTTTACAAATCATTCTAATAACATAAAAGGTGATATATTTTTTAAATAACATAAAAAAATTTATATATATATAAAATGAACTATCTAATTTTAAAGTCAAGTTAGATATTAAATTGATATATGAAATCAAGTTAGATATTAAATTGATATATGAAATCAAATTAGATATTAAATTGATATATTATTATTGTAGAATATTATAATTAAATAAATTATAATTTTTTAAATATTTAATTTAAAAATGAATTTCATATATCTATTTAGTATTAAACTTGATTTATAAAATTAGATTGTTCATTGTATTTGATGTATATATTACATAAAATGAATGATATTTTATACTATTAATATTACAATGAATTTCATATATTAATTTAGTATCTAAATTTGAGTTTAAAATTAGATAGTTCATTACATTTTGTATTTGATATATATATATATATATATATATAAAATCTTTTAGGTTATTTGAAAAATATAACATCTTTTATCTTTTATTAAATATTGGATTTAAAATATCATTGATGTATTAATATCTGATTTAACATTAAAATTATATTATTATTATTATTATAAAATATTATAATTAATAAATTATAAATATTTAAATATTTAATTTAAAACCATATTTAAAAATGAAAAAAAAAATATATTATCTTTCATGCATTTAAATAAATTATAACATTTTTAAATATTTGATTTAAAACCATATTTAAAAATGAATTAAAATGAGTTGAAAATATTATATTTGCATGAATCATCTCTCTTTTTTTTAAAGAGATGATTCATGCGAGTATAATATTTTACAAGTCATTCTAATAACATAAAAGTGATATATTTTTTAAATAACATATATATATATAATAATGAACTATCTAATTTTAAAGTTGAGTTAGATATTAAATTAAAATATGAAGTCAAGTTAGATATTAAATTGATATATGATAATTCATATATGATTCATGCAAATATAATATTTTGCAAGTCATTCTAATAACATAAAAGATGATATATTTTTCAAATAACATAATATATATATAGATATCATAAAATTAATTATCTTTCATATTATTAATATTACAATGAATTTCATATATTAATTTAGTATTAAATTTGACTTTGAAAATTAGATAATTCATTGTATTTGATGCATATATTATATAAAATCAATAATCTTTCATGCTAATAATATTATACTGAATTTCATATATCAATTTAGTATCTAAACTTGATTTTAAAATTAGATAGTTCATTGTATTTAATATATATATATATATATATATATATATATATATATATATATATATATATAATCTTTTAAGTTATTTGAAAAATATAACACCTATAATCTTTTTTAAATATTCAATTTAAAATATCATTAATATATTAATATCTGATTTAACATTAAAATTATATTATTATTATAAAATATTATAATTAAATAAATTATAATTTTTTAAATATTTAATTTAAAATATAATCTTTTTTAAATATTCAATTTAAAATATCATATTAATATCTGATTTAACATTAAAATTATATTATTATTATAAAATATTATAATTAAATAAATTATAATTTTATAAATAATTAATTTAAAACCATATTTAAAAATGAAAAAAAAAATCTAATTATCTTTCATACAATTAAATAAATTATAACATTTTTAAATATTTGATTTAAAACCATATTTAAAAATAAAAATAAAATATTATAATTATCTTTCATGGTAATAACATCACTTATAAAATATGACACGCCTTAATAGCAACAACAACTACTTTTAAATATTTGATTTTAAAAAGTAGAGATAGGTGTTCAATCTATAAGAGTTGTACTATCAACAATTTCAAGAATTTGCTCTTCTAGCATATTTCTTATCCAGGGTATCTATCCTGCGGCCATGGCAGAAGACCGAATGACCGTAACTGTATCTAGGGTTTCTACTATTGCACCGGCCATCCCTACTTCCAAGCATATGATGTTCCTATCGGCCATCGACATTCGTATGTTATATGCCACGAACGCGGTATTGTTTTTTTTCTATAAAACACCAGAGAAAGATTTTTCTACCATAGTGGAGAAGCTAAAGAGGAGCCTGTCGTTAGTTCTGGTGGACTTCTATCCCGTTGCAGGTCGGTTGGTTATCAAGGGAACAAAATCGGGTCGACCCGAAATTGACTGCAACGATGGTGGAGTGGAGTTCGTTGAAGCATCCATTGACATGGCATTTGAGGATCTGGAAAGAGATCATTTTCAACACAAAAACTTCTTCAGGGATCTTTCCCAGATCCGCCATGGAAACGAAGACGAATCACTTCTCTCAATACAGGTATGGAAAATTCACTTGGTTTTCGTTTTCATACAGATGTTTCAAAATTAACGATGGATATTGCAGGTCACTGATTTTCAGGGAGGCGGAATTTGCATAGCACCCAATTTTCATCACTCTATTGGAGACGGGAATTCCTGTTACCATTTCTTGAAAGGTTGGGCAGAATGTAGCAGAGAACTTCCTATTTCCAAGAATCCTCATCACATGAGAACAGTCCTTAAGCGGGACTATGAGAACGGTGTAATACCCAACATTCATATCAGGGTAGAAGAAGTTATCACTGATTTGATTGATGAAGCTCAAATTATAAGGTTTGTCAAAGATGATTCACTGCCATTAAAATATTCAGAAATCAATGCAAGCGCTGGCGATGGCTCGAACGAAGATGAAACAAAATCGGAAATCTCAACTTTAATTCATATACAGAAATCTATCAAAGATGAAACAAAACCGGAAATCTCAACTTTTCATTTTAGCGAAAGACTAATTGAAGATTTAAAGAAGCGATCGGGCGCTTCAACTTCATTTGTAGCAGTTGCCGCGCAGTTTTGGAGATGCGTAATGAAAGCTCGACAAGTCCCAGAGAACGAGCCCGTTTCTTTTCTGCTGCCTGTTGACTGTAGAGGCCGGGTAAAACCGCCATTACCTCCAACGTATTTTGGGAACTGCTTATGCTCCGGTATTGCCCGGACTACAGCGAAGCAGCTATTGGAGAAGGATATCGTCTTTGCTGCCGCGCTCATCCAAGAACTTATCTATTCCTGCGCGTCAGAGGTGCAGTTCAATAATTATGTAGACTCCATTGAATCTCAACTTGCCAGTGGCAGCAAAGACGTCCCAACTCTTCCAAATTTCATAAGCAACTACAATGTAACTGTAGCGATGTCTCCCAAATTGCCTGTTTACGAGATAGACCATGGATGGGGAAGGCCAATAAAGGTGCAGCCTCCTTCCGTTAGGTATGGGTGGATGGCGGCATTTCCAGTAAGAGAAGGAAGGAGTATTGCTTTGTCCACTAAACTCCCTCACCATCAGATGGAAATCCTGAAACAGATCATCATGGTCATCCCCGATTGATAATCCTTCGATTTTTATTTAGTCTGTGATATAATCCAGATATCTAAGACTATAACATAGTTTTTGTCTCAAGCTATGCTTCTGTGTTATAAGTCATGCAGGTAGATAAGTCTGTATGGGCTTTTGTGTTATAAGTAATGTAGTTAGATAAGTTTGTATGGGCTTTTGTGTTATAAGTAGTGCAGCTAGATAAGTTTGTATGGGCTTCTCAGTTTACATAGTGGATTAATTATAGCTCTTTCATGCTTTCTATTTAGGATAACTCCTTTATGTTTAAGCTGTTGGAAAATATGTAATTAATGAGCTGATCCCGTATCAGAATTGTGCCAGCTTTCAGTCATCCTACCCTTTTGTGTCAACATGCAGTGCCCATTGTGTGAGTAAGTTTTGAGCCAATCCTGCGCACGTCTTGTTTGTATTTATTTCACCATGTTAATAGTTCGCAAGTCAAGAAATCTTAGGTAAGAAGTTATTACAGTGTTTAATGCAATCCTGCAGCTTCCAAGTGAAGCGAAACTCTATAAGTAGAAATTCATAGTGCAGCTTCCAAGTGAAGCGAAACTCTATAAGTAGAAATTCATAGTTTGAAATTCAGCCAGTGATGTGAAGAGGAGAAGAAGAGAAGTGAAGATCCATGAAGTTTGTATCAAGAGCCCAAGCTCTGTCAATGTAAAAGATGGCAGTGAAACTCATTTCCATGTATTGAGGAGCTGCACTTTACAGTGGTAAATATATGAGTCTATGTTTTATGTTTCATTCTCAAGAATGTTGTATGTTGCAAGTAGCACATCATCTCCATATTTACTCGTGTGAATATTGTTTACATTTACCCGCAATAAAAGAAATCAAGATTTACAAATAGTTCACCGTAGTGAAAGTTCTAAATTAACAAGGAGTAACTCCGCGTTAGATGTTTTAGTTGTTATGACTTAGAGAAATATATTTCATGAAAAGTATTTGAGAAATCCAAAGTCGAAATTGCACAGTTACTTGCCGCAAAGTAAAAGTTGATATCGCGCAGTTAAAACTGCAAAGTTAATTCGAGGAAAGTGTTCCCCGAAGTAAAATTTGGGATTCTCTATTATATGGTCTCAAAGTCCGAACAGAAGAAAAAGAAGGTATTCATCTATTGGGCAGTTAAATCTTATTTACTGGGTGGTGTGCTTTTCCCTTGGTCTGGTATGAGAGCGAGGTTGACGGAAACTAAAAAATCTATTCATATGGTAATTTGCAAACTCCAATCTTTTCAGGAAAAAATTATGAATATTGGTCTCTGACTATGAAAGCTTTGTTTATAGGTCAATAACAATCTCACATAAGCTGAGAAGGATGTCTTGAGAGAACAGAGGAAGAAAGATGGAAAGGCGTTGTTCCACATACATCAAGCAACACATGAATCAATACTCTCAAGAGTAGTAACAACGCAGTCAGCAAAGGAAGCGTGGGACATGCTGGAAACAGCATATCAAGGTTTGAACAAGGTAAAAACTGTGAAACTTCAGATTCTTAGAAGAGATTTGGAATCTCTATAAATGAAAAATACAGAGTCAGTAGACTCATTTTATACTCGTGTAATTGGTGTGGTTAATCAAATAAAGTCTCATGGAGAAACCCTAGGTGACCAAAAAGTTGTTGAAAAAGTTCTTAGAGTTCTTCCAAAGAAATTTGAATCTTTAGTTGTAACCCTGGAAGAAAACAAAGATCTATCCGCATTTACTATTGATGAATTGCAAGCCTCATTACTCAATTATGAACATAGAATCAGCGGTTCAGAAACATCGTTGGAAGTTGCTTTCGCAGCACAGTCATCCATAAGTCGTGGAAGAGGCAGGGGAAAATCAAACTCTAGAAGCAGAGGAAGAAGTTCTTTCAGAGGAGGTCGCAGCAGCAGCCCTACACATGTCGCTAATAGAGGCCAAAATCAGACCCCAAATCAGTCATGTGGACAAAGGTATGATAAATAAAAAATTCAATGTCATTACTGTAAGAAGTATGGACACTTTGCATATGAATGCAGGAAGAAGCAGTATGACCAAGGAAAGCAAGGTGAATCTCAATCAAGCAACAACAGCACTTCGAATAGCACATTGTTCTTAGCGTGCGCATCACCATTGGAATGCAATGTTATCCAAGAAAGTCCAAATGACATATGGTATTTAGACACAGGTTGTAGCAATCACATGACTGGTAATCTAAATCTATTTTCTAGTCTAGATAAATCAGTCCAAACTCATGTAACACTTGGAAACAATATTCAAGTTACTGTTTTGGGTAAGGGTACTGTTGATATTCTAACAAAACAAGGGGAGCAGAAATGTATGCCTGATATTTATTATGTTCAAGGTTTGAAGCATAATTTGATGAGCATAGGACAGCTGATGCAAAAGGTTACAGAGTTCACATGATAGGAAAGCATTGTGTGATTAAAGATATATATCCAAGCAATCAGTTAATTGCCAAAGTGTAGATGACAAGCAATCGCTTGTTTCCTTTGAGGATAAGACCAAACATCAAAGGAAAAAAAACTGAAGTTTTTCATACAAGACAGAATGAAAATTTTGGAACTGAGTTCAAAGCAGAAAGCAAAGGAGCAGATGTTCACTGCACAGCGGAAGAAAAAGACAGCGCAATGCAAGCAGCGTTTCAAACCGAAATTCGGGATGAATCTTGGTTATGACATTTAAGATTTGGACATCGGAATTTTGGTGGGCTGAAGCTACTGCACATGAAGGATATGGTGAAAGGATTTCCATTGATTGAAAAGCCAGAGAGAATCTGTGAAGGCTTTATTTTTGGCAAACAGCACAGAGAGACTTTTCCAGTCAGAAAGTCATATAGAGCTCGCACACCACTTGAAATCATGCACTCTGATATTTGTGAACCAATGCAAACACCGTCCATGGGAGGATGTACTTATCTTCTCACCTTTATTAATGATTTCACAAGAAAAACCTGGGTATATTTTCTAAAACATAAATCTGATGCATTTAGTTATTTTCAGCAGTTCAAGGCACTTGTGGAGAAGCAAAGTGGTTACAGCATCAAGATCTTAAGAACAAACAAAGGTGGTGAGTATGTCTCAAATGATTTCTTGAATTTTTGCAAAACACATGGCATACAAAAACAATTCACTGCGTGGTATACACCGCAACAGAATGGTATCGCGGAGAGAAAAAACATAACCATTATGGAGATGGCGCGCAGTATGTTGGCAGCGATGCATCTGTCAAACGAATACTCGGTTGAAGCAGTGGCAACTGCGGTATACATCATGAATCGATGTCCAATGAAGAGTGTGAAGAACAAATTTTCGTAGGAAGCATGGACAGGTATGAAACATAGTGTTTCACATTTAAAATTTTTTGGTTGTGTAGCATATGCACATGTTCCAGATGATCTAAGAAGAAAATTAGACAATAAAGGACAGAAATGCATCTTTATTGGATATTGTGAAGACACAAAAGTATACAAGTTGTATGATCCTGTCGCAAGAAAATTTATCATCAGCCGCGATGTTCAATTTGTGGAAAATGAAGCATGGGATGGAACTATAGAGAAGAATGTGAAAATTGTGTCACATGTTGAAAATGATGACATCGCAGAAGACATGGTTGAGACTCCGAAAGTGAATCAAAACTTCGAAGCACCGCCTACTCCAAGGATTGCGCAGCATGGTTCAGCACAAGCAACTCCGACACAAGTCACAGCAACTCTGACAAGCACTCCAAGTGCGCAGCAAATTCCATCAAGTAGTTCGCGCAGTTCGATACCAGCAACTTCGCCAAGGACAAGAAGTCTGCATGAGATATATGAGGTTGGTACACCTAATTCATTCTCATGTTTTGCATTATTTTCTCAAGTTAATGATCCGCTAACATTTGAAGAAACTGCTGAAAATAAAGTTTGGCACAAGCCATGGATGAAGAAATAGAATGCATTAAGAAGAATCAAACATGGAAACTAGTTGATGTTCCTAAGGATAAGGATGTGATAAGCGTGAAATGGATTTATAAGACCAAGCAATATGCTGATGGAAATGTGCAGAAGCACAAGGCAATATTGGTAGCAAGAGAATTCACACAGTGGCCTGGAATAGACTTCAAAGAAACTTTTGCAACTGTATCACAAATGGACACTATCAGAACAGTTTGGCCATTGCAGCACATAAGACATGGCCTGTTTATCAAATGGATGTAAAGTCTGCGTTTTTAAATGGTTATTTGAAGGAAGAAGTATATGTTAAGCAGCCACAAGGCTATGAAGTTCCAGGACAAGGACACAGAGTATACATATTGAAAAAGGCACTCTATGGTTTTAAGCAAGCTCCTAGTGCTTGGTACAGTCGCATTGACTCATACCTCATTCAAAATGGATTTCACGGGAGTGAATGTGAGCCAACGCTGTACACAAAAATCAACCAGCAAGGTAATAAGCTGATTGTCTGTCTGTATGTAGATGATTTAATATTTACTGATGATTTTGGCATAGAAGAATTTAGAACAGTCATGGAAAGTGAATTTGAAATGACAAATTTGGGGCTTATGAAATATTTTATGGGCATTGAAGTCCAACAATTTGAAAATGGAATATTTATATCTCAGTCAAAGTATGCTAGTGATTCCTTAAACAGATTTAAGATGTTGAACTGTAAAACAACTCCAACACCAGTAATAACAGGTTTGAAATTAAGCAAGGATGATGATGGATCTAATGTAGATCCTACTCTGTTTAAAAGGCTAGTTGGAAGCCTTATGTATCTTACAGCAGCAAAGCCAGACATCATGTATGGAGTCATCCTAATCTCAAGATTCATGGAGTCACCAAAAGAATCGCATTGGCAAGCAGGTAAAAGAATTCTGAGGTATGTAAGTGGAACAAGAGACTTTGGTATTCTTTATTCCACCTCAGAAAATTTCAAACTCATTGGATACACTGACAATGATGATGGAGGCAACATAGATGACAGAAAAAGCACATCTGGGAATACATTTCATGTAGGAACAGGTGTTGTATCATGGGCGTCAAAGAAACAACCCATAGTAGCAGAGTATGTTGCAACCACAAGTGCTGCATGTCAAGCAATTTGGATGTGCAGGATGTTAAGTGATATGTCGCAGCATCAGCAAGAACCTATAGTCATTTACTGCGACAACAATTCAACTGTCGCACTGTCAAAGAATCATGTATATCATAAGAGAACCAAGCACATCGACACAAGATATCATTTCATCAGAGAATTGATAAACAACAAAGAAATCTGTTTAGAATTTTGCAGATCTGAAGACGAGGTAGCAGACATCTTTACCAAACCATTGGCAAAGGACCCATTCCAATTTATGGGAAGTTTTTTGGGAGTGACAAGCTCTGCACAATGAACTTAGTCATGAACAGAGCATTTTTTAGCTCTGAAATATTTTGTAATATTTTAATTTTATTTTATGATCCCCATCCGCTCATAATTAAAGGGGAGTGTTGGAAAATATGTAATTAATGAGCTGATCACGTATCAGAACTGTGCCAGCTCTGTCAGTCATCCTGTCAGCCGTTTTGTGTCAGCGTGTGGTCCGCAGCGTCAGTCTGTCAATAAGTTCGGAGCCAATCCGGCACACGTCTTGTTTGTATTTATTTCACCACGTTAATAGTTCGCAAGTCAAGAAATCTTAGGTAAGAAGTTATTACAGTGTTTAATGCAATCCTGCAGCTTCCAAGTGAAGCGATTCTAAGTCGGTTGATAGGAAACTCTATAAGTAGAAACTCATAGTTTGAAACTCAGCGAGTGATGTGAAGAGGAGAAGAAGAGATGTGAAGATCCATGAAGTTTGTATCAAGAGCCCAAGCTCTCTTAATGTAAAAGATCGCAATGAAACTCATTTCCATGTATTGAGGAGCTGCGTAGTTTACAGTGGTAAATATATAAGTCTATGTTTTATGTTTCATTCTCAAGAATGGTGTATGTTGCAAGTCACACATCATATCCAGATTTACTCATGTGAATATTGTTTACATTTACCTGTAGTAAAAGAAATCAAGATTTACAAATAGTTCACCGCAGTGAAAATTCTAAATTAACAAGGAGTAACTTCACGTTAAATGTTTTAGTTGTTATGACTTAGAGAAATATATTTCATGAATAATATTTGAGAAATCCGCGAAAAAGTCGAAATCGCGCAATTACTTGCCCCGAAGTAAAAGTTCATATCGCGCAATTAAAACTACGAAGTTAATTCTTAGTGAGGAAAGTGTTCCGCGAAATAAAATTTGGGATTCTCTATTATATGGTCCAAAGAGAAGAAAAAGAAGGTATTCATTACTGCGCAGTTAAATCTTAGTGTGCTTTTCCCTTGATAAGCTATCAAGAGCCTTAACTGATCAACTACAGGACTTTGCAAACTTTGCAATTACTTTTAGAGTGAAACAAACATGTATCCAAACAGATTTTCATGGGTGAGTAATTCATTGTTATGTTGCTATTCAAATAATTAAAATATGTTTTGGCTTTCTTGATAGGCTTTGAAATTTTATGTGAAAGAGTATTTTTGAGACATCTTCCATTAATACTCTCACTATTCAGTTCAACAAGTGTACAAAACCAGTTGTCATGCATGTGTGAGAAATCTCGGAATGCAATTCAATATGTTTTCGATTTACGGGTACTTGCATAGTGAGGCATCAGTCAAGGAAATGACAGAGTTTTACAGATAGCTGGAACGGTGGTGTAGCCAACGATCAATATTTTCACAAAAAAAATAAATTTTAAATCGATTAATGGCTTGAAAGAATTTTATAATTCACAGCATCTGACAAGCAACTCAAACGAACATTATAATATCCCCATCGATCTCCAATCTTTCAAGCAAGGAATATGGAACGGTCTACTCTGGCTACTAAGAACGGTACTATCCAGAAAACCATCAAAGAAAAACAACGCTGGAAATCTCAACTCTTAATAATTCACAGCATCTGACAAGCAACTCAAACGAACATTATAATATCCCCATCGATCTCCAATCTTTCAAGCCAGAAATATGGATCGGTCTACTCTGGCTACTAAGAATGGTACTATCCAGAAAACCATCAAAGAAAAACAACGCTGGAAATCTCAACTTTTAAATTTAGCGAAAAAGGTATTCAAAATTTGAAGGAGCGGTGCTGCACCTTCACTTCATTTGTAGCTGTTGCGGCACAGTTTTGGAGATGCAAAATAATTGAGTTAAGTATTTGTTTGGCAAATCATACAAACTAACTTCACTAGTCTAACATGATTGTATTGGTTATGCATAACATAAAAATAGTTTTAATATTTTAATATTATTTTAACATGATTGTATTAATTTCACTATTCTAACATGATTGTATTTGTTATGCATAACATAAAAATAGTTTTAATATTTTAATATTATTTTAACATGATTGTATTTGTTTGAAGCCATCAATATAAAAAAAAATCATTTCTGTAAGATTTACCAGTCTAAGTTAATTCTAGAACCCGCCATTTCAAACTTTATAAGATTTACGAGTCTAAGTTCTTTAATTCTGGAACCCGCCATTTCAAACGTTATATTTGGCCAAATGGTTCTCTATATCGAAAACGCTACAATCAAATCATCCTTTTATTTCCCTCTATTTATATAAGTTCCATAAATTATAAAATTAGAATTACATTTCAATGGAGACTTTGGCCCAACCGGAAGATTACGTGGAGTGTTTTGGTCTAGTTGGAAGGTTAAGTAACTTAATGGGTTCTTGTTACTCTGTAAGGCGTTTCTACAAATGGGAGTTCACTCTCCGAAATTTCTTTTTATTGATTTTTAGCAGTTTGATCCCTTTCGTCTGAGGATTGGATAGTTTAGGTTGTTTGATCTACGAGCATTGAATGTCCTACGATTAAATTGATCTGCCTGCCTGACTTCCTGCCATTTCTTCCATTGAATGGATGGGCGTCCCTTAAATGCACATATGCGTGCCGACACTCTTAGCCGGTGCTGCAGATCTTTAGTCTTACGAAATTAAGACTCCACATATGGCACATTTCTAATGAACGCATCGAGATGAGTAGCTTCACTGAAACTAGCTGTGATGTTGTTGGGGCAACTGCATCAATGGGTAAAGCTTTGACTGGATCAAAAACAACAACAGCGAGTTCTGCGGCCCTCTCACTTCCTGATTGGAACGAGCAAGAACCCAATAGGATCGGCACTTCCAGCATCGACACAACCTGCACTATCTGGGACATCGACAAGGAGGTTCCTCGGGCTCTTCTATTTCTTCAATGGGCGGGGTTTCCACTTTTTCTTCAACATGAGGAGGTTCAGGCGGGCTTGGAGCCAGTTCCACGGGAGGTTCTGGTTCTTTAACTTCCGGGCTAGCTATAGGTGGACAGGGTTCAATCAACTCCGAAATGTAGGGCATCAGCAATGGAGGAGGAACATCTGCTGGAGGTTCATCTGCAATGGGAGGAATTTCTTCTTCTTCGTGACCGGGTGGCTCCTCCTCTTTAGGCATCTCCGTAGGAACAAATTCTTCCTTCGGAGCTTCAACAGCTTCACTTGGCGGGCTCTCGCTCTCATCACTAGATGGTTCAATCACCCTTGGAATGTTGATTACTTGGACAGAGGGAGGTGGATCTGACGATGGAGGTTCCTCTGGTTCGTTAAAAATTTCCTCAATAAGAATTGGAGTCAGCCGAGTTGAATAGTTTTGGGTTTTGTTCCTTTTGACTACAGGAGTCAGTAGGGTTGAATACGAGGAGTAGCGGGAAATAAATGATACTTGTAATAGACTGTAAATGGGTAAAATCATCGGATCTTCTGAGTTCATAGGGCAATTTTCTGAAATTTATGCATTTTGTGCGCAATTTGTGAGAATTTGAGTCGAAAAGGCCTTGGACAGTCTCATGAGATATCACCTTCATTTTTAGCTATCCAGCGTCTCTGAACAATATTTGAGGTGCGCTCGTTTCGCTCTTTTCCCTGATATTTCCTAGTCTCGTATGTGAGTTTTTTGCCTATATATTGTAGCCACATTTATGTTCATTTTTACGGTCACTTGATTGGTGTGAAATATTTTTGCATAGCATTTTCTCATCTTCGGATTTTCAAGTTTATGAGTGTTTTTAGCTAAAGCTTTGTTGAGGATTCATGATTTTTTTCAAAAAATAACAAAGGAGTAAGGTCGTTTTTCCTGTGTTTTTATTAAAGGTTTATAGTATTCTATGAAATTCAGAATACTAACCCTCACCCTCGTTGCCATATATAGGCCCCTTCCATGCTCATGCTCACCCTCGTTGCCATATACAAGCCCATTCCATGCTCACGCTCACCCTTGTTACCATATACATCACACCACGGATAGTAGGAGTCTGATTTTGGGGATAAGAACCCATCGACGAGACACAACGGTCGGGGAATCGAGTGTGGCTGCAAGTTGACTTGACAATTGTGGAGTAATCACCGTATTTTAAGCCAATGGAAGGTCCGATCAATATGATGAAAGGAAACGGTAGAATATACCCAACGAGCGTCCGAGCTTGGCATACATAGCCATAAGTTTGTTACTCATAAACTTTCCGATTAAATCCAGCGTCAATCATGTTGGCATGGACTATTTTTTCCTCTTGGATGGATTCCATGTTTTGGCATCTCTGCATTAGACATTCATAGATTTGGGAGTCTGGTCGGATTCCTCAGTGATTCAAAAGATGCAGAATGTGAAGAGAGTATTCTTAGTGTGTTAGAGTTTTATTCAGACCTGGAATTTGATTACCATATCTCACACAATAGTTCAAAATTACAACCTTAAATTTCGAAGTTATCTCCCGTTGGTCTTAGACTTTCGAAATTAAGGTAATCTATGTTCAATATTCAAACCGATTTCTAACTGAAACGACCAATATTGAAGCAAAAGGAACTCAAATTTGCTATATATGCATCGTGGCTTCCATTTTGTGATATATGCGTATAATAAGATATGTTTTTCTTGAACAGGTCAGTGGTGCGGATATACACGGCAGTGTGACAGCTACAGAGAGTGGTATACGATAAGCAATATTCTGAAGAGTGAAATACGGCCCATTAACAGTAATTCGATGTTATACGCAGGTTTTCACTTTCTTATTTTATGCAACAGTCTTCCCCTTTTGAGGATTGGTGGAGCTAGCTGCGATCTGGTATGTGTAATTTCAGCATCTCTTCCATAAAGGCGCGTTATTCTCTTTGATATCCCAATAATCTTAACCAATTAATTTGCAAACCCTCAGGTGACACGATGGCAGCAGAACTTTCAATTTATTGCAATTTATTTGACTAGGAATTGGAACGAAATAGACAAGCGATCTCTTCTTTTGGCAACCTCACTCTCCATTGACCAATGGCATCTCCGAAAGATTTCTGCAATTTAATACAATTTGATAATACTAGGTAATTATTTCCTCAAATGTGATGTTGATGTGAGCAATCAGTGAGTGGTTACATGTGATCTCCCTTTTGTAGCCTGCAATTAAGAAGAAAATATAATAAGTAGACCTTTCATAACAAAATAATAATAACGTGAATTTCAATTTTAACATAAAAAAACACAAATAGAGTTCAAGAAATTAGAGTTTCTAGCCCTTGGCCACATATGGCAACATAATAAATGATATTACAGGTAACTTCCTCTATCACGAAGGCTATAATCTTGATAATATATTCTCTATTCGTTCATAATTGCACCGAGTGAAACGAGGTGCTCTACAGCCCAGTATGGAGGAGATATTGTAACCTGTATGGATGTAACAGTTACACACGAGTATGAGGGAGATGTTGTAAAGTTACACAAGTATGAGGGAGATGTTGTAATGTTACACGAGTAAAAAAAGAGTAAAAAGTAAGAACTTATATTATGTCGGCTCATAAAATAAAAAAATTAATGAAAGTATTTAAAAAAAATCCATGTTGGCTCATAAAATAAAATATTATGAAAAGTAATTAAAAAATCCCTGTTGGTTTATAAAATAAAAACTGAAAACTTGAACCAGGGTCTATCAATCAAGAGATATCAAATTTCTTGAGTTTAAATTTAAAAAAAGAAATACACCTCAAGAAATTGGATCCCTCTAGGTGCTTGATAGATACGGGTTTAAGATGGATCTATGCTGGTTTAAACCAATTATATCTCTTACATTATGCAGATATAATTTTCATGATTTGCTCCAAAAGGTAACGGCCATTTCATCCAATTAGTTAGTCATACAAATGAAATAAGCAAGATTTGATCAAGTGGCCATAATAATAATAATTGATTTATAGATTAGTGGTTTGTTTGTTGTCTAAATCTTTTAAGAGTAGTTTATACATAGAAGGAATATGTTTTCAAAATCCTTTAGGTAATATAATTTTAGTGTTAATAATTGATTGATAACTTAGTGATTTGTTTGTTGTCTAAATATTTTAAGAGTAGTTTTATAAGATTGTAGCCCAAAATATGACCTACTTAAAATGTTAAAATTTATGTGAATACATCACAATCTGTTAATCTTCTTTAGATAAAACTATATAAGCATATATATATTTTCAATGTTAATGATATCTTATAGTTCAATAAGATTGCTTTTCCATGAAGACACTTGAGAAATGTAGCCTATAGAATCTTCCACTCCATCAATTTTCTTATTGATTTATGGTATCATCATTAATAAGCATCTTGCATCTTATAAGGTTTGGTTCTCATGCAACTTAGCATCTACTTCTTATGCTAAAGAACCTACTTATTAGTTAGTTTCTCTCGACATTGTATAAGCTAGGCCTTACTTGGTATGAAATTTTTCTTGAGAGACTAAATAACGTGGGATTTCCTATATTCTCTATACACACTTTTATAGTTGTTTAGTTAACATGACCAACTATTACATCCTTGGATCCTATCCCATGCATAATCACGAAACATGTAATATCAAACTTCATAAGAAAATAAATATGCAAACAATTTTGGACATCACAAAGAGAGCAATTACAAGTGATAGAGGGCCCACAAGGGTTGAAAGAAAATTATAGGGAATGCTAATGATGTTAAACAATATGACAATGATCATTTTTCTCTTTTAGTGCCTAGAAGACAACAATAATGAAAAGCCATAACATTTAGGCCTCAAGATCATAATAGTCACCCAATATAATTTTTACTTTCAATGTCCCAAGTTGATATACTTGATCTTATCTTAATAGAGAAACAATGGACTCACGTTTTAGCATCTAATTCTATTTAAAGGTTGGATGACTCAAAGTGATTGAGTTTTAGTATAGCCATCCAAATAATCAAACAAGGCTACAATTTATCCAGAAGGAAGTAATTAGAATGGACGTTGTAGAAAAATATTAATATACTTTTGGCTCATTAATGATAAAAGACTTTGCTAAACATTAATCAACCCATAACTTGCTTATCATTCAACATCAACATGTTGAACATCATGTTCTTGGAAAAATTCTTAAAAAAACAACTAATAAAAACCATACACTCAATAAAAACACAAGCCAATTAATTCAAAGCATGACAAATGGCTTATTGTTCCAACTTCCTAACATTTTTTCATAAATCTCCTTTGATGAAAGAACACACTAAAAAATTCTTCATAGAAACAATAATTATAATTCACTTGAATAAACATAACCAATAAAAATACTCACTCAAAGACATATCTTCTATGTAGATTCCACAAGAATATATATATGACAACACAAAAATAGCTTTATCATTTAATATCAACTTTAAAAATTGTGAAGTAATCAGTAAAGAAAATAAGTTGATACAACATTGCATCAAGTTGGAAGCAATAGAAAAACGATAATAAATGTCATGCATGCCCCTTGCACTCACTAGCATAAGTTCAGGTGATTAATTATTAAGATGACAACTTGCACCATGCCCATAGTATGATATGTATGCTTTCATTAGTTTCCTAGAGGCATGCTTAAGTTTCCTATCCTAAGAAATAAGATGGCCAAGACTGAAGATTCTTGATATATGTATGCTTTCATTAGTTTCTAATGTTAGTATTAAAGTTGATGTTATTTTCATACAATTTAGATGTTGCATGGAATGAGGCTTTTTACAATATAGATAGAACTAATCAAGCACCATGTACACAATGACTAATGACTGCAATTCATAGTAGTACAAATAATTTGCAATCATTGGTCGAAATACATGCATCAAGACAAGATAACTTCTTAAAATAAAAATAAAAACTATCAACCATTTTCTCGACAATAATGAAATCTACCCTCTTTCTAGATTGAATCAACAAACCTAAAGTTTAAGTCATGCCAAGATAGCAACATTTTTATTTTAGAGGACTAGTTAAAATAGTTAAAATAGAGAGATACTTTTGATCTTCCAAATTAGGGTTAAGGACCTCCTTATAATATCTTAATTTTATTTGAGTCTCTAATTCTTTATCGCCCAACATTTTCTCTTTAAACTTATATGTGATCATAGTTTTACTATTATTAATACTTTGCAAACTTGCAAAGTAGCATTTTTTCAATCCCCCTATGGTTTAACCAAGTCGTGGCATCTTTGTAAAGGAGTTATTCCACAACATATTTCATTATGATGAAGTTGTGATTCAATCTAGATAAGTTTTACTTGTTCTTGTGAATCTTGCAAACAAGTTAGAATAGAGTTCATAGATTGTAGAGTTTCTTTTTTTATTGTAATTGTACTGCCAACACCAGCGAATATTAGAGTATTTAGTAACTCTAATCAAATTTTTTTTTCGACCATTTGAAAGACTAGTTGAGACCTCATAGGCCTTGTTGCACCTCCACTCTTTAACAGTAAGACTCAATAATTTAAAATCCAACTCATAAAGTAAAGGTTGTCAATTTCAACCAGAATGCACCCAATACAATTCAACTTAGTTTTGATTTGATACTAACAAAAACTATTGCAAATACCAAATTATAAAAAAACTTAAAAAATCATTGTTTGAAAGTTTCAATTTGATGTTGCTAGTACCAAAAAAAAAACTTACAAAATCATTGTTTGCAAGTTACAATTGATGTTGATGTTGAAGATGAATTGATCTCCATAAATGAATGCTTTGTGCCCTTTGATTACTAGCTTGATGATTCTCAACTAAGTGCTAATAAGACAATGTCACAAGACTATTATGCCTAGCACCAATTAATTCAAATCATCCCAACAGTACTCAACCTCCAACAATCTTCCCATATACATTCATGGTATGTTGTAGTTGTTTCCCACTCACAAAGTTGAGGGAGAATGCATGCACCAATAGTTGGCTAGAAGACAGATTATCTAAATTTGTATATGGCCAAACCTAATGAAGATTTCAAGCATACCAACAACACCACAACTTGTAAATTGTCTGCATTGCGATGTTGATATACGATGTTATGTCTCATTGAATTTTAAAATCTACATGTGTCAAGAGCTCAATCGCTGTGTTTTATTTGGAAATAAACACTACAAAGAAAAGGCCCTGTAGCGGAGGTCATAGCGGATGTTTTTAGTGTTACAAGATTGGCAAAAATTCTCAAAAAAACCTCCTCTATGACCTCCGCCAATGGAAACGGATGTTTTTATGGAGGTCATAATGGATAGAATTTATAACTAAAAAATACTCAACAGCCAGATGTTTTAGTGGAGGTTAGTTTACCGGTGCACACAACAGAAACTAAGTGCATCGGTGTGTTTCCTACTATGACGCACCAATGTTGTATAATTAGAACAGACACACCGGTGCACTCAACCAGAACAAGCACCAGAAAGAATCAATTTTCATCGTCGCACCAGTGGTTGAGTATAGTAAATACGCACCAATGCGTCTGTACAAAATAAACGTAGCGGAGAGATATTTTATATCATATGCACTGTACATTTTTCCATTATATTTAAATTTAACAGTGCAGTACATCTATCCAGTCGCATTGGTGTATTTCATACACGAATGCACCGATGCATTTAATAGTAGAACGCACTGGTGCTTACAAAATATCAACATGGCCTGGTGTATTTCAACACATAGAATGCACTGCCAGGCTTAAAAACTAAAAACCGGTTGGCATAAGCTTTGATGTTTCTCGGTGCACGTAAGCAATCTACATGCACTGGTGAGATTAATAAAATAAAACGGATTGGTTCTCAATGTTATAAACACATCAGTGCTCGATGCTATAAACCCATCGGTGCTCAATGCTATAAATGAACCAGAGATCAATGTTATAAACACATCGGCGCTCAATGTTTAAATGCACCGGTGTGCACATTTAGTTTACATGCACCGAGGTGCAATGGTAGTTTAAATGCACCATATATGATTCTTTGAAGAATGGCTAACTATATTTCATTCAAATATATATAATATATTTTATTTTTAATTCCATTATTCATCTTAAACTGAAATATTTGTTTATAGTAAAATTCATTTCAATTTTAATTATTGAAATTGTTTATTTGGATTAATTCCTTATATCATACATGCAAGAATATATTGTAATATTTAATCATCCATACATTTAATTACCAATTTACCCTTTACGGCTGTTGTATGGCACTGAATAATTTATTGTTGCTCCATCTTGAATGAAAATACAAATTTTTTCTTGGAAAAAAATTTACCAATGTACCATTTTACATGTAACATTTGACAATAATATTGAAGAATGCAATAGAATAAAAAAATTTATTTTATATATATCAATAAGAGTGCCTTTGTCATACAAAATACGGGAACATAGAGAACAATAATCAAAATGTCAACATGCATGTAATTATTTTTGCACTTATTGGTAACTCATTTTTGAACTCAGACACTATGTTTAGTACATTATTATACAAAATATCTGATTTTCACAAACAATCATTTCAAAATATACAACAAGCTACAACATCTTGCATCAACATAAAAAATAAATATGGAGCATCATTCTTCGTTGGAACTGTTATCGATGCTCGAGTCACTTGCATCAATTGGGTCAATTGGTCGAATGTTTTGTTTATTGGCTCAATTGTTTTCCTCTTCTTCGTCTTCCATATGTAAATATAAAAATAAAGTATCTAAGTGTATCTACATTACCGGCGGGAATAATGAAAAATAAATAGATAGTGTACATTAATGTAAATTGAAAAGTGACATACCATAGAAATAATCGACTCATTAATGATACACATTCTCTCAAAACTAAATCTCATGCCTTCTATCAACAAGTCTTCTGTTGGCTCCACTCCATACTTGGTTTCCTACAAGTGTTATGCTCCGTCACAAATCATAGATTTAATATAAAATTTTGTTGTTGTTTTATTGATTATAAAATGAGAGAAGTAAAACAACATAGATACTTACAAAATCCACAATTAATTTTTGATACGCCAACATATACTCACAACCCTTGCTTAACCCAATGTCAATCAATTCTTCTGATGGCTCATAATTGAATGTTAACACCTATTTGAAAGCATGCAAGGATTTCCAATGAAAACAAATGTTAATATATATATATATATATATATATATATATATATATATATATATCACAACCACTACGAAATGTTTATTTCTTACAACAAAATAAAAATACTCACAAACTTTACTATCAACCCCTTTTTTCCTTGTCGTCCTATCTTATGTGCTGAATGGGTTCCATTTTCTTTTCCTTTCTGCAACAAAACAATTGAAAATTAATATTTAATGTCGAATTAATTAATGAAATGTATAACATAAACCTAAAAACCAATGATTTCATACATTTGAAGCACATTGTTGTTGAGATGGCTCTTCCTGCGATGCAATTATGTCCATTTCCTTGACCATCTCCTTGTACACTTTCTTGGACATCCCTACTAGTACATTTTGCATATCACCTCATTCATCCTTTTGGATTCTCATAATCATCCTGAAAATGTAAATGACATTAAACTATTTCCGTGTTGATATGAAAAATAAATATGCTAGAACTAAAATTATTGATGAATGATGCTTTGTAATAGTTTTAGATACATATTCGACATAGACACGTTTAGGAATATTACCTTTTGAATGATTTTTTTTGTTGTTGTGTGTTTTTTCTATTGCAAGCCTAACAGGTCTCATTGACCATTACTTTGGAAACGCCTCTTGTAGTTTACATATGACCTGATTCTTTGAATCATTTGATTGGTTTCTGTATTGTAAGTGAAAAGTACTTATGTACGTTCTTTCCACTAAATCCCTCATAGTATTATACAATTCTTTGCCCCTTCTATTAACTTTCAACACTGCTCCAAATGAGCTAAGGACCAATTGATCATCATTTGCATCTTCCATAATCTTGTTTTATGATGACATTGCCTTATGTTGCTGTCAGTACCTGCATAACATTCATCATATGTGACTTATGTATTTTGAAACATATTAGTGAATATTCTTAATTAAGTAGATTATTACTCAGATTTCAATAAATAATTCATATTGACTTATATTTTATTCACTCGATTCATCCCTCTGCAACTTTTCCATCAATGTTTGACGCTCTTCTGGAGTTTGGTTAGAATCTTATCGAGCTTCCTCTTTTTTTGGCACTCCGTGTCACACATTAACCAATACATATTAGTTAAATTTACAAATAATTCAAAAAAATTAATTTAAATACAAAAATTAATTAAAACACTTGCCTTCTTCATAATTCTCGATGTACTCCCATCATGTTGATTAAAGTTGTTGTTCATTTTTTATCAATAAAAACTTGTAACATTAAATACAAAATCTATCAATATTTATAAAAACAAATTACAGACCTTCAAAATAAAAAAATAAAAAATATTTAAATGAATAAATCTAAGTTCAGTGCATTTGTATACATTACACGCCCCAATGCATTAGTTACAACACCGCACTAGTGCATTAAAGCGAATAGGTCGAACCGGTAACAGAGAATCGAAAAACTAAAATCGGCTTTTTCATTTTTGTAAAATAATAATAAAAAACGACACGTTATAGTAAATCCAGTGTGTTACAGTAAATGCGACACACCGGGAACAGAGAACTGAGACACGATAAATGACTTTTGTATTTTTATAAAATAATTAAAAATGATGCGATGTGGGTCAAACGCGGTGCGTTATTTAGATGAATGCGCTGGTGCATTCCCTTAATACAAACACGCTGATTTTGACGCATGTCTTTTTCAAAAAAAATATTTAAAACAAAAACAAAACTTAACAAGGCCGACATGGTTACAGATTCGACCAAGAAAGTGGACTCATATCACCCTACGCTTTCTATATATAATCACAAGCTTAATAAATCCAAAATCCCTAAAAGGTGAAATCGTAATTCTATATAACAATGGAAGGATTTAAACCTTAATGAATAATTGTGCATCCACATAAAATGAAAAGAAACGACGAGAAAATAATGATTGCAACATTGAAGGTAAGTATGATTTTTTTTTCTAAATCTAGTAAAACTCTAAATAACGTTATAATATCTACAGTAATACTTACATGCTTGAAATTTCTATCATGTAGGGTTTGGTTTGATTCGTTGTACCTAAGAAATTTCGACCCTCAAAACTCCTTCTAGTTGCTCCAAACTCCTTCCACGTAAGTCTCTCTTCCAAAACTCTCCCCTGAAAATTTCGACAAAATAGTGAGTTAATGTTTAGGTTTTTAGATTTTAAACATTATTTAGATTTACTTTTCAAACTTAAAATTTCCACCCTTTTTTTAATTTAGGGAAAAAAGGGTTTGTGTGATTTTTTAAAATTTTGATTTTCGGCATTTCCGGTGCGCTTGGTGTCAAGTCGCACAGATGCATACATACGTAAAGCACACCATCTTTTAAATAATTTTAAAACATGTACGATGGTGCGTGTAATGTTAGGCCACACTGGGGCGCTTATATGTAGGAAATGCACCGAAATGAATTATTTTGTGAAAATGCATGTAGAAATATCTACTACCAAATGCAACGGATGTTTTCCACTGCAGGGGATTTTGCGGATATTCTTCCATGGTGCATTTACATTGGTTACACATCAGTGCATCTCGTTTATTTGAGCGCATCGGTGCATTTGTGCATGAATAAACACACCAATTTTATTTTATAAATTCTTTGTTTTATGTGTCCACTTAAAATTATATATTCATACCAAATGTCATTTCACTATTTAACCACACCAATTACAATATTCCATAGTATATATATGTTGATTGTTGATTTAGCTCAAATGCAAGAAGAAAATTGTGTAGTATCAAATGGTCAATTCTTTAGATTCCATCTCATACCATCTTGTTCAAAGTTCAACGAGTTCTCCCATTCCATCCCCGGTAAGTTCAAGTTTTGTTTATTTTTTTACTACTTATTTGAATTTATGTTACTTATGCATGTGAATCTAATTATCTATTTATTCTATATTGCAGGATCACGATTTGGGTTCGAGTTCAGATTCACAATACATTCCACCAATTTCAAAACTTCGTAAGCTCTTATCAGGATCAAGTTACCACAAGCAGTTCATAGATAAAAATGGGTAGCCACTTTACCCTGCCAATTGTAACATGCCATCTTCAAGACGCCATTCTGGTTCATCAACGGTAATTTGTCACGAGCTGGATCTCTTTTATGACACCCCAATAGTTTGTGGTTGTTCAAAATTTAAAGGGTTGAAGGAGAACCCTTGGCGTGTCACACTCACCCATTACACCAATAATAGATTACCTAATGTCGATGGTCTAATACCCCCTACTGAACTAAAAAATCCAATAGTTGATATAGGAAAGACACGCAGGAACACTTCCTTATGCTCATTTTTGAAAAATTTGGAATCCAAAAAAACTATATCTCATCCTATGTTGACGAACCCCTCGGCTTATGTTCAGTCATCTGGAAGTTCTAGTGATCCAAAGTATGATATGAATTCCACCCAACCCATCTCTATTAGTAGATCCAAAAAGTTGCATGAGTTGATGTTGGTTGTGGATTCTGATCTTCCTTATTCAAAGGTCGTGTTTCATTCGTGTCTGGATCCTATCCCATGATGGGGGGGTTTGGGAGGGATTCCCCCCCCCCCCCCAAATAGTCAACATGGGGGGTCTAGGGGGGGCGGAGACTAATTTTAGGAGCCCCCCCCTAGAGGGGGTTCGGGGGAAGTGCCCCCATTGCGAAAATTTCAGAAAATATGCCTTGTAAAATGTTGTAATTTCATAGTCATGACTTGGTCAATAATGGGTGATTTACGAGCCCATGGTATTGGGTGTCCCATAGTATTTTTCCATGGTAATCCCTCTTTAATAGGAAGGCATTGTAATACGGTTGGGTAGTGTAGCATTGTAAAGATCTCTATGATTGTGTGAGAGAGACTATGAGAGAATGAAGAGGAAGTTGTTGCGGATGTGCTGCAGGTTGTATCCCTTTATTTGTTGGATGGTATAATAATAAGGACTTGCAATTTCTGTATGGACGTAGCCCATCTTGTGTGAACCACGTTATATTGGTGTCTTTCTTGTAATGTGTTTTATGTGATTTATATTTGCATCTTGATTATTGTCATTGCTCTGCGATCCTATTTTTCTAATAGTTGAGAGAAAAATTATCCAAGTACACACTAAGGTTCATCCAATTGTTGGAGGTAGCAATGATTTCTCCCTTCCTGTGAATTTTCAAAGTAAATATCAAACTTCTTACAACCGCACTCGATATGGCACTTGGTCGTCCTCTCTACCTATGCTTGATGTTGGAACTGAATTCTCATTTTGTGGTAATCATTTTATGATTACCAAATCTAATATAGATGTTGCAAATCTTGGGTTGTTTATCCTTTCACATGTACTTGTTCCTCCCAAACAGTCGGTAACACTTATGTCATTTTTTGGTCTTATCTATTATCGGTTTGATTACTTGAATTTTGTTAAATACAAGCACATCATTTCCATGTATACTATGTGCATGAATGGTTATGTTTCTATAAAATTTAACAGGAAGAACCTATTGTATATAGATGGTCTTCCATGCACTCATGGGAACATTGGAGGGTTCATAAATAGTTCTAGGTGCTCTTTATTTTCTCCAAATTGTTCATTTGAGGAACAATTCAATGACCAAGAGTTCTTTATGAAAAGGAAACCATCCATATTTTTTGATGTACATGCACTAAGTAGTTTCACTCCTGGTGACGAGTTGTTAATAAAATACAACTTCCATAGACCACCAATCGCTCGTCAGAGACACCTTGCATTGGGATTACCTTTAGACATTCCCTTGGGGAGTAAGACAAAAAAACAATGATTAATTATATTTTTTAATTTTCAATGGATTCATATTAATGTATTGCTCAATTTGAAATTGTGTTTTATAAATTGTTAATTTAATTTATAAACTCAATTTGAAAATGTGTTATTCAATTTTAAATTTGCATATTTAATGTGGAATTGATGTAAATCTATCGCTCAATCTAAACATCTACTTTATAAATAGTTTGAAGCTTAACATTTTATACTAGAAGTGATTCTCGTGCTTCTGTAATAATTGTTTTCTATAATGTGATATCAAACCAATTGCATTGTGCTTACGAACATCATTGATGTAATGTTCAATATTTTTGAAATCGGGATTCTAATGATGAGCGACCTGCCTACCATCTTCCGTTGCACCCCAGTACAATGTCAAATCGAGAGAAGGCTGAAAAAAGAGTGCAACTTGGAGAGGAAGCATACAAAGCATGGTTGAATCAACCACATATTCAATTTCCATTGCGTCCATCCTCACCAATTAGGAATTCCTATAGTGATAGTAGTTCTTCACATGTTGGAAATGGAGGCAATGAATTATAGGTTGGTATCGATGAGATATTACGACAAAGGAGTGCCACGGATGCAATGGTCTTCCATACATTCCAGAACAATGAACTAGGGGGTGATACTCATATTATTGAAGCCTTCTTCAAAATCCTTAAAAAGGCTTCCACCACACCTCTATTTGGATCTAGTCGGTCAAAGTCTACATAGTTGGGTACAACAATGTTACTATACAACTTGAAAGCAAAGTATAGCATGTCAGACGCATGTTTCTCGGCAACGTTGAGGTAACTGACTATCAACTATATTATATTTTGAGTAATCTTGTGACACAATCATCATTGAAAATGGTCGATTTTATGAACGTTAAATGACATTGTACAATTGTATTTCCCGCTAACTGTAGGTTATTCAAAGATAAGGTACTTCTGAATGATAATGTATTTCCCAGAAGCTACGTAGAGGCAAATCAAATGTTGAAAATGTTGGGTGTAGAGTACATATATTATCATGCATGCCCCAATGATTGTATTCTATATAGAGTCAAATATGCAAACAAAGTGATATTTCCAAAATGTGTGCATGCCAGATACAAAGAATCAAATAACAAGGCTAAATAGAACATGGTCCTCCTCATAAGATATTGAGACACATTCCTATAATCCCAAGGATTTAAAGGCTCTTTCATTGCAAAGAATTGGCTATGTTGCAGGGATGGCATGCATTGAACCAAAATGAGGAAGGAGTTATGTGAATCCCAATAGATTCAATAGCCATGAATCATATAGAAGATACATGGCCAGATAAATTCAAGGATGAAGTCTATATCCTCCAATTGAGCATATCCATTGATGGCGTCAACCCATATTCCCAACCAAACAACATCTATATTGTTTGGCATGTAGTAGTGATCAATAACAATATCCCCCCTGTTAGCACCAGTTTTGTCTTAAAGGGTTGGAGAGGGTTAGATCCCTGAAAATAATGAATAAGGTCCCAGTTTTTCAAGTTATACGACATAGGGGCTGCAAATAAGAAGCTCAGAACGTTTATTCCTAAGTTTGGAATGAAAATGATCGATAATCCTAGTTTTTAACATTGCAATGAAAGCAGGATGTGAAAACCCGCTCAAGGTTATATGGGGGAAGAAATGGACGGAGTAGATCTATGGTGATAGAGATCGACGGCCATAAGTGCTCTTCGAAAAATAAGATGGAGTGGTTTAAGCATGGGCGGGGTGTGCTAGCCCGCGAGCAGGTTGGAAGTCAAATCAACGAGCAGAAGGACAGATCTACGGTCATCATTTTGTTCGCGATTACAAAGTGCACAGGGAAATGTCTTTTCCAAATATGATAAGTTTTGGCAGGGACTGCATGTTGTGACGGTGCATATCTAGCAGGGAAAGGCATCGATGACAGAGGTTTAGTTTGGCAGATTTAACATGCACGGGTTATTTACACTTCCCAAATCTGTGAACCTCAGTAGGGGCCGCGTATTTGGACGGCGGAGATGTAGAGTAGGCCCAGATCAACGATCACCAATAGATTCGCAGATTGAAGGTGCGAGGAAGGCGACAGTTGAAGGGATGGAAGCTGTGGAAGAATGTGAGGCTAAGCATGGAAAGAGATCGATGGTACAGGAACGATCATGTAGGATGGATGGCTCAGAAAATTCATTTATCGCCAAAGGTGCAAGAAGGATATGAAAAGGATAAATAATATAAAAATGAAATGCACGGGTATTTGAGTACTGTTTGATTCGGTTACATTTGAAAATGATAGACGACCACTGTGCAGAAGCAGACAACTCAGCCAAGAGCTCAGACCAGTTGTCAGTAACTAGGTAGACCTTCTGTCCCATACAAAACTATTTAAATGGTTGATCTAAGAGAGGTAGAGCCCCTAGGTTTTGAGATCAAGAAGGTAGAAGCACTATTAGAAGATAAAGATGTCGAGGTTTATGATACAGTTTTGACAAATGGCCCCATTGAGACAGCAAAGGATAGATTGAAGTTGATTAGGGAACGGAATGTAGATGTGCATAAGGTTTATCAGTCATTTTTTTTATTTATTTACAGTTTACCAAACCCTAAATTGTCTCGAGTTCGTCGACTGGTGTGTCACCAATTACTCCTCCTCTAAGAGGGTAATTATGGACACATCCAGTTCAAATATCCTGTTCCAAGTCAATCCTTTCACTGTTAGGAAAGCCTTGTCAATCCCATATGAGTTCTACCAAAAATCCAAAGAATACAAAGAAGAAGACCTAATTTAGTACTTCAGACTATACCCAGTTAAATTGAAGCATATTTTTTACAGGGCCTCCCTAAAACCTAATGTCCCATTACATAGCCATGCCTTCCCAGTTGAAATTCTCCTCTTTACTGAAGAGTCCAAATGTGTTATAACTATGTTAATCCAGTTCCTAGGTCCCGATACAGACATGTATGTCACTGAGCCTTTAATGAGCCTATTATTTGTCCTCAGCACATGTCCACTTGAGTCTGATGAGCCCAGTCAGTCCATCCAGTGTGCCTGCCTTAGATTTAATGAGTCCCTAGCTAATAATATCCATTCTCAGCTAGTGGAATTCCACAAAAATAGAAGCTTCAGATTCCAATCATATCTGCTGAGAATGTTCTTGTCCTTTAATGAAGAGAACTTGCAGCTGTAATGTCCCCATTCAAATAAGTGCATAGTAAGACAATCCCATCAATCCTACTAGTTTCCTAGGTTGGATGGGCACATGTGGGATGGTAATAAGGAAACTAATAAATGATATTTAGACATTATAAGGGTTCAATAATTTAATAAATATGATGAATAAATAAATTCAAGAGAAATTCTAGGTGGCAAGTGGTTTTGGAGACATATGGAGGTGATGGGACCCACACTAGCTTGATTTTTCAATGACACATGGCAGCTCTCTCTTGCCAATTCGAATTCATGGGAAGGTGAACACTCTTGGGTGAGTTGGTAAGTCATAACACATGGCATTGAGCATATTAAGTCGAAATGGGAAGGAATAGTAACCTCCATGGGAGAGGAAGAGTCAAATTGGAGACTAGTGGACACATGGGCTAGATTCCCTAGTTTTATGACAACAATAATGAAGCATCTATGACATTTTATGACAAAATTCAGACCTGAATTCTTACACCTGACCATTATGACATGTCAGCCCCAAAAATAGGCTCAAGAAGGCGCTCATGGAGTTGGAGGAATCTAAAGAGACTCAAATTCGAATTTGGGAGAAGATGGAAGGTTGGAACTAGGAGACAAGTGTCAAATGAGGAATATTTTCTAAATGAAAAATTATTGAATCTATTGAGAGGATTTCGACCCCTTGAAGGCTAATGTTGGTTATAAAATGTAGAAATCAAGTATGAGAATGGATTTTGATGATTTGAGAAAAATTGCATTTGTGAAGAGAGAGCTAGTGGATGACTAGTTTCTTGCCTTAGCCAATTTCGAGGGTGAAAGATTCCCATCCAAGTTGGTGTTTGGAGAGGCCACTCAGGTCTTTCATGGTGCTTTAATGGAGTTTGTATTTGCAGGTAGAAGCTACAGGAAGTTTCATGGTTTGGTTTAGTGCAGCACTTTCTCTCCACCGTTTCCAGTTTTGAAGGCATATTCGTGCTCCTTGAGGGAGGGCGTTTTTGGTGAGCTATTGTACTCTTTGGGGGAGCTTCTAATGCCCCATTTATTTTGTAATATGAATTAAATACTCTGTTCTTCATCTCCAAAAAGTTTCAGGTCGAAATTCCAAGTAGAAATGTATAAATCTCATTTTTAATGGAAGAACAATGCCATTTCCCCACTACCTTGTTGTGAACCAATGTATTGATGATGATTTCGAATTTATGGATGATTCTCTGATATATTTGTGATAAATATATTTCCATGGATGTCTTCTACAAGTTTCATGTACTGTACTTGAGCATTTGAAGCATTTTTACTCAGTTTAGTTGTATTGGGAGGTGAAATAGTGCCATTTCCCCAAGGGTCGAATTGGGGGTTTTTTGCTGTTGAATGTGAGAGAGTTAGAACAGTATTAAAAATCAATTAATGGTGAATATGAGACCTTAATCACATACTTAACACATTATATACCTCTGTTCATAAATTTGTGGGAGTTTGGAGGCATTTGGAAGGCCATTTGCAGTGTTACCCGAGGGGGATTTGATGCACAAATTACTAGTCAAAATTACATATATTGATCAGAATACAAATCAAGTTTGTAGTAGTATTTGGAGGGCCATAAAACATCCCTGAACCTTATATTCAAGTCTAAATACCATTCATACACTCCTACAGAAGATTTGGGAGCATTTGGGTTGATTTGGAGGTCAAAACAGTAAAACTAGTCAAAGGTCGAAATTGGGAAAAAAAGTGGAAAATTGGGCATTTTAATAAATTTTGAAAAAGGGATATTACAAGTGGTATCAGAGCATGGTCTTGGCACCTGATGGTATTAACAAGAATCCAAACAAATAAAACACCACCCTTTGAATCAGTAGTTGAAGAAGTTTTGGTTGAAGAAGAGATAGTAGCAGAAAAAGAGTTCTTTTCTAAAACAATGGGTAGAGAGGAGGAGGAAAAATTAAGACATAAGGAGGAATTTATTGAAGCCTTAAAACCATGTTTTGAAGGACTTACCATGGTTATTCTAGATATGAATAAACAAATGATGAAAGGTTTCGAATTGTTGGGTAGCCAACTTTCAGGCAAAGGGATGATAGGAGATAATAGTGGTTCACACTCAGGGGAAAAGATGAAAGGGAATGAGCATATTTTCTCAAGTACAGGACCTCATAATAGACCTGATGAATTTCAAAGCACACAAAGGCATACTGCACCTAAATTTCTCACACCCAAAGAAGAACCCAATCTTGAATTGGATTACAAGAAACTAGTAAATGATTGGAATGATTTGAATGAAGAGTGTAAAAGAGGTGTACCACTCAGTGACTACATTGATGCTATGCAAAAGATTAAAATGAAGGGAGACAATAGGAGTCCATTCCAAAACAAAGAATTGAATAGTGCTATTGGAAAAATGTCACTTCCTAATTTTGATGGTTCTTCTCAAAATTCTACTAACACTTGGGTGCAAAAATTGGATGTATATTTTCAGCTGAATCCTATGTTGGAAGATGATGCATTAAAAATGGCCATTTTGCATTTGGAAGGAGATGCCAATGAATGGTGGTTTCATGGGCTGAAAACCTTGGGTCATAATCAGGTTAAAACATATGGAGAATTTGTTGACAAGGTACTAGAAAGATTTGAACAAAAAGATCCAGAATTGCCTTTCAAAGAACTAGCTCAATTGAAGCAAACTAGGTCCCCTACCGAATATATGTTGGACTTTCAAAAATTATCAGTCAAGGTGGCTGATGTATCTATGGGAATATTAGTATTGCTGTTCACTGAAGGTTTGGCTGAACCCTTAAGAGGTTTGGTCAAATCCCACAAGCCAACTACATTAAAAGATGCAATGAGCTTGACTAGGGATCTCCAAAATGTGCTTCCTAGAACGAGATTTCCTCCTAAGCCTAGCTATAAATTTGAAAAGAAACCTTGGCAAAGGGATGGATATGATAAGAAACCTTGGCAAAGAGAGTCATTTGAGAGCAATAAAAAAGAGGGACTAAACAGGGATGAACTTAGAAAAAAGAAACTATGCTTCACATGCTTCCAACCATGGACACCGGGGCACAAATGTACCAAAGGAAAGGCTCAATACATAAAAGTATTTTCTGATAATGAGTGGTATGATGGGGGCATGGATGAAGATGGACATATTTCAGATCAAGAAGAGGCATATGAGACAGCAGTAGAAGAGGAAAGACAAGAAGAAAATCAGCCTTCACCGGACAAAGCAAGAATGGCAGTGCTTTCAGCAGTACCTCTCTATCATACTATCCGATGCAAAGGTGTGGTACAAGGACAAAGAACTTCAGTTTTGGTAGATGGAGGAGCCACCCATAACTTCATTGATGCAGAGATGGTAGAGAAAATAAAGATACCTATTGAACCATTTGATGGCTTCACAGTTGTCATTCCCGGTCACAACACAATGCAATGCAAAACATGGGTTCCAAAGCTGCAAGTCACCGTAGGTAACTATACTTTTGTTGATAGTTTTTATGTGGTTGATGTTGCTGATACTAATGTGGTTTTGGGAGTGCAATGGTTGTATTCAATAGGAGAGCATACAGTAAATTATCAAATTCCCGAAATGAAATTCCAAGATTCAAAAGGAGTACAAAGAGTTGTGAGAGGGCAACACACTTATCCAAATCAAGTAGTGACTTGCAATAGCATGAGATCTATATTGAGGCATGGGGATATAGAATGGGCTGCTGAATGTCATATTACATCTCCCAAGCCAACTATAAATATTGTCAAACACCCAAAGGAGATAGAGAGACTTTTGCAAAAATATGAAAAGGTTTTTAGAGACCTTCCACATGGTAGGCCACCAGATAGGGGGGTTGAGCACAGTATTGTTTTGGAGGAGGGTACTTCACCCATTCAAATACCACCTTATAGACATCCTAAAAGGTTTAGAGATGAGATTGAAAAATCTATCCAAGAACTCCTAGAGTTGGGGCTCATTAGACCAAGCTCTAGCCCTTATGCTTCTTCAGTAGTGCTAGTGAAGAAAAAAGATGGAACATTGAGAATGTGCATAGATTTCAGAGCCTTGAACAAAAAGACTATCAAGAATAGGTATCCTATTCCTAGGATTGATGAGCTCATGGATGAGCTACATGGGGCCAAATACTTCTCAAAAATTGACCTTAGATCAGGGTATCACCAAATTCGAATGAAAGATGAAGATGTGCAAAAGACCGCTTTTCGATGTCATTTTGGCCACTTTGAATTTCTTGTCATGCCTTTTGGGTTAACTAATGCTCCAGCCACCTTTCAAGCATGTATGAATAGGATATTTTGCAAGCAACTAAGAAGGTTTGTTTTGGTTTTCTTTGACGATATTCTCATTTACAGTAAAACATGGGAAGAGCATTTGCAACAGTTAGAGATTGTGTTGAAAATCTTGCAAGAAGAGTCCTTATTTGCTAAATTATCAAAATGTGAGTTTGGGATGAAAGAACTACTGTATCTTGGGCACATTATTGGGCAAGAAGGAGTGAAGGTACACATGGAAAAAAATCAGGGCTATCTTGGAATGGCCATCACCAAAAAATATTACCGAATTGAGAGGCTTTATTGGCATATGCACCTACTACAGAAAATTTGTGAAAGGGTTCTCCAAGTTGACTTCTCCACTCACTGATTTGACTAAGAAGGATGCTTTCAAGTGGGATGAAGAGGCTGAAAAAACATTCCAAAAAATGAAAGAGGTAATGAGTAGTTGTCCCATACTTGCACTTCCTGATTTTACTAAACCTTTTGTTGTGGAATGTGATGCTTCAGGTGGAGGAATAGGGGCTGTCCTAAAGCAAGGCCAACACCCCATAGCCTTTGAGAGCAGAAAGTTGCAGCCTCATGAAAAACTTTACTCCATCTATGATAAAGAAATGCTGGCCATTATGCATGCATTGGCCAAATTCAGACAATACTTGGTGGCAGCAAGTTTGTGGTGAAAACTGACCATAATAGTCTAAGACACTTCCTCACCCAAAAGGATCTAAATGAAAGGCAACAAAAGTGGGTAAGCAAGATTCAAGCTTATGATTTTGATATTGAATATGTCAAAGGAAAGAATAATATAGTTGCAGATGCTTTGTCAAGAAGGCCTTCCTTTTCTCTCATGGATATTGCCAAGGATTGGAAAAACATGCTACTAGTTGAATATGCCAAAGACAAATTTGCTTGTGATGTGTTGGATGGAATCAAAGGGGATGATAATTATAGGATTTTGAATGGGATGATATATTATAAGGGAAGAATTTATTTAGTTCATAACTCCAAGCTCAAGTACCGAATTTTGCAAGAAGCACATGATTCCCCACTAGCGGGCCATCCGGGGGATCTTCAAAACTTATAGACAGTTGAGGCAAAGATTTTTTTGGAAGGGGATGAAGGAAGATGTTCAGAAGTATGTGAATGAATGTAAAGCATGTCAACAAAACAAATCAGAACTTACATGTCCAGCCGGCCTATTACAACCATTGCCCATTCCGGAGCAAAAATGGGACAGTATTTCCATGGATTTCATCACCGGATTGCCTAAATCCTTAGGTAAGGATTGCATCTATGTGGTAGTTGATAGGTTGACAAAATTTGCTCATTTCTTTGCTGTTACATCATCTTTTAGTGCTGCACAAGTGGCTGATATTTTTTTCAAAGAAATCTTCAGATTGCATGGGCTCCCCAAGAGCATTGTCAGTGATAGAGATAGTAGATTCATGGGTGCTTTTTGGCAAGAACTTTTTAGATTGGTAGGCACTCAATTGACTCCAAGTACCAGCTATCATCCAAAAACTGATGGACAAACAGAGAGGGTAAACCAATGGTTGGAAGGATACCTAAGAAACTATGTGGGAGGGCAGCAAAAAGCATGGGCAAAATGGCTACACTTGGGTGAGTTTTGCTACAACACCACTTATCATATGTCAATAGGAATGTCTCCTTTCAAAGCATTATATGGTTATGATGCACTTACATTTGCTGATATTATATTTGGTGATAGTAGAGCCCCAAAGGCTAAAGATTGGGTGGAAGAGAGCCAAGAAATTTTAAAGCTCTTGAAAGACAATTTGCAGGTTGCTCAAAATCAACAAAAACAATATGCTGATAGACATAGAGAAGAGAGAACCTTTCAAGTCAATGATTTAGTATATTTAAGGTTGCAGCCCTATAAACAAACATCTCTAAAAAAGAATGGAGCAGAAAAATTAAAACCAAGGTACTATGGGCCATACAAGGTAGTGCGGAAGGTTGGAGAAGTAGCATATGAACTAGAACTTCCGGAAGGGAGTAAAATCCACAATGTATTTCATGTTTCTTGTCTTAAGAAAGCTCTTGGTCAGAAAATCATCACTTCAGAAATACTTCCTCCTTTGGATGATGAAGGTCAGCTCACACTTGTTCCGGAAAAGATTTTGAAGACACGGGAAAGAAGGTTGAGGAGTAGAATCATCAAAGAATATTTAGTGCAATGGAAGGAATTACCAAATGAAGATGCCACATGGGAAGAGGAGAAGATTTTTCAGCATCCAAATTTGAAATTGCTTGAGGACAAGCAATCTTGGGTGGGGAGGACTGTAATGTCCCCATTCAAATAAGTGCATAGTAAGACAATCCCATCAATCCTACTAGTTTCCTAGGTTGGATGGACACATGTGGGATGGTAATAAGGAAACTAATAAATGATATTTAGACATTATAAGGGTTCAAGAATTTAATAAATATGATGAATAAATAAATTCAAGAGAAATTCTAGGTGGCAAGTGGTTTTGGAGACATATGGAGGTGATGGGACCCACACTAGCTTGATTTTTCAATGACACATGGCAGCTCTCTCTTGCCAATTCGAATTCATGGGAAGGTGAACACTCTTGGGTGAGTTGGTAAGTCATAACACATGCATTGAGCATATTAGGTCGAAATGGGAAGGAATAGTAACCTCCATGGGAGAGGAAGAGTCAAATTGGAGACTAGTGGACACATGGGCTAGATTCCCTAGTTTTATGACAACAATAATGAAGCATCTATGACATTTTATGACAAAATTCAGACCTGAATTCTTACACCTGACCATTATGACATGTCATCCCCAAAAATAGGCTCAAGAAGGCGCTCATGGAGTTGGAGGAATCTAAAGAGACTCAAATTCGAATTTGGGAGAAGATGGAAGGTTGGAACTAGGAGACAAGTGGCAAATGAGGAATATTTTCTAAATGAAAAATTATTGAATCTATTAAGAGGATTTCGACCCCTTGAAGGCTAATGTTGGTTATAAAATGTAGAAATCAAGTATGAGAATGGCTTTTGATGATTTGAGAAAAATTGCATTTGTGAAGAGAGAGCTAGTGGATGACTAGTTTCTTGCCTTAGCCAATTTCGAGGGTGAAAGATTCCCATCCAAGTTGGTGTTTGGAGAGGCCACTCAGGTCTTTCATGGTGCTTTAATGGAGTTTGTATTTTCAGGTAGCAGCTACAGGAAGTTTCATGGTTTGGTTTAGTGCAGCACTTTCTCTCCACCGTTTCCAGTTTTGAAGGCATATTCGTGCTCCTTGAGGGAGGGCGTTTTTGGTGAGCTATTGTACTCTTTGGGGGAGATTCTAATGCCCCATTTCTTTTTTAATATGAATTAAATACTCTGTTCTTCATCTCCAAAAATTTTCAGGTCGAAATTCCAAGTAGAAATGTATAAATCTCATTTTTAATGGAAGAACAATGCCATTTCCCCACTACCTTGTTGTGAGCCAATGTATTGATGATGATTTCGAATGTATGGATGATTCTCTGATATATTTGTGATAAATATATTTCCATGGATGTCTTCTACAAGTTTCATGTACTGTACTTGAGCATTTGAAGCATTTTTACTCAGTTTAGTTGTATTGGGAGGTGAAATAGTGCCATTTCCCCAAGGGTCGAATTGGGGGTTTTTGCTGTTGAATGTGAGAGAGTTAGAACAGTATTAAAAATCAATTAATGGTGCATATGATACCTTAATCACATACTTAACACATTATATACCTCTTTTCATAAATTTGTGGGAGTTTGGAGGCATTTGGAAGGCCATTTGCAGTGTTACCCGAGGGGGATTTGATGCACAAATTACTAGTCAAAATTACATATATTGATCAGAATACAAATCAAGTTTGCAGTAGTATTTGGAGGGCCATAAAACATCCCTGAACCTTATATTCAAGTCTAAATACCATTCATACACTCCTACAGAATATTTGGGAGCATTTGGGTTGATTTGGAGGTCAAAACAGTAAAACTAGTCAAAGGTCGAAATTGGGAAAAAAAAGTGGAAAATTGGGCATTTTAATAAATTTTGAAAAAGGGATATTACAGTAGCTCCCTGAGCTGATGCTTACAAAGGAGATGCTCACAGACTACAGTAAATTCATGAATAACCTCATGTCTGAGGTTTATAATATTTTCTTTCAAAAGAAATTGCCCAGAGTGTTAACAGAAATGAAGGAATTGTTGCAACATTCTCCTGAGAAGAGGATAGGGGACTGGTTTCTCTCAGAGCTGTAACATCCCCAAAAAATTCACTAAAATTTAAAAACAAAAATTGAGTAGCATTAACTGCTTGTGTTGCCGTGTGGAAGTATTAACATGTTAAATTTAACATGTATAATTGTATTTTTAACCAAGAGTCCAGGGACGATACAATCCTATCATCAATTCTCAGAGACAAATGTCTATGGATCAATTCTGAGACCAAAGTCCGAGGAAGATACAATCCCCTACCTGTTCATTCAGTAATTCATTCTCGGAGACCCAGTTTATGACTCAATTCTAGGACCGAAGTCCGGGGAAGATACAGTCCCCTACCTATTCATTCTGGACTTCATTCTCAGAGACCCAATCTACGGCTCAATTCTGGGACCAAAGTCTGGGGAAGATATAATCCCCTACCTGTTCATTCAGGACTTCATTCTCGGAGACCCAGTCTATAGCTCAATTCTGGGACCGAAGTCCGAGGAAGATACAATCCCCTACCTGTTCATTCAGGACTTCATTCTCGGAGACCCAGTCTATGGATCAATTCTGGGACCGAAGTCCGGGGAAGATACAATCCCCACTTGTCCACTCAAGACTTAATTTTCGGAGACATCTATCTATTGATCAATTCTGGGACCGAAGTTCGGGGAAGATACAATCCCCACTTGTCCACTTAGGACTTCATTTTTGGAGACATCTGTCTACGGATCCTTTTAGAACATATGTTCAAGGATGATCCAATCCCCACAGTATCCTCATCAACACAAGTGTCATTAGTACATCATCAGTACAAGTACATATATCATCAATATGAGTGTCCTCATCAATACAAGGATCCTCATTAATCAATACAAGTATCCTCATCAATACATGTATACATATCATCAATACAAGTATCCTCATCAATCAATACAAGTATCCTCATCAATACATGTATACACATCATCAATACAAGTATCCTCATCAATCAATACAAGTATCCTCATCAATACATGTATACATATCATCAATACAAGTTTCCTCATCAATCAATACAAGTATCATCATCAATACATGTATACACATCATCAATACAAGTATCATCGTCAATCAATACAAGTATCCTCATCAATACATGTATACATATCATCAATACAAGTATCCTCATCAATCAATACAAGTATCCTCATCAATATAAGTGCATATATCATAAGTATACTAAGTATAAGTATCCTAAATATAATTAATCTAAGCATACATATAAATATCTAGATATAATAAACAGGTATCCTCATCATCGACCTTGCTGTCAATGAGGGAAACCTCATCATCAGTGACTATATCACTCCCCCTTTCGAGGAGGGTCCTTTTGAACTACACTAAGCTTGTCTCAGAAATACTCAAATTTCACTCGAGATAGAGGTTTGGTCAATATATCAGCAATTTGTTCCTCAGTGCTCACATACTCGAGCTTAATAGCTCCTCTCTGCACCATATCTCGTATATAAAAATATCGGATCTATATGTGTTTTGACTTATCGTGGAATACTGGATTTTCTGTCATCTTAATACAACTTTGATTGTCACACATGATCACAGTGAGATTCATTTCTAAGTCAAACACTCCAGATAATAGTTTCCGAAGCCACACTACTTCACAACTAGTAGAGTAGACAGCTATATATTCTACTTCAGCAGTACTGAGAGCCACACTAGATTGTTTCTTGCTGAACCATGAGATCATGGCAGATCCAAGACCATAACATCCACCTGATGTACTCTTTCTGTCTGAAACACTTCCTGCCCAATCAGAATCTGAGTAACCATGTAATCTGAGTTCATGACTTCCAAGACCAAAATATAATGTACCCTTTAGATACCTCATTACATGCTTTGCAGCTATTAAGTGAACCTTTCTAGGTTCTACTAGATACTGACTCAAGGTATTTACATCAAAGCATATATCTGGTCTGGTATTTGTTAAATACATCAATGACCCAATGATTTGTCTATATAGAGTTATATCCACTAATTCTGATGAGTCATTAACTAATAACTTCAAGTTGGAGTCCATGGGAGTGGCCATGGCTTTACACTCCAACATATCGAATCTTTTTAGAATCCCCACAGCATACTTACCTTGATTTAGAAAGATTCCTTTTGGTTCTTGCCATACTTCTATACCTAATAAGTAGTGCATTAATCAAAGATCTTTCATCTCGAATTATGAAGAAAGGTTCTTCTTGCATTCGATAATTTGATTCTCATTTCCTGTTAGAAATAGATCATCTACGTACAACAGTAATATAACAAGTTCATCATCCATAAATTTGAGGTAAAGATTAGGATCATCTTTACTCTTGGTAAAGCCCATGCTTGTTAAGAAACTGTCAATCCTTCTGTACCAAGCTCTGGGAGCTTGCTTCAATCCATATAAATCCTTTTTCAGCTTGCATTCATATGTTCTTCCATCTTTAACCTCAAATCCTTGTGGTTGTTCTATGTACACTTATTCTTCAATCACACCATTCAGGAAGGCTGTCTTAACATCCATCTGGTGTAATTTCCACTTCATCATAGATGAAAGTTCCATGATAGTTCTAATTGAAGTGTACCTAGCAAATGGTGCAAATGTTTCTTCATAGTCAATTCCCTCTTTCTGAGAGAATCCTCTGGCTACAAATCTTTCCTTATATTTTTCAATGCTACCATTTGCAGCATGTTTTATCTTGAATATCCATTTGGAAGAAACCACACTTTTATCTTTTGGTTTGGGAACTATATCCCAAACATCATTTTTCATTATTGAATGGTATTCTTCTGTCATTGCTTCTACCCACTCTTTCTTCCGAGCTGCCTCTTCATAGCTAGTAGGTTGTTGATCCACAAGATCACACATCAAGGCCACATAGTTGGATACTAGCTTTGGTTTCTTTCTTTCTCTAGTGGAGCCTTTAGGAGCTCCATATTTTTCAGCTCCTTGAATAATGTCTCTAGCCCATGCTGACCTTCTTTTTCTAGATAAATTTGTAATGGGGGGTTCTTGTGGTTCTAGCATGTCATGGTCCTCTAGGGCATCATCTTCAGGGATGGGTACAGCTTCTGTGATTCTAGGAGGTGTATCTTCTTCATAGATTTCTTCAAGTTGGCACTTCCTAGATTTCTTGAGAGCTGCTTCTTCATCAAATGTTACATCTCTACTTATTTCCATATGATGAAAACCAGGTATGTAAATTCTGAAAGCTTTGGATGATTCACAACATCCAACAAATATTCCCTTCTTACTAGAGGGATCCAACTTGGTTCTCTTTTCTTTTGGAATGTGAATGTACACTGGACATCCAAATATTTTGAGATGGCTTACCTCGGGCTTCTTTCCTGTGAATACTTCTTCTGGAGTCTTGAATTCAAGAGCACTATGGGATAGTCTATTTTGTACATAGATTGTTGTCTTAGCTGCTTCATCCCATAGATACATGGGTAGATCTTGGTCATGTATCATAGTTTTTACAGCTTCCATGATGGTTCTATTCTTTCTTTCAGCAACCCCATTTTGTTGGGGATTGTAGGGAGTGGTTAGTTTCCTCTTGATTCCAACTTCCTTACAAAAGTCTTCAAAGTCCTTTGAAGTATATTCTCTGCCATTATCTGTTATGAGAATCTTGATTTTCTTTTCTGAGTGATTTTCTATTAAGGCCTTGAACTCTTTGAATTTCCCAAAGACTTCATTCTTTCCTTTTAGAAAGTATATCCAATTCTTCCTTGAATAATCATCAATGAATGTGAGATAGTATTCAAACCCACTTAGGGATGTGGTGGGAATTGGTCCACATACATCTGAATGTATTAACTCCAGAATGTTCTTAGTCTTTGTTTCACTCTTTGGAAAAGGGTTATTGACATTCTTCCCTTTTTCACATCCTTTGCATGAGCCATTATGATCAATCTTCAAGTCTAGTAGTCCTATAACTACCTTGCTTACATAGGGTAGGGCTTTGCAGTTAATGTGAGCTAGGCTTCTATGCCATAGATCACTAGGGCTAGAGGTTTCATGAGAAAGGGCAACTTTTGTGTCATGTCCCAAATTTGGAATTGGGTCACAATGGCCTAATCACATTAGCCATATTCATTAGAGTTTGTAAAATTGATGTTAAGGGTCAAATAATTGCCAAGGAGGAAAATTACTAGTTTCCTAGGTTTGGGGTGGAAGCTTTGGGATTTGGAATAAGGGGGATAATAAATGATGTTTAGAAATTAGAAGGGTTCAAGTATTTAATAAATAGAGTGAATAAAGAAATTCAAGAGAAATCTTAGGTGACAAATGGTTTTGGAGACATATGGAGGATGTGGGACCCACACTAGCTTGATTTTTCATAATACATGGCATCTCTCTTTTGCAAATTCGAATTAATGGGAATGTGAACACTCTTGGGTGAGTTGGTAAGTTATAACACATGTCATTGAGCATATTAGGTCTAATTGGGAAGGATTGGTAACCTCCATGGAAGATAAGGAGTCAAAGTGGAAGTTTGTGGACACTTGGGCTAGATTCCCTAGCCCCTATGACACCAATGATGGAGCATCTATGACAACTATGACAAATTGCAGACTTGACCTCTGACATATGACCACTATACATGTCAGACCCAAAAATAGGCTCAAGGAAGGCGAATTTGGGATTTGGAGAAGCCAAAGAGACTCAAAATCAAATTTGGGAGAAGATGGAAGGTTGGAACTAGGAGACAAGTGGCAAATGTGGAATATTTCCTAAATGGAAATCTATTGAATCTATTGAGAGGATTTCGACCCTTATAAGTCTAATGTTGGTTATAAAATGTAGAAATGAAGTATGAGAATGGATTTTGATCATTTGTAGAATTTGCAATTGCATTTGTGAAGAGGGAGAGCTAGTGGATGACTAGTTTCTTGCCTTAGCCAATTTCGAGGGTGAAAGATTCCCATCCAAGTTGGTAATTGGAAAGGCCATTCAGACCTTTCATTTGGAGCTTTAATGGAGTCTTTATTTTCAAGTGTAAGCTACAGGGCAGCTCATGGTTTCTTCTATTGCAGCTCACTTCTTCAACCATTTCCAGTTTTGATGGCATATTCTTGATCCTTGAGGGAGGGCGTTTTTGGTGAGCTATTGTACTCTTTGGGGAAGCTTTTAATGCCCCATTTATTTTGTAATATGAATTAAATACTCTATTCTTCATCTCCAAAAATTTTCAGGTCGAAATTCCAAGTAGAAATGTATAAATCTCATTTTTAATGGAAGAACAATGCCATTTCCCCACTACCTTGTTGTGAGCCAATGTATTGATGATGATTTCGAATGAATGGATGATTCTCTGATATATTTGTGATAAATATAATTTCATGGATGTCTTCTACAAGTTTCATGTACTGTACTTGAGCATTTGAAGCATTTTTACTCAGTTTAGTTGTATTGGGAGGTGAAATGGTGCCATTTCCCCAAGGGTCAAATTGAGGATTTTTGCAGTTGAATGGGAGAGGGTGAGAACAGTTGTAATAATCCATTAATGGTGCATATGAGAATTTAATAAAATAATTAACACATTACATACCTCTTTTCATAAATTTGAGTGGGTTTGGAGGCATTTGGGAAGCCATTTTCAGTACTTACCCCAGGGGGATTTGAACCCCAAATTACTAGTAAACTGGCATAATTGGTTCAGAATCTTAAGAGAGTTTGAAGAGTTATTTTGGTGGACATATGTCATCCATAAACATCATATTCAAGTTATAATATCATTCATACACCTTCCTTGAATATTTGAAGGCATTTGGAGTCAATTTGAGACCTAGAGACCAATACTAGTTAAAGGAAAATCACTAGTAAAGTTACCTACATTGATCAGAATTGAAAGAGGATTTGTAGAAGTATTTTAAAGGTCCAAAGGCATCCATGAAACACATATTTATGTTCTAATATCACTCATATACCTTCTCATAATATTTGGGATCATTTGGGGCAAATTTGGGACCTAGAGATCAAAACTAGTCAAAGGTCTAACTAGGGAAAAAAGTGAAACATTGCCATTTTAATAAAATTCCTAACAAGGGACATTACAGTGGTATCAGAGCATGGTCCTTGCACCTGTGGATTAGGTACATACATTCAAGAATAATTTGCAGCCATGTCTTACTATTATGATGAATCCTATGAGTACAATTCTTATGAGGAATATGCAGATGCTTATGAGCAATATGAAGCAGAATGTGAATGGTACGAGGAAGAGGTGCCATCATGCAACACTTCTTACAATTTTAGGATAAATGAAGATTATTCTTATGACTTTAGATCTGATGAATATGTGTGTGTCACACCAACCAAGGATAATTCTATGAGCGAGTTCCAAAGATGGAGAGAAAAATATAAAACCTTGCCCCAACAATATAAAAAATATCAAGAATATCTTGCTTCGAGCAAAAATACACAAAATGCCATGTCTTTTGAGTACTATGCTGAACATGTTTTTGAAAATAGGCCCAAAAATGAAGATGTGGACTTAGTGAAGAAAGGTTTATGCCCTTCTTGTAAAAACCCTTGGAGCGAGTATCATATATGTGTGCATGAAATGATGTCCTCCTTGAGGAGAGATTTTGAGATTTATTCAAGAAGAGATTCCAAATATACTGATCCTAAGCAAAACAAGGGGCAAAATGCATCAGCTTGCTTTAAGGAGAAAAAGGAAAAGACATCACAAGATCATGAAGAAGATTCTATTGAAAACATGGAAGATCATTTCGAGACACCTTCTAGCTTAGACGTGAACCAAAGAGCATCTACCGATGGATGCTTAAACTATGAAGGAGTACCTACTGATGGATGCTCACACCTCTATGTTGGTGACATAGAGATCACTTTTGAAAGTGTTTCTACAAGTACAAGTTTCATTAAGCATGATAATGAAAACTTTGTAGCAGTTGAAGAAGAACCAAGATCAACTTCCCCATCACCACTTGAGCTTCATGAAGTTGGTCCAAGAAAAAATGAAGAAGATGAGGAGGTTCATTTGCAAGAGACTCATTTTCTTGAAGTGTCCTTAAAGATGAATGAAAAGAAGATCCAAGAGTCCCTTAGCATTCTCCACGACACTCAAGCATTGGTGTCAAATTCTTGTTGGAGAGCTACTTCATTGGAGGAAACATCCTTCCTTGAAGACATGGAGAAGATTCAAAGAGCAATGTGCCACATCAAAGGTAATTTCATGTCTTTTCTTTTTGATAGAAACCATTTGTTTGAGCTTAATGAATTGTTACATGATGCATACTTGAAGAATAATGAGGATAATCATAAGCTCACAATTCAAAATGAGCAACTTCTTGAAAAGTTGCAAGATACTTGTTTTTCCTCCTATGTTTCAGATTGTCAAATGGTAGATTGTTTGGAGGATTCTCATGACATGGTGGATCATGAGAAATGTGGAAATTTGAATGTTCTTTATGTGTTTGAAGATGAACTTGAAGAGATCCAAACACTTTATGTGGTGGAAGAGTAACTTGAATTGTCTCTTGATGAAGGTTATGCAATTTTTAAAGAAGAGCATGATTCCTCTACATTGGAACCAAACTATGACAAAGAGTTCATACTTTTGAAGGAGCTACATGATACTACCCCTATGGATCCTTCCCATGATGAAACTTATGCACTTTTTTTATCATTTGGGTGAGTTAGTTCATTCTCCTACATCCTACAATTCCATGTTTTGCAACATTAGTCTCAATGAAGTATGGGTGAAAGGGTTCTTTTTTATGGTGCCACATGAGGAGTATGGAACTCCTAGATTTAAATTTTATGATGACATGGTTGGAGCACATTTCTATTCACATTTGCAGCAGCATCATTTGTCACTTTATGATGATTCACATCTACATGGATGCACCTATGATATGGATTTGAGTAACTTGAAGACTCATGGTTTTTCTTGCTCAACACTGGGTTCATTTGATGTTAGAGGAACTTCATCCAACACTTGGGTGAATAGATTTATGATGGGAGAACATTTTTGTTGGAAGCCACATACTTTGTTACATCTTTATTATTCTCACATTCATGGATGTATGGGTGAGACTTCTTTGAGTCATTTAAAGTCTCCTTGTTTTTTCTGCTCATTATTTGGTTCAGATTTTTGTGGAGATTCTTCATTCACTTCTTGGATGAAAGAATACATGGTTGAATATTTTGATGCATATCACATCCTTTTGGAGCAGCATTATAGGACATGGGATCCTCACCTATGTCATTGGATCAAATTTCATTGGTCACTTGAAGCTTGTATGCACTTGGAAAATGGTGGTCTACTTGTTTGGAGGTATAAGCACTTTCATGATTCTTTGATGAAGCACCTCCTTGATGTACATTTTCATTATGTAGTTATGTACTTTGATGATATATATTTTGCACTCATGATGCTTGGAAGAATGCATACAAGAAAATGTGATCCAGGAATCATCTTATCTGATGGTATGGGTTGGAGAGCACTCTTCATTGTTGGGGTGCAATACAAGCAATGGGACCCTAGAATAATTTTTATCTCATTGGTTTCAAATTTTTTTGGGAAACAAGCAGTATGGGAGATGGATTTCCCACTTAATAAAGTGATTTTTATCAGAGTAGTACAGCAACAAGCATAGTGGTTCCTCTCTAAAATCTTCATGGAAACTCAAAGACTCAAGGTTGGGCAATTCAATGGCAACTTCAAAGAATTATACAAAAAGCAGGTTCTTCAACACCCATGTTTGAAATTGATTGAGGACAAGCAATATTGGAAAGGGAGGATTTGTCATGTCCCAAATTTGGAATTGGGTCACAATGGCCTAATCACATTAGCCATATTCATTAGAGTTTGTAAAATTGATGTTAAGTGTCAAATAATTGCCAAGGAGGAAAATTACTAGTTTCCTAGGTTTGGGGTGGAAGCTTTGGGATTTGGAATAAGGGGGATAATAAATGATGTTTAGAAATTAGAAGGGTTCAAATATTTAATAAATAGAGTGAATAAATAAATTCAATAGAAATCTTAGGTGACAAATGGTTTTGGAGACATATGGAGGATGTGGGACCCACACTAGCTTGATTTTCCATAATACATGGCATCTCTCTTTTGCAAATTCGAATTAATGGGAATGTGAACACTCTTGGGTGAGTTGGTAAGTTATAACACATTTCATTGATCATATTAGGTCAAATTTGGAAGTATTGGTAACCTCCATGGAAGATAAAGAGTCAAAGTGGAAGTTTGTGGACACTTGGGCTAGATTCCCTAACCCCTATGACACCAATGATGGAGCATCTATGACAACTATGACAAATTGCAGACCTGACCTCTGACATCTGACCACTATGACATGTCAGCCCCAAAAATAGGCTCAAGGAAGGAGAATTTGGGAGTTCGAGAAGCCAAAGAGACTCAAAATCAAATTTGGGAGAAGATGGAAGGTTGGAACTAGGAGACAAGTGGCAAATGTGGAATATTTCCTAAATGGAAATCTATTGAATCTATTGAGAGGATTTCGACCCTTAGAAGGCTAATGTTGGTTATAAAATGTAGAAATGAAGTATAAGAGTGGCTTTTGATCATTTTTATAATTTGCAATTGCATTTGTGAAGAGGGAGAGCTAGTGGATGACTAGTTTCTTGCCTTAGCCAATTTCGAGGGTGAAAGATTCCCATCCAAGTTGGTAATTGGAAAGGCCATTCAGAAATTTCATTTGGAGCTTTAATGGAGTCTTTATTTGCAGGTTTAAGCTATAGGGAAGCTCATGGTTTCTTCTATTGCATCTCACTTCTTCAACCATTTCCAGTTTTGATGGCATATTCTTGATCCTTGAGGGAGGGCATTTTTGGTGAGCTATTGTACTCTTTGGGGAAGATTTTAATGCCCCATTTATTTTTTAATATGAATTAAATACTTTTTTATTCATCTCCAAAAATTTTCAGGTCGAAATTCCAAGTCGAAATGTATAAATCTCATTTTTAATGGAAGAACAATGTCATTTCCCCACTACCTTGTTGTGAGCCAATGTATTGATGATGATTTCGAATGAATGGATGATTCTCTGTTATATTTGTGATAAATATACTTCCATGGATGTCTTCTACAATTTTCATGTACTTTAATTGAGCATTTGAAGCATTTTACTCAGTTTAGTTGTATTGGGAGGTGAAATAGTGTCATTTCCCCAAGGGTCGAATTGGGGATTTTTGCAGTTGAATGGGAGAGGGTGAGAACAGTTGTAATAATCCATTAATGGTGCATATGAGACTTTAATAAAATAATTAACACATTACATACCTCTTTTAATAAATTTGAGTGGGTTTGGAGGCATTTGGGAATCCATTTTCAGTACTTACCCCAGGGGGATTTGAACCCCAAATTACTAGTAAACTTGCATAATTGGTTCAAAATCTTAAGAGAGTTTGCAGAGGTATTTTGGTGGACATATGTCATCCATAAACATCATATTCAATTTCTAATATCATTCATACACCTTCCTTGAATATTTGAAGGCATTTGGAGTCGATTTGAGACCTAGAGACCAATACTAGTTAAAGGAAAATCATTAGTAAAGTTACCTACATTGATCAAAATTGAAAGAGGATTTGTAGAAGTATTTTAAAGGTCCAAAGGCATCCCTGAAACACATATTTATGTTCTAATATCACTCATATACCTTCTCAGAAGATTTGGGATCATTTGGGGCAAATTTGGGACCTAGAGATCAAAACTAGTCAAAGGTCTAACTAGGGAAAAAAGTGAAACATTGCCATTTTAATAAAATTCCTAACAAGGGACATTACATTTTGGATGTCCCTTGAGCTTGTAGAGACCTCCTTCCTCTTCACCAATGACAATTTCATCTTCAATTGATTTCCCTATGGGCCACATAAGTACTTGTCCATCTATGAAAGCAACTATAAAACCTTTCTTATCTAGTGCTGAGATAGAGAGTAGGTTCTTCTTCAAACCTGGTACATATAAAATTTCTTTCATCTTCAAGGGTGTTCCAGAATCAAGCTTGTAGCTTGCTTCACCAATTCCCTTGATGGGATATTGATAATCATCTCCTAGAGATACCTTTTGTGGAGAAGACTTTTCTTCAAGTCTTGAGAGAGCTTTCTTTTGACCTGTCATGTGTTTTGAAGCACCACTATCAATGAGCCATGTATCTTCTCCAGGAGACACAGATCCAGACAGTGCAGAAAATAGGACATATTCTTCTGGATCTTCTTTCTTTACTTTAGATCTTTTCCTTCAAGGCATTTCCTCTTCTTCTTCTTCTTCTTCTTCTTATTCTTCTTCACTATCATCTTCTGCCATATGTGCATGATGTCTTTTGTGAACAAACTTATTCTTCTTTTCTGGTAAGGCACAATTTCTAGCATAGTGTCCTAGTTTAAGACAATTGAAACATTGGATTGTGGAGAGGTCTCTTTCTGAGTTTGTTCCTCCTTTCCTTTTGAATCTATGAGAGGGTTGAGACTTCTTGTGGTCCACTTTCTTGAAGTGACCCTTTCTTCCTCTTTTGGTGTGTGTAGCCAAGGCTTGGTCATCCTCCTTGAGAAGGGCTTCTCTGTTGGCTACCCTAGCCTCTTCTTGAACACAATCCTCCCATACTACATCAAACTTCATACTTTCTTTTCTGGCACACATAGTTTGTATAAATGACTCCCAAGGTCTAGTGAGACCATTTAGAGCAGTCATCACAAGTTCATCTTCATCAAGAGTATCTCCAATGGCATCTAGTTGTTCCTTGATTTGTGAAACCCTTGAGAAGTAGTCTTGAATGGATTCTCCTTTGTGCATCTTGGTACTCTTCAACTGAGTTCTTAGGTTCATCTTCCTATTTATGTTCTTTCCTTCATACATTCTTCCTAGGGCATCATACATTTCCTTTGGATTCTTCTTGGAAGCCACTTGGGGAATCAAGTGGTCTTTAATAGAATCAGCTATGATTCTCTTTTCCCTAATCAAATCCTTCCTATGCTTCTCTTTGGCTTCATCTTCTTCAGGTTCTGCAACTTCATCCTTGATATATTGAGCAAGATCATTCTCTTCAAGAATGAGACCAATTCTGTATTTCCATGCCCGAAAATTCTCTATACCTTCTAGCTTGTCTTCAAGCTTAGTACTTGGAGCCATGTTCTCTTGGGGGAGTCCAAGAGATAAGGGATAGAGTAGTACTTACCAGGAGACTTTAACTTTTCACTTTTCTGGATCTGTAACAGAATTTTTGGTTTATCGCACTTTTGGTAAAACTAGGGTTTGACTTTCCCGGAGTTCTACCCAACCAAAAACCTCAATCCAGGGCTCAAAAGATAGATCTTTAGAAGGGATATTCATCCATGCAACCAGAATCCAAAAATACTAACTTTTGTAGAAACCCTAATTTTGGGAGAGAGAGAGAAATATAATTTCACCTTGTGAAAGATGTTCTATTCAGGCTAGCTCTAATACCATGTTAAGTTTAAACCAATTTAAATAGAAAGATCACTGAAAGAAACATAATCACAAGATAGACAAAGATTTTACCCTGAGAAACCCTCATGGGGTAGAAAACCCAACAAAGCTTTCCTCAATAAGATGATCAACCAAAATACAAGATGTGCTCCAAGACTTGACCTCCTTCTCTACCTCCTATGCAGACCTCTCAAACACAAGTGCGCTACTTTCTGAGCTGAGCAAGTGTGTGATAAGTGAGGAGCAATATCCTCTACTTATACTAGTTCCCGACTAACTAATTCCCTTATGGGGCCGACCTCTCCTAGTGAAGTCTAATAACCTCTAATTAATTAACTCAAGATTGACCCCCACATGGTGGGTCTAATAACCCTGGTTACCACAATCCATCGAAGGAATAAACATCTCCAGATACATAATAGAATTACCTTGGAGGGATGAAACCTCTCCGGAATAATAAAGTACAAATATAATATTCTTAGAAGTTACAATACTCAACATAATATATGAATTTCAGACCATGTAGTATTAATCTAGATACTGCAGAAGCAAATAATCGATGGAAAATACAAATGAAGAACACATGCATAGGAAATAACAGACATCAAAACACTCATCACAAGAATATCTTCTCTAGAATCAGGTCCTCCTATTAATTGAAAAGGCCGAGTTCAATACATACGCAAAGCTTTAATATCTTATAATCCAAAAACATCCAATCCTTGGGTCTAATTTAGAATCTGCCTTAATAGGCTTACAAAATATCAAACAACTTATAACTAATTCAACCATAAGATGTCGTTACTCAAAATAATCTTGAACTGAAAGGATGGGACCGTTCACGGTGAGTTACTCGAATGAACTGCTTCTATGTCTATTAGGTGTGTCGGTGGGAAACTATGTGTGTTGTTAGTGTGCATTCGGGCCGTGCAAAAACACTTGGTTGTCCTTCGGATTGGGTCGTTGCAGGCTTATTTGCAGGGCTAATCAAGTCATGGCCTCTTCCTTCCTTCAGATTGACCTTCAATCCTGGAATAGTTGGACTCTTTCCCTGCAAAATTCTACAATTTTCAAGGTCGCAATTTTCTCTTCAAAACCATCTTCAATCCGCAATTATGCTTCCACAATGAGGAATTCGGAATTAGGGGATACCAAACAAACCTTTCCAAAAATCACCTCTGAAATCCGCAATCCACAATGCAAGACACAGAAACTCGAAAAGTTGCTGCACAGCTTCGCTGAAATTATCCTTCTGCAATGCGGAAGTCGGAAAGTGAAAACTGAGTTTTGCATCTCCGAAAAAATTATGCCTCTTCAATGCGGATATCAGAAATCGAAAAGTCAAATTTGCACCTCTGGCTAAATTGCACTTCTGCAATCTTCATTCCGCAATGCGAGTTTTGGAAATCGGAAATTCGACTTTGCGCCCCTGGAAAAATATCACTTCTGCAATTTGCATTCTACAATGCGGGTTTCGGAAATAAGAAAGTCGAATTTGCACCCCAGTAAAAATATCGTTTCCAAAATCCGCAAATGCAGGTTTCGGAAATCTGAAACTCATATATTCGGAGTTTCCCAGAATACGCCTTGGAAATCCGCATTCTGCAATGCGGATCTCATAACTCAGAAATTCTAACTTGTGCTTTTGAAAAAATCGGGCTCCCGCAATCTGCAATCTGCAAATGCGGGTCTCGAAAAATTGGCTTTGCACTCAGGGAAAAATTACATCTCTGCAATCCTCATTTCGCAATGCGGAACTCGGAAGTCGGAAGCGCAATTGCACCATTTGGAAAATATTTTACCTCCGCAATTCGCAGTGCAGGTTCAGAAAGTTGGAAAGTCGGAGATATTCTCATCTCATGTGCTGCGGATTGTCTCCCAGCCATTTATTTGGCTCTGCTCTTCAATCCCAACCATTCAACCACTTTAGATTGTGGAAGAACTCCATTGCCTTTTTTTTCCCATTTTTCTCACTACGGCTTGATCATTTGGCTTGGAATTCGTTGATACTTAGCCATTTTTGGGGTTTTATGATTCTTTCTTTGGTGTAAGAGGTCAATGGGAATTCTTGGGGTTTCGGTAGGGGGTGCCCTTTCCTTATTTGGAGGGAACATCGATAGAGGTGTTAATAGCGAATCCAACCGGGGATGCTATCCTCCCTGTGAGGCAGCAAGAACAGTAAACTAGTCACCGCTTTTTTTTCTTTTTTCCTTTTTGTAAAACATAACTGTAACAAAGCTAACCAAAACTAAAAAATGGTAATATACAGCGAGGACGGTGTTAACAAACTTTTCTTTTCATTGGATATAGTGCTTCAAGAAACTCCCATTGATGGGACCATTCCAAACTGGTTCATCATCCTCATCCTGTAAGAAGAAAGAGTTGTTTCCCTAGCGGGCGATGACTGTATAGGGCCCCTACCATAGGTTATCAAATGATTGGGCTTAGTATTTTATTCTAGCATCCCATTTCAACACCAGATCTCCCACTTGGAAATAATCAACCTTGGTTTTTTTGTCAAAATTCTTCTTAACCCTCTCTTGAGCTAGCATAGCTTCAGTATGTACTTTGTCCCTAATTTTCTATATCTCAACCAGTTGGTTATCTCTCCTTAGCTCAGGGTTTGGATATTCTTCTTTCTCCTATAGAAGCCTCATGGCAGGCCCTCTGAGGGAATCAGGAAATATCACCTTTGTTCCATATAACAATTTGAAAGGATAAGTTCCAATGGATCTCTTAGAGGTGATCCTATCAGCTCACAAAGCAAAGGTCAGCTTGGTGCGCCAAGCCCTTTTGTTTTCTTGCAGCATCTTCTTGATGATCCTAACTAGGATTTTGTTAGATGACTCAGATAATCCATTTCCCTGGGGATAGTAAGCAGTAGAATGGCCCAATTTCATGTGGAAATTGTCACAGAATTTGACCATTTTCTTGGATTTGAAAGCTTGAGCATTGTTAGTGATTATTTTAATAGGGAAACCAAACTTGGACATGATATTTTCCTCTATAAATTTGATGATAATTGTGTCTCTGGCTTGCATGGTTGGTATTGCTTCAATCCATTTAGTGAAATAATCAGTAGCATTCAATATCCACCTGTTTTGTCGAGGGGAGTTGGGGAAAATTTCACCAATGAATTCTAGCCCCCATTGCTGGAAAGGGGCTTCTACAGATATTGGTTTTAAAGGAAAGATAATAGCTTCCTTCTTCCTTCAAAGATCTGGCATTCATGGCAAGTAGCTATCTCTTTATATGGATCTTTGAACATGGTGGGCTAATAAAATCCTGCCCTAATAATTTTGTTGACAGTAGCCTTCCAGTAATTATTCCCCCCACAAACACCTTTGTGAAACTCTTTCAAGGTTACTTTGGCTTCATCTTCCACTATACAATTCAGTATAACACCTCTAGGGTCTTTCCAATAAAGGCAGCCATCCAATATGCAAAACTTTGTAGCCTTCATCCTGGTTGACCTATATTTTCTCTTACCCATCTCGAGGGGTGCTTGTAAGTTTTGCAAAACATATATAATATCATAATACCAAGTAGAAGACAAGAATTTGTTTGATACCTGTAACAGTGGGTCTTGAGTAGTTTCTTCCAGCATGTGTGAAAGCAAGTTCACACTTAGTGAATCCCAATTTGATTCATCCATGAGCCTGGCCAGTCCTTTTCCTTTGATAAGCTTTAAAGGTTTGATCTCCAAGTCATATTCCAATAGCACAGCTATCCACTTATCCCTTCTACCCTCTGGATCAGGTTAATGTGTCAATATATCTTTCACAGCAGCATTAGGAACATAAGCAACAACATGGGAATGCAGAACATAAACTCCAAAATATTTCTCAAATTTTTGATCATGTCATATGCTTCCTTCTCCATGATGTTGTATTTGAGCTCAGCATCTCTAAGAGATCTGCTAAAGAAATCTATGGGCTACTCATCCCCTTCCTGATTTTTCTGTAAAATCACTCCAGCTATGGAATGCTCATATGCAAAATAAAAGATAAGAAACTCTTTCTCAAAATCATGACTGATTAGTACAGGTGCTTCAATATTTTCCCTTTTTATGTCTCCAAATGCCTGCTTGGCTTCAGCAGTCCATCTGATCTGAACATCCTTCTTAAGCATGTTTTTTATTGATCTCATGATCTCTGCAAAATTGGGGATTAATATTCTTAATAAATTTACTGTGCCCAAAAAGGATTGAACTTCTTTTTTACTCCTGGGGAGTTCAGTTTTCTGTATTGTGTCAACTTTGTCTGGGTCAATTTTGGTTCCATATTTAGATATTATGTGACCCAATAGCTTTCCTTCTTCCATGGCAAAGTTTGACTTTTTGGGGTTCAAATAGATCCCAAATTTTCTGCACTTGGCAAACACTTGATGCAAATGTTTCAAATGCTCGGTATCAGACTTAGAATACACAGTGATGTCATACATGTATATGACTGCAAATTTGTCTTTCTCTTCTTCAAAAGCTATGTCCATAGCTCTTTGAAAGGTAGCTCCTGCATTCAACAGACCAAAAGGAATCTTTTCATACATGAAGGTCCCCCAAGGAGTGGTAAAGGTTGTCTTGTCTTGATCTTATGGTTGTACCTTAACCTGGTTATACCCTGAAAATCCATCCAGCATGGAGATTCTTGCTGCCCCTGCAACCTTCTGTAAAATGTGGTCCATTTTAGGAAGGGGATAGTTTTCCTTTAGGGACACTTTTGTTCAGATTTCTAAATTCAATACACAATCTGATTTCACCATTTTTCTTCCTCACTGGGACTATGTTGGCTACCCACTTTGAAAATATTAGTGAGACTATGATTTTAACTTCATACAGTCTCTTCACTTCTTTTTCTATCAGAGGGAGCAGCATAGGATTCATCCTTCTTAGTTTCTGCTTGAATGGTTTTTCCCCTGTTTTGACTGGTATGGTGTGTCGGATGATAGAAGTGTCATATTATTTCAAATCTTCATAGCACCATGCAAACACATCAAAAAACTTTCTCATTAAATCCACATAGTCATATTTAGTGACCGGGGTTAGAGATTTGGACAGTTTGATAATTTTAGGTTCTTCATCATCTCCAATGTTACAGTCTTCCACTTCACTATGGTTTGGAGAAACCTTATGATCTTTGGCCACACAATTTTCATCAAACAATTTTTCCAATGGTACCAACCCTTTGGGGATATATGTTGAATATGATTTTCATTGATGTCAAAGGAGTTCAGTAATGACAAAGGCATAACCAAAGACATGATGGCGGGGAAAACTCAGTGAAGGACAAAGGAATGACAAAGTAAGTGATGAAATGGCATGTATGATGATGTGGCATGTGTGATGAAGCTGGAAAGACACATGATGTTGTTCTAGTGCTATCATTAAGTCAATGTTGCAATCTGACATCATTCTGGAAAAGTATGACAAGTTTGGGACACTTTGGAAATTGACTAAGTATGGAAAAAGTCGTCAAAACTGCTCTAAGAGAATGCCCGCCATAATTCATGGTTTGAGAAAAATACACACACCATCTATCATGCTCTAGCTTTTCAAAGAGGCTATCTTTCCATGGTCTTATTTTTCACAAAAGGTGTTTCATGACAAAGTTAACAACCTACAAAAACAGGGTTTCAGGTTGATTTTACACCAAAGGAGCAAATTTGCCTAAGTGGCCTCAGGGAAATGCCCGCCCTAGCTTGTGGGTTGGAGAAAATGCCCACACCATATGGTCATATTGTAGGTTGTTGTTTTGTCTACCTAGCCATGTTCTCATATTGACTTGAAAGTGCCTAAGGAAGAAGTTATGGATCTGCCAAAACAGTGTTTCAGGCATATTGGACCAAGTCTAGGAAAGTGCAAAAATTGTCTAAGTGTAAAATCACTGGTAATTCCTGAAATGACCTCAGTAAAATGCCCACCATGTCTTGTGTTTGATGTCTTAAATCATTTTGAGAGTATGGATATCTAGAATGTTTTTTGTTGCATCCAACCATGGTCTCAGATTGTCCAAAGAGTCTCTAAGGAGGAAGATATTAATCTGCCAAAAGTGCCTCTCAGCTTGATTTGCACTACTCCAGTAAAATGCCCACCGAGGAGAGAGAAAGAGGCTTCAAGAAGTGACACTGTTTTAGATTAAGTCACCTTGTTGGCCTATATCCATTGGATGTCTCACACTTCAAAATTGGTGAAAAGAAAAATCTCATCATACTAACCTAGGGTTTGATAATTTTTCCTAAGTGTCAAATCAGCAATTTGGAAGACCAGTTTCAAATGCCCGCGAGATGTTGTGTGTGTGTCAATAAGTTCATCAATTGGCATGGTCTTGTTCATTGTTGAAGTAGCTATCCATCCGTGCTTTTATTTTTCCTTGTGGTGATCATATATGAAAGAAATCAATCTGCCAAAGTGAAGGAAAAAGTGTTTTACATATTAAGGACAAAAATTTGTATGTGTCAAACTCACATGGCTAAGAGGCCATTTGGAAATGCCCGCAAGGAGCTGTTCATGTGCTGATAAAATTAATCAGATTGCATAGGCTTGTTCTCTGGTGAATTGGTTATCTAACCATGAGCTCAAATATTCCTATGGAGTTCACACGTGTGAAAACAAGCGTACCAAAATGAGAAAAAGATCATTTTAATGTTCAAATGAAGGTTGAAGAGGCATTTGGAAATGCCCGCAAGGAGGTGTCCTTGTGCCGATAAAATTAATCAGGTGGCATAGGCTTGTTCCTTGATGAACTGGTTATTTATCCATAGGATCCGATTTGCCTCTGGAGTTCACACGTGTGAAAGACAAGCCTGCCAAAATGAGAAAAAGGTTGTTTTATTGTTCAAATGTAGGTTAACAAGGCATTTGTAAATGCCCGCCAAATATTGTCCTTGTGATGATAAATTTATCAGAGGGCATGGGAATGTTCACTGATGATTTGGCCATCCATCCATGGATTCAGTTTCCTCCTTAGTGCTCACATGTGCGATATTTTGGCCTGCCAAAATGGTGAAAAATGAGGTTAATGGCACCTTATGATATGCCCGCAAGGGCTTGCAAAATGCTCGCAGAGGTTTAAGTTATGCCCACAAGGGCTTATGGAATTCCCACAAAGGGATTAAGGGATAAAATCTCCCAAGAGATTTATTATTCCTGCAGGCGCTAAAGAAATGCCCATAAGGGCTACTTAAAGATGCCCGCAAGAGGTTATAAAATTCCCATAGGGGCTTAAAAACGAAACCCATGAGAACATGGGCTATGCCCACAAGTGAAGGGAGATAATCCCGCAAAAGCTAGACTATGCCCGCAGGTGGAGGAAGAAGATTCCCACAGGCTTGGTGAGAGTTTGCCATGGGAGAAGAAGCCCGCAGATGGAAGAAGGTCGCATGCCTGAGATGAAGGAAGACCACAATCTTGAGATGGATGAAGCCCGCAGGCCTAAGATGACCAAAGATGTTTTAATTAATTAATTAATTAAAAATATGCAATAAACAGAATTATGAATTAAATGCTAATTAAACAGAGATTTGAAGAGGCATTAAGATGAAAGGTTGTGAGCATGTTCTGGAAAGATGCAAGGTTCAAGAGAAGAATGAAAGAATATATAAATAGAATTCTGAAGAAGAAGGAAGTTGCTCAGTAGTTCATAGTGAAGGTTCAGCAAGAACAAGAACTGTAGTGTATGTTGGGTTTTGAGATGAATATATGAAACAACATTGAGACTTGAGGAAGAGACCAGAATGTTTGCACAATCAAGATGAAGAAGTGCATAACAGAAGTCAGAGAATCAAAGGGGAAGAATTGAAGCTGTCTACAGCCCAAATCTATGTAGCAGCAAGAGAAGACAAAGATTGAAGAAGCAAGGAATTATATGGAACAAAATTGAAGAAAGAAAGATCTGGAAGATTGATATAAACATATTAGGGAGGTAGGGTGGTGCTAGGGAAGGCTACAGGCCTGGAAGGGGCTTGTAGTCTCCTTCCAGTGGTAGTTGGTAAATATGGTGTCAAAGCATCATTTTAGTTGTAGCTAATAAACCAGGGGGTTGTAGCCTCCTTCTAGTAGTGGCTAGTAAATAGGGTGCAGTAGCATCCTTGTCTATTGTAGCAGGTAGAAACCAAGGTTTTGTAGCACCCTTCAGTTGTAGCTGAGAAACATGGGGATTGAAGTTTCCAGCAAGTTGTAGCTTGCAAAAACTATTGTAAACACAATTTTGCAGTATAGAAAGAGTTTTTGGTTTTCCCAATTGGGTTTCCATGATAAAATCGGTGTCTTGTGTATCTTGTTTATCCTATGTTTTAATTAAGTTTAATAAGTGGTTTAAAATGGTAAAAAGTTAACAATATTGATTCACCCCCCCTCTCAGTATTGACCAATATTCCAACAATATAGTTGTTTTCCGCTACAGTATCTCTTTATCTCCCAAAGTTGTTAGGAACTATGGTAGGTCAAGTTCCCATTCATCACCTCCACAGTTTTCTTGGTCAATCCGGGTGTTGAAAACTCTTCAGTCATATCCAAAAATTTCTTTAATTATTGATCATACTCAGATATTTTCCAATGCCTGGTATTGTCTGGAACAAAGGGTCTGTGTTTTATATTTATCATATAAGTTCTAGTGGGATAGTTAGGGAGTTGAAATCTGCTAGCAAAGCTGGCCAAGATGTTTGTTGTTGTATTTTGCTCTCTGTGATTGAAAGAAAGATTATATTTTGTGAAGAAATTATCAAACATATCCCAAACTGTATTTCTATAAGCCCTCATATTTGTATGCTTGGTTTCATAAATCCCATTTACCTATTGGATAATCAATTATGCATCTCCATAAACCTTGATCTTTTTGGATTTCAGATCTTTAAGTACATTTAGACCCAACAGTAAGGCTTCATACTCTACCACATTGTTTGAACAGTCAAACATTAATTTGAAGGAATGTAACCCGGGGCATTTATTCTCTTCATCTGGGGGAATGATCCATATTCCTGCCCCAGCTACCTCTTTGTTCACAACCCCATCAAATCTCATAACCCAGTGATCTTCTTTTTGGGTTGTGGCTGTAGCATTTGTTTCTAAACCTGATTTGTCATCGGTGTCTATTTGTATGTGTTGATCATTTTCTTTTATGTTTGTTGAGGGTTCAATGCATTGTATCTCTTGCACACTACTAGACTTATCATTTGGTTCAGGAAGATCAGTAATTTTCACACCTTTCTCTTCCAAACCAAGATCATAACAGAAAATTGAGGAGCCTATATTAGTGTCTACAGCAAAAATGGGATGATTATCAAGCTTGCTCTTACTGCTTACTACATAGGACAGCCTATGCTCTCTGTATAGTCTTATGTTTTCTCCAAAAACAAGGATGGTGGCATAAGACATGTCCATTTGTAGATTTCCTTTTAATTTCGATTCCCAAGACCTAGATAATAGCATCCCAAATTTAGGTGGAATATCATCCACTACCACATCCATGATTACATTCTTTTGAGGTATTTGAGTTAGTGAGACAACCATGTCTTTAATTAGCCCTAAACATTGGAATCTTCTAGAATCAAAGGAGAACAGATCTTTATAGGGCCTTCTGATTTCTAACCCCATACTTTCCACCACTGATCTTGGCATGAGGTTATGTGAAGCTCTAGAATCTAAAATAGCATTGTGTAATATATGATCATGTATGTTCAGACTGATATAGAAAGGAGGAACATAATCCTCTGGAGTACTTTCAATATGGGGACCAAACAGAAGAGTGGGCTTGTCATAATTCAAATTGAGAGTATCAAGTTGCTTTCCTTCCTCTCCATTCACTACTTTCAGAATATGATCTTTGTACTCTGATTTTTTGACCAACCCATTTAAAGGAATTGAGAGTTTAATCTTAGAGATTTTGTTTTCTAAACTAAAAGCAGAATGGATCTTTTCTATTGTCTTTATATTACCTTCATCTCTCCCTTTTGGGCACTTTTTAGGAGCTTCTTCCCCATTCTCAGATGCCTTATCATAGGTTACATTTTTTGGGTCACCCTTCCCAGAGGTTTCTTTTCTTTGTGGATGAGGAGAAGATGGCTCAACAGTAGCCTTTCCTTGGTCTATGATTACCTTCCTACCTCGCAAATTATTTTGCCTCTGAAATTCATAGATTGCATTTTGGAAGCCTATTTGGTATTGATTAGATTCTGATTCTTCTAGGCTACTATCCAACTGCAGAGATGACTGGTCATGTTCCTCTTTAGTTAAATAGAACTGGGGTTGTATTTTATCAAAGAGGTGGATCTGATCTTCAGGGTGTCCATCTTCTTCTTCTCCTACTATTAGGTAATCAACAAAAGGTGGTCTAATTGGTTGATTCTCTACATTTCTAGGATCCCTTGGTTCTCTTGGTATTCCTTGTGGGACAAGGGGTCTCGTATAATTTTTATTTCGAGCTTGAGGCTCTGGGTTTTCTCTGGAAGGAGGCTTATTATCAAGGGCGATCCTATCCACCAATTTTTCCATGGTTCTCATCATTTGCTCAAACCTGGTATCAATGGATTAGATGTGGAAGGTTGGGATGCCTCATTATATTTCTTTTTCTCAGCTTCATTTATGTGCTTCATTTTACCCGAGGCCATAAAATTAGCTTCTACTTCTACAGCATCTTTTAACATATCAGGTAGAGTGCCAGATCTCCTTTCTCTCAACATGAGAGCAAAGTCACTATCAAAACAATTAGCATAATGAAGCTTGGCTACTCCCACAAGAGGCTTGATGTCCACAGGGATAGAATTATACATTCTCTTGAATCTAGCTGAAAATTCTTGGACAGTCTCAACATTAGTTTTATTTTTGTTTTCATACAGAGTGAGAATTTGGAGAGGATTTTGTTTATCCTACCATCTGGCCAGGAATGCTTGTTCAAATCTCTCATAGGTAGAAATTCTTGCATTTGGAAGGGATTTGAACCACTTCTTCACTTCTCCTGCAAGACTCTCGGAAAATAGCCTTAGCTTGACATCATCCTCATCCAACTCCTCCAGATCTATAAAATCAGTAAAGTGGTCTACATGTTGTTATACAGAACCATTTTCTTCCCCATCAAATCTCATGAGGCATTGGGCATAGCCCATAGGTAGGTCATGGAGATTGGCAAGGAGGGATAAAGGGGAAAATATGGCAACCATTGCTCTTAGATTTTTCCTGGGAGCAGGGCAAATTATTGAAGTAGCAAGAGTAACACTATGTATTAAAATAGTATGGCTTGAAACAGCAGGACGATGATCCTGAGTCTTTGTTGAAATAGTATGGCAAATTCTTGACCCTTGGTTGTTGCTGGGTTGGATTTGGATGATCCTGAGTCTTTGTGGGCCTGATTCTTGACTGTTCCATGCCTTGTTTGTGACCAGAACTCTTCTCTTCTCTTGGTTGAGCCTTGTTGGTTTTTTACCCATCCTTGGATTTAGCCTTGTTGTTTTCTTCGTATCTAGCTCATTACCTTAGTTGAATCTTACTGTTTGGGATTTGCTGGGTTGTCTTAGTGATTTCCTCGGCATTTCAGTGACTGAATAGTTAGATTTTGCTTGCATTTTTCATTTCCGTTATATTGAAAAATACAAAAAAAAAAAATTGCATTTTCCTTTTGCTTATAAGAGAAAATAAAATAAAAATTACTTTTATGTACTACATTTTGCATTGAGTGCTTGCTGCTTTCATTTAGGTTTTGCTTGTGCATTAAAAATATAAAAGAGTTGCATTTTTATTTCAAAACTATTGGATTGATTTTGCATGCTAGTGGCATTGTTTTTCTTGGATAGATGAGTCTAGGATTTGACAATTTTGCATACTATTGAGTCATATACATCACTAGTTTCACGACCATATCCTTTGAGTAACCACGGCCATTAAAATTAATCCTTAATCTTAAAATTGATTAGATCGATTTTATTTATAGGGTACACCAACTAAGCATAGGTTTAGAGTCTTAGAATAGATCATTGTGAGCAAACAATCCAAGACTACTAAACGAAACATTATGTGTCTAACCAGGGAGTGGTGAAATCCATGGTATACATTAGTGTTATCGGGAAGCTCTACTCAGACCAGAGTTAAGCACGAGGTCACAGGAGGTTGGTTGTGGAGATATCCCTCCAATACCGGCTGAACCTGGGAGATATTTCTAGGATTTGTTCGTATCTGGGGACTCTTGGGGGATTTAACCCTCATTGAGTTTTGGGCTCAGCTACCCTACCCATACGATGGATCCCACCTGCGACTGTCCCCTTGAGCATTGGTTGTACTGCGGTGACCATAGTTTCCTTTCCTAGGTATCGCATAGGGTACTTGCAGTGGTTATATTGTTTGTTTCCTGAGTCAGATAGGGGTCGGACAACACAGTTGACATTGTATAGGGACTTGACCCTATGGGGGGCGTTATAACTGATTCTGTTACCTTCGGCTATAGTTTGGTAGTCTCAAGCCTCTCCTAGGCAAGACATACCGGTTCTAGTGCCGGGAGCTCATTTAGCCACTCTGTTTGTCTGCTCTTGGCCGTAGTTTCTCTAGGTGTGTGCTTTTGATATATTATTTTTTATCGATAGTTGGCCTTTAGCTGACATTTTTATTTTATAGTCTCTCTGGAGATATCGTGGCGTGGAGTCCTGCTATCCGTCGATCTCGTTGGTTGGCTAGTTTACCAGCTACCGATATTTCACGTCGTGTCAAGAAGGGATGCCACCGGGCTCCCTCCGAATTGGATTCTTACGAGACATACGTTATCGACGCCATGACTGCACATTCTGGCACAGCAAAAATCCCGACCAATCCATCGGGTAGAGTTGAGCACACTTCAGACACCCCTACCCCTCGAAAGGCGTGGGGGGGTGATCCACTTGAGACCAAACCTAGTTTGTTTAGTCCGGATCCACCCAAGACTCATCCTAGTTTCTTCCTTCTCGATCCACCCGATGGCAATCCGTTCGATCCTTTGTTTCCACATAATTGTTTATATGGGATGCCACATTTACATGATGACACAGGCCCTACGGTCAACCCTATTGTATTCTCGTACAGTATGCCTAATTACAACACATTTGATCCTTCCACTGCTTTTGGTAGTCACGCGGCAACTAGTCATGGTGTTAGCAACACTGCACCCACTGGGGGCAATATGTTGATGTATATGTAACTTCGGAATGTATTTCATATATATTTATTGTACCCTTATTAGAGATGTGTTATTCCTCTATAAGGAATTGTCGTCATGTGGATTGACAAGTGTCTCAAGTGTGTGTACTTGTCGATGGGTTATTAGACCACCATGTGTAACTGGGCAAACAGGTTAAGTATAAATAGAGATCGGGAGATCTCTATTTGGATCATTTGGAAAGTCACACTTCTCTCACTCAGAAAGTGGCGCACTAGTGAGGAGGAGGATCATCTACTACTAGGAGACTATCTCAGTGTATTTTGGTTGTACTTTGTGTTAAGTCAGTAAATTTTTCTGCATTTTTAGTTTTTTCCCCTCCAAAATTTTGGTTTGATTTTTGATTTTACCTTAGTTAATTGTTGGTTTTTAGTTTTGGTTTTCTGCCTTTTTAATAAATTTATGTATGCTTAAATAAAGTTTGAGCCCAGTCTTCACTTTTCATTTGATTTTGGTCATTTTTATGTTGGAAGTGGGTCAATATGAGTTATATATTCAAAAGAAGAATCAATTTTGACTTTAGAGAGTAGCTAAAGTCGTGGCCTAAACCAAAAGCTGCTAAAATATCCGATAAATTTGGCAAAAGTTAGAAAATCCGCTAAAAATTTGGTTTAAAGATATTCTTGTAGCGCTACATCAAAGTTTTACACAGAGTGCGCTACAGGAATATCGTGGCATGAGTTTTTCGCAAAATCTTGATCTGATTTCAATCATCATGAAGAGTGTGAGAGTCTAATCGCATTTTGTGAAGTGTCTAACACGTGTATGCAGCATTTTAGCAAGATGTTTGTGGTTTGATAATCACGAAGAGAGGCAAGGCCATCATTACAGGTAATGCGGGTTTCAGTTGCACAGATACCAGCCAGTTCCGGGTTTCGCTGTCAAATCGCCCTTGTCACACGCATAATCACTAAGGATTTAGTGTTTGAGGAGGAGTCTTCATCGTTCAACATTGGATTACGTTGCTGAGGAAGAAGACACCTGTGATTCCGGCGCCAGCTGAAATTAGGGCTTTGAATTCGTTTCACCTGCAGCCAAGAAAATGTTAGGAGGACACCTGTGCTCGAAGAGGAACGTTATTGACACCTCAATTAGAAGACATCACGCCACGATGCATGAGTAATTGACAGGTATTACGTAAACCCTCATAACTGAAGAATTTGGGGTTTTTGCTGCTGCGTTTCCTTCTGAAAAAATTGGTCGCTGAGAAAGGTGTAATAGAATGAAAGGATGAAGAATTCATCACTGGAATGGTTAGCTGAAGCATGATAGCAGGAATTAGCATGACTGTTCCTTTATGACCTAATCTGAATAGGGCGTTGAAAAACTCACAGAATTGCCTGTAGAATTCATTTAGTTTAAACAGAGGGAAGTCTGCTAGTTTGATATGGGTGTTACACAGGGAGAATTGTAGATTTGTCCATGAGTTAAATTGGTTAACCTGCAGTACTATTTGCCCAGAGAGCAGCTTATAAAACACTTCTGAAACCTAAAACCATATTGTTCCAGTTCCTTGACAAGAAAGAGATGGGAAAAAACAGTAAAAGTGGCAAGATTAATAGGGCTGAACCCACAGATTTGACTTGGATCCAAAAGCTTCCAGATTGTGCAGAGCTGTTCCAACAGGCAGGATGGTTGAAATTCTTCAAGAAGATAGATGGATTTAATGCCCAAGTATCATGCAATTTTGCCAAAGGACTGAAGAATGAGATGATCATAATAGGTCCTTTAAAATTCAAATTGACTGTTGATTTAATTTCAGAAGCCACTGAAATTGATAATGAAGGCGAGCTCTGGTTTAAGAAATCTCCTTTTGAGTTTGATCCTCAAAGATATTTATTGCCCAATGTTGTTCCTGACTGGAACAAAGGTATCATCATTCATAATTTCAAAAGGGAATGGATTGAACCTTTAAGAATTCTTCAGAGCTATATAACTTGTGAAGGGAGGTACTCATTAGTTTTCAAATACCATCTCAGGTTCTTGCAGCACATGGCAGGAGTGTCAAAAATGAATTTGCCATTCTTTTTCTTCAAAAGCTTGTAGAAGATGTCTAGCAAAATTAAACAGCAGGATGATCATACCTCCCAATCATTGTTTCATCATGGTCTCATCAAGTTGATCATCTCTACAGTGTTGCAGAAGGAAGAAAAAACTTGGGACTTTTTTCTATTTTGGTCAGGGATTCATCCCAAAGGAGAAGAACAGCAGCCCAAAAGGAAAACTGATAAGGGAAGAGTAATGGTACAAAAATTGGGTTATTCAGCTAAACCTGCAAACAAACATGGCATTAAAATTAAAAAGGAAACAAAGCAGGTATCAGATGAAGGAGAGACTAACAGTCAGCCTCAGGAAATTCCACAGCACAGTGAAGTCAAATTTTCATTATTTGATGACAAAAAGGAAAAGGAAATTCCTGAAAATAGACCATCATCTATAACAGTGGTTCATGAAGAAAGGAAATTTGATATCAGGGATATTCCTGTAGCAAAAGAGGAAGTCCAAAATTTGCCCAAAAGCCCTATCACAGTCCTCTCGGATGATGAGGGCTATATGTTAGAGGATGAGCAGTTCATTCCAGAAATCAGGGTTAAAGCTGAGACTAAAGAAAATCAAGCCATAGAGGACAAAACTACCAAGCCTAAAAAGAAGATAAAAAAGCTAGAAGTGGTAGAATTATCATCTGTCCAGTATCAAGGGAAGACACTTAAAATGATGGGAGAGCCAGCTTCTTTATGGAGACCTAAAACTAGGTCTAAAAACAAATTAAGATTAAATATGAAAAAATTGTTGAATCCGAAATTGAGGACTGATAAGGTAGACATTTCTGATGAAGAATCAATGGAGGAGCAGTCAAAGAAAAATGAATTGCATGCAGTTAAAAAAGAGGATGTTGGTTCTGTAAATACAACAGGTGAAGGAAGCTCTAAATCCATCGTTGAAAACAATTCTGGAAAATTGTTAACAGATGATATTAATTCAGCACAGGTAATAGGTGTTTCAAATCCCATCATTGAAGATATTGCTGTAAGACCATTGACAGAAGAATTGATGTTTAAGAAGTATAACATGTTTTGGAAACCAAGTGAAGATTCGGATGCTGCCATAGAAAAGCTGGTAAATTCTGATCAGGATAATTTGAAGAAGACTGTGAAACAGTACAAGCATCAAATGAACTATATGCAAGAAGTAAATGATGGTTTAATGCTAGCAAATAGAAGATTGAGGGAAGACCTTCAGGACACTCATGACAATTTTCAGGAGCTGGTGATTGATGCAAAGGAGGCACTCAGAAGGAAAAGGATGGCTGACAGGAATTGCTCAGATTTAGAAAGGACAGTTCAGACCTTGCAGCATGAAAATGAACACCTACACAGAAGGATAGCTCAGCTGGAGCAAAAGCACAAAAGGGTGAAGAAAAGATCCTCAAGTCCAGATGGCATAGCTTTGCTAGTGGAGGCATCAAAAGAGATCTAGGGCAGTTAGGTTCATTTAAAGCTTTTTGTTAAGGATTTGCTATTTTTAGCAAAATTGTAATTTGTAAAAATGTAAATGTTATTTTGCCTAGTCTAGCCATTCGATGGAGGATTAATAGGAGAAACCCTAACTGTTTTGGGGAATGAAAAACTATTTAGAGAGGTAAAAAAGACATTGTAAAGGTTGGAAATTTTGGAGAGCTAGAGGAGGTCTGCAAGCTGTGCATTATTCCAGACTTGTTCACTGCTAAGTATTGCAAACTCTCATATTGCATTTTTGATGAAACTATGAATATATGACTCCTTATTCCACTTCTGATATGTGTTGGCTTCATTTTAAACTTATACAGTTTCTTGATTGACAATTTCATTTCTGGTTTTATGTATGATTTCCAGTAAGTGCTTGTCTTTTATTGAATGAATTTCAGTGCAATCTTTTGGTGAATTTCTGAGATATATATACATCTTCATGGATATATGTATGTGAATTAGTTTTTACTTATTGTTGGATGTATTCCCTTATGCTTTTGAAGTTTTCTTACCAAAACCTACAAAACAAAACCCTAAAAACCTAGTTTGGATTGATTTTATTCTTGAGATTGTGTTGGCTTGTTACCTTAGCCTTAGTAACAATTTCTGACACAAACATCTTTGGCGCCGTTGCCGGGGACGAAGCTGAAGCATATCTTCCCTGGGATACTCATCATTTTTCCTGGTTTAAGAGGTGAACTTGAACCAGCACTTTGAAGGCTATATTTTCACCAAAAAAGTCACACTGGCTTCTAAAGGTATTGGGACCAGGAATAAGCCTGTTTCTCCAATAAATCTGGGTGTGACAGACCCTGAGCAGATTCTGAAAACAGCTAATAAACTCAGAAAATCCAAATCTTTGCCAATTTGTGGTGATTCTCATCAGTTAGACGAATCACTAGACCCAGCTGACATTTTACCGTGTATAAAACCTACCCTCTCTGAGAGCAGTTTTCAGGTTTTCACTAATCCCAAAAGTTTCTTGAAGGCTAAAACCTCTTCTCCTGATAGAATACCAATATTTCAGCTGAAGCTAGGAAAGAATACCTTTCAAAAAGGACCCAGTCAAACTCCTTCCTTTTCAAACCCTAATTTGAAACTTCAATCTACACTTCAGTCCACAATGGCAGCTCAAAATCCACCTATGGATATGATGGACAGAATGGTAGCAGCTAGGTATGCACCATTAGTTCTACCTCAGCCTCTACATCCTTTGCCCGGAGGTGATTATCAGAAGTATATGCCTAGATTTAATGGTCAAGGGGAAAATACTGCTGAGGAACATTGGGAAGCTTTTATGAGTTATGCTGACAATCAGAATATTGAAATGAAAGATGTGTGGATGAGGGTTTTTGTTCAGAGTTTAGATGGGGATGTAAGAAAATGGTTTAGGGAGTTGCCTGCTAACTCCATTACTATTATTGAAGAACTCCATCAGCTTTTCATGAGACAGTGGGGAGACACTAAAGATCACACATACTACATAACTGAGTTTGGAGCTCTCAGAAGAAAGAAAGATGAGACTGTTGCAGATTTTTCCAAGAGGTTTAATAAGATGTACAGTAGAATTCCAGCAGAAATTAAACCTACTGAAACATCAGCTAAGTTGACATATGCCAATTCCTTTGATCATGAATTTTCCTTATTACTCAGAGAAAGGAGACCTATCACCCTGCTGAACATGCAAGATGCAGCCCTAGAGGTAGAGTCTAATTTGTTAGCTTCAAATAGACTTAAAAATGAAACATCTCAGCAGCTTTATGAAAGAAAAGGAAAGAAAGAAGCTGTCACAGCAGGCTCTGCTTCTCAAACTGCTGAAGCCAAAATAGATGAGATGGCCAAAATGGTTAAAATCCTCACTGCAGAGTTAAATAAACTCGAGCTTGAAAAGAATTCTGCTAAACCCGCTCCAGAAGCTCAGAGGAATCCAAATAACCAAAATCAGTTTAGAAGACAATTTGCCCCTAGATTCATGCCAAGGGAAAGAAGAAATAATGACATTCAGCAAGAAAGGAGAGAAAATGAAGATCAAAAAGTGCCCCCACCTTTTCAAAATAATCTAGTTGATGAAGAAGAAATTGATCAGCAGTTGCTTTTTGAAGAAACTGAGACTGATCAGGACATGAACCACATTGGAGATAAAATGTTTACAGGCTTCGTTACTGAAGAGGATTTTCTAAATTCTGAATATTATGATGCTGATTTATATGAGGTTGAAGATGATTTGGAATGTGAAAAGACTGCTATAAATGCTGCTACCAATCAGAATGGAGTCAAGAAAGTTATTAATCTCAGAACTGGACCAAAACAAGTAGTTCAAGCTCCTAAGAAGAAAACTGCTGTTCCTTCTCCAGTTATTCGTGATAAACCAACTGTTGATCCTGTAGCAGAAAAGAAACAACCTGCAGAAAAACCCAAGAAAAGTTCAGAAATTGAAGAGGTAAACAAGTCAAGTCAACATTTTAGTTTGGAAAATGAATTAGGAAAGCTCAAAATTCCTGTGCCATTTTCTGAGCTTATAAAAAATCCATCATACAAGAATACAGTCTTGAAAGTAATGAATATGCAAAATAATCAACCAGTTTCAGATACAGTGAACCTTCAGGAAGAAAACCCTAGAATTTTTATTGGATCAGCTTTAGCTGAGAAGACTGAAAATGAGGCTGGTGCTTCTCCTCCATTTTATATAACTCTGACTGTGCATGAACAGATGATTCATAACTGCCTACTAGATTCAGGAGCATCCCATAATTTGATGCCAAAATCTGTGATGGAAGCCCTGGGCCTTAATGTCACTAAACCTTACCATGATCTATATGCCTTTGACTCCCGAGCTGTAAAATGTTTAGGAGTGATAAAAGATATGGTTGTCAATCTTACTCAGTTACCCATGAAAAGTGTAATAATGGATGTTGTGGTAGCTGACATCACACCAAAGTTTGGTTTACTTCTGTCTAGGTCATGGGCTAAGAAAGTTGGAGGAACATTACAGATGGATCTCTCTTATGCAACTATTCCTGTTTTTGGTGGGGAAAACAGGAGACTTTATAGAGAGTTACAGTTGGCTTACATAGTCACAGATGAGAAAAACCCTACAAATCACCCAATGTATTCTGTGGATAAAGACCTTGGTTCATGCATACTACAATTCAGTGAAGAAGAGAATTCTGCTGGTGTGTTACAAGTACAAAAAGATCAGCCTGTAAAACACAGTCAAGAAGAACAAGATGTATTATGGCAGTTGTATTTTGATGGGTCTTCATGTAAAGAAGGTGCTGGAGCTGGAGTTTTATTGATTTCTCCTGGAGGTGAAATGGTGAAACTTATGTATAAGTTAGAATTTGCTACCACCAACAATACTGCTGAGTATGAGGCCCTGCTATTGGGATTGAAGGCTGCAAAAGATTTAGGAATTCAACAGATTTCTGCATTTGGCGACTCCGAACTAGTTGTTCAACAGGTGAAGAACAAATATCAAGTAAAGCAGGGTCTGTTGAAAGTATATCGAAATGAGGTATGGGATATGCTTGAAAATTATTTTATTGCATTTAATATCACTCATATTCCCAGAAATCAAAATGAAACTGCAGATTCATTAGCCCTGGCTGCCACACATTTCAGAATTCCAAAAACCACTCAATTAAGGTATCCCATAGAAGTGAGATATAGGCCATGTGTCCCAGATAATGTGAAACATTGGAGGGTTTTTGAAGATGACCTTGAAATAAAAAAATTTCTTGAGTTGGTAGATGAATTTTCAAACAATCAAATTGATCAAGAAATTGATGAAAAGGATGAACAGTTAGATGAATTTACTGCAGAAGAGATTGCTGGACATAAGATTATTGAACTGAAGAGTAATTTCATTCCGAAAGGCCTAGTACCTTTGGAGAGAATATTTACTAAGGATGATACACCTTCCAGACCAGTAATCCAGTCTTCAGAAGAAAATGTAGAGGATTACAATATTGGCTCAGCAGAACAGCCCAGAATGGTAAAATTGTCTAAAAACCTAACAGCTGAACAAAGGAGTAGATACATTAAACTGTTGAAGAAATATGTAGATACATTTGCTTGGTCTTACAAGGAGCTGAAAACCTATGACACAGCAGTTATTCAGCATAAAGTTCCTTTGAAACCTAATGTTAAACCTTTCAGGCAGAAATTAAGAAGAATCAATCCAGCACTGTTCCCTGTTATTGAAAAAGAATTGAAGAAGTTGTTGGATGCAAAAATAATAGTGCCTCTTAGGTATTCTTCTTGGGTTGCAAATTTGGTTCCTGTTAGAAAGAAGAATGGAGAGATTCGATTATGTGTTGATTTCAGGAATTTGAATCGATCCTCATTAAAGGACAATTATCCCCTCCCCAAGATTGAACAGGTTTTGCAGCAGGTGGTTGGAGCTCAAAGGATTTCAATGCTAGATGGCTTCTCAGGGTATAATCAGATTGCTATGCACCCTGATGATAAAGAAAAAACAGCTTTTACAACCCCCTGGGGGACATTTATGTATGACAAGATGCCTTTTGGCTTAATGAATGCTGGAGCAACCTTTCAAAGAGCCATGGATATTGCATTTGTGGGTGAAAAAGATAAGTTTGTGGTGATTTATCTGGATGATATTACAGTTTTCTCCAAATCTGATGATGAACATTTGAAACATTTGGAGCAAACCTTTATAAAGTGCAGAAAGTTTGGCTTATCCTTGAACCCTAAAAAATCACATTTTGCTGTACAGGAAGGTAAGTTGCTTGGTCACTTGGTATCAGCTGATGGTATCAGGATTGACCCTGAGAGAGTCAAAGCAATACTGAAAATTAGTTTGCCCAGGAGTAAAAAGGATGTGCAATCATTTATTGGCAAAATCAATTTTCTGCGATGGTTTATTCCTAATTTTGCTGAGACCATTAAGCAGATTACAGGCATGTTAAAGAAGGATCAAGAAGTCAAGTGGACTATGGAAGCAAAGACAGCTTTTGAAAAGATTAAAGTAGCTCTAACTGAGGCACCTGTTCTGGTGAGTCCAAATTTTGACAAAGAATTTCTTACATTCTCTTTTGCCTCAGAAGACACTATTGCTGCTGTATTACTTCAGAAGAATGAAGAAGGATTGGAACAACCAATTGCCTTTTTTAGCAAAACACTTAGAGATTCCGAGCTAAAATACAGTATTTTGGAGAAACAAGCCTATGCCCTAGTAAAAGCTTTAAAATTTTTCAGAATTTATATTTTACACTCCAAGGTTGTTTCATTTGTTCCAAATGCTGCAGTGAAGGATGTTTTGACACAGCCTGATAGTGAAGGAAAGAGGGGAAGGTGGATTGCCAAAATTATGGAATATGAAGTGGAAATCAGACCTACCAAGCTGGTCAAAGGACAAGGATTGGCCAAACTGCTGGCTGACTCAAATTGTCAGGCATTAGGGTTACATGCTATGACAGAAGAATTAGCACCTGAAGAAAATCAAGTAATCTTGGAAAAAGAAAGAATCATGGATTCTTATTCATCTTCAGATTGGTATGCTGACATTGTTCATTTCCTGCTATTTTTGCAATGTCCAGAACATTTAGACAGGAAAGCTGCCAGGTCCTTGAAATTGAAAACTACTAAATATTGTCTGATAGAGGGTCAATTGTTTTGGAAAGATCCAGCAGGAATCTTATTAAGATGTTTAGATCAAGCTGAAATAAAGGAAGTAATTGCAAAATCTCATGAAGGAGCCTGTGGAGGACATAAATATTGGAAAACAACAGCTTATAAAATTTTAAGAGCTGGTTACTATTGGCCTTCACTTTTCACAGATGTTTATCAGACTGTAAGAACTTGTATACCTTGTCAAAAGTTTGCAGGAAAACAGAAGTTGCTGTCTTTACCTTTGAAGCCTATTGTAGTCAATGCCCCTTTTCAGCAGTGGGGCCTGGATTTTATTGGAGAAATAAACCCAGCATCTTCAGGCCAACATCATTGGATTTTGACTGCCACAGATTTCTTTACAAAGTGGGTGGAGGCTATCCCCACAAGGAATGCCACAGATAAGGTAATTATGGATTTCATAGAAAATAATATTCTGAGTAGGTTTGGTTGTCCACAGAGATTGATTACTGATAATGCCAAAGCATTCAAATCCAAGGCAATGGTGGCCTTTTGTGAAAAAAATGGTATTATGCTCAAACATTCAACTCCATATTATCCTCAGGGAAATGGTCAGGCTGAATCATCTAACAAAAATATCATTCAATGCATCAAAAAATTGCTCAAACAAAATAAAAAATCTTGGGATTCAATGTTGAAATACGCATTATGGGCAGATAGGATTACTGTAAAACAGGCCATTGGAACTTCACCTTTTCAGCTGGTTTATGGAACAGAAGCAGTATTTCCAGTACAATTGGGAATCCCAGTAATGAAGTTCCTCCAAAATTCTCAAGAGGAACCAGATGACTTGCAAAGGAGAATTTTTGAGATGATTGAGTTACAGCAGAACAGAGAAAAAGTAGACAAAGAAGCCCAGCTGTATAGAGCTAAAATGAAAACCAGGTTTGACAGAAATATCAAGGATCATATTTTTTCAGAAGGGGAAATGGTTTTAAGATGGGATGCAAGAAAGGAACAGAAGGGGAAACATGGAAAATTTGATAATTTATGGTTTGGCCCTTTTCTGATAGCTAAGGTTTTGGAAAATAATACTTTCATATTGCAGTCTTTGGAAGGAGAGGAATTGCTCAGCCCTGTTAATGGGCGATTCCTCAAACATTTCTACAGTTAAATGAAGATCATAATCACTTTTCATTGTATATACCGGTGTGAGTGAGATTGAATAAAGACTCCATAGCCCAATGGAAGACTGAAGGCACTAGTCTACAGGTTCTTGAAGCCTCACAGGGAGGACTTCATCCCGCAGCTGGAGCCAGATGTTAAGTCAGTAAATTTTTCTGCATTTTTAGTTTTTTCCCCTCCAAAATTTTGGTTTGATTTTTGATTTTACCTTAGTTAATTGTTGGTTTTTAGTTTTGGTTTTCTGCCTTTTTAATAAATTTATGTATGCTTAAATAAAGTTTGAGCCCAGTCTTCACTTTTCATTTGATTTTGGTCATTTTTATGTTGGAAGTGGGTCAATATGAGTTATATATTCAAAAGAAGAATCAATTTTGACTTTAGAGAGTAGCTAAAGTCGTGGCCTAAACCAAAAGCTGCTAAAATCTCCGATAAATTTGGCAAAAGTTAGAAAATCCGCTAAAAATTTGGTTTAAAGATATTCTTGTAGCGCTACATCAAAGTTTTACACAGAGTGCGCTACAGGAATATCGTGGCATGAGTTTTTCGCAAAATCTTGATCTGATTTCAATCATCATGAAGAGTGTGAGAGTCTAATCGCATTTTGTGAAGTGTCTAACACGTGTATGCAGCATTTTAGCAAGATGTTTGTGGTTTGATAATCACGAAGAGAGGCAAGGCCATCATTACAGGTAATGCGGGTTTCAGTTGCACAGATACCAGCCAGTTCCGGGTTTCGCTGTCAAATCGCCCTTGTCACACGCATAATCACTAAGGATTTAGTGTTTGAGGAGGAGTCTTCATCGTTCAACATTGGATTACGTTGCTGAGGAAGAAGACACCTGTGATTCCGGCGCCAGCTGAAATTAGGGCTTTGAATTCGTTTCACCTGCAGCCAAGAAAATGTTAGGAGGACACCTGTGCTCGAAGAGGAACGTTATTGACACCTCAATTAGAAGACATCACGCCACGATGCATGAGTAATTGACAGGTATTACGTAAACCCTCATAACTGAAGAATTTGGGGTTTTTGCTGCTGCGTTTCCTTCTGAAAAAATTGGTCGCTGAGAAAGGTGTAATAGAATGAAAGGATGAAGAATTCATCACTGGAATGGTTAGCTGAAGCATGATAGCAGGAATTAGCATGACTGTTCCTTTATGACCTAATCTGAATAGGGCGTTGAAAAACTCACAGAATTGCCTGTAGAATTCATTTAGTTTAAACAGAGGGAAGTCTGCTAGTTTGATATGGGTGTTACACAGGGAGAATTGTAGATTTGTCCATGAGTTAAATTGGTTAACCTGCAGTACTATTTGCCCAGAGAGCAGCTTATAAAACACTTCTGAAACCTAAAACCATATTGTTCCAGTTCCTTGACAAGAAAGAGATGGGAAAAAACAGTAAAAGTGGCAAGATTAATAGGGCTGAACCCACAGATTTGACTTGGATCCAAAAGCTTCCAGATTGTGCAGAGCTGTTCCAACAGGCAGGATGGTTGAAATTCTTCAAGAAGATAGATGGATTTAATGCCCAAGTATCATGCAATTTTTCCAAAGGACTGAAGAATGAGATGATCATAATAGGTCCTTTAAAATTCAAATTGACTGTTGATTTAATTTCAGAAGCCACTGAAATTGATAATGAAGGCGAGCTCTGGTTTAAGAAATCTCCTTTTGAGTTTGATCCTCAAAGATATTTATTGCCCAATGTTGTTCCTGACTGGAACAAAGGTATCATCATTCATAATTTCAAAAGGGAATGGATTGAACCTTTAAGAATTCTTCAGAGCTATATAACTTGTGAAGGGAGGTACTCATTAGTTTTCAAATACCATCTCAGGTTCTTGCAGCACATGGCAGGAGTGTCAAAAATGAATTTGCCATTCTTTTTCTTCAAAAGCTTGCAGAAGATGTCTAGCAAAATTAAACAGCAGGATGATCATACCTCCCAATCATTGTTTCATCATGGTCTCATCAAGTTGATCATCTCTACAGTGTTGCAGAAGGAAGAAAAAACTTGGGACTTTTTTCTATTTTGGTCAGGGATTCATCCCAAAGGAGAAGAACAGCAGCCCAAAAGGAAAACTGATAAGGGAAGAGTAATGGTACAAAAATTGGGTTATTCAGCTAAACCTGCAAACAAACATGGCATTAAAATTAAAAAGGAAACAAAGCAGGTATCAGATGAAGGAGAGACTAACAGTCAGCCTCAGGAAATTCCACAGCACAGTGAAGTCAAATTTTCATTATTTGATGACAAAAAGGAAAAGGAAATTCCTGAAAATAGACCATCATCTATAACAGTGGTTCATGAAGAAAGGAAATTTGATATCAGGGATATTCCTGTAGCAAAAGAGGAAGTCCAAAATTTGCCCAAAATCCCTATCACAGTCCTCTCGGATGATGAGGGCTATATGTTAGAGGATGAGCAGTTCATTCCAGAAATCAGGGTTAAAGCTGAGACTAAAGAAAATCAAGCCATAGAGGACAAAACTACCAAGCCTAAAAAGAAGATAAAAAAGCTAGAAGTGGTAGAATTATCATCTGTCCAGTATCAAGGGAAGACACTTAAAATGATGGGAGAGCCAGCTTCTTTATGGAGACCTAAAACTAGGTCTAAAAACAAATTAAGATTAAATATGAAAAAATTGTTGAATCCGAAATTGAGGACTGATAAGGTAGACATTTCTGATGAAGAATCAATGGAGGAGCAGTCAAAGAAAAATGAATTGCATGCAGTTAAAAAAGAGGATGTTGGTTCTGTAAATACAACAGGTGAAGGAAGCTCTAAATCCATCGTTGAAAACAATTCTGGAAAATTGTTAACAGATGATATTAATTCAGCACAGGTAATAGGTGTTTCAAATCCCATCATTGAAGATATTGCTGTAAGACCATTGACAGAAGAATTGATGTTTAAGAAGTATAACATGTTTTGGAAACCAAGTGAAGATTCGGATGCTGCCATAGAAAAGCTGGTAAATTCTGATCAGGATAATTTGAAGAAGACTGTGAAACAGTACAAGCATCAAATGAACTATATGCAAGAAGTAAATGATGGTTTAATGCTAGCAAATAGAAGATTGAGGGAAGACCTTCAGGACACTCATGACAATTTTCAGGAGCTGGTGATTGATGCAAAGGAGGCACTCAAAAGGAAAAGGATGGCTGACAGGAATTGCTCAGATTTAGAAAGGACAGTTCAGACCTTGCAGCATGAAAATGAACACCTACACAGAAGGATAGCTCAGCTGGAGCAAAAGCACAAAAGGGTGAAGAAAAGATCCTCAAGTCCAGATGGCATAGCTTTGCTAGTGGAGGCATCGAAAGAGATCTAGGGCAGTTAGGTTCATTTAAAGCTTTTTGTTAAGGATTTGCTATTTTTAGCAAAATTGTAATTTGTAAAAATGTAAATGTTATTTTGCCTAGTCTAGCCATTCGATGGAGGATTAATAGGAGAAACCCTAACTGTTTTGGGGAATGAAAAACTATTTAGAGAGGTAAAAAAGACATTGTAAAGGTTGGAAATTTTGGAGAGCTAGAGGAGGTCTGCAAGCTGTGCATTATTCCAGACTTGTTCACTGCTAAGTATTGCAAACTCTCATATTGCATTTTTGATGAAACTATGAATATATGACTCCTTATTCCACTTCTGATATGTGTTGGCTTCATTTTAAACTTATACAGTTTCTTGATTGACAATTTCATTTCTGGTTTTATGTATGATTTCCAGTAAGTGCTTGTCTTTTATTGAATGAATTTCAGTGCAATCTTTTGGTGAATTTCTGAGATATATATACATCTTCATGGATATATGTATGTGAATTAGTTTTTACTTATTGTTGGATGTATTCCCTTATGCTTTTGAAGTTTTCTTACCAAAACCTACAAAACAAAACCCTAAAAACCTAGTTTGGATTGATTTTATTCTTGAGATTGTGTTGGCTTGTTACCTTAGTCTTAGTAACAATTTCTGACACAAACACTTTGGTTGAGCCATTTCTCTCTCTATCTCTGAGGAAGTTGTGGGGTTTTTCACCTTAGGGTTTTCCCCACGGAAACTCTGTGTCTCTTGTCTCTCATGATTTTGATTCTTGTGATGCTTGTCATGCTTATTGTGATTGTTATGCATTGATATACTGTATATGTTATTCTCTCAGTGAAGATCCTAGAGTATTGTGAATTAATGCTCAAAATTTAACATGGTATCAGAGCTAACCTGAGAAGAAGACATTGTGCAATGACGAAAAATTGAGTTTCTTGTTTATTGGGTTTCACTCCACAGATTTTGGAAAATCAGTATATTAGATTGACTCTACTCATCAAGGAGAATCTATCTGTCCAATCAGAATTCAATTCTGAGCATTTTCAAATTTGGCCCTAAAAATTAGGGTTTCCACAAAAATAGGAATTTCTGGAATCTGAAGACATAGCTGGAAGCTCCTTGCAAAAATCGAAGTTTAGAGCTTTGGATCGAGATTTTTGGCTAGGTAGATCTCCGGTAAACTCAAATCCTAATTCAGGGCTCTCCCTAATGAACCCGAGAGGACAAATAGTCAAATCTGAAGGGTAAAACTTTGCTGATCTCAAATTCTGAATACACCAGGCTGATCAACTCATCAAGGCGCATCTTTCTATTCTTTCAGAAAGTTGAAATTCACATTTTGAATTTTTAGGGTTTTTTCGACAAACCCTAATCCGGGACCAGATCCAGTTTTTAGCATTTCAAGTGGTAAGACCTAAATCTTTTCTATTTCCATTTGAAGTACTCTTTAAGATGTCTCACCACACCAAGCTTGAGGATAAGCTTTAAGGGGCTGATAACTTCCGAGCTTGGAAGTATAGGATTGGGTTAATCCTGGAAGAGAATGAGTTGGACTCATATATAAAAGAAGACATCCCTATCCCAGAGGATGAAGAGGCTAAAGTATTGCACAAGAAGAACTTGGTCAAGGCAAAGAGAATCATTGTTGATTCTATCAAAGACCATCTCATACCCCATGTGTCTTCTCTAAAGACACCCAAGGAGATGTTTGACTCTTTGACCAAGCTATTTGAAGGGAAGAACATAAATCGAAAGATGACCCTGCGGAACCAATTGAAAGGAGTAAAGTTTCAGAATGGAGAAACCATTCAATCTTATTTTTCTAGGGTCTCCCAAATTAAGGAACAACTGGAAGCGGTAGATGAAATGGTGGAGAATGGTGAAGTTGTCATGACCACTCTAAATGGCCTACCCAGGTCATGGGATTCCTTTATTCAAGGAATTTGTGCAAGGAAGAAGTTGATCTCCTTCAACAGATTGCAGGAAGAATGCTCTCAAGAAGAAGCTAGACTTGTAGCTCGTGAGGAAAAGATGGGAGGTGAAGATCAAGCTCTCGCAGTTCACACCAAAAGAAGCAAGCACAAGAAGGAGCACTCTCACTACAAGAGATCCTATCAAAATAATAAGAAGGATCTAAGATGCTTCACATGCAATGAGAAGGGTCACTTTGCCTCAGATTGTCCCAAGAACAAAAGGTATAATAACAACAACTCCAACAAGAAGAAGAAGGGCAGCAAAAGAAATTTCCATGCTCATGCTGCCGAGGATGATGAACCTCCAAAGAAGAAGGCTAGAGCAGAAAGTGATGATAGTGATGATGACTCATCAAGTGAAGAAGAGTATGTTCTAATCTCTACTCTCACAGGTACTATCTCCCATGGTTGTAATGATTGGTTGATTGACAGTGGGGCTTCCAAACACATGACTGGGTTCAAGGAATCTTTTGTAAACCTATCTGAACATGAATCACCTCATAAGGTGAAACTTGGGGATGATTTTAAATACCTAATCAAAGGAAGTGGTCAAGCCTCCTATAACCTAGATTCTGGAAAATCTTTGAAGATGAAGGAAGTCCTTTATGTACCTGGGCTCAAGAAGAACTTACTCTCCATCTCTGCATTGGATGCAAAAGGTATGAGGGTTGCATTTGTGGATGGCCAAGTCCTAATGTGGCCAAAGGGTAAAACAATCGATGATGCAGTAGTGAATTGAGAGCAAGAGGGAGGTTTGTATAAATTGAAGGGTCAACCTGAACATGCCATGGTACATGAATCCATGGAGCCAAGTGAACTTTGGCATAGAAGACTTGCTCATATGCATTATAGGGCACTTCCAATTGCAAGCAAGGATGTAGAGGGTCTTCCTGAAATCAAGACCAAACATGAAGGTGTTTGCAAAGGATGTGCAAAAGGTAAGAACATTAAGAAGGCTTTCCCAAGCAGTGAAAGCAAGGCAAAAGATATCCTGGAAATCATCCACTCAGATGTATGTGGTCCTATGTCATCCAATTCTCTAAGTGGGTATGTTTACTATGTCTCTTTTATTGATGACTTCTCCAGGAAGACTTGGGTATACTTCTTGAAGAACAAAGATGAGGTGCTTGATAAGTTCAAGGAATTCAAAACCTTGATGGAGAATCAAACTGACAAGAAGATCAAAACATTCAGATCCGACAATGGTGGAGAATTCACCTCAAGTGACTTCAAGAAGCTTTGCAATGATTCAGGGATTAAGAGGGAGTTGACTGCTCCTTATAATCCTCAACAGAATGGAGTTGCAAAAAGGAAGAACAGAACTATCATGGAAGCAGCAAGGGAAATGCTGCATGACCAGGATCTACCTATGCATCTATGGGCAGAAGCAGCTAGAACAACTGTATATGTGCAGAACAGAACACCCCACAAGATATTGGACAACAAGACACCAGAAGAGGTCTTTTCTGGTAAGAAACCTGAAGTCAGCCATCTCAGAATATTTGGTTGTCCAGTATACACTCATGTCCCAAAGGAAAATAGGACTAAACTAGATCCTTCAGGAAAGAAGGGTATCTTTGTGGGTTACAGTGAAAACTCGAAGGCTTATAGAATATACTTTCCAGGGTTCAGGAAGATTGATGTCAGCAGGGATGTAACATTTGATGAAAACTCAGCATTCATCAAATCAAGGAAGGCACCTATCGAAGTTTATGAAGAACCTAAGGAAACTAGATTTCAAGACACTACCATGACAGAAGCAATTCCAGAAGTTGTTCGTGAGTTTGAAGATCCGCAAGAACCTGTAGATCCACCCCATGAGGATAACTAAGACAAAACCTACATGGGCTAGAGAGCTCATTCAAGATGCAGAAAGATTTGGCATTCTAGAAGAAGAACACAGAGCAAAGAAGAGAACCAGATCGCATACTAGCTATGTTGCTTTACTCTGTGACATTATGAATAAAGAACCTTCCAGTTATGAAGAAGCAGCAGAAAAGAAAGAATGGAAGGATGCCATGGTTGAGGAATACCAATCAATAATGAAGAATGATGTTTGGTATGTTGTCCCAAGACCTAAAGAGAAGTCTGTTGTGACATCCAAATGGATCTACAAAATCAAGCATGCTGCAGATGGCAGTGTAGAGAAATACAAGGAAAGATTCATAGCTCGTGGCTTCTCTCAGAAAGAGGGAGTAGATTATGAAGAAACTTTTTCACCTGTAGCTAGGTATACTTCCATCAGAACAGTACTTTCCCTGGATGCAGCAATGAAATGGAAAATACACTAGATGGATGTCAAGACTGCTTTCTGATGCAGGGTCATTCTGGGGCTGGTTTAAGATCCAGTTTGTAGCTCCAGGATTTTCTTCCATTGAATGGTGGAAGGATGTGTCATGTGAAGTGGATGGTTGCATGGTCACAGATCTGGAGGGATCAGTGACTGGTGGACTCACGAGAGGTGAATAGTTCATCCCCGATTCTAAGGTAGAAGTATCTTCCTCATGTGACACAAACACAGTAGGTTTATCCATGTTTGGTCCCAATTTCTCCTTCTTATAAAGGGGGCATTCAGGTGGCAAGTTCAAGAACCTGCGGGATCTTCTCAAAGGTTTCTCATCCAGAGTGACTGAACTAAAGTTTCTCCTTCGAGTTTTCTACAAAATAAAAAATCACACTTTCACAATCTACTCAAGCGAAGTCCGCAAGAAAACTTATTTGATAGACAGGATTCCATGGTATTGAACCTCACTGGATTTTCAAGGCTTCGCAACTTGCGATACACCACGGGTTCCAACAGTTATACTCGGCCCAATATTTCAGAGCTATAACCAGGGAGGATTAGGATCGTACCCCTAACCATATAACCCAAATACCTAGTAGCACATGCGTAGTATCTCCCTGAGTTTTTTTCTCGGTGTATTTCTATGCCAAGACGGCCAAATGGTTGGCTCAGTTGGTTACAAGAATCCTAGAAGGTTCTCCCGATATATGCAAGGCACGTGGGAGCTCAAATCTGTAGTGGTGTTGTCTAATGCAACACCATACGACAGGAGCCTTCTGATATACTACCGAGTTTGTGAAGCACCTTTCTATATACCCAAGGGTATGTGAAAGTCCATTCTATATACCGGTTGATACGTGGAACAACTACAAGCCCTCGGGATGCAGTGCAGGAAAATAATGACATCTACCACGATTAAAGACGTCGGAACACGTCTCTAACTTACACACAAGTTTCTATACAGTTTTAACCTAATGCTACCGTTAAATTTTATCTTGATGGTTAGGTGAACGCATGAGGTGAGAGACTGAAATGTACAAATATGCAAGCCTTAACTACATGAATATGCAAATATTTATTTTTCTTTCGATGAAAACTCACTATGGTAAGGAGAAATATTTTCTTGTTTTCGATGATAAAAAGTAAACAAGTACCCCTATACTTCAAAATCAACCAAAATATAAATGAATCACTCTTTCACTAATACAGCAAAAGCAATGAATAACACACCAAATCTAACATGTTTTTTTTTTGAACTTTTCAAATTGAACGGATCTACGCAAAACTTAAAAGGATAATTTATCTTTAGAATGCAATAACTCTAATTTTCCAAAATCCCAGATCCAAAAAGTGAGAAGAAAACCAAAAATGCATGAATCTTTCAATCTTTGGGATGCTTTGTAAAAGTTCGAAAATACTTGAAGTTTTCAAAGGAATGATATGACCAAGAAAATATAAGCTAAAGATTATCCTTTCAAACTTTTCAAAGATATTTAAATAACAATGCCCAAAGTATGAAAAATCTCTACAACGATTCCAAGAAATGAACTTGAAACGAAGATATTAAACCACCTTGATTTTCTGATAAATATACCAAATAAAATATGATATTTATGTCACTTTCAGATCTACGTACAGAAAAGAAGAGAATGTACAACTGCAAACATGTTGAAATATTGTAACTTCTAAGAATATTATATTGGTACTTTATTATTCCTGAGATGTTTCATTCCTCCGTGAAGACCTTATTGTATATCCGGAGATGTTTTATTCCTCCGTGGATAATGTGGTAACTTGGGTTATTAGATTTCCCTAGTGGGGTTCATCCCTGTATGAGTCATGTGGGTTAAAGGGTTATTATACCACCCTAGTGGTGTCGGCCCAGTCAACTTTATGTTAAGTGGTTAAGTTGGGGCCAACCTAGTTAGTGTAAAAGTCAAATCGAAGTTGTATATAAATAGAGGAGGTGTGTTCTTCATTTAACACATTCACTCACTTGTGATTGGCACATAGGTGAGAGAGAGATCTACTATGGAGGAGAAGGAGCTCATGTTTAGGGTTTACATATTTGTATTTGCTGTTCATCTATATTGAGGAAGCTTTGTTGGGTTTTCTACCCCATGCGGGTTTCCCAGGATAAATCCGTGTCTCTTGTGTTTATGTTGTGCTTGTTGTTCCTTCAGTGATCTTGTATATGCTATTGTTGTGAAATGGAATGTAATACTGATATTTTTTGTCTTAGCATATTAAATATTAACATGGTATCATAGCTAGCCTGAAGGAAGTCAATGTATCGCACTTACGACACTTGTCTCACTTGCGACAATTTGTAAGTTAGGGTTTTGTATAGCAAAAACCAGTCATCGTAGAACTTTCGCTATAAATACATTTTGGAAATGGTTTAGGATGTGAAACTTCTATAGGTCGTATATAACATCCCCCTGTACCTTGTGTCCAAAGGAAAGCCTCAGATTCATTGTACTTTGTGATTTATGATCCGTACAAGTTAGGGTTTCTTTCTCTTCCAGATCTCAGTCATACACAAGTGACCTGGGAAAAAAGATCATATCTTGGGCTAGAAAGCTCCAAATGAAATTTCACAAAATGTTACAGGTAGGAAACAAACTTTTATTTCACAGGTCCACTTTTTAGAAGCCGAAGTTGAACTAGTGACATGTGGAACGTCGTACAAGTTCGCTCTCCTTTTTTATACCATAAACAGGTCACGTTGCGACACTTGGTATAACTCTCTCTCAGACAATCCAATTGAGGTCATACCTGTGGGGTTGGAAAGATGAAAGTTCAAGCTACCATAGGCCAATGTTTCAGACCCTGTGGATTCGTAATTTCAGATATGCACCAGAAGCAATCAGGTGTATATTTATGTCAAAACAGAATTGGATTCTGAGCACCTTCATTCTTGGCTTGTCACTGCTGCGGGGATTTAGGGCTTCGGAGAAAGTTGGAATTTTTTGAATCGGAGTCCTCAGCTGAATGATCCTCATCAAAATCAAAATTTAGAGACCAAAATCAAATTTTTTGGGTGGGCAGAAGGTCGGGCTTGATCAAACCCTAGTTCGGGATTTTGATCGGAAAGGTGGAAAATTATGGCTTCTACAAAAGTTGAAATCTTTGAAATCTTTGACCACGGCTGGAAGATCCTCAGAAAAATTGAAGTTTTGAACAAAATATCAAACCTTTTGGATGGGCAGAAGACCGGGCTTTATCAAACCCTAGTTCAGGATCCTGTCTAGAAGATCCGAAAGTTTCAAAGGCAATTTTGAGGAGTCAAATTTTGTAGTTTTTAAAATTGAAGTATACCAGCTTGATCAGCTCAGTAAGCCACATCTTTCCATCCATTCAAAAGTTTGAAATTCAAAATTTGAATTTTTAGGGTTTCTCTGACAAACCCTAATCCAGCTCCAGTTCCAATTTTAGGGGGAGACGAGGTTAAGGCCTTACATAAGAAGACTACAAGAAATATCGATAGGTATGGCTTGAGGAGATACAGGTATGTGTTGAAATATGTTCATGATTAAGTTTATGATATGTTTGTCTTCATATTATTGAGGTTAGTACAATCTTGATTAATCTTAGAATTGTCTTATCACCCTAGTAAAAGTATGAATGCATGTGAATGATAGAATACATTCATTGATTAGGGTTATATGATTGTACTAATGCACCTGTGGTGTTGTATGAGGATGATGTTGTCTGCTAACAAGATACGGGTACATCAAGAAAGACAAATCAAGTTCTATGACCATGATGACATGAAGACAAAGACGCATCCATAATCTTTGATCACATAGAAGCTCTACTTACGAGGTATGTATGACTTTGTTCTACTATCCTTAACCTATGACATATGCAGGTTCTAGCACAAGTTCTCTAAATCATTGAAGAGAACAGAGAAGATATTGTTTGGGTATGTTAAGACATAACCAAGCTTGATAATCTAGGTATGTTTTCCTATATCAAGTTAGAATCCTACTTTGTTAGGATCTTAGGTAAGTATACCTGTGTATGAAATGTTCATGACCATACATACTTAAGATTATTTAGAATCATAATGTTTTGATAGTATTGAGACTATACTAATGAATGTATGATTATGTATGAGACCATGAGGATGACACTAGTGCACACTTGAGCATGCATAGTGGTCCAGGATGGATAAGAAGTTCAAAGACATATAGAGATCAAGTGGGAGGCAACCATAAAAGATAAGTATTTGAGTTGTTATTTGAATCTCGGAAATAGTAAATGATATTGCTTGTAATAGAGGTATGCATATTTATATTCCTATAATATATCATGCATAGTGTGAGCATTCATATAGCATTGAACAGTATACTACTAATATGCATATGATGGGTAAGTTGGACAAACATTCCATTGTCGTTTGTTTAGAATGAAACCTCTTTGTTGACATGCTAAGAGCTGTGCATGCTCTTTATAGTATGTTCTGGTAGAGATGGAAGGCATCTAGATAACCACTGTATGCATACAGGATATGGAAAAGTGTTGTGCCAAAGTATTGTTCAAGATAGTTGCATAACTATGTGAATCATATTTGTATGCATAATAGGTTTGTTGTTGCAGCAACATCCCCCAAAATTTTGTAGATATTGGGGACCCTCCTTTGCATTTTACTAGAAGGACTGCCTAAAGAAGTTAAGTCTCATTTGAAAAAACTTTTGACTTAGTTTTTGTTTCAAACTGAGGAATCTGCTTGAAGTCAAAACTCACAATTCTCTCCCGAAACTGGGGAAGAACTCAGGATTCTCTCCCAAAACTACGGAAAGACTTAAAGTTACTCCCCAAAACAACAAAAACACTTAGAGTTTTTAAAAGTTTTGGAAGAACTTAAAATTGCCTCCCGAAGCTGCGGAAGAACGTAAAATTCTCTCCCGAAACTGTGGAAGAACTCAGGACTCTCTCCCGAAACTGCCGAAAGACTTAAAGTTACTCCCCGAAACAGCGAAAACACTTAGAGTTTTTTTAAATTTTCGGAAGAACTTAAAATTGCCTCCCGAAGCTATGGAAGAAAATTAAAATTCTTTCTCAAAACTGGGGAAGAACTTGGCGAACTCGCTCGAAACTGCGGAGGAACTTGGGATTATCTCCCGAAGTTGCGGAAGCTTTCGCCAAGTGTTGCCACATTGAGTTGGTATTTTCCCCAAGTTACTCAACCATTCATATTTCGATAAAAAACTTAATAAAGTCATTCGTGAATTTCGGAAGGACTTACTGAGTCTTTCCTAAACTTTGGGACAACTCGGCAAAGCCAGCTGCTATAAAGCTTCTGGGAAAGTGAATTTCGGAAGAACTCACAAAGTGCTCCCGAAACGTTGGAACAACTCGCCATTTTTTTTTTCCGCCACTGCGAAGCGTCTTTTTTGTCTCTCCCGCAACAAGCAAATGCCTCGCCAAAGTTTCGCGCCTTTCGAAAGGAACTCATGAGTTTTGGCCACAGCCACGGATGAAACTTGTGAGTCCTCGCCGCAACCGACGTTCACGCTTAAATGTCGAACTATTTTGAAAAGACCGCGTCATACAAGCATTTAACTCTGTTTTAATGTCATCACCTATCCGTTTAAATGCCCGCACGTGTCTAACTCTAAATAAGGATGGTGGGGTTTCATTGTTCCCATTGTTGGTTTTTTATTCAAAGAACGTCGTTGGGAAGATCGCGTCATCTCGCTCCAGCTCAGCGCATCCCCCACCATGTACACCTGACTCCACCACTGTTTCATTTCTAGGTAGGCTTTTTAACCGTCATCTTTTTCTTATCTTCATGTTGAGTTATTTCTTGGGTTTTTTCCCGTTTAATAACGTGGCCGATAGGCATTGGTAGCATGTATTGTTTTAAAGAATTTACGGTCGTCGTGGCCCCATAAGTTCCTCATTGCTACCAACTAGGAGTCATAGCCATGACCAAGTAGGTCCCAGTTGCCCCTTGTCTCTGAGTCATCCGAGCTTGTTTTTTCACTGGCTGCATTCCGATCGTTTTCCTACCCAGATTTACTCAAACTCAAACTTCATACTGGCTGCATACCGTTTCGCAAGTATTATCAACCACAGTAGTGGTCGGTTGAGATACTCAACCACTCGCCTGTTCGGCTCAGTTAATGACTGTGGAAAATGGTTCCTTGTTTTCATTGTTTCCTCATAGGATTTTCCCACTCCAGGCCAACCCACCATTGACCATTAGAAGTGCTATGATGGAGGGCATCCTGTCTCCAAGGACTAGGAAGGAAGTAGGTTTTTTCACGTCATATGCTTACCTTTTCGAAAGCATTCCAAAAGTTCCTGACTAGGCATTGTCTCCCTAGAATAATCAAGTCTGAGGACCATGTTTTTTTTTTCCGGAATGATCTATGTTTAGTTTGCTTCCCCAGCATGCAACTTTATAATTTTGTCTATATTTATCATTAGCATGCTAAATTTGTCCTACTCTATGTTACACTCTCATAACATGTTACAAATTTTGTAATCATTCACATTTGGTTGCTGACAGGGATAAGCCACGATGCCAAAAGGTGGTAGAAAGAAAGCTAAAGTGATGGAACCAAAACCAGTGCAACTAAGGACTGAAACTATTTTTCAAGACACTAAGTGTACCACCGGCGTTCCTCCCGAGGTTCGTTGGGGAGATGTGTACCAGATGATCAGGGACCAGGATATCCCAGATGTATTATTGGAAGAAGAACAAATCTACCTCAACATCAGAACTTCCGGCATAGCCAGGGCTTCTACTCGCCCTGAATTGTTCCCATGCTCTGAAGTGATCGGATGGATACTGGAACATGCCAACCCGCAAACAAGAGTGTTGCATGACAGCAAGGGAGAGCCTTTTGCTTCATTCCATCCAGCGTATATTGTAGCAGCCAACAAATTCTCACATCCCAACAAGCTCTAAGTGATGAATGGTTGGAAAAGATGAATAATACTGAGATGGCTAAAAGGTTATTGATCACAGGAAAACAACTAAGGAAGAGAGATAATGATATATATGATGTTCAGAGCCTAAGACCTCCTTTTAGATTAATCATCCTTATGTTATGCAGAATTTTCGGCATGCCCGATGGCACTGTATATAGGATACAGTGGGCTCCCATCATCCACTTCATAGCATTCAAAGGAACTGTGTTTGATTGGGATACTATCCTTTCAGATAGTTTGGCATCCATAGTGGTCGTTGCAAGAGAAGGTCTGGCCTTTAAAAAGTTAGAATTTTACATGTCTTCCTATCTTATTGACTGCATTTTGGCCAAGCTCTCGTTCCCCAGGCTAGGTTGCACATGGGATCAAGCCAACACCCTGGTCTACACTTCCTATAAAATAATGTGGGCTCAAAATTATAGAGAAAACTATAAGCTCATCTACGAAGAGTTCATCATGCCTCTGTATGAGCAGATGTTCAAGGAAGAGCCCAATTGTTTATCAGAAAATGCCATGGAGGTACTGGAAAACTATGGCAATTTTTACTTCTCAGAGCAGGGCACCTGCATCAGGATGTTTGGAGGTACCAAAGCACCATACATTTTGCCAAAATACGCTACTGATTATGTAGTCCTCAAGGAACCAGTCAGGCAAGTTTTCCTTGATTGAATAGGAGGGGTGCTTAACAAGCAACATAAGGAATCCTTCCCTCCTTTGCCATTTTGCATAGGATCCTATTGTTGAGATATTGTAACTTCAAAGAATATTATATTTGTACTTTATTATTCTGGAGATGATTCATTCCTCCGTGAAGATCTTATTGTATATTGGGAGATGTTTATTCCTCCGTTAGAATGTGGTAACTTGGGTTATTAGACTTCCCTAGTGGGGGGTCGGCCTTGTATGTGTTATGTGGGTCAAAGGGTTATTAGAACACCCTAGAGGGGTCATCCCAGTCAGTTGTAGTGGGGTATTTAACCCATTGGTTAAATACGAGCCTACATGTCTTGTGTAAAAGAAAAGTCAAAGTAGTGTATAAATAGAGGAGGTGTGTTCCTCATTTGATACACTCACTCACTTAAGAGAGGTGCACTTGTGGAGGAGAGGTCTGCTATGGTGGAGGAGGAGATCATGTCTTTGGTTTGCATCTTTGTATATTGATGGTCATCTATATTGAGGAAGCTTTACTGGGTTTTCTACCCCATGAGGGTTTCCCAGGATAAATCTGTGTCTCTCGTGTTTATGCTATGCTTGTTGTTTCTTCAGTGATCTTGTATATGCTATTATTGTGAAATGGAATGTAATGCTGCTATTTTTTGTCTTATAATATTGAATTTTAACATGGTATCAGAGCTAACATGAAGGAAGGCAATGTATGGCACTTACGACACTTGCTTCTCTTGCGACAATTTGAAGGTTAGGGTTTTATATAGCAAAAACCCGTCATCGTGGAACTTTCGCTATCAATCCATTTATGCGAAGTTTCAGGATCTGAAAAGTTTACAAGTCGTAGATAACATCCCCAAGTACCTTGTTTCCAAAGGGAACCCTCAGATTCGTTGTACTTTGTGAGTTATGATCAGTACAAGTTAGGGTTTCTGCCTCTTCCAGATCTCAGTCAAAATCAGGTGACCTAGGAAAAAAGGTCATCACTTGGGCTAGGAAGATCCAAATGAAATTTCGTAAAAAGTGACAGGTAGTACACAGACTGTACTATCTCAGAAAACGTTTTCAGAGGCCGAAACTGAAACAGTGACACGTGGCACGCCGTACAAGTTCGCTCTCTTGTTTTATCCCATAAACAGGTCACGTTGCGACACTTGGCATAACTCTCTCTCAGAGAGCCCAATTTAGGTCAGACCTGTCAGGATGGAAATATGACAGGGCGAGATATCTCAGGAAAAGTTTTCAGAATCTGAAGTTCAAACAGTGACATGTGGCATGCCGTACAAGTTCGCTCTCCTGTTTTATCCCATAAACAGGTCACGTTGCGACACTTGGCATAACTCTCTCTCAGAGAGTCCAATTGAGGTCAGACCTATCAGGATGGAAATATAACAGGTCAGGCTATCTCAAAAAACTTTTTCAGACCCTGTGGATCAAAAAATTCATAGTTATAGTAGAAACAATCAGGTACATATTTCTGTCAAAACAGAATTATTTTTTGAGCACATTCATTCATGGCTTCCGGAATTTAAGGTTTCGGAGAAAGTCAGAATTTTTGGAATCGGAGTCCACGGCTGAATGATACTCAGGAAAATCAAAATTTAGAGACCAAGATCAAATTTTTTGGTTGGGTAGAAGACCGGGCTTGATCAAACCCTAGTTCGGGATTTTGATCAGAAAGATGGAAAATTAGGGCTTCAGCAAAAGTTGGAATTTTTGAAGTCTGTAACCACGGCTGGAAACTCCTCAGAAAAATAAGAGTTTAGAGCCTTGGATCCAACCTTTTGATTGGACAGAAGGGTTGGCTTCATCAAACCCTATTTCGGGTTCCTGTCCAGAAGATCCAGAAGTTTCGAAGGCAATTTTGAGGAGTCAAATTTTGGAGATTTCAAAATTGAAGTATGCTAGTTTGATCAGCTCAGCAAGACACATCCTTCCATCCATTCAGAAGTGTGAAAGTCAAAGATTGAATTTTTAGGGTTTCTCTAGCAAACCCTAATCAAGCTCCAGATCAAGTTTCAGTGGGAGTTGAGGCTAAGGCCTTACATAAGAAGACTACAAGAAGTCTCGACAAGTATGACTTAAAGAGGTTCAGGTATGTCTTGAAATATGATTCTTGATTAAGTTCATAATGTGTTTGTCTTCATATTATTTATTAGTACAATCTTGATTAATATCACCCTAGTAACAATATGCATGCATGTGAATGATCGAAGACATTCATTAATTAGGGCTATATGATTGTACTAATGCATTATGGTGTTGTGTGAGGTTGATGTTGTCTGCTAACAAGATACAGGTACATCACAAAAGACAAATCAAGTTCCATGACCATGACAACATGAAGACAAAGACTCATCCATAATCTTTGTTCTACTTACAAGGTATGTAATACTTTGTTATATTATGCTTAACCTATGAGACATGCAGGTTCTAGCTCAGGATCTCTAAATCAATGAAGAGATTGTTTAGGTATGTTGTACATAACTAAGCAGGTATACTAATCCAGGTATGTTTTCCTATGTCAAGTTAGAATCTTACCTTGTGTTAGGATCCCTTATATAAGTATACTTGGTATGATTGGTTATGCTTATTCATAAAGTTAGTAATCAAGGGTTTATGCATATTATGTCTCTTATCTTGGTTGATGATTTAACTAACTAGATCAAACAAGAATATGCATGAGTAAAAGAAGACTTCCCTGATACCTTGAATATTATCTATAATCATGACTATACATTTTCAAGATTATTTAGAACTATAATGTTTTGATAACATTGAGAATATACTAATGAATGTATGTTTGTGTATGAGATCATGAGAATGACACTAGTGCACACTTGAGCATGCACAGTGGTACAGAATGAATAGAAGTTCGGAAGACATACAGAAGATCAAGCGGGAGGCAACCACACAAACATAAAAGATAAGTATTTGAGTTGTTATTAGAAATAGTAAATGATATTGCTTGTATGCATATTTGTATTCCTAGAATATATCATGCTACTAATATGCATATGATTGGTAAGTTGGACAAACATTCCATTGTTGCTTGTCTAGAATGAAACCTCTTTGCTGACATGCTGAGAGTTGTGCACACTCTCGATAGTATGTTCTGGTAGAGATGGAAGGCATCTAGATAGCCACTGTGTGCATACAGGATATGGGAAAGTGTTGTGCCAAAGTATTGGTCAAAATAGTTGCATAACTATGTAAATGATAGCTGTATGCATAATAGGTTATCATGTCAATATGATTTAATGATTATGAAGTATTACTAATCATGTACTTAATTTTGATTTGTAGGAAAGATCATGATGAATGATGAACACTGAACAAGCGATGGATGTTCAACAAAAGATTTACAAATCAAACACACTATAGAAGGCTTGTGGCTAGAAGAGAATCATGATGAGATGTTTTTCTCCAAGTGGCTAGATAAGACCACTCTCTTAATGGTGTAATTAAAGAAGAAGTGGAATCAGGTTCTGTATGGGTACCCAGGATTGGTAGTCAATTGATGAGCTTAATGATCATCATGGGTGATGTGGATCTCAACCTTTGCTACAAGGTTGAATATGGCTTCTATACAAATATGACATGGATGCAAGAAGGAACTCACCACAGAGTTCGAATGATTTTGAGGCTCATATTAGTAGACCCATCTGACAAGAGATGGCACAGATAGATATGCAGAACATCACTCAATGTAGAGTGTGAATAATGGAAAATTGAAAGCTTCATGACAAAGCTTGGGCTTTACCAGAAGTAAAGCTGATCCTAACCTTTACCTTAAGGTTGTGGATGATGAACCTATCATACCATTATTGTATGACGATGATCTCTTTCTGACAAGGAATGAGAAACAGAACATGAAAATGGCTGCAGAAATGAAAATGAAAGATCTCGGATTAATGCACTACTTCTTAGGTCTAGAAGTATGGCAAGATCCAAAAGGAATCTTTTAAATCAAGGTAAGTATGCTGTGAAGTTTCTAAAAAGATTTGATATGTTGGAGTATAAAGCCATGGCCACTCCCATGGACTCCAACTTGAAGTTATTAGTTAATGACTCATCGGATTTAGTGGACCTAACCCTATATAGAAAAATCATTGGGTCATTGATGTACTTAACAAATACTAGGCCAGATATATGCTTTGCTGCAAATACCCTAAGTCAGTATCTAGTAGAACCTAGAAAGGTTCACTTAATAGCTACAAAGCATGTAGTGAGGTACCTAAAAGGTACATTAGATTTTGGTCTATATTATCTTGGAGGTCATGAACCTCGTTTACATGGTTACTCAGATTCTGATTGGGCAAGAAGTGCCTCAGACAGAAAGAGTACATCAAGTGGATGTTATAGTCTTGAATCTGCCATGATCTCATGGTTCAGCAAGAAACAATCTAGTGTGGCTCTCAGTACTGCTGAAGCAGAATATATAGCTATCTGCTCTGCCAGTTGTGAAGCAGTGTGGCTTCAGAAGCTATTATATGGAGTGTTTGACTTAGAAATGGATTCCACTGTGATTATGTGTGACATTCAAAACTGCATCAAGAGAGAAAATCTTGTATTCCACGATAAGTCAAAACACATAGAGATCCGATACTTCTATATACGAGATATGGTGCAGAGAGGAGCTATCAAGCTCGAGTATATAAGCACTGAGGATCAGATTGCTGATATCTTGACTAAACCTCTGTCTCGAGTAAAGTTTGAATACTTCCGAGACAAGCTTGGTATAGTCCAGAAGGATCCTCCTCGAAAGGGGGAGTAGTATAGTATCTGATAACAAGTCTATCCCATCAATTTGCTGCACTTAGTTACTTAGAATTATTTAGATTTAGGAATCTTATATTTTTTCTTTTGATGATAGATGTATACATGCTTTTGATGATAGATGTTATGCATGTTTTGATGATGAGGATACATGTTTTGATGATGAGGATACATGATTGACACATGTTTTGATGAAGTTCTTGGTAAACATGTGAAGGGATTGGATCATCCCTGGACTTCAGTCCGAAAGAAGAGCCGTAGATGTATGTCTTCGAGAATGAAGTTCTTGGTGAACATGTGAAGGGATTGGATCATCCCTGGACTTCAGTCCGAAAGAAGAGCCGTAGACGTATGTCTTCGAGAATGAAGTTCTTGGTGAACATGTGAGGGGATTGGATCATCCCTGGACTTCAGTCCGAAATAAGAGCCGTATACATATGTCTTCGAGAATGAAGTTCTTGGTGAACATGTGAAGGGATTGGATCATCCCTGGACTTCAGTCCGAAAGAAGAGTCATAGACGTATGTCTTCGAGAATGAAGTTCTTGGTGAACATGTGAGGGGATTGGATCATCCCTGGACTTCAGTCCGAAAGAAGAGCCATAGATGTATGTCTTCGAGAATGAAGTCCTTGGTGGATGGTTGAGGATTAATTCATCCTTGGACGTGGTCCTAAATGTATGGTTGAGGATTAAGTCATCCTTGGACGTGGTCCTAAATGTACGATTGAGGATTAAGTCATCCTTGGACGTAGTCCTAAATGTACGGTTGAGGATTAAGTCATCCTTGGATGTGGTCCTAAATGTACGGTTGAGGATTAAGTCATCCTTGGAGGTGGTCCTAAATGTACGGTTGAAGATTAAGTCATCCTTGGATGTGGTCCTAAATGTACGGTTGAGGATTAAGTCATCCTTGGACGTAGTCCTAAATGTACGGTGGAGGATTAAATCATCCTTGGATGTAGTCCTAAATGTACGGTGGAGGATTAAGTCATCCTTGGATGTGGTCCTAAATGTACAGTTGAGGATTAAGTCATCCTTGGACGTAGTCCTAAATGTACGGTGGAGAATTAAGTCATCCTTGGACGTGGTCCTAAATGTACGGTGGAGGATTAAGTCATCCTTGGACATAGTCCTAAATGTATGGTTGGGGATTAATTCATCCTTGGACGTAGTCCTAAATGTACGGTGGAGGATTGAGTCATCCTTGGACATAGTCCTCAATGTACGGTGGAGGATTAAGTCATCCCTGGACGTGGTCCTAAATGTACGGTGGAGGATTAAGTCATCCTTGGACGTAGTCCTAAATGTACGGTAAGGATTGGATCATCCTTGGACTTTGGTCCTGTGAACTGAGCCGTAGACATGAGGTCTCCGAGAATTGATAGGACTGGATTGTCCCTGGACTTCGATTCAAAAGGTACATGACAGAACCGGATCGTCCTTGGACTTCGGTTCAAAAGGTACATGACAGGACTGGATCATCCTTGGACTTCGGTTCAAAAGGTACATGACAGGACTAGATCATCCCTGGACTTTGGTTCAAAAGGTACATGACAGGATTGCATCATCCTTAGACATAGGTCCTAAAGAGAACTGGATTGATCATGTGATGACGATGTTGTTGATCGTGTGATGATGATGCTGATGATCGTGTCATGACGATGCTGACGATGTTGATGATCGTGTGATGATGATGCTGATGATCGTGTGGTGACGATGCTGATGATCGTGTGATGACGATGTTGATGATTGTGTGATGACGATGTTGACGATGCTGATGATCGTGTGATGACGATGCTGATGATCGTAAGATGACGATACTGATGATCGTAAGGATCCAGATGTTGATGTTGTTGTAGCTATTCAAGTGCTGCAGAAGATAAAGACTCAGTACTGAAGATGTTGATGTTCCAGTAACTGCTTGAGTTACTGATGATGTTGAGAAATCTTCCAATGATTTATAGATGTATCATGTATGATTTTGATGACTCCTTGCTCGTGCAGATGCCGTTATAATATCCTTCTCGTTAAGGGGGAGTGTTGAGATATTGTAACTTCAAAGAATATTATATTTGTACTTTATTATTCTGGAGATGATTCATTCCTCCGTGAAGATCTTATTGTATATTCGGAGATGTTTATTCCTCCGTCAGAATGTGGTAACTTGGGTTATTAGACTTCCCTAGTGGGGGGTCGTCCCTGTATGTGTTATGTGGGTCAAAGGGTTATTAGACCACCCTAGAGGGGTCAGCCCAGTCAGTTGTAGTGGGGTATTTAACCCATTGGTTAAATACGATCCTACATGTCTTGTGTAAAAGAAAAGTCGGAGTAGTGTATAAATAGAGGAGGTGTGTTCCTCATTTGATACACTCACTCACTTAAGAGAGGCGCACTTGTGGAGGAGAGGTCTGCTATGGTGGAGGAGGAGATCATGTCTTTGGTTTGCATCTTTGTATATTCCTGTTCATCTATATTGAGGAAGCTTTACTGGGTTTTCTACCCCATGAGGGTTTCCCAGGATAAATCTGTGTCTCTTGTGTTTATGCTATGCTTGTTGTTTCTTCAGTGATCCTGTATATGCTATTATTGTGAAATGGAATGTAATGCTGCTATTTTCTGTCTTAGGATATTGAATTTTAACACCTATAAATTCACAGGGGTTGCAACAGTCGAGGAATACGTTCAAGAGCTGAAAGCTTTCCACTTCGGTGAAATAATCTTCCATAGAAATGATAGGCGGAGCAAGGTTGTCGAGCATTGCAAGGAGGTATATGCTCATTTTGAATATGCTCATTACTATGATGCAGAGGAAGAAGTGTTCAGAGGCATCAAAAACATGACTGAGTTGCAGATTTGTCGTCAAGGCAATGGAGCTAGTTCTAGCTCTGCCCCAGCCCGAGAAGCCAGTCTGCAGAAAGAGAGAGAAGCAGCTGAGGCCCTAGCCTGTGAAGAACAAAGATTGAAAGAAGAAGCAAGACTGCAACAAGAAGCTGAAAAAGCAAGGTTGCAGAGAGAAAGCTGAAGAAGAAAAGTTGGAGAGAGAAGCTGAGGAGGCAAGGCAGCAGAAGGAAGTAGAAGAACGACAGCAGAGGGAGGAAAGTGGAAATCAGCAGCAAGCTGAAGAAGAAGAAGAAAGACGTAAAACTGAAGAGGAACAAAAGACAGAGGAAGAGCTTAAGACCAATGAAGATTCCCAGGAAGGTGGCTCCGGCACCCAAGATATGGAAACGGACACATCTCAAGCAGGTGGCTCCAGCACCCAAAATGTGGAAACAGACACATCTCAAGTAGTGCAGACCCCACCCATAGAACCAGAAGTGCATGTAATATACCTCCCGATCATCCCCTACACCCCGTCAGAAGATCATACGATGTCTCGTTGGGATGAATTTGTGTATTATAAGAAGAGGAAGGCGGTGGTCTTGAAGTCGGAAGAGAGGATAAAGAGACTCTTCCAAGAACATATTGCTACCCAGCGGGAAACCACGATGATGCAAAATATGAATAAGGCTCCCATAGCCATGGCATCCGCCGTTGTGTCAGCAGCAAAAGCAATAAAGTACAATGTGGTCGATATGGTCAGAGAATTTGAGTCAACAAAGAGAAGAGCTCGCATGTTGCAGCATACTGTGGCTAATGAGCAGGATTGCAGGGATCTTGTAGTGAATAAATATAATCACCTGTATGTTGATCACAAGGAGTTGTCAGATAAGTATCACCATTTAGAAGAAGAAAAGGAGCACCTAGCAATCCAGATGATGGTTCTAGAAGCAGAAAATAACGATTCTGAAGCTAGAGTTTTTCATCTGGAAGCAGATAAGTAGGCAATGGTTGAACAATTAGAGCAGGCAGAAAGCAGAGCAATAGATATGTCTCCCTTTCATGAGCTGTCCTGTGACATTCTGAGACAAATGCACGCCACACAGGAGCTGATTACTGAAGAAGTGCACAGGCTGAAAGTCGTGATGGTTAGATTGAAAGAAGTCAACGCAGAGGCTAATAGGCTTAAGGGAAAATACACTCGGGTTAAAGAAAACATCCTGAGACAAATGGAATGGAGAGAAGGGAAGGTTGATTTCCCCAGGCATCTCCCATTCAAGTCGGTAGATGATTTTAAAGAAGATGTAGCCCTTATGGAATTCTGCAGCAACTGTGGCCTTAAGCTAATGGCTAAGATCCAGGGAACAATTGATAAAAGTAACAGCCTGTATCAAAAGATCCATGAAGTACATGATAAGTGCAAGCTGAGTTTCCCTCAGTCCCTCGATGAGTTTCCAAGCAAAGAGAAACGTTTATCGGACTTGAAGGAAGAGCTAGGCATTCAAATAGAATATGTAAAGAATATTGATGACCTAGCCACTGATGATCTCCATCACTATATTGGGTTGTCATCAATATACAGTCATTTGCTTAAATAAATCCACCAAGCAACAGTTGCAGAAATTCATGGTGTTGAAGCAGAGCTTGGTAAACATGTGACTTCCCAAAAGATCTTGATCCCTTCACCAACAAATGTGGTTATCAGAGACACTGGTATCTGGTTCAGTTACATTGCATAGGAGGAAAAGAAAGCAGCAGCAACAGTAGCAGCCAGTCCAAGCACCTCCCTCCCAGCAGAAGCGCCTCCCCAAGAGTGAACACGTTGATCCTAAGGCATTGTTCCTATTTTCATTTGTTCTCCCTATGTTTAGAGCGTAGAATCACTAGACAACTGTCCTTTTCTATTTTTGAGAAATTTTCTATTTTAAGAAAAGGGCCACGATTTGTTTATTTAGAGGAAAAGTATTTAGAGGACAAGTGTAAAGAGCCAGGTGGCAGCCCAGGATGCATTTTGTAAAGATATAAATAGAAGCTTGGGGAATAGTGGAAGGAACTTTTTGCAGGGAAAATATTTTTCTTAAACTTGTACGAGCTATCTTGCACTTGCTCCAAGAAAATGAAATTTACCTAATAAGAGCCTGGAGAGGACGTCTTTTGCATGGAAATGGATGTTGGATACATGCTGGATTATTCTTGTGTCTTTCATATTCTACAATGAGATCTTTCTTTGTTGCCTTGAATTATTTCTATGTATTGAATGATCTTGTTGTTTCCTGTGCAAATGATTTTTTCTCCTACATGAGTAATGGAATGCGTTATATGTAAATTGAAAGCTATCTTTTAATATCTGTTGCCTTTTGTTGTAGTTGTATATTCATGGTTTAATGGCTATCTTTTGATCTGTAGATGCTTCTTTCAGCACATTACTCATACTTATAATTTTGCTCCTTGTAGGGATAGTTTAGTTTTATTTCAGTTTTAGACACAGATTTATTTCAAGTTCTGCATTTAGATTAAGTTAGCTTAGGCACTTGCATATCATTTTAAACCATAAAATCAAAAGAATGGTGGATCGGTCCATAACCGGTGTAATTGAAGCAAATCTCCAAATCTAACAGTTGCCGGAACCGCTAACCGGACGGATTCCCCATACCAAACGGTGGACAATCTAATTGGGATAGTCTACCAGGGAGAATCCCTTTCTGCTTGATGCTGCGATCTTCAGGGCATCAACAGTTTTTGGCGCTAGAAGGAGGACCTAAAATTACATGGCTAATAAAGGAAAATCTCCCACTGTCAAAGATGTCACTGAAAACCCACTTAAAATAGGAATTTCAGACAGCCCAAATCTTGAAGTAGCAAATCAAGAAAACCTTATCTCTGATTCTGAACCTCAAGAAGTATTGTATGTTGTGCCTTTTGCAGAAATAGAATATTTAAGGAGACATACACTATCGTATGTTATACAACTAGGTGGTTTAAGCGCAGTAAATTTCCTCCCTAGGAAAAGTTCTCCTAGAAAAGAACGACAGTACACCCGTGATTCGATTCTTGTGCAGAATTTTGAAGAACTTGTGAATTTAACCTTGGAAGAAATTGTAGAACCCCTGAACAAAGTCGATCTTGAAAACCCAGAAAATATTTCAGATCAAGAAAGTCTTGGAGAACTTATTACTCCAAGGAACACTCCATTGAATTCACCACACAATTCTCCACCTGATTCTCCACATAGAGACATGGTTGTACCTGCTTGGAGAGCGAGGGGAGCGTTGAATCTAGCTGGTCCATTCCACAATCTTCCTAAAAATCTAGAGAAAGTCTTGCCTAAATTCGACCCAGGGAAAGCCATTTCCGCTGAAGATCATCTCAAAAGTTTTTACTTAGCTCTGAATCTTTTGAATGTGCAGCATGAAGATGTAGTCTGTAGGTTTTTTCCGTACACATTTGAGCTGAAAGTCTCATCTTGGTATTTTAGCTTACAACCTAGGTCGATCTCAAGCTAGGATGAATTTGAAAAATGTTTCTTAAATCAATATAGAAACCAAAAGACTGTAGCTACGCTTATGAAAGAATTATTGTCCATGAGAATGGAAAAGAAAGAAAAGGTTCAAGACTTCAACCAAAGGTTCACAACACTCTTAAATAATTTCAACGAAGCAAATAAACCAGCAGAGGAATCTCTGGTTGAATATTATACAACAGCTCTTGAAGGACCCATAACAATGTTCGTTAAAAGATCTAAGAAAACCACCCTGATAGAAAATTTTGAAGAAGCTAGAAAGGTGGAAGAAGAAGCAGATAGCATTGCTAAACATGCCTTAGAGGCAGAAACAAAACCAGCAGCCAGTAAAAAACCCTTGCTGCTCACCAGAAGTAAAGAAGAGTCATCAACAGACATGGAGAACATAGTTAAGATGATGTAGAAGTTGTCCAATAAAATTGTAGATCTCGAGAAAGATAAAGCTACTAGTACATCTAGGAAACCTTTCAAGCCATTCTACAAAAAAAGAGAAGACAGCGATCAACCTCATCCACCTATGAACACTTCCCCAGTTTTAAATCTCAATAAAATAGGGATGGAAAACTTCTGGACCTTTCATCAAGAACCGCACTCAGAAAAGAGCTTCCCACAATGGATTAACTCTATGGGTTTAGTCATGAACCAAACGTTGGATGCACAGATTCCAGATCAAGATGATCCTCCAGAGGAATCGATCCCTGAGTTAGAAGAACCACCTCCGGACACCACTATGGTGCTATGGGATTGGGTACCTTTAACTGAATTGGTAGAAGAAGATCCCATAGAAAGCTCAGTCTCTGTTGTGAACATTAATACTCGCAATAAAGGTCCCATTACAGATCCTATGCCAAAATTGACTATTCCCAAGCCTAAAATTTCAAAAGAACCACCTAGAAGACATATAGCAATCATTCCACCACAACCTAAATCTAACCCAACAGCGGCCAAGCAGCCAAGCATTGACACCACAGTTCAACAACCGAAGGTCACAATGAATAAAACAGACCATCTGATTAGAATTGGAAAAGAATCTGATATAGGATATGACATTATTGAGGATATAAAGAAAGTAAAAGCAAATGTATCAATATTCGACATGTGCAGTTTGCCTCAGCAACGAGATAAGTTGTTGCATGCTCTGCAATCCCAGCCTAGCACTCCATTAACAGATACTCAAGAAGATCCTGAAATTAATGAGGCTAGTATCGGCGGGAAATCTAAATCTCAGACGTTGCTGTTCCTGTTAACCTTTGAAATTTTCAATCATAATGTTCACAATTGTCTAGTAGATTTCGGAGCATCTTCAAATGTCATGCCACTGTCAATTTGTAAAAAAATTAACAGGAAACCTATTCCATCTCCTGCCCAAATTATTCAGTTAGATAGAACTGATGTCAAATTTATTGGGGAAATGAAAGATGTCCTCATTAGATTATCAGCCAACTCTAGAGTCTATCAGTTTATTGACATAATGGTAGTTGATATTCCTAAGGCCTATGGATTGATCTTAAGTAGGGACTGGTCCACAAAGCTGAATGGTTACTTTGCAACTGATTGGTCGCATTTGTGGTTTCCTTATCAAAATAGACAGAATCAGATCAAGGTCCTGAGAGAACCGCACATGAAACAAAATGTAACCCAACTAGAGGGAAAGAATGAGGCTGTAACCTTCTCATCCTCAGTTTTGGGAATTATTTCTTAGAAATTGATCCGGGTAATTATCAGTCTGAAACTATCAGCCATGAATCAGATGAACAGTCCGATCTCCTTCATTTTTCTCGGATTGATGATATTGACTGTAATATAGTTAGTTTAGTCACTAACTTAGATTATAAAGATACTAACTTAGCTAAATCAAAAGATCTGTTTTGGACATTATACTTTGACGGTTCTAAAAATTTGGAAGGATCCGGAGCCAGTTGTGTTCTTATGGATCCGGAAAGAAATAAGTATTTTTTGTCCTGTAGGTTAGAATTTGATTGTACTAACAACACTACTAAATATGAAGCTTTGGTACACGGATTAAAGAAGGCCATCGGTTTAAATGTCAAATACCTGAAGGTTTTTGGTGACTTAGAAATAGTTGTGAGACAGGTAAGAGATACCATTCACTGTCTCTCACCTCATTTGAAAGGTTATCAGGCTAAGGTATGGGATTTAATTATGCATTTTGATACTTTCAATATAAAGTCTATTCCTAGATTGCAAAATTCTGCAACTGATTTGTTAGCTACCTCTGCTTCTAGATTGGTGCCAACTAATAACAAATGCTCAATTGAATTAATTTTCAGGCCCTCTGTCCCTGACAATGTCACAAACTTCAGGGTCTTTGATGATGACGAACAGATTATCAATTTTCTAATGAACGAAGACATTTTCCAAGGAGCTATGATAAATGAAGAAGAACACGATTCTGATTTACAAAAGAAGGATGCAAATAAAGGAAATTTCATCCCCAAAGGGGTAAGGTCACTCGAAATGTTGTTTGATCTTCAAAGTAAATTCAAAAGGCCAACGAACACCAAAAATAACAGTTCATCAATGCAGCATGAGTTAGTTAATTTGGGCACCGAGGCTGAACTAAAATTTGTCAACCTTGGCAAATGTTGTTCACCGGGAGAAAGAGATAGGTTCATCAAACTTTTTAGACAATATAAGGATGTTTTTGCATGGACTTATGAGGATCTGAAAACATATGACATCCACATTATTCAGCATGTCATTCCAATGAAAGCGGATGTCAAGCCATTTCAATAGCAATTAAGAAGGATGCATCCTACGTTGGAACCTCTGATTCAAAAGGAATTGAAGAAACTCCTGGACGCTAAAATAATCTTTAAGGTCCGGCATTTTGAGTGGGTTTCTAACTTAGTTCCCGTGAGAAAGAAGACAGGAGAGATAAGACTATGTGTTGAGTTTAGAAATTTAAACAGAGCTTCAGATAAAGATAACTATCCCGTCCCTTCAATGGAACAAATTCTTCAAATGGTGTCGGGATCTGAGCTATTTTCTCTTCTCGATGGTTTCTCCGGCTACAATCAAGTATTAGTAGCCAAAGAAGATCATCTTAAGAATACTTTCTGCACTAAGTGGGGAACTTTCACCTATAGAAGGATGTCACTCGGCCTGATAAACGCAGGAGCTACATTCCAGCGAGCAATGGATATCGCCTTCCGAGGATTGGGTGGTCAATGTGTTGTTGTCTATCTAGATGATGTGACAGTTTTTTCGAAGAAAAGGGAAGATCATGTTGTCCATTTGAAGCATATTTTTTATCGGTGTCAAAAATATGGTATCTCGTTGAATCCCAAGAAGAGTGTGTTCGCTATTCCCGAAGGTAAACTATTGGGCCATATCATTTCCAAAAGAGGAGTGTCAATAGATCAGGAAAGAGTACAAGCTATCAATAGAATTCCAATGCCTCATAACAAGAAATCCATGCATTCCTTTATGGGCACTATCAATTTCATCTGAAGGTTTCTTCCAAATTTCGCACAAATTATTAAACCTTTACAACAAATGGTCAAACAAAGAATACAGTTCAAGTGGACAGATTTAGAAAAGGATGCGTTCAAAGACATTAAGGCAGCCATAGCTAAAGATCCTTCCTTAAGAAGTCCAGATTTTGACAAGGATTTTATCCTATATACCTTTGCTTTAGATGACTCCCTCGTGGCTGTACTCACGCAAAAGGTGGAGCTAGGGGACGAATACCCAATCTCATTTACGAGCACTAGTCTGCAAGGGGCTGAACTAAATTATCCCGTGGTTGACAAGCATGCGTATGTTGTCTTCAAAGCAGTCAAACAGTTCAGACCTTATATTCTTAAGAACATAACTAAAGTTATAGTTCCCCACCCAGTTGTTAGATCCCTCTTCGTTCATAAGGAACTAGGAGAAAGGAGGGGAAACTGGGTCACAGCTCTTCAAGAATATGATTTAGAATTTAAACTGGCCACTATCATCAAAGGACAAGGCTTGTGCAAATTGCTTATAGAAAATCCAACTGATGAAGAGCAGCATTGGAAAAATGAAGCTGAGCTGAACTCAATTGAGGTATGTCCTGTCTTCACAGCTCCTCAATCATGGTATAGGGATCTAGTGCATTATTTGCATCAAGGATACCTACCTGAGAACTGGAACTCTAAGCAAAGAAGGGCGCTCCATTTGAATTCAGCAGCTTATCAAATCATTGATGGGATTCTTTTCAGAAATAATTACGATGGAATTTTTCTTAGATGTCTAGAAAAGGAAGATGCAAGTAAAGTTGTCAAAGAATTACATGATGGTCCTGCTAGTGGACATTATTCAGGGGAGACAACAGCTCACAAGATACTTAGAGCTAGATATTATTGGCCCACCCTATTCCGAGATGCCCATGCGTATGCACGAAACTGTGATATATGCCAAAGAAGTGTCGGGAAAATACCTAAGGCAGCAGGACCCTTACAGCCGGTTATTATCCCTGAACCTTTTGAATAGTGGGGCATAGATGTTATTGGAGAGATAAATCCAAATTCTTCTTTACAACATCAATACATCCTAACGGCTACCGACTACGTCACCAGATGGACGGAGGCTATCCCGTTGCGCAAGATCAATGAAGATACAGTCATCAGTTTCTTGAAGGAAAACATCATTACCAGGTTTGGGGTTCCAATTTCCCTTGTTTTTGATAATGCTCTCTATTTCTCGTCTTTTAAGATAAATGAATTTGTTTATGAATGGGGGATTAAACTGCATTATTCAGCCAATTATTCCCCTCAAGGAAATGGATTAGTTGAATCTTCAAACAAAAACCTCATTCGAATTCTCAAGAAGACTGTGATAGAAAATCAGCGAAATTGGCATGTAGCTCTCCCAAATTCCTTATGGGCAGATAGGGTGACTCTAAAGAACGCATTAGGGGTTTCCCCTTTCACTCTTGTCTATGGCAAGGAATCCATCCTCCCCCCCAACATCTTGCTTCCATCCTTACAGTTGTCCCAAGCCTCTCGAGGGTCTGGTAGCCAAGTCTTACAATCCAGGATCAATACCTTGCTTCAACTTGAAGAAGCCCGACAAAAGGCTAAAGACCGATTCCATCAGCACCAAGACATAGTCAAGAGATGGTTCGATAAGAGGAAGTCTGGTAAAAGGAGTTTTGAAGTTGGGGATTTAGTCCTGAAATGGGATCATAATCATGAAGGCAAAGGGATGCACACGAAATTCCAACATTTATGGATAGGCCCTTACCAAATTTCAGCAAAGCTCGGCCCATCCACTTATAAGTTGACATACCTCCAGGGAGAGGAAGTAACCCTTCCTCTCAATGGCCTCTCCTTGAAACAATACTTTGCGTAGTCTCACTGAGACTTTCTGTACATAAATAAAAACTTTTCTTTTATGTTGCTTTAGCCCTTTGTTTTCATTGTTTTCAGTTATCTTGTTTCTTTTCTCAGCATTTGAAACCTTCTGTACAAAGTTTGTTTTCTGAAAGCACCTGTGGTCAGGTTTCTCATCAAGATAGATCTCTCAAAGAAATCTCACAACTCATGAAGCTGAAACTACCCTCGAATGAAAGTTTATCTATGTATTTTACTCTTGCTGAATGTTCTCCAGAAGGAAGGAAGCCTATTCTGTTAGTCACACTAACCCTATTTAAATAGCAGAGATCTATGACTATCTTTATTACTATCTTCGGGCTCCATCCACTCTCACACTTAAAGGCATCTCAAGAAGGTCACTGAAGTTGGACCCACAGAGAGCAGCACATCCTGAGGGAATAGGGTATTGAAATGACTCCATGCTGCAAATCTAACAGCCAAAAAGGTTTATAATCAAGGGTCTGTTTTCCAGAGATTCTTGCCTCAATTGAAGCATGGCTGAGACAAAAGCAAAGCGTGTAAGTCAAGAAGGTTGTCCAAAAGACTCAACTCAAACTAGGCTCCTCTCCGTCCGTGAGGCTTAATCAAATCAATAAAATCTCTCACTCACACAAAAGGACATTATCGATTGACGAGCCAAAATCAAAGATCATGTCTAAAGAAATATTTCTGGAAGGCCCAAACAGCAAAGCTGTCAAAAGTATAAACATCCAAAAAGGATGCAAGCGGCATGGGAATGAGGAACAAGAGCAATAATGTCGATGAGAAGGTGTTGCAAATCCTGTGGAGTCCGATAGCAGTATCCATCTGAAAGATGAATCTTCTAAAATGAACCCCATATGTTGGCCCTTTGAAAGTTGTAAAGATATCTCTATCAAAGCTCCCCTTTCCCCAATGGCCAGCAGATAAAATGACTTCTTCCTTCGTCGAGATTCAAGTGCTCAGCTGAATATTGCATATAAGATGGATATCTTTTAAGAAGGTTTCAGATCAACCAGAGGGATTTTTTCAGAGATCTGTGTTCGTCAGCGACTCGCCAATTGTTGTTGCAACAACATCCCCCAAATTTTGTAGATATTAGGAACCCTCCTTTGCATTTTACTAGAAGGACTGCCTAAAGAAGTTAAGTCTCCTTTGAAAAAACTTTTGACTTAGTTTTTGTTTCAAACTGAGGAATCTGCTTGAAGTCAAAACTCACGATTCTCTCCCGAAACTGGGGAAGAACTCAGGATTCTCTCCCGAAACTGTGGAAAGACTTAAAGTTACTCCCCGAAATAGTGAAAACACTTAGCATTTTTAAAAGTTTCGGAAGAACTTAAAATTGCCTCCCGAAGCTGCGGAAGAAACTTAAAATTCTCTCACGAAACTGCGGAAGAACTCAAGACTCTCTCCCGAAACTACGGAAAGACTTAAAGTTACTCCCCGAAACAGCGAAAACACTTAGCATTTTTAAAAAAATTTAGAAGAACTTAAAATTTCCTCCCAAAGCTGCGGAAGAAACTTAAAATTCTCTCTCGAAACTGGGGAAGAACTCAGCGAACTCGCCCGAAACTGCGGAGGAACTTGGGATTATCTCTCGAAGTTGCGGAAGCTTTCGCCAAGTGTTGCCGCAATGTGTTGGTCTTTTCCCCAGGTTACTCGACCATTCATATTTCGATAAAAAACTTAACAAAGTCATTCATGAATTTCGGAAGGATTTATTGAGTCTTTCCAAAACTTCAGGACAACTCGGCAAAGCCGGCCGCGATAAAGCTTCTGGGAAAGTGAATTTCGGAAGAACTCACAAAGTGCTCCCGAAACATCAGAATGACTCGCCATTTTTTTTTTCCACCACTGCAAAGCGTCTTTTTTGTCTCTCCCGCAATAAGCAAATGCCTCGCCAAAGTTTTGCGCCTTTCGAAAGGAACTCATGAGTTTTGGCCACAACCGCGGATGAAAATTGTGAGTCCTCGTTGCAACCGACGTTCATTCGCAAATGCCGAACTGTTTTGAAAAGACCACGCCGTACGAGCATTTAACTCTATTTTAATGTCATCACCTATCCGTTTAAATGCCCACACGTGTCTAACTTTATATAAGGACGATGGGGTTTCATTGTTCCCATTGTTAGTTTTTTATTCAAAGAACACCGTTGGTAAGATCGCGTCGTCTCGCTCCAGCTTAGCGCATCCACCACCGTGTCCACCTCACTCCACCACTGTTTTGTCTCTAGGTAGGATTTTTAACCGTCATCTTTGTCTTATCTTCATGTTGAGTTATTTCGTGGGGTTTTTCCCGTTTAATAACGTGGCCGGTAGGCATTGGTAGCATGTATTGTTTTAAAGAATTTACGGCCGCCATGGCCCCATAAGTTTCTCATTGTTGCCAACTAGGAGTCATAGCCATGACCAAGTAGGTCCCAATTGCCCCTTGTCTCTGAGTCATCCGAGCTTGTTTTTTCACTGGCCGCATTTCGATCGTTTTCCTACCCAAATTTACTCAAACTCAAACATCATACCGGCTACATACAGTTTCGCAAGTATTATCAATGACAGTAGTGGTCGGTTGAGATACTCAACCACTCGCCTGTTCGGCTCAGTTAATGACTGTGGAAAACGGTTCCTTGTTTTCATTGTTTCCTCATAGGATTTTCCCACTCCAAGACAACCCACCATTGACTATTAGAAGTGCTATGATGGAGGGCATCCTGTCTTCAAAGACTAGGAAGGAAGTAGGTTTTTTCACGTCATATGCTTACCTTTTCGGAAGCATTCCAAAATTTCCTGACTAGGCATTGTCTCCCTAGAATAATCAAGTCTGAGGACCATATTTTTTTTTCTGGAATGATCTATGTTTAGTTTGCTTCCCCAACATGCAACTTTATAATTTTATCTATATTTATCATTAGCATGCTAAATTTTTCCTACTCTATGTTACACTCTCATAACATGTTACAAATTTTGTAATCATTCACATTTGGTTGCGGACAGGGATAAGCCATGATGCCAAAAGGTGGTAGAAAGAAAGCTAAAGTGATGGAACCAGAACCAGTGCAACTAAGGACTGAAACTATTTTCCAAGACACTAAGTGTACCACCGGCGTTCCTCCCGAGGTCCGTTGGGGATATGTGTACCAAATGATCAGGGACCAGGATATCCCAGATGTATTATTGGAAGAAGAATAAATCTACCTCAACATCAGAACTTCCAGCATAGCAAGGGCTTCTACTTGCCCTGAATTGTTCCCATGCTCTGAAGTGATCGGATGGATACTGGAACATGCCAACCCGCAAAAAAGAGTGTTGCATGACAGCAAGGGAGAGCCTTTCGCTTCATTCCATCCAGCGTATATTGCAGCAGCCTACAAATTCTCACGTCCCCAGCAAGCTCTAAGTGATGAATGGTTGGAAAAGATGAATAATACTGATATGGCTAAAAGTTTATTGGTCACAGGAAAACAGCTGAGGAATAGAGATAATGATGAATATGATGTTCAGAGCCTAAGACCTCCTTTTAGATTAATCGCCCTGATGTTATGCAGAATTTTTGGCATGCCCGATGGCACTGTATATAGGATACAGTGGGCTCCCATCATCCACTTCATAGCATTCAAAGGAACTGTGTTTGATTGGGCTAATATCCTTTCAAATAGTTTGGCATTGATAGTGGCCGCTGCAAGAGAAGGTCTGGCCTTAAAAAAGTCAGAATTTTACATGTCTTCCTATCTTATTGACTGCATTTTGGCCAAGCACTCTTTCCCCAGGCTAGGTTACACGTGGGATTAGGCCAACACCCCGGTCTACACTGCCTATAAAATAATGTGGGCTCAAAATTATAGAGCAAACTATAAGCTCATCTGTGAATAGTTCATCATGCCTCTGTATGAGCAAATGTTCAAGGAAGAGCCCAATTGTTTATCAGAAAATGCCATGGAGGTCTTGGAAAACTATGGCGATTTTTACTTCTCAGAGCAGGGCACCTACATCAGGATGTTTGGAGGTACCAAAGCACCATACATTTTACCAAAATACGCTACTGATTATGTAGTCCTCAAGGAAGCAGTGAGGAAAGTTTTTCTTGATGGAATAGGAGGGGTGCTTAACAAGCAACATAAGGCTTCCTTCCCTCCTTTTCCCTTTTGCATAGGAGCCTATAAATTCTCAGGGGTTGCAACAACCGAGGAATACGTTCAAGAGTTGAAATCTTTCCACTTCGGTGAAATGATCTTCCATAGAAATGATAGGCAGAGCAAGGTTTCCGAGCATTGTAAGGAGGTATATGCTCATTTTGAATATGCTCATTACTATGATGTAGAGGAAGAAGTGTTCAGAGGCATCAGCAACATGACTGAGTTGCAGATTTGTCGTCAAGGCAATGGAGCTAGTTCTAGCTCTGCCCTATCCTGAGAAGCCAGTCTGCAGAAAGAGAGAGAAACAGCTGAGGCCCTAGCCCGTGAAGAACAAAGATTGAAAGAAGAAGCAAGACTGCAACAAGAAGTTGAAAAAGCAAGTTTGCAGAGAGAAGCTGAAGAAGCAAAGTTGGAGAGAGAAGCTGAGGAGGCAAGGCAGCAAAAGGAAGCAAAAGAATGATAGCAGAGGGAGGAAAGTGAAAAGCAACAGCAAGCTGAAGTAGAAGAAGAAAGACGTAAAAATGAAGAGGAACAAAAGACGGAGGAAGAGCTTAAGACCAATGAAGATGCCCAGGCAGGTGGCTCTGGCACCCAAGATATGGATACGGACACATCTCAGGCAGGTGGCTCCGGCACCCAAAATGTGGAAACAGACACATCTCAAGTAGTGCAGACCCCACCCATAGAACCAGAAGTACATGTAATAGACCTCCCGGTCATCCCCTACACCCCGTCAAAAGATCATACGGTGTCCCGATGCGATGAATTTGTGTATTATAAGAAGAGGAATGTGGTGGTCTTGAAGACGGAAGAGAGGATAAAGAGACTCTTCCAAGAAGATATTGTTACCCAATGGGAAACCATGGTAATCAAAATACAAATAAGGCTCCCATAGCCATGGCATCCACCGCTGTGTCAGCAGCAAAAGCAACAAAGGACAATGTGGTCGATATGGTCAGAGAATTTGAGTCAACAAAGAGGAGAGCTCGCATGTTGCAACATACTGTGGCTAATAAGCAGGCTTACAGGGATCTTGTAGTGAATAAATATAATCGCCTATCTGTTGATCACAAGGAGTTGTCAGATAAGTATCACCATTTAGAAGAAGAAAAGGAGCACCTGGCAATCCAGATGATGGTTCTAGAAGCATAAAAGAACAATTATGAAGCTAGAGTTTTTCATCTGAAAGCAGATAAGCAGGAAATGGTTGAACAATTAGAGCAGGAAGAAAGCAGAGCAATAGATATGGCTCCCTTTCATGAGCTGTCTTGTGACATTCTGAGACAAATGCACACCACACAGGAGCTGATTACTGAAGAAGTGTGCAGGCTCAAAGCCATGATGGTTAGATTGAAAGAATTCAATGCAGAGGCCAATAGGCTTAAGGGAAAATACACTCGGGTTAAAGCAAACATCCTGATCCGGATGGAATGGAGAGAAGGGAAGGTTGATTTCCCCAAGCATCTCCCATTCAAGTTTGTAGATGATTTCAAAGAAGATGTATCCCTTATGGAATTATGCAGGAACTGTGGCCTTAAGCTAATGGCTAAGATCTAGGGAACAATTGATAAAAGTAACAGCCTGTATCAAAAGATCCATGAAGTACATGATAAGTGCAAGCTGAGTTTATCTCAGTCCCTCGATGAGTTTCCAAGCAAAGAGCAATGTTTATCGGACTTGAAGGAAGAGCTAGGCATTCAAATAGAATATGTAAAGAAGATTGATGTCCTAGCCACTGATGATCTCCATCACTATATTGGGTTGTCATCAATATACAGTCATTTGCTTAAAGAAATCCACCAAGCAGCAGTTGCAGAAATGCATGGTGTTGAAGCAGAGCTTGGTAAACATGTGGCTTCCCAGATGATCTTGATCCCTTCACCAGCAAATGTGGTTATCAGAGACACTGGTATCTAGTTCAATTACATTGCAAAGGAGGAAAAGAAAGCAGCAGGAGCAGTAGCAGCCAGTCCAAGCACCTCCCTCCCAGCAAAAGCGCCTCCCTAAGGGTGAACATGTTGATCCTAAGGCGTTGTTCCTATTTTCATTTGTTCTCCCTATGTTTAGAGCGTAGAATCACTAGACAGCTGTCCTTTTCTATTTTTGAGAAATTTTATGTTTTAAGAAAAGGGCCACGATTTGTTTATTTAGAGGAAAAGTCTTTAGAGGACAAGTGTAAAGAGCCAGGTGGCAGTCCAAGAGGCATTTTGTAAATATATAAATAGAAGCTTAGGGAATAGTGGAAGGGACTTTTTGCAGGGAAAATATTTTTCTTAAACTTGTACGAGCTATCTTGCACTTTGTAATGTCCCCATTCAAATAAGCGCATAGTAAGACAATCCCATCAATCCTACTAGTTTCCTAGGTTAGATGGGCACATGTGGGATGGTAATAAGGAAGCTAATGAATTATATTTAGACATTAGAGGGGTTCAAGCATTTAATAAATATGGTGAATAAATAAATTCAAGATAAATTCTAAGTGGCAAGTGGTTTTGGAGACATATGGAGGTGGTGGGACCCACACTAGCTCGATTTTTCAATGACACATGGAAGCTCTCTCTTGCCAATTCGAATTCATGAGAAGGTGAACACTCTTGGGTGAGTTGGTAAGTCATAACACATGGAATTTAGAATCTTAAGTCAAAATGGGATGGAATAGTAACCTCCATGGGAGAGGAAGAGTCAAATTGGAGACTAGTGGACACTTAGGCTAGATTCCCTAGTTTTATGACAACAATAATGGAGCATCTATGACATTTATGACAAAATTCAGACCTGACTTCTTACACCTGACCATTATGACATGTCAGCCCCAAAAATAGGCTTAAGGAAGGCACTCATGGAGTTGGGGGAAGCTAAAGAGACTCAAATTCGAATTTGGGAGAAGATGGAAGGTTGGAACTAGGAGACAAGGGGCAAATGAGGAATATTTTCTAAATGGAAATTTATTGAATCTATTGAGAGGATTTCGACCCCTTGAAGGCTAATGTTGGTTATAAAATGTAGAAATCAAGTATGAGAATAGCTTTTGATGATTTGAGAAAAATTGCATTTGTGAAGAGAGAACTAGTGGATGAAGATGGACATATTTCAGATCAAGAAGAGGCATATGAGACAGCAGTAGAAGAGGAAAGACAAGAAGAAAATCAACCTTCACCGGACAAACCAAGAATGGTAGTGCTTTCAGCAGTACCTCGCTATCATACTATCCGATGCAAAGGTGTGGTACAAGGACAAAGAACTTCAGTTTTGGTAGATGGAGGAGCCACTCATAACTTCATTGATGCAGAGATGGTAGAGAAAAGAAAGATACCTATTGAACCATTTGATGGCTTCACAGTTGTCATTCCCGGTCACAACACAATGCAATGCAAAACATGGGTTCCAAAGCTGCAAGTCACCATAGGTAACTATACTTTTGTTGATAGTTTTTATGTGGTTGATGTTGCTGATACTAATGTGGTTTTGGGAGTGCAATGGCTGTATTCAATAGGAGAGCATACAGTAAATTATCAAATTCCCGAAATGAAATTCCAAGATTCAAAAGGAGTACAAAGAATTGTGAGAGGGCAACACACTTATCCAAATCAAGTAGTAACTTGCAATAGTATGAGATCTATATTGAGGCATGGGGATATATAATGGGCTGCTGAATGTCATATTACATCTCCCAAGACAACTATAAATATTGTCAAACACCCAAAGGAGATAGAGAGACTTTTGCAAAAATATGAAAAGGTTTTTAGAGACCTTCCACATGGTAGGCCACCGGATAGGGGGGTTGAGCACAGTATTATTTTGGAGGAGGGTACTTCACCCATTCAAATACCACCTTATAGACATCCTAAAAAGTTCAGAGATGAGATTGAAAAAGCTATCCGATAACTCCTAGAGTTGGGACTCATTAGACCAAGCTCTAGCCCTTGTGCTTCTTCAGTAGTGCTAGTGAAGAAAAAAGATGGAACATTGAGAATGTGCATAGATTTTAGAGCCTTGAACAAAAAGACTATCAAGAATAGGTATCCTATTCCTAGGATTGATGAGCTCATGGATGAGCTACATGGGGCCAAATACTTCTCAAAAATTGACCTTAGATCAGGGTATCACCAAATTCGAATGAAAGATGAAGATGTGCAAAAGACCGCTTTTCGGTGTCATTTTGGCTACTTTGAATTTCTTGTCATGCCTTTTGGGTTAACTAATGCTCCAGCCACCTTTCAAGCATGTATGAATAGGATATTTTGCAAGCAACTAATAAGGTTTGTTTTGGTTTTCTTTGATGATATTCTCATTTACAGTAAAACATGGGAAGAGCATTTGCAACAGTTAGAGATTGTGTTGAAAATCTTGCAAGAAGAGTCCTTATTTGCTAAGTTATCAAAATGTGAGTTTGGGATGAAAGAACTACTGTATCTTGGGCACATTATTGGGAAAGAAGGATTGAAGGTACACATGAAAAAAATCAGGGCTATCTTGGAATGGCCATCACCAAAAAATATTACCGAATTGAGAGGCTTTATTGGCATATGCACATACTACAGAAAATTTGTGAAAGGGTTCTCCAAGTTGACTTCTCCACTCACTGATTTGACTAAGAAGGATGCTTTCAAGTGGGATGAAGAGGCTGAAAAGGCCTTCCAAAAAATGAAAGAGGTAATGAGTAGTTGTCCCATACTTGCACTTCCTGATTTTACTAAACCTTTTGTTTTGGAATGTGATGCTTCAGGTGGAGGAATAGGGGTTGTCCTAAAGCAAGGACAACACCCCATAGCCTTTGAGAGAAGAAAGTTGCAGCCTCATGAAAAACTTTACTCCATCTATGATAAAGAAATGCTGGCCATTATGCATGCATTGGCCAAATTCAGACAATACTTGGTGGGCAGCAAGTTTGTGGTGAAAACTGACCACAATAGTCTAAGACACTTTCTCACCCAAAAAGATCTAAATGAAAGGCAACAAAAGTGGGTAAGTAAGATTCAAGCTTATGATTTTGATATTGAATATGTCAAAGGAAAGAATAATATAGTAGTAGATGCTTTGTCAAGAAGGCCTTCTTTTTCTCTCATGGATATTGCCAAAGATTGGAAAAACATGCTACTAGTTGAATATGCCAAAGACAAATTTGCTTGTGATGTATTGGATGGAATCAAAGGGGATGATAATTATAGGATTTTGAATGGGCTTATATATTATAAGGGAATAATTTATTTAGTTCATAACTCCAATCTCAAGTACCGAATTTTGCAAGAAGCACATGATTCCCCACTAATGGGCCATCCGGGGATCTTCAAAACTTATAGACAGTTGAGGCAAAGATTTTTTTGGAAGGGGATGAAGGAAGATGTTTAGAAGTATGTGAATGAATTTAAAGCATGTCAACAAAACAAATCAGAACTTACATGTCCAGCCGGCCTATTACAACCATTGCCCATTCCGGAGCAAAAATGGGACAGTATTTCCATGGATTTCATCACCGGATTGGCTAAATCCTTGGGTAAGGATTGCATCTATGTGGTAATTGATAGGTTGACAAAATTTGCTCATTTCTTTGTTGTTACATCATCTTTTAGTGTTGCACAAGTGGCTGATATGTTTTTCAAATAAATCTTCAGATTGCATGGGCTCCCCAAGAGCATTGTTAGTGATAGAGATAGTAGATTCATGGGTGCTTTTTGGCAAGAAATTTTTAGATTGGTAGGCACTAAATTGACTCCAAGTACCAGCTATCATCTACAAACTGATGGAAAAATAGAGAGGGTAAACCAATGGTTGGAAGGATACCTAAGAAACTATGTGGGAGGGCAACAAAAAGCATGGGCAAAATGGCTACACTTGGGTGAGTTTTTCTACAACACCACTTATCATATGTCAATAGGAATGTCTACTTTCAAAGCATTATATGGTTATGATGCACTTACATTTGATGACATTATATTTGGTGATAGTAGAGCCCCAAAGGCTAAAGATTGGGTGGAAGAGAGCCAAGAAATTTTAAAGCTCTTGAAAGATAATTTGCAGGTTGCTCAAAATCAGCAAAAACAATATGCTGATAGGCATAGAGAAGAAAGAACCTTTCAAGTCAATGATTTAGTATATTTAAGGTTGCAGCCTTATAAACAAACATCTCTAAAAAATAATGGAGCAGAAAAATTAAAACCAAGGTACTATGGGCCATACAAGGTAGTGCGGAAGGTTGGAGAAGTAGCATATGAACTAGAAATTCCGGAAGGGAGTAAAATCCATAATGTATTTCATGTTTCTTGTCTCAAGAAATCTCTTGGTCAGCAAATCATCACTTCAGAAATACTTCCTCCTTTGGATGATGAAGTTCAGCTCACACTTGTTCCGGAAAAGATTTTGAAGACACAGGAAAGAAGGTTGAGGAGTAGAATCATCAAAGAATATTTAGTGCAATGGAAGGACTTACCAAATGAAGATGCCACATGGGAAGAGGATATATTTTGCAGCATCCAAATCTGAAATTGCTTGAGGACAAGCAATCTTGGGTGGGTAGGACTGTAATGTCCCCATTCAAATAAGTGCATAGTAAGACAATCCCATCAATCCTACTAGTTTCTTAGGTTGGATGGGCACATGTGGGATGGTAATAAGGAAGATAATAAATGATATTTATACATTAAAGGGGTTCAAGCATTTAATAAATACGGTGAATAAATAAATTCAAGATAAATTCTAAGTGGCAAGTGGTTTTGGAGACATATGGAGGTGGTGGGACCCACACTAGCTCGATTTTTCAATGACACATGGCAGCTCTCTCTTTCCAATTCGAATTCATGGGAAGGTGAACACTCTTGAGTGATTAGGTAAGTCATAACACATGGCATTTAGCATCTTAGGTCAAAATGGGATGGAATAGTAACCTCCATGGGAGAGGAAGAGTCAAATTGGAGACTAGTGGACACTTGGGCTAGATTCCCTAGTTTTATGACAACAATAATGAAGCATCTATGACATTTATGACAAAATTCAGACCTGACTTCTTACACCTGACCATTATGACATGTCAGCCCCAAAAATAGGCTCAAGGAATGCACTCATGGAGTTGGGGGAAGCTAAAGAGACTCAAATTCGAATTTGGGAGAAGATGGAAGGTTGGAACTAGGAGACAAGTGGCAAATGAGGAATATTTTCTAAATGGAAATTTATTGAATCTATTGAGAGGATTTTGACCCCTTGAAGGCTAATGTTGGTTATAAAATGTAGAAATCAAGTATGAGAATGTCTTTTGATGATTTGAGAAAAATTGCACTTGTGAAGAGAGAACTAGTGGATGACTAGTTTCTTGCCTTAGCCAATTTCGAGGGTGAAAGATTCCCATCCAAGTTGGTGTTTGGAGAGGCCACTAAGGTATTTCATGGTTCTTTAATGGATTTTTATTTGTAGGTAGAAGCTACAGGAAGTTTCATGGTTTGGTTTAGTGCAACGCTTTCTCTCCACCATTTCCGATTTTGAAGGCATATTCGGGCTCCTTGAGGGATTGTGCTTTGGGTGAGATCTTGCACTCATTGGGAGAGCTTCATATGATATTTTACTGATTGTATCAGATTCATATCCTCTATTATTCATATTCAGAAACTCTCAGGTCGAAATACCCATTGAATGTATGCAAAATTATTGATTTAAGGGCAAACAATGTCCATTTCCCCAATGCTTTGATGTATGACACTATAAGGTTGATTATTTCGAATGGATGGATGATTCTCTAATATATTTGTGATTCATATACTGCCATGGATATATTCTACAAGTTTTATGTACTGTACTTGAGCATTTGAAGCATTTTTATTCAGTTTGTTTGTATTGAGAGGTGAAATAGTGCCATTTCCCCAAGGGTCGAATTGGGGGTTTTTGCTGTTGAATGTAAGAGAGTTAGAATAGTATTAAAAATCAATTAATGGTGCATATGAGACCTTAATCACATACTTAACACATTATATACCTCTGTTCATAAATTCATGGGATTTTGGAGGCATTTGGAAGGCCATTTGCAATGTTACCCCGGGGGGATTTGATGCACAAATTACTAGTCAAAATTACATATATTGATCAGAATACAAATCAAGTTTGTAGCAGTATTTGGAGGGCCATAAAACATCCCTAAAACTAATATTCAAGTCTAAATACCATTCATACAATCCTACAGAATATTTGGGAGCATTTGGGTTGATTTGGAGGTCAAAACAGTAAAACTAGTCAAAGGTCGAAATTGGGGAAAAAGTGGAAAAATTGACATTTTAATAAAATTTTGAAAAAGGGTCATTACACACTTGATCCAAGAAAATGAAATTTACCTAATAAGATCCTGTAGAGGACGTCTTTTGCATGGAAATGGATATTGGATGCATGCTGGATTATTCGTGTGTCTTCCATATTCTACAGTGAGATCTTTCTTTGTTGCCTTGAATTATTTCTATGTATTGAATGATCTTGATGTTTCCTGTGCAAATGATTTTTTCTCCTACATGAGTAATGGAATGCATTATATGTAAATTGAAAGATATCTTTTAATATATTTTTCCTTTTGTTGTAGTTATATCTTCATGGTTTAATGGCTATCTGTTGATCTGTAGATGCTTCTTTCAGCACATTACTCATACTTATAATTTTGCTCCTTGCAGGGATAGTTTAGTTTTATTTCAGTTTTAGACACAGATTTGTTTCAAGTTCTGCATTTAGATTAAGTTAGCTTAGGCACTTGCATATCATTTTAAACCATAAAATCAAAAGAATGGTGGATCGGGCCATAACCGATGTAATTGAAGCAAATCTCCAAATCTAACGGTTGCCAGAACTGCTAACCGGACGGATTCCCCATACCAAACGGTGGACAATCTAATTGGGATAGTCTATCGGGGAGAATCCCTTTCTGCTTGATGCTGCGATCTTCGGGGCATCAACAAGGTTATCATGTCAACATGATTTGATGATTATGAAGTTTTACTAATCATGTAATTAACTTTGATTTGTAGGAAAGATCATGAAGAATGATTAAAAAAGCTCTGTACGGGTACCTAGGATCGATAGTCATTTGATGAGCTTAATGATCACCATTGGTGACGCGGATTTCAACCTTTGCTACAAGGTTGAAGATGGTGTCTATATAAAGATGACATTCTTCTCTTAGATGGATGCAAGAAGGAACTCACCACAGAGTTCGAATGATCTTGAGGCTCATATCAGTAGATCCATCTGATGGGAGATGGCACGGATAGATATGCAGAAGATCACTCAATGCAGAGTGTGAATGTTGTTCAATCACAGAGGGAGAATTGATATCTTCTTGACAAGCTTGGGCTTTACCAAAAGTAAAGCTGATCCTAACGTTTACCTTACAGTTATGGATGATGAACCTGTCATACTATTACTGTATGTGGATGATCTCTTTCTGACAGGGAATGAGAAACAGATCATGGAAAGAAAGAAGAAGCTAGCTACAGAATTTGAGATGAAAGATCTCATATTGATGCATTACATCCTAAGTCTAGAAGTATAGCAAGGCCCAGAAGAAATCTTTCTCAACCAGGGAAAGTATTTGATATGTTGGAATGCAAAATCCATGGCCACTCCCATGGATTCCAACTTGAAACTTTTAGTTGATGACTCATCAGAGTTAGTGGATGTGACTCTGTACAGATAGATTATTGGTTCATTGATGTATCTGACGGATACCAGGACAGATATATGCTTTGTTATGAACACCTTGAGACAGTATCTAGTGGAACCTAGGAGTTTTCACCTGATAGCTGCAAAGCATGTGATGAGGTACATAAAGGGTACGATAGACTTTGGTCTATGTTATCTTGGCGATCATGACTTCAGATTGTATGGATACACATATGCTGATTGGGAAGGAAGTGTATCAGATAGGAAAAGCACATCGAGATGATGTTATTGTTTGGGATCTGCCATGATCTTGTGGTTTAGCAGTAAGTAGTCTAGTGTGGCTCTCAACAAAGCTTAAGCGAAATATATTGTTGCTTGCTCTGCTAGTTATGAAGTGTTATGGCTTCGAAAATTGTTATCAGGATTGTTTGACTTGGAGATGGACCCAACTATGATCTTGTGTGACACCCAGAGTTGTATCAAGATGAATGAGAATACAGTGTTCCATGATAAGTCAAAGCACACAGTTCTATATACGGGATATGGTGCAGAAAGGAGCTATAAAGCTCAAGTATGTGAGCACTAACGAACAAGTTGCTGATATATTGACCAAACCTCTGTCTCGAGTAAAGTTTGAGTATTTCCAATACAAGCTTGGTGTAGTTCAGAAGGACCCTCCTCCAAAGGGGGAGTGATATGGTCGTTGATGATGATATTTCCTGCATCGACAGTAAGGTCTGTTAAATTTTGAGCATTAATTCACAATACTCTAGGATCTTTGCTGAGAGAATAACATATACAGTATATCAATGCATGACAATCACAATATGACAAGCATCACAAGAATCAAAAGCATAAAGACAAGAGACACAGAGTTTCCGTGGGGAAAACCCTAAGGTGAAAAACCCCACAACTTCCTCAGAGATAGAGAGAGAAATGGCTCAACCAAAAGTACAACCAAATAACACTAAGATAGTCTCCTGATAGCAGATGATCCTCCTCCTCACTAGTGCGCCACTTTTCAAGTGAGAGTGAGTTGCTTTTACGAATGAGTAAAATAGAGATCTCCGATCTCTATTTATACTAACCTTTTTTCCCAGTGACCTTATGGGGCCGACTTGTCTATCTAGATACATCCACATTATATTATATATAATTCAGGGTCGACCCCACATGGTGGTCTAATAACCCATCAGCAAGTACACACACTTGCGACACTTGTCAATCCACATGACGACACTTCCTTATAGAGGAATAACACATCTCTTATAAGGGTACAATGAATATATATAAAATACACAGATGAAATACATTCCGAAGTTACATATACATCAACACTCCCTCTTAACTAGGAAGGTATTTCTCGACACAGATCTGCTAGACAAGTCTTCTTCTCTGGATCATCGTCATCGATGCATCGTCGTCATCATCGTCAGTGTTGCTGCTATCTCAACCAATCTCTGACTCTACTCATCATAGGAAGTTCTACAGAGCCAGTCCTTTTTCATACTGGATGTAGGCCCACCACCTGCAGGTCTTCATCATCACTGGCCATACTGTGGAATCCTCAGGACTTATTATGTGCGTCACAAAACCTGGCTGCAGCATCCCAGGATATTATGATCACACAGCTCTACCTGTAGGATCTCCCAGGAGCACATTACATGTGACCCATCACAAAACCTGGCTGAAGCATCCCAGGCTGTTACGAGCACATGGCTCTACCTGTCGGATCTCCCAGGAGCACATTACATGTGATCTCACCACAAAACCTGGCTAAAGCATCTGAGGCCTTTTTCATCCTGTCCACATCTCCCAGGAGCAAATTACATGTGGTCATGGCAAAACCTGGCTGAAGCATCTGAGGCCTTTTTCATCCTATCCAGATCTCCCAGGAGCAAATTACATGCCATAGGACAAAACCTCGCAAGAGAATCTGCCAGATATCCCAGGGCACCGAATTACATGCCACAGGAAAAACCTCGAAAGACTATCTGCAGATCTCCCAGGGCACAAATTACATGTCCTCCCAAGCAAAACCTTGAAAGAGCATTTGCCAAATGTCTCAGGGCACCGAATTACATGCCATAGGCAAAACCTCGAAAGACCATCTGCAAATCTCCCAGGGAAAAAATTACATGCTTACCTGCACAACCTGATCCACGGCCACAAAGTATCATCTGATACTCATCAAACATCATCCTGATGTACACATGATCATCCTGATCATCATCACTGCAACATCCTGCTGCATGTCATCTGGAGAAGCTCGTCATACATGATCATCCTGATCATACAATGCATCCATCTGATGCACACCAAGTATCCACCTGATACATACATAGATACATGATCCACACAATGTATCCATCAGCATACATGATCTACCTGATCATACAAAGATACATGATCCACACAATGTATCCATCAACATACATGATCTACCTGATCATACAAAGATACATGATCCACACAATGTATCCATCAGCATCCAACATGATGCGTACATACATAAGTGATCCAACTGATCATATCCAACATCCAACATGATGCATACATACATAAATGATCCAACTGATCATATCCAGCATCCAACATGATGCGTATACAAAATACATACACATGATCCAACCGATCATATCCAGCATCCAACATGATGCATACATATATACATATAATGATCCAACTGATCATATCCAAGCAGAAACCAGAACATCATCCTGATGCTCATCATCCAACGCTTACATCCACAGCCATGTGAAGGATCCCCCTTCCAACATGCTTGGAATGGATTCAGAAAATGTATCCATCACTTCTTCCTCGAAGTGTCCTCGATCTGAAGAACGCCAAGCCTCTCTCTGAAGTACTCGAACTTCACCCTGGCTAGTGGCTTCGTCAGCACATCTGCAATCTGCTCGTCCGTCGCAACATACAGGAGCTTCACGGCTCCTCTCTGCACCATATCCCTGATATAGTGATATTTGATCTCTATCTGTTTCGACCTGTCATGAAACACTGGATTCTCGGACAGCTTCACACAACTCTGGTTATCACAAAAGATACCAGTAGCATCCAACGGGAGATCAAATAACTCAGACAGTAGCTTCCGTAGCCATACTGCCTCACAACTAGATGAACAGGCTGCAACATACTCTGCCTTAGCTGTACTCAGTGCTACACAGGACTGCTTCCTGCTAAACCAAGAGATCACACCTAATCCCATACTAAAGCAACACCCAGATGTGCTCTTCCTATCTGCAGCACTGCCAGCCCAATCTGAATCAACATAACCCTACAGGTTAAACTTTTGATTCACTTCATACTTGAGCCCATAATCCATTATACCCTTCAGGTACCTTAGAACATGCTTTACAGCAATTAGGTGAACACTCCTCGGATCCGTCAGGAACTGGCTCAATGTGTTCACAGCAAAGCAAATGTCTGGTCTCGTGTTCGTCAGGTACATCAAGGACCCAATCATATGATGATACATGGAGACATCAACCGGCTTAGATGAAGCATCACATAGAAGCTTCAGATTCGATGCCATAGGTGTGGCCATGGCCTTGCAATCCATCATCCCAAATATCTTCAGGATATCTACTGTGTACTTCCCTTGACCAAGGAAGATCCCACCTGCACTCTGCCACACCTCCATGCCTAGGAAATAGTGCATCATTCCCAAATCTTTCATATCGAATTCAGCAGCAAGCTTCCTCTTAGTATGTGCAATCAGTCTGTCATCTCCTGTTACAAATAAGTCATCCACATACAGGAGTAGAATCACAGGATTCCCTTCCTCAACCTTGTAGTAAAGGTTGGAATCTGCTTTACTCTTGGTAAAGCCCAAACTAGATAGGAAACTGTCCATCCTACCATACCAGGTTCTGGGAGCTTGCTTCAAGCCATACAAGGCTTTCTTCAATCTGTACACATATGACTCCTTGTCATGTATTTCAAAACCAAGTGGTTGTTCCACATATACTTCCTCTTCAACTACACCATTCAAGAAAGAAGTCTTGACATCCATTTGGTGTATTTTCCACCTCATTGCTGCAGCCAGGGAAAGTACTGTTCTGATAGAAGTATACCTGGCTACAGGTGCAAAATTTTCTTCATAATCTATTCCCTCTTTCTGAGAGAATCCACGAGCTACGAATCTTGCTTTGTATTTCTCCACACTGCCATCTGCAGCATGCTTGATTTTGTAGATCCATTTGGAAGTCACAACAGACTTCTCTTTAGGTCTTGGGACAACATCCCAAACATCATTCTTCATTATTGATTGGTATTCCTCAACCATGGCATCCTTCCATTCTTTCTTTTCCGCTGCTTCTTCATAACTGGAAGGCTCTTGGTTGGTAATGTCACAGAGTAAAGCAACATAGCTATTCTGTGATCTGGTTCTCTTCTTTGCTTTGTGTTCATCTTCTGGAATGCCAAATCTTTCTGCATCTTGAATGAGCTCTCTAGCCCATGCAGGTTTCCTCTTGTGAGGGTTGTCCTCACGGGGTGGATCTACAGGTTCCTGTGGATCTTCAACTTCACGAACAACTTCTGGAACTGCTTCAGTCATGGTAGTGTCTTGAAAACTTGTTTCCTTAGGTTCTTCATAAACTTCGATGGGTGCCTTCCTTGATTTGATGAATGTTTAGTTTTCATCAAATGTTACATCCCTGCTGACATCAATCTTCTTGAACCCTGGAAAGTATATTCTGTAAGCCTTCGAGCTTTCACTGTAACCCACAAATATACCCTTCTTTCCTGAAGGATCTAGTTTAGTCCTCTTTTCCTTTGGGACATGAGTATATACTGGACAACCAAATATTCTGAGATGACTGACTTCAGGTTTCTTACCAGAAAAGACCTCTTCTGGTGTCTTGTTCTCCAATATCTTGTGGGGTGTTCTGTTCTGCACATATACAGCTGTTCTAGCTGCTTCTGCCCATAGATGCATAGGTAGATCTTGGTCATGTAGCATTGCCCTTGCTTCTTCCATGATAGTTCTGTTCTTCCTTTCTGCAACTCCATTCTGTTGTGGATTATAAGGAGCAATCAACTCCCTCTTAATCCCTGAATCACTACAAAGCTTCTTGAAGTCACTTGAGGTGAATTCTCCACCATTATCGGATCTGAATGTTTTGATCTTCTTGTCAGTTTGATTCTCCATCAAGGTTTTGAATTCCTTGAATTTATCAAGCACCTCATCTTTTCTCTTCAAGAAGTATACCCAAGTCTTCCTGGAGAAATCATCAATAAATGAGACATAGTAAACATACCCACTCAGGGAACTGGATGACATAGGGCCACATACATCTTAGTGGATGATTTCTAGGATGTCTTTTTCCTTGCTTTCACTGCTTGGGAAAGCCTTTTTGATGTTCTTACCTTTTGCACATCCTTTGCAAACACCTTCATGTTTGGTCTTGATTTCAAGAAGAACCTCTACTGCCTTGCTTGCAAGTGGAAGTGCTCTATAGTGCATATGAGCTAGTCTTCTATGCCAAAGTTCACTTGGCTCCATGGATTCATGCACCATGGCATGTTCAGGTTGTCCCTTCAATTTATACAAGCCTCCCTCTTGCTCTCCAATCACTACTGCATCATCTATGGTCTTTCCCTTTGGCCACATTAGGACTTGTCCATCCACAAATGCAACCCTCATACCTTTTGCATCCAATGCAGAGATGGAGAGTAATTTCTTCTTGAGCCCAAGTACATAAAGTACTTCTTTCATCTTCAAGGATTTTCCAGAATCTAGGTTGTAGGAGGCTTCACCACATCCTTTGATTGGGTATTGATAATCATCCCCAAGTTTCACCTTATGGGGTGATTCATGTTCAGATAGATTCACAAAATATTCCTTAAACCCAGTCATGTGTTTGGAAGCCCCACTATCAATCAACCAATCATTACAACCATGAGAGATGGTACCTGTGAGAGCAGAGATCAGAACATACTCTTCTTCACTTGATGAGTCATCATTACTATCACTTTCTGCCCTAGCCTTCTTCTTTGGGGGATTATCATCTTCGGCAGCATGAACATGAAACCTTCTTTTGCTACCCTTCTTCTTCTTGTTGGAGATGTTGTTGTCCTTCTTGTTCTTGGGACAATTTATGGCAATATGTCCTTTCTCATTACAGGTGAAGCATGTTGTTCTTTCTTTGAAGTGATATGAAGATCTCTTGGAGTGAGATGGCTCTCTCTTGGACTTCCCTTTCTTGGTGTGAGCTGTGAGAGCTTGATCTTCATTCCCCATCTTTTCTTCTCGTGCCACAAGCCTTGCTTCTTCTTGTGAGCATTCTTCCTGTAGTCTACTGAAGGAGATCAACTTCTTCCTTGCACAAATTCCTTGGATAAAGGAATCCCATGACCTGGGTAGGCCATTTAGAGTGGTCATCACCACTTCACCATTCTCCACCATTTCATCCACTGCTTCTAGTTGTTCCTTGATCTGGGAGACCCTTGAAAAATAAGATTGAATGGTTTCTCCATTCTGAAACTTTACTCCTTTCAATTGGTTCCGTAGGGTCATATTCCGATTTATGTTCTTCCCTTCAAACAGCTTGGTCAAAGAGTCAAACATCTCCTTGGGTGTCTTAAGAGAAGACACATGGGGTATGAGATGGTCTTTGATAGAATCAGCAATGATTCTCTTTGCCTTGACCAAGTTCTTCTTGTGCAATGCCTTGGCCTCTTCATCCTCTGGGATAGGGATGTCTTCTTTCACATATGAGTCCAACTCATTTTCTTCCAGGATTAACCCAATCCTATACTTCCAGGCTCGGAAGTTATCATCCCATTCAAGCTTATCCTCAAGCTTGGTGTGGAGAGACATCTTAAAGAGTACTTCAAATGGAAATAGAAAAGATTTAGATCTTACCACTTGAAGTGCTGAAAAATGGATTTGGTCCCGGATTAGGGTTTGTCAGAGAAACCCTAAAAATTCAAAATGTGAATTTCAAATTTCTGAAAGGATAGAAAGATGCGCCTTGGTGAGTTGATCAGCCTGGTACATTCAGAATTTGAGATCAACAAAGTCTTTCCCTTCAAAATTTCCTTTTTTTCCTCCTGGGTTCACTCGGGAGAGCCCTAAATTAGGGTTTGAGTTTCCTGGATATCTACCTAGCCAAAAATATTGATCCAAAGCTCTAAACTTCGATTTTTGCAAGGGTCTTCCAGTTGTGTCTTCAGATTCCAGAAATTCCTATTTTTGTGGAAACCCTATTTTTTAGGGCCAAATCTGAAAATGCTCGGAACTGAGTTCTGATTGGACAAATAAATGCGCCTTGATGAGTAGAGTCAATCTACTATACTGATTTTCAAAAATTTGTGGAGATAAACCCAATAAACAAGGAACTCAAGCTTCCGTCACTGCAAAATGTCTTCTTCTCATGTTAGCTCTGATACCATGTTAAATTTTGAGCATTAATTCACAATACTCTAGGATCTTTACTGAGAGAATAACATCTACAGTATATCAATGCATGACAATCACAATATGACAAGCATCACAAGAATCAAAAGCATAAAGACAAGATACACAGAGTTTCTGTGGGGAAAACCCTAAGGTGAAAAACCCCACAACTTCCTCAGAGATAGAGAGAGCAATGGCTCAACCAAAAGTACAACCAAATAACACTGAGATAGTCTCCTGATAGCAGATGATCCTCCTCCTCACTAGTGCGCCACTTTTCAAGTGAGAGTGAGTTGCTTTTACGAATGAGTAAAATAGAGATCTCCGATCTCTATTTATACTAACCTTTTTGCCCAGTGACCTTATGGGGCCGACTTGTCTATCTAGATACATCCACATTATATTATATATAATTCAGGGCCGACCCCACATGGTGGTCTAATAACCCATCAGCAAGTACACACACTTGCGACACTTGTCAATCCACATGACAACACTTCCTTATAGAGGAATAACACATCTCTTATAAGGGTACAATGAATATATATAAAATACACAGATGAAATACATTTCGAAGTTACATATACATCAACAAGGTCGATGATGTGGATACTTGTATCGATGATGTGGATACCTATATTGATGAAGAGGATACTTGTGTCGATGATGAGGTTACCTATTCCGACGATGAGGTCGATTATGAGGTTGTCAGTTATGATGATGAGGTCGATGCATGGTCCTTAGACTTTGTCTCAGTGGACGAGGAGGGATTGTATCATCCCTAGACTTCGGTCCCTGAACAATTTCGTAGACAGATGTCTTCGATAAATGGTCCCTAGTGGACGAGAGGGATTGTATCATCCCTGGACTTCGGTCCCTAGATAGATCCGTAAACATATGTCTACGATAAAGTGGTCTCTAGTGTACATGATAGGAATGCATCGTCCCTGAACATTTGGTTCAAAATGTACGTGATAGGACTCCATCGTCCCTGAACATTTGATTCAAAATGTACATGATAGGACTGCATCGTCCCTAAACATTTGGTTCAAAATGTACGTGATAGGACTGCATCGTCCCTGAACATTTGGTTCAAAATGTACATGATAGGACTGCATCGTCCCTGAACATTTGGTTCAAAATGTACATGATAGGACTGCATCATCCCTGAACATTTGGTTCAAAATGTACATGATAGGATTGTATCGTCCGTAGACATGAGACTTGTCTTAAAAGGATCACGGATTGTATTGTCCCTAGACATGAGACTTGTCTTAAAAGGATCATGGATTGTATCATCCCTATATATGAGACTTGTCTTAAAAGGATCACGGACTGCATCATCCCTAGACATGAGACTTGTTTTACACTGATCAAGGACTGCATCGTCCTTAGACATGAGACTTGTCTTAAATTGATAAGGATTGATCATCCTGGAAGTAGATCTGGATTGCATCGTCCATAGACATGAGACTTGTCTTAAATTGATAAGGATTGATCATCCTGGAAGTATATCTAGATTGCATCGTCCATAGACATGAGACTTGTCTTAAATTGATAAGGATTGATCATCCTGGAAGTAGATTTGGATTGCATCATCCATAGACATGAGACTTGTGTTAATTGATAAGGATTGATCATCCTGGAAGTAGATCTGGATTGTATCGTCCATAGACATGAGAGATGTCATAAAGTGAGAGGGATTGATCATCCCATAATTGGATCATGTGTGTTGCATGGTATGTTGTTATGATGTTGTTGATCTAGATATCCAGATGATGTTGTTGATAGAGAGATCCAGATGTTGATGTTGTTGATCAAGAGGATCCAGATGTTGATGTTGTTGATCGAGAGGATCCAGATGTTGATGTCGTTGATCAGGAGATCCAGATGTTGATGTTGTGAATCGAGAGCATCCAAATGTCGATGTCGTTGATCGAGAGGATCTAGATGTTGATAATGTTGATTGAGAGATCCAGATGATGATGTTGATCGAGAGATCCAAATGATGATGTTACTGTAGCTGTTCAAGTGCTACAGAAGATGAAGTCTCAGTACTGAAGATGTTGATGTTCCAGTATTGAAGATCTTGAAGATGTTCCAGTAACTGTTTGAGTTACTGATGATGTATGAAGAAAGCTTTCAATGATTTATAGATTTATCTTGTATCATGTAGTTGATGACTCCTTGCTCCTGCAGATGTTGTTATAATATCCTTCTCGTCAAGGGGGAGTGTTGAAATATTGTAACTTCTAAGAATATTATATTTGTACTTTATTATTCCGGAGATATTTCATTCCTCCATGAAGACCTTATTGTATGCCCAGAGATGTTTTATTCCTCCGTGGATAATGTGGTAACATGGGTTATTAGACTTCCCTAGTGGGGGTCGGCCCTGTATGAGTCATGTGGGTTAAAGGGTTATTAGACCACCCTAGTGGGGTCGTCCCAGTCAACTTTATGTTAAGTGGTTAAGTTGGGGCCGACCTAGTTAGTGTAAAAGTCAAGTTGGAGTTGTGTATAAATAGAGGAGGTGTGTTTCTCATTTAACACATTCACTCACTTGTGATTGGTGCATAGGTGAGAGAGAGATCTGCTATGGAGGAGAAGGAGCTCATGTTTAGGGTTTACATCTTTGTATTTGCTCGTCATCTATATTGAGGAAGATTTGCTGGGTTTTCTACCCCATGAGGGTTTCCCGGGATAAATCTATGTCTCTTGTGTTTATCATGTGCTTGTTGTTCCTTCAGTGATCCTGTACATGCTATTGTTGTGAAATGGAATGTAATACTCATATTTTCTATCTTAGCATATTAAATCTTAACAAAACACAAACCAATTGGAATTCCCAAAGAAAAAATAATCACCCAAAAATCTCAAAATCACAAAAAATCAAGCAAGAGTCACAACAACTAAGTGTAGGAAGGTTGGGAAGTCAGATCTAACAGGTCGAGCAAATCGATTTAAACGATCAGGATTCACAAGACTGAGCGGATCGATTGGGGATTGAAATTTCCACAAAGACCAAAACACTCGCTTGACTGGATAGAACCCTAATCAACACTTAAAACTTCACAATCAAGCAAGGAATAGTACATTTTGGCCTACGGGTTCTGTGACTGTAAGGTGCAGTACAGAGAGCTCTGAAAATCAGAGCAAAAATCAATTGAAGAAATTCTGGAGACTGGTACCAAATGATAGAGGGAAACACGCCCTACAAAGGTGTACCAGAGCATTGGGAGGTCCAACAACGCACACTCCACACTGGGAAAGTGCGTCAGCAACGCAGGATGATAAAGGCCAAAATGCATCAATGACGCAGTTTTCTCACCGGACATGTGGATCTGAAACACGGTGACGCAGGTTATGAATGGCCCAGATGCGTCGGGCGGGGATCAAGCAACAAGAAACAAAAATTATCACAAAATAAAAAGGTAACAGGTCCAATACTGATCCTAAACAGAGTGTGGATAACCCAGAAACTCTCTGATGGTCAGATCTGATGGCAAGAGGCAGTTTAGGGGCTAAAAAATTATTAAAAGGAAATCAATGAAACCAAAACAAAATGAAATCAAAGCTATGGAATCCTTCCCCAGTGGAGTCTCCAAATTTGTTTACAGACAATCTGTATGAGTGGACTCAAATAGATATCCCTATTCTAAATGGTTTAGATCTAGAACAAATAAGTACACAATACTAGTATATTTCCTAGATCAATAGAAATGCAGGATGGATGAAGAGGTGGCTTACCTCAAATTTGCAATTCCTTTCTCCTTGTTGCTCCAAGCTCCAAATTCTTCAGATCTTCAGCTACAAAACCATGTAAAACAAGTGGTAAAAGCATATAAACATGAATTATCTAGATTAACAGTTAACGAGGAAAATCCTAAGTATCATTAACACAACACTTATTGAAAGAACTTATATTAAATGTAATAATGAGAGGTACATAGGGAGAGAATGTTACAACCCAAGGAACTAGGGATTAAGGCATGGATATGATACATGACTCATGTTTTAACCAAGGAACTTTATGGATTAAGGCATGGATTTGATACATTACTCATGATGACGAAATTTTGGTGTAACATAAATATGTTGTTTTATTTGTTTTTATATTCAAAGAAATAATTTTTGACATATCTAATTCGGTGTGACTGTCTTTGTTATCAATCAATATTCTCCTGGGTTGCAGCAGAAGCGATCCTGAGGTAACTGATTCAAACCAAGCTTTGGTGGATGGAAACTATACTTTCCAACCACAGAGAGGGATCTCTCTTTCACAATTCTTCCGACACTCAGGATATTATTTGCATAAATTGGTTATGGGTAAAAGTGGTGGCTAGACCTTTAGATAAGGATATTTAGGTATTTTTCAGCTAGTTCGGGTTAAGGATAAGGGAAACATTGGGAATGGAGTCAAACTTCAGTGGTTTTTTACTCACAAATGACTGATTTGGGCCATAATTTCAGAGGTAGAGGCGAGATAGATGAGGTTTTTTCAAGTCAAAGGTATCAGCAGATGACAACAGAAAAGGGAAAAAATTTCATCACATATTTAGAGCATTTGTAAGTGAATTCTAAGCTACAACTTCACGAAGAAAGGGTGGAATACCTAGTCATATGCATCTGAAGCATAAAATACGAATTTCAGACCATGTAGTATTGATCTAGATACTACAGAAGCAAATAATCGATGGAAAATACAAATGAAGAACACATGCATAGGAAATAACAGACATCAAAACACTCATCACAAGAATATTTGCTCTAGAATCAGGTCCTCCTATTAATTGAAAAGGTCGATTTCAATACATACGCAAAGCTTTAATATCTTATAATCCAAAAACATCCAATCCTTGGGTCTAATTTAGAATCTGCCTTTATAGGCTTACAACATATCAAACAACTTATAACTAATTCAACCATAAGATGTCGTTACTCAAAGTAATCTTGAACTGAAAGGATGGGGTCATTCACACCGAGTTGCTTGAACGAACTGCTTCTAAGTCTATTAGGTGTGCCGGTGGGAAACTATGTGCGTTGTCAGTGTGCATTCGAGCCGTGGAAAAACACTTGTTTGTCCTTCAGGAAATTAATTATAAATGATTAATTAATTTTATCCTAAGTTTAGAATGACATAGTGGGTTTTTTAATGTTCCAACACCCCCCCTTAAGCCTGACTTTATGTGATGGGAATCAGAAAAATATCAAAAATATAGGGCCCAAGCAACAAGGCTTATGGTCACCCCAATACAAAAATAACTAGTCCATGTAAACCGAGGAAACAGGGGAAACCTCATGGGAACAAAACCCTCCCTCAAAAATGGACATGCTTGATGTCTTCATACTGTCATGTTGCTCATTTGAATGAGCTGAATGAGCTTAATGGGCTGCTTCTGAGTAACTAACTTGATGAAGAGATTGTGGATGTCATGATCATGCATCAGTGCATCAATGTTGTGTAGGCAAGAACCATGTGTTGAAGCTCTATGAATCTCATCTTCTGATGATGGAGGAGCATCAAATGAATTTTTCTTACTGCTGTAACATACATAATCAGATCTGAAAACATAATCAATGATGGAAAGAAGATATGTGCATACTCCTTCCCAAGGAGAAACAATGAACTCAACAGGATCAATTTCTTCTATAGTTGCAATATGGTGTACTAGTTCTTCTACTTTCTTCTCAAACTGATGTAGAACCTTTCTGATATTTAAAATGAGATCATGCAGCTCTAAAATATCAGAATGTAATTCATATGGAGCAGCAACCAATAAATATGTGGAGTCTCCATGATCGAACAAAATTTCAGTAGAAAAAGTTTGAGAAACTAGATCACCCGGACAGCTGAGCGAGCCTGGAGAGTGTGAGGACTTGAATTTTGAACCATGAGTGATGGGATTAGGTCCAGATGTGTGGAATATCAGTCCAAATAATTCCAAAACAATGGATTTCCAACCAATGAAATATATTCAAGACAAAAGTGCAACAGAGGCAAGTGACACAGTGTAGGAAAACATAGAATTGTGTAGTTTCTTAACTAGAGAACTTGGGGTTTGTAGGGTCTTTTTTGCATCCAAACGTTGGGAATATGATGTGGGATATGTAATGACCTGGATATCAGACTGTAAATCATCTTCTAAATCAGAATCTAAATTATTTGAATGATGGTGGAAAGAAATTTTAGAAGACAAGTCAGAAGCTAGTAAAAAATGACTAGTTTTGAGAGTAGACTTGGATGAACTGACTGAAGATTGTTCCAAGGAAGAGGTGGAAGTTTCTGATTCTGATATATCAGAATGTGAATCAATATCAGAGACATCATAATTATATTTCACTCTAGCACTCAAAGCATAAACATTATTACCTTTGGGAGAGGCTTGGAGATAGAGTTCTTGTTCTACAACAAGCTTGCCTTGTTCTTTCTTTGCAAAGTCAGGAACATCTATGTTATGCTCTTCAAGCATCTTGGCCATGATGTCCAATTTCTTCTTGAAGCAATATTTCTTAGGATGAGTGCCTTTGCAGCAATAAGAACACTTGGGCTTCTCCTTCTTCATCTTCTTGGATTTTGAATCCCCATCAGAATCCTCTTCATATGACAATATCTTCTGTTTGGATTTGTCATTCTTGAAACTCTTTGCTCTATGAGCAACAAGTGCAAAGTCTTTGGAGGGTGATTGATCCCTCATTTGGACCAGATTGTCCTTTTTCTTGAGTGAGCGAATCAATGAATGCATCCAAGGTTGGCATCTTCCACTTGGGAACTGCAAGTCTTGTAGAATGAAAAGTAGACACAAATACTGAGTATTCATAGCTCAGTTTTGACAGAATGGTAAGGATTAATTGCTCATCCTTCTTCTCTATACCACATTGCTTGAGTTGAAGCACTAGGTTCTTGAATTTTGAGATGAACTTCTCCATAGAATTGAAATTACTTGTACTAAGAGAGATCAGCTCAATCTCCAACAAATGACCTCTGAGCTCGTCCTGTTTTCCGAAGAGAGACTCTAGCTTTGTCCACACTTCATTTGGAGTTGATAGAGAATCGATATGGAATAGAAGATCTGGAGATAAAGAGAGACAAAGTAACCCATAAGCTTCATCAAGCCTATTGAACCATTTGTATTTTAATGCAATAGCTCCTGGCTCAGTTTCAAGCCCCATAGTGACTCTATACAATCCTTTGCTCCAAAGCTGGATGATCATATGCGCCTTCTAGTCTAAGAAATTGAAGGGAGTGAGAGTCACAGCTTTGGCTTGATTTTGCTCCATACTAATGTGCTCCTAGTGATGGTAATACCTACAAAAAAAAATCTTGAAATTTTTTTTGAATCGAGCTAGCTCTGATACCATGTGAGATTTTCAATTACTAGGAACTAGATTCATAAGACAATTTCACCATGGAATATTTTAGACAATGAGAGAAGAATAATAAAGAGAATAAATTATGGAAAACACTCTGTATCTTATTCATTGATATGATAACAATATATAATACATCCTCCATGGAGAAAAACGAATTGCTTTGAAGCAATATGGAAAGAGCAAAAAGAAAAGGTTAGAAAAGACAAAAAACCCCCTAGGTGGCAAAAGCAGTTTCCAAAACTGTGTTAGAGGCTCACGAATTTGGAAAGTATGGTATGGAAGCTCATGAGTGAGGTAAATAGGATGTATTTATGGCTTTAGAAGGTTAGATATGATGTGGAGTTCGAATTGGTCAAGTGGCAAAAGATTCCAAGTTAACTAGCTTTATCTTTTCCACTAAAAAGTAGAAAAAGTAGGACAAAGCTAACTAAAACTGGATAGTGTCTTTCTAATTCAGGAATAGAATAAAATCAGACAGAATCCAAGGAAATCTTATCCAGAATCTATCAAAATTTGTTTCTGTGAATGAGGATAGCATGTGGTCCACTAAAAGACAAAACTGGCCTATTCTACATAGTCAAAACTCAGGAAATTAATCATAAATGATTAATTAATTTTATCCTAAGTCTAGAATGACATAGTGGGTTTTTTAATGTTCCAACACCAATATGCAAAACTTTGCAGCCTTCATCCTAGTTGACCTATATTTTCTCTTACCCATCTCGGGGGGTGCTTGTAAGTTTTGCAAAACATATATAATATCATAATACCAAGTAGAAGACAAGAATTTGTTTGATACCTGTAACAGTGGGTCTTGAGCAGTTTCTTCCAGCATGTGTGAAAGCAAGTTCACACTTAGTGAATCCCAATTTGATTCATCCGTGAGCCTGGCCAGTCCTTCTCCTTTGATAAGATTTAAAGGTTTGATCTCCAAGTCATATTCCAATAGCACAGCTATCCACTTAGCCCTTCTACCCTCTGGATCAGGATAATGTGTCAATATATCTTTCACAGCAGCATTAGGAACATAAGCAACAACATGGGAATGCAGAACATAAACTCTGAAATCTTTCTCAAAGTTTTGATCATGTCATATGCTTCCTTCTCCATGATGTTGTATTTGAGCTCAGCATCTCTAAGAGATCTGCTAAAGAAATCTATGGGCTACTCATCCCCTTCCTGATTTTTCTATAAAATCACTCCAGCTATGGAATGCTCATATGCAAAATAAAAGAGAAGAAACTCTTTCTCAAAATCAGGACTGATTAGTATAGGTGCTTCAATAATTGCCCTTTTTATGTCTCCAAATGCCTGCTTGGCTTCAGCAGTCCATCTAATCTGAACATCCTTCTTAAGCATGTTTTTTATTGATCTCATGATCTCTGCAAAATTGGGAATAAATATTCTTAAGAAATTCACTGTGCCCAGAAAGGATTGAACTTCTTTTTTACTCTTGGGGAGTTCAGTTTTCAGTATTTTGTCAACTTTGTCTGCGTCAATTTCGATTCCATATTTAGATATTATGTGACCCAACAGCTTTCCTTCTTGCATGGCAAAGTTTGACTTTTTGGGGTTCAAATAGATCCCAAATTTTCTGCACTTGGAAAACACTTGATGCAAATGTTTCAAATGCTCAGTATCGGACTTAGAATACACAGTGATGTCATACATGTATATGACTACAAATTTGTCTTTCTCTTCTGCAAAAGCTATGTCCATAGCTCTTTGAAAGGTAGCTCCTGCATTCAACAGACCAAAAGGAATCTTTGCATACATGAAGGTCCCCCAAGGCGTGGTAAAGGTTGTCTTGTCTTGATCTTATGGTCGTACCTTAACCTGGTTATACCCTGAAAATCCATCCAGCATGGAGATTCTTGCTGCCCCTACAACCTTCTATAAAATGTGGTCCATTTTAGGAAGGGGATAGTTTTCCTTTAGGGACACTTTTGTTCAGATTTCTAAATTCAATACACTATCTGATTTCACCATTTTTCTTCCTCGCTGGGACTATGTTGGCTACCCACTTTGAAAATATTAGCGAGACTATGATTTTAACTTCATACAGTCTCTTCACTTCTTTTTCTATCAGAGGGAGCAGCATAGGATACATCCTTCTTAGTTTCTGCTTGAATGGTTTTTCCCCTGTTTTGACTGGTATGGTGTGTCGGATGATAGAAGTGTCATATTATTTCAAATCTTCATAGCACCATGCAAACACATCAAAAAAATTTCTCATTAAATCCACATAGTCATATTTAGTGACCGGGGTTAGAGATTTGGACAGTTTGATAATTTGAGGTTCTTCATCATCTCCAATGTTACAGTGTTCCACTTCACTATGGTTTGGAGAAACCTTATGATCTTTGGCCACACAATTTTCATCAAACAATTTTTCCAATGGTACCAACCCTTTGGGGATATATGTTGAATATGATTTTCATTGATGTCAAAGGAGTCCAGTAATGACAAAGGCGTAACGAAAGACATGATGGCGGGGAAAACTCAATGAAGGACAAAGGAATGACAAAGGAAGTGATGAAATGGCATTTATGATGATGTGGCATGTGTGATGAAGTTGGAAAGACACATGATGGTGTTCTAGTGCTATCATTAAGTCAGTGTTGCAATCTGACATCATTCTGGAAAAGTATGGCAAGTTTGTGAAACTTTGGAAATTGACTAAGTATGGAAAAAGTAGTCAAAACTGCTCCAAGAGAATGCCCGCCATAATTCATGGTTTGAGAAAAATGCACACACCATCTATCATGCTCTAGCTTGTCAAAGAGGCTATCTTTCCATGGTCTTATTTTTCACAAAAGGTGTTTCATGACAAAGTTAACAACCTACCAAAACAGGGTTTCAGGTTGCTTTTACACCAAAGGAGCAAAATTGCCTAAGTGGCCTCAGGGAAATGCTCGCCCTAGCTTGTGGGTTGAAGAAAATGCCCGCACCATATGGTCATCTTGTAGGTTGTTGTTTTGTCTACCTGGCCATGTTCTCATATTGACTTGAAAGTGCCTGAGGAAGAAGTTATGGATCTACCAAAACAATGTTTCAGGCATATTGGACCAAGTCTAGGAAAGTGCAAAAATTGTCTAAGTGTAAAATCACTGGTAATTCCTGAAGTGACCTCAGTAAAATGCCCGCCATGTCTTGTGTTTGATGTCTTAAATCATTTTGAGAGTATGGATCTCTAGAATGTTGTTTGGTGCATCCAACCATGGTCTCAGATTGTCCAAAGAGTCTCTAAGGAGGAAGATATTAATCTGCCAAAAGTGCCTCTCAGCTTGATTTGCACTACTACAGTAAAATGCCCACCGAGGAGAGAGAAAGAGGCTTCAAGAAGTGAAATTCGTTTAGATGAAGTCACCTTGTTGGCCTCTATCCATTGGGTGTCTCACACTTCAAAATTGGTGAAAAGAAAAATCTCATCATACTAACCTAGGGTTTGATAATTTTTCCTAAGTGTCAAATCAGCAATTTGGAAGACCAGTTTCAAATGCCTGCCAGAGGTTGTGTGTGTGTCAATAAGTTCATCAATTGGCATGGTCTTGTTCATTGTTGAAGTAGCTATCCATCCGTGCTTTTATTTTTCCTTGTGGTGATCATATATGAAAGAAATCAATCTGCCAAAGTGAAGGAAAAAGTGTTTTACATATTAAGGACAAATTTGTCTGTGTCAAACTCACATGGCTAAGAGGCCATTTGGAAATGCCCGCAAGAACGTGTTCATGTGCTGATAAAATTAATCAGATGGCATACGCTTCTTCTCTGGTGAATTGGTTATCTAACCATGAGCTCAAATATTCCTATGGAGTTCACATGTGCGAAAACAAGCGTACCAAAATGAGAAAAAGATTGTTTTAATGTTCAAATGAAGGTTGAAGAGGCATTTGGAAATGCCCGCAACGAGGTGTCCTTGCGCTGATAAAATTAATCAGATGGCATAGGCTTGTTTCTTGATGAACTGGTTATTTATCCATAGGATCCGATTTGCCTCTGGAGTTCACACGTGTGAAAGACAAGCCTGCCAAAATGAGAAAAAGGTTGTTTTATTGTTCAAATGTAGGTTAATAAGGCATTTGTAAATGCCCGCCAAATATTGTCCTTGTGATGATAAATTTATCAGAGAGCATGGGAATGTTCACTGATGATTTGGCCATCCATCCATGGATTCAATTTCCTCCTTAGTGCTCACATGTGCAATATTTTGGCCTGCCAAAATGGTGAAAAATGAGGTTAATGGCACCTTATGATATGCCCGCAAGGGCTTGCAAAATGCTCGCAGAGGCTTAAGTTATGCCCGCAAGGGCTTATGGAATTCCCACAAGGGGATGAAGGGATAAAATCTTCCAAGAGATTTATTATGCCCGCAGGGGCTAAAGAAATGTCCGTAAGGGCTATTTAAAGATGCCCGCAAGAGGTTATAAATGCCCGCAGGGGCTTAAAAACGAAACCCATGAGAACATGGGCTATGCCCACAAGTGAAGGGAGATAATCCCGCAAAATCTGGACTATGCTCGCAGGTGGAGGAAGAAGATGCCCGCAGGATTGAGGGTTCGCCATGGGAGAAGAAGCCCGCGGATGGAAGAAGGTCGCATGCCTGAGATGAAGGAAGACCACAGTCTTGAGATGAATGAAGCCCACAGGCCTGAGATGACCAAATATGTTTTAATTAATTAATTAATTAAAAATATGCAATAAACAGAATTATGAATTAAATGCTAATTAAAAAGAGATTTGAAGAGGCATTAAGATGAAAGGTTGTGAGCCTATTCTGGAAAGATGCAAGGTTCAAGAGAAGAATGAAAGAATATATAAATAGAATTCTGAAGAAGAAGGAAGTTGTCTCAGCAGTTCATAGTGAAGGTTCAGCAAGAACAAGAACTGTAGTGTATGTTGGGTTTTGAGATGAATATATGAAACAACATTGAGACTTGAGGAAGAGACCAGAATGTTTGCACAATCAAGATGAAGAAGTGCACAACAGAAGTCAAAGAACCAAAGGGGAAGAATTGAAGCTGTCTGCAGCCCAAATCTATGTAGCAGCAAGAGAAGACAAAGATTGAAGAAGCAAAGGAGAAAGAAAGATCTGGAAGATTGATATAAACATATTAGGGAGGTAGGGTGGTGCTAGGGAAGGCTACAGGCCTAGAAGGGGGTTGTAGTCTCCTTCCAGTGGTAGTTGGTAAATAGGGTGTCAAATCATCCTTTTAGTTGTAGCTGATAAACCAGGGGGTTGTAGCCTCCTCCTAGTAGTGGCTAGTAAATAGGGTGCAGTAGCATCCTTGTCTGTTGTAGCAGGTAGAAACCAAGGTTTTGTAGCATCCTTCAATTGTAGCTGAGAAACTTGGGGATTGAAGTCTCCAGCAAGTTGTAGCTTGCAAAAACTATTGTAAACATAATTTTGCAGTATAGAAAGAGTTTGTGGTTTTCCCAATTGGGTTTCCATGATAAAATCGATGTCTTGTGTATCATGTTTATTCTATGTTTTAATTAAGTTTAATAAGTGGTTTAAAATGGTAAAAAGTTAACAATACTGATTCACCCCCCCCTCTCAGTATTGACCAATATTCCAACAATATAGTTGTTTTCCGCTATAGTATCTCTTTATCTCCCAGAGTTGTTAGGAACTATGGTAGGTCAAGTTCCCATTCATCACCTCCACAGTTTTCTTGATCAATCTAGGTGTTGGAAAACTCTTCAGTCATATCCAGAAATTTCTTTAACTATTGATCATACTCAAATATTTTCCAATGCCTGGTATTGTCTGGAACAAAGGGTTTGTGTTTTATATTTATCATATAAGTTCTAGTGGGATAGGTAGGGAGTTGAAATCTACTAGCAAAGCTGGCCAAGATGTTTGTTGTTGTATTTTGCTCTCTAGGATTGAAAGAAAGATTATATTTTGTGAAGAAATTATCAAACATATCCCAAACTCCATTTCTATAAGCCCTCATATTTGTATGCTTGGTTTCATAAATCTCATTTACCTATTGGATAATCAATTATGCATCTCCATAAACCTTGATCTTTTTGGATTTGAGATCTTTAAGTACATTTAGACCCAACAGTAAGGCTTCATACTCTACCACATTGTTTGAACAGTCGAATATTAATTTGAAGGAATGTAACCCGGGGCATTTATTCTCTTCATCCGGGGGAATGATCCATATTCCTGCCCCGGCTCCCTCTTTGTTCACGGCCCCATCAAATCTCATAACCCAGTTATCTTCTTTTTTGGTTGTGGTTGTAGCATTTGTTTCTAAACCTGATTTGTCATCGGTGTCTATTTGTATTTGTTGATCATTGTCTTTTATGTTTGTTGAGTTGTCAATGCATTGTATCTCTTGCTCACTACTAGACTAATCATTTGGTTCAAGAAGATCAGTCATTTTCACACCTTTCTCTTCCAAACCAAGATCATAACAGAAAATTGAGGAGCCTATATTAGTGTCTACAGCAAAAATGGGATGATTATCAAGCTTTCTCTTACTGCTTACTACATAGGACAGCCTATGCCCTCTGTATAGTCTTATGTTTTCTCCAAAAACAAGGATGGTGGCATAAGACATGTCCATTTGTAGATTTCCTTTTAATTTTGATTCCCAAGACCTAGATAATAGCATCCCAAATTTAGGTGGAATATCATCCACTACCACATCCATGATTACATTCTTTTGAGGTATTTGAGTTAGTGAGACAACCATGTCTTTAATCAGACCTAAACATTGGAATCTTCTAGAATCAAAGAAGAACAGATCTTTATAGAGCCTTGTGATTTCTAACCCCATACTTTCCACCACTGAACTTGGCATGAGGTTATGTGAAGCTCTAGAATCTAAAATAGCAATGTGTAATATATGATCATGTATGTTCAGACTGATATGGAAAGGAGGAACATAATCCTCTGGAGTACTTTCAACATAGGGACCAAACAGAAGAGTGGGCTTGTCATAATTCAAATTGAGAGTATCAAGTTTCTTTCCTTGCTCTCCATTCACTACTTTCAGAATATGATCTTTGTACTTTGAGTTTTTGACCAACCCATTTAAAGGAATTGAGAGTTTAATCTTAGAGATTTTGTTTTCTAAACTGAAAGCAGAATGGATCTTTTCTATTGTCTTTATATTACCTTCATCTCTCCCTTCTGGGCCCTCTTTAGGAGCTTCTTCCCCATTCTCAGATGCCTTATCATAGGCTACATTTTTTGGGTCACCCTTCCTAGAGGTTTCTTTTCTTTGTGGCTGAGGAGAAGATGGCTCAACAGTAGCCTTTCCTTGGTCTACGATTACCTTCCTACCTCACAAATTATGTTGCCTCTGAAATTCATAGATTGCATTTTGGAAGCCTATTTGGTATTGATCAGATTCTGATTCTTCTAGGCTACTATCCAACTGCAGAGATGATTGGTCATGTTCCTCTTTAGTTAAATAGAACTGGTGTTGGATTTTATCAAAGAGGTGGATCTGATCTTCAGGGTGTCCATCTTCTTCTTCTCCTACTATTAGGTAATCAACAAAAGGTGGTCTAATTGGTTGATTCTCTACATTTCTAGGATCCCTTGGCTCTCTTGGTCTTCCTTGTGGGACAGGGGGTCTCCTATAATTGTTATTTCGAGCTTGAGGCTCTGGGTTTTCTCTGGAAGGAGGCTTATTATCAAGGGCGATCCTATCCACCAATTTTTCCATGGTTCTTATCATTTGCTCAAACCTGGTATCAATGGATTGGATGTGGAAGGTTGGGATGCCTCATTATATTTCTTTTTCTCAGCTTCATTTATGTGCTTCATTTTACCCGAGGCCATAAAATTAGCTTCTACTTCTACAGCATCTTTTAACATATCAAGTAGAGTGCCAGATCTCCTTTCTCTCAACATGAGAGCAAAGTCACTGTCAAAACAATTAGCATAATGAAGCTTGGATGCTCCCACAGGAGGCTTGATGTCCACAGGGATAGAATTATACATTCTCCTGAATCTAGCTGAAAATTCTTGGACAGTCTCAACATTAGTTTTCTTTTTGTTTTCATACAATATGAGAATTTGGAGAGGATTTTGTTTATCCTACCATCTGGCCAGGAAGGCTTGTTCAAATCTCGCATAGGTAGAAATTCCTCCATTTGGAAGGGATTTGAACCACTTCTTCACTTCTCCTGCAAGACTCTGGGGAAATAGCCTCATCTTGACATCATCCTCATCCACCTCCTCCAAATCTATAAAATCAGTAAAGTGGTCTACATGTTGTTATACAGAACCATTTTCTTCCCCATCAAATCTCATGAGGTGTTGGGCATAGCCCATAGGTAGGTCATGGAGATTGGCAGGGAGGGATAAAGGGGCAAATATGGTAGCCATTGCTCTTAGATTTTTCCTGGGAGTAGGGCAAATTATTGAAGTAGAAAGAGTAACACTGGGTATTAAAATAGTATGGCTTGAAACAACAGGAGGAGTAATCGGGACTTAGGTATTTTTGCTAGAAACTTTGGTGAAGAGAAATAAGTCATTGTTTTCTTCTTTAGCTTGTAAATTTTACCACAAACCACTCAGACAATGTGTTTGGAATTTTCTTTGATCAAACAGGGTTTCCTTTATATCTGATTCAGATTTAGACCTAAATGAGGATTGCTCATCCTTTAAATTCCAAGAGACAGTCTCTATATCCTGTGCCTCTTTTTTAGGTAAAGAAAAAGACCTAGTTAACGGGGAAATACATGTTTCTTCTTTCTTTGATTTCCTGGTGATCTTCTTTGGATCTGATACAAACTTTGCTAGCTCAGGATCTGGATGAATTCTAGTAGGTATCCTTTTGGAAGCCAGAATTCTTCCAAGAAATTTGCTAGTGTCTCTTGAGGGACTGTAAATCTGAATGCTAGAGTCGCCAGGGAAAATGTTACAACCTTCATGTATCTGATCCTCTGTTTTCCCTCAGAGATCTGATTTGATGCTTTTTAATTCTTGTTCTAGGAAAGAAGTCCTTCGAAGTCCCCAGTATGGTCACCAAAATGTTATTACTGTTACAGCGTAATTTTCCACCTTGTGAGCATCAACACTCTTTGGCCTGTAGGATCCATTTTTCTGACTCATATCCACTTTATATCCTTCAGACACACTATTTTCCCATTTTTTTCGCCTGTATGCTAGCTGCATCACTACAGTGGGCGTGCCCACAAGTTGCATCTCTATAGCCCGCGGGTAGCATGTAAAATGGTAAAAATCACTAGTTTATTACTTTTTACTCCCAAAAAGCGGTCATAGGGTGACCTTTGGCCCTCAATTTGCCCCGAAACACCTCGATATGTCCTTTCACTTACCTTTGGGAGGACTATATATTGAGAACATATGGCTTATGGACGGGAGGAGGGACAAGATCAAGAGAACTCTAGTGGATTTTTGCCCTATCTTGAGTCTACACTCATTGATCCTTGTAGTTGTGAACCCTTTATGTTCACCTTCCAAACTCCTATCATAGTTCGAGTTTGCCATGTCATGGAGGATTGAAGTGGTGGAGGCACAAGTGGATTGATCCATATCTTGATTCAGATTGGTTACCGGCAAGAGGTTGTATCACATTGTACTTCTTGTTGTTTATTAATAGAAATACTCATATTCTCGTCCATTAATGTTGTGAATGTTGTTTACATTACATTGGGTTGCATTCACTTATAATATCATGGATCGTTGCTATTGATGATGTTAATGTCATTTATATATTATATGCGCTTGTTGTATATTGGTTGTCAAGACTAATTTGCATATTCAAGTGTCTAGATTGAAAGCTCCAACGGGGATCTACATCAAACGTTTGGATCGAGGTTGGTTATATTCTTCATTATCTTAGCATTGTCATTTATATAGCATTGTACTGAGAATTGAGTTAATTTCTGGAAGTCAGCTGTCTGTTGTGGTCTACCCCAAGCCATAGGAAGTTTTCTCCAATACAAAAATGGCGACTCCACTGGGGAAAACATCCATTTTTGGGGATTTTTAGGCATTATTCCTTATTTAGAGTTGTTGTTTGTCGAAGCTTTGTGTCACTGATTGGACGTTGAGATACACTATTTTTTCTGAGCCATTGGACTCTTTGTTTTCCCATTTGCTTTTCCCTACCCACGGGTGAGCTTAGCTCTTCCCACGTCTACTCGCCTCTGTCTGAACTATAGCTCGCAGGTACCCACAGGTTTTTCTTCGACGGTAGCGTACAACTCTGGCTTTGGTTGTTTCTTGACCCTTGGTTGTTGTTGGGTTGGATTTGGATGATCCTGAGTCTTTGTTGGCCTGATTCTTGACTGTTCCATGCCTTGTTTGTGACCAGAACTCTTCTCTTCTCTTGGTTGAGCCTTGTTGGTTTTCTACCCATCCTTGGATTTAGCCTTGTTGGTTTCTTCCTATCTAGCTCATTACCTCAGCTGAATCTTACTGTTTGGGATCTGTTGGGTTGTCTTAGTGATTTCCTCGGCATTTTAGTGACTGAATAGTTAGATTTTGCTTGCATTTTTCATTTCCATTATATTGAAAAATACAAAAAAAAAGTTTTGCATTTTCCTTTTGCTTATAAGAGAAAATTTAAAAAAAAAAATTACATTTATGTACTGCATTTTGCATTGAGTGCTTGCTGCTTTCATTTAGGTTTTGCTTGTGCATTAAAAATATAAAAGAGTTGCATTTTTATTTCGAAACCATTGGATTGATTTTGCATGCTAGTGGCATTGTTTTTCTTGGATAGATGAGTCTAGGATTTGACGATTTTGCATACTATTGAGTCATATACATCACTAGTTTCACGACCATATCCTTTGAGTAACCACAACCATTAAAATTAATGCTTAATCTTAAAATTGATTAGACCAATTTTATTTATAGGGTACACCAACTAAGCATAGGTTTAGAGTCTTGGAATAGATCATTGTGAGAAAAGAATCCAAGACTACTAGATGAAACATTATGTGTCTAACCAGGGAGTGGTGAAATCCATGGTATACATCGGTGTTCTCAGGAAGCTCTACTCATACTAGAGTTAAGCACGAGGTCACAGGAGGTTGGTTGCGTAGATATCCCTCCAATACTGACTGAACGTGGGAGATATTTCCAACATTTGTTTGTATCTGGGGACTCTTGGGGGATTTGACCCTCATTGAGTTTCGAGCTCAGCTACCCTTCCCATACGACGGATCCCACCTGCGACTGTCCCCTTGAGCATTGGTTGTACTGCAGTGACCATAGTTTCCTTACCTAGGTATCGCATAGGGTACTTGCAGTGGTTATATTGTTTGTTTCCTGAGTCAGATAGGGGTCGGACAGCACAGTTGACGTTGTATAGGGACTTGACCCTATGCACGCAGTGAATTCTGGGGGTCGTTATAACTGATTATGTTACCTCCGGGTATAGTTTGGGAGTCTCAAGCCTCTCCTAGGTGAGACATACCGGTTCTAGTGTCGGGAGCTCATTTAGCCACTCTGTTTTTCTGCTCTTGGCTGTAGTTTCTCTAGGTGTGTGCTTTTGATTTACTATTTTTTATCGATATTTGGCCTTCAGGTGACGTTTTGATTTTATAGTCTCTCCGGAGATATCGTGGCACGGATTCCTGCTCTCCGTCGATCTCATCGGTTGGCTGGTTTACCAGCTGCCGATATTTCACGCCATGTCAAGAAGGGACGCCGTCGAGCTCCCTCCTGTTACACAGAAATATTCCACCCTGTGAGCATCAGCATTCTTTGGCCTGTAGGATCCATTTCAGTGACTCAGATCCATTTTTAGCCTTCAGTGACACCATTTTGCCCTATTTTTATTCCTACCCGCATGTTGCATCACTATAGCATGCGTACCCACGAGTTGCATCCCTATAGCCCGTGGGTATCAAGTAAAATGGTAAAAACCACTATCTTATCACTTTTTACTCCCAAAAAGCGGTCATTGGGTGACCTTTGGCTCTCCATCTGCCCGAGTAACGTCTCGATGTGTCCTTTCACCTACCTTGGAGAGGACTATATATTGAGCGCCTATGGCTTATGAACGGGAGGAAGAAGAGAATAGTAAAGTAACTCTAGTGGATTTTTGCCCTATCTTGAGTCTGCACTCATTGATCCTTGTAGTTGTGAACCAGTTATGTTCACCTTCCAAACTCATTTCTAGTTTGAGTTTGCCATTCATGGAGGATTGATGTGGTGGAGGCACAAGTGGATTGATCTAGATCTTGGTTCAGATTGGTTGTCGGCAAGAGGTCGTATCACTTTGTACTTCTTCTTGTTCATTAATAGAAATACTCATATTCTCGTCCATTCATGGTGTGAATGTCATTTATTATACATTGGGTTACATTTGCTTATGATATTATGGACCATTGTTATTGATAATGTTAATGTCATTTATATATCACATGTACTTGTTAGATATTGGTTGTCAAGACTAATTTGCATATTACAAGTGCTTGGATGTGCATGGATTGAAAGCTCCAACGGGGATCTACATCAAACGTTGGATCGAGGTTGGTTACATTTCTCTATTATTTTAACATTATAATTTATAATAGCATTGCTTTGAGAATTGAGTATATTTCTGGTAGTCATCTATCTGTTGTGGTATTCCCAAGCCATAGTGATTTTCCTCCAATACAGAAATGGTGACTCCACTGGGGAGAACATCCATGTTTGGGAAAAATTTTGAGCATTAGTCCATAATTAGAGTTGTTGTTTATCGAAGCTCTGTGTCACTGATTGGCCGTTAAGATACACTATACAAAACTTGTTTTTTCTGAGCCTCTGGACTCTTTATTTGACCATTTGTCTTTCCTCACCCGCGCGCTAGCTTAGCTCTACCCGCGTATACCCGCCTTTGTTTACTCTACTGCTCGCGGGTACCCGCAGGATTTCCTTCGACAGTAGCGTGTAACTCTGACTTTTATTGGTTTATGGCTATTGGTTGTTGCTGGGTGAGTTTGGTTGATTCCTGAGTCTTTGTTGGCCTCTTTCTTAACTGTTTCATGCCTTGGTTGTGACCAGATCTCTTTGTTTCTCTTGGTTGAGCCTTCTTGGATTTTTACCAATCTTTGGTTTTAACCTCTTGGTTTTTTCCTTTTGAGCTCATTCCTTTGGCTGAGTCTTGTTGTTTAGGATCTGCTGGGTTGTCTTAGTGATCTTCTCGGCACTTTAGTGACTGAATAGTAAGATTTTGATTGCATTTTTTTATTTCATTTATATTGAAAAAATACAAAAATATTCATTTAGTTTTTGCATTTTCCTTTTTGTTTATAAGAGAAAATACAAAAATATTTTATTTCCATGTACTGCATTTTACATTGAGTGCTTGTTGCCTTCATTTTAGGTTCTGCTTGTGCATTGAAAAGATAAAAATTTGCATATTTATTTCGGAATTTGTTGGTTGATTTTGCATATTAGTGACATTGTTTTATTGGATAGATGAGTCTAGGATTGGACGATGTTGCATACTATTGAGTCTACACATCACTAGTTCCACGACCATATCCCTTGAGTAATCACAGCCACTAAAATTAACACTTAATCATAAAATTGATTAGACTGATTTTATTTATAGGGAACACCAACTAGCATAGGTTTAGAGTCTTGGAATAGATCATTGTGAGTTAACAATCCAAGACTACTGAACGAAACATTAGGTGTCTGACCAGGGAGTGGAGGAATCCATGGTATAGATCGGTGTTCTCAGGAAGCTCTACTCAATCCAGAGTTAATCATGAGATCACGGGAGGTTGGTTGAGGAGATATCCCTCTGATACCGGCTGAACATGGGAGATATATCCATGATTTGTTTGTATCTGGGGTTACCAGAGGTTCATCTTCTTGTGCTTCAGGCTTAGCTACCCTGCCCATATGACAGGTACCACCTGTGACTGTCCCCCTGAGCATTGGTTATATTGCAGTTAACATAATTGCCTTACCTAGGTACCGCACAGGGTACTTGCAATGGTTATGTTGTTTGTGTCCTGAGTCAGATAGGGATTGGACAACACAATTGTGTTCATGCAGTGGACTCGACCCTGTCGACACAGTGAAGCCTGGGTGTCTCTATAACTGATTATGTTACCTCCGGCTATAGTTTGGGAGTCTCAAGCCTCTCCTAGGAGAGACATACCGACTCTAGTGTCAGGAGCTCATTTAGCCACTCTATTTGTCTGCTCTTGGCTGTAGTTTCTCTAGGTGTGTGCTTTTGATTTACTGTTTTTGATCGATAGTTGGCCTTTAGGAGACGTTGTGTCTCTCTCCGGAGAGAACGTGGCGCGGAGCCCTACTCTCTGCCGGGTCCCGTCGTTTGGATGGTTTAAAGACACTCGAGGTTACACATCGTATTGCTAGAGGACGCCAGAGGGCTCCCTCTGAGTCTTCAAATTCTTACGTGACTTACGTTGAGGACTACATGACTGCACATCCCGATATCAGGCAAGACCCTTCTACTCCTTCGGGTAGAGTTGAAGATACTTCCGATCCCCATACTCCTCGTGGATTGGGGAGGTGATCCACCTGAGACTCAACCTGGTTCTATTTAGCCTAATCCACTTGACCGGGATCTGTTTGATCCTTCGAATCCTGATAACTATCTTTACGGAATGCCCGACTTACCTGAGGAGGAAGAATAGAACGAACCTTTCGTTCCTTCGTTTCCATGCGATTATAGATACGGGAGACCTGAGACTCATGATGATACTGGCCCTACGATCAACCCCACCGCACTCTCTTTTGTTATGCCTAGTCACACTACTGTCGAACCTTCCACTACGATTGGTACTCATGCTGGCACTAGTCAAAGTGTTAGCCATACTATACCCACTGGGGGCACTACCCTAGCTGGGGGCACTACGTTGTCCACCCACTCACATAGTATGGGGACTGGTCAGATTCCTAACCATGCTAATGTTGGAATGCGACCACCTCCTAGGAATACCCAACCTAGTTGGAACGTTGTTCGAAACACGACTCGCCATCCACCACCTAATACACATGTCGCTACTCGTCAACCCAGGACTACTTTTGCACATGATATCATTCCTCCCAACCACGGGGGTGTACACATACTGCATACTTTTGCATCCACTGTTGCCACTAGTAATGCTAATGTAGGGGGTGGGAATATTTCCTATCCACATGGACATCACACCACCAACCCTACTACTAGTCACGCCCATATTGGAGCTAGGAATACTTCTCATGCTTATGGCCATCACACGACTGCTCAAACTAATCCTAATATTGGGGGTGGGAACATACCATACCATTACGATCAATACAACACAGTTCCCATTATGAATAGTACATACATGCCCCATACTCATGGTGGCAACCCTTACTACAACACAGTCGGTGTTGGCCACCAGTATCACCCACCACCCCAATATGGTGCTCAAAACGCGCATATACCTGCTTACTCTCAAATGGGTCAGGCAAGGGGAGGTTATCCATCTTATGGCCATGGGAAATCTTACAGGCCGTCAGGTCCTCATTATTAGCAGTTTAATCCTCATGGTCAAGCTTTTGGTCCATCTTACAACACAGTTCCGTTTAACCAACCTTTTATGGGAGCTTATAATCAAGCTTACCAGCCACAGCTCTCGTTCCTTGCATGCTTGTATCTCCCAGATCTTTCGAAGCTCACGAATGATCTGGTGTGTCACGAACCTACTTGGCCCCTGGTCCCTACCAAGCTCCCTTCAGACATTCCAAAGTTTGAAGGGAAAGGTGGTAAGGACCCAGGAGATCATGTCACAACGTTTCACCTTTGGTGCTCCTCCAACTCTTTGAATCATGATTCCATTCAATTACGACTATTTGAACGCACCCTCATGGAGGCAGTCGCGAAGTGGTATGTGGAGTTGCCTGGAAACACCTATAGGGGATTCAACGAGATTGCTTTGGTTTTCTTCGACCATTTCCAGTTGCTGGTTCGTTATGATACTGGTACTGAGTTGTTGTCCACCTTCCGTCAGAACAAGGCCACACATATTTCTGACCATGTTCAAGAGTGGCGTCGGCAGAAGAGATTAGTGAAAGCCAACATTCCTCCAGAGTTCCTATTGGAATGGTTCCTTAAGTCTTTACTCCCGTACATTGCTAAGGATGTTTCAATGTCCGGCATTGTGACTGAGGAACAAGCTATCTTGAAAGTCCAGCAGTTAGATCTACTTTATTCTCAGTCTGGCATTTTATATGACATTATTCCTGATGCACCGAGAATAATACATGAGCCTATGTCAGTTCCTGGACCACATGATGATGGCATCGTGGGGTCCACATACACTCTCCCTGTAGACTTCGTAGCTAATTAAATGCAAAATTTGTCGCTAAACCAGTCTACTCCCGGACAGGTTCACACCTTGTCCACTTCCACTCCGTCATCTGATGTACACAATGTGCAATCAACGAAACCGTCGGGTAACCAGCAACCTAGTGGTAAGAAAAAGGGGAGAAATAATCGTAGGGGTGGAAACAATGGAAGTAATAATAATATCAATCATAATACTCCTCATAAAGAGAATGCCAACCCTCCTTGGGAAGGTGGTAATGCTGGTGAGAATCGTAAACCTAGGCGTAAGGTGAAATTCCCTTGCAAGCTTTATGGGGAGGATCATCTTACTCACTTATGTCCTCGAATTGAAGAAGCATCGAAGCATTTGGCACAGATCCCAGCTGTGTTGAAGGATCCCCTACCTCATCACCAAAACATGGCTTCGCATGCTCCCACCACTGGTTATGGTACTAATGAAACGGAAACATCTTCTTCCAATACTAGTGGTTATGGATGTGTGAATATGGTTCAGTCGGAGGTTTGTGTTGCTACTCGTCAACGTGATTACGGTGCACCACAACCAAATTTGGGGAATTAGCCCCCCCCTCCTCCTGATAATTCCTTGCATATCAAGAAGCCTTCCATTATGTCGCGGATACCGAAAGGTGTTCTCAAGCACTCCACACATAATCCCAATGCTCGAGCCACCCAGAACTATTCCATCGTAGAAGATTTGGGCCAAACTCTGTGTGCCATGTCAGCTCTTGAGGTTTTGCAAGCCTGTCCTTCTCAGAAGAATGCCCTTTTGAGTGTGTTAGGAGTTCAGGATGGGGGAAGTCCTAGTGTTATCAAGTTCAACACTACTGATGTCCAGCCTCACTTACCTTGCCATGTGGCTTTTCAAATGCAGGTGGTTTGCCTTAAAATCTTTGTCAAACGTACTATGGTTGATGAAGGTGCTTCCACGTCAATAATGTCGTTGACTTGTTGGAAAGCTCTTGGCTCTCCTCCTCTACTCACGTCTAGAACTACACTCACTGCATTCGATGGTAGATCTTTTACGCCGCATGGAATTATCCCTTCCCTTGTTGTCTCCTTGGGAGGTAAGTCCGTGCCTATTGAAGTCGAAGTGGTTGATGCGCCCATCAACTGCAACCTTTTACTGGGTCAAAACTGGATGTACACTATGAAGGCTGTCGCATCTACTATGTTTCGAGTTATTTCCTTTCCCCATTAAGGCAAGATTGTGACGATCGATCAGCTGGATTATGTTGGCACTCCTTCCACAGCATCCACAGGATCTGTAGTCCTACAAGTTTCTGATTCTCTGTCGACAATTGGGAACATAGGTGTTGGAATGTACCCCTCATTAATGGGAACTTTTAACCATTCTGCACCTGTGAATTTTATTGGAACCATTTCCGATAGTGCGCCTCCTCCTTCGAATAGTATGCCATTCCGGACTTCCTATTGTGGTGATCCATGGATTTTTCCATCCGCGGATTCTATGTCTGGAGATATTGCGTACGTAGGGATGTCTATGCCTTTATCTGTAGCGGAGCTCACATACGATCACATCCAACAAACCACTGCAGACCCGGATCTCTCTTCTTCCCAGATAGTTGAAGAAGATCCCGTTACGCTGCCAGTTTGGGTAGCCAACTCATCTTGCTCTCACGATTTCCTTGATGATACTTTGCCATCGGATGAAGCTATCTTCGAAGCCATGTGTGGTAGTGAGAGGCCTTGGGAATATATGCACCATCGCTCTTATTTCCTTCCCATCCTTGAGCTCATTGAGCAAGAGGAGTTTAGGATGACTCTAGCGGAGATGGTTGGTCACCCTGTGGCTCTTTTGCAGTCGCATGATGTTTTTTTGGAGGGGAATATGGCCAATATTTCCCCAACCACTTCGATCAACATCTCTCATACTCCTGGAAAGATTGAGAATGTTTACATCGGTGCCGATTGCACTCCTGAGGAGATTGCTATTTACACTAATTTGTTTACTGAACTCCAGGAAGCTTTCGCCTGGTCATATGAGGAGATGCCAGGAATAGACCCCCGCATTGTTGAACACGAGATTAGAAAGTATCCTAATGCTACACCGGTTCGACAACACCTACGTGCTGTGAACCCTAGGAAGGCAACTTCTATTAAGGCAGAGGTGGAGAAACTGCTCAAAGCTGGTTTCATCTACCCCGTTCCCCTTACCGAATGGGTGTCAAACCCCGTTCCTCTGGATAAGAAGTAGGGAACGATCCATGTATGCACTAATTTCAGGGATTTGAACCGTGCATGTCCGAAAGGCAACTTCCCCACGCCATTCATTGATCAAATATTGGATGCTTGTGCGGGAAGTGAGATTTTTTCATTCATGGATGGATTCTCGGGTTATAATCAGATTCAAATCAAACCTGTGGACCAACATAAAACGGAATTTATTTGTCCATGGGGAACTTTTGCGTACTGGAAAATGCCCTTCGGCCTCAAGAACGTCGGAGCTACTTTTCAGCGAGCCATGACCTATGCCTTTCACGATCTTAAGATGATTATGGAAGTTTTCTTGGATGATCTTGTTGGCCATTCTCGCAAGAGAGTGGACCACCCCAAGCACCTCCGTATGATTCTCGAATGATGTATTCACTACAAAATTCGATTGAATCCAAACAAATGCATCTTCACTATTAGGACTGGGTGTCTTCTAGGATTCATAGTTTCGAAGGAGGGTATCAGAGTCGATCCTCTCAAAGTTGAGGCAATACTTCAGTTGCCTCCTCCGCGTATACTATTTCAACTTCAGAGCCTCCAAGGGAGAGCTACTTTTCTACATCGGTTTATAGCTAACTATGCCAGTATTACTAAAGGTTTCGCACGCCTATTGAAGAAATACACACCTTTTATCTGGGATGAGCGAGCCCAACAGTCTTTCGATGCCATTAAGAAAGCTTTGGTATCGGCCCCTGTGCTTAGTCCGTCGAACTTTACATGAGATTTCATTCTTTACGTGGCCACGTCTCAAGAGACTATTGGCATGGTCTTGGTTCAGATAGATGATGCGCTTGTCGAGCATGTTATATATTATCTTAGTCAAAATTTAGTAGACATTGAACTAATGTACACCCACGTAGAAAAGCTGGCACTTGCGACTGTTCATGGAGTCCAGCGGTTAGGGCATTACATTTTACTTCGAACAAACACCGTTGTAGCTCACATCAATCCGTTTCAGTTCGTGCTATCACGATGCCTTATCAGGGGTAAGTATAATAAATGGATTGTGATCCTTCAAGAATTTGATCTCGAGTTTGCTTCTGCAAAATCGGTGAAATCATTGGTGTTCGCTAAACTTATGTTGGACCTTCCATGGCTTGATGAGAATGTCATTCATAAATATTCCTTTGTGGATGAACACTTATTTCTCATCTCGACCGAGGACCCTTGGTATGGGGATATCATTGTGTATCTCCAAACTTTGAAGTTTCCTCCGCATTATTCACGAGACGAGCGACGGCGTGTGAGACATCACGCTAAAGATTATACTATCATCAGTGACACTTTGTATCGCCGAGGAAAGGATTCCATTCTCCGTCGTTGCTTGATTCACGAAGAAGCGGAGTGGGTACTTAATGATTGCCATGCAAGGGCGTGTGGCGGTCATTTATCCGGGCTTGCTACAGCCGAGCGTATTATGCGAGCGGGTTATTTTTTGCCTACTATCTTTAAAGATTGTATTAACGCTGTGAAGAGATGTCACCCTTGCCAGGTGTTTTCTCGGAACATACACTCGCATCCAGCGCCCCTTCATCCGGTCGTCACTGTCAGTCCCTTCACCAAGTGGGGGGTAGATTTCATGGATTACAAACCAGCTTCGGCTGGGGGGCATCACCATATTATCACGGCCATGGATTATTTTTCCAAGTGGACTGAGGCCATGCCTACCATTAAAGCCGATGGTGGTACTGCAGCCCTTTTCATGTTCAATCATATTATCACTTGGTTTTATATCCCGAAAGAGATTGTCACTGATCATGGCAGTCCCTTTCAAAATAAGATGATGGAGGATTTGTCTCTCAAGCTTGGGTTTCATCAGGAACACTCGTCTTCCTACTATCCTCAAGCGAATGGTCAGGTTGAAGCAATAAATAAGTCTTTGAAGACCATTCTCCAACATACCATCCAAAAAAGCAAGACCAATTGGCATATCATGTTGTATCCTGCTTTGTGGGCATATCGAACTGCAGTTAAGACTGCAACCAGGTTCTCACCGTTCCATTTAGTTCATGGTGTGGAGTCACTTTTACCGATTGAATGCGAGATCCCTTCGCTCAAGCTAGCCATAGAGCTCCTCCCTGATACGACGGAGATTGAGAAACGTTTAATACACCTCGAGCAACTTGACGAACACCGTCGAGATGCCGCTGTGGCCATTGATGTTAACAAGCGTCGTGTCAAGGTTCAATATGATAGGTATGTCCATCCTCGGCAATATGCCAAAGGTGACTTGGTACTCTTGTATGACCAAGCTAAAGAACCCCTGGGGACAGGAAAGTTCAATCCCATGTGGCACGGTCCTTACATTGTGAGACGTGTCCTCAAAAAAGGATCTTATGAGTTAGAAGACTATGAGGGGACTGTCTTGAAGGAGCCTAGAAATGGGCTCTACCTCAAGCGGTATTACGCTTGAACCTTTGGTTCGGGCTGATACTTTTGTACACTATTGTATAGTTTTTCTGTACATGGTTTAGATTTCCTTTTGGTTGTCAGGTCTATTGATTAGCCTTTATTTGATTAACAGATGTCAAGGGGATGTCCTGCGTTCTTAGGTTTAGCGGATGGTTATAGTCGACATACGCAGCAGCTTGCTTCTGCTACCTGGGTTATCTTCTCACCTGACCACCTAGTTGTGTCCTCGGGAGGTGCTTGTCTTGGTCCTACATCTAACAATGTGGCTGAGTATAGTGCCATTGTTGAGCTACTTCAGGATTCCATTTCACATGACATCCAGTATTTAGAAGTCCTCCTGGATTCACAACTAGTTGTATCTCAGCTGAATGGGCAGTACCGTGTACGAGACCCTACATTACTACGGATATTCCTTAAGGTATGACTCTTCGAGAGACATTTTGTTTCCATTACATATATTCATATTCTGAGAAGTCATAATTATATATCTGATGCATACGCTAACTATGTATTAGATTGGCATTTGTCACATTCAACATGAGCACATAAATACAAAGACATTCATACATTTGTACATACACACGTGTAGTAGAACCGAGAACCAAAGTTGTATATATATATAAATATGTCCAAAATGGTAGTGTCATACAAAACTGGAGCCCGTAGCCCTCAAAAATATACATATCGATACAAAAATGTTGAGACCCTGGGATATCTACTCCCTCTGAGGAGGTCTAGCTGCTTCCTCGATGGGATGTGTCTCATAGTAGTACTGTGCTGCGTTGGCCATCCGCTGCAGCAACCGCACCCACTCCCTAGGAACACCCACTACCTAGCGTTGCATGGCCTCAGGTAGTCGGGCCACCTCTATCAGTGGAACTCGAGCAAACATCCGTGATACGTTGCGCCGCAACGTCTGGAGTGTGCGCCCTGCTGCGGCATCTGCTGCCACCTCATCTCTACCCCGATGACCATGTCTCGGGAAGCCCTCTGGTCTCACTAGGCCTTTGTATACGAGCAAACAGTCACCCATTAGCACATGACATTACCACCAAAAAGATTTTTTGCATTTCAACTATAATCAAAAAATCCATAAAAATTTAAAAAACACAAAACCAAAAGAGTACTCACCAATGTCTCCGAAGGCTGCACCTGGTGGGAGCGGCATGTCACGGTAATGTCTGAAATCTATCCCCGCATAGGGATAGTCCTCTATCGCGATCACCTGTCGGTTCCACCAGCGGAAGAACTCCTCAATATATGGTGATGCCAGATGGCCACCACCCTGTCGTGTCAGTATCTCAGCCCACCGGGTCAGGGCTGGATCTCGGAGACTGTGAGGAGAGACATCCACCCTCGGGCTAAGTGCTGGAACTCTCTCAAAGAAGAAACTACATAGGATGCTACCACACCAAAAAAATTTGGCCTTCCCCTCTTTGCATTCCGTTAGTTGTGTCTTCATTGACACCAGCAGAGTAGTACACCATTCAAATATAGTAGGCTGCAAGCATTGTGATGCGTAGAACATCACCGGTCTGGATGCTTGATGTAGTGCTTTGGATCCCGTGATCCACACCAAGGTAGCCACAATGATCTTTGTACTCAGATCCATTATGAGGTTGACTGGCACTTGACTTCCCACTGGTCGTGTGTTGGCGAGACAATACCGTACTATGTAGTCTTACACAGTGATCCCACCACCCACGGTCTATGACCGAAGACTAGCCACCTCCCCTCTATGGGACAAACCGGTAATGAAATAGATATCCTCCACTTCCAGTGTCAGTGTTTTTCCATTGAGGATGAAGTGTTGAGCATCCACATCCCAGTAGTTGATCAAATGACAGAGTAGTAGGTTTTGGGCCCTTAAGCCCCCGAGACTCCAGTATTTATATAAGCCACATGCTTGCAATGCTTGTTGTGCTTGCAAATCGTTGCGCACGGCCTCATCTACCTGGTCATGCTCTCTTTCCCTCCACTCTAGAACCATCCTGGAGTGCAAAGCAAGAATTTTTTAGTCAATTTCATGTTTAAAAACTTCTTCACGGCCGTACCCGTGGGAAAAATTGTAGACAGTTGCAGGTAGACGCGGGCAATCAATTTTTTCAGTGCGTGTTTGGTGCCTTACCCGCGACCCGCATACTTATAGCCCGCGGGTAGAGCCGAAGCCATTTAGGGCTTGGCCAAACAAAAAATCCCACCAACAAAAACTGAAATAAAAGCACTTAAATGAGAGGTATGGCACTGACCACTAACCTACTCCGGACAGTTCACTGAACGGTTGCTCATAGCTCCCACGATCGGCGCTTGAAGTTTCAGGTGCAAACTTACCACTAAACTCCAAAATGGTGAATAGTGCAAATGAATTGAAAATTATTGAATTTTATTACTATTTATAATTTTTTGGACCCACTTTTCTATAGTTTTTTCCATTTTGAGCCGTTATGAACTAATTGTTAGGAACTCGTGTCAACCCTTCTCTTTACTATGTTAGTATATTGTTGTTGGACGCATATGCTTTGTAAGTTGTCCCGTAGTATTTGCTGATCCATAGTTTATATTATCCCATAGTATTGGACGCATATTCTTTGTAAGTCGTCTCGTAGTATTATATGTCCCATGGTTTTGACTCATAGTATTGGGCATAGACTTAGTATATAAGTGTGTGTTGAGGTCATTGAAGGCAGCGTGAAGTTATTTGTATTGAGCTTGCTCATAGGAGGTTTCCCCCTCGAAGTGGCCTGTGATCAATATAAAAGTGATTCTGAGTTCTGTCATTTATGTTATTTCGCATATTCTTATTAATTAATTGTTGCAGGTGCATCACATTTGGTATCAGAGCACTTTCTTGGGCTCGCTGGGTGAAATTTCTGCCAAATTTTTTTTTCGCATCTGTTGCAGGTTCGAATTTGGGAATAATCCCTATTTGCTTAACTGTGGGAAGTACTTGGGCATAAGCCCTAAAACTCATTGTGAGTACCACAGGAACCCCAAAGTAGTTGGCCCATTGAGAGGACCTGCCAGCGAAAAGGGCAACGACCCCTACCTGATTGACTAGTTTCCACCCGTGAGGTAAACCAAGAGCTGTCGTTTGTGGCAAAGTGGTTATCAATTTTACCTGAGCCATGGAGTGAGGGGTACTGCCCCAATACGCAAGCCGTCATACAGCATTGGTGGCCGAGTGAAACCCTTGAACTGTTAGGAAGACACACATACCTGGGGTCCATATCTATTTTCAGCTGAACTATTGTTGATCATTGCTGCGCCGTTTCAGATCCAACCGTTCAGATCCATTCTGAAAGCCGTTCCAGATCCAACCATTTTCAATCCTTTCGGCGTCGTTTCAGATCCCTCTATTTCCGCTCACTTCTGGGCAGTTGCAGATTTATCTGTTCCAGATCCCTTATGAGCCGTAGTCGCTCCCGTCTGAAGAAAAAAAAACAAAAAAAAAAACCGTTCCAGATCCAGCCGTTTTCAATCCATTCGGCACCGTTTCAGATCCCTTCCGAGCTGTAGCCGCTCCAGTCTGGAAAAAAAAAGTATAAAATTTAGTTTTTTCTCCATATCTCCCTTGTTTTCACTCTGTTTCCCTTGAAATTTTCAGGGAACCCCTGTCATCCCATTCTGCATATTTCATTCCTGAGGACCCTATCCCCCATTCCCCTTCCCAAAGCCTGAAATCCCACATTTGTCTATTTTTAGGGTTTGCCATAACTTCCTCAGATTTCACCCAATCACCTTCAAATTTTACCACAGAGTTCCTTTCTGAATTCTGCTTCTTTGTCCCCCTCTGCCAAATTTTCCCATTCTTTCACCCCGCTTCTGAAATCCTCATTTTTGCTTCCCTGTCTCTTCGATAGTGTCCAAAACCTAGTCAAACCCCAATTACCCTTCAGATTTTTTCCCAAATCCAAATTTTCCTTTACTGAAGCAGTTTATGTTTTTGTTTTTCTACCCAGTCAACCAAAAAAAAAAAAAAAACTCCTGGTTATGGTTGTCACCCGCGCAGGAGCAAACACCATGGAGGAAGCACTTGCAGCCATCCAAACCAAACTCCAAGATCTGGATGAAAAATTTCTCAGCCTCCATCTTGAACATTCAGCTATGAACAACAAACGGCAGTCTGAGTCTTCATCAGACAATGGGTTCTCTTCTTCCAGCAATTTCCGTGGTCCGAAACTTGATTTTCCTCGCTTCAATGGTACTGATCCAACTGGATGGATATACCGAGCAGAACAATATTTCAGTCTGCATAATACTTTTGATGTCCAGAAAGTTCCACTTTCAACCAAAAAAAAACACTCCTAGTTATGGTTGTCACCCGCGCAGGAGCAAACACCATGGAGGAAGCACTTGCAGCCATCCAAACCAAACTCCAAGATCTGGATGAAAAATTTCTCAGCCTCCATCTTGAACATTCAGCTATGAACAACAAACGACAGTCCGAGTCTTCATCAGACAATGGGTTCTCTTCTTCCAGCAATTTCCGTGGTCCGAAGCTTGATTTTCCTCGCTTCAATGGTACTGATCCGACTGGATGGATATACCGAGCAGAACAATATTTCAGTCTGCATAATACTTTTGATGTCCAGAAAGTTCCACTTGCATCCTTTCATTTGGAACAAGAAGCCCTTCAATGATACCGTTGGTACATCAAAGCTCATCCTGAGCCAAACTGGACAGATTTTTGCCAACACCTTTTGCCACGATTTGGGCCTAGTGCTTTTGATGACTTCACAAGAGCACTCACTAAACTGCACCAAATTGGCATAGTGATAGAGTATCAGACAGAATTTGAGAAACCGGCCACTCACACAGAAGGATTGTCTGATGAATTCTATCGGAGTTGTTTTATCAGTGGTCTCAAGGATGAAATCTGCTCAGAGGTCAACATGTTCTATCCCAACACACTGATGGAAGTCCTAGGGTTGGCTAAGTTGGCAGAGGACAAGATCGCAGCTCAACAATGCTCCAAACCCACCTTTGTTCCCTTCAAAAATATGGGTTCCCAACGACCTCCCATCACACCTGCCCCACAACCAACTCCTATCAAGCATTTGTCTGAAACAGAGATGCAGGCACGCCGAGAAGAAGGGCTTTGTTATAATTGTGATGAGAAATTCACTCGGGGACATAGATGTGTTCAACAAAAGCTCTATCTCTTGGATGTGGATTCTCCGCCTGCCTCAGAACTTGATGAAGAAGCTCTCGATACAGTAGATGATCAGGTCTACATTCAACACCCGCCCGTTGACACCCCATCTCAGGATGACCCACCTGAGATCTTTCTCCATGTTGTACCCGGCGTCACCACTCCCCAAATAATGCGAGTCAGGGGATACTTCAAGAAGCTCCCTCTTACCATACTCATTGATTCTGGTAGCACTCATAACTTCATTGACCCTCGAATTTCCAAACAGGCTGATTGTTTTGTCCATCCTTGCTCCAACTTTGAAGTCATGGTTGCCAATGGGGTCACCTTACCTTGCAAGGGGAAGTGTCATAATGTGCATATCTCTATGGAATATTATAACCTGCACTCTGACATGTTTGCCTTGTCCTTAGGCGGATGTGATGTGGTTTTGGGCGTTCAATGGTTATACACACTTGTCCCCATCTCATGGGATTTTTCAGAACTTTGGATGCAGTTTTCAGTAAATGGGGCACCACACAAATTAATGGGCTTACAACCAGGGTCTCTCTGCATCATCAGTTCACATCGCCTGGAAAAAATCCTTAAGAAGAATTCACATGGTATCATCTCTCAACTCCATTCCCTTCAGATGCACCCATCAATGGTCTCCACTACTTCCTTGGATAGATATGCAGGTGTCTTTGCTGAACCAATGAGCTTTCTGCCTTCAAGAGACCTTTCTGGTAAGAATTTATTCGCATCTACCTCTCAGCAGGAACTGATGGCTATTTTGCATGCAGTACAGAAGTGGCAGCCATACCTATTAGGGAATTATTTCTGCATCAAGGCTGATCTCCAGAGTCTAGAAAATTTTTTGGAACAATGGGTCTCCTCCCCAACACACCTGAAATGGGTTATCCAACTCATGGGTTATCCCTATGCGATCACTTACAAGAAGGGTAAGGACAATATGGTGGTAGATGCTCCTTCTCTCACAATTGATGACCCTGTTTCTCTTACAGCTCTTTCTCTGCTTGTTCCAAATTGGTTGCAATATGTTCAATAGGGCTATCTCTTCTCTGAACTCCATGCTTCTTCATCAGCAGGGCACTCTGGGTTCTTCAAAATGTATGATCGGGAACAATGTACCTTCTTTTGGCCGGGACTGAAAATTCCAATTCAACATATGGTGGCTGACTGTGATACTTTCCAGGTCAACAAGGGTGAAACGCCACTCCTTTCGAGATTGCTCAAACCCTTTCCCATCCCTACACAGCTTTGGCCAACTATTTCTATGGATCTCCTAGCAGCGCTCTGGTGGTGCAATACCACATCTCAAAGGACACCATATGAAGCAGTCTATGGACAGACACTGCCAGTTCTTCTTCCATACACCCTTAGCAGCTCCCCAGTTCAGGAAATTAACTCGGTTCTTCGAAATCGCGATCAGATTCTTCTCATTATGCAGGACAATCTTCACATGGCCAGAATTCACCTGAAACAACAAGCCGAACAACACCGTTCTGAGCCCATTTTCGGCGCAGCTGATGGGATTCTTCTTCGTCTACAGCCTTCCAAGCAATCCTCCCTGACACTCCAAAGGCGTCAATGGCCCGAAATGCAACCCGAGGATGCTACCGGGGAACCACTTCTTCAGATTCTACAGCAATTTCTCCAACCAAAGCTTTGAGGACAAAGCTTTTTCTAAGGGAGAGGGGATGTTAGGAACCCGTGTCAACCCTTCTCTTTACTATGTTAGTATATTGTTGTTGGACGCATATGCTTTGTAAGTCGTCCCGTAGTATTTGTTGATCCATAGTTTATATTATCCCATAGTATTGGATGCATATGCTTTGTAAGTCGTCCCGTAGTATTATATGTCCCATGGTTTTGACTCATAGTATTGGGCATAGACTTAGTATATAAGTGTGTGTTGAGATCATTGAAGGCACCGTGAAGTTATTTGTATTGAGCTTGCTCATAGGAGGTTTCCCCCTCGAAGTGGCCTGTGATGAATATAAAAGTGATTCTGAGTTCTGTCATTTCTGCTATTTCGCATATTCTTATTAATTAATTGTTGCAGGTTCATCACACTAATATCGTGTCATGGAGTAGTGTTTTTTCAGCAGATTCCTCGGCGAGAGTTGTTTTGAACCATTTCACACCTACGGCAGGTACGTTTCACACCTGGCATATAGGTTAGATGCCATTTTCACATGCATTATGCATTTGACCTTTGACCATTTTTCATAAACCCTAGGTGCGACCCCGCTTCGTGATTGACACGGAACCTTCACACTGTTATAGAAGTGTCGTTATGTGGCGGTAGGGCTTTCCCGAACATGGGTACCCTAGTTAGAACCTCATTATGCATTTTGGTGCCCATGCCGTTGTTTGTCCTCAGGATTGGGAGTCCTTCGTAGTTATGCCATGACATTGCGATAAAGACTCTGCAATAGAAAAACTAGGACACGAGATCCATATTGAATAAACAGATATATTATTGAATTTATAAGATGCTTAACGTTTTACAAGAGCTCTCCTTTTATAAGGTTTGAGCATTCTTAAGAAGGGTTACGTCCCTTCAATTAAACTAATTAATAATTTACTGATTAATTTAATATTCATAGCATTGCCACTCCCTTTTAAAGAGCTTTGTCCTCAAAGCAATGGTAATGAGGGATGTAACTGTTGAAATTGTTCTGATTCCCATGTTGCATCTTCTTCGGGAATATTTTTCCATTTTATGAGGTATTCTTTAATGACTCGCGTTCTTAATCTCTTCTCTCTAGTAGCAATGATAGATTCTGGCTCGAATATGATTCTTCCTTCTTCATCTAACAAGGGAAGTATTGTTTGTGCCTTCTGGTGTTGACCTATCATCTTTTTCAAACATGAAACATGAAAAACATTGTGGATGCGACTTGTAGTTGGCAATTCCAACGCATATGCCACCTGACTAATCTTCTTATTGATTTGATATGGGCCATAAAAACGTGGAGCCAATTTATTTTTTCCACCTTGTTTAAGTGATAATTGTTTATAGGGTTGTAGTCTTACAAATACCCAATCTCCAACTTCAAATTCTCATTCTGTTCGGTGTCGATCTTCTTGTTGTCTCATTCTATTCCTAGCAGTATTCAAATTCTCTTTAAGTACTTGGACAACCTTTGGTTTTCTTCTAAATGGTCATTTACTGATGCAACCCTTGCTTGGTTGGTAATGAAATCCTTCCATTTTGGGGGTTCATATCCATATAGGGCTTGAAATGGTGTCATTCTTGCAGATGTATGATAAGTAGAATTATACCACCATTCCGCAAGATGTAGCCATTGGAACCATTTATTTCGCTTATCAGTTACAAAACAACGGAGGTAGGTTTCTAAGCATTTATTGACAACTTATGTCTGTCCATCTATTTGGGGATGATAAGCTGAGCTCATGTTAAGAGACATTCCAATTTGCTTGCAAAACTCTCTCCAAAAGTTCCCTTTAAACTTGGCATCCCTATCACTTACTATAATCTTCGGAAAACCATGTAATTTGTAGACATTTTTACAAAAAGCTTCGGCTGTTTCTTTTGCTGAATCAGTTTTCTTCACTCCAACAAAATGTGCATATTTGGTTATCCTGTCTACCACAACTAGTATTTTGTCTTTTCCATCTGATATGGGTAGACCTTCAATGAAATCCATTGAAATTTCCTCCCATTTTTTATTTGGAATATGTAACGGATGGAGTAACCCCGGACTTGAGATATTCTCAGTTTTATTCCGCTGACAAATGTCACAATCTGCAACATACTTGTGAATGTTGGCATACATACCCTTCCAAAAGAATGATTGCCTTGCATTATAGTAGGTTTTAAAAAATCCTACATGACCAGCGGCTGGGCAGTCATGTGACTCTTTAAGCGCCTTGGTCTTAAAACTGGAATTGGAACTTAAGTAAATACGTCCTTTGTACCATAAGAGATCATTCTTCCATTCAAACGTCGGATACTGATTTATGTTGTTAATTATGGAGCAAACCTCTGAATTCTTGGCATATTCCTTACAAATTTCATCCAAAAATTCTGGGATCACCATGGATACGGCATAGACTTGTATCTCTTCATCTTTCCTTGATAAAGCATCAGCTATTACATTGTCCTTCCCCCTTTTATGTAGGATATCCATATCGAAGGTAGATATTTTCTCTATCCACTTTTGTTGTTCGGTTGTTAATGTCTTCTACTCTAACAAGTGTTGTAGACTATTATGATCTGTTCAGATTAGGAATTTACTTCCCAAAAGGTATTGTCGCCATTTAGTTAATGCATGCATGATGGCAAGCATTTCCTTGTTGTATGTAGACTGTAGGTATTCTCTTTTGTTCAACTTCCTTCTTTCAAAAGCGATTGGATGACCTTCTTGCATTAGCACAGCTCCTATCCCAAACCCTGAATCATCACATTCGATTACGAATGGTTTTTTCAAATCAGGTGTTGCCAAAACGGGGGTTGAAGACATAATTTGTTTCAATGTTTCAAAGCATCTTCTTGCTTCATCATCCCATTGAAAAGAATTTCTTTTTAGGATATTTGTTAGTGGGGCAATGACGTGTGCATAGTTCCTGATGAACCTTCGATAGTAACCTGTTAATCCCAAAAATCCTCGCAATTTTGAAACATTCTTTGGTTCGGGCCATTCCTTCATCGCCTAGATCTTCTTTGGGTCCACCTTAACTCCTTCCTTTGAGATTATATGACCGAGATACTCCACTTCTTGCTTCCCAAATGTGAATTTTGACTTTTTTGCATAGAACTGGTTTTCTTTCAGAAGAGATAGAACCTCTTCTAGATGCGTCAAATGTTCTTTCCATGTCTTGCTATATATAAGGATGTCATCGAAGAATACTAACACAAATTTCCTTAGGTATGGCTGAAATAGTTCATTCGTAGTTGCCTGGAATGTGGCAGGGGCATTAGTTAACCGGAAAGGCATTACTTTGAATTCATAATGTCCTTCATGAGTTTGGAAAGCAGTCTTTGCGATATCCTCTAATCTGACCCTGATTTGATAGTACCCTGACCTTAAATCGAGTTTCGAAAAATATTTTGCGTCATGAAGTTCATCCAGCATGTCATCGATGAAGGGGATTGGAAACTTGTTCTTAATTGTTATTTTCTTTAATCCTCTATAATATATACATAATCTAAACGATCCATCCTTCTTCCGTACTAGTACGACTGGAGCTGCATAAGGGCTTCTACTCTTGGTGATGACACCACAATTCAGTAGATCTTGAACCAACCTTTCTATTTCTATTTTGTGGTGGTGGGGATACCTATATGGTTTAACCTTGACAGGATTTGACCCCGGTTTAATCTTGATTATGTGTTCTATACTCCTTTCTGGTGGTAGCTGCATGGGTAAGTCTTGAAATATGTGTTCATGTTTCTGGAGTAATTTTTGGATTTCCTTCTTGAACTCATTTGGTTCCTCCTCCTTTCCTTCCAGTTGATGACATTGTATTACGTATGCTGATGCCCCTTTTCAAATGAGTTTTTCCATATGCTGAGATGAAACTACTTGTGTGTTTGGTGGATGAAAACCATATAGCTTAAAATTTTTCCCTTGCCACTTAAACTTGATGAAATGTTTTTGATGATTGGCAAAATATGTTCCCAATGTTTGTAACCATTGGACTCCCAAAATGATGTCTACTCCTCCCAACGGTAAGGTGTAGAGTTCTGATTCCAATTCGAAGTCTTGTATTTGAAGTCTCACCTTGTGGCACTTTCCAACTTTTTCGATCTTCTTGCCATCTGCAACCATCACCTTCATGTCTGGAACTGGATGTACGAACAACTTGAGTTTTCATGCCACTCTTATATCAAGAAAGTTGTGAGTGCTTCCAGTGTCTACTAGCACTGTAACATTCTCATTTTTTATATGCCCTTTTAACTTGAGAGTCTGTGGTTGACTAATGCCTGTCATGGCTGCTAGGGAGATTTGGGGGGTCTCGTCATTTTCGGCTGCCATATTTGCGGTTTCCTCCTCTTCATCTTCTGGCTCTTCTTCTTCTTCTTCTTATTCTGATTCACTATTCTCCTCTGCTTCACAAGTATATAATTTCTTTGAGCTGTCCTCGGGGCGACACCTATGTTTAGGATTCCATTTGTCTCCACATCGTCGACATTTTCCTTCCCTCATACATTGATTCTCGAGGCTCTTCCTATGATCCCTTCTAAGCGGAGGGATGTATTTGTTTGTATCATCCTCTGGAGTTGACTGGATGTTTCTTTGTGAGTATGACTTCCCTTTATTTGATTGGAAACTGTCAAATTTGGCCTCGGCTTCTTTTGCTTTTTGTCTTGCTGCCTCGACATTCGTTATGTCATGCATTTTTAACTCTTTTTGCATGTATGGTTTTAGTCCTCCCATGTAGGTTTCCAACCGTTGTTTTTCGGATAGCCCAAATACTCTGGTAGCGAGGGATTCCCATTGATGCATGAATTTTTCGACACTTCCCCTTTGTTGTAATCTGGTAAGTTTTGAGAAGAATTCATCTTCTGTGATTCCTTGAAACCTTTGTAAGAAATCATTATTGAATAAGTTCCAAGTGTATGCGAAGTTGTCTCCCTTCCACCACATATACCAGTTGTAGGCATATCCTTCAAGGTGCATTGAAGCATACTTGACCTTTTCTTCGTCCATTGTAATGTTATATATGTCGAAATACTCTTCTGATTTATTCAACCAAGCGACGCATTGGTCTTCTCCTCCGTTATATTTCGTCATTTCTATTTTTGCTCTCAGCGGGTACATTACGAATGGTTGGTATTGAGTACCTTTCGTCCTATTGCATTCTAGTGACTCAGAATTCGAAGATGGGGTAACCGACATATCCGAGCCATGTTGTTTATGATGTTTTTCCTTATCATCCTTTTTTGTAATATCGCCTGGATACCTTTCTGGCTCTCAGTTACTTTTTGGTCTAACATTTTTTGTTCCTTGCTCATAATGTCGAACTTGTCGTCTATTTTCTGCTCCATTACATGAATGACTTCATCCTTAATTTCTTTCTTAAGCGCTTCCTGGCTCTTGGCGATCATTTCCTTGAAAGTTTGGAAATCCTTCTCTATTTTCGCAATTTGAGCTTTTAACTCCGTCGTCATGCTTCTTAAGTGTGGTGGTGAATAATTGGAATCGATTTTGGCTTATGTGGTTAAGGACAAATAAAAATAATTATTATTATTATTTGGGAATAATAATATTATATATATTATAAAGTTTAGAATAAATATTATTAATAATAAGTTTATTATATAATATTTATTTAACTTTTATATTTATTTTTTTTGAATTTTTGTTGATGTGGATTTTCGTGGAGATGGCGGTTGTGGAGAGGAGGAAATGGAGAGGAGGGCGAGGTGAATGCACAATGGACGAGGGCGAGGGACGGGAGATTGGTGGGGGTTGCAGATGGATGAGGGATGAGGGACGGAAAGAGCATGTAGGTGGGTGCGTGAGGAGGAGAGGGAGAGCAGGAAGAGGGGAGGAGCATGCAGGGAGAGGAGATTGGCAGCGTGGGGATGATGAAGCTAGGGAGAGCGCGGCGTGAGGGAGTAGGGACGTGGGTGGAAGGAGGGGTGAGGGAGCCGGGGGTCGAGGATGGAGTGCATGGGAGCAGGAGGTTGGGAGGAATGGTGGAAGGAGGGGGTGAGAAAATGGATGCCGTCAAAGTGGAAGCTTGTGGAGAGATGTGCAGTGGAGGATCCTGGAGAACTCTTCATGATCCTTGAGCAGTACCAAAGTAGTTAAACTGGCTCTGATACCAAATGCAACAGAAAAAATAGGACATGATATCCATATTGAATAAACAGATATATTATTGAATTTATAAGATGCTTAATGTTTTACAAGAGCTTGCCTTTTATAAGGTTTGAGCATTCTTAAGAAGGGTTACGTCCCTTCAATTAAACTAATTAATAATTTACTGATTAATTTACTGAGCTCTACTTTGTCTTATGCTGGCCATTTCCCTTAAGGACTCCCCTCAAATATATCATGTTGTGATTGCATTGCATCATCCAGCTTGCTGCTTGAGCCTTGTGCCGGCTCCCGCTTATTCAATTGTTAGCCTGGTGCCTGAGCACTTTTCCCTGTCGAGCCCTGCAGAGCTTATATATTTGCCCTTCACAATTTGATGACCCTTTGACCCTGAGGGAACACACCCCCGAGTGTCCACATCCTGCACGCACTTCCTTTCATTGAGCATAGGTATGTTCCACTGCTTGGGACTAGTCTGCTAGCTATTTGACACTCGTTCCCTCACTTGTTGTACTATAAGCAATTTTATTCTTTTTCAAGCTTTTCCCAAATATGAAAAAGACAAAAAAAATCAAATATTCCAAAAAGCCGGATGGGATTATGGTCACTATTTCTTGTTGGCAGTTGTTTTGTCGCCTTTGAACAGAGCATTCATTCCACTCCGTACATTATGAGTCAGGACTATAGTTGGGCCTTAGGAGCTGTACTTGTTTCTCAGTTTTCTCCACTGATTGGTTAAGCTTCCAGTCATTATGGAGCCCTCTGTAATGCCTCCTGCATTGGACAGTTTATGTCAATTCTATGCTGCCTGAGTCTATCCATCTTATCATGCTCTTGTTCAAAGGAAGCCCTGAAACCAATGTCGGACACTCCTCAGATATCTTGACTATTGCATGTCAGCCATCCTTATTGAGTCAATCCGTTTCACCTGAGCTCTTCCAAATCTTTCAGCATTGCTGGTACCTTGTGCTGGTTGATGGGGGATTCCTTAATTCCCTCCCTCCAGCGAGTCTCGTTCCGTCGACTTTAACTCATTTATTCCGGGACTTGAGGCTTAGAGTTCGGTTGAGTACCTTGAGGCTTGTAGTCATTAGTGGCAGGTTCTCTCACCATCGACAGTTTTGGGAATACATCAATGTCCCCTGATCGATGGATTCATCTTAGTGTTCGACTTCAACCCATTTATTCACACTCTGATGATTGTGCTTTGTGCCTTGATGCCCATTTTCATTATTGGTGGGTCATCTCGCGTATGTTAACGGTATACATCAATGACCGATAATCAGACGATTTCTCATCAGGTTCGACCCCAACTCCTTTATTCACTTGATGGGACTTGCACTGTCGAAGACTTGTGTAGAAGACCCCAGGCGATTGTGGCATTCAGTATGCTACATATGACTTTGACTTTACATCTGAGATATCACCTCTCATATTTCAGCAGTTTGTACCTCCAGTTTGCACCAGTTGTCTTCTTTTCAGCAGAAGACCATATCTTACTGTAGAGGGATCATGGCTATGATCACTTATGACATGTATCCATTATGTACTGCCTATTCGTGGTCATTGTATCAGATTGTTGTACTATACCGACATGCATCCAGAGATACTATTATATTATGACGAGTGAGTTGTTCTTTCCACTTGTGTCTCCATCACCCACTTCTGAGTTTTATAATGTATTTCGTCCATCATAGCACATTTCAGTCTCTGACCTCACACATTAGGGGGCATCTGTTACACAGAAATATTCCACCCTGTGAGCATCAGCATTCTTTGGCCTATAGGATCCATTTCAGTGACTCAAATCCATTTTTATCCTTCAGTGATACCAGTTTTCCCTATTTTTATTCCTACCCGCATGTTGCATCACTATAGCATGCGCACCCGCGAGTTGCATCCCTATAGCCCGCGGGTATCAAGTAAAATGGTAAAAACCACTATCTAATCACTTTTTACTCCCAAAAAGCGGTCATTGGGTGACCTTTGGCTCTCCATCTTCCCAAGTAACGTCTCGATGTGTCCTTTCACCTACCTTTGAGAGGACTATATATTGAGTGCCTATGGCTTATGGACGGGAGGAAGAAGAGAATAGTAAAGTAACTCTAGTGGATTTTTGCCCTATCTTGAGTCTGCACTCATTGATCCTTGTAGTTGTGAACTAGTTATGTTCACCTTTCAAACTCCTTTCTAGTTTGAGTTTTCCATTCATGGAGGATTGAAGTGGTGGAGGCACAAGTGGATTCATCTAGATCTTGGTTCAAATTGGTTGCCGGCCAGAGGTCGTATCACTTTGTACTTCTTCTTGTTCATTAATAGAAATACTCATATTCTCGTCCATTCATGGTGTGAATGTCATTTATTATACATTGGGTTACATTTGCTTATGATATTATGGACCATTGTTATTGATAATGTTAATGTCATTTATATATCACATGTACTTGTTAGATATTGGTTGTCAAGACTAATTTGTAGATTACAAGTGCTTGGATGTGCGCGGATTGAAAGCTCCAACGGGGATCTACATCAAACATTGGATCGAGGTTGGTTACATTTCTCTATTATTTTAACATTATCATTTATAATAGCATTGCTTTGAGAATTGAGTATATTTCTGGTAGTCATCTATCTGTTGTGGTATTCCCAAGCCATAGTGAGTTTTCTCCAATACACCTCTGAATCTTCGGATTCTTACGATACATACGTTATCGACGCCATTACTACACATTCTAGAACAACAAAAATCCTGACCAATCAATCGGATAGATTTGAGCACACTTCAGACACCCCTACCCCTCGAGAGGCATGGGGGGGTGATCCACTTGAGACCCAACCTAGTTTGTTTGGTCCGGATCCACCCGAGACTCATCCTAGTTTGTTCGGTCTCAATCCACCCGAGGGAAACCCGTTCAATCCTTTGTTTCCACATAATTATTTATATGGGATGCCACAGTTACATGATGACACAGGCCCTACGGTCAACCCTACTGCATTCTCGTACAGTATTCCTAATTACAACATAGTTGATCCTTCCACTGGTTTTGCTAGTCACACTGGCACTAGTCATGGTGTTAGCAACACTGCACCCACTGGGGGAAATACCCTCATTGGGGGCACCACATTGTCCACTCACACACATAGTATGGGGACCAGTCATGTTCCTCCTAATAATGCTAATGTTGGAAGACAACCGCCTCCTAGGGCTACCCAACCTAATAGGAACACTGTTCGCAACACGACTCGCCATCCACCACCTAATACACATGCCGCTACTCGTCAACCTAGGACCACTTTCGCGAATGTTAATGCTCCTCCCAACCACGGAGGTGGACATATACCGCATACTTTTGCATCCACTGCCGTTACTAGTAATTCTAATGTAGGAGGTGGAAATATATCTTATCCTCATGGTCATAACGCCACCATTCCTACTACTAGTAACACCAATGTTGGGGTTGGGAATACGTCTCATGCTTATGGTCACCACACGATTACTCACGCTAATGCTAACACTTATGTTGGGGGTGGGAAAATACCTCACCATTATGGTCATTACAACACGGTTCCCACCATGAATAGTACGTATATGCTCCATACTTATGGTGGAAACCCTTAATACAACACAGTCGGTGTTGGACACCAGTACAACCCACCTCAATATGGTGCTAAAAATACTTATATACCTGCTTACTCTCATACGGGTCAGTTGGACCAAAATTTGTTGATACAGGGTCATCCTGGGGCTGGTTTAAGATCCAGTCTGTAGCTCCAGGATTTTCTTCCATTGAATGGTGGAAGGATGTATCATGTGAAGCGGAAGGTTCCATGGTCACAGATTTGGAGGGATCAGTGACTGGTGGACTCACAAGAGGTGAATAGTTCATCCCCGATTCTAAGGTAGAAGTATCTTCCTCATGTGACACAGACACAATAGGTTTATCCATGCTTGGTCCCAATTTCTCCTTCTTATAAAGGGGACATTCAGGTGGCAAGTTCAAGAACCTGCGGGATCTTCTCAAAGGTTTCTCATCCAGAGTGACTGAACTAAAGTTTATCCTACGAGTTTTCTACAAAATAAAAAATCACACTTTCACAATCTACTCAAGCGAAGTCCGCAAGAAAACTTATGTGATAGACAGGATTCAATGGTATTGAACCTCACTGGATTGTCAAGGCTTCGCAACTCGCGATATACCACAGGTTCCAACAGTTATACTCGGCCCAATATTTCAGAGCTATAACTAGGGAGGATTAGGATCGTACCCCTGACCGTATAACCCAACTACCTAGTAGCACGTGCATAGTATCTCCCCCAGTTTTTTTCCTCAGTGAAGACCTTACTGTATATCCGGAGATGTTTTATTCCTTCGTGGATAATGTGGTAACTTGGGTTATTAGACTTCCCTAGTGGGGGTCGTCCCTGTATGAGTCATGTGGGTTAAAGGGTTATTAGACCACCCTAGTGGGGTCGGCCCAGTCAACTTTATGTTAAGTGGTTAAGTTGGGGCCGACCTAGTTAGTGTAAAAGTCAAGTTGAAGTTGTGAATAAATAGAGGAGGTGTGTTCTTCATTTAACACATTCACTCACTTGTGATTGGCACATAGGTGAGAGAGAGATCTAATATGGAGGATAAGGAGCTCATGTTTAGGGTTTACATATTTGTATTTGTTGTTCATCTATATTGAGGAAGCTTTGCTGGGTTTTCTACCCTATGAGGGTTTCCCAGGATAAATCTGTGTCTCTTGTGTTTATGATGTGCTTGTTGTTCCTTCAGTGATCATGTATATGCTATTGCTGTGAAATGGAATGTAATACTGATACTTTCTATCTTAACATATTAAATCTTAACTTGGTATCAGAGCTATCCTGAAGGAAGGCAATGTATGGCACTTACGACAATTCTCTAACTTGCGACAATTTGTAAGTTAGGGTTTTGTATAGCAAAAACCAGTCATCATAGAACTTTCACTATAAATACATTTTGGAAAAGGTTCAAGATGTGAAAATTCTACAAGTCATATATAACATCCTCTTGTACCTTGTGTCCAAAGGAAAGCCTCAGATTCGTTGTACTTTGTGATTTATGATCCGTACAAGTTAGGGTTTTTGTCTCTTCCATATCTCAGTCATACACAGGTGACCTCGAAAAAAAGCTCATATCTCGGGCTAGAAATATCCAAATGAAATTTAGTAAAAAGTGACAGGTAGGAAACGGACTGTTATTTCATAGTTCCACTTTTCATAGGCCGAAGTTGAACCAGTGACACGTGGAACGCCGTACAAGTTCGCTCTCCTTTTTTATACCATAAACAGGACACGTTGCGACACTTGGAATAACTCTCTCTCAGAGAATCCAATTTAGGTCAAACCTATGGGGTTGGAAATATGAAAGGTCAGGATAGCATAGGCCAAAGTTTCAGACCCTGTGGATTCGTAATTTCAGATATGCACCGGAAACAATCAGGTGCATATTTCTGTCAAAACAGAATTGGATTATGAGCACCTTCATTCTTGGCTTGTCACTGCTGTGGGAATTTAGGGCTTCGGAGAAAGTTGGAATTTTTGGAATCGGAGTCCTCGACTGAATGATCCTCATCAAAATCAAAATTTAGAGACCAAGATCGAATTTTTTGGTTGGGCAGAAGATCGGGCTTGATCAAACCCTAGTTCAGGATTTTGATCGGAAAGGTGGAAAATTATGGCTTCTACAAAAGTTGGAATTTTTGAAATCTGTGACCATGGCTGGAAGCTCCTCAGAAAAATAAAAGTTTAGAAAAAAATATCAAACCTTTTGGATGGGCAGAAGATCGGGCTTTATCAAACCCTAGTTCGGGATCTTGTCTAGAAGATCCGGAAGTTTCAAAGGCAATTTTGAGGAGTCAAATTTTGCAGTTTTTAAATTGAAGTATACCAGCTTGATCAGCTCAGTAAGCCACATCTTTCCATCCATTCAGAAGTTTGAAATTCAAAATTTGAATTTTTAGGGTTTCTCTGACAAACCCTAATCCAGCTCCAGTTCCAATTTCAGGGGAGACGAGGTTAAGGCCTTACATAAGAAGACTACAAGAAATCTCGACAGGTATGGCTTGAGGATATACAGGTATGTGTTGAAATATGTTCATGATTAAGTTTATGATATGTTTGTCTTCATATTATTGAGGTTAGTACAATCTTGATTCATCTTAGAATTGTCTTATCACCCTAGTAAAAGTATGAATGCATGTGAATGATAGAAGACATTCATTGAATAGGGTTATATGATTGTACTAATGCACATGTGGTGTTGTATGAGGATGATGTTGTCTGCTAAATAGATATAGGTACATCAAGAAAGACAAATCAAGTTCTATGACCATGATGACATGAAGACAAAGACGCATCCATAATCTTTGATCACATAGAAGCTCTACTTACGAGGTATGTATGACTTTGTTCTACTATGCTTAACCTATGAGATATGCAGGTTCTAGCACAAGGTCTCTAAATCATTGAAGAGAACAAAGAAGATATTGTTTCGGTATGTTAAGACATAACCAAGCTTGATAATCCAGGTATGTTTTCCTATATCAAGTTAGAATCCTACTTTGTTAGGATCTTAGGTAAGTATACCTGTGTATGAAATGATCATGACCATACATACTTAAGATTATTTAGAATCATAATGTTTTGATAGTATTGAGACTATACTAATGAATGTATGATTATGTATGAGATCATGAGGATGACACTAGTGCACACTTGAGCATGCATAGTGGTCCAGGATGGATAAGAAGTTCAAAGACATATAGAGATCAAGCGAGAGGCAACCATAAAAGATAAGTATTTGAGTTGTTATTTGAATCTCTGAAATAGTAAATGATATTGCTTGTAATAGCGGTATGCATATTTATATTCCTATAATATATCATGCATAGTGTGAGCATTCATATAGCATTGAATAGTATACTACTAATATGCATATGATGGGTAAGTTGGACAAACATTCCATTGTCATTTGTTTAGAATGAAACCTCTTTGTTGACATGCTGAGAGATGTGCATGCTCTTTATAGTATGTTTTGGTAGAGATGGAAGGCATCTAGATAACCACTGTATGCATACAGGATATGGAAAAGTGTTGTGCCAAAGTATTGTTCAAGATAGTTGCATAACCATGTGAATCATATTTGTGTGCATAATAGGTTATCATGTCAACATGATTTGATGATTATGAAGTATTACTAATCAGGTAATTAACTTTGATTTGTAGGAAAGATCATGAAGAATGATGAACATCGAACAAGTGATGGATGTTCAACAAGAAGACTTACAAATCAAACATACGGTAGAAGGATCGTGGCTAGAAGATTCTCTTAGAAAGAGGAAGAGGATCATGATGAGATGTTTGCTCCAAGTGGCTAGATAAGACCATTCTCTTAATGGTGTAATTGAAGAAGGAGTACGAATCAAGAAAAATCCCACGATTCAATTGAAAAAAGCTATGTACGGGTACCCAAGATCGATAGTCATTTGATGAGCTTAATGATCACCATTGGTGACGCAGATTTCAACCTTTGCTACAAGGTTGAAGAAGGTGTCTATATAAAGATGACATTCTTCTCTTAGATGGATGCAAGAAGGAACTCACCACAGAGTTCGAATGATCTTGAGGATCATATCAATAGATCCATCTGACGGGATATGGCACGAATAGATATGTAGAAGATCACTCAATGCAGAGTGTGAATGATGTTCAGTCACAGAGGGAGAATTGATATCTTCTTGACAAGCTCGGGCTTTACCAAAAGTAAAGTTGATCCTAACCTTTACCTTACGGTTATGGATGATGAACCTGTCATACTATTACTGTATGTGGATGATCTCTTTCTGATAGGGAATGAGAAACAAATCATGGAAAGCAAGAAGAAGCTAGCTATAGAATTTGAGATGAAAGATCTCAGATTGATGCATTACTTCCTAAGTCTAGAAGTATAGCAAGGCCCAGAAGAAATATTTCTCAACCAGGGAAAGTATTTGATATGTTGGAATGCAAAATCCATGGCCACTTCCATGGATTCCAACTTGAAACTGTTAGCTGATGACTCATCAGAGTTAGTGGATGTGACTCTGTACAGACAGATTATTGGTTCATTGATGTATCTGACGAATACCAGGCCAGATATATGCTTTGCTGCGAACACCTTGAGACAGTATCTAGTGGAACCTAGGATTTTTCACCTGATAGCTGTAAAGCATGTGATGAGGTACCTAAAGGGTATGATAGACTTTGGTCTATGTTATCTTGGAGATCATGACTTCAGATTGTATGGATACACATATGCTGATTGGTAAGTAAGTGTATCAGACAGGAAAATCACATCGACAGGATGTTATTGTTTGGGATCTACCATGATCTCATGGTTTAGTAGTAAGTAGTCTAGTGTGGCTCTCAACACAGCTGAACCGGAATATATTGTTGCTTTCTATGCTATTTATAAAGTGATATGGCTTCGGAAATTGTTATCAGGATTGTTTGACTTGGAGATGGACCCAACTATGATCTTGTGTGACACCTAGAGTTGTATCAAGATGAATGAGAATCCAGTGTTCCATGATAAGTCAAAGCACACAGTTCTATATACGGGATATGGTGCAGAAAGGAGCTATAAAGCTCAAGTATGTGAGCACTAACGAATAAGTTGCTGATATATTGACCAAACCTCTGTCTCGAGTAAAGTTTGAGTATTTCCAATACAAGCTTGGTGTAGTTCAGAAGGACCCTCCTCGAAAGGGGGAGTGATATGGTTGCTAATGATGAGATTGCCTGCATTGACGGTAAGGTCAATGATGTGGATACTTGTATCGATGATTTGGATACCTGTATTGATGAAGAGGATACTTGTGTCAACGATGAGGTTACCTGTTCTGACGATGAGGTCGAAGATGAGGTTGTCGGTTACGATGATGGGGTCGATGCATGGTCCTTAGAATTTGTCTAAGTGGACGAGGAGGGATTGTATCATCCCTGGACTTCGGTCCCTGAACAATTTCGTAGACATATGTCTTCAATAAATGGTCCCTAGTGGACGAGAGGGATTGTATCATCCCTGGACTTCGGTCCCTAAAGAGATCCGTAGACATATGTCTACGAGAAAGTGGTCCCTAGTGTACGTGATAGGAATGCATCATTCCTGAACATTTGGTTCAAAATGTACGTGATAGGAATCCATCGTCCCTGAACATTTGGTTCAAAATGTACGTGATAGGACTGCATCGTCCCTGAACATTTGGTTCAAAATGTACGTGATAGGACTGCATCGTCCCTGAACATTTGGTTCAAAATGTACGTGATAGGACTGCATCGTCCCTGAACATTTGGTTCAAAATGTACGTGATAGGACTGCATTGTCCCTGAACATTTGGTTCAAAATGTACATGATAGGACTGCATCGTCCCTGAACATTTGGTTCAAAATGTACATGATAGGATTGTATCGTCCCTAGACATGAGACTTGTCTTAAAAGGATCACGGATTGTATCGTCCCTAGACATGAGACTTGTCTTAAAAGGATCATGGATTGTATCGTACCTAGATATGAGACTTGTCTTAAAAGGATCACGGACTACATCATCCCTAGACATGAGACTTCTCTTACACGGATCAAGGACTGCATCATCCTTAGACATGAGACTTGTCTTAAATTGATAAGGATTGATCATCCTGGAAGTAGATCTGGATTGCATCGTCCATAGACAGGAGACTTGTCTTAAATTGATAAGGATTGATCACCCTGGAAGTATATCTGGATTGCATCATCCATATACATGAGACTTGTCTTAAATTCATAAGGATTGATGATCCTGGAAGTAGATTTGGATTGCATCGTCCATAGACATGAGACTTGTCTTAATTGATAAGGATTGATCATCCTGGAAGTAGATCTGGATTGTATCGTCCATATACATGAGAGATGTCTTAAAGTGAGAGGGATTGATCATCCCATAATTGGATCATGTGTGTTGCAGGGTATGCTGCTATGATGTTGTTGATCTAGATATCCAGATGATGTTGTTGATAGAGAGATCCAGATGTTGATGTTGTTGATCGAGAGGATCCATATGTTGATGTTGTTGATCAAGAGGATCTAGATGTTGATGTTGTTGATCGAGAGGATCCAGATGTTGATATCGTTGATCAGGAGATCCAGATGTTGATTTTGTTGATCAAGAGGATCCAGATGTTAATGTCATTGATCGAGAGGATCCAGATGTTGATACTGTTGATTGAGAGATCCAGATGATGATGTTGATCGAGAGATCCAGATGATGATGTTACTATAGCTATTCAAGTGCTGCAGAAGATGAAGTCTCAGTACTGAAGATGTTGATGTTCCAGTATTGAATATCTTGAAGATGTTCCAGTAACCGTTTGAGTTACTGATGATGTATGAAGAAAGCTTCCAATGATTTATAGATTTATCATGTATCATGTAGTTGATGACTCCTTGCTCCTGCAGATGTTGTTATAATATCCTTCTCGTTAAGGGGGAGTGTTGAAATATTGTAACTTCTAAGAATATTATATTTGTACTTTATTATTCCAGATATATTTCATTCCTCCGTGAAGACATTATTGTATGTACAAAGATGTTTTATTCCTCCATGGATAATGTGGTACCTTGGGTTATTAGACTTCCCTAGTGGGGGTCGGCCTTGTATGAGTTATGTGGGTTAAAGGGTTATTAGACCACCCTAGTGGGGTCAGCCCAGTCAACTTAATGTTAAGTGGTTAAGTTGGGGCCGACCTAGTTAGTTTAAAAGTCAAGTCAGAGTTGTGTATAAATAGAGGAGGTGTGTTCCTCATTTAACACATTCACTCACTTGTGATTGGTGCATAGGTGAGAGAGAGATCTGCTATGGAGGAGAAGGAGCTCATGTTTAGGGTTTACATCTTTGTATTTGTTGGTCATCTATATTAAGGAAGCTTTGCTAGGTTTTCTACCCCATGAGGGTTTCCCGGGATAAATCTGTGTCTCTTGTGTTTATCCTGTGCTTGTTGTTCCTTCAGTGATCCTGTATATGCTATTGTTGTGAAATGGAATGTAATACTGATATTTTCTATCTTATCATATTAAATCTTAACAAAACGCAAACCAATTGGAATTCCCAAAGAAAAAATAATCACCCAAAAATCTCAAAAACACTCAAAATCACAAAAATCAAGCAAGAGTCACAACAACTAAGTGTAGGAAGGTTGGGAAGTCAGATCTAACAAGTCGAGCAAATCGGTTTAAACGATCAGGATTCACAAGACAGAGCGGATCGATTGGGGATTGAAATTTCCCACAAAGACCAAAACACTCGCTTGACTGGATAAAAACCTAATCGACAATTAAAACTTCACAATCAAGCAAAGAATAGTACATGTTGTGCCTAGGGGTTCTGTGACTGTAAGGTGCAGTACACAGAGCTCTGAAAATCAGACCAAAAATCAATTGGAGAAATTCTGGACATTGGTACCAAATAATAGAGGGCGACGCGCCCTGCAAAGGTGTACCAGAGCATTGGGAGGTCCAACAACACACTCTCCACACTAGGAAAGTGCGTCTGCAACGCAAGATGATAAAATCCAAAATGCGTCAGTGACGCAATTTGCTCATCGGACATGTGCGTCTGAAACACGGTGACGCAGGTTATGAATGGCCCAAATGCGTCAGGCGGGGATCAAGCAACAAGAAACAAAAATTCTCACAAAATAAAAAGGTAACAGGTCCAATACTGATCCTGAACAAAGTGTGGATAACCTAGAAACTCTTTGATGGTCAGATCTGATGGCAAGAGGCAGTTTAGGGGCTAAAAAATTATTAAAAGGAAATCAACGAAACCAAAACAAAATGAAATCAAAGCTATGGAATCCTTCCCCAATGGAGTCTCCAAATTTGTTTACGGACAATCTGTATGAGCGGACTCAAATAGATATCCCTATTCTAAATGGTTTAGATCTAGAACAAATAAGTACACAATACTGGTGTATTTCCTAGATCAATAGAAATGCAGGATGGATGAAGAGTTGGCTTACCTCAAATCTGATATTCCTTTCTCCTTGTTGCTCCAAGCTCCAAATTCTTCAGATCTTAAGCTACAAAACCATGTAAAACAAGTGGAAACAAACAAGTGGTAAAAGCATATAAACATGAATTATCTAGATTAATAGTTAACGAGGAAAATCCTAAGTATCATTAACACAACAACACTTATTGAAAGAACTTATATTAAATGTAATAATGAGAAGTACATAGGGAGAGAATGTTACAACACAAGGAACTAGGGATTAAGGCATGGATATGATACATGAATCATGTTTTAACCAAGGAACTTTATGGATTAAGGCATGGATTTGATACATTACTCATGATGACGAAATTTTGGTGTAACATAAATATGTTGTTTTATTTGTTTTTATATTCAAAGAAATAATTTTTGACATATCTAATTCAGTGTGATTGTCTTTGTTATCAATCAAGATTCTCCTGGGTTGCAACAGAAGCGATCCTGAGGTAACTAATTCAAACCATGCTTTGGTGGATGGAAACTATACTTTCCAACCACAGAGAGGGCTCTCTCTTTCACAATTCTTCCGGCACTCAGGATATTATTTGCATAAATTGGTTATGGGTAAAAGTGGTGGCTAGACCTTTAGATAAGGATATTTAGGTCTTTTTCAGGTAGTTCGGGTTAAGGATAAGGGCACCATTGGGAATGGAGTCAAACTTCAGTGGTTTTTTAGTCACAAATGATTGATTTGGGCCATAATTTCAGAGGCAGAGGCGAGATAGATGAGGTTTTTCAAGTCAAAGGTATCATCAGATGACAGCAGAAAAGGGAAAAAAATTCATCACATATTTAGAGCATTTGTAAGTGAATTCTAAGCTACAACTTCACGAAGAAAGGGTGGAATACCTAGTCATATGCATCTAAAGCATAAAATATGAATTTCAAACCATGTAGTATTGATCTAGATACTGCATAAGCAAATAATCGATGGAAAATACAAATGAAGAACACATGCATAGGAAATAACAGACATCAAAACACTCATCACAAGAATATCTTCTCTAGAATCAGGTCCTCCTATTAATTGAAAAGGCCGAGTTCAATACATACTCAAATATTTAATATCTTATAATCCAAAAACATCCAATCCTTGGGTCTAATTTAGAATCTACCTTTATAGGCTTACAAAATATCAAACAACTTATAACTAATTCAACCATAAGATGTCGTTATTCAAAATAATCTTGAACTGAAAGGATGGGGCCGTTCACGCCGAGTTACTCGAACGAACTGCTTCTAAATCTATTAGGTGTGCCGGTGGGAAACTATGTGTGTTGTCAGTGTGCATTCGAGCCGTGGAAAAACACTTGTTTTTCCTTCGGATTGGGTTGTTGCAGGCTAATTTGCAGGGCTAATCAAGTCGTGGCCTCTTCCTGCCTTCAAATTGACCTTCAATCCTGGAATAGTTAGACTCTTTCCCTGCAAAATTCTACAATTTTCACGGTCGCAATTTGCTATGCAAAACCATCTTCGATCCACAATTATGCTTCCGCAATGAGGAATTCAGAAGTCGAGGCTACTAAACAAACCTTTCCAAAAATCACCTCTGAAATCCACAATCCATAATGTGGGATACAGAAACTCGGAACGTCGCTGCACAGCTTCGTTGAAATTATCCTTCTGCAATGCGGAAGTCGGAAAGCGGAAACTGAGTTTTGCATCTCCGAAAAAATTATGCCTCCTCAATACGGATATCGGAAATTGGAAAGTCGAATTTGCACCCCTGGCTAAATTGCACTTCTGCAATCTGCATTCCGCAATGCGATTTTTCGAAATCAGAAAGTCGACTTTGCACCCCTAGAAAAATATCACTTCTGCAATCTGCATTTTGCAATGTGGGTTTCGGAAATTAGAATGTCGAATTTGCACCCCTGTAAAAATATCATTTCCGAAATCTGCAAATGTGGGTTTCGAAAATCGGAAACTCATATATTCGGAGTTTCACAGAATTCGCCTTAAAAACCCGCATTCCGAAATGCAGATCTCGTAACTCGGAAAGTCTAACTTGTGCTTTTGAAAAAATCGGGCTCCCACAATCTACAATCCGAAAATGCGTGTCTCAAAAAATCAACTTTGCGCTAAGGGAAAAATTACATCTCTGCAATCCTCATTTCGCAATGCGGAACTCGAAAGTCGGAAGCTCAACTGCACCATTTGGAAAATATTTTACCTCCGCAATCCACAGTGCGGGTTCAGAAAGTTAGAAAGTCGGTGATATTCTCATCTCATGTGCTACGGATCGTCTCCCAGCCGTTTATTTGGCTTTGCTCTTCAATCCCAACCGTTCAACCACTTTAGATTGTGGAAGAACTCCATTGCCTTTTTTTTCCCATTTTTCTCATTACAGCTTGATCATTTGGCTTGGAATTCCTTGATACTTAGCCATTTTTGGGGTTTTATGATTATTTCTTTGGTGTAAGAGGTCAATGGGCATGCTTGGGGTTTCAGTAGGGGGTTCCCTTTCCTTATTTGGAGGGAACATTGATAGAGGTGTTGACAGTGGATCCAACCGGGGATGCTATCCTCCCTATGAGGCAGCAAGAACAGTAAACTAGTCGCCGCTTTTTTTTTCTTTTTTCCTTTTTGTAAAACATAACTGTAACATAGCTAACCAAAAACTAAAAAATGGTAATATATAGCGAGGACTGGTTAACGAACTTTTCTTTTCATTGGAGATAGTGCTTCAAGAAACTCCCATTGACGGGACCATTCCAAACTGGTTCATCATCCTCATCTTGTAAGAAGAAAGCATTGTTTCCCTGGCGGGTGATGACTGTATAGGGCCCCTGCCATAGGTTATCAAACGTTTGGGCTTGGTATTCTCTTCTAGCATCCCATTTCAACACCAGATCTCCCACTTGGAAATAATCAACCTTGGTTTTTCTGTCAAAATTCTTCTTAACCCTCTCTTGAGCTAGCATAGCTTCAATATGTACTTTGTCCCTAATTTCCTATATCTCAACCAGTTGGTTATCTCTCCTTAGCTTAGGGTTTGTATATTCTTCTTGCTCCTGTAGAAGCCTCATGGCAGGCCCTCTGAGGGAATCAGGAAATATCACCTTTGTTCCATATACCAATTTGAAAGGATAAGTTCCAATGGATCTCTTAGAGGTGATCCTATCAGCTCACAGAGCAAAGATCAGCTTGGTGTGCCAAGCCCTTTTGTTTTCTTGCAGCATCTTCTTGATGATCCTAACTAGGCTTCTGTTAGATGACTCAGATAATCCATTTCCCTAGGGGTAGCAAGCAGTAGAATGGCCCAATTTTATGTGGAAATTGTCACAGAATTTGACCATTTTCTTGGATAAGAAAGCTTGAGCATTGTTAGTGATTATTTTAATAGGGAAACCAAACCTGGACATGATAGTTTCCTCTATAAATTTCATGATAATTGTGTCTCTAGCTGGCATGGTTGGTATTGCTTCAATCCATTTAGTGAAATAACCAGTAGCAATCAATATCCACCTGTGTTGTCGAGGGGGGATGGGGAAAATTTCACCAATGAATTATATCCCCCATTGTTGGAAAGGGGCTTTTGCAGATATTGATTTTAAAGGAAAGATAATAGCTTCCTTCTTCCTTCAAAGATATGGCATTCATGGCAAGTAGCTATCTCTTTATATGCATCTTTGAACATGGGCTAATAAAATCCTTCCCTGATAATTTTGTTGACAGTATCCTTCCAGTAATTATTCCCCCCACAAACACCTTTGTGAAACTCTTTCAAGGTTACTTTGGCTTCATCTTCCACTATACAATTCAGTATAACACCTCCAGGGTCTTTCCAATAAAGGCAGCCATCCAATATGCAAAACTTTGTATCCTTCATCCTGGTTGACCTATATTTTCTCTTACCCATCTCGGGGGCTGCTTGTAAATTTTTCAAAACATATATAATATCATAATACCAAGTAGAAGACAAGAATTTGTTTGATACCTGTAACAGTGGGTCTTGAGCAGTTTCTTCCAGCATGTGTGAAAGCAAGTTCACACTTAGTGAATCCCAATTTAATTCATCCATGAGCCTGGCCAGTCCTTTTCCTTTGATAAGCTTTAAAGGTTTGATCTCCAAGTCATATTCCAATAGCACAGCTATCCACTTAGCCCTTCTACCCTTTGGATCAGGTTAATGTGTCAATATATCTTTCATAGCAGCATTAGGAACATAAGCAACAACATGGGAATGCAGAACATAAACTCTGAAATATTTCTCAAAGTTTTAATCATGTCATATGCTTCCTTCTCCATGATGTTGTATTTGAGCTCAGCATCTCTAAGAGATCTGTTAAAGAAATCTATGGGCTACTCATCCCCTTCCTGATTTTTCTGTAAAATCACTCCAGCTATGGAATGCTCATATGCAAAATAAAAGATAAGAAACTCTTTCTCAAAATCAGGACTGATTAGTACAGGTGCTTCAATAATTGCCCTTTTTATGTCTCCAAATGCCTGCCTGGCTTCAGCAGTCCATCTGATCTGAACATCCTTCTTAAGCATGTTTTTTATTGATCTCATGATCTCTGCAAAATTGGGGATAAATATTCTTAAGAAATTCACTGTGCCCAGAAAGGATTGAACTTCTTTTTAACTCCTGGGGAGTTCAGTTTTCTGTATTGTGTCAACTTTGTCTGGGTCAATTCTGATTCCATATTTAGATATTATGTGACCCAACATCTTTCCTTCTTGCATGGCAAAGTTTGACTTTTTGGGGTTCAAATAGATCCCAAATTTTCTGCACTTGGAAAACACTTGATGCAAATGTTTCAAATGCTCTGTATCGGACTTAGAATACACAGTGATGTCATATATGTATATGACTACAAATTTGTCTTTCTCTTCTGCAAAAGCTATGTCCATAGCTCTTTGAAAGTTAGCTCCTGCATTCAATAGACCAAAAGGCATCTTTGCATACATGAAGGTCCCCCAAGGCGTGGTAAAGGTTGTCTTGTCTTGATCTTATGGTTGTACCTTAACCTAGTTATACCCTGAAAATCCATCCAGCATGGAGATTCTTGCTACCCCTACAACCTTCTGTAAAATGTGGTCCATTTTAGGAAGGGGATAGTTTTCCTTTAGGGACACTTTTGTTCAAATTTCTAAATTCAATACACAATCTGATTTCATTATTTTTCTTCCTCACTAGGACTATGTTGGCTACCCACTTTGAAAATATTAGTGAGACTATGATTTTAACTTCATACAGTCTCTTCACTTCTTTTTCTATTAGAGGGAGCAGCATAGGATTCATCCTTCTTAGTTTCTGCTTGAATGGTTTTTCCCCTGTTTTGACTGGTATGGTGTGCCGGATGATAGAAGTTTCATATTATTTCAAATCTTCATAGCAGCATGCAAACACATCAAAAAACTTTCTCATTAAATCCACATAGTCATATTTAGTGACCGGGGTTAGAGATTTGGACAGTTTGATAATTTTAGGTTCTTCATCATCTCCAATGTTACAGTCTTCCACTTCACTATGGTTTGGAGAAACCTTATGATCTTTGGCCACACAATTTTCATCAAACAATTTTTCCAATGGTACCAACCCTTTGGGGATATATGTTGAATATGATTTTCATTGATGTCAAAGTAGTTCAGTAATGACAAAGGCATAACCAAAGACATGATGGCGGGGCAAACTCAGTGAAGGACAAAGGAATGACAAAGGAAGTGATGAAATGGCATGTATGATGATGTGGCATGTGTGATGAAGTTGGAAAGACACATGATGGTGTTCTACTGCTATCATTAAGTCAGTGTTGCAATCTGACATCATTATGGAAAAGTATGACAAGTTTGTGAAACTTTGGAAATTGACTAAGTATGGAAAAAGTAGTCAAAACTGCTCTAAGAGAATGCCCGCCATAATTCATGGTTTGAGAAAAATGCACACACCATCTATCATGCTCTATCTTTTCAAAGAGGCTATCTTTCCATGGTCTTATTTTTCACAGAAGGTGTTTCATGACAAAGTTAACAACCTACCAAAACAGGGTTTCAGGTTGCTTTTACACCAAAGGAGCAAATTTGACTAAGTGGCCTCAGGGAAATGCCCGCCCTAGCTTGTGGGTTGGAGAAAATGCCCACACCATATGGTCATCTTGTAGGTTGTTGTTTTGTCCACCTGGCCATGTTCTCATATTGACCTGAAAGTGCCTGAGGAAGAAGTTATGGAGCTGCCAAAACAGTGTTTCAGGCATATTGGACCAAGTCTAGGAAAGTGCAAAAATTGTCTAAGTGTAAAATCACTGGTAATTCCTGAAGTGACCTCAGTAAAATGCCCACCATGTCTTGTGTCTGATATCTTAAATCATTTTGAGAGAATGGATCTCTAGAATGTTTTTTGTTGCATCCAACCATGGTCTCAGATTGTCCAAAGAGTCTCTAATGAGGAGATATTAATCTGCCAAAAGTGCATCTCAGCTTGATTTGCACTACTCCAGTAAAATGCCCACCGAGGAGAGAGAAAGAGGCTTCAAGAAGTGAAACTGGTTTAGATTAAGTCACCTTGTTGGCCTCTATCCATTGGATGTCTCACACTTCACAATTGGTGAAAAGAAAAATCTCATCATACTAACCTAGGGTTTGATAATTTTGCCCGTGTCAAATCAGCAATTTGGAAGACTAATTTCAAATGCCCGCTAGATGTTGTGTGTGTGTCAATAAGTTCATCAATTCACACGGTCTTGTTCATTGTTGAAGTAGCTATCCAGTCGTGCTTTTATTTTTCCTTGTGGTGATCATATATGAAAGAAATCAATCTGCCAAAGTGAAGGGAAAAGTGTTTTACATATTAAGGACAAAAATTTGTCTGAGTGTCAAACTCACATGGCTAAGAGGCCATTTGGAAATGCCCGCAAGGAGGTGTTCCTGTGCAGATAAAATTAATCAGATTGCATAGGCTTGTTATCTGGTGAATTGGTTATCTAACCATGAGCTCAAATATTCCTATGGAGTTCACACGTGCGAAAACAAGCGTACCAAAATGAGAAAAAGATTGTTTCGATGTTCAAATGAAGGTTGAAGAGGCATTTGGAAATGCTCACAAGGAGGTGTCCTTGTACTGATAAAATTAATCAAATGGCATAGGCTTGTTCCTTGATGAATTGGTTATTTATCCATAGGATCCGATTTGCCTCTGGAGTTCACACGTGTGAAAGACAAGCCTGCCAAAATGAGAAAAAGGTTGTTTTATTGTTCAAATGTAGGTTAATAAGGCATTTGTAAATGCCCGCCAAATATTGTCCTTGTGATGATAAATTTATCAGAGGGCATGGGAATGTTCACTGATTATTTGGCCATCCATCCATGGATTCAATTTCCTCCTTAGTGCTCACATGTGCAATATTTTGGCCTGCCAAGATGGTGAAAAATAAGGTTAATGGCACCTTATGATATGCCCGCGAGGGCTTGCAAAATGCTCGCATAGGATTAATTTATGCCCGCAAGGGCTTATGGAATTCCCAAAAAGGGATTAAGGCATAAAATCTCCCAAGAGATTTATTATGCCCGCAGGGGCTAAAGAAATGCCCGTAAGGGCTATTTAAAGATGCCCGCAAGAGGTTATAAAATGCCCGTAGGGGCTTAAAAACGAAACCCATGAGAACATGGGCTATGCCCACAAGTGAAGGGAGATAATCCCGCAAAAGCTAGACTATGCCTGCAGGTGGAGGAAGAAGATGCCCGAAGGCTTGAGGATTCGCCATGGGAGAAGAAGCCCGCAGATGGAAGAAGGTCGCATGCCTGAGATGAAGGAAGACCACAGTCTTGAGATGGATGATGCCCACAGGCCTGAGATGACCAAAGATGTTTTAATTAATTAATTAATTAAAAATATGCAATAAACAGAATTATGAATTAAATGCTAATTAAACATAGATTTGAGGAGGCATTAAGATGAAAGGTTGTGAGCATGTTCTGGAAAGATGCAAGGTTCAAGAGAAGAATGAAAGAATATATAAATAGAATTCTGAAGAAGAAGGAAGTTGTCTCAGCAGTTCATAGTGAAGGTTCAGCGAGAACAAGAACTGTAGTGTATGTTGGGTTTTGAGATGAATATATGAAACAACATTGAGACTTGAGGAAGAGACTAGAATGTTTGCACAATCAAGATGAAGAAGTGCATAACAGAAGTCAGAGAATTAAAGGGGAAGAATTGAAGCTGTCTGCATCCCAAATCTATGTAGCAGCAAGAGAAGACAAAGATTGAAGAAGCAAGGAATTATATGGAACAAAATTGAAGAAAGAAAGATCTGGAAGATTGATATAAACATATTAGGGAGGTAGGGTGGTGCTAGGGAAGGCTACAGGCCTGGAAGGGGGTTGTAGTCTCCTTCCAGTGGTAGTTGGTAAATAGGGTGTCAAAGCATCGTTTTAGTTGTAGTTGATAAACCAGGGGGTTGTAGCCTCCTTCTAGTAGTGGCTAGTAAACAGGGTGCAGTAGCATCCTTGTCTGTTGTAGCAGGTAGAAACCAAGGTTTTGTGGCATCCTTTAGTTGTAGCTGAGAAACTTGGGGATTGAAGTCTCAAGCAAGTTGTAGCTTGCAAAAACTATTGTAAACACAATTTTGCAGTATAGAAAGAGTTTGTGGTTTTCCCAATTGGGTTTCCATGATAAAATTGGTGACTTGTGTATCTTGTTTATTCTATATTTTAATTAAGTTTAATAAGTGGTTTAAAATGGTAAAAAGTTAACAATACTGATTCACCCCCCCCCTCTCAGTATTGACCAATATTCCAACAATATAGTTGTTTTCTGCTACAGTATCTCTTTATCCCCCAGAGTTGTTAGGAACTATGGTAGGTCAAGTTCCCATTCATCACCTCCACAGTTTTCTTGGTCAATCTGGGTGTTGGAAAACTCTTCAATCATATCCAGAAATTTCTTTAACTATTGATCATACTCAAACATTTTCCAATGCCTGGTATTGTCTAGAACAAAGGGTCTGTGTTTTATATTTATCATATAAGTTCTAGTGGGATAGGTCGGGAGTTGAAATCTGCTAGCAGAGCTGGCCAAGATGTTTGTTGTTGTATTTTGCTCTCTAGGATTGAAAGAAAGATTATATTTTGTGAAGAAATTATCAAACATATCCCAAACTGCATTTCTATAAGCCCTCATATTTCTATGCTTGGTTTCATAAATCCCATTTACCTATTGGATAATCAATTATGCATCTCCATAAACCTTGATCTTTTTAGATTTGAGATCTTTAAGTACAATTAGACCCAACAGTAAGGCTTCATACTCTACCACATTGTTTGAACAGTCAAACATTAATTTGAAGGAATGTAACACGGGGCATTTATTCTCTTCATCCGGGGGAATGATCCTTATTCCTGCCCCAGCTCCCTCTTTGTTCACAGCCCCATCAAATCTCATAACCCAGTGATCTTTTTCGGTTGTGGTTGTAGCATTTGTTTCTAAACCTGATTTGTCATCGGTGTCTATTTGTATTTGTTGATCATTGTCTTTTATGTTTTTTGAGTTGTCAATGCATTGTATCTCTTTCTCACTACTAGACTTATCATTTGGTTCAGGAAGATCAGTAATTTTCACACCTTTCTCTTCCAAACCAAGATCATAACATAAAATTGAGGAGCCTATATTAGTGTCTACAGCAAAAATGGGATGATTATCAAGCTTGCTCTTACTGCTTACTACATAGGACAGCCTATGCTCTCTGTATAGTCTTATGTTTTCTCCAAAAACAAGGATGGTGGCATAAGACATGTCCATTTGTAGATTTCCTTTTAATTTTTATTCCCAAGACCTAGATAATAGCATCCCAAATTTAGGTGGAATATCATCCACTACCACATCCATGATTACATTCTTTTGAGGTATTTGAGTTAGTGAGACAACCATGTCTTTAATCAGCCCTAAACATTGGAATCTTCTAGAATCAAAGGAGAACATATCTTTATAGGGCCTTGTGATTTCTAACCCCATACTTTCCACCACTGATCTTGGCATGAGGTTATGTGAAGCTCTAGAATCTAAAATAGCATTGTGTAATATATGATCATGTATGTTCAGACTGATATAGAAAGGAGGAACATAATCCTCTGGAGTACTTTCAACATGGGGACCAAACAGAAGAGTGGGCTTGTCATAATTCAAATTGAGAGTATCAGGTTACTTTCCTTCCTCTCCATTCACTACTTTTAGAATATGACCTTTGTACTCTGAGTTTTTGACCATCCCATTTAAAGGAATTGAGAGTTTAATCTTAGAGATTTTGTTTTCTAAACTGAAAGCAGAATGGATCTTTTCTATTGTCTTTATATTACCTTCATCTCTCCCTTCTTGGTCCTTTTTAGGAGCTTCTTCCCCATTCTCAGATGCCTTATCATATGTTACATTTTTTGGGTCACCCTTCCTAGAGGTTTCTTTTCTTTGTGGCTGAGGAGAAGATGGCTCAACAGTAGCCTTTCCTTGGTCTACGATTACCTTCCTACCTCACAAATTATGTTGCCTCTGAAATTCATAGATTGCATTTTGGAATCCTCTTTGGTATTGATCAGATTCTGATTCTTCTAGGCTACTATCCAACTACAGAGATGATTGGTCATGTTCCTCTTTAGTTAAATAGAACTGGGGTTGGATTTTATCAAAGTGGTGGATCTGATCTTCAGGGTGTCCATCGTCTTCTTCTCCTACTATTAGGTAATCAACAAAAGGTGGTCTAATTGAATGATTCTCTACATTTCTAGGATCCCTTGGCTCTCTTGGTCTTCCTTGTGGGACAGTGGGTCTCCTATAATTGTTATTTCGAGCTTGAGGCTCTGGGTTTTCTCTGGAAGGAGGCTTCTTATCAAGGGCGATCCTATCCACCAATTTTTACATGGTTCTCATCATTTGCACAAACCTGGTATCAATGGAATGGATGTGGAAGCTTGGGATGCCTCATTATATTTCTTTTTATCAGCTTCATTTATGTGCTTCATTTTACCCGAGGCCATAAATTAGCTTCTACTTCTACAACATCTTTTAACATATCAGGTAGAGTGCCAGATCTCCTTTCTCTCAACATGAGAGAAAAGTCACTGTCAAAACAATTAGCATAATGAAGCTTGGCTCCTCCCACAGGAGGCTTGATGTCCACAGGGATAGAATTATACATTCTCCTGAATCGAGATGAAAATTCTTGGACAGTATCAACATTAGTTTTCTTCTTGTTTTCATACAGAGTGAGAATTTGGAGAGGATTTTGTTTATCCTGCCATCTGGCCAGGAAGGCTTGTTCAAATCTCTCATAGGTAGAAATTCCTCCATTTGGAAGGGCTTTGAACCACTTCTTCACTTCTCCTGCAAGACTCTGGGAAAATAGCCTCATCCACCTCCTCCAGATCTATAAAATCAGTAAAGTGGTCTACATGTTGTTATACAGAAACATTTTCTTCCCCTTCAAATCTCATGAGGCGTTGGGCATAGCCCATAGGTAGGTCATGGACATTGGAAGGGAGGGATAAAGGGGCAAATATGGCAGCCATTGCTCTTAGCTTTTGCCTGGGAGCAGGGCAAATTATTGAAGTAGCAGGAGTAACACTGGGTATTAAAATAGTATGGCTTGAAACAGCAGGAGTAGTCGGGACTTGGGTATTTTTGCTAGCAACTTTGGTGAAGAGAAATAGGTCATTGTTTTCTTCTTTAGCTTGTAAATTTTACCGCAAAGCACTCAGACAATGTGTTTGGAATTTTCTTTGATCAAACAGGGTTTCCTTTAGATCTGATTCAGATTTAGACCTAAATGAGGATTGCTCATCCTTTAAATTCCAAGAGACGGTCTCTATATCCTGCGCCTCTTTTTTAGGTAAAGAAATAGACCTAGTTAACGGGGAAATAAATGTTTGTTCTTTCTTTGATTTCCTGGTGATCTTCTCTGGATCTGATACAAACTTTGCTAGCTCAGGATCTGGCTGAATTCTAGTAGGTATCCTTTTGGAATCTAGAATTCTTCCAAGAAATTCGCTAGTGTCTCTTGAGGGACTGTAAATCTGAATGCTAGAGTCGCCAGGGAAAATGTTACAACCTTCATGTATCTGATCCTCTGTTTTCCCTCAGAGATATGATTTGATGCTTTTTAATTCTTGTTCTAGGAAAGAAGTCCTTCGAAGTCCCTAGTATGGTCGCCAGAATGTTATCACTGTTATAGCATAATTTTCCACCTTGTGAGCATCAACACTCTTTGGCCTGTAGGATCCATTTTTCTGACTCAGATCCAATTTATATCCTTCAGACACACTATTTTCCCAATTTTTTTCCCCTGTACGCTAGCTGCATAACTACAGTGGGCGTGCCCGCAAGTTGCATCTCTATAGCCCGCGGGTAGCATGTAAAATGGTAAAAATCACTAGTTTATTACTTTTTACTCCCAAAAAGTAGTCATAGGGTGACCTTTGGCCCTCCATTTGCCCCGAAACGCCTCGATATGTCCCTTCAGTTACCTTTGGGAGGACTATATATTGAGCACATATGGCTTATGGATGGGAGGAGAGAGAAGAGCAAGAGAACTCTAGTGGATTTTTGCCCTATCTTGAGTCTACACTCATTGTTCCTTGTAGTTGTGAACCCTTTATGTTCACCTTCCAAACTCCTATCATAGTTCGAGTTTTCCATGTCATGGAGGATTGAAGTGGTGGAGGCACAAGTGGATTGATCCAGATCTTGGTTCAGATTGGTTGCCGGCAAGAGGTCGTATCACATTGTACTTCTTGTGCTTTATTAATAGAAATACTCATATTCTCGTCCATTAATGTTGTGAATGTTGTTTACATTACATTGGGTTGCATTTACTTATAATACCATGGATCATTGCTATTGATGATGTTAATGTCATTTATATATTACATGCGCTTGTTGTATATTGGTTGTCAAGACTAATTTCCAGATTCAAGTGTCCAGATTGAAAGCTCCAACGGGGATCTACATCAAACGTTTGGATCGATGTTGGTTATATTCTTCATTATCTTAGCATTGTCATTTATATAGCATTGTACTGAGAATTGAGTTAATTTCTAGAATTCAACTATCTATTGTGCTTACCCCAAGCCATAGGAAGTTTTCTCCAATACAGAAATGGCGACTCCGCTGGGGAAAACATCCATTTTTGGGGATTTTTAGGCATTAGTCCTTATTTAGAGTTGTTGTTTGTCGAAGCTTTGTGTCACTGATTGGCCGTTGAGATACACTATTTTTTTTGAGCCATTGGACTCTTTGTTTTCCCATTTGCTTTTCTTTGTTTTCCCATTTGCTTTTCCCTACCCGTGGGTGAGCTTATCTCTGCCCGCGTCTACTCGCCTCTGTCTGAACTATAGCCTGCGGGTACCCGCAAGTTTTCCTTCGACAGTAGCATACAACTCTGGCTTTGGTTGTTTCTTGACCCTTGGTTGTTGTTGGGTTGGCTTTGGATGATCCTGAGCCTTTGTTGGTCTGATTCTTGACTGTTCTATGCCTTGTTTGTGACCAGAACTCTTCTCTTCTCTTGGTTGAGCCTTGTTGGTTTTTTACCCATCCTTGGATTTAGCCTTGTTGGTTTCTTCCTATCTAGCTCATTACCTCAGCTGAAACTTACTGTTTGGGATCTGCTGGGTTGTCTTAGTGATTTCCTCGGCATTTCAGTGACTAAATAGTTAGATTTTGCTTGCATTTTTCATTTCCATTATATTGAAAAATACAACAACAAAAAGAAATGCATTTTCCTTTTGCTTATAAGAGAAAATAATAATAATAAATTACTTTTATGTACTGCATTTTGCATTGAGTGCTTGTTGCTTTCATTTAGGTTTTGCTTGTGCATTAAAAATATAAAAGAGTTGCATTTTTATTTCGAAACCGTTGGATTGATTTTGCATGCCAGTGGCATTGTTTTTCTTGGATAGATGAGTCTAGGATTTGACGATTTTGCATACTATTGAGTCATATACATCACTAGTTTCACGAACATATCCTTTGAGTAACCACAACCATTAAAATTAATTCTTAATCTTAAAATTGATTAGACCGATTTTATTTATAGTGTACACCAACTAAGCATAGGTTTAGAGTCTTGGAATAGATCATTGTGAGCAAACAATCCAATACTACTAGATGAAACATTATGTGTCTAACCAGGGAGTGGTGAAATCCATGGTATACATCGATGTTCTCAGGAAGCTCTACTCAGACCAGAGTTAAGCACGAGGTCACGAGAGGTTGGTTGCGGAGATATCCCTCCAATACCGGCTGAACGTGGGAGATATTTCCAGGATTTGTTCGTATCTGGGGACTCTTGGGGGATTTGAACCTCATTGATTTTCGGGCTCAGCTACCCTACCCATACAACGGATCCCGCCTGCGATTGTCCCCCTGAGCATTGGTTATACTGCAGTGACCATAGTTTCCTTACCTAGGTATCGCATAGGGTACTTGTAGTGGTTATATTGTTTGTTTCCTGAGTCAGATAGGGGTCGGACAGCATAGTTGACGTTGTATAGAGACTTGACCCTATGCACGCAGTGAAGTCTAGGGGCCATTATAACTGATTATGTTACCTCTGGCTATAGTTTGGGAGTCTCAAGCCTCTCCTAGGAGAAACATACTGGTTCTAGTGTCGGGAGCTTATTTAGCCACTCTGTTTGTCTGCCCTTGGCTGTAGTTTCTCTAGGTGTGTGCTTTTTATTTACTTTTTTTTATCGATAGTTGGCCTTTAGGTGACGTTTTGATTTTATAGTCTCTCTGGAGATATCGTGGCATGGAGTCCTGCTCTCCGTTGATCTCGTCGGTTGGCTGGTTTACCAGCTGCTGAGATTTCACGCCGTGTCAAGAAGGGACGCCGCCAGGCTCCCTCCAAATCTTTGGATTCTTACAAGACATATGTTATCGACCCCATGACTGCACATTCTGGCACAGCAAAAATCCCAACCAATCCATCGGGTAGAGTTGAGCACACTTTAGACACCCCTACCCCTCGAGAGGCGTGGGGGGTGATCCACTTGAGACCCAACCTAGTTTGTTTGGTCCGGATCCACCCAAGACTCATCCTAGTTTGTTCGGTCTCGATCCACCCGAGGGAAACCCGTTCAATCCTTTGTTTCCACATAATTATTTATATGGGATGCCATAGTTATATGATGACACAGGCCCTACGGTCAACCCTACTGCATTCTCGTACAGTATGCCTAATTACAACACAGTTGATCCTTCCACTGCTTTTGGTAGTCACGCTGGCACTAGTCATGGTGTTAGCAACACTGCACCCAATGGGGGCAATATCCTTGCCGGGGGAACCACATTGTCCACTCACACACATAGTATGGGGACCGTTCATGTTCCTCCTAACAATGATAATGTTGGAAGACGACCGCCTCCTAGGTCTACCCAACCTAATAGGAACACTGTTCGCAACACGACTCGCCATCCACCACCTAATACACATGCCGTTACTTATCAACCTAGGACCACTTTCATGAATGTTAATGCTTCTCCCAACCACGGAGGTGGACATATACCACATACTTTTGCATCCACTACCGCTACTAGTAATTCTTATCTAGGAGGTGGAAATATATCTTATCCTCATGGTCATAATGCCACCATTCCTGCTACTGGTAACACCAATGTTGGGGTTGGGAATACGTCTCATGCTTATGGTCACCACACGATTGCTCACGCTAATCCTAACACTTATGTTGGGGGTGGGAACATACCTCACCATTATGGTCATTACAACACAGTTCCCGCCATGAATAGTACGTATATGCCCCATACTTATGGTGGAAACCCTTACTACAACACAGTTGATGCTGGACACCAGTACAACCCACCTCAATATGGTGCTCAAAATACTTATATACCTGCTTACTCTCATACGGGTCAGGTCGGAGGAGGTTATCAACCTTATGACCATGGTCAAGCTTATGGTCCATCAGGTCCTCATTATCAGCAGGTTAATGCTCATGGTCAAGCTTTTGGTCCACCTTATAATTCATTTCCATTCAACCAACCTTTTAGGGGGGATTATAATCAAGCTTTTCATCCGCAGCTCCCGTTCCTTGCACGTTTGAATCTTCCGGATCTTTCGAAGCTCACAAATGATCCAGTGTGTCATGACCCTAGTTGGCCTCCGGTCCCTACCAAGCTCCCTTCGGACATTCCTAAGTTCGAGGGGAAAGGTTGTGAGGATCCAGGAGATCATGTCACAACGTTTCACCTTTGGTGCTCCTCCAACTCGTTGAATCACGATTCCGTTAGATTACGACTATTTCAATGCACCCTCATGGGGGCAACTGCGAAGTGGTATGTTGAGTTGCCTGGGAACACTTATAGGGGATTCAATGAGATCGCTTTGGTTTTCTTGGATCATTTCCAGTTGTCGGTTCGCTATGATACTGGTACTGAACTTTTGTCAACCTTCCGTCAGAATAAGGACACACATATTTCTGACCACATTCAAAAGTGGCGTCAATGGAAGCGATTAGTGAAAGCCAACATTCCTCCAAAATTTATGTTGGAATGGTTCCTCAAGTCTCTACTTCCATATATTGCTAAGGATGTTTCAATGTCCGGTATTATGACTGAGGAGCAAGCCATTTTAAAAGTCTAGCAGTTAGATTTACTATACTCTCAATCTGGCATTTTGTATGACATTATTCCTAACGCACCGCAAACACGCCATGAGCCCAAGTCAGTTCCTGGACCGCATGCCGATGGCATTGTGGGATCCACAAGCACTCGTCCTGTAGATTTGGTGGCTAATCAAAAGCAAAATTTGTCGCTAAACCAATCTACTCCCGGACAGGTTCACACCTTGTCCACTTCCACCCCGTCGTCCGATGTACATAGCGTGCAATTGACGAACTCATTGAGTAACTAGCAACCTTGTGGTAAGAAAAAGGGGAGAAACAACCGTAAGGGTGGAAATAATGGGAACAACAATAGGAATCGCAATACCCCTCGTAAGGAGAATGTCAACCCTCCTCGGGAAGGTAGAAATGCTGGTGAGGACCGTAAACCTAGGTGTAAGGTGAAATTTCCTTGTAAGCTTTGTGGGGAAGATCATCTTACTCACTTATGTCCTCGAATCGAAGAATCATCAACGCATTTGGCACTAACCCCAGATGTGTTGAAGGATCCCCTTCCTCATCACCAAAACATGGCTTCGCATGCTCCTGCCACTGGTTATGGACCTAATGAGACTGCAGTGTCTTCCTCCAATACTATTGGTTATGGATGCGTGAATATGGTTCAATCGGAGGTTAGTGTTGCTACTCGCTAGCGCGATTATGGTGCACCACAACTTAATATGGGGAGTGAGCCTCCCCCTCCTCCTGATAATTCCTTGTATATCGAGAAGCCCTCTACTATGTCGCGGATACCGAAAGGTGTTCTTAAGCGCTCTATGCATAATCCCAATGCCCGAGCCGCCCAGAACTACTCCATTGTAGAATATTTGGGCCAAACTCCGTGTGCCATGTCGGCTCTTGAAGTTTTACAGGCGTGTCCTTCTCAAAGGCAAGCCCTTTTGAGTGCGTTAGGATTTCAGGATGGGGGAAATCCCAGTGTTATCAAGTTCGACACTACAAATGTTCAACCTCGCCTACCTTATCACGTGGATTTTCAAATCCATGTGGAGTGCCTTAAGAATTTCGTCAAAAGAAATGTGGTTGACAAAGGTGCTTGAGCGTCAGTGTTGTCGTTAGCTGGTTGGAAAGCTCTTAGCTCTCCTCCTCTACTCACATCTAGAACCATGCTCACTGCATTTGACGGTCGGTCATTTAAGCCGCATGGGATTATCCCTTCCCTTGTTGTCCGCTTGGGGGGTAAACATGTGCCTATTGAAGTCGAAGTGGTTGATGCACCCATCGACTACAACCTTTTACTGGGTTGGAATTGGATGTATGTTATGAAAGTTGTTGCGTCTACTGTATTCAGAGTTATCTGCTTTCAACACGAAGGCAAGATTGTGACAATCGATCAGCTGGATTTCGTTAATCCTCCTCCTGAAGCATCCACGGGATCAGTAGTCCCGCAAGTTACAGATTCTCATCCGGAAACGAGGAACATGGGTGTTGGTATGTACCCTTCATTGATGGGATCCTATGATTTCCCCGCACCCGTGAATTTTATTGGAACCATTTCCGACAAGGCATCTCCTCCTTCGCATAATGTATCGTTTCAGACTTCGTATATTTACGATCCGTGGACTTTACCGTCTACGAGTTCTACGTCTGGAGACATTACGCACATCAGGATTTCTATGCCACTATCTGTAGCTGAGCTTTCTTACCAGGATATTCAACAAGCCACTGCAGATCCGGATCTCTATTCTTCTCGGACAGATGAGGAAGATCCCGTTACCCTGCCAGTTTGGGCAGCCGACTCATCTTGTTCGAATGATTGCCTTGATGGTACTTTACCTTCAGATGAAGCTATTATCGAGGCAATGTGTGGTAGTGAGAGGCCTTGGGAGGATATGCACCATCGCTCCTATTTCCTTCCCAACCTCGATCTCATCGAGCAAGAATAGTTTAGGATGACTGTTGCAGAGATGGTTAGTCACCCTGTGGCTCTTTTGGGTTCACATGAGATTTATGCGGAGGGGAACATGGCTAATATTTCCCCGACTCAACCGATCAACATCTCTCGCACTCCCAAAAAAATTGAGAACGTTTACATCGGTGATGATTGCTCTCCTGAAGAGGTTTCCATCTACACTGAATTGTTTACAGAACTTCGGGAAGCTTTCGCCTGGTCATACGAGGAGATGCCAGGAATAGACCCTAGTATTGTCGAGCATGATATTAGAATGTATCCTAATGCTAAATCGGTTCGACATAGTCTTCGAGCAGTTAACCCTCGGAAGGCAACCGCTATCAAGGCAGAGGTGGAGAAGCTGCTCAAAGCTAGTTTTATATACCCCATTCCCCTTACCGAATGGGTGTCAAACGCCGTTCCTGTGGATAAGAAGCAGGGAACGATCTGTGTATGCACTGATTTTAGACACTTGAATCGTGCATGCCCGAAAGACAACTTCCCCACGCCATCCATTGACCAGATCTTGCATAATTATGCGGGAAGTGATATTTTTTCGTTCATGGACGGCTTTTCGGGATATAACCAGATTCAAATCAAACCCAAGGACCAACATAAGACTGCTTTCATTTGTCCTTGGGGTACGTTTTCATATCGGAAAATGCCCTTCGGCCTTAAAAATGCTGGAGCTACGTTTCAGCGTGCCATTACCTATGCCATTCCTGACCTTAAAAGTATAATGGAGGTTTTCTTGGATGATCTTGCCAGCCATTCTCACAAGAGAATGGACCACCCCAAGCACCTCCGTTGGATTCTTGAACGATGTATACGTTACAAGATCCGATTGAATCCCAACAAATGTATCTTTGTGGTGAGGTCAGGTCGCCTTCTAGGATTCATAGTTTCGAAAGAGGGTATCAGAGTCGATCCTCTCAAAGTTGAGGCAATACTTCGGTTGCCTCCTCCGCGCAACTTGTTTCAACTTCAGAGCCTCCAAGGGAGAGCTACTTTTCTACGCCATTTTGTAGTCAATTATGCTAATCTTACCAAAGGTTTTGCGCGCTTGTTGAAGAAAGACACACCGTTTATCTGGGATGAGCGAGCCCAGCAGTCTTTCGATGCCCTTAAGAAAGCTTTGGTATCAGCCCCTGTGCTTAGTCCACCCAACTTTGCATGATATTTTATACTTTATGTGGTTGCATCTCAAGAGACGATTGGCATGGTCTTAGTTCAAGTTGATGATGCACTCGTCGAGCATGTCATCTATTACCTCAGTCGAAACCTAGTCGACGTTGAACTGAGATATACTCATGTGGAAAAGCTGGCACTTGCGACTTTCCATGCAGTCCAGCGGTTACAACACTACATTTTGCTTAGAACAACGATAGTTGTAGCGCATATCAATCCATTTCAGTTCGTTCTATCACAACACCTTATAGGGAGGAAGTACAATAAATGGATTGTTATCCTTCAGGAGTTCGATCTCGATTTTGCTTCGGCGAAGTTGGTGAAATCATTGGTGTTTGTTGAGATTATGTCGAACCTTCCAAGACTTGATGAGGATGTCATCCATGAGGATTCCTTTGTGGATGAACACTTGTTTCTTATCTTGTTAGAGGACCCTTGGTAAGGGGATGTCATCGTATATCTCCAAACTTTGAAGTTTCCTTCGCATTATTCATGGCATGAGCGACGGCATGTGAAACATCACGCTAAAGATTATACTATCGTCAGTGACACTTTGTATCGCCGAGGAAAGGATTATATTCTCCGTCGTTGCTTGACTCACGAAGAAGTGGAGCGTGTGCTTAATGATTTCCATGCTGGGGCGTGTGGCGGTCACTTATCTGGGCTTGCTACAGCCCAACGTATCATGCAAGTTGGTTACTTTTGGCCTTCAATCTTTAAAGATTGTATTAACGTTGTGAAGAGATGCCACCCTTGCCAGGTGTTTTCTCGGAATATACACTCGCATCCAGCGCCCCTTCATCTGGTCGTAACCGTTAGTCCCTTCACCAAGTGGGGAGTGGATTTCATGGATTGCAAACCAGCTTCGGTTGGGGGGCATCACCATATCATACTGGGTGTGGACTACTTTTCCAAATGGGCTGAGGCCATGCCTACGGTAAAAGCCGATGGTGCTACAGCAGCCCATTTCGTGTTCAATCAGATTATTACTCGGTTCGGTATTCCGAAAGAGATTGTCACTGAACATGGCAATCACTTTCAAAAAAAAATGATGGAGGATTTGTCACTCAAGCTTGGATTTCATCAAGAACACTCATCATCTTACTACCCCCAGGCGAATGGTCAAGTTGAAGCAATCAATAAGTCTTTAAAGACCATTCTCCAACGTACCATCCAACAAAGCAAGAACAACTGGCATATTATGTTATATCCGGCTTTGTGGGCATATCGAACCGCAGTCAAGACTACCATTGGGTTCTCACCGTTTCAGTTAGTACATGGTGTGGGGTCGAGCTTACCGATTGAATGCGAAATCCCTTCGCCTAAACTAGCCATAGATTTCCTCCCTGATACGACAGGTATTGAGCAATGTTTAATCCACCTTGAGCAACTTGACGAGCAACATTAAGATGCCACAGTGGCTATAGATGCCAATAAAAATCGTGTTAAGGTTCAGTACGATAGGTCTGTCCGTCCCTGGCAGTATGTTGAAAGTGACTTGGTCCTCTTATATGACCAAGATAAGGAACCCCTGGGGGCACGCAAGTTTAACCCCATGTGGCACGGCCCTTACATTATGAGGCATGCCCTAGAAAAAGGAGCCTATGAATTAGAGGACTATGAGGGGAATGTCTTGAAGGAGCCTAGGAATGGGCTCTACCTCAAGCGGTATTACGCTTGAACTTCTAGTTCGATCTAATGCCTTTGTATACTATTGTATAGTTATTTATGTACATAGTTTAGATTTCTTTTGATCTTTGGGTCTGTTGATTCGCTTCCATTTGATTGACAGATGTCAGTGGATTTTCCTACATTCTTAGGGTTCGCGGATGGTGCTATCCGTCATACGCAGCATCTTGCTTCTGTTGCCTGGGTTATTTATTCACCTGACCATCTAGTTGTATCTTCAGGAGGTGCTTGTCTTGGTCCTACATCTAATAATGTGGCTGAGTATAGTGTTGTGATTGAGCTACTTCAGGATGTTATTTTACATGGCGTCCAGTCTTTAGAAGTCCGCATGGATTCACAACTGGTTGTGTCTCAGTTGAATGGTCAGTACCGTGTGAGAGATCCTACTCTACTAAGGAAATTCCTAAGGGTAAGACTCTTGGAACGACATTTTGTTTCAATTACATACATTCATGTTCCGAGAAGTGTTAATCATATATCTGATGCATACGCTAACTATGTATTGGATTGGCATTTATCACATTCACAATGAAGCACACAAATAGAAGAAGACATTCATACATTTGTACATACACACTTATAGTAGAACCGGAGAACCATAGTTTTCATAAATAATATGTCCAAAAATGGTAGTGTCATAATACAAAACTGGAGCCCGTAGCCCTCAAAAATATACATATCGATACAAAAATGGGATGCTGATATATCTACTCTCTACGAGGAGGCCTAGCTGCCGACCCAATAGGATGAGTCTCATAGTAATACTGTACTGCATTTGCTATATGCTGCAGTAGTCGTACCCAGTTACCAGGCACCCCCACTACCTGGCGCTGCATATCCTCTGGTAGCCGCGCCACCTCTATCTGTGGTACCCTGGCAGTCATCCGTGATAGATTTCCTTGCAGAGTCTGTAGTGTATGCTCTGTTGTAGCACCCCCTACCCCGGCAACGATGTCTTAGGAAGCCCTCGGGTCTCATTGGGCCATTGTCTGTAAGAAAACAGTAAACCATTAATATATGATACTACCCCCAAAAAGATTTTTGCATTTAAATCTATAATCAAAAATCCATAAAAAATTTAATACATCAAAAACCTAAAAAGAGTACTCACCAATGTCTCTGAACGCTGCATCCTGTGGGAGCGTCATGTCATGGTCCTGGCGAAAGTCTATCCCTGCATAGGGATAATCCTCTATGGCTATGACCTGTCGGTCCCACCAGTGAAAGAACTCCTCTATATATGGTGATGCCTGACGACCACCACCCTGTCGCGTCAAGACCTCTGCCCACCGGGTCAGGGATGGGTCGCGGAGACTATGAGGAGGGACCTCAACCCTCGGACTGAGCCACGGAACTCGCTCAAAGAAGAAACTGCACAAGATACTGTCGTATCCAAATTTTTTTGCCTCCCCCTACTTGCACTCTGTCAACTGGGTCTTCATGGACCCCAGTAGCGTTGTGCACCAATCAAATATCATGGGCTGCATACACTGTGATGCATAGAACATCACTGGCCTGGATGCCTGGTGAAGATCTTTCGAACCAGTAATCCGCACTAGGGTTGCCACTATGATCTTCATACTCAAATTAACTATGGCTCTGATGGGCACCTGACTCCCCACTGCCCGAGTATCTGGTATACAATAATGCTCTATATAGTCGGGGATGGTGATCCCACCACCCATAGAACGAGACCGAAGGCTTGCCACCTCACCTCAGCGAGACAAACCAGTAATGAAGTAAATATCTTCCACTTCCAGTGAGAGTATTTACCCGTATAGGTTGAAGTTCTATGCGTCAACGTCCCAGTAGTCTATCAAGCAGCGGAGTAATAGGTTTTGGGCCCTTAAACCCCCTATGCTCCAAAAATTTGTATAGCCCACATGCTTGCTATGCACACACATCATTGAGGATGGCCTCATCCACTTGGTCATGTTCCCTCTCTCTCCACTCTAGAACCATCCTGGAGGGAGAAAAAACAAAGAATTTAGTCAATTTCATTAAAAAAAATAGCTTCACGATTGTACCCACGGGCAAGTTTGCCAACAGAGGCGGGTACTCGTGGTCAACGCATGCGTTGACTGCGAGTACCTTACCCTACCCGCGACCCACATAGTTATAGCCCGCAGGTAGCGCCGAAACCATTTAGGGCTTGGCCAACTGAAAAATCCAACCACTGAAACTTGAAATAAAAGCATTGAAATGGAAGGTATGGATGAGACTACCAACCTGCTCCTGACGGTTCGATGATCGGACGCCCATAGCTCCCAGAATCAGCAGTTGTACTTTGAGGTGAAAACTAACCACAAAACTCCAAATGGGTGAATAGTTAAAATGAATTGTAAATTGTAAAATTTTATTACTATTTATAATTTTTGAAACCCACTTGTCTATAGTTTTTTCCATTATATGTTGTTTTGGACTAATATAATGTCTTGGAGTAGCATTTTTTTGACCAGATTTCTTCAGCGAGACTTGTTTTAGACTATTTCGTGCCTACGGCAGGTATATTTCACACCTGGCATATAGGTTAGATGTCATTTTCACATGCGTTATGCATTTGACCTTTTGACCGTTTTCATAAACCCTAGGTGCAACCCCGCTTCTTAACCGACACAGAACCCTTACACTGTTATAGAAGTGTCGCTATGTGGTGGTAGGGCCTTTCCAAACATGGGTACCCTAGTTAGAACCCCTGTTGCGTTATGGTGCCCATTCCGTTGTGTGTCCTTAGGATTGGGAGTCCTTTGTAGTTACGCCATGACGTTGCGATAAAGACTCATACTCTACTTTGTCTTATGTTGGCCATTTCCCATAAGGAATCCCCCATTTATATCAAGTTGTGATTGCATTGCATCATCCTACTTGCCGCTTGAGCCTTATGCCGACTCCCGCTTACTCAATTATTAGCCTGGTTCCTGAGCACTTTTCCCTGTCGAGCCTTGCAGAGCTTCCATGTGTCCTTCATAATTTGATGACCTTTTGACCCTGAGGAAACCTCCCCCCTCGAGTTTCCACATCCTGCATTCTTCCTTGCATTGATCATAGGTATGTTCCACTGCTTGGGAATAGTTTGCTCGCTATTTGACACTCGTTCCCTCATTTGTTGTACTATGAACAATTTTATTCTTTTTCAATCTTTTCCAAATATGAAAAAGACCAAAAAAATCAAATATTCCAAAAAGGCGGACGGGATTATGGTTACTAATTCTAGTTGGCAGTTGTTGTGTCACCTTTGAACAGAGCATTCATTCCACTCCATACATTATGAGTCGGGACTATAGTTGGACCTTAGGAGCTGTATTTGTTTCTCAGTTTACTCCACCGATTGGTTAAGCTTCCAATCATTATGGATCCCTTTTTGTGGTGCCTCTTGCACCGCACAGTTTATATCGAGTCTATGTTGCCTGAGTCTATCCATCTGCTCATGCTCTTGTTCAAAGGAAGTCCTGGAACCAGAGTCAGCCACTCCTCATATCTCTTGACTATTGCATGATGGCCATCCTTATTGAGTTAGTATGTTTTACCTGAGTTCTTCCAAATCTTTCAACATAGCTAGTACCTCGCACTGGTTGATGGGGGATGCCTTAATGCCCTCCTTCCAGCAAGTCTCGTTACGTCGACTTCAACCCATTTATTCCGAGACTTGAGGCTTAGAGTTCGTTTGAGTACCTTGAGACTTGCAGTCATTAGTGGCAGGTTCTCTCACCATCGACAGTTTTGGGAATACATCAATGTCCCCTGATCGATGGATTCATCCTAGTGTTCGACTTCAACACATCTATTCACACTCCGATGATTGTACTCTGTGCCTTGATACCCATTTTCATTATTGGTGGGTTATCTCACGTATGTTAACGATATACATCATTGACCGGTAATCAGACAATGTCACATCAGGTTCGACCTCAACTCCTTTATTCACTTGATGGGACTTGCACCGTCGAAGAATTGTGTAGAAGACCCCAGGCGATAGTGGCATTCAGTATGCTACTTATGATTATGACTTTACATCTGAGATATCATCTCTCAAATATCAGCAGTTTGTACGTCTAGTTTGCACCAATTGTTTCCTTTTCAGCAGGAGACCATATCTTACTGTAGAGGGATCATGGCTATGATCACTTATGACATGTGTTCACTATGTACTGCCTATTCATGGCCATTGTATCAGATTGTTGTACTTTACCAACATGTATTCAGGGATTCTATTGTATTATGACGAGTGAGCTTCTCCTTCCACTTGTGTCTCCATCACTCCACTTCTGATATTTATAATGTATTTCGGCCATCGTAGCATCAGTCATTGACCTCACACATTAGGGGTCATCTGTTACAGCGTAATTTTCCACCTTGTGAGCATCAGCACTCTTTGGCCTGTAGGATCCATTTTTCTGACTCGGATCCACTTTATATCCTTCAGACACACTATTTTCCCAATTTTTTTCCCCTGTACGCTAGCTGCATCACTACAGTGGGCGTACCCACGAGTTGCATCTCTATAGCCCGCGGGTAGCATGTAAAATGGTAAAAATCACTAGTTTATTACTTTTTACTCCCAAAAAGTGGTCATAGGGTGACCTTTGGCCCTCCATTTTCCACGAAACGCCTCGATATGTCCTTTCACTTACCTTTGGGAGGACTATATATTGAGCACATATGGCTTATGGACGGGAGGAGGGAGAAGAGCAAGAGAACTCTAGTGGATTTTTTCGCTATCTTGAGTCTACACTCATTGACCCTTGTAGTTCTGAACCCTTTATGTGCACCTTCCAAACTCCTATCGTAGTTCGAGTTTTCCATGTCATGGAGGATTGAAGTGGTGAAGCACAAGTGGATTGATCCAGATCTTGGTTCAGATTGGTTTCCGGCAAGAGGTCGTATCACATTGTACTTCTTCTTGTTTATTAATAGAAATACTCATATTCTCGTCCATTAATGTTGTGAATATTGTTTACATTACATTGGGTTTCATTTACTTATAATATCATGGATCATTGCTATTGATGATGTTAATGTCATTTATATATTATATGCGCTTGTTGTATATTGGCTGTCAAGACTAATTTGCAGATTCAAGTGTCCGGATTGAAAGCTCCAATGGGGATCTACATCAAACGTTTTGATCGAGGTTGGTTATATTCTTCATTATCTTAGCATTGTCATTTATATAGCATTGTACTGAGAATTGAGTTAATTTATGGAAGTCAGTTGTCTGTTGTGGTCTACCCCAAGCCATAGGAAGTTTTCTCCAATACAATCACTCGAGATTCTCCTGGGTTGCAGCAGAAGGGATCTTGAGGTAATTGTTTCAAACCAAGCTTTGGTGGATGGAAACTAGCCTTTCCAACCACAGACGGAGCTCTCTCTTTCACAATTCTTCCAGCACCTAGGATATTATATACATAAGCTGGTTATGGGTAAAAGTAATGGCTAGACCTTCAGATAAGGATATTTAGGGCTTTTTCAGTTGGTTTAGGTTAAGGATAAGGGAACCATTGGGCATGGAGTCAAACTTCAGTGGTTTTTTAGTCACAAATGACTGATTTGGGCCATAATTTCAGAGGTAGAGGCGAGATAGATGAGATTTTTTCAAGTCAAAGGTATCAGTAGATGACAATAGAAAAGGGAACAAATTCCATCACAGAGTTAGATCATTTGTAAGTGAATTCTAACCTGCAACTTCAAGAAGAAAGGGTGGAATACCTAGTCATATGCATCCGAAGCATAAAATATGAATTTCAGACCATGTAGTCTTGATCTAGATACTGCATAAGCAAACAATCGATGGAAATAACAAATGAAGAACACATGCACAAGAAATAACATACATCAAAACACTCATCACAAGAATCTCTTCTCCAGAATCAGGTCCTCCTATTAATTGAAAAGGGCGAGTTCAATACATACGCAGAGCTTTAATCTCCTAGAATCCAAAAACATCCAACCCTTGGGTCTAATTCAGAATATGCCTTTGTAGGCTTACAAAATATCAAACAACTTATAACTAATTCAACCATAAGAGGTCATTACTCAAAACAATCTTGGACTGAAAGGATGAGGTCGTTCACGCCGAGCTGCTTGAACTAACTGCTTCTGAGTCTGTTAGGTGCACCGGTGGGAAACTTTGTGCGCTGTCAATGTGCATTCGGTCTGTGGAAAAAAAATTGTGTATCCTTAGGATTGTGCCGTTGTAGGATGATTTGCAGGGCTAATCAAGTCGTGGCCTCTTCCTGCCTTCAAACTGACCTTCAATTGTGGAACAATTGGATTCTTTCCCTGCGAAATTCTGCAATTTTCACGGCCGCTGGAAGTCAGGCCTACTAAACATACCTTGCCAAAAATCACCTCCGCAATGCGAGACTTGGAAAGTCAGAACGTCATTGCGCAACTTCGCTGAAATTATTTTTCCGCAGTATGCAATGCGGAACTCGAAAAGCGGAAACTCAGTTTTACATCTCCGGAAAAATCATGCCTCCGCAATACACAATGAGGATATCAAAAATCGAAAATTCGAATTTGCACCCTTGGCCAAATTGCACTTCTGCAATCCGCATTATGCAATGCGGGTTTCGGAAATCGGAAAGTCGACTTTGTGCCCCTGGAAAAATATCACTTCCATAATCAGCATTCCGCAATGTGGGTTTCAGAAATCAGAAAGTCGAACTTGCTCCCCTGGAAAAATATCATTTCCGCAATCCGCAATCCGCAAATGCGGGTTTCAAAAATCAGAAACTCATATATTCAGAGTTTCGCAAAAGTCGCCTTCGCAATCTGCATTCTGCAATGCGGATCTCGGAACTCGAAAAGTCAAACCTGTGCTTTTGGAAAAATCGGGCTCCCACAAATGCAGGTCTCGGAACTTGGAAACTCGACTTCACACTCAAGGAAAAATTACATCTCCGCAATGCAGAACTCAAAAGTCAAAAGCTCAACTGCACCATTTGGAAAATATTTTACCTCTGCAATCTGCAATCCGCGGTGTGGGTTCGGAAAGTTGGAAAGTCGGAGATCTTCTCATCTCGTGGGTTGCGGATTGTCTCCCAGACGTTGATTTGGATCTGCTCTTCAATCACGACCGTTCAACCTCTTTAGATTGTAGAAGAACTCCATTGCCTTGTTTTTCCCATTTTTCTCACTACGGCTTTATTTGGCTTGGAATTCGTTGATACTTAGCCATTTTTTGGGTTTTCTGATTCTTTCTTTGGTGTAAGAGGTCAATGGGCATGCTTGGGGTTTCGGTAGGGGGGTTCCCTTTACTTCTTTGGAGGGAACATTGCTAGAGGTGTTAACAGTCTTCATCCTCAACACTAACGTTCTCTCTTTACTATAACATCATAGGTCTTGTAACAAAATGTTATTATGGATGTAAATGTTGTGGACCTTCTATGAAGGATAGGTAGTCCAAAGACCTACGAAAGTCAGTGTACGACTTCTCTAGGGTATTCCTCCCAGAAAACCACTCTTATAGAAGAGAAAAATTTGCTTTCAAAGGTAAACGAGAGAGAACCCAAAGGACTAAAATAATGACATCGGTTGACTAGCTTAGGGCATATGACAGAGAGAAGGAGAATGAATACATAGAGATGTTCGATTCAAATGTGCAACTTGTGATCGATGATCCTTATTTATTCGACACCTATGTTGATAAAATTCCCACAGGGATGAAAAGGAAATCGATATTTTATGAGCTCCCATATTGGGAGCATCTTAAGATTGCCCACTTACTAGATCCCATGCATATATTTAAAAATGTTTCATCTTCTTTGTGGCGTCACATATCATCCAAAAAAAGTGACAAGGTGAAAGTCAAGAAAGACCTTATTGCTTCAAATATTAAAAAGGAGCATTGGCCAAGACAAGAAAATAGAGGAGAGGCTAGCCCCTCTTTTTTCATTTAAAAAAGGCGATGTCCAATCGATTTTGAATAAAGATGATCTTAATTTGGTAAAAATAGTTATATTGAGTGTGAAGGCACCTTCTTTTTATAGGTCTACTCTATGACTCTTCTTCAGTATGTCAGATGAAAATTTGTCGGGTTTGAAATCACATGACCATCTCAACCTTCTGAGGGTACGTATAATGCCAAAAATTTGTTACTACTATTTGCTTATATCTTTTTCCACAAAATTTAAAATACACTTAACTTTTTTTGTTTACTTTGCAGTGTCACTATCCTTTCTTCTTGCGTGGGTGTGTGAACAATGAATTTCCCGATGACCTACAGCATGGCATATCTAAACTATCTGCATTTGTACGGTGGATCACATCAAAGGAGATTTACATCACTAGCATTCCACAGTGGCATGAAGAGATAGCTGAGATTGTTTTTATGTTTGAGAAGAAACTGTCGTCAAGTTTCATGGACTTGCAGGTTCATCTTCTAATTCACTTAGTCGACGAGGTTGAATTAGTCAGGGTGGTCTCCTGTCACTGGATGTTCTTCATAGATAGGTTCATGAAAAAGGTGAAGGGATTTTTCAAAAAAGGGAAAAACCTAAGGAGTTTATGGCAGAGGGGCACATAGTATATGAGTCATTCTATTATGCCAGTGAGTGCATCAAGCAAATCGATGGCACACCAAGCACAGTGATTTGGGATGATGAACGTGACGAGGACAAAAAGGAAGGGGAGGTACTCGAAATGAATGGAAAAAGGCGCATGATAAAGAGTAAGTCACTTATCTTTCGATCTTCAATTTTCCACATAGTAACTTATATTCAAAACAAACGTCAAAATCTATATTTGATCCCATACATACTAAATGTGGTTTTGTTTCCATGAATACAACAGCAAGTTCAAAAATTGATGCAATCATTAAATTCAATCTTTACAACGCAAGGCAACATAGTCATGGATCGCATTGTATGAAGAGAAGAGGAGGAAATGGGACATTGACAGAAAAGAATTCATGCGGTTGCACGGTAGAAGCATGCCTTTTCCAAATCATTTAAAAGAAAATATGCCAATGATATGTCCCAACAATTGGGTTGCATACCAAGTCAGAGAGAAATATGGTGCATTCGGTTGTTACCCTCCTAAAGAGGTACATTTGTTCCCATCTATGTGGGCTTATGGACATCATTTTCACACCAAGGATGTTGATAATGGGCTTGCTACACAAGACTGTGTAGTGGAAGTCGAGTTCGACCAATCTAGTTGTGCTAGCCACTAAGATCGAAACTTGGTAGGAAGGATGTTGGGTTATGTCAATAAGATACAAGAGATCATTCAAGTGGACTTCTCATCTTTCCAATGTGTTATTTTTAGGTGCAAGTGGTGGGACACATTCGATAGGAATAATGTAAAGGAATATCGTGATAGTGGGTTGATATGTATCAACTCTAGAAAGATGTGGGATGAAATTAAGGAGGCTTATGTTTTCCCAAAACACTGCAACCAAGTGTTCTTTCACCTGGATGTGTTGGATAGAGATTGGTGGTTCATATTAAGACACGACCCTAGATCTAAACATGTTTCTAAGAACAACAATGTTATCATGCTAACTGAGGAAGATAATGAGGGTGATGGAAATGGAGGGCGTGTGTACATGTTTTATTTTTTCATTTATAGATTGAGATATAATTTTTTTATTGTTATCTTTGATGAATGTGATATATACATGTCTATTCCACCCATGGAACCATATCATCATCACTATATGTCGACCCACCAAATGTATCGACACCTCCAGCAGTAGAGCCAGAGTCATGATCAGTACCTCTTATAGGAAATAATATATCATGTAGATTAGTAAGAAAGATACGATCTCTAGGAATCTGGATAATCCCACCCGATATGAGCATCATCTCCACAGCTGAGGGACAAGTGGACGAGGATCATGGGGACATGATGGATCAAAAGAGGATGGTCGTTCAAGTAGGTATAGCGTATCAGATATTGGATCCATAGAAGGAGGGGAGGTGGAGGAGATGATAACGGAGGTGATGGATCAATATAGGTTGGTCGATTGGATAGGTATAAAATATCAGATGTTGGATCCATCCAAGAAGGGGGAGGTGGAGGAGATTATGAAGGAGGTGATGGAGGTGGAATACATGGTGGAGGAGGGGGTGGATGAGATGTGAAAGGTGGAGGAAAAGGAGGAGATGTAGTGGATATGGAAGCTCCCCCACCAGTTGAAGCAATTGATGGAGAAGGAGGTAGACTAGGAGGTTGAGGATATCCTCCCTCATCAGACGTTGAACTACCATGAGGGATGGAATAAAAAAGAATTCAAGCACCAAGAATGTGTTGCATCAACCTCCTCATATCAAGAGGAAGCATCCTCCATATCTCAACATATCGGTACTGCCTCTGAATCTCCCTGATAGGAATAGGTTGAACTTCTTGATCCGCTAATAATATGGCCATCCTATCTACAATATCCTATCTGAACCTCTGCTCAGCCCTCTGTCACAGGGCAGGTCTGGCTAGATGAGGCACCTTCGGCTGATCCTGCATATGTATGTCCTCATCCTCATCATCTTGCGGCATAGGAGGCCCTGCATCACCATCAAATGTGCCAATATCTATAAAATATATAGTACACAATAATAATTAGACAATTTCATTAAACATGAATTTAATATAACAATTTAAAACATATTTCATTTGCATTAAGTATAACGAGAATAAAATGAAAATGGATTAAATTAAACATAATGCTAAATTTACCTCTGCGATTAGGTGACTCGTACCGGGTGAAGAAGATGTTGGTACACCCTCTCAAATCCAACCCCGCATATGGATATGCAACCATATCTAATCAAGGTTGGTCCTTGTTGCCTAGCATGTCAAGCACATCAGCAGTAATAATTGCAGGAAACTTTGGTTTCCCCCTCTTGGGAATCATCTACCCCCACATGCGCATACGCACATCTGTCATCAACCTAGGAGGGTGCTAGTCAAAAGATAGCCTAGTCACCGAAAATCTCTCAAAAAATAGACAAAACAACTATGAAACGAAGGGGAAGTTCCCCCTCCCGTCGATACACGCACGAAATCGAATGAGAGCATAAAAAAACTATCATAAAAAAATAGTAGACCACCGAATGCATCTAGGTGCATGCACTAAAGAATAAACATAATATAATAAATGGCAGCTAATGTGTTTCCCATCAGTGGTGTAATGTGTGATAGTCATCACCAACAAAGAGAGGCAACTCACATACTCTCTACCAAAAGAAGCAATGGAAAGTTACCCACCGCTGACCTGAAACTGAGAAAGCTCGAGGATGTTGTCATCAACATATCTCTGAACATATACCAATTGAATTGCTACTATAGATCCGGCTGGAACCTCGGGGAAATGAGGAAGGTTCTCACCTCTCCTAGAGAGCCCAGTTATAAAGTAAATTTCCTCCTCAGTGGGCTAGAACCACTCATCGGGACCAACTCGAAAGGCCTGCCTAAAATGATCCCATCATGCAATCAACTAGGTCAGCAATGTACTATTCCCCTTGAGTGATGTTGTCTCCTCATAGAACTTGAGGAGGCCAACAACTCTCAAGAGGTGTCTAGTCTGAGGCGTAATAGGATGAGGGTATGAATCTCTCTCCCTCTCCCTGGCCTCCCATTCTCTGTAGAAGTTGTACTGATCTACATGTGCCTCACATTGATGCTGCACCTCATGGTGATCACATCTCTGTTTCACATATAATATAAAGCAATCTCATAATCATACATATAAAAGAATTATAACAAGATTATATCTACCAAAATAAAATATTAAAAGTTTTTCCAAAAAAAGAAAACTGGTGCTCCATAAATATTAGAAAAGCACCATTAGCGGTTCATTTATATACTGAAAGCACTGACAAGCGATGCGCTACAATATCTATGACACGCCACTTATATATCAATAAATTTAAAATTGATTTCGATGGTGTGCCTAAATCTTATTAGCACACCGTTATTCAAACACACTGAATTTAAACAACAATAATTTATTTGAAATATATTCACTGTGCACCTATTCCATGTCAGCGCACCATGAATCGGTGCCTTGACATGACATAGGAGCACCAATAGTTGTGTGTTCACGTGTTTATAAGTGGTGTGCTTATATACTAGAGGCGCCGACAAGCGGTGCGCTACAATATATATGCAGCACCGCTGGTTATATATCAAAAAAAAAAATTGAATTGGACGGTGAGACTAAATCTTATTAGCGCACCGTTATTCAAACGCAGTGAATTTAAAAAATTATAAATTATTTTAAATATATTTACCGGCACCTATGCCACGTCAACGCACCGTACCACTGGTGCCTTGACGTGACATAGGAGCACCTTTAATTGTGTTTTCACAAGTTTATCAAAGGTGTCACCGGTGCACCTATTTCACGTAATTGCACCATTTCCAGTGCGATGACAAGACTTACATGCACCGTATAAATGATTATGGTTTTATTGTACCAATATCGGTGCGCTAGAGAATAAAAAGCACCGGAATTCCGGTGCCCTTTATTGTACTAAACGCAGCGGTGTCTATGACAATTCAGTGTTTTAGTAGGTGTATCAACGATGTGCTTATGCCACGTCATTACACCGATAGTCGGTGCGCATGAGTGGCATAAGTGCACTATTAAACGTTTATTAATTTTTTAATAAATGGTGTGGTTACAGGTGCATGTATTACACTTAAGGGCATCGGAATCTCGGTGCTCTTAAATGTGTAACGCACCAGTGACCATTTGTGCGTTTTTTCTTTTTTTCCGTGATGTGTGGTGCGTTCGAGTCGTTCGGCTCGCATCGCTGCCAGTGCGCCCTATAAAATTTTACAGGGTGCATCGTATATCGGTGTGATTCGAATGTTTCAAACGCAATGCGCAAAAATTTTAAACTATTTTTAAAAAAGGTAAATTTAAGGTTGAATTTTAAAAACTGAATCGCTAAAAAATTATTTTCTGAAGTAACAAACATTTTACCTGTTGAACGATGCATCGAGGAGGCATATTGGCGATGTATGGTAAATTTAAATTTTTCCAAAACGGTTTGGAAAAATTCAAATAGACCGAACCTCCAATAGAATAGAATGATGCGTCCACATGGACCACGGATGTCAAGGCGTCCATGTGGGTGAAGGGAAGCACCGGTGCAAAGGGGCTCAAACGCACTGAAGTGGGGTAAAAATGAGTTTTCTGCCACAGTAATTTTTTTTATTAAACCCTGCACCGATGAGATCCAAAGCCGAAAGCACTGAAATGAGCCGATTTTAAAATAAAATAATTTTTTTAATAAAATAACAAAATATATTTTTTAAATAAAATGATTTTCAGTGCGTTGTGTTTATCCACCCGCACCAGTGCGTAAATATCATTTAGCGCATTGGGAATGGTTTTAAAATATTTTTTCGATTATAAATTTTTTTTATTTTCGATAAATCGAATTGCGGTGTGTTACGGTCATGTGAACAACCCGATGTGTTTAACTAAGGACGCACCGTTGTTATACTTCTGAGATATATGTTTTAAGAAAATAGATTATAAATTAATGTTCGGTGTGTTAGGTTTTGGTGAAACGCACAGGTGCGTTTATCGTTAATGAATGCATCGTGTTTAGTTTTTTACTTAAAATTTTTATTTTTTAAATAAAAGAGTATGCGGTGCGGCAGTTTCTACGAAACCCATCGGTGCGGGTGTATGTGATGGAATGCACAGCTATTGTTATTTGGAAATTATTTTGGTTTAATAAAGATGTTTTCAGGTCACGGTGTGGCAAATTAGGACGCACCAGTTCGTTAACCGGTGCGCTTAGGTTAGAGACGCACCAATCTGATTATGTTGAAAGAGAACCGAAATAAAAACCTATGCTAAAACCTTCGACCGCTTATAGCCTTCCCTACTAACCTCCATTAAAACCTCTGGTCGCTTATAGCCTCCGCTAGAAACGGATATTTGGGCTCTTTTGTGAGGAGCGTATGTTATAAACTCCACTAAAGGGAATTTTTCTTGTAGTGAAACTTAATCACCTTTCATCTAACATAAAAGGTTGTAAAATTTACCTCTGATCAGAAAAAATAATACATGCAACTCAATTCTTATGCCCATACTACCACGGATTTGTGGAAGAACATATTTGCATTCCATCCAATATGAACATCAAATCCAGGCAAAATTGGTAGTAATGTCTTCTTAGAATCTGTGAAATCCTAGGCTTAGGATAATGACGTTGTGGGTTTCCAATTTCAACATGTAAGGTTCCTTCATGGTCACATGAAACAAACTCAAAGGATGATGGTACTTTTCAATTTTATAGAGGAGAAACATTTTTAAAGAAACATGTTATAAAAACATATTGTTGCAATAGATTTGTTTTAAGTATGTATAAGGGTCAAAGGAGATCAAATTCCTTGAATTGCAAACATTTTTAGAGTGCAAAATTTAAGAAAGATTGCAATTGAAGGGATTTGATATTTTCCAATGCTTGGTAAATCCAAAGTTAAAATTAATCTATACTAATTTATTGTACTTATCCTTTTTTCAATTTTTCAATTTTTCAATTTTTCATTTTTAATAATGAATCATTTTTAATAATAAATCATTTCTTAGCATTATAACTTTAACCTATGGACCATATAAATGCACTTATTTATGTAATTTAATGCATCATTTTTTTAAATTTTAATTGTGAATATGTGTGTGTGTGTGTGTGTGAGAGATCATAGTGGGTCGTGAGCTTAAAATAAAGATGGGTATTGGTTATGGAACCAATACCAAAACATAATTATGTGTTCCTTGGGGATTATTAGTAGTTGCCGGAAAAAGAGGTATTTTAATGTGCAATATTTGGGGACTCAAAAATCATTATTGATTAGGCAAAGGGAATCCTGGTTTTACATGTCATAATCTTAGATCATTAAATTCGCAAAACTAGGGATGAGATTCAGCCTTTCCCTAACATCACTTTTGAGCATATTTTTAGGGAATTCAGTAGCGAGCCAGATAGGCTATCCAAGGAGACGATTGGTGAAATGGATGGATTCATTCATTTTGAGGATGTGCTAGATGGCAGTGTTATTGACACTGGATCTATATTAGTGTTCTAATTTGGGTCCCTCGTACCCCTGTCCTATTTTTGTTGTGGATTGGTTTCTTGTCTTGTAGCCTTTTTGGATTAGTATGGTCTATAGTTATAAGGGCTATTATCTCGATTAGGAATTTTGTTGCATGTTATGGCAGTATTTGTACTATAGGTGCAGTATCTTGCTACGAGTTATGAGTCATTATGAAGTTCAGAAAACTTTGCTTTTATAGTAACTATTATGTATAACAGAAACTCGGATGTAACTTTGATGCTGTGTTGAATAACAAGTTGCAATTTGACATGGCAGAGTGGAGTTCGTTGAAGCATCCATTGACATGGAATTTGAGGATGTGGAAAGAGATCATTTTTAGCACAAAAACTTCTTCAAGGAACTTGTCCAGTCTTGTAGCTAGGGTTTTCACCCTAGCTTGTGCAAATGAGCACCTACTAAGGAGAATGGACTCCTTAGTAGCAGTTCAATAAACAGTAAATGAAACTAATAAAACAATACGAATTCTAAACTAGCATGAGCATTAATAAACATTACACAAACGTGGAAATATGGTGAAGATTCTTCTTTTTTGTATTAAAATTTTACCTCAGGTGTAGAGGTTGGTGAAGTTCTTGCAATGGTCCAAGAGGGTTGCTCCAAACTCCAGCCTTGCTCCTTCTCTTTCTCCAAAGGGTTGGAAATGGGCCAAAAGAGGCACTCAAGGGTGAAAGTAGCTCAAGGGTGAGCTAGGGTTTCAAGAGTAATTTTGGCAGAGTAAGGGTGTATTTGACTGTGGATATGAAATGAGGGGTCTCCATCACCTATTTATAGGTTTTTAGTGGTGGAGTGTTGGCCCATGGTTTTGGGAACCATATCGTTTAGGTCAGCTGTATAGGGTTTTTTCCTCCTTTTTTCCTCTTTTTCCTCTTTTTTTATATTTTTTATTCCCTTTTTAGAGGGGTTTTGCTATTTTGGAGGAATTTTGGATAATTTTGGGGGAAAAGGGGTTTTTTTTAGCCTTTTGGAGGCTTTTTAATGGGATTTTAAGGTTTTGAAGACAAATATGGTAGGAAATATGGACAAATGAGTCATGTAATGGGGTAGATGAGGTAGTGAGCACTTTTTGGGTGTTAACAGATTGCCCCCTGATGTGTGAGGGCAGGAGCTCATCGTATGGCCGATAGACATCATAAGTCTTTTTTATGGATTTCCTGGGGTGTGGAGAAGAGAAGAAACGAACTAGAGCCCGGAACAACGGTCCCGAACAAACTGCAAAAACTGAAAGTACATGACCTCAATAATGAATGAGGAATAATCTGAACATATGGACGAGGCGGGCATTCCCATGCTCGTATCAAGATATAGAACAAGAATAACAATGGGGACCAAAATATGGGGACCTGAAACATATACATGGCCTCAAATAATGAATGAGGAAGAATCTCAATATATGGACGAGGCGGGCATACCCATGCTCGTATCAAGATACATAAAAAATGACTGTGAGGCCCGAAAAGGGGGACCTGTAGGATACATAGAGAACCACTGTGTACATCATAAGGGTCCAGAGGGGACACAAATCTAGGACATACTGTTGGGCTGACCATGTCTGAGCTGAAGAACTGATACACTGGAATGACAATAGTGCTACTGAGTGTGGTACCAGAGGAACTGATTGTTAGAAAAACAGGATCGCAGAGCAATAACAATAAACAGAAATGAAAATATAATCACACATACACATTACAAGAGAGACACAGATATATCGTGGTTCACCCAACTTGGGCTACGTCCACACTGAATTTTCCAGTCCTTATTATTATTACCGTCCAGCAAGGTGAAGGGATACAACCTGCAGCACACCCGCTGCACTTCCTCTTCTCTGTTTCACAGTCTCTCTCCTGATCTCAGAGATCTTTATAATGCATAAAACCTAATACATCATCCACCCTAGCCGTATTACAATGTCTTTATTTTATAAGGGAAATACAATGGGAAAATACCACGGGATACCCAAAACCATGGGCCTGCAAAATAGCTGGCGAAAACAGCCCCAAAAATTTTCTTCGGGGGCGCTACCCCCGAACCCCGCTGGGGTGACAGTACAGTCCACCTACATATCATATAAAACTGGGGTACAAACATGGCTGATACAATAACATCTATGAGACTAGAAGATCTAGCTCCACAACCAACACTGATGAGCTGCTGGATCATAGTGACAAGGGGTGATACTCTCAATGGTACACTGAAATGGGTACTCAAGGAAGCATATAACTGGATGGATTCCGAATACAATCGCCAACGCAACCCAGACATCCACGGGAACATATAACTGGGCGTTCCGAAGTGACTCACCAATGTGCTAGAGTCGGGGGAAATCCGGGGTCTTCGACCAATAATTGAAGGGATATATACCCTGCGTAATTCTCAACGATGCGATCAAGGTGTTGAAGTTGAGCATGTGAGAAAAAACCACTCGGAGAGGCAATGATGACTCCTCTCAAAATGGTCCGTAGGCACTCACCACAGATGGTGATGGGTCCAAGGTGCAGGGACCTACGAGTCGATCCTCTGGAATAGAGGGGCTGTTTTCGACAGAGGGAGACCTGCAACTAGCAAGGCAATGATGATTCCTTGATAGGAGCGCGAGGTAGAGAACTGAAGTGTGATAGTACTAATGGTAGGACTGACATACTATGGGGGATATATGGGCAAGTAGAGTGGGTGGACTCAAACTTCCTTTGTTCAGAGTATGATGGCGGGGACGATCGGGCAGCATATGAAACTGACTGAGGGGAAAGGGATCATAGTTGTAATGGATCGAGGATAGTGACTACGATGAAGGATACTCAAGCTGGTGTAAAATGGCAGGAGACTGCAGAATACTCTGAACAAAGGCGACCTGATTGGGGGTGCTGCCGAGATGATCGATCATAGTGCCAGGAGGCACGGGAGGACTTCTTCATGGGTTAAGGAACGAGAAGAAGTGTGTGTAAAATGGTACTGTCGTGTGGATTTATACGAGCCCAGGACAGTTCATGCTCGTGATTGCTTTCAATTTTAAGGAGTCTGAAAGCGATAAGAAGACTCTGAAATAATGGAATGGTACTGTCGTATGGATTTGTACGAGCCCAGGATAGTTCATGCTCGTGGTTGTTTTCAATTTTAGAGAGTTTGAAAGCGATAAGAAGACTCCAGGGGGTTGCTTTTTCGTGTGTTAGTCTCCAAGGCCCGAAGAAGCATAAAAGGATGCAATGAAGAACTCTTCTAGCCGGTGTGACTAGAGTATTCATTTTTCGTAATTAGTCTACCAGGTCCGGAAAAGGGTTAAACTTATACCAGATAGACACCCTTTCAGGTACTTTAACGAGCATGAAAGGAAGCAAGATTGCTCGTCCATCTTTTCATTGTTTTAGGAGTCAGAAAAGAGCTTAACAGAAACTCCCTAAGTGCCTTTTTCGTAAAGGACTTGTCCGGCCCGAAAAAGGGATAAAATTATACCGAACAAAAGGAATGGCCAAACAAGGAGGAAGTAATCAATCAAGGATCATTGATGATGACCAAGAATGAGGTTAGGGGGGAGCACTGGTGGGCCTCCTTGTGGGATAATGAATGGTGGAAAAATAACGAAATAATTGCAGTATGACAGGAGTGAATGGCTCATGTAAAAATGTGGAACAATCCGATGGCGGCCGATGTGGTGCGTGAACCGAGGCAGCAAGGCGTCGGGACACAATGTTGAAACTGTACCAAGTGAGAGTGAGAAATGATCTCAAGCATCATCACGAGCTCGAAAAAATGAATCCGACGATATAAAAAGTGTCAAAAATGGATAACGATCGATGTGGCACGCAAACCAAGGTGACGGGGGGCATTTTGGAAAAATACCCAAAAAATCTGGGGGTGAGAGCGAGAAATGATCTCAAGCATCATCACGGGCTCAGAAAAATGAATCCGATGATATAAAATATACCAAAAATGGAGAGCAGCCGAAGTGGCACGCAAACTGAGGCGATGAGTGGTGTCTAAAAAAATGCTCAAAAAATGATGTGGAAAAAATAAGAAAACAAGTGGACCATCATGACGGTCTCATCGTCCTGATTCCAGTGGTGGAAACGGTTCAAAAAATGGACTCCGTATGGGTTCAGAATGGCCAAAACAAGAAAAAGTCAACGGACTATAAATAGTGAGTGGGTCCAACATGGCAAGTGTCATTTGTACTTGTTGACTTTGACTAGTGATCAAAGTTGACCAGAGCTGAGTTGGTGTTTCTGGACGATTCGACCGGCCATTTTCAGATCCGGAGTTACAGGTATTCCGACAAACTCATACCTGCATGTTCATTGGGTTCGGGGGGGTAGTGGGTCCCAGGGGATTTTTTGTACGGTCCACGTGGGGTGGACCGCGGGTTTGTGGGGTGGAACCGCGGTCGGGGACCGCGGGTTCCAGGGTGGATCACGCGGCTGGGGACCGCTAGGTTCGGGTCGGAAAATGCGGTCTGGTACCGCGCGTTCCGAGGCTGAACACGCGGTTTGGTACCGCGAGTTCAGCTCCTACATGCGCAGTTTTGGACCGCGACTCTAGTCAGATAGTCGCGGTCAGAAACCGCGGCAAGGGTCCCTAAAGCTGCGATTGGGATCGAGTTGTTAGGGTTCCCTGAGGGGGGGGGGGGCAGGGTTATTTCTTTGACGTGAGTCTGATGAGTTTGCCTTGCGTGATTGACAGGATGCCGCTGGTGCTTTAGCGAGAGCGGGAGGTCCCGGATGAGATAGTGGATGTCATCCGGGGGGATCGACGTGTGCGGGCGACGTTGGGATTGTGCGGATTGCTGAAGTTTGCACAGGTACCTATGATGCGTTCAGCAGCGCTGCTACTGGACCAGCTAGTGAGCTTTTGGGAGCTGGACATTCAGGCATTCAGGGTGCAGGGGGAGAGGGTGGATCTCACCCTTGCAGATGTCTACTTCCTGACAGGGTTTCCCTGTCTGGGTAGGGTAGAGGATACACAGCCACGAGTATCCGCGGATGTAGATATGGAGGATATGCTGGAGTGGTACTGTGTTCCAGAGGCGAGGGTGCGGAGGAATGCACTCCGGGTGGTGGACCTTAAGGAGCCAGCAATATAGGCTATTGCTGCGTGCGTGGTTCGATTGTTGGGGTCCCAGTCACCTGAGAAGGTGTCTGGGGGCCAGATGCAGCTAGTAGAGCGGGTACTAGATGGTGTCTATTATGCGTGGGGCCAGATGTTCCTCACTTGTGTGCAGTGACAGCTGACATCGGTGAAGGAATCTGACAAGCGATTCTATTATGGATCCTTTCTATGTGCTTTCTTCATGGATCGGGTACCTACACTACGGCCGCAGGTGCCAGTCAGGGCAGGAGGACTGAGGGAGCCGCGCATGGTGCGGTGGGGAGAGATGATGCGTCGTCAGGGTGGCAGTGAGGTGGGTAGATACTTCACTCAGGATCTGTACCTGTAGTGGCTACAGATGCCGCTGACACTGGATGACTTTCCATACAGAGATATGGACTACACCGGGGATCCAGAGGCACCACGGGCGCCAGGATAGGCATGGGGACCAAATGGTACGTATTGATTTGCTTGCATGTTATGGATGTCAAGTCTTGTGTATGATATTTTTTTGATATACTATTACTGACTGATGTGTGATCTACAGATGTTGGCCCGAGACCACCACCAGGAGATGTAGCTCACAGGGGTCATGTGGCGATACCATCCCTGCCAGGCCGAGGGGAGGTGCATCGATGGGACACGGAGGGGAATCTGGAGGCCATATGGATGCTTCTGGATCGGTTGCTGGTTGGAGTGACCGATGACGGGTGGCGGGATGTGGATCCCGAGGTGATCCAGCATTGTCTGAGGGCACCACGGGAGTTCCGGTCGATCGCGATCTGGGTGGCTATCTTGGCAGATAGGGGTCGGGCACAGGAGCCCGTAGGGGATGAGGAGTTGCCGGAGGAGGAGCGAGGTGAGGACTCGAAGGCAGCTGATGCAGGTAGTGATGCAGGGTATGACTCTCATTAGGGAGTGTAGGGGACTCCCCCCAATTTTGTAGCTATGGCATATATTCTATGAGGCGTAGGGATGTATAGATTTATTTATTTTTGTATAGCTGAGTACGGGGGTACTCAGTACATGTGTAGCAGATGGACATGTATTTTTTGATATATATATATGCACATGGATGAACCTTTTTGCTATGATGATTTAGTGTACGCATGTGGATGCGCTTATGGTTTGTTATATGTTGGTACTGCACGTGGATGCAAGTAGTATAGAATGATGGGCACATGGATGCCCCTTGTGTATTGTATGTGATGCAACATGATGTATGTAGGATTAGGCACGTGGATGCCCCTGTATATGAATGTGTTTTTATTTTTTATTGCACATGGATGCAAATGTTTATGTGATGATAGGCACATGGATGCCCCTTGTAATATTTTTGGGTTTTTATATATTTTTGATGAGATGTTATGGTATGATGATGCATGATGAAGGTTTTACATGGTGTGATTGATGTGCCAATCTAGGATGTTGTTAGCCATTTGATCTGCGACACTATTCTGAGCTCTAGGGACATGGGTGAATGTTATGGATTCAAATTGTCGGCTTAGTTGTTTTGTGCGCAGGAATTTTCTAAAGAGGCAGGGATCACGCACCTGATAGCAGTTGTTGAGCTAGGAGACAAGTAGCTGGGAGTCAAGGAACACATGAAGGTGACATATGCCCATCTGGAGGGCAGCAGTCAAGAGACCGGTCACAGAATCGTACTCCGCCTGGTTATTGGTAGTAGAGCCTATAAACATTTCATTAAGGTGAATCAACTCATGTGAAGGGGAATATAAGACCCATGCTGCAGAAGCCAGGTTGGGAGACCAACGGCTCGCTCCATCGGCGAAGCCAATGTAATGAGGTGGAAGATGGTCCATCTGTGATCATGCAAGAATGATGACTGTAAGATTGTGGTAAAAAAGGTGAAAAACAAAAAGAGAGCAAACTGTACAATATGGACCAATGGGGCCACAGGTTTATTTAGGGATAAAAACGCTTAAGATACAACCCATTACGGGGGTTGCGCAAAGCGTAACCTTCAGAGTCAATTAAAATATATGCCCCATTGCCGAGGCAGGTCTGCACGATGTAGGGGCCTTTCCACATGGATTCAAACTTTCCCTTACCAGTTTTGTCATGGGCTTGGTCATAGGCGAGGATGAGGTCCCCCTCATGGAAAGTTCGAGGGTGTACATGTTTGTCGTAACCAGATTTGGAGCGGTTCTTGGTGGCTTCAATGGTCTGGAGAGTGGCACGACGGTCTTCATCAGCTTGTTCTAGTGAGAGCAGACGTTGCTCAAGTGGGGAGGTATCTGGGAGAAGCTCGACGGCGATGTGTAAGGCAGGTATTTGAAACTCGATGGGGAGGACAGACTCTACACCGTGAACTAAATGAAACGAGGTAAAATCAGTGGCAGTTTTGGTGGAGGTACGGTAAGCCCATAAGGCAGGGAACAACATGTGGTGCCAATTGGACTTATGCCGGTCAACAGTGTGTTGAAGGATGGTTTTGAGGATTTTGTTAATGGCCTCTACTTGGCCATTCCCTTGGGGGTAGTAAGCAGAGGAATACTGATGTTCGAACTTTAGTAATGTGGATAACTCGCGCCAAAGGGAATCTTCGAAGTGTGAACCATGGTCTGAGACCAACTGTTTGGGTACCCCGAATTGAGTGATAACGTGGTTAAAAAAGAAACGGGCAGCGGTGTCAGCTGTACAATTGAAGGTGGGCATGGCTTCGGCCCATTTGGTGAAGTAATCAACGACGACAATGATATACTTATGGTCGTTGGCGGATGGGGGTTTACATTCCATGAAGTCGATGGCCCACTTACAAAAGGGACCAACGGTGACGACTGGGTGTAATGGAGCGGGTGGTGTCCGGGCCTTGGGTGCAAAAAGTTGGCAATTGTGGCAATGTTTAACCGCTGTGATGCAGTCGATAAAGAGTGTGGACCAGAAGTAACCAGCGCGGACAACCTTTTGGGTGGTGGCCATTCCATAGAAATGGTCGCCGCAGGCACCGCTATGACAGTCATTGAGGACGTGTTCGGCTTCCTCATGTGTAAGGCAACGACGGAGAACCGTGTCAACCCCTCGCTGGTAAAGGACATCGCCTAAGAGGAGATATCGAGAGGCCTGGTGACAGATATGACGGCGTCCATCACGATTGATGTTGGGTCTGAACTTCTGCGTGCGAAGGTATAGCAAAATATCACCGTACCATGGGTCATCAGACGAGATGATGAACAAGTGATTGCCAGGTAACTCATCGGAGATTTGTGGGGACGGGAGAAGGGAGGGGATATCGGTGATGAGCTGGGAAAGCGCGAGGGATTTAGTGTTCTTAGGGGTTCAGAAAGTGAGGTCATATTCCTGGAGGATAATGACCCATTTAGCAACATGACCTTGCGAGAACCGCCGGTTTAAGAGATAGACCATGGGGTTGGAGTCGGTGACGACTGTGGTATGACTAAGTAAAATGTAGTGTCGCAATTTTTGGACGGAAAAGACCACAGCTAGGGCCAGTCTCTCCTCATATGTGTAACGTAGGGGTGGTCCAGAAAAGGTCTGGCTGACGTAATAAATGACATTCTCTTAGCGAGCGGCGTCTTCTTGAACAAGGACTCTGGAAACGGCATAATCGGATGCCGAGACGTAAAGGATGAAGTCCTGAGAGAAATACGGAGGGGAGATCAAAGGGGCTTGTGTGAGAGCTTTCTTGAGGGCTCCGAATGCATCTTCTGCTTGCTCATCCCAAACAAAGGGTATGTGGGTATGAAGCAGGCATCAGAAACCATGAACGGTAGTGGCGTAATCAGGAACGAAACGACGAAGGAAATTGGATCGCCCCTGCAGACTCTGGAGCTGCCGAAGCGTGCGACGAGAGGGAAGGTCTAAGATGGCTTGGAATTTTGTGGGATCAACAGCAATTCCTTTCTGGGAAACAATGAAACCCAACAACCATCCTGCCGGAACGCAAAATACACACTTGTGTGGGTTCAAGCGGATTTGATATTTGCGACAACGCAGGAAAACTTGCCGGAGGTCATTAAGGTGGTCTGATCGTTTCCGGGAACGAGCTGTAAGGTCGTCAAGATAGACTAGCAGGATATGGACCAAGTCATGAAAACAATAGGTCATGGCCCGCTGGAAGGTGGCCCCAGCATTTTTGAGGCCGAAAGGCATGATGCGATAGGAAAAGGTGCCCCAAGGGGTGGTAAAGGCAGTTTTGTACTGATCCTCCTTATTGATCTGAATCTGGATGTATCCAGAAAAATCTTCCATGAAAGATAGGACTTCATGCCCCGCACACGCATCGATGAGTTGGTCAATAAATGGTGTGGGGAAGTTGTCCTTGGGACAAGCTCGATTTAAATCACGGAAGTCAGTGCATACTCTGATGGTGCCTTGTTTTTTGTTAACAGGAACGGGATTTGAAAACCAAGTGGTATATGCAATAGGATAAATGAATCCTGCTTTGCGAAGTTTTTCAATCTCTGCTTTAACAGCTGGGAGCTTGGAGGGATGAATGGGGCGTTGTTTCTGGCGAATGGGGGGTACATATGGCCATGTGTCAATGTGGTGCTCTATAATGGAGGGGTTGAGACCGGGCATTTCGGTATAGGACCAGGCAAAGACATCACGGAACTCTTGGAAAAAAAATTTGTACTCTACAATCTCATGCTCACTGCAGGAGGCTCCTAACGTAATGATTTCAAGAGCACCCGGTGGGAAGGAAATCTTTGGACTCAACCGCGAATAGGATCCTTAAACCAGTCGACTTTAGTGGGAAGGAAATCTTTGGACTCAACCGCGAATTGGGTAGCTATGGTAGAGGGGGAGTCTTCTGGGAGGAAATACGAACGATGGTGCATGTCATCCCAGGGATAATCCGGGGCAGTCAGAGCCCCTAGAATTTCCTCATCATTGCGGAAAGTTTGAGTTGTCAAATCGGTTGACGAGGGGGCGGGTGTCGAAGAGATCATATAAATGGTGTTAATCTCTCCGGATGGGGATGATACCGGGGGGTAGATCTCCTCAATTGTGGGGGGTGCCGTCTCAAGGTCCAAATTATTCATCTCGTAGAGAGCTGCTCTGTAATCTGGGAGATTGGGACAGTGATGTGAGTAATGGCCGTAAATACCGCATATTGCACAAGGGTGGTTGGTGCACAGTGATTTATCACGAGGCTTAGGGGTTGGATCGAGTTCGACAACTGTGATGTTGGAGTCATCGTCAAGCATTTGCATGTGTTCCTGTAATGCGGGTAATTGGGGACATTGATGAGTCGGATGGCCTAACTCATCACACAACGAGCATTTGGGGGGAGCACGAAACACGGGGGGGGTTTTACTATTTTAGGAGGGGGTACAGCAATGTATGGTTGTGGGCCTCTGCCCCCAGTGGGCTTGATAAGAGGAGGGGGATTCATAGATGATGAAGGGGTAGGGACACCGGGAGGTGGTTGACTAGTAGTGACAATGGGTTGCACCGGTTGAAGGATGACATTTGGTGTCGGCGGGGGAACGGGAGGCGAAATATACCACACGGGTAATCCTAAGGTTAACCCAAGGAGGCTGAGAGTAGCCATAACTGGGGCTTACTACTCCTGAGGGAGGGAATAGGAAGGGGATTGTGTGGGTGGGTGTAACACCAATGTGACTAGGTACCAATGGCGGTTTGGGTAACAAGGGCGCTTGATTGTTGGGTGTTTGTGTATTGTGGGAAAGGGTACATAGGTCAGATACTTCGGTCGCAGGTGATGGGGGAGGAATAGATTGGAATGTGGAGGTCATCAGCGTATCTGAGTAAACTCCAGGTCCCACGGAGGAAACAAACGAGGTAGTGGCACCACCAACAAGTTGTTCAACCATGGGGAGAACATTCTCGGGTGCAGCGGGGGCATTTGGATCGTAATAGGTGAGTTGGTCGACCTTGACCACGCGTCCGTCATGGGGGAAAATCATGGTACGAAAAACGGATGGGGAAACCGCCCGCATGGCATACATGTAACTGCGGCCAAGTAAGAGGTTATAATCCAGTTGGGCATTGATGACCTCTATGTCAATGACCACGATTTTACTAGCCAACTGGACGGGGACATTAGCTAAGAGACCTTGGGTTGAGCCGAATGGTCGTCGTAGGCTCGCAACGCAATGGTGGACTGCTGGAGAGTAGGGGATACCAACTTCTGCCAAACGAATGTGGACATAACGCATGTAGAGGCACCTTCATCGATAATGCACCGATGGATGACAAGATTCTAAATGGAAACATAAACTTGGAATGCTAAAGTGGAAGGCAGGCGTGGTTCGGACTGGTCCAAATCGAATGCCATCAGTTGTGAATCATTGGGGTCAATAGCACCAACGGCGGAGAGCAAAGTCTTGCGCTGTGAAGGACATTTTTTTAAGACTTCTAACGCAAACATGGCTGCGGGAGACTGGGCTAAGTCATCTACAATGTTGTAATTTGACGCAGCGCGAGCATTGGGATTATTGTTGATACGACAAAGTGGGAAACGAGGTGCTTTAGAGGCGCCATCGAGTGGAGCCAGAGGTATACGTAACGTCTGATCAGCGGGATGAGCTTTAGTGTTTTTGTCGGTGGGAGGGGCTTCAGGGGTGGATCCATATTGGTTCCGACGGGTTTGGAGGTTGACATCAGCGGATGACATCATTAACAAGTGGTGGGTACCTGAGTCAAACATGGGTTGATCGGGAGAGGAATAAGTGATCTGTTGTTGTGGGGGCACGTTACCTTGAGGGGGAGCCAACGGCTGAGTGTTCACTACGCCTTGGGTTGGTAAGGGGTTTTGCAACACCAAAGGTTGCTGCTGAGGAGGTGGGGGGTTGGGTGGCACCTGAGGAGCCGCGTGCCCTTGGCGATGGGCATCATCAGTCCAGAGTTGCCGAGCTCGCTCCAAATGTGGGCAAGCATGTGTATAGTGGCCATAGACCCCACAAATAGAACAATGATGGTTTGTTCGCAAATTAGGATTTTTGGCCTGCTTGGGTGGCCGATCAGGGTTCTGGTTGGCAGGTGCTGCATTATTGTTGTTTGGGGGATTGGGAGGTTGACCACCTTGGTCTGGAGGTTGGTTGTTCCCACGGTTACAGCCTTTGCCATGGTAATGTTGGCCCTGTTGGCGTTGGTTGTTTTGGTTCTGCTGCGGATTCTGTTGGGTGTATACTTGCCCTTGGGCAGCAGGTGAGTTTTGGGGTTGTGCAGGTGCGGGAACAGGCTATGGTGGAAAATATGTAGGGGGAGGCTACCCAAGTGCTGAACCTTGTGGGGGTTGCTGATATGTCTACGGAGCGGGTTGGGGGTTTGCCGCAGGGGCTGCCTGTGGCGGGTAATAAGTCGGTTGGGCTTGAGAAGACACAGGAGTTGGTGCAGCCTGTGGGTGGTAATAGGGCTGAGGTGCAACCGGGGGGCGTAAGCGGGGGACGCATGACCAAAGCACTGAGGTGGACAGGAGGGTCCGTGGGAATGATGGTGATGTGCCATAGGAGCATACGAATTGGTTGCTCCGGATTGAGATGTAGCCCGCGAAAGGTCGGGGCCATGGCTAGGATGTGCTATGGAAAAGGGTTGGGGATGCGAGGCAATACGGCCAATGATGTCATCTGCGGCATGGGATGCCCCCGACGCATCGTGTTGGGATGAATCACCACGAGGGGCGTCAGGTATGATGGTATAGAGATAACCCGACTAGGTGTAAATGAGGTCAAATTGCTGGGCTTTGAGGATGGCCTCTTCTTCAAAATGGGGTCGTTCGGATGCCACATCCTTGGCAATGACATGAAGGAGGGATTTTAGAAACCAATCTAAGATACCCCGTTCATGACACGTCCAGAAAAGGTGAATCTGTCGTTTGGTTCTATCGCCGCGGTATCCCCATACAGGGATACCCCGAGAACTGCGAAAGGTATCCTTCGGTTACTAAATGGATTGCGGTATTCCACTCAGGCCTCCGGAACCAGTCTGGCGACTTCAACCCTCCTAGGGGAGAGGCCCTCTGATAAACTGGTTGTGACCGTGCCAAAAAATACTAGGGGATTTTGGTTCCCTAATGGACAACAGCTATGTCTCAAGTGTAAGCAACCGAGGGGTGTTATTTGGATGCCTATCCCCCCGATCCTACCTAACTACAAAAATTCTTATGTGTTCCCCAAGTGGGGTTAGAATGTTGGTTGTGTTAAGTAGTTTTTTAGGGATCACTTGAATTAGGTGACGAGTGTGTGCATGTGAGATGATGAACCCAAGTAAAAGTGCCACAAGGGGGGGAACTTTCTAACGAAAAATAACAAGACAGAATGTAAACTTTGAAATGCAAAATTTTCTCTTTTTCAATTAAAATGCTAAAATTTTAAAAAACTATTCTGTAAATGGAACAGAAATAAAACTGCAGAAAAGGCTGTAGGGAAGTATGGCTGCAGGTAGGAAAGATGGCTGTGTAGGTGCAGAAAATAGTGCAGCAAAGTGTTGGGTTCAAAACAGGAAAAAAGTGCAAAGAACAAACCGCGGGTCTGTGGCAATTATGGGAGATCGGACCGTGGGAAACAGCTCAACAGTCGCGGACAGGTTGCGGGATTTTGGCCGAAAGATGCAATCGGGACGCCGGAAACAGGTCAAAAGCCGCAGGCAGGTTGCAAGAAAATGGCTGAAAGCCGCAGTCAGGACGCGTGAAAAGGGTTAACAGTGGCAGTCGGATCACCCCGAACAAGCTAATAGCCGCAGTTGGATCGCAGGTAACAAACTGAAAACGGCCGGCAGGTCGTCGGAAAAAGTCTAAGAGCCGCTGTCGGATCGCAGGTAAAGGCCTGAAAGACGCGGTCGGAACGCAACTGTAGGGGGTAAAAGATGCATTTTACGACAGCCGAACAAAAAAATATTGCAGAAAATTAAAAATATTTAAAACTTTAAAAACGATAACCATAAATTCAAAGGAACACAAGGGGAGTCGCCAAAACTGTAGCTAGGGTTTTCACCCTAGCTTGTGCAAATGAGCACCTACTAAGGAGAATGGACTCCTTAGTAGCAGTTCAATAAACAGTAAATGAAACTAATAAAACAATACGAATTCTAAACTAGCATGAGCATTAATAAACATTACACAAACATGGAAATATGGTGAAGATTCTTCTTTTTTGTATTAAAATTTTACCTCAGGTGTAGAGATTGGTGAAGTTCTTGCAATGGTCCAAGAGGGTTGCTCCAAACTCCAACTTTGCTACTTCTCTTTCTCCTAAGGGTTGGAAATGTGCCAAAAGGGGCACTCAAGGGTGAAAGTAGCTCAAGGGTGACCTAGGGTTTCAAGAGTAATTTTGGCAGAGTAAGGGTGTATTTGACTGTGGATATGAAATGAGGGGTCTCCATCACCTATTTATAGGTTTTTAGTGGTGGAGTGCTGGCCCATGGTTTTGGGAACCATATGGTTTAGGTCAGCTGTATAGGGTTTTTTCCTCCTTTTTTCCTCTTTTTCCTCTTTTTTTATATTTTTTATTCCCTTTTTAGAGGGTTTTTGCTATTTTGGAGGAATTTTGGATAATTTTGGGGGGAAAAGGGGTTTTTTAGCCTTTTGGAGGCTTTTTTGGCCTTTTGGAGGCTTTTTAATGGGATTTTAAGGTTTTGAAGGCAAATATGGTAGGAAATATGGACAAATGAGTCATGTAATGGGGTAGATGAGGTAGTGAGCACTTTTTGGGTGTTAACAGGTCTCGCCATGGAAATGACGACAAATCACTTCTCTCTATACAGATATGAAAAATTCACTCGGTTTTCATTTTCATACGGATGTTTCAAAAATAATGATGGATATTGCAAGTCACTGCTTTTCAGGGAGGCGGAATTTGCATCGGATCCAATTTTCATCACGCTATTGCAGACGGAAAATATGTTTGGCATTTCATGAACAGTTGGGCAAAATGTAGCAAAGAACTTCATATTTCCAAGAATCCTCACCACATGAGAACAGTGTTTAAGCAGGACGATATAGAGAACCGTGTAATACCCAACATTGATTTGAGGGCTGAAGAAATTGTCACTGATTTAAGTTTTGTCCAAGACCATTCACTGCAATTAAAATATTCAGAAATCAATGCAGCAAGCACTTATTAGATTTGAGATTTTGTGTGTTAGAGATCAGAGGGTTTCATAGGTAGTGATTATTAGATTTGAGAGTTTGTGTGTTAGAGCTTAGAGATGACATTAGCTAGACTCAAGTTTGAGAACGTATTGAAAGGTGTCTTAAATTTTCTATCATAGGAAATCAAGGTAACTTTTCAATTAGAAAAGAATGATCTCTAGGGTATCAACAAAGATATAATGACTCCACTAGAATATTTGTGGGATTTGGTAGTTCACGAGAAGAAAGAAGTGAAAGCTCAGCAAATGATCGTGGACGTTATAAAGGATCATTTGATATCTGATATATCAAAGAAGAAGATGACGAATGAGATGTTAAATGCTTTGGTTAGTCTTTACCAGAGTGAGAATATAAATAGGAAGATGATATAGCAATATAATAGACTCAGATTTGTAGTGATGACGAAATCAAACACAACTGCCAGTTACTTGATGAATTGTGATCAATGTGTCTCAGTTCGGGAGAAGGTTGAAGACAAAGATCTAGTGAATCGGACACTAAATGGTTCCCATCTCAATGGGAATATTTTTCTAGGGTGTTTGTTCTTGGGAGCAGTGTTGGAGTTTGGTTTTCATTGTACACATCAAAGTTTTTTTTGACGTTTTGGGTGTATATATCACCCGTCATGAAACGTTTTGTTTAAATTTTTACCCTTCAATAATAAAGTCTTGCCAAAAATTTTACCCTTCAATAATTAAATTTTCTTATTTTTTTCTTCAAAACAATATTTATTTTCTTGACAAATATTATCATATTTAATGCCAAAGACCACTTGATTTAAATGTATGATGCCAAAATAACTGTACAAGCAGATCTTAATCAAAAGTTTGATACATATATTATTCATTCAAATAGTTGTTCAACATGGATTTCACCCAACTATATGTTTCGAATCTAGACTCTATAGTAATGACAATGAGACTCAATATTATTCAAAGCATGTGTGTTACCAGGTTTGGTAGACAACTCAATCCAATTCGTGGATGTAGCCTGTAATGATCATTATAATTCTTCTAAAATAGATCACGACTACAGCCTCAGCTACGTATTACCTTTAACTAAATGAGCTGTCTATCACACTTAATGAATATTATATAATCTACTATAAATATATTATATAATCTAAAACCCACTACATTAGTTAGCTTTAGATTTTCTAACTTTGTTTACTTATGGCCGTCTCTTCTTGGATTGATTGTGATACAAGTTTATGTCAAAGTGTCCTAGGTGAATTCAAGCTGCACTTTTGTATATAGTATTTCCTGTAATAGAGGAAATAGGGGCAAGTTTTGTTTTTGGGTATTGACCAGCCTTTTCACATGAATTCCTGAGTTTGCATTGGTGTCTGCTAGTGCCCATTTGCTCAAGTCTCTTTTGTTTTGTATATGTAGCAATGGTTTTTGTAGTGGCGTCTTGTAATGTTCGCAAAGTTGACACATGCAAGTCTTCCCTTGTTAGACTCCCATTGGATTCTCAATCCAGTGGACAATTGGAATACAAGGAGATTGAATTTTCAGATATAATTTGTCCTGTTGTGGATTCAACAGAGAATTTCCTATTAAATTTTCAGAATTTACTTCAATATGATCTAGGATCTTAACTGAGAGAACAACATGTACATTAAATCTACAGCATATCAATCATGGACACAATAATGCAAGCACACAAGAGACACAGAGTTTACTTGGGAAAAACCATAAAGGTGAAAAACCCCAATAACTTCCTCAGAGATAGATAGAGAAATGATACAACCAGAATACAAGAGATAGTCTTCTCCTAGCAGCAGAGCCTCCTCCTCACAAGTGCGCCACTTTCTGAATGAGAGAAGTGTGAGAATGAATGAATCAAATAGAGATCTCCCGATTTCTATTTATACTTGTTCTGTCCTGCCCAATAAACTAATGGGGCCTACATGTCTAGATTAACCCATGGTTAACTTAATCCGGGCCGACCCCGCACTTGGTGGTCTAATAACCCTTCGACCCACATGACTTATACAGGTCCAACCCCAACAAGGTGGTCTAATAACCCATCAAGTATAAGTTACGACACTTACAATATAAATGATGACACTTCCGTATAGAGGAATAATAACATCTCTATAGGAATACAAACACTTTCGTATAGAGAAATAATGCCATCTCTATAGGAGTACAAAATACATATATGAAATACATGGGTGAAATACATTCCAAAGTTACATATACATCAACACTCCCTCTTAACTAGGGAGGTATTTCTTGACACAGATCTACTAGCACAAGTCTTCTTTTCTAGATCATCGTCATCGATGCATCAACCTTGAATCATCGTCATCGTCACTGCTGCTGCTATCTCAACCAATCTCTGAATCTACTCATCATAGGAAGTTCTACAGAGCCAGCCCTTTTTCATACTGGATGTAGGCCCACCACCTGCAGGTCTTCATCATCATTGGCCATACTGTGGATATCTCAGGACTTATTACGTGCGTCACAAAACCTTAAAAGAGTCTCTTGACTAGCAAGAACCCTAAAGAGCATCTGAGGCCTTTTTCATCCTGTCCAGCTCTCCAGGACTTATTACATGTGACCCCACCACAAAACCTCGAAAAAGCATCCCAGGATGCTACGGGTACACAACTCCAACCTGAGGGATCTCCCAGGGCACAAATTACATGTGGTCACCACAAAACCTAACAAGAGCATCTCAGGATGTTACGGGTACCCAACTCCGACCTGAAATATCCCAGGTCACAAATTACATGTGGTCATGGAAAAACCTCGAAAGATCATCTCAGGATGTTACGGGTACACAACTCCAACCTGAAATCTCCCAGGGCACAAATTACATGCCATGGGAAAAAACCTCGAAAGAGCATCTCGGGATGTTACGGGTTCAAAACTCCGACCTGAAATCTCCCAAGGCACAAATTACATGTCCTCCCAGAGCAATGTCTCGAAAGAGCATCCCAGGTTGTTACGGGTACACAACTTCGACCTATAGGATCTCCTAGACATGCTCATCTGCACAACCTGATCCACGGCCACAAAGTATCATCCCGATACTCATCATACATCATCCTGATGTACACATGATCATCCTGATCATCATCACTGCAACATCCTGCTGCATGTCATCTGGAGCAACATCCTGAAGCTCGTCATCCATGATCATCATGATCATATAATGCATCTACCTGATGCATACCAAGTATTTACCTGATACATATCATCATACATGATCCACCTGATCATACAATGTATCCACCTGATACAAATACAAATAGATGATCCACCTAATCATACCTGATACATATCAACATACATGATCTACCTGATCATACAATGTATCTACCTGGTACATATATAGATACATGGTCCAAGCATCCAACATGATGCATATACAAAATACATACAAATGATCCAACTGATCAAATCCAGCATCCAACATGATGCATACATACATATACATATAAATGATCCAACTGATCATATCCATCATCCTCCTGATGCATATACAGAGCAGTAACTGGAGCATCATCCTGATGCTCATCATCCATGATCCTCCTGATCATCATAGCATCGTCCTCTTCAGATCATCTCATCGTCCACAAAGCACAGCCCAGATGCACATCATCCAGCACTTACACCACCGACATGGGAGAACACATCTACCACCATTCGGGGAAGGCTCCAACCCTTAATTTTTCACCATGGGAGAACACACCTACCACCATGTGAAAAATGGCTTTAGCCCTTACATCTACACCATGGGAGAACACATCTACCACCACGTGAGAATGGATCAGCAATTACATCACGACCATGGGAGAACACATCAACCATGTCAAAAAATCTCATGTGCATCTGCATCTTCCGGACTCATCACTTCCCTTTGGAAGGAACCTTGATCTGAAGTGCACCAAGCCTCTCCCTGAAGTACTCAAACTACACTCTGGCCAACGGCTTGGTCAATACATCTACAACCTGCTCATCCGTCGCAACATACTCTGCTTCGGCGATACTCAGTGCTACGAAGGACTCCTTCTTGCTAAACCAAGAGATCACACCTGATCCCATACTGAAGCATCACCCAAATGTGCTCTTCCTATCTGCAGCACTGCCTGCCCAATCTGAATCAACATAACCCTGCAGGTTAAACTTTTGATTCGCATCATACTTGAGCCCATAATCAACTGTACCCTTCAAGTACCTCAAAATATGCTTTACAGCAACCAGGTGAACATCTCTCGGATCCGTCAGGAACTGGCTCAATGTGTTCACCACAAGGCAAATATCTGGTCTCGTGTTCGTCAGGTACATAGAGGACCCAATCATCTGACGATACATCGTGACATCAACCGGATCAGATGAAGCATCACACAGAAGCGTCAGGTTCGATGCCATAGGTGTGGCCATAGCCTTGCAGTCCATCATCCCGAACCTGTTCAGGATCTCTACTGCATACTTCCCTTGTCCAAGGAAGATTCTATCTGCACTCTGCCACACCTCCATGCCAAAAATAAATAGTGCATCATACCCAAGTTCTTCATCTCGAACTCGGCAGCAAGCTTCCGCAGCATGTCGGCAATCAATCTATCCTCACCTGTTACAAACAGGTCATCCACATACAATAGTAGTATCACTGGATTGCCTTCCTCAACCTTGTAGTAAAGGTTGGAATCCGCTTTACTCTTGGTAAAGCCCAAACTGGATAGAAAGCTGTCTATCCTACCATACCAACTTCTGCACATATATGACTCCCTGTCATGTGTCTCAGAACCAAGTGGCTTCTCCGCATATACTTCTTCTTCAACTAAAACATTCAAGAAGGCTGTCTTCAAATCCATCTGGTGTATATTCCACTTCATCACTGTAGCCAGAGCAAGTACTGATCTAAAGGAAGTGTATCTGGCTACATGAGCAAAAGTCTCTATGCTACCACCTGCAGCATGCTTGATCTTGTAGATCCTCTTGGAAGTCACTATCGACTACCCTTTGGGACTGCATCCCAAACATCTTCATGATCGACTGGTACTCCTCGATCATGGCATTCTTCCCAGATCTTGGGAACTTCAATATCTTCAATATTTTCAATAGATAACTTTGTTGTTGAACAAATGTTGTAGTCCTTCTTTTGTAGGTGATGGTATACAATCTTTCCTACACAACAAGTTAAATTGCATGATTAGAAAACATCTCATAGTATTCAGAACAAATTCCTACACATAAAGAAATATGTCATGCAATTATCTTAGCCAATGCTTCAATACAACATTTATCCATATCCCATAACTTTCTAGATGCCTTCCAATCTCTACCAGAACATTGTTAAGAGTGTGCACAACTCCTAACATGTCAGCAAAGAGGTTTCATTCTATATAAGTAGCAATGGAATGTTGTACAGTGCCATAGGCCACTTACCCATGTATATTAGTAGTATACTGTTCATCAATGCAACTATTCTAATATGCATAATACACAACCTAATTCTGGGAACATAAGCATATACAGTATTGAATTATGTAAGAAATGACAATTCAAATACTTATCTTTGTTTGGTTGTTGGGTGGACTCCCTCTGAATCTTTGCAACTCCATTCTGATGTGGATTGTGAGAAGTGATCAACTCCCTCTGAATATCTGCATCCTTGCAGAAACTAATGAAGTGTGCTCCCTCTTGATCTTTGCTTCCCGCATAATGTCTTCTGGTTCTCTTCAGTGACTTGTGCTAGTAACCTGCATGTCTCATCAGTTAACCATTGTAGAACCAAGTTATACATACCTCGTAAGTAGATCTTCTATGTGATCCATGACAATGGATGAATCTTTGTCTTCATGTCACCATGATCATATGTTGTTGAAGTAGAACATGATTTGTCTTTCTTGGTGTACTTTTTATGTTAGCGAACAACATAAACCTCATACAGTATCACAATGCATTAGTACAATCATAAGTGTCAAAACCTTAACCAATGAATATCTTCTATTAAGGTGATACGACAAGTCTAGTAATTAATCAAGATTGTACTGTAATGATATGAAGACAAACATATCATAAACTTAACCATGAACAGAATTCGAAACATACTTTTAAGCCATACCTATCAAGATTGCTTGTAATCTTCTTATGGAAGGCCTTAGCCTCATCTCCCTCTGAGACAAGAACTTCTTCACTTATGCAGGTGACCAATCCATCTTCTTCTAGGATTAACCCAATCCACTTGATTTGCAAGAACTGGACCTGGAGCACACCTGGAGCTGGATTAGGGTTTGTCAGAGAAACCCCAAAAATTCAAACTTTGAATTTCAAAATTTCGAAAGGACAGAAATATGCCCCTTGATGAGCTGATCAAGCTGGTATATTCAGAATTTGAAAACTGCGAAGTTTCACTCCTCAATTTTCCCTTTGTAACTTCCGGATTCACTAGACGTGACCCCGAACTAGGGTTTGATGAAGCCCACTCTTCTGCCCAGTCAAAAGGTTTGATCCAAAGCTCTAAGCTTCTATTTTTCTAAGGAGCTTCCAACCGTGGTCACAGATTTCAAAAATTCCCATTTTTGCAGAAGCCTTAATTTTCCACTTTTCCAATCAAAGTCCCGAACTAGGGTCTGATCAAGCCCGGTCTTCTGCCCAACCAAAAATTCTGATCTTGGTCTCTAAATTTCTATTTTGATGAGTATCATTCAGCCATAGTCTCCGATTACAAAAATTCCAACTTTCTCTGAAACCCTAAATTCCGGAAGCCATGAATGAAGGTGCTCAAAATAATTCTGTTTTGACATAAATATGTTCCTGATTTTTTCTGGTGTAACTATGCCCTTTTCGATCCACAGGATCTGAAAACTTTTTCTATGGTAGCCTGACCTGTCATCTTTCCATCCCAATAGGTCTGACCTCAATCGGATTCTCTGAGAGAGAGATATGCCAAGTGTCGCAACGTGACCTATTTATGGGATAAAATAGGAGAGCGAACTTGTACGATGTGCCACATGCACTGGTTCAACTTCGGCCTCTGAAAACATTTCCTGAGATAGTACAGTCTGTGTACTACCTGTCACTTTTTATGAAATTTCATTTGGAGCTTCCTAGCCCAAGTTATAACCTTTTTTCCAAGGTCACCTGTTTATGACTGAGATCTGGAAGAGGCAGAAACCCTATATTGTACAGATCATAAATCACAAGGTACAATGAATTAGAGGTTGTCCTTTGGACACAAGGATGTACATGGGGATCTTAGATTCAACTTGTAACAAATTTAGATCCGAAAACTTCACCAAAATGGATTTATAGAGAAAGTGCTACGATGACTGGTTTTTGCTATATCAAGCCCTGGCATTGTAAGTGCAACAAGTGTCATACATGCCATATCATGCCTTCTTTCAGGCTAGCTCTGATACTATGTTAAATTTTCAGAATTTACTTCAATCTGATCTAGGATCTTAACTGAGAGAACAACATGTACATCAAATCTACAGCATATCAATCATGGACACAATAATGCAAGCACACAAGAGACACAGAGTTTACTTGGGGAAAACCATAAAGGTGAAAACCCCCAATAACTTCCTGAAAGATAGATAGAGAAATGATACAACCAAAATACAAGAGATAGTCTTCTCCTAGCAACAGATCCTTCTCTTCACAAGTGTGCCACTTTCCGAATGAGATAAGTGTGAGAATGAATGAATCAAATAGAGATCTCCCGATCTCTATTTATACTTGTTCTGTCCTACCCAATAAACTAATGGGGCCTACATGTCTAGCTTAACCCATGGTTAACTTAATCCGGGCCGACCCCACACTTGGTGGTCTAATAACCCTTTGACCCACATGGCCGACCCCCAATAGGGTGGTCTAATAACCCTTCGACCCACATGACTTATACAGGGCCGACCCCAACAAGGTGGTCTAATAACCCATCAAGTATAAGTTATGACACTTACAATATAAATGACGACACTTCCGTATAGAGGAATAATAACATCTCTATAGGAATACAAACACTTCCGTATAGAGGAATAATAACATCTCTATAGGAATACAAACACTTCTGTATAGAGGAATAATGCCATCTCTATAGGAGTACAAAATACATATATGAAATACATGGGTGAAATACATTCCGAAGTTACATATACATCAACATTTCCAAGAAATTCCCTGCCTCAAGGATCCTCAAACCATAAGGCGGTCTTACACCTGTGTGGAAGGGAATGTATTGGAAAAACCTGTGAGTATTGACGAAGGATCTCAAGTTGCATCTGTCAGCAGATTATTGCTTTTCTAATCGGGAAGCTCAGAAGAGCCTAAAAACATTGGAGTTGAGGATTTTGAGCTGCTCAAGGTAGTTGGACACGGTGCATTTGGTAAGGTGTTCCAGGTTAAAAGAAAAGGAACATCAGAGATTTATGCTATGAAAGTTATGAGTAGAGACAAAATTCTGAGAAGGAAATAGGATGAGTACATAAAAGCTGAAAGAGATATTCTGACAAAGATTGTGCATCCCTTTATTGTTCAGCTAAGATACTCCTTCCAGGTGCCATTTCATGTCTCTCAGATTGTTCTTTTACTGCAATTTAGTTAATTGTAAATTCCATTTCGGTAGTGCAAGCATCTCTTTTACTGCGCTCATCTTCCATTATCCAAAAATCGAACAAACCCTCAAAAAGGAATTGCCATTTCTGATTACACAATGTTTGTTGTAATGTGTTCAGACAAACTATAATCTTTATCTTGTAATGGATTTTATAAATGGTGGGCGATTCACGAGATTTGAAGAATTAGACCCTCCTTCTAAAAAGTATCCATAGGTGAGAGAGGCTTTTTATTTTGATATCATTGATTATGATGTGCCCAGGTGTCAATCGCACCCCCAATTGACAACTGTGTATATGGCGATATTTGATATTATTGATTCTGATGTGCCCACTGCCTAGGCGTCAATTGCACCCCCAACTGACAACTATTTATATGGCGAAGACTGTAATGGGCAGGATTCAGGAAAACAGAGGAGCGTGTAGGGTTCAATTTACCAGGTTGCTCTAGCCTCTGATAGACCATAAATAAGGTTATCCGTTCAATGATCTCTGCTTAAAGGATTCGACGCAGTGATGGAATTTGTCCATATTCGATGTAGCTAACCACTATAAATAAAAGAACAGAATCATTCCAGAATCCAAACAACTGTGTATATGGCCGACTCCCGAGACTATAATGGGCAGGAAAAAAGAGGAGCGTGGGACTGTAATGGGCAGGAAAACAGAGGAGTGTGTAGACAGTAGGGTAAAAGTGGTGCAGAGGAAGCCCTCTGTGCCGTAACACCGTTCACACAAACACTATAAATAAATTGTGGTTTTAACAGAGAAGTGTTCTAGAAAATAAACCTGAGATTACAAAAAGAATGTATAAAGAAGAATTTATAGATGGAGCTATTAGGTTTATTGTTAATTTGTTAATATCAAAAGAAAAAGTGTCTTCCATTTTAATTTCAACATCTAAATCTATATACATTACTCAAATCATGAGATAAACCAGTAAATACCAAAAGATCGTACATGAATTACCTGTGAATAGTGCTAATGCTTTCGAAAGTTATGTCTCCAAGACTTTAGATGCAGCTGCACCAACTTCAGACTCCCGACTCCTGAGTCTCGAATCCCGAGTCAAGCTTCCAACTTCCAGGAACTTCCAACTTCAAGTCATTTAGTTGATGTTTATGTAGGCTTGTAGCAAACTAGCAGTAGAATGTTAATGTAAATTGTAAATTTGTAATCAATGGACAATGATCATTGAGCACTGAAATTTGTAGTATGTAGATTCATGCTCATTGTAATTTGTAATAATAGATAAATAAATAAATAAAGTAATGGAATTGGAAACATCATTGAGTTAAATGAGCTTTTCTTTTTCTATGAAAAAACAATGCAACGAGCTTTTCTTTTTCTATGAAAAAACAATGCAACTTACAAATTTGCAATAGAGAATAGAAATAATACTAATTTACTATATTGCTGTGAATATTTAATTAATATTATTAATAGATTATTAGGTTATTAGTGAAAGGTCGTAACCCTTCGTTATGATTTCTCAAGCCTTATAAAAGGCCATCTTATTGTAATTTTATAATCATCATCAATCAATATATTATTATCATTTATCTCAAATATGGAAGACGGTCTCGCTTCTTAACCCTTAACCGGACACGGTTAACTTAGTGAACGGATACGTTCACTGCATTTGGTATCAGAGCTTGGATTCGGCTCCTTCGACCTGAGCTCGGATTTGGCTCCTCCTACTATTGAGCTCGGTTTCGGCTCACCTATCCTCATTCTCTCTACCCATCTTCCACATCTTCTCTCCACTCTGCAACTCCGCTGCCCTTACCTCACCCCGCTCTCCACGTTGTTCTCATCCTTCTTCACACCATATCCCACGCCACAACCACTTGCCATCCACTCCATTCGCCCTACCCACACTACTCGCTCCTCCCACATCCCACTTGAGTCCACCATCTCCACCACGCCTGCTCTCCCTCTCCTCCTCATGCACCCACCTGCGCCCGCTACCCTCTGCCTTCCCCGCCAATCCCTGCTCCCGCCATCTCCCTTCTCTTCCCGTGCTTCCCCCCCACACGCTGCACTCTTTCCACCCAACCAATCAACACTCCACGCCCATCCACTTTCGCCTGCATCCTTCCACGACAGCCTGCGTCCTCCTATATCCTGCGCCCACGCTACTTCCACACCAGCCGACTGCACCCACACCTCCTTCCACGCAACCTCCCGACTTCCATCCACCCGCTACGCCACGTTCTACCTACCACCTCCCTGCACGACCCTCCATCGCGCTCCTCGCCACGCTGTTCTGCCCAGCAACCTCCCAGCTGCTCGCTCACGCTCCTCCCAACCCTTCGTTCCCTCTTCCTCCCACGCTCACGCCTCCCTCCGCATATCTCTAGCGCCTCCACTACGTCTACCCCTCTGCGTCCACCCACCTGCTCCTTCTTCCCCTTGTCCCTCGTCCACGACAACCCCCACCCAGCTCCATCACCTCCCAGCAACGGTTCCATCTCCCTCCAACTACGCCCTGCTCGCTTCCCCATTGAGCCACCTGCGCACGGCTCAACTGCGTGCTCCTCACCACCATTCCGCACCTACTCCTCCTCCTTGCATCCTCTCTCGATCCTCCACATTCGCTCCCTCCACGTCAAACCCTGGCACACTCCCGTCAGGCCACACATCCATCCTCGTAAACCTAATTTTTAATAAAAATTAAATATTATATTAATATTTAATTTTATTAAAAGTCACAATTATAAAGAAAACAAAAATAAAAATATTTAAATATAATAATAATTATATTTATTTATTTTACCCATTAATTATAATAATTATTTTCTTTACAATAGTTATTATTAATTAAATTCTACCAAAAGTGGGCCCAAATATTCACCTTCCCACACCATATCCAAGACCATGGCGGAATTAAAAGACAAACTTGAGAAATTGGGAAATGACATCAAGGCCCTCGTTGCCAACCAAAAAAAATTCAGAGAAGAAACGAAAAATAACAAGGCACATAAGAAAGGAATTAAAGAAGATGTTGTTCTAGTACTAGGAAGAAAACTTGATGACAAAGTAGACATCATGCACGAGAAACAAAAAGAGTTAGATAACAAGATGTGTGTGTTAGGAACCCATGTCTTTACTTTGTTAGTATGTTGTTATTGGACGCATATGCTTTGTAAGTCGTCCCGTAGTATTTGTTGATCAATAGTTTGTGTTATTGTTGTTGGCGCATATGCTTTGTAAGTCGCTCGTAGTATTGTTGATCCATAGTTTGTAACGGCCCATGGTTTCGACCCATAGTATTGGCGCCTAGAATTAGTATATAAGTGTGTGTTGAGACCTATGAAGCACCGTGAAGTTATTTGTATTGAGCTTGCTCAAAGGAGGTTGCCCCCTCGAAGTGGCCCGTGATCAATACAAAAGTGATTCTGAGTTCTGTCATTTCTGCTATTTCGCGCATTCTTGTTAATTAATTGTTGCAGGTGCCTCACATTTGGTATCAGAGCGCTTTCTTGGGCTCGCTGGGTGAAATTTCTGCCAAAATTTTTTCGCATCTGTTGCAGGTTCGAATTTGGGAATAATCCCTATCCGCTTAACTGTGGGAAGTACTTGGGCATAAGCCCTAAAACTCATTGTGAGGAGTACCACAGGAACCCCGAAGTAGCTGGCCCATTGAGAGGACCTGCCGGCGAAAAGGGCAACGACCCCTACCTGATTGACTAGTTCCCACCCGTGAGGTAAACCAAGAGCTGTCGTTTGTGGCAAAGCGGTTATCAGTTTTACCTGAGCCGTGGAGTGAGGGGTACTGCCCCAATACGCAAGCCGTCAGACAGCATTGGTGGCCGAGTGAAAACCCTGAACTGTTAGGAAGCCGCACATACCTGGGGTCCATATCTACTTTCAGTTGAACTATTGTCGATCACTGCTGCACCGTTTCAGACTCATTTTGCAAGCCGTTCCAGATCCAGCAGGTCGGCGTTGTTCCAGATTCCTTCTGAGCCGTAGCCGCTCCAGTCTGTTAAAAAAAAAAAAAAAAAAAAAAACCGAGCCGTAGCCGCTCCAGTCTGAAAAAAAAAAAAAAAAAAAAAAAAAAAAAAAAAAAAAAAAAAAAAAAAAAAAAAAAAAAAAAAAAAAAAAAAAAAAAAAAAAAAAAAAAAAAAAAAAAAAAAAAAAAAAAAAAAAAAAATCAGTTTTTTCTCCATATCTCCCTTGTTTTACCTCTGTTTCCCTTGAAATTTTCAGGGAACCCCTGTCATTCCATTCTGCATATTTCATCCCTGAGGACCCTATCCTCAGTTCCCCTTCCTACAGCCGGAAATCCCACATTTGTCTATTTTTAGGGTTTGCCATAACTTCCTCAGATTTCACCCAATCACCTTCAATTTTTACCACAGAGTTCCTTTCTGAATTCTGCTTCTTTGTTCCCTTCTGCCAATTTTTCCCATCCTTTCACCCCGCTGCTGAAATCCTCATTTTTACTTCCCTGTCTATCCAACAGTGTCCAAAAAACGAGTCAACCCCAATTACCCTTCTGATTTTTTCCCAAATCCAAATTTTCCTTTACTGAAGTAGTTCCTGTTTTTGTTTTCCTACCCAATCAAAAAAAAAAAAAATCCCTGGTTATGGTTGTCACCCGTGCAGGAGCAAAAACCATGGAGGAAGCCCTTGCAGCCATCCAAGCCAAACTCCAGGATCTGGATGAAAAATTTCTTGGTCTCCATCTTGAGCATTCAGCTATGAACAACAAACGGCAGTCCGAGTCTTCAGTAGACACTGGGTTCTCTTCTTCCAGCAATTTCCGTGGTCCAAAGCTTGATTTTCCTCACTTCAATGGTACCGATCCAACTGGGTGAATCTATCGTGCAGAACAATATTTCAGTCTGCATAATACGTTTGATGTCAACAAAGTTCCGTTGGCATCCTTTCATTTGGAACAGGAAGCTCTTCAGTGGTACCGTTGGTACATCAAGGCTCATCCAGAGCCCAACTGGCCAAACTTTTGCCAGCTCCTTCTGCAACGATTTGGTCCTAGTGCTTTTGATGACTTCACAGGAGCCCTCACTAAACTTCGCCAGACCGGCACTGTGAGAGAGTATCAAACTGAATTTGAGAATCTAGCCAACCACACCGAAGGATTGTCTGATGAATTTTACCGGAGTTGTTTTATCAGTGGTCTAAAGGATGCCATCCGCTCCGAGGTCAAAATGTTCTGCCCCAACACAATGATGGAAGCACTCGGGTTGGCTAAATTGGCAGAAGACAAGATTGCAGCCCAACAACGCTCCAAGCCCACTTTTGTTCCCTTCAAAAATATGGGGTCTCAGCTACCTCCTATACCGCAGGCTCCTCGACCGACTCCTATCAAGCGTTTGTCAGAAACAGAGATGCAAGCACGCAGAGAAAAGGGTCTTTGTTATAATTGTGATGAGAAATTCACTCGGGGACATCGATGTGTTCAGCAAAAACTATATCTCCTGGATGTGGAGTCTCCGCCTGCCTCTGAAATGGGTGACGAAGATCCAGAAACACTGGATGCTCCGGTCGACATTCAGGAACCGCCTATTGACCCTCCGTCTCAGGATGACCAGCCAGAGATATCTCTCCATGCTTTAGCTGGAATCACTACCCCCCAAACAATGCGGGTCAGGGGTTACTTCAAGAAGCTTCCTCTTACAATCCTCATTGATTCTGGTAGCACTCATAATTTCATCGACCCTCGGATCGCCAAACAAGCTGATTGTTTTATCCATCCTTGCTCCAACTTTGAAGTCATGATTGCCAATGGGGGCACCTTACCTTGCAAAGGGAAGTGTCAAAATGTGCGTATCTCTATGGGAGATTATATCCTGCGGTCTGACATGTTTGCCTTGCCATTAGGCGGATGTGATGTGGTTTTGGGCGCTCAATGGCTACGCACACTCGGCCCTATCTTATGGGATTTTGCCGAACTTTGGATGCAGTTTTCCCTCAATGGACACAAACACACATTGACAGGATTACAACCAGGTTCTCTCAGCATCATCAGTTCACATCGCATGGAGAAACTCCTCAAGAAGAGTTCACATGGTGTCATCGCTCAGATCAGTTCCATCCAGATGCAACCATCCGCGGTCTCCACTACTCCTTTGGATCTACAACAAATTCTGAATCGATATACAGGTATCTTTGCTGAACCAGTGGGATTACCACCTTCCAGGCCAGAAGACCATCGTATTCAGCTCCTTCCTGGCAGCGTTCCTCCCAACATCAGGCCCTATCGCTACCCATTTCACCAAAAAACAGAGATTGAAATGCTCGTGCGGGACTTATTGAAGCAAGGTATTATTCGCCCAAGCACTAGTTCCTTTTCTTCTCCAGTTATTCTTGTCCGCAAAAAAGATGGGTCATGGCGCCTCTGCATTGACTTTCGAGCACTTAATCACCTCACCATCAAGGATAAGTTTCCAATTCCTGTCGTTGATGAGCTTCTTGATGAGCTTCATGGGGCTCACTTTTTCTCCAAGTTGGATCTTCGTTCTGGGTATCATCAAATTCGAGTTCATGAGGAGGATATTCCTAAAACAGCTTTCCGCACACATGATGGCCATTATGAGTTTTTGGTCATGCCCTTTGGCCTCACTAATGCTCCTTCCACATTCCAGGCCTTAATGAATAAAATATTTCGACCCTACTTGCGGAAATTCATTCTGGTATTCTTTGATGATATCCTCATCTACAGTAAAACCTGGGATGAACATCTCCAGCATCTGGATCTTGTCATGCAACTTTTCTCTGACCATCATCTTCATGCCAAGAAGTCTAAATGTGTTTTTGGACAAAAGGAAGTTGAGTATCTCGGGCACATTATATCAGCACAAGGGGTTCGCGTGGATCCTGCCAAAATCGATGCCATGAACAATTGGCCACATCCTCAGACACTCAAGAGCCTTCGTGGTTTTTTGGGGTTGACTGGCTACTACCGCAAGTTTGTCAAGGATTATGGGAAGATTGCAGCTCCATTAACTTCCCTATTGAAAAAAGATGCTTTTACATGGACACCTGCTGCTCAGTGTGCATTTGACAAACTAAAACAAGCTATGTGTACTACACCTGTGCTAGCTATGCCCGATTTTTCCAAGCCCTTCACGATTGAGAGTGATGCTTGCGGCAATGGACTTGGTGTTGTTCTCCTTCAAGATGAACACCCCATTGCATTCACCAGCAAAGCCCTTTCCGGTAAGAATTTAGCGGCCTCTACCTATGAGAAGGAAATCATGGCTATTTTGCATGCAGTACAGAAGTGGCGTCCATACCTATTAGGGAATCATTTCTGCATCAAGACTGATCACCAGAGTTTGAAATATTTCTTGGACCAGCATGTCTCCTCCCCGGCACAACAGAAATGGGTTAGCAAACTCATGGGTTATGACTATGAGATCACTTACAAGAAGGGTAAAGACAATATTGTGGCAGATGCTCTTTCTCGTACATTTGATACCCAAGGTTCTCTTTCAGCTATCTCTATGCCGGTTCCAAATTGGTTGCAATCTGTTCAACAGGGTTATGTCAATGACTCTTCCTTATCTCAGATCATCCAGCGCTTGACCAACAATCCTTCTGCGGTCCCACATTACTCTTGGGATGGTGCTTCTCTGCGATACAAGGGTCGTCTGGTGTTTCCCCAGAGCACAGATCTTCAACAGGCTGTCTTCTATGAACTCCATGCTTCTCCATCAGCCGGGCACTCCGGGTTCCTCAAAACATATGAACGAGCACGGCGTAACTTCTTTTGGCAGGGCATGAAAAGAACAATTCAACAGATGGTGGCCGAATGTGATACCTGCCAGCGCAATAAGGGTGAAACAACACTCCTTCCAGGATTGCTTGAACCCTTGCCCATACCTACACGGATTTGGACCGATATTTCTATGGATTTCATCGAAGGGCTCCCTAAATCTGGCGGAAAGACAGTGATTCTCGTTGTGGTTGATCGTCTCTCCAAATATAGTCATTTTTGTGCTCTCAGCCATCCCTATACAGCCTCCTCCGTCGCTCAAATTTTTATGGACCAGATCTTTCGTCTTCATGGCATCCCTTCTTCCATTGTCTCGGATCGTGATGCGACTTTCACTAGTCATTTTTGGACAGAACTATTTCGTCACACTGGCACCAAACTGAAGATGAGTTCAGGGTATCACCCACAAACAGATGGTCAGACTGAAATTGTTAATAAATGCTTGGAAACTTATCTTCGTTGCTTCACCTCGGAACAACAACATCAGTGGGCAAAGTGGCTTCCTCTCGCTGAATGGTGGTACAATACCTCTTACCACACTGCCTCCAAAATGACCCCATATGAAGCAGTCTATGGTCAGGCACCTCCAGCTCTTCTTCCATACACCCCCACCAGTTCACCAGTTCAGGAAGTTGACAGGGTCCTTCGCAACCGAGATCAGATTCTTCGCATTTTGCGGGACAATCTTCACATGGCAAGGAATCGCATGAAGCAACAAGCTGATCAGCACCGTTCAGAGCGCACCTTTCAAGTCGGCGATATGGTTTTTCTTCGTCTCCAGCCGTACAAACAATCCTCCTTGAAACTCAAAGGACGTCATAAGCTCGCTCCAAAGTTCTATGGGCCATATCGGATTCTTCAGAAGATTGGGTCCGTCGCTTATAAATTGGAACTTCCTCCTTCTTCCCGCATTCATCCAGTCTTTCATGTCTCTTGTCTGAAGAAAGTTCTTGGCACCAACATCAGCAGCCAAACGATTTTACCCGAACTGGATAATGAAGGATCCATCCTTTTGGAGCCAGAGGCCATCCTCAATCGGCGCACGCGTCAGCTTCGCTCTCGCTCTATCACAGAAGTCTTAATTCAGTGGCACGGCATGCAACCAGAGGATGCTACATGGGAACCACTCCTTCAGATTCAACAACAATTTCCACATCTAAAGCTTTGAGGACAAAGTTTTTTTTCAAGGGGGAGGGGATGTTAGGAACCCATGTCTTTACTTTGTTAGTATGTTGTTATTGGACGCATATGCTTTGTAAGTCGTCCCGTAGTATTTGTTGATCAATAGTTTGTGTTATTGTTGTTGGCGCATATGCTTTGTAAGTCGCCCGTAGTATTGTTGATCCATAGTTTGTAACGGCCCATGGTTTCGACCCATAGTATTGGCGCCTAGAATTAGTATATAAGTGTGTGTTGAGACCTATGAAGCACCGTGAAGTTATTTGTATTGAGCTTGCTCAAAGGAGGTTGCCCCCTCGAAGTGGCCCGTGATCAATACAAAAGTGATTCTGAGTTCTGTCATTTCTGCTATTTCGCGCATTCTTGTTAATTAATTGTTGCAGGTGCCTCACAGTGTGCGATGACACAGAACATAAGCACCATGGCACAGAACTTGAGCATGATGACACAGACCCAGAATACCATAATGGAAATGTTACAAAAACTAAGGTCTAATACAAACCATATCAGTAACTCATATGTGTTGGACCACTATGTCAACAAAAATGAGAGTAACAAAATTGATCGAGACAATAAACAAGACAAGGAAACTAAATATCGTAGGGATGACCAAAATACCAATAATATTTTTGATAAAGATGAGCTCGACCAAGATCATAATGAGAGTCAAGCTAGTATCATTGACAATAAGGACGATCCATACAATGACAAAAGATGGATCCTACAATATGCAAAGGAATCCAATTCAAAGGAATTAGATAACATAGATTCATCTTCTACCTTAACTCTTCTACCACCCTGGAGAAACCTAAATGTAACACTATTAGGTGACTTTGAGTATGAGAAGCCTCACGAAACGCCACTTCTCGAGATAACTTGTAAGGATAATAAAATGAAAACATTACGTGATGACATCGTAAATATCGTAGGACAAGCGACTTCTAAAACAAGGCTTGATATGGTCAGTCACAAAAATACTCCTCGTATTCATGTACAAGGAAAATGGGATAACAATAATAAACGTAATGGAGTACAAATTCAAGTTACAAATGAAAGGAAGATGGCAAACTATTGCGTAAATACCAAGCATATACCTAATACCAGTTCTAAAAAAGACATAAAGGAAGTAATGACATTGTTTCAACACAAAACGAGAATGAAAAGATGACAACAATAATCTAAGCTTTGAGGACAAAGCTTTCCTAAGGGGAAGGCAATGCTGTGAATATTTAATTAATATTATTAATAGATTATTAGGTTATTAGTGAAAGGTCGTAACCCTTCGTTATGATTGCTCAAGCCTTATAAAAGGCCATCTTATTGTAATTTTATAATCATCATCAATCAATATATTATTATCATTTATCTCAAATATGGAAGACGGTCTCGCTTCTTAGCCCTTAACCGGACACGATTAACTTAGTGAACGGATACGTTCACTGCATATATTTTTTTATTTATTAAGTGAAAGAATGGTTGGAATTTGGAAATTCTAATTTGAAAAATATAGTTTTATATAAGATAAAAAAATATTAATAATACTAGTAAAATGATGACGTTTTAGAAATTTTATTACCCTTCAAAATACGTTTAAATGATAAATTTATCCTTCACACAATATGGTTAACGAAAATTTTTAACCGTATTTGACGGTCAAAATGCCTCATGACGGTCATTTTGCCCGTCAAATTCCATCACTGCTTGGGACAATCTTTCCTCTTGGGAAAGACTGTGAGATCAGTGTATGCAAGGGGAGACTAAGATGGATCCAAATTTCAACAAGTAGGGAGGTGACAGTGACCATGCCCGATTTGGTCAAACAAAGAAGAGAAAAGGTAAAAGACCCAATAAGGGTAAGGTAAAAAGTGAGGAGTTAACCTCACAACTAAGCAAGAAGGATTTGAGGAAAATCAATTGCTCCATGTGTCATAAGCACAACCTTTATCCACCACAATATTTGCAGAAGAAGGGTAAAGGGAAGCAGCAGGAGAATCAAGTAGCAACCTCAACTAAAACTTAGATGAATGATTTTTCCTCCAAGCTCAAGAAGAATTTATGGATGGTATACTGCCTTTCTACTTGCTCAATTTCGATGAACACTTGGTATGTGGACAGTGGAGCATTCAAGCATATGACATCAACCCAAGGGTTATTTTCAAGTCTAAAAGATCACATATTAGGATTTCAAGTTGAACTTGGTGATGATGCCAAGTATCTAGTAGAAAGAGTTGGTACTATTCTCTTCCAACTTCATTTAGGTAACTCTTTAGACTTTGGCAATGTGTTGTTTGATCTAGGTCTCAAGAAGAATGTGCTTTCACTTTCAGTTATGGAAGACAAAAGCTTTGTAGTAGAGTTCAAGAACAAGAAATTCATTATCAAACTGAAGGAGTCTAACCAAAATCAACTCAAGTGATTGAGGTTAGTGAAGGCAATTTATGTAGGTTACAAGGTGAACTTGTTCAAGCCCTAGTAGTTCATAATTACATAGACAACTTGTGTAGATTATGGCACAAGAGGATGGGGCTCTTGCATCTCATAGTGCACTACCTATTATGGAGGAGATTATCACAGGTCTTCCTACAGAGTTCAGAATTGAGAACCAAGGAGTATGTAGATGGTGCATGCTTGGCAAGCATACCAAAGCTACTTTCCCAAGCAACAAGCATAGTTCTAAGGGGATTCTAGACTAGTGCATTCAAATGTATGTGGACTAATGTTAGTAGCATCAATCACAGGAAGCACATACTATGTTTCGTTCATGAATGAGCTCTCGCAAAACTTGGATCTACTTCCTAAGGACCAAGGATGAGTTATTTAGTAGGTTTTAAGAGTTCAAAGCTCTAGTCAAAAACAAGACATGGAAGAAGATCAAAGTTTTGAAATTGGAAAACGCATGTGAGTATACCTCCAAGGATTTCGAGGGATTCTGTGAGCATGCTTGAATCAAGAGGGAGATTATTATTTTGTAGAACCCACGACAAAATAGGGTTGGAAAGAAAAAATATGGATCCGTCATAGGGGCTACTAAGGCCATGATACATGACCATTATTTGTTGATGTTTCTATAGGTAGAAGTGTGCAACACAATAGTTTATCTAGAGCAAGTGTCCTCACAAGATTTTGGAGGACAAGACACCAGACCTGAAGCATTCACTATTGTGAATCCAGAGGTGATTCATTTATGTGGATTCTTTGGTTGTCCAATTTATATCCATATACTAGTAGAGAAGAGGACCAATTTGGAGCCTTCCAACATGAAGGGTTTGTTTATTGGTTATAGTGAGAGTTCAAAGGCCTATAAGATATTTATCCGAAAGCGGAGAAAGACAGTAGTAAGTAGATATGTAAAGATTTTGCATCCAAGAATTCTAATAAACCCGTTTTCCAGTGATAAAGGATGAGGAGCAGGAAGCTCCGAAGGCTGAGTTAGGGTCACCAATGACTTCCAATTCAGGGCAGCAATCTTCAGGCACAGAGGATGAGCCACCAATTCCTACCAGTTCTGTTAGGAGACCTTGATGGTTCACTCAAAGATTGAGGGATGTTCAAGAGCATGTTGAGGCTCCTAGGAGCACATTCAAAGAGATTAGACCTCTAAATAATTTTCCAAACTACATGATGAGAAGCATCATAGATTATAATCCACCTAATCTTTAGGATACATCAGACCAATAGGTTTGGACGGATGCCATGGTGGAGGAGTACACCTTCATCATGAAGAATTATGTATGGGGCATTGTGCCTAGACAAGAGGGGAAATCCATAGTGAGCTCTACATGGCTCTACAAGATCAAGCATGCAACAAAAGATGACATAAAAAAGTACAAAGTGAGTCTTATGGTGAGAGGATTCTCCCAGAAAGATGGAGTGGAGTAGCTTTTGCTCCAATCACTAGGTACACTTTTATTAGAGTGATCATGTCTTTAGTTTTTATTATGGGATGGAAGATACATCAGATGGATGTAAATACAACTTTCCTTAATGGGATAATTGAGGAATAAGTTACATAAAGCAACCTCAAGAATTTGAGATCAACGGAAAAGATTCCCATGTTTACAGGCTAAAAAAAGCCTTTGTATTAACTAAAGCAAGCACTGAGAGCATGGTATTCTAGGATCAATAGATACCTATAGAGTATGGGTTTCACAAAAAGTGAAGCAAATTGCATTATATTTGTTGAGGTTGATCTACTTGTTTCGGTGTTGTGTGTAGATGACATGTTTCTTATAGGTTCATAAAAGCTCTTTACAGGATGTAAGGAAGATATGGTAGTTGAGTTCGGGATGGAGGACATTGGCATGATGCACTACCTCTTGGGGTTGGAGATTTGACAGAGACTAAGTGATATTTTCTATGGGTGGGGTAATTAAGCAGTCAAGATCCTAAAGAGATTTTAGATGGAGGATTGTAAGCCTATGGCTACACCTAGAAGGCAACAATTTAAGATTCAAATATGGTGGATCCCACATTTTACAGGAAGTTGATAGGTTCATTGATCTATATGGTCAATAGTATACCAAATATATGTTTTGTAATGAACACCTTGAGTAATTCGTGCTAGAGCCGAGACAAGAACAATGGGTAGTAGAAAAACATGTGCTTAGGTACTTGAGGGGCACAATGGAGTATGGCTTGAGATATCTTGGAGATGGTGAGGTGAAGTTGCAAGGGTATACAAACTCATATTGGGTAGGCAATGCATCTGACAAGAAGAACACCTTAAAGTGTTACTTTAGCTTGGGATCAAGGAAGATATCATGGTTAAATAGGAAGCAAAATTCTGTGAAACTAATCTCAACAGAGACAGGGTATATGGCAGCCAATACTACTAGTTGTGGGGCCATCTACATTCTCAAGTTGCTTGCAGAATTATTTGATCAAGAGATCGATCCCATGGTGATTGAGTATAATAATCAAAGTTGTATCAAACTCTTTGATAATCCAATCATCCATAACATGTCCAAGCACACTGAGATCAGATATCACTTCATTCGAGACGAGATTAAGAAGGGAATGATAAAGCTCTAGTATGTATCCACAGATTGATGGGTCACTGATATTCAAACCAAGCCCTTAGTAAAAGTGAAGTTTGAACCGTACTTAGAGACAAACTTGGATTGGTGGAAAATAAATTTCTTCCTTGCTAAGGAGTGTTGAAAACTGTAACTCGAACAAGAATTTCTACACAAGTTTATTGTGAACGTGCTAAAAGTAGTTCGAGTAAATTCTATTTTGTAATTCAATTTATGAATAAAATGAAAGTCTTATATTTGGTTGTTGAGTCTAATAAAGTGTATTTTTATAGATTAATGATTTGGGATAATCTCAATAGTACAACTCACTAAGAGATTAGGGTGTCAACTCAAGTATAAAGGCAAGTTAAGCTAAAGAGTTTAGACACACAATTTTGTTTAACAAGCACAACGAATGAAGAAAGAGCATAGCACATCATTCAAGAGGTAGACAAGAGCATAAGCAGTTTGTACAACAATGTTGTACAATACAGTGTGTGTAGTAGGTCATAGAATAGATCCATACAACAACTTGTATAGCAAATATATATGACCATACATAATGGTACAACAGTAGGCTATACCACAATGTTGTTCCTCAATTTTTTTTGTGTAGGCATAAATCCTTTACAGGGTCATAAACCTAAAGTTTGAGATGATTTTGTTAATGTACAGTTGTTGGTTTTTAGCAGTTGTGGAGGTTTCTTTGTAATCTTTGATTAAGTTACTGATAAGTTGATTTGAAGGAGAAAATCCTTGTGCATGTGAGTTAAATTATTTATGTTTTCGCTATTTACTTTCCAACTATATTCGTGATTGTTGTTGTGTGAAAAATATAATTTTTTGCAGTTAAATAACAATCTTGTTTATTTGAGAACAGAAGGACAACAATCGCCAGGATCAAGAATTTACATAGAAAGAATGTGGTGAAATACTAATAAGTCTATAAGACCAAGATCACCTAAGACCAAGATCACCTCGAATGGTGTTGTTGAAACATATAAGGCTCTTGTAGTATCAAAGATATTTTCTCAACAAGAAGCTATCCACTACACAAAAACATTTGTCCATGTTTCCAAGATTAATTATGTTTGAATTGTTTATTCTCTTACTATTAGTTTTTTGTTGGGAGGTACATGTCACATAGGAGATCTATATAGAGCACTTCCCTTGGTTTTGTGTAACATAGAAATCGTGTGTGCATATTAAAGAAATTGTTGTATGGCTTGTAACAAAGGTGATTCAAATGGATATGTGAAGATTCAAGATGGCTAACTAGATATTTATTTGGGTTATTTTGTGCTTAATAACTCTCAAAATATTCATGCTTGACAATGATTTTTAAGGAATATTGATACCTTGGAAGTTTTTGGAAGTCCCTTAAAAATGGCTAAGGTAAAAGCCATGCAACATGCTAGGTTACGCAACGCATGGACAGAAGGAAAGGAGCTTGTGTTCCACACTTTGTGTACCCCCTAGAGATATCAAGGAAAAATAATTGTTTTGGCCAAGTTATCCGAGAGATGTGTGGAGGTAAGGGTTATGCAAAGTTATATACCATATGGAGGCAAGCCTGGGTATGTGAAGCTAAGGAAACACATGGGATGGAGTGTTACCTCTACCTTAAATGCATTGCACAACGCATAGGTATCAAAGCATAAGGCAAGGAAAAGGCAGTTGGAGCGTGAGACATGCTTGCCTCCACATGAGCACCTCCGCATAAGCAAGTGCACCAAGACTAAAAGGTTGTTTCCTAGTTGGTAGGAAACATGGTTAATTAAAAGTGTTGACATGTGACCCTTTTGACCAATCATAGGGTACCAAATATCAGTGACAGAAGGCCAAGAATGCTCAAATTCTGTAAGATTTGCAACACTAGGAGACAAGGGTGGAGAACTATAACAATCTATTAAGGGAAACGATTGAGAGGTCAATGACCTTCTACATGCCTAAGTATAAAAGGAGGAACTACAAAGGAAAAGGGGTTTAAATGTTGTGAGTCAAAGGATTATGAACAAGTTCCACTAATTCTACTGGAAGGAGGGACAAAGAGAACTTGTTCACTAGTAGAGGTTAATGTCAAAATTCATAAGTCGCAGACCAAATTGAACCAAATTGAGGTCAATTGATAAGCCTACAAAAGAAATCTACATACATTGAGTTCAAAATTGGCTTTGTGATTTTATATTTATCAAGTTCTAAACTAAAACCAAGACTAGATGGCCATTTTGAAGCTACAGTTTTCTCAAGATGAGTTTTTTTATGGTATTTCTCATGTCTACGTATATGTGATTAATGTAATGTTCTTGTTTGCATAGATTTGTTAAAGAGAACACAATCACTATTATATTGCACACCTAGTCAATAAATTATATGTATATAGTTCTTTCCATTCTACATTAGGAGTTGTGTTAGTAAATCCTCTATCCATACACCTCCGATTACAAATCAAGGGGGTATCCAACATGGTATGAGACTTGATTTTTTTTTCTTCAACTTGGTTTCAAATGTTGTGAGCCGAGACACAATGTTTATATGTTGCCAATTAATGGTGTTCAATGGATGATTTGATTATCATTGGGAATAGTGGTGATCCAATTTAACGTCTAAAGGATATATTTAAAACTACATTTGAAATGACTGAATTCGGTCTAACTCACTTCTATCTTGGCATCCAAGGCATGCAATTAGATAACAATATATTTATTTCTCAACTAAGGTATGCTTTCAATCTTTTAAAAATATTTTAAATGGAAAATTGTAAACTTTGTTCTACTCCACATCAATCAAGGATCAAGTTAAATAAAAAAATGTAATTATCTTAAGGCCAGTGCTACTATGTGTAAGCAACTTGTTGAGTGTTATTTATTTAACTCACAGTAGCACTAAATAGGAGAGGAGGAATGATGGAATTTGTGAATTGAACCCAACTGTTAATACAAGTTGATGGATCGATTAAGAAGTCAAATGGCTTATTAAGAGTTTCGATTGGTCAAATAAAACCCCATTGAGTTCAACAAAGTTGATTGAGCCCATTAGATGAAGAAAGCACCATAAACATGAATTGTGTAGCTACTTTAGGATGACTTCAATGATCTAACTTGATTAAATCAATCATTTTTAAGATAGGTTATGCAGTGAAGTGTAAATAAATTATCTATGAATTGATCTATCTAACAATAAGAAATTGTGTAAATAATATTATTGTGATGTGGAATTTCATAACAATGTTTCTGAACACCTAACTCTTTCTACTATGTTTTTTACTTTTACAATGCTCTTATGATTTCTAACATTGAGGAAGACTATTATAGAGTTTTAATTGTAGCTTTCCAAGTGACACTGAAGGAGTTCACATGAACGAAGATCATATTGTTTTGATTGTAGCTTTCCAAATGAGGTTCGAGTTTACATGAATAAAAGACATATTTTTACATTACCTAAATTGATTCCATTTAAAATAACAATCAAGCCTTGCCTAGGTTCAAATGTGTTTTTTTATTATTACATTTTTTGTTGTTTATTGACTCTAAAAAATATTTTTATATTTTATTGACTCAATCTTGCCAGCCTCGAGATCACGAGCATAGTAGAGAATATATTCACCTCATCTACCATACTTGGTGAGTTTTTTGTATTGTATGACATGTAGCCTAGTAGAAAATCTAAGGACCTTATGTACGATACTTGGTTAGTTTTAGTTATTAAAATTATTTAAAACTAAATTTTAATAAAATTAATCAATTAATTTAACATGTATATCACAAAAACAAATGTTTTTTATATACATTGTGTTTTTACATTTTTAATGTTGTGACATTTTATTACAGTAATATAAACATATTTTTATTTACATTCTAATCTCCATAAACAGCTTTCACAGATTACCAAAGCCTTTACACTTACACTTACACTTGTATAAGCAGCTTTCACAGTTTACCAAAGCCTTTACACTTACCTTTGTATAAGCAGCTTTCACAGATTACCAAAACACATCTGTTATTATAAATTCAAGCCAATCTAGACAATGTAACTAGTACACATCCCATATTAGCCGATGACCTTTTAATCACCGAGACGGATCAAGTAAAATAAATTTTTACTAAAAAGAACCACAATTAAAATAGATGTACTAAAGATATTCGATGCACTCTTTTTTCATTTTAATTTATTAGTATACACTCATGTGACAGTTATAATTCAAAATGGTGGGATACACTTTTCAATTTAATTTATAATTCAAAATGGTTGGATGCAGTGTGTTTTCAATTTAATTTATTGGTTACCAATAATGTGACAGTTATAACTGAAAATGGATTTTGCCCTTAACCTTGTTCTTGAAGAGGAAATAATCTGACAGAACTCCAGTGTTGAAAAGCCACAATTTTAGTGGACGCCTTCTGATTTAGTGTATCATACTTTTTCGATACGCAAAGAACTTAATATAAATATTATAAAAACTGTACTTGTGTTCTAAATATCTATTTTTTCTTCATTTTACTTTTATTACAATTACCTTGCAGTACGCTACACATCTCATCATATCAGTCTTCACTTCTTTCAAGGGAACAAGTCAAAGCAAAATTCACCACTTTATTACTGTTATTCCATTTACTACTGTTTTTGGCATATGGACAGCTGCCAAATAAATCTGTTTATGCAGGTAATTGCAGGTCTGGAACAAAATTGGAAGCCTTGTGATTCCTTTCAAGTATTGAATTCGAGGAAATCTGAGTTAGCTAAACTTTTCAAGCATCAACCCACAATTCCAATTTAAAAATTAAGACTGGAAAATTCTTATTTATTTATCAATGTATTTAACCACCCATTCCAAGGTGAGACCATGGATGCCTGCAAGGCAGAGTTACATTTAAGACCTGACCTTTGCCAGCTCAAACTCAAAAATTATAGCGATGCAAGGGTTCAAGTTGTGTAAAAAAACAAATGTCAATGCTTTATTCATTAATCAGCATCTATAGATCTTCAAAAGCGTAAGAGCCAAATTTCTCATCATCTACCTTGATTATATAATTTTTCAGACTAATTTTCCTGTTACAGTGAGAAATAGACAATTCAAAAAGTAATGTTTAACCAAGTCATATGCTGCATCTTGGATTTTTTTGGAGATAAAACCTTCACTGAAGAACCTAGTCCTTTACATTAAGAACTGATTCCTGCTTGCAAGGTATTTGCAAATGAATTTTACAAGCTCTTGTGTACAAGAGAACAAAGTTATAAGAAAAATTGCACCTAGGCCCTGCCCACTATACATATCCTTGCAAACCCTTTCAACAGTAGTATGAGCCTATAACATAAACCTCAGACACCACAAAGCCTTGCAGCACGCTGCCTCTCAAGGTCCTTGACTATTTGCCAATGATCCAAAGTTAAGGTTCTTTCCCCATAACTCAAAGATACCAAGCGTGCCATGGTAAGCCATCTGCAAGACAGTAGCACGGAGTAATGGTCAAGGCAGCAATTTTTACTAGCTTACAGAATGAAAAACTACTCAATCAAGAGTTGCAAAACCAAACCTGCTAAAAACCTCAGTGCCAACAGATCTATCATCTTGCCTAGCTGCTACCATATCATCTTCAACTACCTGCAGCATAGAACACTCAAGTTATATGCAAAATTGAAGTTGAATGCCATTGGTTTCACCAGTCTCAATGGAATAATAGATTGTACATGCAAGACAATTTAACAATACCTGCTGCATAGCAGCCTCTATGGTATGGTCAAATGATTTTGACATACTCAAGTACAGTCGCCATTGTTGTTTCTCCAGTGGACTTGCACTTAAGGGACCCACATCTGATGTAGGTCTGTAAGGGAGCACTACATCAGCTGGAAACATATTAGACTTCCCATCCGAGAGAATGAGAACTTGAATATCAGCTGGCATGTCCATTGTGTAGTATTTAAAATCATACTCCACCTGAAGAAACCAATCAGAATGAGATCAGTCTCGACTCTTAACAAGGTTCTCATAGTTTGAAAAGCATGGTAACCTCAAGTGAACAATACTACCTTTTGCCACTCCAGCATATTCCTAAATATCTGAAGATTGTGAATGCCTGTTGAATTTAAAGTCCCAGCTTTCAATTTGGTCTCATCAATTGTCAGGTGAGTTCCTGATGCTAGCTGCAAGGCCCCAGTTACAAGCCTGTACAAAATAAATGCACTGGAAGAGTTAATATATTATAACAAAATAGAAGAGCTGAAAAGCTTGTATACCAAAATCAAATATCTGAAAATTGACATGCAAAACAAAAGATGCCAAAACGCTTGTAGTAAGCTTCAAGAAGATGGAAAAAAATACACTATGTATATATTATACAATAACACATGCTATACCTATTTGTTTGGTAGTTTTTCTTTGGTGCAACCGAGGCCTTATTGAGATATTCTATTGTTAAAGGGATAAAATGTGAACAGGGTAGCAATTCTTGAATAGCCTCAGCCAATATCTTGGGAAATTGACACCCATTTGCTCCTCTATCCATCTCTGTCAAATTCAAAGAAAGCTTGCCCACTGCAACAGGCTCAACTCTGGCATGAACCTGCACCACATCAATTTCAAGCATTGACCAACTAGATTAAAGTTTAAAACTCTCACAGTTAAAAGGAGGTTCTCACTAACAAATTCTGGAGCATATCACCTAGAATATACCTACAAACAGTACAAGCATGCACATCATAGTCAAATATGCAGAGCTACATTATGTTCCACACTAAACATTAATGTTATGAAAAACACCAAGGCCCTGATAAAAACAGCCATGGCAAGAGGATTCGGATAAACCACCCACTAGACAAGTCAGACGACTCCTGACAGGGGAGGAAAATTATACCAAATCAATAGGCAACAAGGCCAATTCAAAACCTATTTTGCTCCAAGGGCCAGCTCTTACCTGTGAGAGAATATGTAAAAGGAAATAATGCGCTGAAAGAACATCTCCTCCAAAGACAGTTGTGAGGCTTTGCAACAAGGTCTCTCTTAGCTCCCTCGTTACAAGTGATGTTGAAGGCACCTGCAAATATACTAATAATTTAGTGACATTTTAGATCCTGTCAAATCACATGACCCACTAAGCACAACTAATCAGAATGGGCCGAGGAGATAAATTGATTAGAGTGCCAAATACTCACAAGGCATGCAAAAAGAATGGGTCTGAGGGAACAAAGCAATTCAGGCTGAAAAACTAGAATGTATGACAATCACTATCTATAGTCATTCAAAATAAGGTCCCAAAAAGAAATTCATACACAATGAATAAATCAGTTAAGAGTCTCCAATCCAAACATACACGAATGCTCTCTAAGTGCTATACAACAAATGAACTAGAGAGAATTATTAATTCTCATAATGATAACTGAACTAAGGAAAATGGAACATAAGAGGCACACAACATATAGGCCAATAAATGTGCAATCATATATACCTAAGTTTCCAGGAAACTTGGGGATGGGGACAGGGCCAAGGACACCACTTTTTGAAACAGGGGACTTGGGTACATTGGGGGTATTGTATATATATATATATATATATATATATATATCAAAAATTTTAAAATTCAAATCATTTTCATTAGTGTTCAATAAGTAACATGCACAGTCTTTCAAGGTTCATGAATCATTGATAGAAAGTGGAAATTACATATGAACCTTAAGTCTAAACATGATATCAAACAATCATAATTATTAATGACATAAACTGGGTGGAAATTCAAATTACTGTTTGCATATTGATATGATTGATATGAATCATGATTCATCAATCATGATATATGTCCAATGTCATACAACATAGAGTATGGCAATTCTCCTTTGCGGGCTGCCTTCCCTTCCCTGACTTCCTTTCCCGTTGCCACCTCTCTCCAAGTGACAAGTCCAATGTGAAATGAAAATCAGAAATGCATTGGGAGGGCAGGGCATGGTGTTAAGAGGGTAGGGGGACCCACGCCCACCCCTTCCCTCTTCAAAATGGTAAAAACAAATTATAAAAAAAATATTTTTTTTTTAATTTTCAGTCAACAAAGTCTCCTCGGAGTCCCCAAAATCATGGGGTCCCCAAACCAAGCAAAGTTTCCAAATTTTTTGCCAAAGGTTTCCAGTACTCAGGTATTCAACAGGGACTTCATGAAACATTTGAGAGATACCCAACCCAGTTTCCGAGACATGGGGACAGTAACTGGGACGGGGACACAAACCCAGCCCCCAGGGATGGGTACCCCTGCAACACAGATATATACAAAAACCAATAATATAAAAATGATAGCTAAAATTATGAACACAGTAAAAACTAGCATCAAGTCAGACCAAGAATAGAAATATCATTGTTTTGGTGAAACAAGTTGTGGCAAAGTGCTAATTCTAGTGAGATTTTCATAGAGACTTGAGTTCAGTCTGCCTGGAAAAATGCTGCTGTGTTAGTGTAGGCAATTATGTTGATAGCATCTGATATCTTATAGTTGACTGAACTTAGACAGTTTGTCCTGTGCAACATATCTAAATGGACAAGGCCAGGTACAAGTCCTGGGCGAGTTTCACGGAGAGGATACCTCTGGCTCTTAAGCATGGCATCTACACCATAAGTAGAGTTCATTTCATAAATAAAGAACCGTATGCCAACAAAAATATAGAAATAGCATGGTTTCGGCATAAGAAATGATTGAGTGAAAAGCAAGAACTTCCCATGGCAGAACCCAAGCTATGAGGTGAAATAGCTGAAAATAACTCTCCCATACATCAGGAAATACATACACAGAAGACACTTCTGAATCAACTAACTATGCAGAACAATCGCCATTATAATAAAGTTATTTTTAACCCTCCTTTCAATGACATTGTAGATAATACAGAATAACATTATATATTCGATCCACTTAACACAGACCCATTTGACAAGAACCTTATTTACCTCCGGGCTTTCATACAATGTAACCAAAGTGCCACTAGAGAGCTTTCGTGATACGATACAGTGCAGGCGAGGAACCTGTAGAATGCAGCCTATAAGAACCATTTAAATTTAAAATGCATGCTAATTATCTAGTACCACAAGACAAAAGCATACTAAGGATACCATAATTAGAGTCCATTCATAACAAGAATACCAACCTTACTAGCAGGCAAATGTCTTGAAATATCCTCATCAAAAAGCGAATTCCCAACAGCCTCTTGAGCAAGGGGAGCTGATAGCTCAGGATCAAAGGTGAAAACACCAATAAACTCTACAATATCATTGAGCTTCAGTTCTGCATCCAGGCCATCATACATCTGAAAGAAGGCATGTACTTCAAAGTTATGTCTTCCAGACAAAACAAAAAGAAGTTGCCAATAATATTTTCATTTAGACAACTCACAAAACTTGATCGTCATACAAGTCTAGAATCGGAAAATACAGTATACCTTAACTAGACAGGGTACTGATTTGGTCTCGCCAAGCGGCATGTTCAGGTCAAACTCAATTCCATTGGATTGCCCCTCACAGGTTTCCATTGCACAACTTGAAGCAACCCTCTCTTCCCGCTGGCATAGAAACGTACCATCTATTCCATTTGTGAGCAGGCCGATGTATTGTTCTCCAAGCATTTAAATACAAATAAAAAAAGGTGACAAAATTACCTGTCTCTTAACCTCATTTGAAGACCCACCTTCAACATCCATAGCCTGCATTAAGGTAACCAAGTAGTTTGTTATTTTCTGGAAAGTAAGCCTTGCACAGGAGCATAATCCCCACTCCCAGACACTATTTAAACAAATAGTGAAAAACATTATAAAACTACCTCAGTCTCCATTGTTGCATCAGATGAATCACGTTCACGCTTCCCCCTCTGCTGTACAGGAATACTTCCCAATGCAATGCATTCTTTGAAAGTAGAAGCGTCTCTCACCCATGCATTCTCTCCAGGAACCTGATAAAATTCCATGGCATTTTGAATCATTTTATCTTCCCACCAAATAATAAGGATGCTTAGCCAGCTAAAAAACAGCCAATCACTAAACTCCTTTCAATAACTTCTTTCAAAGTTATAGTTTTGATTTATTGCTTGTAAACACTACGTATCATTACAATAATATTCTTTAAACACCACTAGGTGCAATTACAACATCACCCGGAACAGAAGAGAAAATAGCTTAAGATAGACACCCAGTACTCGAAGGCACAAGAAACTCTCAGGTAAGGTCCTGCCAGAGCCAATCTTACTTTCACCAGAAGGCAAGGTTATCCCTTGCCTGAGCTAAGTCAAGGTAAACCACTTAACTGAACTATGCTCAGGTAAGAACTTTCAAGACCTTACCTTCACATAGTTCAGGTAGGTGATTAACCTATGTACGCTTGACTCATTGATAAGGGTAAATAGCATAAAAGTCATTGTAACTGTGGTAACCCTGTCGGTTTCCAACTGACTGCTCCTGTTAGTCAAAATGGTAGCTTAGCTTAGGAACGCACCAGTGCCCTGAGTGCACGAGATCTGAGCAATTGCCACCCCACTTATCGGTCACCATAGACAAATTCTTCAAGCAAACCTAACACCTAAGCCCTACCTCTAAATCAAATAACTATAGGCCACCCCGCAAATCTCACAGATACAAACTACTTGGAAACTCCAGCTCAATCTTCAAAACAAAACTATAAATTTAGATTCGATAGAATTTTTTACTCACGGGAACACAGTACAGAAGACGACGATCCCACATTTCCATTTGTGCGTTTGGGGCCATTTGCACAGTGGAAACGTCTGTATACTTATTTGTTCTCCATGACGAACCATCCTGCAACCCAGATATGAAATGAAGGCATAGAAAACAATATTAATTAAAATGGGAAAATATAACAAAAAACCAAAGTCAAAAACCTCTAAAAGGAACCCTTCTCAACATTTATTTAACTCTAACCCAACCTTAATCCTTGGGTTTAAATGTTGAGAAGGGTTCTTTTTACTAACCGGAACCTTAATCCTTCGCACCACCCCTGCAGCCCTAAACCCTAATCATTGCAGTCAACATATTTTCACAGGGCTATTTAACTGAAATCCTGAACAATATCAAGTAAATCCTGCAATCAATTCAACTTCAAAAGCCCTATTCCTCCATGCCAGAAACGTGAATTGATCCTGAACACACAAAGCAAATAACCTTGAAAGCGCCAACATAAAACTCCGTCTCGAACATATCTTGCACCATCCCACGAAATCGCACGAGAGAATTGGGCTGAATGGAGTCTAGCTTCACAGAACTTATTTCCGGAACCTGTAACAAAAACCATTAAAAAATCACTATCCGGCATCCAGAGCTTTCCAAAACCTAATGATCGAGTTAACAAACCCTAATTTTCAAACCCCGAGTGTCGATTTTCCCTCATGGGCAGAAAACTTACCCGCAGTAGACCCCCATCCTGGAAAATAAACTTGTGAAACAACTCAGTAGCTCCCCAGTCACCTCTAACGAGCTTCGAGGGATCGGCCCCTGCGGAGACAGCTTTATCGAACATGAATCTTACAGCACCGAGAGGGTTTCTCAAGCAATCAAACGCCGGACCCCCCATTGGAGATTTCTTCAATTTCTAATAGCTTAATAACCTGAAATTTATCGGTTCTGCGCTGTTATAATGTTTCGTTTAAAAAAAAGATGGCCTGAAACTTGTGTAGCCACAGGCTAGAAGAACAAAAATTTCCACCCTGTGAGCGTAGTTTGATCCGGGATTTGCAGCAGTTGGCGGATTTAGATACCGAAGAAAAGCTCTCAACTGGTTTTCTCCATGGAATTTCTCTGCACTATTGGCTTTCGCGCCAAAACATGGCGGGAAATGTTTTCCCGCCCGTTTTTGGCGCCAGAATGATCCTTCTCGAAGTTTAGTTAGTTGGTTGAAGTTAGTGGGTTTGTTTTGTGAGTTAAAACAAATATATATATATATCACCTCGTTGAGTTTGGGTCAGTGATACAACCCATGGGTTGTTTCTCCGCATAAAGGTGTTTACAACATTGAGGGATGATATTTCATTTCTCCATAAGGTAGTTTAAACCGGTTATTATTTTGAATTTTTTTTTAATTTTAGCTTAAATTTTTGGGTGGAATTGTAAATATCTATTTTTGAGATTGTATAATTTAAGTGGTATTTGAAGATGTTGAATTTATTACAATCGAAAATAAAATTTGAATAATGAAAAATTATATTTACCAAATTCAATGATGAGGTGAGAAAGTCCAAAACTTTTAACGTAAACTTTTATATATTGTTTAAAACTTTACAATTTCAATTATATAATGTTCTAAATAACTAGCATTTGCCCCTTGAGGGGCAAAAGTGAACGCCGGTAGGAAAAGAGGAAAGTTGGGTAAAGTTCCACCCTTCTCATAAATAACACTTCTTAAAAACTTTCGAGTTTTGAAATGAGAAGAAAACATTAAAGATATTAATTCTTCTTATTGATTTAACATGTTGACAATTATTCATGCGATATGAACTAATAATGCTTCGACCAAAAAGCACATCGACTCAACTTCTAAGACGGGCCAATAAATATCATAGTCAACCTCTCTTCAATCAACTCGAATCAATAATTGACTTCCCACTGGATTTTATAGACACGACCATAGGGCTCCCTTTGACAGCCTCGACCAAATTTAAAAATCGACATGAATAGTCGACTGAATACAAATAGGTGTATTGTAATCGACATAACGGTTGGTCGGTTGCATCTCGTCGATTATCAATTTGGTCGGTAAAATTCTAGTTGATTGCAGGTGAGATAGATATAATTCTTCAATCGCAATCTCCCAACGCCTCCAATAATGATATAATCCAATGGATTATGTAGTTGATAGGCAGTATTTAGGCTCTCTTATCATTTAAACGTCGACTTCTGCTGATAAGCATCCACGATATCTGTGACATGTATCAATCTGTATGGAGCAATTAACATCTTTGGAGGAGTTGTGGGAAGACGGGTGTGTGAAGCTGAAGAGCATATGGGGGTTGGAGCACGCTGGGAGAGGTGGGAGAGTTGCCAAATTTTAAGAAAGAGTCACTTATGATTATACATGACTCAATTGACCATATTTGAGAAACACAACTACACCGACCATACATATCAACTTCGACCAAAAAATATTACAACTTGTACATGTCGAACTTCGACCAAAAGCATCAGCCGACCATTTTTAAATTTTCGGCCATATGAAGAATCAACCATAATATAACTTTTCAACTAATAATGCTTCGACCAAAAAGCACATCGACTCAACTTCTAAAACCAACCAATAAATATCATAGTCGACCTCTCTTTAATTGACTCGAATCAATAATTAACTTCCGAGTGGATTTTATAGACTCGACCACAGGGCTCCATTTAACAGCCTCAACCAAATTTAAAACTCGACATGAATAGTCGATTGAATGTAATATGGACCCTATTTACAACCAGCTACTTTTTAACCAACTAAAATTTCATCGACTGATTCAATAAAAATGGTAGGCTAAGTGTGTTAGCACATATTTTGACACAACCGACTAAAGAAAAGGTCAACCAAAGATTAATTCATCCACATGAAGAGACATAAAACGAAAGTATACTTGTCTGCAGCACAGGTTCATCGCGAGTTGACAAAAATATAAAACACTCGATATATAGACAAGAGAATTTATTAACGGAAACATAAATTTCCTAAACTAACGTTATCTGCAAATAGTCTGAAAATGCTTCATTACCACGACGTGATTCTATAAATTCTCGGCATGCTAGATCAGTTATACTAAACAGAAGCTCCGACAGGCCATTGGAACCATTGGAATTTCGGCATCAAACTGTGCTTGTGTTGAGGGATGAGTTGCGTTTCTGGTTTTTTTTAAATATTGTATGGTAGTTGATGTCGAAACTTGTCGTGTTTCAACCTAGGCGAAAAGAACAACGCAAAGGCAGTCGATCGATTGGATTTTCAATAAAGTTCCATTCAATATGACACTATGTACCAGAGAGACATTGGTGGTCTCTCCTTAATAAAAAAATTAAAAAGCATTGATCAGCATTCATACCGTGATGCTTTGTCGAGTTCCAACATAACGAAACTGGGTGTTTTGAGATATCGACTTGGTGCTCGATCACTTTATCGTCTCTCAAATTGAAGAGACCACGACCAATTGCTATATAAAAAATTGATTGGAAGAAATAGATAGATGTTTGTTGAATTTCTTTGAGATTTCAAAGTATGGGAGTGTAAAAGTGATGATTGATGCTGCTGTAAAATAATTGTTTGCCCATTAGTCGAGCCTCCTAATTCAAATTGTCACTGACTAGAAAACAGTTGTCGACATGAGCATAAAAAAATGGTGCACTATAAATTTCATCATCGATCGCATTAATGTGGAAGGTAATCGATTGTTGGAACACATTTTCATCATAATGGTGCACTAAACAGAAGCTCCGACAGGCCATTGGAACCATTGGAGCCATCGGAATTTCGGCATCAAATTGCGAGACTTGTCGAAACCCGACGTGATTCCGGTGCTCTGCTCTTGAATCTTGTATGGTAGTTGATGCCAAAACCTGTCGAGACTTGTCAAACCATGACGTGATGGTAGTTAAAAAAAAATATTGTATGGTAGTTGATGTTGAAACCTGTCGAGACTTGTTGAACCGCGAATTGGAATTTCGGCGAATCACAGAATTTACAGAATAGTCGGTGATTCTAATGCTAGTGATTTAACTACCAGTGAATATCGATTGTTTTGCCCCTAAATTTTAGGTGTCGGTGAATATCAACTATCAGTGCAAATGCATTTGAATCATTTCGAATCTATACTGAAGAAAAGAGCAAATTTGCTTTGACTCAGTGTTCGACAACAATTACTTGGAATTTCGTCGAGAGGTTAGTTGATGGTGCTTTCGGTGGAGAATTTATTAACGGAAACATAAATTTCATGAACTAACGTTACCTGCAAATAGTCTGAAAATGTTTCATTACCACGACGTGATTCTGTAAATTATCGGCATGCTTGGCTAGTTGAAGGCAATATTTTTAGAATTTGGTCTTTTCTTGTAATTATGTCAGGCGCAGGGGCACCACAGAGTCTTGATCCTCTGACCTCCCGTCCATTTTGTTACGTTAAGGAAAATGATGGAAGGAGCAGCGAAGAAATGTGAATATAAATAGATGCAATGGGATGGGACTAAGAGAAGCACGACATGGACGTACTAAACCAATAGCATTGCATGTTCCACACAAAATCTTAATGCCTATTTACATCCATTTTATTTCAGGTTCCATCCCTATCTTAAACATGTCATATCATTTTCTAAATAATGTTGGTTGTTTGTGACAAGGTGGCATGTGCATTTCCATAGTTAGCGGTAGTGATTAATTGTTGATTGACGAAGGCATCGTTGGGTATTCAATTTTTCTACGTGTTTCGAGATTTAGAGATGGATAATTTATCGGAAACACTTGATAATCTGGAAAGTTGTAGCACTGTCCAATCCAATTGAAATTTCATCCATGAAAAGAGCTTTTGCACGACCGACCAACATTTCTCCTGCACAGATTTGATCAAACAATCAATTGAGTTGCATTTTTTGGTTTTAAAAAAAAATATTGTATGGTAGTTGATGTCGAAACCTGTCGTCTTTTGACCTAGGCAAAAAGAACAACGCGAAGGCAGTCGATCGATTGGATTTTCGATAAAGTTTCGTTCAATATGACACTCTGTACCCGAGAGACGTTGGTGGTCTCTCCTTAATAAAAAAATTAAAAATCATTGATCAACATTCATATCGTGATGCTTCGTCGAGTTCCAACATAACGAAACTGGGTGTTTTGAGTGCCAGTGATCCAACACTGCTTTTACCTGTTGTTTTTCAAAGTGGGCTCCTAACTTCCTGTGGTTGTCATTTTCTAATTACAGTGCTTGTCGAAACGCGGCGTGATTCTGTAAATTCTCGACATACCAGATCGGTTATACTAAACAGAAGCTGCGACGTTTTTGGCAGCACGTGCTAGCCATCTGCGCCAGGCTTGCTTGGCTGCAACTTCAAACTTTAGGGTTGGTGCTGAAGTCACCGGTAATAGAAATGATAAGATTAGAAGACTCATAGAAATCCTTATAAAAGTTAAGAAGAAGAATTTGGTTCTCGTAGGGGAGAAGAACCTAAAGCTATAATGAAAAAAAAATTGTGCAAAGAATAGAAAAAGGTGAAACCCTAGCGCAGCTTCAGATCCTTCCTAATGAAACAGAGATATCAACTTTCTGTTTCGGAAACAAAGATAAGGACCACATTACAAATGCATGGATAGTGGAACAAAGATAAGGACCCAATTACAAATGCAGGATAAAAACCTTGCCGCAAGCGGACATGATGGTTAGTAGAAACTGTAACGGGAATCTGGTCAAAGAAATGGACAAGATGCACCATGAATCTTCGACCAAAAAGCATTACACTTGTACATGTCGAACTTCGACCAAACAACATTACACTTGAACATGTTGAACTTTGACAAAAAACATATCGACTTGTCCCTCCAAAATATCGACACATACTTTTACGCGACTAGTTCGACAACTTCGATCCGACCAAAAAAATAATATTTGCTGGTGTTATTCCATTTTTATGTTGATGTATATGTATTTTCAGATATACTAGAGGACTGTTATCTCTTATAACTTTGGTATTGCAGATTTGTATGTAGCTTTGTAGTAAAATGTGGTCAGATAAACTTGGTTGAACTTTCTTTTTTAGTTGAACAGTATCCATCTATGAGATGTATATAAACCGTTATCTTTGATTTCTTTTGAAATAACAAGTAACTGATTTGTTTCGTGTGAAAAATAAAAGATTCAAATGAATGAATCATTGTTTAATACTCATCTTGTAATCTATAGCGTTACAAGATGGTAGATTTTCAGAGTAATAGTATGCAACCATTTTGAGTCTCAACTGTTATGGCGTTGATCAAAGTCATATAAAAGAGAAAAATGCAAATAATATATGAAGACTTCAAACTATCTTCGAAATGATGATCTGCAGTTAATGTATTTGTAAACACGCATAATTGAGCCACTAAGAAAAATGGTATAATTCTCATAAATAGGTAGTGCACTGTGAGATGAATTCCAGAACTAGGTAGTGCACTGAGATGAATTCCACAGAGCTATTTTTAACAGCTTTTCTATGATGCAGTGAATTGATGTTCAACTATGTAGCAGGTAAACCTTGAACAGTAAACACAAGACAAACTTGTCATAAACCTTTGCCTCCAATTTTGATATAGCAAGTTTCATGTACCCAATTTTGTGAAACATTAAAGATTCAAATTTGTTAATAAGTTTCTTATTCACAATTTTGTAAAACATTAAAATTTAAGGTCAAACTCTCGTTTCAACCATCCAAGAGAACCAACCAACTAAGCAACTGGAAGTAGTCGATGTGGAAGGAGTCGATCGAAGGTGTTTTAGTCAAGGCAGACATGTTTTAATCATCATTCGTCGACTGCTGCTCTATGATGTGAATGGCCTGGAACCAACACAAAATTTAACAATCTGGAAAAAGGTGCGATCGAGTTCTTTAGAAGCAGCTGGAAATGCAATATCTGGGAAATTGGCCGTCGAACTAGGCACTGATTTTGATCATGCAGACCAAGGAATGAGATACTTATGGAGACTGCGAACTAAAGCCAGCGACCAACCATTGATAAGCAAATGCTGACCTAATGCAAATACCCAATGTTCCTCCCTTTTCCCTATGTAAATCGCCATGTCGGGATTGAAACATAAATTTTATGAACTAACGTTACCTGCAAATAGTCTGAAAATGCTTCATTACCACGACGTGATTCTGTAAATTCTCGGCATGCCAGATCAGTTATACTAAACAGAAGCTCCAACAGGCCATTGGAACCATTGGAGCCATTGGAATTTCGGCATGACGAGGTTGTTGAATTCATGAAAGCATGACGAGATTGTTGCTAGTGCGATCCAAAGACTGCTAGCTCATATGGTATTGCCATCGACCATTTTGTTCAGCTTCCTGTCGAACCTCAACAGACTATGGAGATATTTTCTATCATCCAGTCGACTACCATATCAAATATTATACGTTGTAGTCGCCTCAGACTACTGTTATATCAGTCATTCTTTGACTAATGCAGTTTGTTAAGATATTTTCTTATAAAAATAAATTGGTTTTATTATTTATTATTTTCTGATTTTTAATTTTAAACAACAATTAAAATTAATATAAATCTATTTTAAATCTAAATTTATCAAACATTATAAAAATTAAATTTATTTAAATAAAAAATGTTATCTTATAATAAAAAAATAAAAAATATAAATATAAATAAAATAAAAATAAAATTTGTTGATATAAAATTAAGTAACAAAAATAAAAATGGTTGATACAACTAAATTTAAAAAGGATCTCTTGAAATTTGATATCTATAAATACTCTGCATAAAGAAAAAAGGCATAATAATACACAATAGAGTGATATGAACATATGTGTAATCCATATCATAGCGTAGAAACCAGAAGCGTAATAATGTGGCATTAATTAAAACCAAATAAAAGACCAACGCGTTGGTTGTTTACATATTCATTTGTTTTCAACTATTTGAACAATTCAGATCTCCACGGTTGTAGCATATGAAAGTGTGCCAACAAAGTCTTCTGGAACATCCACTACAATCAACTGCCCAGTCGACAACTGATACAAATAGAAGTTGTGAGAGTTGGCAAGTCGAGCATACCCATACTCAAAAATTTGATCACCCCACTCTGTAGTGCATTCAAATAGTAAATTTTTTATGAAGATTAGTGTCAATCCAAATTTTTTTCTCCCTGTCACACTTAAATAGTTCTTGGTCCCATAACACATACAAGTCCCCATAAAAAGCAACACACGTAAACCTGAATGGGTGCTCCCCTAAAGTCCACATTTGTTCCGACTTAATCCAAATGCCATAAATTTCTACACGCACTTCGTATTCACCTGACCTAGTTGTCTTCGTCATTTCGCTTATTGCCATGAAATTCCCTTCCATGAAAACACCGCGACATGACAAGAGATTGCCAGGCATAGGAGGCAGAACTCCCCATTTTCTGCTTCCACATTGTAAGCTTCTGCAAAAGCCAACGCCTCACCATTGTAATTCCAACTGACATAAATAAGTCTATTGGAAGAAGAGGAAGAACATGCAAAATAAATTATAAGCGTGGGCATGTCAGCTCCGCAGTGCTAGTTTGCAAACTCAAAGTCATAAATAGAAATGGTCTTCGCCACTTTCAACCTATATGGTTGGCCCTGGTGCCATACGCTTATAAGAAAAAGCTTGCGATTAACAAAAACTACCCTACACCAGTGTGGAATTCCAGAAGAGTAACGGAAGCGGGGTAGTCTTTCCCAGATGTCATTTATTGGAGCTTCTGTTTAGTGTAACTGACCTGGCATGCCGAGAATTTACAGAATCACGTCGTGGTAATGAAGCATTTTCAGACTATTTGCAGGTAACGTTAGTTCAGGAAATTTATATCTTATGTCATATATCTTAAATTTCAAGACCAAAAATGGAGTATTATAAAGGACCGACCATCTGTTTGCATATCGACCAAAATACAAGACAACTTTATTAAGATGTTGACCTCGACCAAAAGGGAAATTTCGACCATATTTGAACATCGACCATTTACAATCGACCAAAACAATAAAATATGTCGATGGACGACTACACCCTGTCGACTAATTGCTTCTGGTCGGGTTAAGTGCTTGTCAACTTCACCATGTCGGATGAGCATTTCCGGTTGACTATCAACTCGAAAAACTTTTGAAAGTGCAATCGACAACTACGTAAAAAAAAAGGCCGCAAGTTTTAACTGGTGCTTTAACTAATAGTTGGTCGACTGATATTTTCCAGCGGTCGAACTTCACAACACAGTTACCAGAAATAAAAAGGAGACAAGTCTTCGACCAGTCGATGGCCGACTACACCTTGTCGACTAATTGCTTCTGGTCGGGCTAAGTGTTGGTCAACTACACCCTGTTGGATGAGAATTTCTTGTTGACTGTTTCAACTCGACCAACCCCGATGGACATCCTCAATCGACCGGAATGTAAAGCAAAAATATGGACTGATTCTTAGAAATATGTTGTTCGAGGAAATTTGCAATGTCCATGACATATGTTGCAATTTGCGTCTTGTGACAGTCACGACAATGAAATTTACGAGATCTTCGCATTTCTTTGAGTTTTGAGAATTTTAAAAGAGTAAAAGACAGGGCCTTTGGTTTTTTTAAGAATAACAAACATGTTACAAACATATACCTACCTATGAAAGGAAGTAGGCTCGGCATTTACGGTAACGTCGGAAGAACAAAAATCAATTTCCTTTTCAAAATCTGACATGGCCTGTAATTGAAAGCCGCAGCGAGGTCTGTTTCTCTCCACTATGGAAAATCCACATGTATAACATGGACACACAGACATAGAAACAACGATACCATACTTGTGGTTGAAGGCAGGCCGTGGAAGGCATAGGGAGAACGACAAGACCCATGTTCGGAGGTCGGGTCATGGTGGCATTTAAGCATATTTTTCAAGGGGTATACATACATATTAACGGAAATAACACCCACACGCCAGATACCATACGTGTTTATCTAGTCCAAGTTATGGAATTTAACACTGCATAAAACTGCATAGAATCACGTCGTGGTAATGAAGCATTTTCAGACTATTTGCAGGTAACGTTAGTCGGAGTACGACCACCTCAGTCGATGAGCAAGACGACTTGTCCAGTAGAAATGCAACCGACCACTCCTGTCGAGCCGACCACTCCAGTCACTATACATCCGACCAATACAGTCTAAGTCGCCACTGACTAGTCAAATGGATTCTCTCCATATATTCTGCCAGAGGAGAAGAGCAAAATGTTCTGTCTAGATTATGTTCAGGTGTCGTATATGAGGAAATTCATTTTGACGAGTTTCTAAGTAAGTTATTGAAGATAAAAAAAATGTGCAGGTGTTTCGTTTCATGCATGGATAGATAAACTTTGTAAATGTTAAGACTGGTAATGTGCGTGGTGAAGATGCTTCTTCAAATGGCAATGATGTTTTCAATTCTGTTGGTTATAAAAAAATTATGACCACAGGGCATTTAAAACTCATTTCTGTCAAGTGCCAGAACTCTATTTATTTCTTCTCTTCTCTTCCTATAGTAATCTATGCTTTGATGGTACTATTGATATTGTGTGCCGATGGAGAAGATACACATCAACACCAAAGGATACCTGACAGATATCGATAGCAATCAGTTCCAAAATGAGAGGATCAAGTCTAGATTTTCAAGACATGAAATCAACAAATCGAAGATTAGTTGCAGGTTTGAGAGCATGTGGCAGTCAAATCTCTAGATTCAACGGCATTCGAATTCAACAATCATTGAACATTTCAAGGGCATACAATCTTTAGATTCAAAGAGATTTGTGTTATCTCTCAAGCAGACATTGAGTAATTTTGTCGAGATCATATCAGAAATCCTATCTTACCCATTCCAGATATTTTATATTTCTCTTCCAGATCTAGTCTATTTTGAGTCGTTTGATGAGCTAACTCGAAGTTTTCGACATCGTTGCTTGAAGCTGGAGCAAAGAGGGCCCGAATTGAGCTTGCAAATTTTGACGAAAGAAGACGAAGTATGGAGTATTGAAGCCAAAAATGAGCAAGTTGTTGCAATGGTATATGGGTTTGACAGGTCCAAAGGTCCAAAGGATAGCAAACTAGAGGATAGAACACCGAAGCAGTGTGAAAACCAACGGGAAAGCACCATCCATGTGGCAGGATTCCATTCGCTCTATAAGCGAGGAATCTAATGATGTGGAAGGTTACGCTTCTCCGCGGTGAAACGCCTACGGCGTAAATATAAAGATTTTGTGAAAAAAAAATCAAACTTTAAATAAATATATATATTTTACCCAAAAAAAAAAGTATCTACACACAAATAAATAGTAAAAATAAAGGAAACAAGAGCCACGATGCGTTGGCAGGTAGGTTGTGATTGAAGTTTCTATTTACTAAAAACAATGCCAACTATATGCTTTACTAATGATAAAATTAGTCCCCTTCCATCATCTCTCACTTTATCTTCGAAGCAAAAGATAATTTCATGTGGTTTGCAAAAACATTTAAAATATATTTGAGAAAAGATGCATTTTGTTGATTAGTGGGAGCTCCCAAACTCATTAATACACTCTCGAGGGGAAGAAATTTTAGTGGATTTGGGAAATTGAGAAAGATTTTTTTATTGAAGAATTGGAAAGAAAAAAAATATACTGAAGGAGAAAGTTTTGTGCATTAATATAACATGAATCTATTTTTAATTCATTTGTGGGGTCTAGGAGAAATACTATTTATTGAGGCCCAAGAGAGAATAAAGGGAGGAGACATTTTTTATTAATTCATATGGAGAGATTTTTCATTGATAACTAGGAAGGGATTCTTTTAATGATATATTATAAGTTAGGAAATTATTATTTTTAGTCAAAAGAATTTTTGTTTTTGATATATAAAAAATTATAAGAGTTTTTTTAATTGATTTATAGAATTTTTTTTTTAACTTTATATACATTCATTTTAACATGAGGAGGAAGAATCCACCTTATATTAATGAAGAATCTATAATTTTTTAAACAAGCTTCAACAACAAAAATATCACTATAATCTTTAAAATTTTAACCCAATTTGAAATCAACATATACCATTATATATATATATATATATATATGTGGACGACAAGCAAGCAAGCTGATGGTATCCCCTTAGCTCAGTGGAAGGCTCTCTCTCAACCCAATAATCTGGGAGGTTGGGGAATTAAGAATTTGGATTTATTTAGCAGAACTCTAGCTGCCAAGACATTATGGAGAATCACTCAAAGACCAAACTCCTTGTGGGGGAGGGTAATTAGATCTAAGTACTGTAATAACTCCCCAATTGATGAATGGTTCCGCTATCCAATTAAATCCTTCAAAAATGGATCAACATGCTGGAAAGCGATTGTCCTGGCCTTCCCTATAATCAGCAATTGGACAGCCTGGCAGATAGGGGATGGAAGGAAATTAAGAATATGAGAGGACCCATGGATGGGAGCAGGTGATGATTTCAGATTGTCAGTTGAACTGAAGGAAAACTTAGGACGCCAATAGATAACAGCCCTAGCAAATGCACAAATTCAACAGCCTCAGTTATGAGGCAGGAACAGTTGGAAATCATCGCAAGATTTAGCATTATCTGGCAACTTAGCAGAGGAATGGAATAGATACGTTAATATTCTGGTAACCAACTTTATCCACCTAGAAGAAGGAGAAGATGACAAGTTGGTATGGACAAAAAATGGAGTAAATGGAGAATTTGAAGCTAAACTTGGATACAATTCAGTTTGTCAAGATTCATTTACAGGAGAGATTAAATGATGGTGGAAATTTATATGGAAAATCCACAACCCCATAAAAACAATCATAACTCTTTGGCTTGCATTAAACAATAAATTGTTAACATGGGAGAACCTAAGGAAGAGAGGGTTCCAGGTACCAAGCATATGTGTATTATGTAATTCAAATGAGGAGACTTCTTCTCACTTATTTAGCTTGTGTCCAATCACAGGAGAGGTATGGGACAAAGTCTCCAGCAAGATGGTTAACGCAAGGGTTGCGCCAAGAGAAGCCTTGTTGGAGCAACGAGCTCAAAGATGGTGGCAATCAGAAGAGGTATGTAATTTCGATGCTTTCCCCGCTCTCTTTGTTTACACAATATGGGAAGCACGCAATCAAGCAATCTTCAATAGTAGATGGATCTCAACAGACTGTATTTCTGTCATATTATGGCAGAAAGTACAGGAACACAAGACGATTATTAAAGAAGGAAAAAAAAAGGGAAATCATTCCCCCAATCATCAACAAAAATGAGCCATGGGCCTTCTTCGATGGTGCTAGACAAGGCACTCCACCTCTTGGGGGAGCTGGAGGAGTCATACATTTAACTGAGGATCTCAAATTATGCATCAAATTTGCACCAGGAAGAGCAACCAATAGTAAGGTTGAATTATTAGCTCTACGGGTGGTTCTCATAATTGCACAAAGGAAAAATGTGAAGTGTCTTCAACTATATGGAGATTCTAAGATGGTCATAGACTAGGCAAATGGTAAATCACATATACACGCCCCTCAATTACAACACCTCCTAAAAGAGATTCAACATGTGATTAGCTTCTTTGATTCAGTCTCCTTCAACCATTATACAGAGAAATTAATGCTGAAGCAGATTTACTTTCTAAATTAGCCCTGACTATCCATCCAGGGATAATCGAGGTGGAGGAATTCAGTAAGGGTCAGAGGCTGAACCACTTCACCACCCAGTTCTAAGTCCACAGCTATTATGTCAATTTTTGCAGGAATAATGATTATGAGTCTCACGCCGGATGGGGTTTTGTTTTAGGGCACATTAACGACCTTTCGACCTTTCAGCCAGGATATACATTATAGATTGAACTGAACATACTACGGATTCGATGCTAGGGTAGAACATGAAGTACAATTGGCAGAGAAGCTTTTTTTCAAAACAAATTCGTGGAACCAGGTTTTGACAACTGAATGTATGAAGAACAGAGGAACGACTGACATTGTCGGTCGGATCTAGCCCTTGCAGTTGGAGGCCACACAATGATGATAGATCATATATATACCAAAGTTATCGTGTATTTAATGTCAATGCGGCCTCATCCTAATTTTGGATCCATTAAAGATATTGAGTCAAAATATAAATAAGATTTGAGATCTTGTAGTTATTTGTTGTGGATAAACACGAAAAGGTGGTGTCAACTACATGGGAAAATATAAATATGATTTGAGGTCTTGTAGTTGTTTGTTGTGGGTAAACATGAAAAGGTGGTCTCAACTACAAGGGAAAAGACAAAAAAGACGAATGTGAGGATACTTAGTTTTCAAATTATGGAAATTCTATTACAATTAAGTTTGTGGAGTCCATCAGACCCCTTCACACTGGAGGGAAGTGTCTTACTAAAGTATAATTTCGTTGATAATTGTCCCAAGTCTCACAAAAGACAAATGGGAGCCTAACATGAATAAGGCTCAAATTATTATAATACAATGTGGTCTAGGTCTGGATGCTCGGAGGGAAAAGTCTTATTAAAGTATAATTTTAATGATAATTATCCATAGAATCTAGGGCAACAAAATAATATAGTCCTTAAACAATGGGTTATCCAACACATAAGGGGACACCGTCACATAAATTTATTTCTTAAATTAGCGTTGTTATGTCATTGAGGTGAGACATTATTGATTATGGAAAAGACAACGCCGTCAATTGAAAGGGAATAAACAAATCCAGCTCATGTCATCGACCATACCTAGCGATAAAGATTAGTGAAATAGCGTCTGAAAATGCTCCAACTTCAACGACACCATCCACCTCAAAATAACAAAAAACTGGGATTCAAATGCTATCATGTCCAAAGATACCCAATATAATTACACCAATTTAATTTTCCCCTTGCCACCGATTATCGATTTCTTTTTTCCCACGAGTGTTTCGACCAATAAAAAGTTACACAAGCTTCCGTAGTAAGGCATCTCAATGGACATTGGATGTGAGTGTCGATGCCACTGGAGCCCAAGACAAAAGCAATCTTACGCAATGAAGGAGAAGAGATTGTGCTTGACATCAATAGAGTCGGTTTCTCAAATGAAAACGAACATGATATGTATAATCCATTTACATTCGTAGGATTTTCGGATGATTTGAATGTGAATTGCCATTGTGATTGACATATCCTCTAGGGAATTTGCAGGGAACTTTCAAATTTTGGCTTATTTATAATTTGCCTGACAACCAATGATTCTATAACTTGTGCAGACCATCAACTTACTAGGCAATCATAAGGTATATTGTTATTATATCAGTATCATTTAACCATTAGAACTACTGGCATTGACTTGCATGTATGAGATCTCAAAGCATCAGAGAGACATCTAATAGGCATATAACTAAAATCCACTCATTGGTCTGAGCCTAAACATGACTACTCGTATCAAGATCGATTTATGACCACCACAACACACTCTATAATGCTAAAATGAGCTCAGTGGCCATTTTCCACTAAGAAAAGCATGTTATGCCTTAACGAGTGCATGTGCCCAGCAAGCTGTCAATTTAAAAACATTAAAAACTAATAGTATCTAAGCCAATACCTATGCCTGGTTCGAAGAGTAGCTTTTCCATACCTATGCTAGATTAAAAGATTGAGATTTCACAGTACCAGAGACATGTTTGTATTGGATAATTTACCACTCTGGTATCTGGATTCAAAGGCAGCTCCCACCCCAATTAACGCGGGAACAGTTTATGGAGAGACATAGCGTGTTGGGAAGAAAGAGACATAGTAGTGTGCATGATCAGCAGATGCACCTCGAATACTCTCCTTATTGCAATTGCTTATCATGCAATCCTTTTGAAATCAAACTATTTTGACTTGTTGCTTATTCTAGAAATCACTGAATAACACGGACAAAGCATCGTGTGAAAATCATCGGACAACATGGACAAAGGCCTTCTGTCCATTTGTAAAGATGTCTGTAGCCTCTTCCTAACATCTCCATGCATGCACTCTGTTTGTCAACTCTTTATGACATCTCCATGCATACACTCCAACTGGTTTCCTCTGTTTGAGCCACATGCCTTCCTTATTCGGCTTCGGTCATAGTATATTTTTGGCTATGGCAACACGTAGAGCATTTGCATTCTTTATCACCTGGAGAACTACCATGTCAAAATCCATTGGAGAAACTACCGGGTCAGGATCCACTAGATCTACTATTGTTGATGCTATTGGTAGCTCTGTTGGGGATACTGCTACTGGAAACTTTTAATCAGTTGCACCGATGTTTCATCAACGGCTGAACCAACTAACTCAACATTCGCTAGCTCTACGCAGTCTATGGTATTGATGGGTTTCCTTTCACCTATCTATGTTTTTTTTAATCACCTGTCAAAGAGGCTCTACATAGTCTATGGTATTCTTTGGGTTTCATTTCACCTGTCTTTGTTTCAGTGAAAATGTAGAGCCTCTAAACATTGGCAGAATCTTTCCATAGCAATAAAACAACAACATAATGTCGGCACAATCGTTCTGCAGTAATAAAACAGCAACAAAGTGTCTTAGGGAAAATCCCTGGTTCGATTCTCGACTCGTTTCATATTCAATCAAATCCCAATCCTTCTATAATCGTAGTGTCTTTCAGCATCGAGGTTCATTCATCCTCGAATTATTTATAGGTCCACAGATTGTACGTGGTGAGTTCCGCATCCATGGCTTTTGTAATAATTTATATTAAAGTATATCCAAATCTTTATTATTGAAGTGTCTTCATATTGTAACTTGGATCGGAGCATATTCAGTATCCTTAGCAATATGGTTTAGATATAAGTTCATTGTACTTTATTTATTTCTCATTCCTTCATGATCACTTAACGCTGCAACTATTTGAAGAAATGGTGAAGTTTACTAAATTGAAGTTCAATGCTCCAAAAACCTCAACCAATGTTTCTAACACAACACCCCATATTTCTCACACAGCCATTGAAACACTTTGTGAAGGGTAACAATTTTTTAATTCAATTCATATATCCATTTACAACACACGTGAAAAAAAATAAAAAATAATGCTATGTATAACAGATAATAGATGAAAACCAGACGACATCCTTTGATCTTATATTCTCGCAATGGCGTTACCATAGTCGGGATGCCTGTTACGTGAATATTCGCTTAATAATGAAAAACAATGAATTTTGAGTCCCAACAATCAGAGATAGAAGATGGAAGACTTTGATCCTTCACCTGGACCTGAACCTGAAAGCCCATAATGGGTACTGTTGTTGTATACTTGGGATTTGCCTCACTTTATAGAAAATGAACAGATTCTTGCCGTTAACTATGTTGTCTTAATGTTGTGTATATAAAGCTGAATTTTCTTTTTATATTTTTGCATAACCATATTCCAATCATCTTTTGTTGTCATACCTATATAAATAGGTACTTTCAAATAACTGAATGAATGCCATTTGGATGAGTATGGAAATTAAAGCACTCCTTAGATTTATTTCAAAACTTTTTGCATCCCAATAGTCACCAGTCACTATCCAACAAGCCTTGGGGTTTACCCAATCCCATCCAGTTTAGTCTAATTGGTTGGAGAATCGACCCTGCTAATCCTCGATCATTGTTGCTCGTGATCACAAAAGAGATATAAACCTATGTTACGAGTCCCGTTCAGGTAAGAAATTCAACGCGGCTCTCCGTTAGAGGCTAGTCCCGGCGCACTTATTACTAGTTTGGTGAAGCATAACTCAATACTGATAACATACTTGGAATTGAAAAACCCAATGATAGTCCGCAGACTACTGGGTATGCTTGCTTTTAATGTTGGGTACGCTCCCCTGGACCTGGCTGACGCAAACGTGCCGCCGGGTCCTGGGCCACAAGACCCCAGGCAAGTGTCACTCGCACGGAGCCAATAAGAAATCAAATAAATTTGATTTTAAAAACAAATTAAATTTATAAAATAAAAACTTTAGGCAGAACTTTGTAGATTTTCAAAAACATTGAACTTGAACCAGAACTAATACCTCTACACGAAAACTATTTGTCTAGGACGTAATAATAATGCCCTTTAGGTAATGTTAAAAATCCATCTACCAATGATATGTGATACCTATGCCAATTACTAATATTTAATTAATTTATCTATTATATTATTTTATTAGTCATTTATATTAATGTGACTTTTATATTAAATTTTATAATCCATTGAAGTGTTATAATCCAACACCTCCTCTACAACAAAAGCACAAAATAAAAATAAAAAATTCTTAAGCAACTTCTCCCAATAGCTCATTGGGTTAGCTTGAGTAGTTGAATGTTGTGAATTAAAATAAAAGTCTCGTGGTTTGTAAGTCCATGAACCATCTATATATGATATGTTAATACTCCATGTTCATTGTGGGTCAAGTTTATTATAGCTTACACCAATAGTTTACTCGCGTTACCACCCATTGACGACGATGGAGCCTCTAGAGGTTTCTCATGCATGGTTACATTGGGGTCAATCCATGAAGGTGGTTCATGATTTTTGGCAAGCGGAGCGCCAAAAATTTGTGCCACAAACCCTCGATCGAGGTATTGAAACCTGGATCGAGGGTTGAAACCTCGATAGAGGGTTTTAAAATACTTCGGTCGAGGGATTTAAAATACTTCGATCGAGGGTTCAAACAAGACCTCGATTGAGCTATCGAAACCTCGATCGAGGGTTCAAACAAGACCTCGATTGAGCTATCGAAACCTCGATCGAGGGCTTGGTTAAATCCTCAATCGAGCAATTGCTCGATCAAGCTATTGAGACAGACAAAAAAAATATAAAAACAGGTCCACGGCTAGCCGATCCTGTTTCAACGAAAGCGACCATAGCAAAGGAGCTCGACCGAGCATCTCAGACCACAACCACACCGCCACGCCACGCAACCTCGCCACTACGCCATGTCGTCCACTCCACCAAGTAAGTGGACCATAAATAAAAGTTATATCAACCGGCAGCATTTATGTTGTCGATTTTATTTCTAAATGTGTATTGGTAAGCAAAAATGTTGTCGAATTACACATTTGGAAATAAAACCAGCATGTTGTTGATTTTTTTTTCAATAAACTTAACCAAATTGTGTAAAACAAAACATTGAAACCTTAATGTTTTAGACCTATGAACCTTGGAATTACCAAAAATCAAACTAATTGAAAACATGTGTAGCAAAAACATTTACATTACGTTAAATGTTTTAAATTTTAAATTTATGTTGTATTTATTTTTTTAAGTTATGAATATTTATGTTTATATCAACCGGTAGCTTTTATGCTGTCAGTTTTTTATTTTAAAATGTGTTTTGGCAAGCAAAAATGTTGCCCGTTTTTTTTCAATCATCTGAGAACGCCAGGAGGATTGAAAAAAATATATACATATTTCAAAATAAAATCGACAACATAAACGTTGTTGGTTTTTTTCCAATATAAGGTCATATAACCATGTAACAAAAACCATTAACATTATAAAAAAACATTTGGAAACCTTTGAAATTGAAATTGAAATTTTAAATTTCAATTTCAATTTCAATTACAGATTTCAATTGCAATTTCAATTTGAATTGTAATTTGCAATTCCAATTTCAATTTGATGAAATTGCAAATTGCAATTGAAATTTGTAATTAAAATTTGAATTTGATATTGAAATTGAAATTGACATTTGAAATTGAAATTGAAATTGGTATTGGAAATTGGAAACTGGAAATGGAAATGTAAATGGAATTGAAATTGAAATTGGAAGTGGAAACTGAAATTTGAATTTTGAATTTTAAATTTTGAAAATTGCAATTTGAAATTTGACTTGTGATTTATTGGTGTTCACCGATCACAATTGCAATTTGAAATTTCAAAATTGAAAATGAAAATGAAAACGAAATTGAAATTGAAATTGATATTGAAATTGAAATGGAAATGAAAATTAGGAATTGGAAATGGAATTAGAATTGGAAATCGAAATTGGAATTGGAATTTGAAATTGAAATCGAAATTGGAATTGGAATTTGAAATTGAAATTGAAATTTGAAAATTTGAAATTGAAATTAAAATTGATTTGAAATTTGAGATTGAAAACTGTTGGGCGGGGCCCAAGTTGGAATATTTTGCACAAGTACTAAAAAGTGTGCATTACGCGCGGTGACAAGCTACAGGCAGTTTTGAGGAATTGCACATGTTGCGCGACGGCAATGGCCAAGGCACGGTCGCCCAGTAGGATGATGCGCATGAGCTATTTTTGGTTCGCAATATGGGTAAAGGTTAGACAAGGATATGACCTATTTTGGGTAAGGAACAGGTGAAAGGCAGAGGAAAGCGACCCGTTCGAGCGAGTAGCAGCAAGCAGTTGAGAAGCTAGGCCACTACGCCAATGACGACAGGAAGGCAGAAGGAGTGGAAAGGGACAGGCCAGATGCAGTTGTAACCGTTTTGAGGATTGCGGCTATCAGAAGAGCGTGTGAGCCACGAGTGGCCTAGCTAGAGCAGGCGGAGCAGGCTGTCAACGGCGACAGCTAGGGTGGCAGTTAACCATGCCAGTTTTGGAAACCTTAGGGTTTCGGCCTAATGATTGTAAAGACACGACCCTTGGGCGTGATCTATAAATAATGGCAAATTGTATGGGAAAGGGTTAGAAATCTCTTGTAGAGCTATTCATTGTAAAACATTGATAGAAGCTTTTGAGTTTTGAAGCTATTGTAAAGGCTCTACAGCTGAGTGCACAGAGACCTATCTGAGAAAGAAGAGAGTCTGCAGCTGAGTGCGCAGACTAAGAACGGTTGTACCCTTCCCTAAAAGAGCAATATTAACAACCGTTCTTGTGGACGTAGCCTCCATCTAGGGGGTGAACCACGTTAAATTATGTGTTATGTGATTATTGTGTGTTTATGGTTGTTCATTTGCTTGGTATGAATGTTTAATACTGCAGTTATCTGTTATGTGATTGCTTTTATATGTATTCGCCGCAAAAGAATGGGAATAATATGTTAAGTAATACATGCATGGAGAAATGTTAAGTATTCTACACTTACAAGTCTGTGAATGTATGAATATGCCAATTAGTCACATAGTTGAACATTGAATTTAAGCGCAGCGTTGGAGCGCGCAGTAATGTATGTTTATTCACTTGCACAGAACATACTGATAAGAACTTGAACGAGTTGAATGGATAAAGAATGCCAAGTAAGATTGGTTAAAGTTAATCATCTTGGCATAGATGCGCGGTCTAGCTGACGCGTTGAACCGTTGAGATTCGTTGCAAGGTAAGCTGTTGATAGCTTATTGTCGTAACGCAAAAAGTTCCTCGTATCGCGCAGTCATTGGATGCTCTAGTGCGCAAGCACCTCTGCTTGCCAAAGTATCCAACGCGGAACAGAGGTTTCGTGCAGTTGTCTGTCCACAACAGTCCGCAAGGTATTGCGCTGCTTATCAGTCGTTCTACACTCGCATCACCAGGTTGTGGAAACATGATTCCGCAACCACCCCCTCAACTTCGCCTCGGGTGAGACCTCAGGCTGCGCGCAGTTTATTGCCGAAAGGGTCGGTGAATAGGGGTTTTGTTGGTTCCTTGAACTGTGAAGTACCTGGGTCTATGTTGAAAACCTCTGAAAGGTTATATACAGCCAACAAAAACTGAAGTTGAAATTGAAATTTAAAATTGAAAATCGTAAATAAAATTGAAATTGGAATTGGAATTGGAAATAGAAATTTGAAATTGAAAATTGAAAATTGAAATAAAAATGAAAATTGAGAAATGGAAATGTGTAATATCCCGATTTTGACCCCATTGCATTAAAATGTAAATAATGTAATATTGTTATAAAATCGTGGTGAGGAGCTCAAGGCCAAGGCCCCGCCATCAATTTATTGATGCATATGGTTTACGTGCTAGCCAGGCACAATGGAATTGCAAATATCATGTAAATGTGCATTTTAATAAAATACCCACAACTAGCTATGCAATGCAACAAGAGATGGGGGCATGATTTACAAAGAATTGGGAGAGAAATATTCAAACCCTCGGAGCCAATCAATTCAAGCCAAGTGTCAATGAGGGAACCCATAAAACCCTCAACTACCCATGTCGACTTTTGTACCCAATCATTAATTTCTCCCAAGAGTTGGGTGAAGTATTTAATGCCTTGGCGAATGGAGAGGTATGGTTGTCCAAATTCGGTATGGGCAAGCCCCCCTTCATGGAAAATCGTGTTTGACTTCTTGGGCAAGAAAGGAGCCATGAATTGCTCCCCAAGCCATTACCCATCAACCAATTCTGCCTCTCTCACATTTTGGAGCTACTAGGGTGTTTTCCCTTGTTTTCTAGCTAGGAAGAAGGCGTTTTGGGTGTTGCAGAGCTGCTGGGAGGAAGGGAGCTCGATTTGGGGTTTCACTGAGGCTGTTTTGGCCATTTGAAATACTCATAACCTATGGGAGAAATCGGGTTTTCTCCCTGGGGTCGAATTCCCCTTTCCACGGTCTGTTTTGGGGTGAGCCAATGGGAACCCTGTTTTGGAAAACCCCCTTTGTAAAATTGTTTATCCATGCCCAATGATTGTGTGTATTAAGAGTATGTTGGGATATGGGTTATGGGTATCCATTGCTTTGGCTTGATCTAAAGTGCAAGTATCCAGAAATGAAGAGGGTTCAGATTTAGCCTGATAAACCCAACTGTAGACTAGATTGGCTTAGATGTGATGTTTGCTTGAGTTGTGTTGAGCTTGGGAGCCCCCTTTTCCTTGTAGAAATCATGCCCAACTCGGGGTGGCAGTTGTGTTGAGAGATTGATGAACACAACTGGCCTATGGTTGGGTGGAACGTTGTAGCGACATAGTTAGTTGCTCAGGGCAACTTTACATCAAGTTGAGTATATTCTTTATGTGTATTTACTTCTGCAATGTTTTAATTATTTGATGAATGTTATCAATATGATGGAATTTGCATGATATATGTGTGTTGAAGAATTTTACGTTCGTTGTGTTTGATAGATCTGCACATACATATGTTTTTATTTTGTATGGATCTAATGAATGGGGCCGAGTTTATGTAAAAGCCCAAGATCTGCAGTCATGTTCCCTTCCCAGTGTTGAATCCACAGGAGGGGACGTGACAAAGGATCTTGCAGGTTGGGCTATAGATCATGTTTTGGCATTCATAGAATATCTTGTCGCATGGGACATCATGGCTGAGGACACTAAAATGAGATTATTGGTAATGTCACTTGACTTGCGGAATAATCACTATTTCGAGAAATGGTATAAGAATCTTCCTCCCAAGGGGATATCTTCATGTTTTCAATTAGTTGAGGTATCTGCAATGACTTGGGTCCCTGGATGTGCAAAGAAAATATTGAAGCCATAAACTCTCTTCCAAAGGAGGAGGAGGTCCAAAAGGTCCCTGTTCCAATCGATCCTATCGAAGAGGTCCCAGAAAACCCTAGAACAGATCTCGTCAAAGAAATATGAGATGAAGATCAAGATGGATTGCTTAAAGAAACTATTGTTCAAAATCTTGTGGATGACATCATAAGCCTTATGTCCGAAGATAAAGTTACTCCTGAAGGTGAGGATGACGTCGCTCTCACAAGGGAAGACCAAGAAGTTTTAGTTGAAGAGACTGAAGAACACAAGGAAATGGCTAGTTTTCCTTGCCCTCAGGACACAACTTATTATAATATCTCACACCTCTAGGAGGAAAATGACAGGATTCTTGAAGACAATGATTATTGGGAGTTCATGGGTTTTCTAATATATGGTTCCTAAAGACCTAGAAGTGTGGTTCTCGATGCCTCCAATCACACATATTTTGAAGAGGAAGTCAATAAATGTTTCTGGCCATTCATAGAAGAACAAAAAGTCAGTATGGATTAGTTCGACCCAAATTATTTCACGGTTTGTAATGAAGAAGTCTTAATCACCTTGAAGAAAGACATTGAGAACATAATTGATCATGATATGATTGCTCCTTCTCCTCATAACACCTATGATGAAGTTTGGACTAATCCTTTTGCAAATACGTTTGACGAAGCTCCTCAGGATGCGGATCCTATTGATGATAACCAGATGCAACTATTCCATAATGATAAGGAGTTTGAAGATTTTGAAGGCCACATATTCGACGAGATTTATTTGAGCTTAGTTCAGTCGTCCCTACCTAGCATCGAGGAAGTTATGGGATATCATACAAAGAGTTCCTTTACAGTCGTTCAGTCAATGGTGGGCCTTGGTCGTCATCCCCAGCAACATCCGTCAAGAAGTATTGTAGAAGTTGTTCAACCCTTTCTATCGGGTATTGGTAAGTTTTCAACGATGCATTTCAACGAAACCAATACAGGTACGTGGACATGTATAATATTTACTTCTCATTTCCATGATATTTATTGTTTATCTTTTCATTTCAAATGTGAAGGTATGAATTTTGTGGCTAACAATTTCAAATTTTCAAAGATTATTGGGGATACTAACATGATTATTACAAAGATGAATAGCATGTTTGCATGTCCAAAATAATGCTTGAGCAGGTGCAGGGATATGTTACAACTAGCCTTCAAAGATACTCATGTTGGTTTCCAAGGCTCACCTTTGCAAATGATCTCCCAAGTCCATAATCAGGCAACCAATTCTATGCGGAAAAAAAATCAACACAAATATATGATGGAAAGAGTGTTTACTTGAGCCCAGTACAGACCTGGATAGATAAAGCTTGTGAAAGTAATCATTCTTCGTGGCAAGAATGTCAAGGTTTCTAGGTTACCAGGTTCAATAATTATTACATCTCCATTTTGGCAAAGATACTGATATGTACTCAACTTATCCTTGATGAGATCTTGTCTTGGATTATCTCAAGAGACAAAGGAAAATAGTCAGGTATGAATGATAGACTCAGATGGCTACATTGGTGGTATGATTTCACTTGACCCCTTTTGTTATCATGATCAGGATAGGTAGGTTTAGTTTCATTTGAGTTAAGCATCTACTATTACCCTTGCATTGCATTTGTTGTTCTCTCATGATGAGTTATTTGCATTTCATTTTGCACAAGGTAGGACGAAAGTGTTTGCCTTCGATGCATTTAATGCCTTGGTTATTTGATATGTGTGCAAGCCAACAGGTACCAGAGGATTCTGAAGGTTCTCATGCACTACCAGGAAGAGCACATGTCCTACAATTGGAGCCAATGTTACACCTCTGCAGTTTTCAGCGTTCCAGCAGGTTGTTGGTAGAAGAGGGATAAAAGGCCAAGTATGGGGCTCCTGCTTATGGTTGGCCATGACTGAGCCCCTTCGTTTTACTCTTGGAAGTACTAAGGCTTAGTGGCATAGCTGACTACCCTTTTTGGGGCTTTTAGGCCCTAGGGTTGGTGTTCGGGGCTTCTGAGGGTAGGCCATTAAGTCACATGACCACCATCCTTTTATGCTTTAAGGGGGACTATGCTTCATCTAGGGAGGTTATCCCTAAGTCCACCACCCCTCTCACACCCCACTTGGACCTTCTCTGCAGCTGATATTACCCTCTTTGACCAAATCAACCATATGATGGCATCATGATTGATCAAGCCTGAAGCTAAGGCAAGGGAGACATTAAGGGACATTTTTCATCATTACGGGGTTAATAGGGGCATAAAGTTATCCTTAGGCTCATTCTTGCAGTCACAGTGAGGCCTTGGCTTGCTTATTTTAGTATTTTTTCATCATTTTATGTTGGTTTTAGGGTTTAGTCCCCAACGTGTGGGTGACATGCACTAGTCTTGTCATATTTTGTAATTTTTTAATATTATATTGTTTTAATTTGAAATTGACATGTAGGCTTGATAAAAAAATTAATCTTGTACTAAAATGGATATAAATATCTATCCATTTGTCATTTGTAAAGCACAAGGCTTGGGATAAAACATCATTACGTTACTTTTTTACCCTTCTTGGCCTCTCCAAGTGATGTGCACCTCTTGGAGGATTTCTTCTTTGGATTTATGGTGAAATGATGGATGAATTCTAGGGTTTCATGGACATGCAAGGTTGGTGCTAGCATTGTTGGAAGAACACAAGCACAGGAGGATCTAGGGTTTTCTTGGTTGCTCCATTGGTAAATTTTGGTGAGTCTATGTTTCTATGTGGATTGAATGGTGGTTGTAATGTTGCATTTTCTCTTAGTAAGGAATTTTACCAACCCTTTGTCAACTTTTGCATGGTAGAAAACGTCCTCTTGAAGGAGTTTTCTCTTGTTTGGCCTTCGATCTCTGAATTTTTCCCTAATTAGGCTCCTCCAACGAACCCTAGAGGTTGTTGTTGGAAGCCCTAATTGATGAGCCTTAGAGAAATAATTCCAAAAGGGAGGCTGGTCACCATCTCTCATGGCCTAGGGTTTGAAGTAATTCTTCAAAAAAAACCCAAGTTTTGTCATTTTTATCAAATTTCAGTATTTTATGTGTAAATTTATGCATTTGCATGACTAGTTTAGGTTAGATTAGATCTGCAATTTTTAAATTAGAAAACCACTAAAAAATTACAAGATTCAAAAACTCCAAAAGATCCCAAAATTCCAAGAATGTGGGTCTTCCTATAAATTCGGCATCCTAAATTTCCGTGCCCTAAGATTTCGCTGTGCATTTAGGCCTTAAAAATTTGGGTCCTAAAAATATGGCTCTTCATTTTAGCCCTAAATTCCCTAAGGGTGTCATCATTAAAGTAGGGCCGAACCCTGTAACAGCTATTGTAGCAGCTAGGTCATCCCCCTTCCCTTACTAAAGACCTCGATCTCCTTCACGAGGGCCTTCTTGTGCCCTAGCGACCTTGATTGGGTGATTTGCAAGCCCTTTAGGGCTGGTCTCATAACAATTTCCCTTGTCACAGTCGTGACAACCTAAATATCAGGCCATATTGCTCCTTAAGGAAGAGTTAAACCAACACTTTTGACATCCACTCTCCCCTCTTAATGATTGCGGGATTCTTAACAAGTTTGGGGCAGCCAATGACATGATCTATAGTTGCAATTGGATGTGATCCTACGTTGTGATGTGTGGCTAAATTAAATTTTGATCCTAGTAATGTTTCATATATTTATTCTTAGATTGATTGTTGACATTGGATGGTGAATTTAGGACTATATGTATGCAGAATTAACTAATTGTTGCTTACATTATTTTACTAAGTGGAATTTCCTTGAAGAGATGATTATATTGCTTACTTCCTATCAGTGATGTCCTAGTTATACACAATTGATTGCTACTCATTTTTTATACAAGCGTGATACAAGATTGAATTGTAAAAATCCTATTCCCACTGTATTAGATGTTATGCATGCTCTAATTTGAATGACATAATTATGATATCCATTGGTATCTACAACTGTAATATTGTTTGGCTAATAAGTAATGACCCTACTAACCATTATGTGCTAATATGAAATAATTAAGGGTTCTTTATATTAGTGCTCACACTTCACAAGCACCTAACTAGGATTACCTTGTTTAGTATGTTTCCTTCATTCTCTACTTGACTCCATTGAAGGCACTGATTTGTGCTATAAGGTTGATGGAGGTATCTCTATAGTTGTGATTGGCAGGTATACTAAAGGGATCTTTCCTTGGTACAACACTAGGTCCTAAAAGTTGAGAGGTTGGACATAGGTGACAGTAATCCAAGTCTCTTGTGTGATTGCCATTCACTAGCAAGCCTAGCCTGCTAGTTTGAACGATAACAGGCCCCATAAAACTCCTCTAAGCTCTATGGTAACACAATCACACTCCTACTACCTGGCTAACACAAGCCCATAAGTCATCTCCAAACGCAGAACAGGGGTATCCAAAATTAGGGACATTACAAACCTCCCTTCCCAGAGATTACTTTTCCTCAAGCAATGCCATCACAACTTGACACTCCACAAACTGAACCATAGTGAAACTGAAAATGATACCAGGGTCCCAAACCAACCTGGAAGATGTAAGGCATCCTCCACTCAAATCACAAGCAGGTAAAGTACTAACATAAGAGGCCTCCTCAATACTACCGATAAGTAGAGCAACTTGGTACTGTAAAAACTTGGTCAACCCCTCACATAATTGCTCTATTAGGGAACCAATCTTACACCTAAAATCTTACCATCATGAGACTCAGTGTAAACATCCCTAAAGTTTTCTTGGCTAAGTCATTAACCTGGAAGAGATGTAAACCCATTCATACTGGGTTTTGAGGGGTCGTCGCAGGTTGTCCTCAAGCAACCTGCGTTGTCGCAGGTTGGCCTCTTGCAGCCTGTGACGATGTCAGTTAATGGACAAAAATAGCTTCTTAGAGCCCATTCTTGAAGCTAAATGACATGGATCCCTATCCTTGACCTTTTGGGAGAGCTGGCACTTGGTTCCTAACCTCTTGGAAGGATCCCCTATCTCTCTCCTACCCTATCCACTTAGTCCTATATAAGTGAAGCTCACTACCATTCCAAGGAGAGGAAGTCTATAGTGTCTACATGTTGGTGAAATTACCGCAGGAGAGATCTCTACTCATCTATTGGGAGACTCACACTTCCTTGGGAGGCTTTGGCATTGGTTCGATCGAATGAGGATTGCTACGTCAAATCTATGGTTGTAATATTTCTATCCTATGTACTTCCCTTTCAATACAGTAATATAAATTCTTTCCACCAAAATCTCATTGTGTTAATTTTATCTTGTGTAGTTCGCCTACTTTACTGCTTACTTAGATCTATTATTGTACTTGTTTTGTTGTCTTGACAGATTTTGTAGCTCGGATCTGAAGATCGTCAAGCTTGGAGCAGCATTCAAGGAGAAAAAGATTAGCGACCTATAAGGTAAACGTATCTAGTTACTTGATCCTTAATTAGATATAGGAGAGTGATTTATATTTTGTCCTATTTGTTATAGACTCGCATTGAGCTAGGGAGATCATGCCTCAAGTCCGCTCTTGGTAGATTGTCCGTCAAACAAATCTGGCGACCATACTGGGGAAGACATTGTTTGTAGTTTTCAATTTGAATACCATTTTCAGTTTATTGCTTTTGCAAACCATCCATAATCTTATTTGCCTTCTAAGCCTTGTTTCACCATCAGATCTTCACTTTGAAGAGTCTGTAGTCCTCCTATGAGCCTGTACTCACTCTTTTCAAACCATTTCATTGCTCATTGTGTGGAGATTTGTTCATTCTTGAACTTGGATCTCGCCTGTCGCACCTGGTCAGTGGACTCAGAGCGACACTGTGTCATTTTTTATCTCTGTTCTCTATCTGTTGGCATATCGTCGCAACCCTTTCATTGGTTTGCTACGACATCGTCGCACATCCCGCATTGGTAAACTGCGACGTCGCTCTGTGTACAAACACAAATTGTGCCGATCTGTCGAAATTGGCACACAAGCATCCCTTCTCCATTTATGATTTGAGTTTTGGTTTGGTGTATAGACCCTCTCTGTGCTGCAAGATCCATCCAGAGACCCCATTTTTTATTTGTGTTAGTAGTGTTTGGTTCTTTTTGGATTGGTCTTGGACAAGTCTGAGATTTGGTAGTGGTGGACACTTTGGTCTCCCCTGCCTGCATCCACTCACCCTTGCATTCCCTCCTCTCCTTACCTGATCTGGTCATTGCATTGGATCGGTTTCCAGACCTCGTCTGCATACGTCTTTTGGTTTTGCTTACTTTGGTTGATTTTGGATCTTTTGGGTTTTGGATCCATGTTTGGCCCCTTGAGTCAAAACTAGTGTTTTGCTTACATTTTTAAGTGAAATGGGTTCTATTTTTGAATCGTGTATCCTACAGTCGTTTTGACCCATATTAAGATTTGAAGTTAAAGTTTTGGTTTGGTGTGATTGGCTTGTTTTGAAAAGTCTTGAAAAGTGTGGGATATCCATGCCTTTTTGGGCCTCTTTTTCTTGGGTTATGCATCTTGTTTCCCTTACATGCTGAGCTATTCAATCATTTTTGGGAAAGGTTGTTTCCTTGTCTCCACACTTTAGTTCAAAGAGAAGCTTGATTTTATCCTTCTTTTGCTATATTCACAAATTTGGAAAACGCAAATATTCTTCTTACTTTATTTTAATCATTTTATATTCTTGGTCTTACCATCATAAGAACAAGAAAGGCTTGTTTCAGATTTGTGTGCTTTTGAGTTAGATAAGATTTTTAAGTGCTTATCTTTGTCTTGCATTTGATTGGAAACGTTTGTGGAATATTTATTTCCATAGCTTAGATGTGTCTTTTTCAAGTGTAAAAAGATAGGAAATGGTTTGGAATTATTGTATGTGGTGTTTATAAAAGGATCTCTTTTATTGCTTTGGGTTAGTTTTGGATGCATCTTTTACTTCTTTCCATCATTTTGAAAGAACTAAAATTGCATTTGCATTGGGTTGTGCACTTGGGAAGAAAACATATCTCTCTCTCCTTATTAAGTAGGACTTCATTGAAAGGAAGACTTGCATTTTCATATAGATCAGATTTGCATCTTTTTTAAATTCCAAGTCTTCACATCATGCATCCACTTAACTGCACAAGATAAAATTAACGCTATCTTAGGTTAAAAACTTTTAGCAACTTGTGTGTTAAGTTAGAGACGTGTTCCGGCATTGTTAAGCATGGCAGTTGTCGTTATTTTCCAGCGCTGTATCCCGGGGGTATTGTAGTCTTCTATGTACTTATCGGTATATCGAAGCTCTTTCACGTACCCACCAAGTACTACGTGTACTTGGCGTATATCGAAAGGTGTTTCACGTACTCGGTAGTATATCGGAAGATCTCTTGCCGAACGGTTGTGCATTAGACAGCACCACTACAGATTTGAGCTCCCATGTACCTTGAGTATATCAGGAAACACCATTAGGAATCCTGAAACCATCTGAGTTATCCATTTGGCCGTCTTAACATTGCAATACACCGAGAACAGCACTCGGGGAGATTAATACACACGTATTGTCTAGGTAGTCAGGTATTTAGGCAAGGGTACGGTCCCAATCCTCCTTGTCGCGTTTTACTGTTGGACCCTATGGTATATAGCGATTTGTGATGTTTTGACAATCCTATGAGGTTCCTAACTCTTTATCCACTCCTTTCACAAGTTTGACTGTTGCTTTTAGTTTTGAGTAGCGTTTCTTGTGCATGGTAATTAGAAGGACTTAGCGAGTTGAGATATGGAAACCTCGTCTGGGACCACCAATCAAGAGGCCCCTTTCCAAGGGGTACCTTTTGCCTTTCCTCCAGTGGAGATATTGGTCCTCCCTTTATTGCCACTTTAAACCTTCCCGGATTAACCATAGGATTACCGGTATGGTTATTCAACCCGGTGATTCCGGCTGTACCCACTGTATCAAATGAAATGTTAACTCTCCACCACGAGAGGGTCCATCCCAAAATGATCCTTCCCCTTCTTCCCCGGATGCATCTTCTTCCATTTCTTCTTCCTCGCTTGATCAAATTAGTAGTGTTAGTAATCAGGTGGATAAGAAGAAGAAGAAAAGGAAGCTTAAGAAGAAGAAAGATAAGCAAGAGACCAAGCGTCAACCATCTGCTTATGATGGCACTCATTTTATGAGAACACCTCGTAAGCACAAGTTCCCTTGCAAAATTTGTAAGGGTGATCACCTTCTCAAGAATTGTCCGGTCTTTCCCGTGTGTCAGAAGTGTGGTCTAAAAACCCCAAACTGCTTGTATCGTCAACCTCTGACCATCATGTTGATGACACTCCCTCGACTAGTGACCCGTTGGTGAAGGGTCGGAAGGGTAGAGCCATGTATCCCTTTTTGATATGCAAGGGTATGCACTGTACTTTCCTTTGTCCAAGCATGGATGAAGCTTCATGGTGGTTGGAAGATATTACTAGTCCTCAACAGGTGCTTCCAACAAGTGATAGTAAGTTGTCCCTCGACCCCTCGCTGGTTGACTAAGTGATCAATTTAGTTTCATCTGTAATTGATCCCACTCTTCCTTCCGAGAGTGAAGTGATCGAGTCGCTGTCATATCCACTCGATCCCGCTCTTCTATCAAAGAGCGTTCAGGCTGCAACTATCACCATGACATAGTCTTCATCTCATCCTACTCTCCCCGATGAGAGTGGATTGATAACCACTAATGTTTTTCTAGTCGATTCCGATCATGGGGGGCAAGAGTCCGTTTCTACGGGACCCCCTCCAAGCACTGAGGTTATTTCATTTGATTGGAATAGTCTAGCAGAATCTCGTCTCCCCTCATATGTTCCTTTCAAGATATCTGTAGGTGTTGCCGATAAGGAAATCTTTCACACTATAGTTGACGAGGGAGCTTCTGTTAGTATTTTATCCTCAAATGCTTGGCAAGCTATAGGGTCTCCTCATCTTGTGCTGGTTACCGGCCAGATTTTGGCTTTTAATAGAAGGCCTACCGGACCTTTAGGGATTCTCCCACAATTACCTGTCAAAAATTGTTTATGTTGATGTCATGGTTGTCCAAGGTCCTTTAGATTTCAATCTACTCCTTGGACATGATTATGTCTATGCTATGAAAGTTGTCATGTCCATACTCTTTCGAGTGATGTATTTTCCCTATGATGGGAGGATTGTGACCATTGATCAACTTTCCTTCATGACACCCAATCATCACATGACTGCCAGTTATCAGACTTCCCTGAATGTTCCACACGTATTAGTGGTTTCTTCCCCTTAAGCATGAGGGGCGTATCTCCAGCCTCTGGACATCATGACGGGGGGCACACTACCAACCTTTGGATAGGTGCCAGTAGTTTGAGCATAGTTTACCTTTGGCTTCAAGCTCGTTAAAAAATGAAACCAGTAGTTTGAGCAGAGTTTACCTTTGGTTTCAAGCTTGCATAAAAATGAAACCAACTTCATGAGCATAGTTCCATTTCTGTGTCAAGCTCTTTAAAAAATGAAACAGGTCCTTTGAGCATAGTTCTCTTTCTGTGTCAAGCTCGTTAGAAAATGACATAGGTTCCCATGAGCATAGATTAGTCTTTGATTCCAAGCTCGTTAAAAAATGTAATAGACCCCCTAAGCATAGTTTACCTTTGGTTTCAAGATTGCATAAAAATGAGACCAACTTCATGAGCATAGTTCCCTTTCTATGTCAAGCTCTTTAAAAAATGAAACAGGTATTTTGAGCAGAGTTCTATTTTTGTGTCAAGCTCGTTAAAAAATGAAACATATCCTTTCCCTTTGAGTCGAGTCTCCTCGTAGACTTAGTACCTGAACCTTCTTTTCACCCGCCTGTGCCTTAGCTGAATGAAATGAAGCTTGGGGGCATGTCTTCAACCTCTGGAACTTACGTTGAAGTCAACTCGATCGCCTCTCCACACCACGTTGGAGCTAAGTCACTCACTTCTAGCAATCATGCTGGGGGCATGTACCAACCTCTGGATACCAGGTTGGGGAAGAATCCACCAATGGGATCATTTTCGAGCATACTTTCCTTTTCTGAATTTCGAGCTCATGAAAATAATCCTGAGCATTTCCTGTATCAAGCTCGCTAAAAAATGAAACAGTACCTCTAGAATCATACTAGAAGTAAGCCATCAATTTCTTGTGCTGGGGGCAAATTTTCCAACCTCTAGCCATCATGTTGGGAAGAAACCTGCCAACGGGCATTATCTCGAGCATAGTTCATTTTCTGTTACATGCTCGTTAAAAAATGAAGCAAACATCATGAGCATTCTTCCAACCTATCTTCGAGCTCATTAAAAATAGTAAGATAGTATTTGAGATTACTTTTCACTTTTTTCGTGCTCTGGTTGAAACATGAAAAGTGGTTTGAGCTTAGTTTTTACTTTTTCGTGCTCTTGTTCAAACATGAAAAATATTCCGAGCGCTTTTGGTACCACTATCGTGCTTGTTAAAAATTTGAGTAAAAAGGTGTGTCTAACGAGTATAGGTTTATCACTTTATCCGGCCTCGCTAGACTATTTACGGAAAAGGAACTGTGCCGAGTTTACTTTTTCCTTTGTCATACTTGGTTATCAACCATGACGAAGTTGTTCATGGAGTCCTTTTTAAGCTCTTTTCAGACTCCTTAAATAGGAAAAGATCGCCAAGCGAACTTGATTCGTTCACGCTTGTAAAAGGATTTGAACGATCGTCTCCATGGTGATAGTTTACCCCTTTTTCGGACCAAGGGCACTACTTATGAAAAAGGGATACTTCAATCGATCATGATTGGAAGAGTTCTCTCTTGCGTTGTTTTATCCTTTTTTGAGCAGAGGGACTAACTTTACGAAAAAGAATTTACTGGAGTCTTCTTTAGTTCTTTTTAAACTCTCTAAACATGAAATGACGACCGAGTTTACCTTCTATGGACTCGTTAAACTTTCACATTGAAGGGCCCGTCATGGGACGAACCCCTCCTATCCCAGGTTCAAAAAATATTTGGGATTGGACTCATATATGAGATGAGCTATACCGAGCATCTGGTTACCCTCATCAAGCTCGTAAAAAACACATGAGGCACTCATCATTCATGATGGGGAAAAAGGAAAGCTTTTATGTTACACCCTTTATCTGTGGCAGTACCTAGTCGTTCTTGAACATGGCACTCATTTGCATTTGCATACTGTGCTTGGATCATCCGTTTGTCCTCGAGCTTCACCCACCTCCTGAGTCTTGTCACTCCTTTGAGTCATTCAAAGAACGCTTCCCTCATCAGTTTCATTAGGTTTTGGTGTCATACTCGTCATGTCAATACTACCAAGTCATGCCATGCCCATGTTGAAGAAAATTCTCATCATTCATTATTTGCAGTCAATACACCTACTACTATGTCGGTTCATTCTGAGTCAGTCTTGCATGTTGTTGTACCATCCGATCTACTCCACACATCTTTGTTGTGTTTCGTGTCGATGATGGGGGATTCATCATGGCCCTCCTTCGATGGATTCGTCCTTGTCGACCTCAACACATCATTCGAGGACTGAATCTAGAAACCAACCAAGTACCTTGGCCCTGCATGCCTCAATGACAAGTTACCTCGCTTTCGACATGAGTTTACATCATTGACTCTTGATTGAAAGATTTCATCCGGCGTTCGACTTCAACTCATTTATTCACGCTTGATGATATGTACTGTGATACCTTGGGAATCATTGACATTAATGATGATTTCCCTCGCACTTGTTAACGATATACATTAATGACCGGTAATCGAGTGGTTTCTACCATGTTCGACTCCAAAACATTGTAATCACATGGATAGATTTGTATCATTGCAAGTTCAGCTTGAAGACCCTGGGGAGTCATGTTTTACCCAGGTTGCGATGGAGATTGTTTTGAGTCATATCACACAGATCCACATTTGTATTGGTCGTGGCTTTGTTATCATCTCATCATGGATCTACGCTTGTGTCTAGTAGCCATGATTGTGTTCAGTCGGTCATTACTACCATGGATCTGCATTGTATTGGTCGGTAGCCATGTTGTGAGTCATATGAGACTGTGTCCTCAGAGTCAGTTGTACTGCACCAGCATCCTTTGTCCGACGAGCCATTGCCATGCCTTCTATCAAAGCATTTCACCTAGCCAATTTCAAACAGCTTCATGCTTTGGGGGGCATTCTATTACACCTAAAATCTTACCATCACGAGACTCAGTGTAAACATCCCTAAAGTTTCCTTGGTTAAGTCACTAACCTGGAAGAGATGTAAACCCATTCATACTAGGTTTTGAGAGGTCGTTGCAGGTTGTCCTCAAGCAACCTGCGACGTCGCAGGTTGACCTCTTGCAGCCTGCGATGATGATAGTTAATGGACAAAAATAGCTTCTTCGAGCCCATTCTCGAAGCTAGATGACATGGATCCCTATCCCTGACCTTTTGGGAGAGCTAGCACTTGGTTCCTGACCTCTTGGAAGGATCCCCTACCTCTCTCCTACCATATCTCAACCTACCCTATCCACTTAGTCCTATGTAAGTGAAGCTCACTCCCATTCCAGGGAGAGGAAGTCTATAGTGTCTACATGCTGGTGAAATTACCTTAGGAGAGATCTCTACCCATCTATTGGGCGACTCACACTTCCTTGGGAGGCTTTGGCATTGGTTCGATTGGATGAGAATTGCTACGTCAAGTCTATGGTTGTAATCTTTCTATCCTATGTACTTCCCTTTTAATACAATAATTTAAATGCTTTCCACCAAAATCTCATTGTGTTAATGATATCTTGTGTAGTTCACCTACTTGACTGCTTACTTAGATCTATTATTGTATAGATGTGTTTTACTTGTTTTGTTGTCTTGTTGTCTTGACTGATTTTGTAGCTCGGATCTGAAGATCGTCAATCTTGGAGCAGCATTCAAGGAGAAAAATATTAGCGACCTATAAGGTAAACGTGTCTAGTTCCTTGATCCTTAATTAGATATAGCAGAGTGATTTATATTATGTCCTATTTGTTCTAGACTCGCGTTGAGCTAGGGAGATCATGCCTCGAGTCCGCTCTTGGTAGATTTTCCATCAAACAGCCAATCCCATGAACCCCAAGAGTGAACTCCTGCAAGTAAAACCCAACCCTCACAGAAAAATATCCTGGCCACCATGACCTCCCTAAGTCAAACACGACCTCCTCCAACTAAACATGCTGCCACCAAGGTGAGGCTCTACAAAATCCCAGCGAATCACTTAAAAGTGAAATGCTCTCCTCAAAACGTAGGCCCAATGGAAAATCTAATTGATTTTCCTCGGTAAAGATCCACTCATCTTTATTAGTTGTTGGACTACCAAGCCCTGTGATCCCAGGGTCCCAAGATAATATCCGAAAGAAACTTCCACACTGACGCTGTGCCACTTTAATCATAGCAATCGGACCAACATGTCCAGTCTGCATCCTGCTCTCCTTGAAACCTGAGCTGAAACACCTGTAGGGGATGAGCCCACTATCACGAATCATATCCAGGAAAGATATTAAAACTCAAGTTTGTAAATCCACTGCCAAACTTGATCTTGGGTATCATGAAAAAAAACATGTCCTACCGTATAGAATGAGTCTCAAACTTCCCTCTATTGGTGTCCCAAAAATAAAGTAGACCAATCACTATCACAAATTTGTCGATAATCACTACGATCCGAAGCAATCTATCAATTAGATGAATCCCCGAATCCCATAGCCAAATTGGAAGTCCACCACTTCCAATCCCTTTTGACTGCTGTTGTACCATGCGGATAATCATAGGAACCCGACTGCGCCACGTCCCTGATTACTGTTTATACCTGCAACCAACTGGTGGAAACAACATAGGAGTCCTCATCATGCAATAAAGGTGAAACCCATCCTCGTGTTAAATTTAAGGTTAAGTTAGGGTTTGAGGTAGAAAACTAAAACTTTTATACTTTAATGCAAAAATAAATTTAACAAACTAGTATAAGATGCAGAATAGTACAATTGTAACAAGGCAAGATAAATTAAAACATATTCATCTCTTTCAACTTTATCACTCCCAAAGGTCCCTGTGTTAAAGTTGAAACATACATGTAAAGAACAAGATCTAGTTAGACAAATTTATAGCATCAATAATAGATCTAATTCAAAATCAAAAGAAGAAGTCTAACAACTTACTTTGTACTCAGAAAAACTAACTTTCAGAAGAGACTATGCCTCTTAGAGGCAAGTCAATCAAAAGGAACAATCTAACCCTTACTTGAGGGTTAGTGCATACCTGAGAGAGAGAGATGGAATAGGCTATAGGATAACCAAGACAGTCAAATAAATAAGGGCACAAGGGCATCCTCAAACACAATCCAAAGTGGTAGCCCTCAAACAAAGCAAAAAGGTCACTTACAGTCAAATTACAATAGCATCCCAAGCAATCACCCAACAAAAAGATATCAGACCTGAAATCTTAGTAGATCTGACCCAAACAAGTTTCCAACAGGCAGAGACTTCCATAGGTGACCAAAAGGCATCCCTAAACAAGTGGATCTAACCACAACACAGTAGATATGACCATAAGCAAATCTCAACATAGTAGATCTGACCCCAAACAGTCTGCAATATCCACAAACAACCCTAGATCAACCCACAATAGGTAATGACCTTCTCAAATGGAAACATGCAACCATAGATTAGTCCTCAAGAGGTAACGACCTCCACATCTAGGGCAGTGGCAACCCTGAGCAAGCTCAGACAAGTCACGACCTCCCCCAACTAGGGAAGCAACAACCCTAAACAAGTTGTGGCCTTCTTCTATCAGTCCAAATAGTCCACAAATAGGTTCCAGCAAGCAGCCCTAAGGCTGCAGCCTCCAAAGAAGACAAAAGACAACCCACAAATAGTGCATGTTTGGAGCAGCAAGCATCTCTAAGGCTGCGGTCTCCACATATGCCAATAGATAGCCCACAAAACAGTTCAGATTTGGAGCAGTAGCCCACACAAGGTCACGACAGGCTCAGCAGGAGGTTCGACACCCTCACAACAACTCTCACAGGGTCATGTATCAACCTTTAAGGTAAGCAGTAAGCTTCAATAGGTGGATGGCCTAGACAAACATCCCTAGCAACAACAATAGTCCCATTTAAACCCTTGACATCAACCCTATAACAATACCAAAAAATCAAAGCTGAGATATGTTGTAATGATGATATCCAAATGAAGAGATATGCTAGAATTTATAGCCTCTTAGAGACTTCTATAAAGGGTCACTTTATAATTCTTTGATAACTTAGGGTTTCATAAAAAAGTTTAAGACACCATGCATTAATAAGGGTCACCTCTTGTAGAAATATAAAATAAAGTGAAGACATCATAGCAAGGGGTTTAGGTACCACATTAAAAAGTGGGGCGCTCGCACAAGGACCAACAAGTGGTCAACACAAGACCACACCAACACAATTCAAACCATAAATCAAGGAATGGTACATGACCCTTCTAACCATAGGACCAAGGGTGTGACAATAATGTGGGTAAACAACCCTTTTACCCATAAGACCAAAAACAAAAAAGTGGTAAGACAACTTAAGGTGGGTAGACAACCCTTCTAACCACAAGACAAGGTGGTAAACAAGACGGTAAACCTTCTAACCACAAGACCAAGAACAACAAGGTGGGAAGACCAAGGGTATGCAAACAAGGTGGGGAAACAACCCATCCATCTCTCTCTCAAAAGTACAAGTGTTCCATACACTAACTGAAAGTTCATCATCAATGTATAAGGAAGGTCCACACTGGATGATGTGATCTTATGGTCCTCCTGACTGCTCCTGAGGTCAAGTGCTAGTGACTTCATCAAGGGGTGGCCAGTCCCTTGAGAAGACAACCTACCTCAACCATCTCGAAGACCTAGGAGAGGAGGGCATCACACATCATCATCTTGGTTAACTGACCAAGATCCTCCATTCATAACAAATGGATCTCAGCCCAAGGCTGAGCTTCAATCCCAGACTCAATCATGTTGATCAACCCCTGGTCCCTGACCATGTCCTCCATTATCCCGTAGAATGGTCCTCAGCCCCAGGATGAGCTTTTAGTCCTAGACTGAATGTCGATAAACCACCTACAGATCCTGCTTGGTCCTTGACCAAGAATCTGCCTGGTCCTAGACCAAGAATACCCTAGAGACAGATAGGGGCCCTAGCCACATGCAGGGACCTTTCCATGGCATCAATCTGCTTGGTCCAAGACCAAGAACCCCAGGAGACTGTTGGGCGCCCTAGTGTACCTTCTAGGGACTTACTCAACCTGGTTAACTGACCAAGAAGCCTAGTTAACTGACTAGGTTTCCATCCTCTCTAAGAATGGGTCTCGTAGCTGCATTAACTTTCACACCTCGTACACCAATGGAATATTTGAATAGTCACCTGGACTCCACACTATACCTCTGCCATAACATGCATCAAAAAGTGTCTCCTCACACAGATGGTCAACCATGCTCTCTCCATCGTCACCAACACTACTACTGCTAAGAATATGGTCTCCAAAGTCCCTCCATGCGACCCTCTCTTGGATCTGCCCGTAAGTGGTAAAGTCACCATGATCCCAAACTTGCCTGTCAAATGTGAAATACTCTCTGCTCCTAGCACTTCTCTACAAGGTGCTAACCCAAGAATCCTCCTGACTGCCTTTGATCTAGTAGGAGATCATAAGATGCACAAACTCGAGCAACTCCTTAGAGGACTGCTCCTGCACGCAACCCATCCTGACAATCTCATCTGTATCAACTGCCGAGACATCCAATGTTGTAATCCCGAGGTCCCACTATTGTCGTTGTGCCCCTCTAATCATCATCGTCATATGAAGTACTCTCTCACTCCGAGGAATGTCAGGATCCCACCACCAAATTAGAAGTCCACCACTCTCAATGCTTGTAAAAATCTCTGTGAACTGACCTAATAGAGTTTGGATCTCCTCTTGTGCACTTTGCACACTAATCACGTGGTCAAAATGAAAGACCTCTGTCATGGCCACAATGCTCCCTATCTCATCCGACTGGCTCCAGCGGTCCTCTCTTGTCCTATTGTATACAACTCTAACCTCCTATGCCAACCGGTATCTTGTATGTGCTACTACATCCAACACTCTACTGATGTAAGTTGAACCTATATCCTAGTGTGACTCCACATATGTCATATACCTTTTCACCCAATCCATGGATGCATACACTTTCTTGATGGTTGCTCCACAAGGAATGTGCTCAGCCATGTCACTTGTGGCTCTGACTTGAGCCTTCAATGGGCTCTCCAAAAGAGGCAACATTGAATTCAAATATTTTTTGGGGGTGATGCAAGATCGCCAACTACCCATCAATGCTCCAACACCATATTCCTACTTTTGTCTCAATTTATGTCACGATATAAAGTTTGTCAATCCAGTTGCAGATATAAAGAAAGGTTGGTCTAGCAACAAGCAACAAGGTGATAAGGCTACATTAGTTTGGAGCTAAGTCACTGGACACGTCCATGTGGCCTCCTGTGTCCCGTGGGGTCGTGTCAACATGAACACGGATTCAACACGCGTTTTTTCGTGTCTTGGAATCGGGACACGAATAAACACGTGTTGAAGCTGTGTCCCAACTTTGTCCAAAATGTGTCCCGATTCCAGGACACGAAAGCCGCCAAAAAGACGCCCGTGGCTTTCTTAAAAACAATTTTCCTCTTTCATTTGTGCACTTGCAAGTTGAAGGGAGAGTTTAGAGTGAGTTATTTTGCAGGTGAAAGAATATTTGAAGCATTTGCAAGGGTTTCCAAGTGGATTTAAGGGAATATTTCGTTGAGAGGATTCAAGCTCACCATAAAGGAAGAAGAAGAATGTCTCAATCAGCTAGGGCAGCAGCTAAAGGGTAATGGAAAAGGAGAAATGCCCCATCTAGTGCCTCTCCTCCTCTTCCTCCTCCAAGCATATCCTCTTCTACTCCTACTAGTGCTCCAACTATTTCTAGTGAAGTTCATGCTTGATTTAACCCTGTTTTAGCAAGACAACAAGCCCAAGAGAGTAAATACCCTTTGTAGAAGTATGTGATAAGGAAAGAAAGGCCTGGAGCAAAGCTTGGTGGGGGAGGCAATGTGAGTTGGAGTTGCAATTTTTGCAAGCATGAGTTCAAGAGCACATATTACCGGGTTAAGGGCCATTTGTTGGCCCTTCCTTGTGGGATTTCTTCATGTAAAGCAATGAGTAACACCCAAAGGAGGGAGATGGAAAGAGAGGATCGTGTTGGGTTAGGGAAGGTGGCAACAACAAGCAAGACACAACAGAATGAGGATCCTCTTTCATTATTGAGGAAACCCTCTAGCACTAGGCCTCCACCTAGCAAATTTGGGAGTGAGGTTGATACTTATCCAACAAGAAAGAGGCCAATTACAAGTGGTCCAATGGATAGGATTTTCCAACAAGAGGCGCGAGAAGAGGTGAACCTTCTCATTGCATTCTTTTTCTACCTCGACTTCATTTCATTCAATGTTGCATGGTCACCATTGCTCATTGAGATATGTCGAAGTTTAATTGAACGAGCTCCAACTAGTTATGTGCCTCCTTGTTTAGAGAAGCTTAGAACCACATTGTTCATTAAGGAAAAGAAGGAGGTGGATAAAATTGTTGAGCCAATTAGATCAAAATGGCCCACATGTGGTGTCAGTGTTGTTTCTAATGGATGGACGAATGTAGCACGCCATCCACTCATCAATTTCATGGTGTCCTCCCCAAATGGACTAGTGTTCTTGAAAGCAATGGATGCCCTTGGGAAATACAAGGATGTACAATATATGGGTGAGTTGTTCATCAAAGTCATTGAAGACGTAGGTGTTGATTCTTGTGTACAAATCATGGACAATGCACCTGTTTGCAAGGCTGCTGGCATGATTGTGGAAGCTAGATATCCATAGGTATTTTCATTTTGGACACCTTCCATAATTGCATTGTTAATTTGCTCATTCTTTGAATTTAGCACAAGATTCATCTAGGCCCTAGGGGAAAGGTCAATTTATAGATTTTCAATGTTCATTTGAGTTGTTAGGTGAATTCTTGTAGAGTCTAGAGTCTAGACTCATTTATACTTTCTTTTATTGATCTTACAGGTATTTTGGACACATTGATTGTCCATTCTTTGAATTTAGCACTGAAATCTATTGCTTCATATGTGACATGGATTGGAAAACTTATTGAGGATGCACGCCATATTTGTAACTTTGTACAAAACCACACCAATGCCCTCACAATCTACAAAGAGTGCATACATATTTCATTGTTGAAGGTTGCATATACTCAGTTTGCTTCCTCATTCATCATGCTCAAGAGGTTGAGAGAGGTCAAAACTGCTCTTGGGTCCATGGTTATTTATGAGTTTTGGTCCTTCCAGAGAAAAATAGATCATACTGCTTAAAAAAGGTAAAGGAAATAGTGCTAGATGATGGTTGGTGGGAGAGGGTATATCTTACCATTAAGATCATGGAGCCAACCATTTATTTGTTGTAGTTTGCAGACACGGACCAACCCATTCTAGCAGATGTTTATGAGGGTGGGATTCCATGATTGAGTCCATGAGGACCATTATTATGGAGAATGAGTGTACCGAGTATGGGACATCGACATAGAACTTATGGTCCAGCATACAGGATATTCTTATCTTCGGGTGGGATAAGAATTGCACACCTTTGCATTGCTTAATCCACTCACTGAACCCCAAGTTATACGGTCATGACTAGCTCAATGGTGGGTCAGGGCTCTCACGCAGAGTCCCTGCTCACATGTATAGAGATATCTCGTAGGGGAGGAAGACAACATTTAGACGACTACTTCAGCATAGAGACCTACTTGAAGATGTGGAGGGGGGCTTTGTATAATTTTCCACTACCACTGGGAGATTTGGAGGCTATGAGCTGCTTAGAGACATGGGGATTAAGAAACCCTGTCTTCGGTGGGAAACATGCCCTCTTCTACATATGATAGCATTGAGGGTCATCTCTCAAGTTACTTCATCCTCTTGTTGTGAGAGGAATTGAAGCACATATGGGAACTTGTACAGTTTGAAGAAGAGAAGGCTTGAGTAGTCCAGGGCAGAGACGATAGTGTATGTGCACTCCAACCTTCGTCTTATTTGCAGGAAGAGGGAGGAGTGGTGAAGGGAAAGACAAAGATGTGGGATGTCTTTTCTGATGATATGGGTTTGGACAGAAATACTGAGATGGCATTAGCCAACATGGATCTTAATGATCTAGTGCGAGAGTCAGTCACTTTTGATGATGGTGATCCTATGGAGGGATCATCCTCCACACCAGCAGATGTAGATCGTCAGATGGACAGAGAGGAGGAGGAGGAGGAGGATGAGGGTCAGTGCAATGATGAGTTCGTTGATTCGGGCATGGAGGAGGACTATTACATATGAGATTCTTCCATCTTGATCTCATCTATGATCTACCCCTTTTTGTATTTACTATTTACTACTACTAGTTGTCATTGGCATTCCAACATCTATGTAATACATTTTGATTTTTATGACTTAATGAGAAAATGGTTTAGACCATAGTGGAAAAAATCGGTGATGTCTCGAAAAATCACGATTTTTTTTTTTTGGGGGGTGCCGATTTTTTAGCCCTAAAAAATCGCGATTTTCCAAAAAATCAGACCCTGGAAAAAATCGGCAAAAATTGGCAAAAAATCTAGAAAAAATTGGCGAAGACCGGGAAAAAATCAAGAAAAATCAGTAAATAAGGGAAAAAATCGGTAAGCAAATTTTGACCTTACTAAAGTACAATTTTTCCATTTTTAATGCTTTCTGCGGTTTGTCGATTTTTTCGCCGATGTTGCCGAGAAGATGTTTTCTCGACCCTTACGAATTTTTTGCCGATGCCGATTTTTTCCACTATGGTTTAGACATCTTGAGCTATCATCTTTGTGTCTCATTGTGATTTGTGAATGACAACATGTGTATTGTGTATTGATTCTAACTTTCTAATTAGTAATTTCTATTGAATATTTGTAAATGTTCTAGTTTCTAAAAAAAATTGGACATATATGTCTATATTTTGAAAATATATATATATATAACGTGTCCTCCGTGTCCTGATTCCGGGGGTTACCGTGTAGGACACTCGTATTTTCATGTCCCGTGTCCTCGTGTTAGGTGACTTAGATTTGGATATTTGGTCTCAAAACTCCCAATGGGTGGGGATGAGAACATGTACAAATCCTAGGTGATTTTGACAACATAAATGTGCTACATCTGTGTATCATGTAGCACAGAAGTTTAACCACAAGGACAACTGCAAGTTTCTATAAGTAGTGTTCCCTAGCCAAAATGAAAAAAACTATATATGAATTATAAATGTGAAGAGAGGAAGAGAGAAAACATTCAGAGTCATGCATCCATAAAGAACATCTTTCAATAAGAGAGACAGAGTCCAGAACAATGAGGCTTTCAAAATCTAATAAATGACAGATCAATGCAGTTGTGCTGAATCGATGAATGAATGGGATCTATTGAATACGTTCTGAACTTCCATTGCTAAACCTTGTTGGCCAATTTTTCAAATCATTGGGAGGTCCAAACCATCGATATAAAAAATTTTGATCATCGTGGTTCTCAATTTTATTCCATCGCACTGATTTTTCCCATTGAGGTGCACTTATAAAGACGATTGATATCCTAGTCGTAGATGTGAAAAGAGAGAGGAAATATTCAGATTGATACACCCATAATTCCGCATTCATTCACTAAGAGAGATGCAGAGCCTGGACTAGTGAAGCCTTCAAGTTCTGATCAATGATGGGTCAATGCAACTATGTTGAAGCAATGAATGAGTTGCGGTCTACCAAATGCATTATTAGTTTCCATTATTAAACCTTGCTGCACGATTATTCAAATCATCAAGAGGTCTGTCCGCACCAACGGTCCACCGATTTTTTATCATCGCGGTTTACTCGCTTAAGCCTTCTCCCGTGGTGCTGGAAACATACTGATTGGTGGAATAAGGTTTGTGACCAACGCGAAAAGTATAAAAGAGCATAATATTATTTAAACATTTTTTTAAAACATAATATTATTTAAACATATACCCCTGGCAAGTCATGAAAGAATCTGCAGTGGAAATTAGAGAGATGTTGAGCTCTAAAACAGTCAAGGTCGAAGGGAAAGCAGTTGAACAAGCAAGCAAACAAGAAATGAAAACAACAGAGGAAGAGAAAGGAGGTTTTATAAAAATTCCAAAACCTGGGCACAAATTATTAGCAATTTTGCTAACATGGAAAAATAAGCATACAACCAGGGGGGCAACATGCAAAACAGAGAAACAAAGAAAGACAAGTCAGAGCAGCAAACATAATCATCAAAGGTGTGAGAGATTACGGAAAAAATGAATGTACTCTCGATCTTGCAAGGGACTTTTTAAAGGACAAGCTGCTTTGGCAAGATCGAATTTGCCAAGCATGGAGGGTGGGTAAGCACAGTGAGGAGAGAGATAGTCCCATAAAAGTCATCATGTCAAGCACACGTTACAAACAGATTCTCCTAAGCAAGAAGCAACTCTTGAGGGGCACTCGTTTTTTTCTAGACGAAGATTTAACTATTAGGAAATAAGAAGAGAGAAGGGAATAGATGGCAAAGGTCAAAGCAGCAAGAGATGAGGGAAAAAGGGCATGGTTGTTCAAAGCCAAAGTTGTTATTGCCTCTTTTGGTCACCATTCTAAAATAAGACAGCAAGGCGGTAGTCAAGAAGCGACAATGACAGTTTTTTAACAGGAAATTACGTAACAAGGCCATTATGGACAAATAGGAATGAAGACTCACCTCTGAGTCTTGTAGGCCAAAACAAATAGCAATCAAATCTTACCGAGGTTTCCTTAAGACTAGCTTGTTGGAACTGCAGAGGTTATCCTTGGAGGCGGGGACTTGGGTTAGGACCTATCGCAGAAAATATAGACATAATATGTCTCTTGGAAACACATGAGCATGAAGGATGCAAGACACCTCTCTTTGAAGGATATTTGAAGTTGACAGTGTGGAATAAGGAAGCTGAGAATGGCAAAGGACATGGAGGTATCATGGTCTTAGTGAGGGAAAAAAAAGGTCGTCTCATTCAACTAGAAAAAGAAGACTCAAATAAATAAATTCATTTGGTTTAAAATCTCAGAAAATGGAAACATCATTAGAATTGCAACATGCTATTTTCCCCACAAGTTTCAAAAACCTACAAAAGAAGGGGGCTTGACCACAAAGACCCCTTTGCAGCCTTAAAAAACGATATTGCAGCGTACTCTCAACTAAGTGAAGTCCTTATAGTGGGTGATTTCAATTCTAGGACTGCAAGTGAACAAGCTAGTATTCTTCGTGGCAAAGAAGAATGTAATCCTATTTGGCTTACAAAAGAAAGCAATCATTAGTGGACAAGAGTCTTAGAGGACAACAAAAGCTGCAACCTTTTTGGGGAGCAACTGCTTAGTCTATGTGGGGCATTTGACTTAGTCATTTGTAATGGGTTGGCTAGATGGGCAAAATCTAGCAGTTTTACTTGTAATACCTACAATGGCGCAAGTGTAGTGGACTATGCAATTTGCTCGCATGGCTTATGTGAGAAAATGGAGGAAGTTTTGATTGGGGAACAACTTGGGGAGTTGAAATCTGATCACAGACCGATCTATTTGAGTTTCCCTTGGATGGAACAACAACAACAGGGGTCGAATAATCAGGACATTCAACAGCTTCCTTCAAAGGGCAGAATTCTTTTGACTCAAAATAACTGTAATACCTTCAAGATAGCGTTAGAGAGGATTTTAACAAGGAGAAAATTCCGTCATGGGGCCTCCATAGTCACGAGCTAACAAATTTAATTCAAAGCACACTTGCAGAATGCAAAAGAGCAAAAAATATTAAATATGAAACAAATTGTTTTCCTATTAATGCTTGGTTTGATGAAGAATGAAAACATCAAGGAAAACTTTGAAGGAGCCAAACTAAAAAGAAATAAATTTAAAAGCCTACAAGCAGATTGTAAGAAAGAAAAAATTTGAGTTTATTTCAAGGAGGGAGGAGCTAATCTTCCTGGGGAAAAATAACCCCACTTATTTTGGAAAGAACTTCAAACGAGAAAGAAACAAACTGACAACAACATTACGGCTTATCAATGGTTCGAGTATGCAAGGCAACTTTATGAGCAAGATTCTAAGGTTGACCCCCCCCTTGGTCAACACTACAACTAAGCTCTTCACCGTGCAAGAGATTGAGGTGGGTATTAAGAAGTTGGGTGTTGGAAAAGCAAAAGATCTAGTTGAACTTCAAGCAGAATATCTAAAGTGGGGTTTGAAAACTCTTGCACCTCACATTATGAAAATTTTCAACAACATAATTCAGCAAGGGCTCCCTACAGATTGGACAACCAGTCTAGCAATACCTCTTTTCAAGAGCGGTGATGTCAATAATCCCTCCAATTATAGGACCATAATGATAAACCCCTTGTTTGCAAAGTTGTTTGGAAGTATGTTGGAAAACAAAATTAGCAAGTGGGCAGAAGAGGGTGATAAGTGTGCTAAAGGGCATGCAAGCTTCAGACCTAAACACTTCACGATTGATCACGGAATAACTTTAAGACTCGTCATTGAAAAAGTGTGGGAAAAAAAAGAGGAAGCCTTTTGTTGCTTTGTCGATTTCAAAAAAGCATTTGACATGGTACCTAGGGATAAGTTTTGGCATAGAATGGAGGAACTTGGGGTCCCTATGCATCTTAGAGCAGTCGTTGATAGACCATACAAGGAGGTTAAAGTCAAAACCAGAACGTTAGCTGGCATCTCTGAAAGTTTTAGGAGTGATATCGGGGTCAAACAAGGGTGCCCTTTGTCCCCTACCCTTTTTGGTTTATATATCGACAAACTTGAAGAGTGGTTAAACCTACAAGATGGTGACGGTGCTCTTTTGGGCGAGTTTGTGATAAGGATTCTTTTGTATGCAGACGACCTTATTTTGATTTCTAAATCCGCTCTTGGGTTATGTTACCAACTATTTTGTACAAATAGTTGAACTTCTATTGAGCCACCAGTTTTTTAACATGATTCATGTTCACCTTCATAGTTCAGAGGTTCAGATATTCCAGACTTGGCCTATTTTGGCCATCTTTTTAATTTTTGTTTTGAAATGACCATGCCCCACGGGGTTTGTAATAAAGTGTGCTAGCATGGTGGTATTGAGTGGCTCGGTTCCCTAGGACTTGACAACCAAACAAGGTATTCCAAGGAGTTTTTTCCCTTGCCGATTATGCTTTGCCTATAGCTGAGTAATAATCGATGAGTTTTTCTCCTACACCTCCAAAGTTGGAATGCCCGAATTTGGCGGTTAAGCCTTAGGGGGTTATTAGAGTCCAACTGTAAATTATAAACATGCTAGACATTATTTTTGTGTTATGTGGTCATTTCCTAGGTCCTTTGATCCGGATTTATGTGGGAACGAAACAAAAGACAGCATATACAGAATCATATACAGAGATATATTGCAAATAACACAGTGATACAGTAAACACATATTCTATTAAATAGCGGAAATAGAACAGACTGTAAAATACAATAGCTGGAATGGTGGTAGCTATCTCTGAGAAGAGATGTGGCCGCTATGCTCATTTGTGCCAAGATGAATACAAAGAGAGGCCTAAAGGGCCTATTTATCATAAGCATGAGGGAAAGAATCCCAAACTTCCAAAAAACTAACCCTAGAAGATGAACCGTCATAAAGTTTGCGGCCCCAAGGTGGTTAGTTGAACAGTCAACTTCCCGGGGTCATAACTTTTGCATACGATCTCTGTTTAGGGCGCTCGATAACCCGTTGGAAAGGTATAACCGAGACTTACAACTTTCGGGCCCAAATGCATGCCGTTGGCAACCATTTGGTCCCCCAAATCGCCAAAAAATGTCGTTTAGGGCCTCAAAATGGCTCCGGAAGTTCAGGACCCGAAAAACTGCTAAAAATAGTAATTTACCAAAATTGCCAGAAGACTGTTTTGAGCCAGTTGGAAGAGGTGGGCTGCCACCGATATCCACCTGGATCAATCCTCCCTCCTTAGGAAGCAATGGTCTCCATTGCTTTAAATCCCTTATCATATGTCGAGTTGAGCTCTTGGTGCGACATTTGCTGAAGCAGAAAGGTTGCCTTTCTTTGAAATCTTCAGAGGGCTGTAATTGTTGTTGCTGGCTGCGCTGGAGCTGTTCAACATTTTTGGTTGTTGTGGTATTTTGCATTGGTGTTGATGGTTTCTTTTTGGGGGAGCACCTTGAATGCGTGGCCTTGCACTGCAAAGGAACTCGAATAGGTGATGCTGCACTGAACTTCTGTTTTTCTTGTTTCTGCTGAGTAGAGGGATGATGGGCAGAGGTTGTGGATGTCTCTGCGATATGATGTTCTCCTTTAGTGGCAATTGCGAATAGGGAAAATTTCCCAGTGTGGGAGATTATCTTCCTTCCCTGCTCGTTTGGGGTAGGTGCAACTATCTCTAGTATCCGATAGAGTTGTCCTCCCAAAGTGACAATGACACTGCGAGGTCGTGATTCATATACAGCATGACGCTTCCACATATATGGTTGTCCTAAAAGAACATCACATACTTCAAGTGGGGCCACATCACACAATACCTCATCTTTGAAGGGCTTGATGCCATATGGTAGGCGACATTGGTGACTGACACGGATCCTTCGTCCTTGGCTTAGCCATCCAATGGTGTATGGTTGTGGGTGCGGTGTTATTGGTAGCTCCAATCTCTTGATGACTTCTTCTGAGATCAGGTTCTTCTGGCTGCCGCTGTCCACAACAAAGTGTAGGGGAATTCCCTTCACCCACATCTGTGAGTGGAAAAGGCGCTCCTCTGCCTCCGACTCTTCAGGTTCCTCTGGTTGAATCTGTGTGGTGGCAACAACGGCACTGGGTTCTGCATCAATGATCTGCTTCCCTTTTTGCGCGGCTGTGAAATTAGGTTCCGAGTCAGAATCGAAACTGGGATCTGATTCTGAAGCTTTGATCTCAGCCACCAATGACTGTTTTGAGCGACAATCATCAGTGTTGTGCCAGGGGCTTTTGTGGAACTCGCACCACTTCCCGGTGTCCTTCTTTGTCTTTTCTTTACCCTTCTTCGCCTGTGGTTGGGACTAGTTGTCCTTTTCCTGCCCCGTGCTCTGCGAGCCAGAGTTTCCCTTGCCCTGCTTCTGCGCAGGTCCGAAGTCACGCTTGTTCTTTTGCTGAAATTTCTGCTCAATTTTGACAGCATATCGATAGGAGGATCCGAGTGAAGAGATTTCCAGGAAATCCATCTCTGTTCGGATGTACCGGTGTAGGCCACTGCGATATTTCAGTACTAGGTGCCGCTCGGAGTCCTTGATACCTAGCTTTGTGCGCAAGGTATGAAATTTGTTGGTGTACTCCGACACCGTTTGGTCCCTCTCTTGATGCAGAATGGTCCATTTTGTGTACTGGTCATCATAGTTTCCAACAGGGTAATATTGTTCCTTGACGACATCTATAAAAGAGGCCCAAGTGGGATTGGAATATTCAAACAATCCAGACTCGTCTGATGAGTTTTGCTCACAATAAGTTTCCCACCAATTTTTGACATGGGGGACGGCCTTAAGAAGCGCAAAGATGATCTTTTCCCTGTCGAAAAAATTGTGGACAGAGAAATACCCTTCTAGTAGATTCAACCATTTATCCAGAGCATCAGCATCGATTTGGCCTTCAAATAAAGGGATATCAAAATTAACTTGTATCTTGAAGGGAGTCGTATCTCCGAAATGGCTGCTCGTTGAGGGTGCATTTGCCGCTGTTGGCATGCGTTGAAGGATTTGGGCGAAATTATCCATCATCTCGTTCCTCTGTCGCGCGAGGGCTTCCTCGAGCAACAACTTGATAGGATCTACTGCTCCGTCGTCTCTCTTTTCTTCCGCCATGGGAGGCCGTTTGGGGCGGCGAGAGTGGTCTTCCCCAAGTGAAACTAGTTCGAGACCCAACTCTCTGTATCCTGACCTCGTCGGGGACATGCACCGAGAAACAATCAAAGAGCAGACCGCTCTGATACCACTGATCCGGATTTATGTGGGAACGAAACAAAAGACAGCATATACAGAATCATATACAGAGATATATTGCAAATAACACAGTGATACAGTAAACACATATTCTATTAAATAGCGAAAATAGAACAGACTGTAAAATACAATAGCTGGAATGGTGGTAGCTATCTCTGAGAAGAGATGTGGCCGCTATGCTCATTTGTGCCAAGATGAATACAAAGAGAGGCCTAAAGGGCCTATTTATCATAAGCATGAGGGAAAGAATCCCAAACATCCAAAAAACTAACCCTAGAAGATGAACCGTCATAAAGTTTGCGGCCCCAAGGTGGTTAGTTGAACAGTCAACTTCCCGGGGTCATAACTTTTGCATACGATCTCCGTTTAGGGCGCTCGATAACCCGTTGGAAAGGTATAACCGAGACTTACAACTTTCGACTGGGCCCAAATGCATGCCGTCGGCAACCATTTGGTCCCCCAAATCGCCAAAAAATGTCGTTTAGGGCCTCAAAATGGATCCGGAAGTTCAGGACCCGAAAAACTGCTAAAAATAGTAATTTACCAAAATTGCCAGAAGACTGTTTTGAGCCAGTTGGAAGAGGTGGGCTGTCACCGATATCCACCTGGATCATCCTTAGGGTGTCTAAAACATTTAAAAATATATAATAAAAAAATTAGCGGATGTGCACAATTTTTTATTTTTTTATTAAATTTTTCAACTAATTAAGCCATTTTTCCTATGGTTTAATTGAAAATTTTCAATTTGTAATAATTAAGTGGTTTGAGGGTGGATTTTGGTCCATGGAGGCTCATTTTCTAAGCCAGAGTATCCATTTAACCCCTAAACCCACTTTTCCTACGTTTTTTATGATTATTTTTCACTTAATTAAATATTTTCTCAAAATTAATAAATGAGGAATATTTAATTAAAAATAATAAGAAAATAATAAATTGGAGATAATAAAAAACTCTCCAAAATAATCCAAATTGAATAAAGTAAAGGGTTGAATGACATGGCAGAGAGCATGTGGGAATATTCCAAATCTCACCTACCTAATTGATGTCAAATTCAGAGCATTGAAGATGACTTTGTCTTGGGATTTGCGCCTTCCTTAGCTAGCTCTCACGAATTTCCTTGTTGGGAGCTTTCTATTGGTTGGATGATGATTACAAAGCTAAGGGGTGGGTGCCTTGCCTAGGTAGAGGCCACCTCACCCCAATCTCACCTTCCAAGATTAGTTTAAACTCCAGATCAAGGCTTGGCACTCTCAGATGGTTGGTGAAGGCGCCTTGTTGGCCCTAGCTCTTCATGCAATTCGATTTGGCTCTCTTGTACTCATTATTTGTATAAATACAGGGCCTTTCTTCCATGTTAGGGTGGAATTTTTGTGCAAGGAACCTTTGCTCTTCTGTTGTTGCTTATTGAATAAAGATCAAGACTTTGGAGGTCCATATGGTGTGCAAATGCTGTTCATAAGAAATGTTTGATGCTTCATTGAGGTGATACTAGTTTAATTACATTTCTTCTTATGCAATTTATTGATCATTTATCTAGCTTAGAAGTTTGTATCTAGTCCATAGAGTGAGCATTTATAGTCTTAATTTGTTCACTTATACTTGGTTATATGAGATTTAAAAAAGTAGCAAACTGTAATCAGCAATACTCATGCTCTTTTTTGTTTGGTTTAATTAACCATATTAGATTTGATCATATTTTGTTTTGAAGTTGTGTAGTTCTACAAATCTCCTAAAGGTGAAGTGGGATCTTGAGCTCAGCTGCTTCTTCCTCCCCTTCATCATTTTTTTACTAATTATTTTTGCATTTTAGGATCCTACAAAGAGGTCTTTTGTTCAAGCTAAGGCTTGAAGCTTCCTTCATATTTTCACCCATTAAAATTCAATATTTTCAACTCTTTGAAAATTTGGTTACTTGAGCGAAGTTGTGGATCTAAAACTATTATCTATCTCCTACCTTTCACTCTCTTTTTATTGGTTGTACTACCTGTTCTTCTCTTGCTGATGCCCCTTTTCTCTTCTTGCTGCTATCTTTACCTCTTTTTGGCATCCCTCTTTTCTTGGTTTGGATGCTGCTCCTTTCCTTGTTTTGTTGCCTTCTTGTCCTCTTATTCGTTGCCTTCTTCTCTTCCTTTGTTTGGCTGTCCTCTCTCTTTTGTTGCCTATCCCAACTTCTTTTACAACCATCTCCTTTCTTTTCTTTTTTTTTACCTTCCTCCTTCCTCTCCTTTCGCCCTTACCTTTTCCCCTTTTCTTACCTTTGAAAGTCTTCTCTTTCTAGCCTTGTTTCGCTCCTCTTGCTCTTTCTTTGTTTCTCCTCCTTTCTCCTTGCTTTCGCCCTCCTCTCTTCTAGCTCTTCTTCTCCTTCTCTTCTCTCTTGCCTTTCCTTCTTCCTTGTTTGTTCTTCTTTGATATTTTTCCTTTGTGTTCGTAGATTTGTTTTAGTCTTTGTTGTTTCTAGATCCTAGTTTAAACTCTCTAGTTTTACACTTAGTTTAATTTTTACACTTAGCTTTTAGATCTCATCTTGTTTCTAGTTTTCATTTATTGTAGCTTAGTTTCAATGCATACTTAGTCATTTTTGCAATTCTCAATACTTAGATTTAGATAGTACTTGCATGACCAGTTTAGCTTGTAGATCTTAGCTTGATTTACTTTGATTTGAGTAACTCTTAGCAAGCTAGTGTTGGAAGCTCTTACTTCCGGGTGAACAAAGAAGATCAGACAAAGTAAAAACCTAAAGGCCAAAGCAAACGAAGAGCAATAAAACCAAACTCCTTGAAAACACTCCAAATCTTTTTTCCCATCTTCTTCATTCCCCCATTTGTTCTCGTGCTTTGAAGTGGAAAAAACATCAAGCATTGTAAAAATTTAATAAAAGAGCAAGTGGGATAAAGGCTCCCACACCCCACTTCCCCCATTTGGAGGAAGCCTGTATCGTCCATTGTCCATTTTTGTCTTTGCTTTATACCTACATAAGTGGTTAGATTTGATTATTAGATTAGTTTTCATTTTGATATACTGCTAGAGTAATTCCTTTTGCTTAGTTAAATTTCATCAAGTTTTAACTTAGTTTTTTCATTTCATATAATTTGTTAAAAGGGAAATAAAATCTCTTGAATCTCACTGAAAGGTGGATCAAGAGTGCTCTCTGTCGGAGAGTTCATTTGCATTTTTGTCTTTACTAACCCCCTTGCTCTCTCAAGTATGGTCCTAGACCTAAAAGAGATTCTTGGGTAGTTTTAGTTGTTTATTTCATTTCAAGCATTTATTTATCTTGTTCATAAGTCTCTTGAATCTCGCCATAAGGCGGATCAAGAGCGCTCTCTGTTTGAGGGTCTATGGTTCTTGTTCATAACACTTAATAAAATTGGAATATACATTTACTAGACTGGGTATTCTCTACCCACTTGTGGGATACTCAGAAACATCGTAGATTAATTAATTCCTCACATTTAACTCCACTTCAACCATAATAAAACACTCTCCCATACAACCAACGAAAATCCGACGTTGATCGCTAATAGTTGAAAGTGGGCAAATTCTTCCTGGGGACGCGGGAACCTCTGGACCAAGACCTTAAGGGAACCAGTTAGGCTACATCCTTGGTTGGTGTAGTGTTGAACACCGCTCTGGAGACTTCGGCCAGCCCACATGTCCTTGTACGGATCCACTTAGACTATTATACAGACATATTTCCAGTACCGCAAGGTATATCTCGAAGATTCCCTTCCTCATTAATAATCAACTTCACCCCTAAAATTTACAGTAAAATTTACCAAGGGCACTTGCAAAACATCTTCAAGCACACCCAAGACTTATATTCAGCATCCCAAGCATTCAAAGACTATTGACTCCATTTTGGCACTGATCTTATCATTCAACATTTTATTTGTTTTTTATCTATCTGGAGTATTATTTGATCTGCTTAAATATATCATGTTGTGGATTCTTTACATATAAATTGTCATTATCAGTGATTATGTATCTTCATCATTTTTTGCAAGTACTTGCTTGGATATAATCTATTATTGTAAATCATCCTAAAAAACTCCTAAAAAACACCCATCCTCATCACACGTCACAAAAACACTTAAAATCAAGAGCCTTAGAAACTCTTTGTAGGGTCTACCCCCTTGGATTCGTTAGGAGTTTGCCTAAATGGAGGAGTCGGGATCAGGTGACAACACCTGACTCTTTGCTTGCCTCCAAGCCCACACTTTTCCCACTTGGGAAACAACTTTTGAAAGATTTCTACTGCTAGTGTGCACATCGGTGGGCAACATTCTTAGCGCCGTTTTCGGGGACAATTTTTTTGTTCCTGGACGACTTTAAACTTAGTTTTTTACCTTTACCTTTTTGACAGGTTTTTAGTTTAAACAACTCTCTGATTTTAGACTTGAATCCAATTGGCGACTCCACTGGCAATAAACACACCAAGGTATTCAACAAGAAGAAACTCTGTAGGCCTACTTGATTTCATACCTGAACCTGAAAAGGTTTATCGGAGGAGGTTAAGTAGGTTAGCTTCTCGTAGGATCCTTGAGAATATTGGATCTGAGTCTATTTCGGACATCCATTCTCTTTTTGTAAAAATAATAAATGTTGATCTGACATAATGGGTGAATATTTCAGTCCCCTTGACATTTCTCAGATAGCAGGTCAACCACATGATCCACCAGACAAGGCTATAGACAAACTGCCCATGTTCACTGGCACTAATGCCATCATTGCAGCTCATCATCTTCAAAGCTTCTCCAGATGTACTGGCGCCTTTGTCAGCAATCCTACACATAAACACGAAGATGTCTACATGAAACTGTTTTCCCTATCCTTGGAAGGAGATGTTGGTGATTGGTTCATCAACTTACCAGATAACTCCTTTGCAACCTTTGCAACTTTAAAAAATGCTTTCACCAACAAGTTTGGATAGAAAAAAGAACCACGTCATCAATTAGCCTCTCTAACCAACATCAAAAGAAGTGAGAATGAAAAATGGATGAATTCAATAAGAAGTTCACAGACTTGACAAATAGCATCCATGCAGACTACAAGCCTACTATTCAATCCATCTTGGTCCACTACATTGAAGCACTTAGTGGTGAAATGCAGTATCAACTTAGAGATAAAGAGCCCACTATTCTTTTGATGGCCCAAGAAATGGTTATTAAAATTGACAGGAATATGCAATCTTCTGGTAAATCTAACATTCCTGGCTACTCAAGGGCCTTAAATCCTATGAAACCAACAGAACCTAAGGAAAAGGATTCCTTTTCCCAAAAGGATACTTATGAAAACAAAATGTTGGAAATGAGTGAGAAGATGGAAAACATGGAGATGAAACACCTTGCTCAAATTAAAGAAATACAGAATAGGGTCATTGCCATGGAAAGATCACAAACTCAACCCATTCAAAGAAACTACCCTCAGAAAACAAACTGGCAAAAGAAAGGTCCCAACCATGAAAAGAGGCATCCCAATCCATTGGATGATGCTAACATGGTTGAGAATTATACACCATTGTGTAGGGCATGTAAATATTTTCATGAAGAATCTACCTGCTACTCTGCATGTTATGTTCAAGAGCATGGTTTTCCGAAGGGTAGTAGTAGCGAACATATAACAAGCGAGCCTGAATATGTCAACACAGTAGGAGATATCCATTCCATTCCTAGGGAAAGTTGGAAGCAGGACATACAATATAGTCAAGAACTAGACAACTTGACTAAAAACTATGGAGAAAGGCCTTCAAATGAGCAGATCCACAACATGCAGAAGTTCAAAGGGGTCACTTACCAAAGAAAAGGAAATACTGGACCCAGCATGCAATACCTTCCCAAAGTAATAAATCGTGATAAGTCCAATGAGTTCAATGATTTACATTTTGATTGGGGTAACTGGTTTAACACTACTAAAGTACCTGTACCTGTTACCGAATTATACAAGATTCCTGGACAGAAAGAGAAATTTCTGAAAGTATTAGATCCTCCTACTTTTACAAATCCCCCCACTCCTCTGAATCCTCCTACCCCTAAAATGGTCACTTTTGTTGAAACTATAGAGCAACCTTCCACAAGTAATAACAGTATCTCATAAGATCCCCTAGTAATTTTGCATACCAAGACCCAAGAAGAGAAGATCATCCCCCTTTTTATGTATCATTGATGATAGGTGATCTTCTTCTACATAACTGTATGTTAGATTCGAGGTCTTCTTCCAACATCACGACTAAAAAGTTCATGCACCAACTCAACCTTAAAACATCAAGACCATATCAAAATGTTTGTGCCATGGACTCTAGGCCGGTTGAAGTTGTGGGAATTACTGAAAATCAGTCAGTAAGGTTAGCCAAATATCCAGATATCCATGTAACTATGGACATCCTTGTCAGGGATGTGCCGGATAAATGGGGGATGTTGCTTTCTAGGAAGTGGGCTGCCACTTTAGGAGGATGGATCCAAATGGATTGGTCTTATGCTACTGTGCTAGCATCTGAGGATTCTTTGGTAAAATTGCATAATGAGAAAGAGAAGAAGTACCATGTTGAAAATCCCAAGAAGCGATTTAATCAATATGTTTATAATACTAATGATCTTGGGATTCATGCAATCAACTCTACCTTTTTAGCCCCTATTTAGGAAAAGATTAAAGATGAAAAGGTTAAATATGAGGAGGATAGACATAGCCTGGAGCATGATGTAAGTGATGATGAATCCATCATGCCCGACATAGATATTGATAATGATAAATGGACATTTATAGAGAACCCTATCTATGCCATATCCAAAAGAATAAATGATGAGATTAAATGCTTTGAAATTTCTATTGATAATCCCACTTATGAACATGAGGATAGATATAGCCAAGGATATGATGAAGTCCATGAAGACTCCCCCATATTTGACAAAGATGTGGATGACGACTATTGGACATACATTGGAAAACCCATTTTTGATGTATCTAGAGAAGGGAGTGTGAATTCTGAAAACTTGGGACATTTGAACATAGAGGAAAAGCATGATATTTGGTTGTGTGATCGGTTAGAGTTGTATGCTAGCATCAGTAATAAAAACTTGAAGGAGCAGTATGACAAAGAGCCATATGAGGAGCAGGTGATGGAAGATATGCCCCAACCATTGTCTTCATGCATTGCTGTTCCTTTTACTTTGAGGCAGTTGGAGGCTTTTTTCTATACAAGGGGTTATCATCAGCAAAGGCCATCGGATCAACAAGGTGAAGCAGTTTATATACTTCATCATTCAAATTTTTTTAAACCTATCCAGTCATGAATAGAAGAAGCTTGCAGGAGGACTTACCAGTTGAGGAATCAACTCAAGAACATTTTTTACGATCTCCCATCCATCCCTCCCATCCAGAACATCCCAATAGGTTTGCACTTTCTAATAAGCATGCCCTTGCTCTAGCTGGTAACCAGAGACAAGTTAAATAATTATTATAATGATGGCATGCTTAGATGGTTACATTGGATTTCTGATTACACTTAACATTTTCTTTATATTGTGCTTAGAGTAGGAAAAATAAAGCTCCTCAAAGTGAGCATGCACTTTCTACATTTTAATTTTTGTGCACTTAGGATTTATTTTCAAAATAAAATATAGTTTATGTTTCATTTGGCCTTTTTACAACACTTGTGCTACTGAAGGTTTTTTGTTAAGTTTAGATGTTTTTACATGCTATGTAAAAACCAAAGATTATGGTGGTGTTCTTGTATCCTCTCCTTGCATGGATGCCAAATCGAGCACACGTCCCTAAGTTGGAGCCGAATGTTACCAACTATTTTGTACAAATAGTTGAATTTCTATTGAGCCGCCAATTTTTGAACATGATTCATGTTCACCTTCACAGTTCAGAGGTTCAAATATTCCAGACTTGGCCTATTTTGGCCATATATTTCTGTTTGTTTGTTTTGAAATGACCATGCCCCATGGGGTTTGTAATAAAGTGTGCTAGCATGGTGGTCTTGAGTGGCTCGGTTCCCTAGGACTTGACAACCAAACAAGGTATTCCAAGGAGTTTTTTCCCTTGTCGATTATGCTTTGCCTATAGATGAGTAATAATCGATGAGTTTTTCTCCTACACCTCCAAAGCTGGAATGCCCGAATTTGGCAGTTAAGCCTTAGGGGGTTATTAGAGTCCAACTGTAAATTATAAACATGCTAGACACTATTTTTGTGTTATGTGGTAATTTCCTAGGTCCTTAGGGTGTCTAAGACATTAAAAATAAATAAAAAAATTAGCGGATGTGCACAATTTTTTTTTTCAATTAATTAAGCCATTTTTCCTATGGTTTAATTGAAAATTTTCAATTTGTAATAATTAAGTGGTTTGGGGGTGGATTTTGGTAAATGGAAGCTCATTTTCTAAGCCAGAGTATCCATTTAACCCCTAAACTCACTTTTCCTAAGTTTTTTGATGATTATTTTTCACTTAATTAAATATTTTCTCAAAATTAATAAATGAGGAATATTTATTTAAAAAAATAATCAGAAAATAATAAATTGGAGATAATAAAAAACTCTCCAAAATAATCCAAATTGAATAAAGTAAAGGGTTGAATGACATGGCAGAGAGCATCTGGGAATATTCCAAATCTCACCTACCTGATTGATGTCAAATTCGGAGCACTGAATATGACTTTGTCTTGGGATTTGTGCCTTCCTTAGCTAGCTCTCACGACTTTCCTTGTTGGGAGCTTTCTATTGGTTGGATGATGGGAAAAGCTAAGGGGTGGGTGCCTCGCCTAGGTAGAGGCCACCTCACCCCAATCTCACCTTCCAAGCTCAGTTTAAACTCCAGATCAAGGCTTAGCACTCTCAGATGGTTGGTGAAGGCGCCTTGTTGGCTCTAGCTCTTCATGCAATTCGATTTAGCTCTCTTTTACTCATTATTTGTATAAATATAGGGCCTTGCTTCTATGTTAGGGTGGAATTTTTGTGCAAGGAACCTTTGCTCTTCTGCTGTTGCTTATTGAATAAAGATGAAGACTTTGGAGGTCCATATGGTGTGCAAATGTTGTTCATGAGAAATGTTTGATGCTTCATTGAGGTGATACTAGTTTAATTACATTTATTTTTATGCAATTTATTGATCATTTATCTAGCTTAGAAGTCCGTATCTAGCCCATAGAGTGAGCATTTATAGTCTTAATTTGATCACTTATGCTTGATTAGATGGGATTTAAAAAAGTAGCAAACTGTAGTCAGCAATACTCATGCTCTTTTTTGTTTCGTTTAATTAACCATACTAGATTTGATCATATTTTGTTTTGAAGTTGTGTAGTTCTACAGATCTCCTAAAAGTGAAGAGGGATCTTGAGCTCAACTGCTTCTTCCTCCCCTTCATCATTTTTTTAATAATGATTTTTGCATTTCAGGATCCTACAAAGAGGTCTTTTGTTCAAGCTAAGGCTTGAAGCTTCATTCACATCTTCACCCATTAAAATTCAATATTTTAAACTCTTTAAAAATTTGGTTACTTAAGCGAAGTTGTGGATCTAAAACTCTTATCTATCTCCTACCTTTCGCTCTCTTTTTGTTGGTTGTCCTACCTTTTCTTCTCTTGTTGCTGCCCCTTTTCTCTTCTTGTTGCTATCTTCACCTCTTTTTGGCAGCCGTCTTTTCTTGGTTTGGCTGCTGCTCCTTTCGTTGCCTTCTTGTCCTCTTATTCGCTGCCTTCTTCTCTTCCTTTGTTTGGTTGTCCTCTCTCTTTTGTTGGCTGTCCCAACTTCTTTTACAACCATCTCCTTTTTTTTTTACCTTCCTCCTTCCTCTTCTTTCGCCCTTACCTTTTCTTACCTTTGAAAGTCTTCTCTTTCTAACCTTGTTTCTCTCCTCTTGCTCTTTCTTTGTTTCTCCTCCTTTCTCCTTGCTTTCGCCCTCTTCTCTTCTAACTCTTCTTCTCCTTCTCTTCTCTCTTGCCTTGCCTTCTTCCTTGTTTGTTCTTCTTTGATCTTTTTCCTTTGTGTTCATAGCTTTGTTTTAGTCTTTGTTGTTTCTAGATCCTAGTTTGAACTCTCTAATTTTACACTTAGTTTAATTTTTACACTTAGCTCTTAGATCTCATCTTGTTTCTAGTTTTCATTTATTGTAGCTTAGTTTCAATGCATACTTAGTCATTTTTGCAATTCTCAATTCTTAGATCTTGTTAATACTTGCATGAGCAGTTTAGGTTGTAGATCTTAGTTTGATATTCTTTGGTTTGACTAACTCTTAACAAGCTAGTATTGGAAGCTCTTACTTTCAGGTGAACAAAGAAGATCAAACAAAGTAAAAGCCTAAAGGCCAAAGCAAACAAAGAGCAATAAAACCAAACTCCTTGAAAACACTCTAAATATTTTTTCCCATCTTCTTCATTCCCCCATTTGTTCTCGTGCTTTCAAGTGGAAAAAACATCAAGCATTGTAAAAATTTAATAAAAGAGCAAGTGGGATAAAGGCTCCCACACCCCACTTCCCCCATTTAGGGAAAGCCTGTATCGTCCACTATCCATTCCATTTTTGTCTTTGCTTAATACCTGCATAAGTGGTTAGATTTGATTATTAGATTAGTTTTCATTTTGATATATTGCTAGAGTAATTCCTCTTGCTTAGTTAAATTTCATCAAGTTTTAACTTAGTTTTTTCATTTCATATAATTTGTTAAAAGGGAAATAAAATCTCTTGAATCTCACCGAAAGGTGGATCAAGAGTGCTCTCTGTCGGAGAGTTCATTTGCATTTTTGTTTTATCTTTACTAACCCCTTTGCTCTCTCGAGTACGATCCTAGACCTGGAAGAGATTCTTGGGTAGTTTTCGTTGTTTATTTCATTTCAAGCATTTATTTATCTTGTTCATAAGTCTTTTGAATCTCGTCATAAGGCGGATCAAGAGCGCTCTCTATCGGAGGGTCTATGGTTCTTGTTCATAACACTTAATAAAATTGGAATATACATTTACTATACTGCGTATGCTCTACCCACTTGTGGGAGACTCATAAATAATGTAGATTAATTAATTCTTCACATTTAACTCCATTTCAACCATAATAAAACACTCTCCCATACAACCAACGAAAATCCGACGTTGATCGCTAATAGTCGAAAGTGGGCAAATTCTGCTTGGGGATGCGGGAACCCTTGGACCGAGACCTTAAGAGCACCAGTTAGGCTACATCCTTGGTTGGTGTAGTGTTGAACACCACTCTGAAGACTCCGGCCAACCCACATGTCTTTGTACAGATCCACTTAGACTATTATCCAGATATATTTCCAGTACCGCAAGGTATATCTCGGAGATCCCCTCCCCCATTAATAATCAACTTTGCCTCTAAAATTTACAATAAAATTTATCAAGAGCACTTGCAAAACATCTTCAAGCACACCCAAGACTTGTATTCAACATCCCAAGCATTCAAAGACTATTGACTCCATTTTGGCACTGATCTTATCATTCAACATTTTATTTGCTTTTTATCTATCTGGAGTATTATTTGATTTGCTTAAATATATCATGCTGTGGATGCTTTACATATAAATTGTCATTATCAGTGGCTGTGTATCTTTATCATTTTTTGCAAGTACTTGCTTGGATATAATCTGTTATTGTAAATCATCATAAAAAACTCCTAAAAAACACCCATCCTCATCATACGTCACAAAAACACTTAAAATCAAGAGCCTTAGAAACTCTTTGTAGGGTCTACCCCCCTTAGATTCGTTAGGAGTTTGCCTAAACGGAGGATTCGGGATCAGGTGACAACACCTGACTCTTTGCTTGCCCCCAAGGCCACACTTTTCCCACTTGGGAAACAACTTTCGAAAGATTTATGTTGCTAGTGTGCACATCGACGGGCAACATGTTACAAGAACATTTACTTTCCCTTGAGCTATTTTGTAGAACAGTGAGGATGCAAGTCAATACTAGCAAGACGAAAGTGGTAGTTTTCTCTAGCAAAAGAAAACATAAACCAACATTAGTTCTAGTTTGAAGGCTACACTCTCGAAGAAGTGGCAGATTACAAATATCTCGGAATTGACTTCAACAAAAAATTAAGTTGGGCAAACTGCAGAAAGAAAATAACTTTGGGAGGCTGGAAAGCATTCTATGCTTTCCAAAATAGGTGTAGAGAGGCAAATCTACGGGATTCGAAGACTACGCAAACTTTTTTTGGGCTTTTAGTGATCCTGGTGATTCTCTATGGATGTGAAGTATGGGCCAACAACACATCTGACTTACAATGGAAGCAAATTGAAAAGATTCAAAAGTGCTTGATTTTAGACAAGTTTAAAATTAAAAGTTTAGTCCCTTATGATATCATGCTGAGTGAAATGGGGGTTGCTCTTATCGAAGCAATTGCTATGGTGCGACTCATAAGATATCTAAAAAGAATTGAGCAAATGGAAGACAGCTGATGGCCTAAGGTCGTTTTCAATAACACATTATGCAAAAGAAAGAAGACGTGGATGAAACAAAATATTAAATGGCTTAGTAAATGGGATATTTACTTGAACATGTGCCCTGTGAATAGTAAAGAGATAAATGAGTTAGTTATCGATAGGTTCCACAAGCGAGCTTGGGATAAAGAGTTGGGGAGAAAGAAGGAGTATTATATTGAAGAGTTTAACCCCACCTACAACCACCATAAAAAAGCATACATAGGGGCCAATATTCCTCGGAGAGCCAAAATACTTATTGCTCAATTAAGAACCAATTCCCATCATCTCCGTTGTGAAACTGGGCGCTGAAAAAGACCAAAAGAAGCTTGGGAAGAAAAGGTGTGTATATTTTGCACTTCCGGGAAAGTGGAAACATAAAAACATTTTATTTTAGAGTGTGAAGCCTTCAAAGATAGTAGGGCCAACTATGCAAATATCGTGGCAGCTAGCTCTTGGGATAACCTATTCAGTGAGGAGACCGTGGAGAAATTGGGGGCACTCATCATCAAGTTGAATAAGAAAATGGCTGAGTTGCAGTCCACCACAACGGTTTCCCCCTTGGATCCTGGATGATGTCTTCCTCGTGCCCATTTACAAGACTATCGAATTTTTACGAACATTCGGTAACCAGATTAGACACCAGAGTTTCCCCAAGTCCAATCCGGAAGTACCAGGGGGTGAAGTGGTCTGTCCCATAGACTATAAAATAATTTCTTTCTTTCTTCTTTCTTTGTTAAAAGAATAAAAATAAAAAGACACTTTAATATATTAAAAAGACACTTTAATATATTCTCCATTGAAGATTGTGTTATATAAACATCTCAAACTTTGAAGGGGTATTGGCTTGAAGCTAGAAGTTAGAGGCCATGGAGTTATTAGAGTTTCTGCTGCTGTGTGCATGCACTCAATCATTCGGAAGCGATATCCCTTCAACCAGCCAGCCTATTCATTCCGAAGATATCATCTCAGACACACCACTTTCTTCAATATTCTTAGTGCTCTGTGCAGTCCTCTACACTGCCTCGTGCCTCCCACAGATGGGCAGAGAATGCTGGAAAGTACCCAGAAACAGCACTGCATGGGAAGGAGTTCAAAATCGGGCTCTTATGGATGGTCAAACCCGGGATACAGAATGGAGAAAGATTTATAGAATGGGATTTGCCTCCCTCACATACTTAACAGAAGAAATCAGGCCTTATATTGAAAACCCGAATACAGATTTCGTCCGAGAACCTGTCGATGTGAAGAAGGCAGTTGCAATGGTGATTCACAGGCTTGCGCATGGAGAATCCCCGAGGAAAATTGGGGATTTATACAATCTGGGGGCCTCTACAGTCATCAAATACACTAAAATCATCACTGGAGTGCTGGCAAACAGGAAGAAACTGTATTCAAAGTATATTGTGATCCCAACTGAGGAGAGAATTCGGAGATTGAGTAACGAGTTTGAGTGCAATACTGGGATTCCGAATGTTTGTGGGGCAATAGGAGGAACCCACATCAAGCTTCAGCTTAAGCCCAGGAATTCATACAGGCCTGCGGATTACTGGTGTTCTCATGGGTTTTACAGTGTTCTTTTGCAGGGGGTGTGTGATGCCGATAAAGTGTTTTGGGATGTTTGTTGTAATGCACCTGGTGGATTGGATAATTCAACCCATTTGAGAGCTAGTAGTATATGGGGCAGGCTCAAAAGTGGAGAGATTTTACAGAAGCCAAAGATTCATACGCCAAATGGTGTCTGCAGACCTGTTATTATAGGTAATAGCTCGTATCCTTTTATGCCTTTTCTCGTTATTCCTTTCAATTTGGGCAGTCACGAGGCAATCGGGGAGAATCAGTTTGATGAGGATCTTCTCAGAGGCCAAGCCAAGATTGGCAATGCCTTTGCTGTTCTGAAGAATAGGTGGAAGATATTGGAGAAATTGAATGTGGATGTCAAGTATGCTGCCCAAACTGTTCTTGCTTGCTGTGTTTTGCACAACTTCTGCCAGATTGCCGGAGAGCCAGAGCCGGATGAGCAGATCGATAACTCCCCAAATCAGGATTTTGTCATTCCCTATGAAAATGAAGAAGAAGCTATTCTTCAGATAGAAGGGATGGAGACTAGAAGAATCATGTTTATTGAATGGCTTCGCAAGCACGAGGAGGCAGAGCTGGAGAGAGCAACAAGAAGGCAGAGACTGTTCTGATGGCTAAAGTTGCACAGTGGATTGAAGTAGTATGGCAGAATGCACTTTGAGATGCAATGTATTTTGAGGGATTTAATTAGAGTGAAGGGTTGGTTATACCTTACCTGAGTGCAGCAAAGGGCTGGGATATACTCAAGCGAGGCAGAATGGTTGGTTATCAATTACGTTCTAGCGCTTGACCAGCACAAGAAGCAACGGGTATAATAATATTGAGCGATACGAAGAGCAAGGGATCTAATTAGGGTTTGACAATTACCTCTTATTGAATCAAGATTTCTATTCTATAAGGCCTCATTGCTGGGACTCTGCTATGTAATAAGCTAGATAAGAACTTTTCCTTCACATTTAATTCAGAAAGTGTGGAGGTATGATGATTTCTTTGCTCTCTTGTTCTATACAAATCAAATAGCTCTTTTTATCTTACCAGATGCATTTGTGTGCTTTTGTGCTATAGGGGTAAGTATTCCTATCTGATATCATGTGATTTGTTGTCATTTTTTGTGTGCACTTTTATTTTGATTTTGATTTGGCAAAGCTCAGGGCTCAAATATAGCTCCATGCTTATTAGGCAACCATATTCTTACCATGACTTCGGATGTACACACCATACATACAAATTTTCACCCAATAGTCTATCTGTTTACATTTTATGCATAGCGGTCCTAGCGACCAGGTGTAGTCTCCAAATCACCCTCTCCAATAGAATCCAACAGAACCATCTGAAAGAGACGAGGGGAACAGGGAAATTTCATTATTCTGTGTCTGCAATGCCCTGAGAGAAAAACAGTTTACAGACTGTGAAGGCTTCCCAATGGATGGGCACACAAGTTTCCATAGTTGTTGGAGAAGCTGTCCTTCATTAGATAAGATTATTTTGCAGGCAGCATGGACACTTAGGAGGGAGGGAGAGAGAGATGTGCTTTTAAATCATCAGTGGGGCATAATATTCCTATACAGGCCTATTAAATTATTTCCTTCTGAAAAAACTTTTTTTAATATGGTTATTAACTTATTGCAAATATATTAACTACTTGAAATATATTGAAAATTTGAATCCTAACAAACAGATCTGTATTCATTTTGAGCAAAATCGGAAACCCTTTAGAGTTTGCCATGCATAGATTCTTCGCATGAGATTGTTGTTACTTGCCAGTCCCAATCGACCCACAAAGGGCCAACATGTCACAAGTGGTATTTGAACCTAGGTGGGGATGATGACAACTTGTCCTCTTAACCACCCAAGCTAGACCCAATTGACAAGCAAACTTTTTAAGTTTAGATCAATGTGTTACCCAAATGAGATGTTTGATCCATAATCAAAGGCCTATGGCCAAATGATTCACCAACACATATCTTGCTATGTGGAATAACAGAAACTGTAAACAGAAAGTAGTAATAACCTGATGTGATGGGAGTGCAGTTTCGGGCATCCTTTGTCCCAATATGATTCTCTAAACTTTACTCCATCATGCATCAGCGGCATGAGTTAGCTCCTATCCTTAATGCCTGGTAGGTTTCTAATGATGCTGAGAGCCGGTGGATTCAATGGATGCATGGTGTCTGGTTGATTAGAGTTTTCTATAAGATCCAGGTCTTTGCTTGGTTGGTGATATATCAAGGTCTTCCTTCCAAGGCCCGGTTGGTCCAAAGCGGTCTTTCTGACCCTCGTTGCTTGAGGTCTAAGTCAGTGAAGCATATTTTATAGGAATGTTCCTTTGCTCGTTCTTGTTGGGCTCATGTCCAAGCTTAGATGGCAGACATTCTACATTGGCGTGCAGTTTTGCTAGGGGACTCCAAATCGTTGATTCAGGATTCCTTGACTGGTATTTGGCATTCTCTAAGGGTTTCTGCTTTATATACTACTTGGAAGTTACGCTGCAAGTATGTGTTTGCTAATGAGGTTAGTTCATCGATTGTTCTTTCTCAATTATGGCGTGATGCCGAAAGGAGCTTTGCTAATTAAGGATGCCAAATTGTTAGATCCGAATTCTCATTTAGATTTTATAGTTGTTTTAGTTGCTCTAAGGAAGAGGATATGAGGTTCTCTGTATATACCCTTCCTTTTTTCTTTTCTTTCAGCTGCTAATGTAAATATTTTATGTACATATAAGAAGTATCTTTTGCAACAACAAAAAAACCTGATGTGCATAAATAGTGACCATGATTTCTTTAACAGCTCTTCGAACATAATTAAAAAGTACAATCACACATATGCATATGACATGAGATATCCTAGAGAAACCCATCTTGGAAAAAACCCCAGCTTTAAAATGGCTATCTGCTTAAGTTATTTTGAATGATACTCTTACAATTACAAGGCTCTTTGGATATCAAACACATGAAATCAGTGTTACCGGAATCGGTCCTTCCAGCTTAGCTTTCATACCGGAATCTCACTAGAATTGCGGAATCAGGGATTCGTACCGAATTCTCACTAGAATTGCGGAATCAGGGATTCGTACCGAATTCTCCAAAATTTGAGATATTTTCAAGAGAAAATGATTCTGATTTTAGGAACCAATTCCAGTGTCAGAAGAATCGGTTCCAATGCTTGGAATCATTTTTAATGTTAGAGGAATCGGTTCCAATTGAAGGAACCGATTCCTAAAAGTTGAGAATCGGTTCCTTCAACTGGAGCTGATTCCAGTACAAATTAAAAAAAACAATGCCTATTTCACTAGATTAAACCTGTGGGAAGGGTTTTTACGGGCTCCACATCATTTTGGGAGAAGCACCTCAAACAAAAAGCCTTTCTAGCAACCATTGTGACCATCATTTGCACCTTATGGTGACTGAGATTTGGAGCAGCCACCGAGCAGAGGTTTGGAGCAGTAAGCGATTGGAGACCAAAGTCAACTAAGGTAAGTTCACTGCATTTTGGCATTTGCCATTTGGTTTCCTTTCCATGTTTCCTGGTTTGTTTGAGGTTTCTTGTGTTTGAATAGTGGTAGTGTTGTGTATCCTAACAAGCATACACAACATTGTTGGCAAGCATGCATAGGCTTGCTGTGCATACCAACAAGCATGCACAGGACTTATATAGCAAGCTTTTACATGCCAACAAGCATGCACAAACTCCCTCAAAAAATATAATTTTTTTAAATTAGCATATAAATAATAAAATTAAATTATTATAATTGCTTGATGGCTAAACTCTCTTTGGCTAGTTCTTCTATAGATCCTTTCAATGTCAGGGATTTAGATGAGGCATCTATGCGTGGGTCTAGCTCAACTATTTTTGCCTCTGTTGTTGGTGGGCAGAGTGGTAGCTTTATTGCATTTTCTGCTCGTGCTGCTTCATATCATCAGTATAGTGAGTTAGGCGTTGTTCCATTGGAGGATGTGGAGGGTGATGACTATCTATCATACTAGTCTATCTCACCCCAAATTTTCATAATTCCAGTTTTTTATTTTCATTTCAAACTTGTAGAGCTTTCTAGATAAGCTCAATTTTTTTATATCTATCATTTCCATGTTGACACATACACTTTGATATATATTATTATGAATTTATGCCATTTCAATCAGAATTTCGGTTTGAGTCTTTGATGTTATGGATCATGATGATTGATGCAATGATGTGTGATTGTATGATGTATGTATGATGTGTGGTGTATCTGATATTCATATATGTTATCAACTTATCACCAATGTTCCCCCAAGGTTCCGAGACGGCGGGACGCGGGTGCGGGGAGACGCACATTCGGGACGTGTGGAGACCACCCCCAAATTTTAGAGAAATTCGGGGGGACGGCGGGACGCGAGAGTTATAAATTTTTTTTAAAATATTAAAAATATGCAAAATATAAATCCCAACAATAACAAACCATCCCATGCAAATTAGTGAATTACTAAACACTACATTTATCATTGTGCAATCATGCAATGTAAATGCAAAGTTCAAACAAATTACACGATTCATCATAATTATATTAATATATGAATCTATGATTAACATGAACATCATATTTCATGTTTGTCACTTTTGAGTCTTTGTCATTTGATATTTCAGTTTTGAGTGTCGCCGGAGTTTCGGAGTTTCGGGGGGGACGCCCACAAGTCTCGGAGTTTCGGGGGGGACGCCCACAAGTCTCGCCGCCCACCGAAACGTTTCGCTGTGCGTTTCGCCCAAAGCGGGACGTCCCGAAACGTTTCGCATGGAGTTTCGGAGTCCCCGGGACGCAAGAAACGCCGAAACGCGTCCCCGACCCTTTGGGACGCGTCCCCGTGGAACACTGCTTATCACTTATCAAGCTAGCAGTATCACTATGATCATCAATGCAATGAATCATTTGACATTTGATAATGAGCATTGATAAATTAGAATTTAGAATCCATGATGTTATATGAATATCTTATTAATCATGAATAATTTCATTTTGAGATTTTATTTTTTTGTGTTTTAAATTTTCATTATAAAATTAAAAATTGAAACATATATTTAAAAAAAGGATGGTTAGGGTTTCGAATCCCCAATTCCTAATTTTGGGATGAGTGTTGCACCCGCACTGAATTCTTCAGCCAATTCCAATTGCATCCACTATTCTTGTAACCTTGCATGAAATACAATTTACAGTGATAAATGTTGCACTCATTGTAATCAAACTTGTTCCACAAACCAATCAATCGACTCATGTCTAAGTCGATCTTTTCAATCTTTGCAAATAGTGCAAATCTGGCGTAAACTCGATTTGTTGCAGATCTTCTATCTCCTCTGTCACTATTCAAACCAGTTGAACCTCCAATCCAAACTGCTCATGAACCTTCTTCTCCCCTTCCTCCTAAGTTTGTTTGAACCCTTCTTCCATCACAAGCCTGTCTTTTATCCTTGCTGGCCCCAAAGCATGTGGAAGGCCAATGACCTCCCTACCATTTTTCGAAGTAGTAGTTACAATACCCCGATGTTACAAATTTTACAGAATTCGAGCAATTTTGGTTTTTCTCAGACTACCATGTGGCATCTCGTGATTGGTGAGACAGTACACGTGTTGACACCTTGGTTGTCCACTTCATTTGCCATTTAAGCTTCCATTTGCTCTATCATGGTGCACCTTCTTCTTTCTTCTAGGCAAGCAGAGGCCCTCTCTTAGCTATGAGGCGGTCAGCAGTTCAAGGTGTTCCTTGTTAGTTGAAACAAAATACTCAAAGCAAAAAAGAGGGAATATAGTTGTGGAAAGCAAATAAACACAGCAAGACAAATGGAAATACAGCCGTGGAAAGCAAATTATCAAAACCAGAATTGGAAAATGACAACAGTAAGAAAACCTTTATTGATATTCAGAATTGGATGCAATGTTCACTTGCCTCTTTAAGGGGGAAACCTCCAACATGAGTATAGCTTCAAAGACAATAATATTCAATTGTCAACTAATTACATAGCTTCTACTACTAAATATAGTTTCTAATTGACCAAAACCCTAATCACCGAGTGGACCTCCATTAATGAGGCCTTAACCGCTAACTAGTCGACCTTCTTTAGTGAGGCCACTTACATTTATTGATTTCACACACTACTACTTCATGGGGCCTTATTTAATGAAAATGGCTCGCAATACATTAAGTAACAATCTATTCCACCAACTAGGGGAGTTAGGGTGGAATCCTAACATGCCCTCCCCATTATAAAGCAGCCTTGTCCTCAACTCTGGAGATGAGGAAATTGGCGGAGAATCTTTGTTAGTTCCCATGTAGCATCTTCAGGTTGTCTATCCTTTTATTGGATCAAACTTCCTAGAAGGGCACTAGTGAAGATGACGCTCATGTTTGTCCTAAACGGCCTCAAGCTGCAACCAAATGGAACCCTCATTGTCCAATTTTAGAAGGCTGGTTTGAACTCCATAATTATAGGCCACCTAGCCTTGTCACCATAGATGTGTCTTCGTTAGGACTGGTGCTTATCCGGGGTCAAGGGGTGTCCCTAGGGATTGTATGTTGTCATCAAACAATTAAATCTACATAGAAGTCCACAATGATTAGCACACGAAACATGCCTTTGAGTTGGCCAGGCAAGAGCAATGATGAACTTTAATTAAAATTGAGAATGGGTTGGGATCAGATCCTTAAGATAGTGATTACAACAAATTCACAAAGATAGATGAATTGAATGTGCACCTTAGGTAAAGATAAATCAAAATAAGTACATCTTTCCCACTCATGGCATCCACTAGGGTTGTCCCCTATCCCCTCTCCTCTTCCTTCTCATTGTAGAATCCCGAAGCAAACATCTAAAACATGACTCATGAGTGCTCACAAGGTAAAGATTGCATCCACTCTATCTATCAACCATATCCTTTTTGGAAATGACGTATTAATCTTTAGGAATGCTATTGTTACAAGGTACTTTAAAAGTAGTAAAGATTGCATCCACTCTATCTATCAACCATATCCTTTTTGGAGATGACGTATTAATATTTAGGAATGCTATTGTTTTGGAGGCTAGGTGTCTTAAGAGGGTTCTAAAGTTGCTCACTTCTACCATAGGAACGGAGATAAGTCTTAAGAAGGCATCCATATTTTTTTTCCTTAAAGAAAAACATCGTAGGGAACCCTAAGGGATGTTTCCCAACATTCATGGATGACATCCCTAGTAAACTCCTCAGCATAGGCTGGTGCTCCTAACCTAGAGGGACCCCAAGGGTTAGCTCAATAGGTTGAACCATTTTCCAAAGTCATGTCGCTAACAAGGAGGCCATAGGTCACAGATTTAAATCTAGTCGAGTCTCTCAAGGTTACCAACCACTATCTTGGTTGGTGATTGAGCTGCCCTCTGTCTGGATATTCTGAGGAAGAGGGAGGGATCCCATAAGGTTTTCCATGGAAAATATATATGTGCATAAAGCAACGCACCCTCCTCATGCACACCGATTCACCTAGATATTAAAAATTGTGTTTGTAGTTGCATTGCACCCACACCCACTAACCCTAGCTCCTTTGTGCAAAGTTCAAAATAATTGGTTGATTTGTAATAGAACTTATCCTTGTGTGTCTACTTGTACTAATATGGTTTAAGTTGGGAAATCATTGTTTCATATCACCAGTTGTTGATTTAATCAATAATCATGATTCACAACTACAATTTTTAAACCCAATTGCATATGCATCATGGCTTCGAATCTTACACCGATATTGCTAGCACCCTAGACTTAACTAGGCTTGTAGCTTAAGCCTTCACCTAACCAATTCTTAAGCATGTTTGAAAAATCCAATTTTGATTAATACTTCCAATGGAAACTAAACCATAATTATTAGGGTTAGCACTTCGTATAAACCGAATTGCAAATGGGATTTGACTACAGAATAAGCACTCCCTCGTAGGAGTTGCACTCAATTTGGAGTTCAGAAATTTCACCTCTTAACAAGAGGTTTCCTGGAGCTTGACCTTGTGAATTTTCAGCCTTGGGGCTATTATCAAATACCTATGTTGCACTGGCCAGGGGGACGTGGGGACGAGTTTCTAGGACCACTAGAGCGCACCCCCAATTTTTCAGGGGACGACAGGTTGGGGACGACAATTATATAATATAAAAATTAAAAAATATAGTAGTGCTTCAGTCTATATAAAAAAATAAAATGTATCCATAACAATTATCCATGAATGATCTACATGCAATCTCAATTATAACAATTATCATAACAAATTAACAATCATTGTAGTGTACATAAAATGACAACATTAAAACAACTTCCATGCAAACTATATCATAAAAATAGTAAACTAAAAAATTAAAATTAAAATTTAAAAGTCAAGATCTTATGAATCATTCATGAAACATAAAAGTCTAAAGATGATTATAGATTAAGTCTTTAAAATTCGAAATTCATATGCAAAAGAAAGAGTCTATCTAAGCATGGATGATAGTCCAAATGGAAAAATGCCCTGTCACTAGCAGTAGTGCCACATGTCAAATGGTAGAACACCAAAATGCCTAAAGGCAACAAAAAGGGAAGTCTCTGATTCAATGCCCATAGTAGCATGAATGTTGAAGCTACTCATAAATTCTGATCCTCTGCATGAAGCCTATCCAAAATGATCGAGCCTCACTTCATTCTCATCATCATCAATGCCCTGCAACTACAACTCCATGTCCTCTAATGGTACATTAACCAATCCTGTATGGAGGGATGGCCCATCATCATCATCGTCAATTTGAGAAGCATCCTCAAGATCTACATCCCATTGTGTCGTTGGTCCCTGTAAATACTCTGGTGTCTTCCTTGTAAGAAGGCGAAGACTACTATGCACATAAACTAGTTTTTCTGCTCTCTTAGAAGTAAGCCTGTTCCTCTTAATAGAGTGAATAAAACTAAATGTGGACCAGTGCCTTTCTGCAGCTGAGGAATTAGAAACCTGAGATAGTAAACGCATGGCAAGACTACGGATCTCTGGAGAGTTTTCCCCATACATCCTCCACCATCCACTAGGACTTGTTTGTGCCATACCAAACAAATCTACCTTTGCAGCTTTGGCGAAAGTGGGGCCACTAAGCAATGCAAAATCAATAAATTGTTCTCGAATTATGGTTGCCTTGCTCTTGTGTATACATCTTTTCTATGGCATCAATAAAACCTTGTTTCACCTTCGGGTCATCCATTGGTGGAACTCTACCTTCCCTCTCCACATACCACTTTGGATTAAGTGCATAAGCAGCCATATGCTGTCAATTGATTCATATATTTCCCAAGGCAAGGAGAATCTGAGTCTGCATACTTCATTAGCTCCACTATTGGAGAGGTGAAAGAGACAATGTATCTCACATCAACCCACCAATCATCATTCAATAACATTTGTCTTACCTTCTTTCCTTGATCTATTTTGGATTCCCACCATGCAAACCACTCAGAGCTAATAATAGTGGCCTTTAGGGCCTGTTGCACCTCTAGCATACGGTTAAGAAGAATAAAGTAGGTGGCATACCTTGTATCAACTGGTTTCAAAATAACTCCTTTTTTGCATAAATCCTGTAAATAGCTAGAGAGGCATGGTGGTTGCAAATGAACAGTTGCGCATCTCTTGCATCCAAAATAATGCGAGTGATCCAAGAAATTTTACCAATGTCTTTGAGTGCATTATTTAAAGCATGCACACAATAAGGAGTCCAAAATAGATGCTTGTACCTACTTTGAATCATCAACCCTGCAGACCTACAAACTGGTGCAGCATCTGTGATAACTTGAACTACATTTGTCGTACCAATCTCCTCAATTGCATCTTTTAATACCTCATATTGAAAGGCAACATCCTTCATTTTTCCGGAACAATCAATTGCTTTCAAGAAATATGGACCACTTGGAGAGGTGACAATGATGTTCGACAAGGGCCTTTGTTGAATATTTGTCCAACCATCCATGACGATTGAACACCCATAATCAACCCATGATTTTTGAAGGCCTTCCATCACCCCTTGCATCTTTGAGACCCCCCTATCTAACAATGTTGTCCTCATTTTATTGTAACCAGGGGGTTGATATGATTTGCCAGCAGCAATGACTTTCATCATCATCTCTTTGTATTGAGGAGAATGGGTGGCATTAAATGATATTCCATTAGCAAAGAAGAATTCAGCAATGGCATCATCCGCCTCATTCTTGCGTTGTACATTGAACATCTTTGTCACAACAACATTGCTTTTAGATTTTTTACTTGAAATAGATTTACTACAATTGTTAGTTGTATCAGCTACACCTTTGTCAGTGGTGTTGGCACAACTATTTTTTTGGGTTTATTAAAAGTCTTTCGAATGATATAAAGAAAGGAGCGAGAGCGTATCCTTTAAAATTTGTTTCCACATGACCAAAAGCTAACAAGGATAGCGCTAAAGAAAGTAGGCACTAATTCTCGAGAGGAGACATCCCATGTGATCGTAATGTTAAGCCAAAGTGGGATGAAAATAAGAGAATAAAGAGTTTTATATGATTTCATAAAAATCAATGGCCTATATTGGACAAAGATGAGATCTACGGTGGACATGAGATCCGCTTGACGAAGGTGTGGGCTATATAACATTGAGAGCAATTGGCGAAATGACCATTGGCATGCGGTAAAGATGGAAAGCAATCAACGGTTGATGATTGACGGAGGAAAGATCAATGGCTGGTTTTTGATTTCGGGCTATGAACTAGCGTAGACGATGGAAGTGGTGAGCGGTAGTGGAGTTTTTACTGCCCGCCACGTGTCAACACGAGAGGCATTCCGCTGGATGAAAAACCATAAGATAAAACCACCATTTGCGATCCCGAAACCACTTATGTAGGGTATTATAAAGGAAAAAGGGCACGTGAAAGACAAACCATTTGTCATTTCACACCTGACGACATAAATGTCTCTTGCATAGCTGGAAGTCGAGGCATAAGTCTTTTCTCCAAGTCACGAACTGCTAGGTAGGCCACAATTTCCCAAAAAGACCAAGTATTTTCTAGAAATGGAAGAAGAAATTTTTGAAGATAGAGATGGAGATGTTTTCGACACAGTTCTGTCCATTGGTTCAGTTAGTGAAATTAAAAATTAGTTGAAGAATTTAGAAACGCAGGGGATAGATGTACATAGTGTTACAAGTCCTATTTTTATCATTTCTGTCCTGAGCAAACCCTAACCTTCCCAGATTTTGTTTCTTGGTGTGCAATGAATTATTCTCAATCTGAGAGGGTCATTATGGATTCTGGAAGGTCAAAAATCCTTTGTCCAGTCAATTCTTCAGTCATTAGAGAGTCGTTAGAGGTCCCATAATCATTTTCTCAAAACCCCGAAGATTTTGTAGAAGAAACCCTAATTAACCTGTACAAACATTCTGTAGTTGAAATGAAACAAACCTTCTTGTCAAAAAGCCTTAAACCTGATATCTCAGTTGATAATTTACCCTTCCCCTTGGAAATTACCTTGTTTAATGAAGATTCTCAGTTTGTCCTTTCATTGTTGAGTCAATTTTTAGGGTTAGATAATGACAAGGTTGTCCCAAAAATCATGTTGAGTTTGTTATTTAGATTGAGTCTGCACCAATTTGAGTCTGGGTCCAGTCAGTATTCTTGCCTTAAATTTGACGAATTCCTAGTTGAAAATATCCATGCTCAGCTAGTGAATTTCCACACAACCAAACATTTCAGTTTTCGGTCCTACCTACTAAAGATGTTTTTGTACTTCAATGAAGAAAATTTACAGTTTCCTGAGGCAATCTTTACATCTGAGATCAGAAACAATATTTTTAATTATATGAACCTCATAATGTCAGAAATATACAGAGTTATTTTTCAGGAAAGGTTGCCCAGAGTTTTACCAGAAATGAAGGATATGCTACAGTTCAGTCCTGAGAAGAAAGTTGGAGATTGGTTCCTTTTAAAGGAACATACTATTATCAGAGTCTATTGTTTTGTACATGAACCTTATATCTTACCTGCTTTCTTAACTCCAAGAATTTTTGCTTTGGAATTTATGAGACAAAGCTTATTGTGGATAATGAGCATTTCTTAAACTTTAGAAAAGCTTCTGATGTTAAGTTCCCTTTGAAAGTTGGGTCCATTTATTGTAAAAAATAGAGCTGCTCTACCAGTTTAGAAGGAATTTTACAGGAAATGAATTTTATGAAGGCTTCAAAAATTGACTATGATCCACATCATGTAATATCTCAGAGAAGACAACAGAATAAGAACAAAGTTTTTGACCATCAGGAAGTGGAAGGATTGGCTGAGAAAGCCAATCTTTTAGAATATAAATTAGATGTAGAGATCTCTAAAAATCTAGAATCAAATCCCTCTGCATTAATAAATCTTCTGCTATGTTAGTACCCACTCCCAGTAAAACTGAGATTACTGGAAAAAGAATTTTTTCAGAAACTACAGATATGGAAGTTGAAGAGCAAGATACAACAAAAAGACTTAAGCTGGATCAGGGAAAAGAAATGGTTGAGTTAGAAGGTAAGAAGTCAAAGGAAAAAGAGAAAGTTCAAGGTCCAACCATTCAAATTCAAGAATACAGTTTAAGGTAAGAAGTCAAAGGAAAAAGAGAAAGTTCAAGGTCCAACCATTCAAATTCAAGAATAAAGTTTTGTTGAAGCACAGGAGGCTGGTTCCAGTGACAAGTACCAGTCTAAAGCTGATTTGTATGCCAAATATGGTCAAGACAAAAGGTTTTCTCTTGAAAAAGTTCAGAAGCTCTTTCCTAGAGTCAGGGATATATCAAATAAGGAAGTGTCATTGATAATTGTTAAGGACCATGCGAAGAATACTCTAAATTTGGCAGTGGCCTCTAATGAGAAGATCTCAGAGATGGAAATTGATTGAGAGCAGATTTCAGCCCCAGATAAAATCCATTTGCATAGGCAAGCTGGAGAGGTAATTTACACTGATTTATTGAAGGCAACTTTGAAGATATTTCAAAATTGCAATCTACAATGGCTAGATTAGAAAACCAATTGAAACAAGAAAAAATTGAAAATAAGGCCCACCAACAGCAAATAAAGAAATTACAAACTGATCTTGTGGAAATGGATAGTGAACCTGATAAAGGACAGGCCACTAAGAAACTTTTGGCTGAGAAAGAAAATATGATTTAGTTACTTAAGAAGAGGTTAAAAATTCCATCTGCTAAGTTAATTCAAGCATTCGAATTGACAGTTTTGGAACAGGAGAAAGATTCTCTCTCTCAAGAATTGGATGATAGTAAGGCAAAATTACTTAAATTTACAGAACAACAGGTTAAATGGGAGAAAGAAAGAAGTAACCTCATAGCTCAGATTGACATTTTGAAAGAAAAGTAGACAGGTACAAATAGAGACAAGGAAGAAAACAAATCTGAAATAAAAGAGACAGACCAGGAAAATACGAAAACAAGCACAGAGGATACAATTTAGGCCATGTGTCAGGTTAGTCTTAAAGAAGAAGAAATCAAAGGATTGAAAGTGGAAAATAAAAAGCTAAATGAATAAATTAAGAAAAATGAAGAAGAAAAGAAGGAATTTGAAAACAAAAATAGAGAATTGTTGGAAAAGAATGAGAAACTAATATCACAGGTGACAAGGCAACTGCCATTGCAAGGTGCTAGACATTTGATTTGGGATTTGATAATTACTGATGCTACAAAATTTATACCATATCTAAATTTTATTAAAGATAAGGAGTCAGTGGTGAATGCAACAATGCAAAGCTGTACGATCATGAAAGAAACTTTGGACAAGAAGCCAAAAGAAACAACTCAGAATACTATTAATTTTCTTAATACTTTATCAGAAGAGGAACTGAAGACATTGGCGATTAAGGACAGAATTGTAGTTATAACTTGGGCTAGGAGGATTATTGGGAAACACCACCATGTTGAGAATGTCCAAGCAAAGGCCAATCCGATGTTGCAGCAGGTTAAGTCTTTCAAAGACTTGTTACATAATTGTTTAAAAAAGGAATCCCTTCCTTTTGGAATGGAGAGAATAAATTAATCTCTTAGGCTGATTATACAATTTTATTGTTCCAAATTCGAATGAATCATACAAAATTTGAAAACATGACCCAAGCTTTGACAGGGAAAATAATAATTGATAACCTTGCAGTGGACTTTGAGATATTAAATCAATTAACAATGATAGGAGCTAGATTATCTCCTATATCTTATGTGGATCATGTGGAGATGAAAGTTTTGGTTAAAGAAATGACAAACTATGAAGTTCCCTCCATAGAGCAGTGGAAGACAGTTGAGAAGTTTGGAAAAATGAAGTACAGTTTGCATCAATAAAGACACCTGTCAAAGATATTCAAGCAAATATTTATACCAAAGTTTACTCCAACAAAGAAGCAAAAATATGTTCCAGCATTTTTGAAGATTATGAAGATTTGATTTTTGACAATATAGTCTAAAGATGTAATAAGTAGTTACAGATTTATGTTTTTAGAAAGCAAGCAGTTAGGTTTAGCTCAATGAGCTTTGGATGTATAAATACACACTTTTGCAATGTAATCAGGGTTGAAACCCATGAGAATGAGACTTATTTTGGTACTTAGTAGTTTCAAGATTAATAGAAATGTTGTAGAGCCAAGCAGAACTTTCCTGAGCAGAGATTCTCGTGTTATTATTTTGCAGTCTATATTTCCATTTCTCATGTGAATGTTATTCCTGTTATCTATTTCCATTATGTTATCTTTTCATGCTTGAATGAAATTTTATTGAGTCAGAATTCATATTCTTATGCTCTGATTCATAGGATTCAAGTATCCACAAAACTTTCCTCTAAAGTTGATATTGGATTCATCTTCATTTGGTGCCCAATGTTAATGGACTGTTCATTTTTCTTCTATTATCACCTGAAAGCAAGAACCTAACTGTAAAAGAATAACTATCCCGCCTTTGTGAAAAACTATATTGCCAAGACTCTGTTTATCTTTAAAGATTCATGATTTTGACTCCATGCCCAATGGTATTCTCCTGTTTCAGCCATTTGCATCATTAATTTATCTTATTTAAATGTTTCTGGCCTTTGTAATTATTTATTGAGAGAGCCCTCTCTGGTAGGAAAGAAGCCAGCTTCCCTCCTAAAGATTGGTTTGAAAAGGTTACCTTGTAACTATCCTTCCACAACCAGAGGAGAAATTCGGAGTGATAACATTTGGTTTCTTTTGATATTGAAAGTCTTTGTTTTTTAGAAACAAAACTTTCCTCCTCTACCTCTACAGTACCCCCTGTGGCTGGCATGTGAAGTTTGGTAATTTCAATTCTTTTTTCCAATGGGCAGGTGCAACCCTTTACTCCATCCCCTGGAATGGCCAAAAGATGATGATAAACTCTAGTGTAGCTGCCCTTAAATGTATGATTACAGAGCTTGCATTGCCATTCCTCCAAAACCACCACTGTTTTTCTTCTTATTCTGGGTGATTTTTTTGACAAATTGTAGCAATGGATTCTTCATGTTGACTGTGCTAGAGATTTCAATTGGCCTTGTTCTTGTTTGACATTCTGATTCAAAAGATGCAGGAGTGTCGCTGTCCATTTGATTTCTTTTGATTCTTGAAGGAAATTTTAGTTTGTGGAACTGAAAGCAAAATTTTTTTGTTTTAAAATTTAATTTTTTTAACAAAAAAAGAAAATCACAGTCATTATGAATTCAATCTTTGTCTGATATTTTTAGTATTTAGTATTTACAGTTTTGCACAAAAAAAATTCAAAGGGAGCATTGCTGAGATTCATTATTAATTAAATTAATAATGAATCTCAGCAATGCTCCCTTTGAATTTCTACTTAAAGAAATAAAAAAAATAAAAAATACAGTCAAAATATTAAAAATGTAACTACCTATAGCAGTGGCAACGTGGCTGTTACTACGTTATTCCTGTATGCTGAGACTCGAGAGGGGAGCCACGGATAAGTTCCAGTGCTGCCAGTCTGCGACCACAGGGGAGCCACAAATAAGTTCCAACTTCATGCGACCACAGGGGAGTTGACCTGCTACTATTTGAGTGCTGCGACCACGAGGGAACAACTCTGTGAGTGTTGAGACTAGGAGGGAACCATAGGGAGCTGTGCAGATTGCAGAGACTTTGGACGAGAGTCTTGGAGCCACCACGAGCTGTGCAGAGATCAGGGTGAGCCGTCGCGAGTTGTGCAGAGAGTCGATGTCTATTGTGCAAGGAGAATAGAAGGGGTCGTGGATTAGAGAAATAGGGGGTAGGGTAACTTAGTTAGGTTTTAACTTTTCAATTTTTAATTTTAATAATTCAATGTTTTAACTTTTTGTTTTTTTGTGTGTGCAGGTCGAGGGACATCCAGGAGTCCCCGATTGGTTGAGGAACTTCAGGGACGTCCCTAAACGTTCTTGAATTGGCCGGGTACGGTTAGGGAACTCTGGATAAGTCCCCAATGAATTGGAGACGTTTCCGAGGAGTTCCAAAGTCCCCAAAACTCGAAAATGCAGGGAACAGATGGAATTTTGGGGGGGACGAGTCCCCGTGCAACATAGTCAAATACAAACAAAACAACAACAACAACAGTCGAGAGTATTTCAACTCTTAACAACCTCAATCATCTAGTCAATCCAAAAGAAAATATACCAATGCGTTTTAATAAGTTTCAACCCTCTATGGAAAGCTTATCATGCATATAATGTTAAATTTTCCGAATCCTAGGTGACTATTGTCCTTATGTTCTCAACTAAACACAAGCTGTTATTTAATTGCGGAAATTAAATTCTTTCACATAGTAGGAATTACACATACAGCTGGAAAGTAAACAACGGAAGAAAAACATAATACATAGATAATTTACTTCTTCAAAACAGTCTTTCATTAATAATTCAAAGCTTACAAAGAAGCCTCCACGGATCAAGTTGTACGATACACCCAAACGAAACAAATCTACACACTTACTGAGGAAAACTACCTACCTTTCATTAATAATTCAAAGCTTACAAAGAAACCTCCACAGATCAAGTTGTACGGTACACCCAAACGGAACAAATCTACACATTTACTAAGGAAACTACCTGCCAAAAATTGAGAAAATAACTTGTTTGTTGCCTGTGGTACAAGTCTTTCGTACAACTGTACAAACCTATTCCATACGACTTTACGGACCTACCCGTACAATTGTATGGATTTGTTTGTATGGATCTGTACAACAGTATGGTTCTGACCTATATGGACCTACACATTTCCCTCTGCACGGCTGTTGAACTTGGCTCCTTTCGGGCACTTTAATTATGCTCCACAAATGAAATCAATCACCTCTCGACCAAATTGTCTCTGAGTGAGTAATGAATGTGACTTAACCTTCGACCTTGACTTGCCTTTATACTCGAGTTGAAACCAAAATCCACCAAAACTGTAATCTCTTAGTGAGATGTATGATTGATATTAATCTAAATCACTAATGTATTAAAAATACACTTTATTGGACTCAACAACTAAATATAAGACTTTCACTTTATTGCTAAAGTGAATTACAAAATAGAATTGACTCGAACGACATTCGACATGTTTGACACTAAACCTGTGCAGAAGTTCCTGTCCAAGCTACAATTTTCAACACTCTCTAGGAAGGGATTTTGTACCAATCCAAGTTTGTCTATGAACGATTCAAACTTCCCTTTTGCTAAGGGCTTGGTCATAATATTAACAACTTGTTGATTTGTTGGTGCATATTGGAGCTTTATGCTCCCTTTTGAATCCTGTCTCATATGAAGTGTTATCTAATCTCAATGTGCTTGGACCTATCATGAAAAACTGGATTCTCAAAAAGTTTGATACAACTTTGGTTATCAGAGCAAATCACAATGGGATCCAATTCTTGATCAAGTAAACCTGCAAGTAACTTGCAAAGCCAAATGACCTCACAACTCGCTATACTAGCTGCCATATACTCTACCTATGTTGAACTAAGTGCCATGGAAATCTACTTTCGCTTGAACCAAGATATTATCATTGATCCCAAGCTAAAGCAACAACCTGAGGTTCTCTTCCCGTTCGATGCACTACTTGCCCGATCCGAGTCTGTATACCCCCACAACTTCACTTCACCATCTCTTAGATATCTCAACCCATACTCCACTATGTTCCTTGTTACCCTTCAAACTGGCAGTCTTAAATAAGCAACACAATGTAGACTGAATACTAACGATCAGTAAGCATGTGGGAGAATTCTAGGCCCAAATGTCACCACAGCCTAGCCTCTCAACTTCCTTGGGTAACTCCTAAACCCAAGGGAGAGCCCTTTAAGATACCTACAAACACCAAAACATGCAAATACCTTCCTACAACCTTGTAACCAGATCAATGCCTTATATGGTGTCAAACATTGTATGAAGAAGACAACTAGATCTAATTAAGGAGTTAATTCAATAGCTATTCATTAACATCATCAATCACTTTCCTCTTCGATAGATTTCACAAATCCCAATGCAACTTGACACTTATCAAAATACCCTCACATATCCTTAGCCAACCTCACAAAAGATTCTCTTTGAGGAAAAGATGAAAGGGAAGAATAGGGCAAAGCCCTAGGTCCAATCAAAAGCCCAATGCAATCCAAGGTGAGCGAGATCTAGGGTTCTCACGTTTCCCAATGCACTTGCTTCAAACAAGACACCCTTGTAAACTTATGTATAAATCCACTAGGGTTAAAATAGTGGGTGGACCAAAATTTCCAAATTCCAAGCATTTTTGGATTTTTTCAAATTTTTAGCGTTTTTTAGGAATTTTCATATTTTCAGGGTTTTTATAATTTTCAGATTTTTAGGGTTTTTATAATTTTCAGATTTTTAGGGTTTTTATGCATAAAATGCCAACATAAATAAAGACAAGTAATTGATGAGATGAAAAGTAATTTTAGTGGCAAGCAAGGAGATATGAATCTTGTCCCAATCCGTAGGGCATTGAGAGATCAATGATCAACGTCCCTCTCTTGAAATGTCTTTCAACACTTGCAAGCTAGGGCATCACCTAGCAACCTCTAGGGTTCGGTAGGAGAGCCTAACTAGGGTAAATGAAGAAGTCCAAGGCCCTAACAAGCTTTAGAGAACTCCTAGGGAGGACGTTCTCTTCATACAAAAGTTGACAAAAAAGCCCTAACAAATAAAAAAAATGAACCATAAAAGCACCATTTAGCCTAGCTAGGAGCATAACTTACCAACTTTCAACAAGAATTGAGCAAGGAAAAGACCTTAGGTCACACTTGTGCATGAGTTCTTCCAACTAGTCTAGCATCAACCTTTAGCATGTGCAAAATTAAGCCCTAGAACATCTTATCATCCACCTTCAAGCAAGAAAGAGCATCCCAAGAGAAGTGTGCATCACATCAATAACTTATAGAGTAGGAGAAAAAGATAAGAAAAGATATTTTTACCCTTGTCTTGTTGTGTTTTTATAATGAAGTGAAAGCTCTATTTATATAAGACTAGCTTCACCTAATTTTAAGTTATTAACCTACCTAATAATGTAAAAAAATATAACTTTTGGCATGCTCACCCACAACTTTGGGGGCTAAACCACTCAAAGACATAAGAATAGTAAATAAAGTGCAATTAGGCTACACCAAGTGCTAGGTGTGCCAAAAGGACGACGTTATGCCCCAACTAACCCCAATAGATGTGTGCTCTTAACGTCTTCCTTCATTATCCTTGTAAACTTCTTCAATAAGAAGTACAAATTGTGGGTACACACCCCAAATGAGGGGTAAAATAGGTCCAAATGAGCAAATAAGGTGTGCTAAACAAATGCTATCACCTTTTACATGGAGAATAAACGAGTGTGGTCATGTGTTCAAGTGATTAGCCCCCCAAGGACACCAATCCCTACGAGGCGAGCACCCCCTGAAGGTGGAAATCAAGCGGACCATCCATGACATGAATAGGGGTATTTAGCCCCAAATCAACACTCTATGCTTCAACTTGGATTTTATATCAAAATTTTTTAGCCCCTTCCCTTGGGGGACTTGTAGGGAACGCTGCAAATACTCTGAGGCGTAATAGTTGGCTCCAATTGCGGGACATGTGCTCTTCTCGGGAATGTATGAGAACCCCCTAGAATCTCCTGGGTACCTGTAGACCTACACACACATCTTAACAATAAAGTCATCAAATGCATCGGAGGCAAACACTTTTGTCCTGCCTTGTTCAAAATGAAAATGCAAATAACTTAAATGGAATAAACGGCTTTGCAATGCATGGGTAATAGTAAATGCTAAACTCAAATGAAACTATACCTACCTACCCTAATTATGATAACATAAAAGGGTCAAGTGAAATCATACCACTAGTGTAACCACCTAAGTATATTGTTAAACTTTCTTCCTTTGTCTTTGGAATCAATCCAAGACCAAACCACAGCAAGGATGAATTGAATACATACCATTATCTTCATTGGGATGGAATCAGAATGATGGGTAGACTCGGGAACCTGGAAACCTTCAAATTCCTGCCATGGAGGATGGTTACTTTTGCATGCAAGCGTTATCTATCCACGCCTGTACTGGGCTCAAGTATATACTACCGTCATCATATATGTGTTCTATGAAATTCGTTTGCAAGGAATCTGCTATGTGATTCTGATCTTGGGATACCACTTGCAAAGATGAATGCTAGAAATTTTCTAGAGAATCTTTGAGGGCTAACTGAAATATATCCATGTACCTGTTCAAGCCTTTTTCCGGACATGCAAACACTTTCTTGAACTTTCTAATAATCATGTCAGTTTCACCAATGCTCTCTAAAAATTTGAAATTATCAACCACAAAATTTGTACCTTAAAGTTTTAAGCGAAAAGATAAATAACATATATCATGGTAAGGAGAAATAAATACTATACATGCCCACATACCTGCCTCAGTTATGTTGAAATGCATCACTAAAAACTTACTGGCACTGGATAGAAATGGTCGCTTCTCACTTGCAACGCTTCCTGAGAGACATTGATGAAAATACTAATCATAGCCCACCCTAAGAGAAGGCAAACCCATTAGCTCAATACCTGTAAAGGAAATCTTTGTATGACACCCTACACCATCCTCGATGCTGGGAAGGCACGACTAAATTGGGCCCAAAGAAATCTCATCGGACATGTGGCTTACAAAATTTTCCAATCCTTTATCACAATAGAACAATTGCATATGGTGATCGTCTATAATAGCAACCGGATCCACATTCTGAGGTGTTTCATCATCAACTGTACTCGCAAAAGGATCGATCCAATCATCATCAGCGGTGCAACGAGGAGAAGGAACAACCATATCTTTGTCAACTAGGATTTCATTGATTATGTCTTTGATATCCTTCCTTGAGGTGATTAAGACTTTTTATATTGCTTCAACTCTGTATAATAATTTGACTAGGTGTGGTCCATACTAACTTCTTTTTCCTCTGTGAATGGCAGGAAAGGCTCATAGACTTCTTCTTTGACATGGGTGCAACTAGAGAGCTTGGAAACAAAACTGCTTGGTCTTGAAGAATCATATATCAATGGACCCATGAACTCCCAATAATTGTCATCTTCAAGGATCTTGTTATTTTCCTCCAAGAGGCCTAGAATATCATAAGAAACTGCGACACGAGGGTAAGGAGAACTCACCATTTCCTTGTGTTCCTCAATTTCTTCAACTATGGCTTCTTGATCTTCATTTCCTGTAGTGCGACCATCTTCTTCTTCAAGAGTATCTTCTTCCTCGAACATAAGGATAAGATCTTGATCCATGGTTCCTTCAAGCAAATTTCTAAGTCTTGGTCTTCATCATGGATTCCTTTGATAAGGTCCACTTCATGTCCTTCAAGGATCGAGACAATCTGATCATCTTTGCTATGTTCTTCTTTAATCTTTTCCTCAAGGACTTGGCCTTCTTCTAGGATTTCTTTCTCGAATAAGCTTTTTTCCTCTTCGATATAGGGCATCCACTTCTTGCGTTTTCCTGGGCACCAACAACTACAAAATACCTCTATCAGTTCTGCGAGAGAGGATATTGTACATTTGCCTAGGTCTTTAAACCAATCAAAGGCATCTTTATCTAGATGCCACACAAATGCCTTCATGTAGACGTCCTCATCTTTTTTAATAATAGAATATGGAGCACTATACATAAAATCTTTGACCAAGTATAGGGGATCGTCATCTTCACCGGAGAATTCCACCACAAACCCTTTTGGTAACTCATTTAAAGCATTTGACAAGAAAAGAGGAGCAAACCATTCTCTGGGGGTTACTCCGACAGGCTCTTTTGTGGGAAGAGAAATCATGGCTTCAATAGTTTCTTCGTCAATATTAGGCTCCCATTCTTTCCCAAATGCCTTGACTAATTGCAAGATTGAAGGAATCCCTTAAGGAGGAAACCCATGATCCCATATCCTTGTTATTCCGCAAATCCAGAGAAATTACAAACCCCTTCATTCTGAGATCCACATCCATAATATTCCATGTTACAATATATTCTTTGAACTTCACAATATGCTCTGCAATTGTATCTTCATATCAATGAAATATTGGGATGGACTTGTTCCACCCACGTTTATCCGAGGAATTTGGATATCCCAGAATATTTGAGAAATCCAATGGAGCATACAGATGATGCATTTGTATTTCATCAATGGAAGCCATATCTTCTTATTCATAACTGAGGTTGGATGCTTTGATTGCACTTCTTTAACTTGTTTTCTTCAATGGAGCTGCTAGATAAGACTTGTCAAGTTAGATCAACAAATCTCACCAAATTACAAAACAAGAATGTACCTTAATAGATGTAGAATGTCTCTGAAAGATCAATGGATCCACTCAGGAATCCTTCTTCAATGAAGTACTTTGATTGAAGTCGCCATATAAGACCTACTGGGTTAGTCCTTAATAATAATATATCTTAAAAATATCAACTGAAGGACTCACCTCAATTTCTTACCAAATGTCGTTCTTTCCAAGGATAGGAAGGATATGACCAAGAGTCAACCACTCCAATGGTCTTAAAGTGTCCCCGGCAATGGCGCGAAAAATGTTACCCTTCAAACTAGCAGTCTTAAATAAGCAATGCAATGTAGACTAAATACTAGCAATTGATAAGCATGTGGGAGAAATCTAGGCCCAAATGTCACCATAGCCTAGCCTCTCAACTTCTTTGGGTAACTCCTTAACCCAGGGGAGAGCCCTTTAAGATACCCGCAAACACCAAAACATGCAAATACCTTCCCCTTGTAACTAGATCAATGCCTTATATGGAGTCAAACAATGTATAAAGAAGACAACTAGATCTAATTAAGGAGTTAATTCAATAGTTATTCATTAACATCATCAATCACTTTCCTCTTTGATAGATTTCACAAATCCCAATGCAACTTCACACTTGTCAAGGCACCCTCACATATCCCAAGGCAACCTCACAAAAGGTGTGCTTTGAGGGAAAGATGAAAGGGAAGAATAGGGCGAAGCGCTAGGTCCAATCAGAAGCCCAACGCAATCCAAGGTGAGTGAGATCTAGGGTTCTCACGTTCCCCAATGCACTTGCTTCAAACAAAACGCCCTTGCAAACTTGCGGATAAATCCACTAGGGCGAAATTAGTGGATGGACTAGAATTTCCAAATTCCAAGTATTTTTATATTTTTAGAATTTTTCAAAATTTCAGATTTTTAGGGTTTTTATGCATAAAATTGCAGCAAAAATAAAGACAAGTAATTGATGAAAAGAAAAGTAATTTTAGTGACAAGCAAGGAGATATGATTCTTGTCTCAATCCCTAGGGCATTGAGAGATCAATGATCAACATCCCTCTCTTGAAATGTCTTTCAACACTTGCAAGCTAGGGCATCACCTAGCAACCTCTAGGGTTCAGTATGAGAGCTTAAGTAGGGCAATTGAAGAAGTCCAAGGCCCTAACAAGCCATAGAGAACTCCTAGGGAGGATGTTCTCTTTATACAAAAGTTGACAAAATGTTGACAAAAAGCCCTAGCAAATCAACAAAATGCACCATAAAATCACCATTAAAAAATGCACCATAAAATCACCATTTAACCTAGCTAGGATCATAACTTATCAACTTTCAACAAGAAGTGAGCAAGGAAAAGACCTTAGGTCACACTTGTGCATGAATTCTTCCAGCTAGTCTAGCATCAACCTTTAGCATGTGCAAAATTAAGCCCTAGAACATTCCATCATCCACCTTCAAGCAAGAAAGAGCATCCCAAGAGAAGTGCGCATCACATCAATAACTCATAGAGTAGGAGAAAAAGATAAGAAAACATATTTGAACCCTTGTCTTGTTGTGTTTTTACAATGAGAGTGAAGCTCTATTTATATAAGACTAGCTTCACCTAATTTTATGTTATTAGCTAAGAAACCGGATTCATCCAAAACCCCCCGCGTGTCCCGTGGGGGTCGAATCGGACACGACACGATGTGAAATCATGTCTGATTCGACTTTTGGTCGTGTCCCTGACTGTCCGATTCGTGTCTCGAAAACAGGGCATGCTTTCTGCGGAAAAATCCGGCTAGGTTGGGTTTAAAAACGTTTTTTCACTTTATTTTTGTCATTTGCAAGTAAGGAGAAGGTTGAGAGTGGCTTTTATGTGCAGGTGAAGGAGATTTGAAGGCTATCCAAGGGAATCCAAGTGCATTGGGGGAGGATTTGTGGAGAGGATTGCAAGCTCAACCATCAAACAAGAAAGGGAATGTCTGAATCAACTAGGGCAGGAGCTAAGGGGCAAAGGAAAGGGAGAAGTGCACCATCTAGTGCCTCCCCTCCTATTCCTCCAAGCACAAGTGGTTCTCCTCCTCCTTCAAGTGCTCCATCTGCTACTAGTGGAGCTCATGCTCCATTTAACCCTGTTTTAGCAAGACAACAAGCCCAAGAAAAAAAATACCCTTTGTGGAAGTATGTGGCAAGGAAAGATGGGCCTGGGGCACAGCTTGGTGGGGGAGGCAATGTGTCTTGGAGATGCAATTTTTGCAAGAATGAGTTCAAGAGCACATATTTCCGGGGTAAGGGCCATTTGTTGGCCCTTCCTTCTTGTGGGATTTCTTCATGCAAAGCGGTGAGTGTTAACCAAAGGAGGGATATGGAAAGAGGAGATCATGTTGGCTTAGGGAAGGTGGCAGCAGCAAGCAAGAAAAAAGAGGATGATCCTTTTCCATTCTTGAGGAAATCCTCTAGCACCAAGCCTCCATTTCCACCTAGCATTCATGGGAGTGGGGATACTTATCAAACAAGAAAGAGGCAATCTCCAAGTGGTCCAATGGATAGGATTTTCCAACAAGAGGTGTGAGAAGAGGTGGACCTTACCATTGCATTTTTCTTCTACCTCAACTTCATCTCATTCAATGTTGCACGGTCACCATTGTTTATTGAGATGTGTAAAAGCATCCTGGAATGAGCTTGAAGTGGTTATGTGCCTCCTGGTTCAGAGAAGCTTAGAACCACATTGTTGGTTAAAGCAAAGAAGGAGGTAGATAAAATTCTTGAGCCAATTAGAACAACATGGCCCTCATCCAGTGTGAGTAATGTTTCTGATGGATGGACGGATCCAGCACGCCATCCACTCATCAATTTCATGGTATCTTCCCAAAATGGACTGGTGTTCTTGAAAGCAGTGGATGCTCTTGGGAAATACAAGGATGCACAGTATATGGGTGATTTATTCATCAAAACCATTGAAGAAGTAGGTGTTGATTCTTGTGTACAAATCATCACGGACAATGCACCTGTTTGCAAGGCTGCTGGCATGATTGTGGAAGCTAAATATCCGCAGGTATGTTCATTTTGGACACCTTTCATTTCTAATTTGCTCATTGTTTCAATTTGGTCATTGCAATGTTAGTGTTGTAGAGTCATTTATACATGCTTTTATTGCTTTTACAGGTTTTTGGGACACCTTGCATTGTCCATTCCTTGAATTTAGCATTGAAATCCATTGCTTCAGATGTGACATGGATTGGCAACCTTATTGAGAATGCAAGCCATATCTGTAACTTTGTACAAAACCACACAAATGCCCTCACCATCTACAAAGAGTACACACAACTTTGATTGCTAAGGATTGCAGATACTCGGTTTGCTTCCTCATTCATCATGCTCAAGAGGTTGAGGGAGGTCAAAATCGCTCTTGGGTCCATGGTGATTTCAGAGTTTTGGTCTTTTTGGAGAAAGACAGATCAGATTGCTTCACAAAAGGTGAAGGACACAGTGTTAGATGATGGTTGGTGGGACACGGTAGATCTTAACATTAAGATCATGGAGCCAATCATTTCTTTGTTGCGGTTTGCAGACACGGACCAACCCATCCTAGCAGATGTTTATGAGGGGTGGGATCCCATGATTGAGTCCATGAGGTCCATTGTCATGGAGAATGAGTGTCCCGAATATGGGACATCAACAGAGAACTTATGGACCATGATTCAGGATATTCTTATCTCCAGGTGGGATAAGAATTGCACACCTTTGCATTGCTTGGCCCACTCCTTAACCCCAAGTTCTACACTCAGGAGTGGCTCACTGGTTGAACGGGGCCCTCACACAGAGTCCCTCCTCACATGGATGCAGAGATTGCACATGGGAGGAAGATAGCACTTAGATGGCTATTTCAGGATAGAGACCTACTTGAGGAGGTGGAGGAGGGATTTGTAGATTTTTCCACTGTCACTGGGAGATTTGGAGGCTATGATGTGCTTAGAGACAGGGGGGTTAAGAAACCTTATGTTTTGTGGGCAACTCATGGGGCAACATGCCCTATTCTACAGAAGTTAGCCTTGAGAGTCATCTCTCAAGTTACATCATCCTCTTGTTGTGAGAGGAATTGGAGCACATATGGGAACTTGTACAGTGTGAAGAAGAGCAGGCTTGAGCAGTCTAGGGCAGAGTCGATGGTGTATGTGCACTCCAACCTTTGTCTTATTTACAGGAAGAGGGAGGAGTGGGTGAAGGGAAGGACAAAGATGTGGGATGTCTTTCCTGATGATATGGGTTTGGACAACAATGCTGAGTTGGCATTAGCCAACATGGATCTTAATGATCCAGTACCAGAGCCGGTCACTTTTGATGATGGTGATCGTATGGAGGGGTCATCCTCCACAGCAGCAGATGCGGATCGTCAGATGGGCAGAGAGGAGGAGGAGGAGGAGGAGGAGGAGGAGGAGGATCAGGGCAGTGCCAGTGATGAGTTTGTTGATTCAGGCATGGAGGAGGACTATTGACATATGGGATTCTTCCATCTTGATCCACCCCTTTTTGTATTTACTATTAGTCTATTTGGCATTTACCAGTGCCTAGTGGCATTCCGACATATATGTATACATTTTGATTTTGATGACTTAATGATAAATATGGTTCCGACATGCATCTATGTGTCTCATTGTGATTTGTGAATGACAAATGTGTAATCATTAATGTGTTTTGATTCTAATTTCTATTGAATATTTGTAAATGTCGGAATATAAAATGTGTCCTTGGTATCCTGATTCCGGGGGTCACCGTGTCCGTGTCCTTCGTGTCAGGTGACTTAGGTTATTAGCCTACAAGATAATGTAAAAAATATAACTTTTGGCTTGCTCACCCATAGCGTTGGGGGCTAAACCACTCTAAAAGACATAAAAGTAGTAAATAAAGTGCAATTAGGCTACACCAAGTGCTAGGTGTGCCAAAAGTAGGACGTCGTGCCCCAACTAACCCCAACAGATGTGTGCCCTCAACGTCCTCCTTCATTATCCTTGTAGGCTTCTTCAACAAGGAAGTACAAATTGTGGGTACACAACCCATAGGAGGGGTAAAATAGGTCCAAGTGAACAAATAAGGTGTGCTAAACAAATGCTATCACCTTTTACATGGAGAATAAACAAGTGTGGTCATGCGTCAAAGTGATTAGCCCCCTCAAGGGCACCAACTCCTACACGGAAAGCATCCCCTGGAGGTGGAAATCAAGTGGACCATCCATGACATGATTAGGGGTATTTAGCCCCAAATCAACACTTTATGCTTCAACTTGGCTTTTACAACAAAAACTGTTTAGCCCCTTCCTCTGGAGGACCTGTAGGGAACGTTGCAGATACTCCGAGGCATAACACCCCCCAAGTATCTAAGTAAATGTTTTGCTACTACCTGTTACGCCTCAAAGTGTCTAAAGCATTCCTTCCAAATGTACTAGAGTGAGGGGTTTATTTTTCTTTTGTAAAGGACAAGTTTTGAGGGCTATATTATGTAGAGCATTGATTTTGGGGCTAAATACCCTTGATTAGGTCATGGCAGGTCCCCTTGGTTTCCACCTCAAGGAGGTGTTGGCCTTGTTTCTCTACTGACTACCCTTTGGGTAGGTGTCTAGTGCCCTTGAGGTAAATCAAGGGAACACATGGCCACACTCATATTTTGCTTTATAGAGGTGATTGCACATGTAAGGGTTGTCATACCCGGTTTAGCACACCTCATTTTTCCCACTGGGACCTATTGTTTTGATGCAAAACCCCCTCCTCCTGGTCTCTAGACCCTTGACGTCATTCCTTAAAGAAGCCTACATAGTTAAAAAGGAGGGCGTTGAGGGACAAGCATCTGTTGGGGTTAATTTGGGCATGACGCCCTCCTTTTGGATCACCTTGCACTTGGTGGAGCCTAATTGCACATTTTATTCTTATTTTATGTCATTGTATGGTTTAGTCCCCATTGTGTGGGTGCACTAACCTTAAATTTTATAATTTGTCATTAACTTTGTAGGCTCAAATTTGTAAAAGGTTGAGGGTTGTCTCATATAAATAAGACAATCTCACCTCATTTATAAGTCATGGACAAGGGTTCAAATTATGTATTCTTTTATTTTCCTATTGGTTTATTGGATCTGTTGAGCTAGTGCGCACCTCTCTCTTGGATGTCTTTTTTGCTTGAAGGATAAATGGATGATGTTCTAGGGTTTGATTTTGCACATGACAAGTTGATGCTAAGAATAGTTTTAATAACTCATGCTCAAGGTTGACCTAAGACACTCTCGCTCGTTCTTGATTAATGTTGGTTATGTGGTTTCTGAGAGCACTGCAGTAGCCATTTCGAATGGCGACGTTTCGAACCCAAATCAAGGTTCATCTTCAAGACAATGAGCCAAGTTGAGGAGCAATTGATCCAACTAAATTAATATAGTAGCAATATTAACCAATTCACTGGGAGCAAAAAGATGTCGGCATAAAACTTAGAACCCTAAAAGACAATTCTAAAAGAAGCCTAAAATTGTAAGATAGCAAAAGGGTAAAAGAAAACATTTTAATTCTTAAATCCTAGGTTATTATTGAGTAATTAAATAATAATAATAATAATAGATATAGCTCAATTAAGAGTAAAAACTAGTTAATAATAAATTAATTAGCTACATCTATTATTAAAAGTAAAAACTAGCTAAATAATAAATTAATTAGTTACATCTCTTTTTTTTGTTAGAATCTCCTTGACTTGCGGTAGTGGCCTTTCTTCTAAGAAACCATGACCCAGGGGCATCTAAGCCGTCAAAATCACCCGGGGATTGCACCTGGTCTAGGCCACACCAACCCTCAACTAGTTGGATTTTGTGTGTCTCCTCCCAACTAGCTCACCCCTAAGGGGAATTGAACCCGGGTCGCCTTGCTGACGAGACCCACACCTAACTGAATGAGCTAGCAGGAATTGACGCTACATCTATTATTAAAATTAAAGCTAGCTAATAAATTAATTAACTCTATTTAATAAATATAGCTATATTTATTAATTAGCTAAAATAATCTAAAAGAATAATATTATTACTATTAGATATATTAATAAATTAATTAATTAGCTATGTTTATTACGAAAAACTAAAGCTGATTAATTAATAAATTAATTATAAATTATAATAATAAATATAACTAAATAATGAATTAATTAGCTAAATCTATTATTTGGCTAAAGCAATCTAACCTTAAAGTATTAGAACAAGACTTAAAAATATATTTTTATCTTAAAAACCCTAAAATGTTAATCTACCCTAAAATATTAGAACAAAAGAAAAGAAAAGAAAAGAAAAAAAAAGAAAAAGGAGAATTAAGATTAACCTAGGAAACTAATTACCTACTAAAAAACCTTACCATCATTCTTCATTTTAAAAAACTAAGGGATTAGTTAGAGCTGGCAGAGTCCTTCCTGATTAAGGGAAGCCATGTATTGTTGGTGTCAAGTCGTCCATCTCTGTTAAGATTATTAGGATGCTTGGCTCTTTCGAAAGCCTCTCTGACTTTGCGCTTGTAGTAATGATTTTCTTTTGCCAGGATCTTAGTATTTTCTAGACAAATGTGATGTTAGAGTTAAGAGAATGCTTAGTGAAGGCCGAGGTGCGAGTTCGCTCATTCCATTCATCTGCTCCATTTTCTTTTATCCTTGTCCGGAAGGATCGCCTTGTTTCCCCATTATAGCATTTACCACAAGAACAAGAAACCTTATGCACACCTAGGCATTGTTGTTGATCAATTAGATCTTTTACTGACTTGATTTTTTGTCTATTGGTTTTAGTTGGACTAAATGAGGTGGAGATTTCTTTCTTCTTTAATACTTTGGCAATCTTGTCTATGACCCCTTGAATGTATGGGAGGTAGGATTTCCTAGCGGTTGGCTGGTTACGAGGAAGGGTTTGTTGCTCATCTCTAACTAAAGCCTTATGGATGTCTCTCTTCTTATAATCGATGCTCTGAAAAACTTGGGTCAAGTGGTCTTTCTCTTGATTAACATGCTCATCATCAGAAATTCCGACAGCCCTTATTGCTAAAGTGTTGATGATACCCATCTTTTGAGAGGGATGGTGATGAGAGTTGGCATGAAGGTAGCCCTCTGTATGAGTCTTCTTCTTGTAGAGTTGATGCCCTAGAGTTCCATCTTGCTTTTTGTATATCATTACATTCAGAAAGGGAATGCTACCCTTATCTTCAAGCTCCATTGTGAACTTGATGTCCTTGGACTGGGTGTTAAGGTGCTCCAGGAATTTATCAAGCTCATTAATACCGTGGGGCCATATAACATCAATGTCGTCCACAAACCTCTTCCATCTCATTGGTTTAAAATGATATGACTCAAGAGCTTTCTTTTCAAAATGTTCCATAAAAAGATTGGCACTAATAAATATATAGCCAATTAATAAATATAGCTATATATTTATTAAATAGAGTTAATTAATTTATTAGCTAGCATTAATTTTAATAATAGATGTAGCTAATTAATTTATTATTTAGTTAGTTTTTACTTTTAATAATGGATGTAGCTAATTAATTTATTATTTAGCTAGTTTTTACTCTTAATTGAGCTATATATATTATTATTTTATTATTTAATTACTCATTAATAACCTAGGCTTTAGGAATTAAAATGTTTTCTTTTACCCTTTCGCTATCTTACAATTTTAGGCTTCTTTTAGAATTGTCTTTTAGGGTTCTAAGTTTTATGCCGACATCTTTTTGCTTCTAATAAATTGGTAAATACTGCTACTATATTAATAGTTGGATCAGTTGCTCTCAACTTGGCTCATTGTCCTGAAGATGAACCTCGATTTGGGTTCGAAACGTCAACATTCGAAATGGCTACTGCAGTGCTCTCGGAAACCACATCTCAAACAAATCAATGCAAGAATCTAAGAACATAAATAATGTTGGTAAGTTTATCTCCTAACCCTAGTTTAATGTTGCTCTTGAAGTGCCTTGGATTAGGGTTTGTTTGCTAGCATTTATTGACTTACTTGAGGAGACCTTCCTATCAAGGAGGTCTCCATTGTTTTGTTGGGCCTTGGACTTCTCTATTTTCCCTAATTAAGGTTTCGCTACCTAACCCTTGAGTTCGCTAGCTTAGCCCTAGTTGCAAGCATTGAATACCATCTCAAGAGGAGGGACGTTAGCCTCGATCTCTTGTATCCCTAGGGTTTGAGACAAGAATCTAATATCCTATCTATTAATCCTCTTTTTATCAAATTTTACGTGTTTTTATTTTATGCATAAAAATATTTTACGATTGGAAAAACCCTAAAATTCTAAATAAATTCAAAAATCCAAAAATAGTCGTGATTTGGTATTTTTGGTCCACTGTAAAAAATTTCCCTAGGGTTTTATCCACAAACCCTAGAGGGTGTCCTCTTCTTAGGAAGTGCATTGGGATGAGTGAAACCCTCTTAATTAATGAATTAGAGGGTGTGTGGTATTTCTGGCTTGTCCTACAACTTCACCCTAGTTCAATTGTCCTCTTTTCCTTGAGGGCGCACTTTTTGGAGTGACCTCCTTGGGAAGTGTGACATTGCCTTGAAAGGCGTGATATTATTTGGAATTTGTGATAAAGTGAATAACTCCAGTCTTGTATGATTATTGTGTCTTGTTTAATATCGATTGACTCCGATAAGGCAATGATCATAACTATTAAGGTCTTTTGGAAGGTATTTGTGGTTTGTTGGTGGTTGCAAGTATCTTTCATCGATTGGGATCTTCTCCTGGGTTAGGAGTTACCTGAAGTGTTGAGAGGTTAGATTGTGGTGACATTGGGTCTAATTCTCTTTCAAGCTTACCGTGACTAACACTAGGTTGACATAGCCTCGATTTGCAAAGAGGTGCTAGTTTGAGTGGTAACACTACCCAATGCTCTTGCCTTAGCTCCACCATGAATTGATTCAAGGTGTTCATTTCATGATATATATCTGGCTTAGTATTGACCAGATACATTAAGAAACCTATTAGTTGCTTATATAATGTGGGATCCACCATACTTAAATTTGAAGTTGTTACCTTCTTCATATTAGTGATCATAGGCATGGCTATTGGTTTGCATCCCTCCATCCCGAATCTCTTCAGAATCTCAATTGTATACTTACCCTATCCAAGGAAAATCTCCCTTGGTCTCTACCAAAGCTCCAACCCCAATAAGTAATGCATCATGCCAATGTCCATCTCAAACTCAGCTACCATATCTTCCTTGCACCTTGTGACGAGCTTCTCTGAACTTGTGAGAAATAAATCATCTACATACAACACCAAAACAAGCAAATCTGTCTCAACAATTATGAAATATAAGTTGTGATCTTCTTCACTTTTGGTGAAGCCCATATCCTGGAGGTATCCATCAATCCTAGAATACCATGCTTGTGGTGCCTGCTTAACTCCATGTAAGGCTTTTTCCAACCTACACACATGGGACTAATTCCCATCGATCTCAAAGCCTTGAGGTTGCTCTATGTACACTTCTTCCTTTCTCAATTATCCCATTGAGGAAAGTTGTGTTCATATCCATCTGATGCATCCTCCATCCCATAATGGAGATTAAAGACATCACTTCTCTAATGGAAGTGTACCTGGCGACCAGAGCAAAAGTCTCCTCATAGTCCACTCCCTCTTTTTGGGAAAACTCTCTCACCACAAAGCTTGCTCTATACTTCTCTATGGTCTTATTTGCCACACACTTGATCTTGTAAAGCCACTCGAAAGTTACTATTGATTTCCCCTCTGGTCTAGGCACAATGTCCCATACATCATTCTTCACGATGGAGGTGTACTCCACCATGACATCCCTCCAAACTTGTTGCTTTGTTGCCTCTTGAAAATTGGAAGGCTCATAATCTATGATGCATAAGTTTCCTTCCCTAACTCTGATCACCTGAGTTGATCTTGGGCTAGAATCCTTTGGTTTTATAAATACCTACTAGTTCTTGAACTCTACTGCATAGCCCTTATCTTCCATGACCAAAACAAAAAGCAATTTTTTTTAGACATGGAACAAACAACACATCATCAAAGTCTAAAGAGTTACCTGACTAGAGTTGGAAAGGAATGTACCAACCCTTGCCACTAAATACTTGGCATCATCACCAAGCTCAACCTGAACTCTTGAGATGTGCTCATTTTAGACTTGAAAATAGCTTTCGGACTGATGTCATATGCCTAGATGCTCCACTGTCCACATACCACTCATTCTTCGAAACTGTGCTAGAAGAAAGGCAAGATACCATTGAGAAATCCTTCTCGAATTTGGAGGCAAACTCATTCAACTAGGTTTCAGTTGAGGCTGCTAACTGATGTTGTTGTTGCTTCCCTTTACCCTTCTTCTCTGGACATTGTGATGCATAATGGTCGTGCTTATGACATATGAAGCACTTGATTACTCAAGACCTTTTTCCATGGTTGTGAGGTTGCCTCCTCACTCTTTACCTTACCCTTGTTGGTTCCTTTACCTCTACTCTTCTTTGTTTAACGAATTAGGGCATTGTCATTGTCACCTCCCTGCTTGTTGACCTTTGACTCCATCTGAGTCTCCTCCTAGATATAGTCATCCCACAATCTCTCTCAAAAGGGAAGATTTTCTTGAGCACAAACACCCTAGACAAATGTTTCCCATTGAGATGGGAACCCATCAAGTGCTTGGTTCACTAGCTCTTTGTATTCAACCTTCTCCCCAATTGTTGCAAGTTGATCATGAGTTTGTGTGACCTTCCTGAGGTAATTGGTGATGGTGTCTAATCTGGTCATCTCAAGAAATTTGAGTCTATTGTGCAATATCATCTTCATGTTTATGCTCTCGCTCTAGTAAAGGCTAACTAGGGCATTGAACATCTCCTTCACTGTCTTCTTCTAAGATATATGAAGGATTAGATGATCCTTTGTAGCATCCATGATCATTTGCTTGGCCTTCACTTCTTTCTTTTTTTTAAATGCCAAAAACTATGGATCTATCGATGAAGTCACTACATCCTTGATGATATCCCAGAGATCATTATCTTCTAATATAAGAGTTACCCCGACTTTCCATGATAGGAAATTCGAGGCACCATCCAATCTGTCCTCAAACCTAAAGCTAGTTAATTCCATCTCTGTTATGCACACAAACTCCCAACTCTGTTAAGTACTACCTCTGAACCCCTCTTACTACTGGTCCTAGCTCCAGCAATTGATCTATAGCCGTAAACTCTTCAGATCCTCTCAATCAAAGAGGCTTTGATACCATGTTAAATTTCTCAAACCCTAGGTGACTACTGTCCTTATGTTCTCAATTAAACACAAGCTATTATTTAATTACGGAATTTAAATTCTTTCACATAGTAAATTGGAAAGTAAACAGCTGAAGCAAAACGCAATACATAGATAATTTACTCCTCCAAATCAGCCTTTCATTAATAATTCAAAGCTTACAAGGAAACATCCAGACTGTCAAACTAACAGCTATATGGTACACTCAAATAGAACAAATCTGCACACTTGCTGAGGAAAACTGCCTGCCAAAAACCAAAAAAACAGTTTGTTGTTTGCTGCCTGTGGTACAAGTCGTTCATACAACTGTACGGACCTGTTATGTACAACTGTACAGACCTGTCCATACAGAATCACAGATCCATATGATTGTATGGTTATGTCCTGTATGGACCTGCACATTGCCCTATGCCTGGTTGGTGAACTTGGCTCCTCTCCGACGTTCCAATTTTGCTCCATAGATGAAATCAATCACCTCCCAACCAAACGGTTTTTGAGTGAATGATGAATGTGTCTTAACCCTCTACCTTGAATTGCCTTTATACTTGAGCTGAAACCCTGATCTCTCAGTGAGATGTACAGTTGAAATTAGTCTAAATCACAAATGTATTAAAAATACGCTTCATTAGACTTATCAACTAAATATAAGAGTTTTACTTAATTACTAAAGTGGATTACAAAATAGAATTGACTCAAACAACTTTCAGCACATTTGACACTAAACATGTGCGGAAGTTGTTGTCCAAGCTACAATTTTCAACATATAATATGTCTGGAAACACTTATAACAGCTGTAAAAAACAGCAACAAATCTGCCCTTATATTCTTCAAATACAATGTTAAATCACTTAACATATTCACGCTTAACTTATGTATCAGAAATATGTATTGCAATGAACATTAATGATAATTAATGAAGAGACACTTGTCATAACTAAGGGGCATGACTATTCAAACACGTGACTAGTCAATGTGTATAGCTATATATACCATCATGGTGGTCATTGTATTTCATATCTATCATTTTATTCATTACTCAATTATTATGTACTTGTCCTTTATGGATTTTAACTTCTTGACTTTCTTAAATTGGATATTCAGCAAATGAACCTTGTTTATATTCAGGAAATGAACTTGTTCATTTCACATACAGAGCCGGAAATTACAAACCATGAAGAATATAGATGGTTGAAAATCAAATCTACAATTACACAAGTATTGGATAGCTGGAAACTTCATTAATATTCATAAAGATGAAGTTCATGTACATACTATAGCCTTATCCCAAGGTAAACCCTAGTCACAAGAGCAAGCTCCCAACAAAGACGTCCCCTTTCCCTTTTTATAACTTCTCCTAGGGTTTCTTCATGAACCCTAGCAACTTCCTCCAAGAAGACAAGTACAAAGAAAAGTGTACAATGATGATGATGAGAAATGACTCTCTCCTTCCTCTATATATATGAGAGGTAAAGGAGGCCAACAATACATATGTGGGCCAATGCCCTCACAAGAAACCTACAACTAATCACATGTAGGCTCACACATTTGAAGCACTAAACTCCAAGGGTACACATGTCAAGCTCCAAGGTGATGTCGTCCACAAGCAAGGCTCCAGATGCAAGGGTGCTCCATGAGGTGTGTCAAACGCTCCTTCTTCAAACCTCCAAAGACTCCATCAATCCTTCTAAGCCATGTTGCAACTCAAGAGTCTTTGAGTCAAATCCAAGCCTCCATATAGGAGTCCAAGCTACCTTGTGTTGTCTAGTCCCCGATGCACTCCTCTATGGTGCCAAACACTCCTAAGTAGGGTGCTCTCCAAACAAGCAACCATCTCCATGTGGCCATCATGTAGAACATCACCCAAGCTGCCAGGAGATCTCCAATGCCCTAGGGAAGAATGTCAAGCAAGCACCCAATTGAGGTCAAGCAACCACTAAGTAAGCCATCTCGATTGTGTAAATCCGCCACAGACCATCTCCCACGTGCAAATCCATCATAGACCATTCAGGGGCTGAACATACACCTTGTACCCCAAATCTCATGAAGCACCCCCAAACATGGTGTAAACACTTTCAGAGTAGCCCGAAAGCTAACGGGATGGATCCCCAGGGGTTGGGAATGTGTCCCCTATGCTGCACACATTACCTAGATGCAGGGAGGTCTCCTGTGATCCTCGGTACATTGGGGATGGTAGAGGACTTCACTAGGGACATCCCTAGCAGAAATGGGATACCATTGGTACTTGGGAGTGACTTCCCCAAGCACCTAGTATGTCTTGGATTACCCTGATGCTCTGGGGTACTTTAGGACATCCAATAAAAACACATTAAGTAAACAGGAAACTTACTCTTTTTTTTTTGCTTTAAAGCAAGGTGAGGGTCCTACCACCCTTGCCTTTCCTCTTCTTCTCTATATAACCCAACCAAACCCTAACTTTTGCCATTTTTCATGGACAATACACTAGTTTGAAGAGATTGAGGAGGCTGAAGTCTGGTTTTTGTGAATAACAAGATTTCAAAGGCAGAAAAGTATGGGCAGAAGGGTTTTTCTACCATATTCTAAGTAGATTTGAGGTCCAACAAACATTCTCTTAGTGAAAACTTGGAGCATCGATCTTTTTTTCATTTCTTTGACTTGAAAAGTTAGAACAGCAATTACATTTGAGCTTGGGCTGGCTGTCTTAACCTTCCAGGTAGAATTTTGACAATGGGCAGTGACAATCTTGATTCTTTACTATTTAGATGATGTCAGACTGACCATCATTGTTACTTTTTATTATGACAATCTTGACTCTATACTATTTAGACGATGATGGATGTAATTGTAATTATATGATGCATCATTGTACTTCATTCTGATTTGGACATTGATGATTTTATAGTGAGAAATATGTTGTTTCTCCTATTTTGAATACCAATTTTAAATTATGTAATTGCCAATTGGATCATTGATTTTTGTTGGTTTAATTGTAGAATTTTTAGATTTATTATATGCAGAAAAAATCTCTTATATTTTATGCTTTTATGTTTCTATTATTTTATATATTTAGTATTTTGGGCACTACTCCCTGTGACATCCCCTGAAATTTAGGGATTCTCTCCACATGTCCCCAAGACCCATGCCCATGTCCCCACATCCCCATTGCCTTGAAACTCGGTGGAACATTGCTGTACTTTTAAAGTCTATGGAGGAATTGGCATTGTGCTCCCTCTAGTAGTTGAGCCACAACAGCTCATTATTTGATGTTGTCACATGCCATTGTTAACATTTTTGCATCCAATTTGATGCCTCCTAGTTCATAAGTAAAATATGATATTACTTCTTTGAGGTGCAGTGTAAGCAATGAAAGTGTAATACTGATTGGGATGGCTTGCAATTATTTTAATTTTTCCAGGAAGGTAAAGATTGTCTTCAACCAGACAATGTGGAGCATGAATCCTGGCTCTTTTCATTTCCTTGCATAGATATTGTGATTAGGCTTATTGTCAAGAAAATTTTGTAGATAGCTAACTTTTGATATGACTCTCGTCGATCATAAAATGATGATAATCTTCTTTATCTTCATAGGGTCCATACATGGTTATGATCAACATGGTATTGATTTCAATTTTCAACAATTTACACACTGCACATGATTTCTGTGGAAGCAGTGATAATGACAGATGCGATGAGAGACCACCAACAAACTAATTTCTTCATAGGTGGGTATTTAAAGTATGCTGAATGTTTTAGTAAACAGTCTAGCCCTTAAAAATGCACGAGTATTTTATTTCAAGCTGCCATGTCCCTTTGTGAGTTTGCTGAGGAGGGAAGAGTGGCCAATAAATCATGATGCTTCTGATCTGCAAGGCTGTGACCATTTTGATATCACAACGTGGGAGAGGATATGGTGTGGCAGAATCTTTACTTTGGTAGATTGATTTTCAATCCTTGTAAGCAGCAAAAGTTTTCAGCGAGTGGTGATTGTCACTACTTGGCCACCATGACATGAAAAATTGATAGGGTCCCAGACTACCTTCAACTGACCCAGATAATAACAGTTTTTTGTGAATGAGGTTTTATCATTTTGAATTCAGACAATATACAATGTCAAGTAGACAAGCTGATATGTGTACAAATAACCAATTAGTATATTTAATTGTGTATATTGAAAGCTAGTTCTGTGTTTTAGCAAAAACTCAACATAAGACCTTATATCTGTGTCTCACAATTCAGCACCATCTCTGAATTGGAACTAGAAAGCATCAGCTCGGACCATTTGAAGCAATGAAATGCCCAGAGCCCCAAAGGGTTAGAACAATTGGTTGAAACATCCGCCCAAAGCATGTTGCCAATAGAGAGGCCATAGGTCATAGGTTTAACTCTGGTCTATTCCCTCGAGGTTACCAGCCACTATTGTGATTGGCGGTTGAGCTGGTCCTCCATCCGAATATTCCAGGGAAGAGGGGGGATCCTACAAGGTTTACTTGGAAAAGAAAAAGGTGAAGTGCCCATATGTATTGCACATAAAGGTCCCATATAGACATTGAAGTCAAAATCTGCAATGATGGATTAGGGTTTGCATTTGGCGTGTATGTGAGTGTGAATGCATGGTGTTTTTTTCTTGTGGGGCTAATTTAATTGTATTGTTTCTGCTGTGCCAGTTCTATAATTTTCACTTTCATTGGGATTGGCCTAGCTTAAGTGTATTGCATCAATAATTTTATAGGAGAAATTAAATTTATATATTATCATAGGACCTTCATATGAATTCAACTTCCATTATCCTTCTAAGTTTTCACTGAAGGTCATGTGTGTCTGATATTTCTTTTAGGTGAGCTTGAACTTTCAACTGGTTAAAACATTCCTGTGTGCTAATCTTAGCTTCTTTTGTAATGGTTCCTATTCTGTTTTGTTTTGCTGGCATTATGTATGTTTTTCATCTTTTCCAATGGAGAGACATGGCATTCTTATCAGTAGAAAACCTATTTCAGAACGTGTGTTTTTCATCTTTTCCAATGGATAGACATGTGATTCTTATCATTAGAAAACCTATTTCAGACCCCATCTTTAATACTTATGAGATATTCTTGGTCTGTCTCTTCCTCTCAGTATCACATTTTACTCCTGCTGCTTGCATAGTGCATACCAGCTCCTCATTTGGCAGTGCCAAAGAACTTCACTATTTTAACTAGAGGCAAGGATTAGCTGCCTTATGGTGCTCGATCAACAGTGACATGACAAAACAGAGCCATCTAATCTTGTAGCAAACTTCTCTACAATTGTTGGAATCTGGTGATATAGAAAGTTAGAGTTCTTCTCAATCTAAAACTATATTTGAATTTTTAAAAACCTGGGTCAATTCAGAATTGGGAAAAACCCCCCAGGGAATTGTTCCACCATGCTCAGGCCTTCGATCATGGTGGAACTATGCTTATGCCTGAAATTTCTGCCAGATTCTTATCAAATTTGAGGCCAGAAAGAGCATCCATTTGCTACGAGATTAGCTTACTCCAGACAGAAGATGGTGTATGCAGAGTCTACTTTATTTTTGTGTTTCAATGCTCGCTTGTAAAGGTTTATGGCACAGTTGGTGTCATAGATTCAACTGTTCATTCAATTCATGACTGGTAATCATAAAAGCGAACTGAAGATAATAGTTATATGACCAGCTACTGATTTTTGAAAATATCTAAATTCTGCATCAGCTGGCAGAAAAGTAGTAAAGCTTAGGATTATATCTTTAGTGTATGACCTAGATCCTTATGAAGAGGAATGCAAACAGTTTTTAATAATAGTTATGCTACAATAATGGGAAAAGAAAGAGGCTCCATTCTCTAGAAGGACCTTTTGAACTAGATGCACTATTGTAAAACATAAATATAATAAATTTATTTGATTAGAGATTATTCATTCCTAAAAGAAATTCCATGTTTATACAAATTCCTTTCACCAGATAAGCCAAACAGCTGTTTACAGCTTTAGAGTTGACTATCGAGAAGGAATCTCGGTATTTTGGGGAGAAAATCTTGAGCAAAATAATGAAAACAAGGAAGTACAAAAGTACAAATCCTAAATGGAATGTGTGGTAAAAGGTTTGAAAAGATAAAGTTGTATTGAAGTAGGTTTTATTGGTTTTGTTTAGACTATTTCCATCCAAATGAATCAAGCCTAGTGATGATTTTAGTGTTTACTAAATAGGTTAGTGTTTAAAACCTATTTAGCAGAGACAAATAAAAACCTCTGTATCCTCCAGGATCCTTTGTTGAATCATCCTTGGTAAGAAGATTCAAAGGATAAGAAGGGTAAAGAAGATAAGAATAGGGATCCCCCAAATTGTCAAAATTCCAGTCCCATGAAACAAGATTGTTCCCACAATTACTTTGCAGAGCAATCTAGTTCTATTTTCAGGGTACCTTATTTCACATCGTCTCAAAAAGATGTGTCCAATAAGGAAGATGCCAAAGTCACAAATCTAATATGTGTTGAGCCAAGCCCCTCTTCTTCTCAAATGCATGTTGCCACAAATGATCAAATTTTGAGGTATGTTGCCTCCCAATATTCTAAAATGAGAAGGATCCCCAGTATTTTGGGGAGAAAATCTTGTGCAAAATAATGAAAGCAAGGAAGTACAAATCCTAAATGGAATGAGTGTGGTAAAAGGTTTGAAAAGATAAAGTTGTATTGAAGTAGGTTTTATTGGTTTTGATTAGACTATTTCCATCCTAACCCAAATGAATCAAGCCGAGTGGTGATTTTAGTGTTTACTAAATAGGTTAGTGTTTAAAACCTATTTAGTAGAGACAAGTCAAAACCTTTGTATCCTCCAGGATCCTTTGTTGAATCATCCTTGGTAAGAACATTCAAAGGATAAGAAGGGTAAAGAAGATAAGAATAGGGATCCCCCAAATTTTCAAAATTCCATTCCCATGAAACAAGATTATTCCCACAATTACTTTGCAGAGCAATCTAGTTATATTTTCAGGGTACCTTATTTCACAACGTCTCAAAAAGATGTGTCCAATAAGGAAGATGCCAATGTCACAAGTCTAATATGTGTTAAGCCAAGCCCCTCTTCTTCTCAAATGCATGTTGCCACAAATGATCGAATGTTGAGGCATGTTGCCTCCCAATATTCTAAACCTAAGTGGCCTTCTTTAGTTAGTTGTTAGCCGGGAGTGAAACTTTTCCTATCCGAGAATCGTTAGACCCTCCAATAAGGCCCAATAGAATAGAATTGAGTGCAAGCCATCTTCCTCTTTAGGTGGGGAATCCATATTTCACCGTTGATGAGCTGAGTAAAGTTCAACAAGATGCCCCTTGTGGATGTACCATTCGCTTGTTCTAACTAAAGGGCCCTATTCATAGAAGCTATGGGGGGGTTCTTACCTCATCCTTGGCATGATAGACGTGTTCATTTTTTATTCGTTGTGGCTACCTAGTCAAGTTGAGTGGAAGAGGAGAGTCACCTCTCCCACTTACGTGTTTAAGTTGAAGTGAGTGCCTTTTTGATAAATAAGTAACTACATATCATTTATTTACAAGTAATGCTCACTTTCCTTATACATACACAAAGTATTGATCATCTCAAATCAACTACGTGGTGTGGATGCTCAAAACCGTATAACTTAAGCATCAACTATCAATCTCTCTCTTGGTTAAATGGGAGGCTAGGTGGGATTGGTACTCAGCTTTAGAGCCCAAGAGATTCTCAATTTCCCTTATGTGTTCCTCACTAAGAGTGCTCATGTGGGAGTGAGTACGATGAATTATAAGTAAAATACTTAGCAATTAATAAGTTTCCTTATTGTTATGTATTTTCTACTAATGCAATTTTTATGAGTTTTTTGTTATTTTAGGGAACTGAATTTGAAATTATTTTCAAATTAACAAAGCAAAATAGTTGGTAAATGGCCATAAAATCTTATTTCAAACACAAAAGGAAAAATCTTGTTAGTATTCCCCATGTGTTTTTTTAATTTTTAGCAAGTTAATGGTTACTAACACAAAGAAGAAAGTGCACATAAATGATAAGAACAGAAAATTAAACTATCAATTACAACTTAATTTAAAACCCAGGCATGCTAGAAATAAAAACGTAATGCGAAGAAGTTTAACAAATAGGAATTGTGCACAGATAGAAGCAATAAATAGGAGTTGTGCATAGATAGAAGCAATAAATTGTTGACAAACTCAAGTAGATATGACCAATTCTCCATATTTATTTATAAAATATAATTTTAAAATTACACTCAAAGGTGCAATGATATTAGCATAGAAGCAATAAATGGTTGACAAACTAAAGTAGATGTGACTAATTCTCCATATTTATTTCACTCAAAAGTGCAATGATAATAGCAGCCTCAACATTGAGTCTTGAATGCTTTAGCCAATCCTGAAGTTTTTGCGAGTCTCGAACCTACAAATGATATAGACATGCTCTAATGCAAGTCAAATGCATAGTCTCTACAAGCATATAAAGGAATTAGTCACTTGAATATATATAATAGAAACAATAATCACTATAGTTCGAAACAATATACCTCAATGCTAGACTCTAAAAAATTCACCCACACTGCTTGAACCTCCAAGGAAGAATTCCAACTATCAAACAACATTGTTCAATCATAAAGAGTGCAAAAGAATGATATGAATAGTAGAGATTGAATCTCAAAAATTGGCAGAGCTTTAGTGTACATATTGCTTTCCCCTTTGCCTCTTTATCTACTTTACTTAAATTGTTAATTGAAGGACAAAACAACTACCAACTATTTTGAAATAAAATAAATAAATATATGAGATTACATTTTAAAAATAAAAGGCCAAATAACAATAATCACCAAAGGTTCGTGACTTGAAGGGTGAAATCAAATGAGGAAAAGGAGGAGGACCACCATGTAATACCACATCGTAAAGCACGTAGTTCAACAAGCTAGACCTCCCAAAGCTACATTATCCTCCTTATGGTGTTCAAAGATATAGTCCTTATATTCTTAAAATACACCTTCTATCTACCTTCCATGCAAACACATGTATAGGAAAATAACACCATAGCATTAACCATTTATAAAATGTGAAGACCATCATGGAAAAAGAAATAAGGATGGCCCACATTTGCTCAAAGGAAAATATGTTGAAAAACATATGCTCTGAAAGAAAGCATTGCCAACATCAACCCACTGTGAAGCTTAATAAACTTATGCAAAGTATAATATCATATGTCAATAATGAGCCAAAGGTTTATCCAAATTTATAAAGTCTGATTATACAATTCAAAATTCATTCTATTCAAAAATACCAAATAGTCCATCCAAGCGTCACCAACAAAGGCACAAACCAAATATGATCAAATATAGAACCTAGGAGAAGCAATTCATGAGTGGGATGAAGACAAAGGCCAGGGATCTTTATGGCCAAGGCATGGGTGAGGACTCACCTCAAGATGCATAACATCAAATGAAATTTCAATTCATGCCTTGGGAAAGCGGAACATAGCAAGGGTAGGGGAAAGAATCATTAGCATGGCCTTTTGTAGGAGAACCAATAGGGATATCAATGGTAACATCAACTGAAGCATTTAGAACAAGGGATTTTAAAGGCCCTTGAGGAGGCAAGGGTGGATCATCAACATAGGCTTTTTTCCTATCAAGCACATGAGCAACTTTATGAATAATTGTGTTGGGGGCAATCCTAAATGGAGTGGATGCAACTGAGTGTGAAGACTTAGTTGTATCCCCCCAACTAGTAACTTTAGGCTCATCAATTTGCCCCCAACCATCATCATTTGAAGCTTGCTTGAATTGCCAAGTAGATTTTAGATCATGTGCAATGGCATGGGTAGCATTATTTGCTTCTTGTAAACTAGGATGAGGCCTCAAAGGAAAGCAAGAAAAGGCAATAGTGGAGGCTATTCAAAAGGCATATCTCCCAAGTACATATGACTTGTTTGTGCAAGTTGTACAAACTTTTCAAAATCAACATCAAAGTGCATAAAAAACTTTATTTTATTCCTTCGACCAACTCTTTGAGTATTCACATTTGGGCCTCCCCTTATTTTCCCACAAGAATGGTCCTTACCTAAAAAGCTCATACTGTAAATAGCCCCAATATTGATAGCAAATAATGACAAACAATCAATGAAGGATCCAAAACTCTCAACTCAACAAGACCTATGTCTAAATCAAATCATGCATGGAAAGCAAACAATGAATTGACAATGTTGACCATAATTGCATGACCAAGGAATGTAATGCATTAATCAATTGATAAAGTAACTAAGGGATAAACAACACTGAGTAGTTGGATAGATGTAAGACTACTTTGGTGGCTAAGTAAGTTAATTTCCATAGTTGAACATACTCCCATCAATATTTATAATCAATTGCAGTCATCTAGACTACAAACCAATCTATAACTTGCCCTAAAAAAATAATCATAAAACAAAAGGACGCATTTATTAAAATCAAATACATGGCCATGCTGGCCCAAAATTTCATGGACAAGCACTGTTGGAACAATTGAAATATGGCTCAATGATGCTTCCTAGGATAGAACCGTTGTATGAACCAAAACAATGGTTATAATATTTAGCATCAACAACCCAATAACAAGCTAGCAAACAAATTTAACAAAACCCTCATACTTCATGGTGAACTAACTTTAATTTCAAATACAATCTAGAGGCAATGAAAACAAAGTGAAACAACACTACATTATATGACAATAATAGGGTTGAGAAACCCAAGACTATGTGCTTCTATCTCTTAAATATCCATAAAATTGAGCAACAAAAGCACAAGCCTTGGATTGCAACTCAACAACCATATAAAACAACAGCCCAAGGACTTACTCAAAACTATATAATTTCATAAATTGATCAATCAAAGTAATTACATTAAGGGGTTGGCCAACAACACGAATAGCAACAAAGAGGGAAAGAGAGTTATAAGCTCGTGCATCAAAATATAACACCCATAACATCATCAACTTCAAGGTAAAGCCTTCATTAGTAATCATAAATTGGAAATCAAACACCACCAATGTCAAACTAGTGCTTAATGTGCATGCACTACTCACACTTTAGGCCACAAAAAATGCCCAAATAAACTAGGTGACAACACCCAATAGGTTGATTGAGTTCAAATGCAAGAGCCCAATACTAGTAAGCTATAAATCTCAAAGTTGAGGGCATAGATGTATGCATATATGTTAAACCAAAACAACCTATATATATATGAAGTCAAGCGTATACAAACCATGAAGAGAAACAATACAACAACTGTCCATAAACTCCACCAACAACCAAAATTTCAAATCATGAACTCAAAATGAAAGTATGCCAACTCATGAGAAGCAAAGGAACTCAACAATATGCCTTCTCCAATATCCACAACAAAGCCAAAAGGTGAAGAAAATAGAGTTTTAAACATAGTGCATGCAAAGCATGGAAGCAACCTAAGCAAATTTTTGTATGGGTTTTTGGGAGACAGGTTCTTAGGGAAATTTTTCCGTGTGGATACCTAAGTAACCACAATTCAATGTTTGGTGCATTGCATGTGAAGAATGTATTTTTCATTCTCCTTAAATAAAAAAGTACTTTTAATTTTCAAGGAAAAAAAACAACATGAGAAAATAGAGCATGTGGGCCTGGTGCATCTGTGGCATTCCAATTTCACCAATTAAAACCATAGACCAAAAATCCCTGCAAAATCAACAAACATATTGTTAATTATGCAAAGCCATCAAATCCTGGCAACAACAACTGAGTAGACAAGGAGAATGCAAAAGCCTAAGGCCATCAATTTTCAAAGCATAAACCAAAAGCATGTTGCAAATAAGCTGAATCCAAACAAGAAATGCAATAGTAGACAAGACCACAAGGCATGCAAAGGAAAAGCAAGGAAAGAGCTACATAGCAATTTAACATAGGGTGGCAGCGTCTAAGCCAAGAACCAACTCCAATTCTAACTACAAGGAATAATTTGGAGTAAAACCCAAGAGTTACAAAACAAAAGAAAACACATGGAACTCCAATACAATGGCCTAGGATATTATTCTAGCAAGCACTTGCATTCTAGGAGCAATGAAATGAAATAACAGGTAATTTCAAGGACAAACAACATTCACTAAGCACATGCAAGGTTAGAGCACAAAATAATGGTAGCAACCCAACTACTAGTGGACAAACCAAACATTTAAAGAGAAAGCAAAAGGGGCAAGGGCCTATTTTGGTCCCTTGTGATTGCACCAGCAGAGGGTAAACTCCCAGCTCCATCAAACAATAATACAATCCCCAAACCCTAGCATGATCAACAATTACAAACATAAAACACTCGGGCGTATCTAGAGGTCACCAATGATTAATAAAGCTTGGTTGTAGACAGCTAAACATGGGACCAAATGAGGTCATCATTAGAACCAAATAGAGTGAAAATTCCAAGTGACAAAAGAGAATTAGAGAGCACACGAATGTGGTGGAGGGTAGGTGAAACATAACCAAAACCTTCCAATTGCCCAATCAACAAACAATGACCCAAATCAAGGAGGGGTAATGCATGCACGTAGGTGAATTGAATACATTGTTCCCTCAATCAAGCAACTGCAAATGTCATTGCATTAAAGCTTGTGCCACAATGATATCTCAAAAATTTACCAAGTTTTGAAGTTTAGACCAATCATAAGTTCGATGCAGAGGACAAGTGGTACAACTCTACTAGGTAAATCAACCATGAGCTCCATGCCATATGCCACAATGCCACAGTCCAACATATATTACAACATCCAAACCACCAAGAAATGAGGCATGCCACCAATGTCTAAGTTTTAGGTTACAACACCAACCAAAGCATGAAGTAATACAAAGGAGGATGGAGAAACAAGGGGCAAAGAAAAGCTCAAATCATTCGAAAGTATGCAAAATGTAAGAGAAGGTTTGCATCATAATTGATGCAAGTAACTAGACAACAACTAGAAGGGATTCAAAGCAATCAAGATGATGCAAAAAGGGGCTCAAAACCAAGTCATGGAAGTAGGCTTCAAATTCACTAATTATGTTAAGGACAAGGCTAATCAACCAATGCTACTGAAGTAATCTATCACACTGCTTCAAATATTGAAGCCATGTGAAAGTAACCACATGCACATTGTGTGCTTGAGCCATATATTTCACAACCATAACTAGAACAAGTGCATCATCAATATAACATCCATTAATTAATTGAACAATGATGCATATCATGTAGTAAAAAACTGAAAATGTCAAGAACTCCAAAAACACCATATCCTAATTGAAGAAGCATGGCTAACAAGTGCTTGTTTTGCTGCCAACATCTTAATCAAATTGCAATAACAGAACAACATGCCCACTATACATCAACATTGAATCGTAATGATGTCACATATCCAAATCAATAATGCATGAGAATCTTAATCAAAATATCATCATACTGTCATATCAAAAACCATCATCTCCAACCCCTCAAGGCAGCGCAAGCCACTATACCTCTAATATATTTCCTCTTTGCTTACTCCATGTTCAATTCAAGTAGTCCCGTGGATATTAATAAAAGATATCAATCTCCTTCCATGAATCCATAGAGATTTGGATAACTAGGGTCATACTTGCTAACATCATGCTCCACAACGATTGGGACAATGAGGATAAAAAATTGCACCCACTACAACAACAAATCCCCCTTATCTCCTCAATCGTCATTTCCCATAATTGGAGTAGCAATAGAAAATGTCTATGGATGAAAAAAAAAGACTGAGGGAAGAATGAGGAAAAAGTGAAGGAACCTCTTGTTGAGATATTGTAACTTCTAAAAATATTATATTTGTACTTTATTATCCCGGAGATGTTTCATTCCTCCGTGAGGACCTTATTGTATATCCAGAGATGTTTATTCCTCCATCGGAATGTGGTAACTTGGGTTATTAGACTTCCCTAATGGGGTCGGCCCAGAGTCAATTGTAATGGGGTGTTTAACCCAATGGTTAAGTTGGGGCCAACCTAGTTAATATAAAAGTCAAGTCGGAGTTGTGTATAAATAGAGGAGGTGTGTTCCTCATTTAACACACATTCACTCACTTGTGATTAGCGCATAAGTGAGAGAGAGATCTGCTATGGAGGAGAAGGAGCTCATGGTTGTGGTTTACATATTTGTATTTGCTGGTCATCTATAATGAGGAAGCTTTGCTGGGTTTTCTACCCCATGAGGGTTTCCCAGGATAAATCTGTGTCTCTTGTGTTTATGCTATGCTTGTTGTTCTTTTAGTGATCATGTATATGCTATTGTTGTGAAATGGAATGTAATGCTGATATTTTCTGTCTTAGCATATTGAATTTTAACATGGTATCAGAGCTTACCTAAAGGAAGGCAATGTGTGGAAATTACGACACTTGCTTCACTTGCGACAATTTGAAGGTTAGGGTTTTATATAGCAAAAACCAGTCATCATGGAACTTTTGCTATAAATCCATTTTGGCGAAGGTTCAGGATCTGAAACATTTACAGGTCGAAGATAACATCCCCATGTACCTTGTGTCCGAAGCACAACTTCTAATTCATTGTACTTTGTGAGTTGTGATCAGTACAAGTTAAAGTTTCTGCCTCTTCCAGATCTGAGTCATAAACAGGTGACCTAGGCAAAAAGGTCATAACTTGGGCTAGGAAGCTCCAAATGAAATTTCGTAAAAAGTGACAGGTAGAGAACGGACTATAGTTTCTCAGGTAAGTTTTTCAGAGTCCGAAGTTGAACCAGTGACACGTGGAATTCCGTACAAGTTCGCTTTCCTGTTTTATCCCATAAACAGGTCACGTTGCAACACTTGGCATAACTCTCTCTCAGAGAATCCAATTGAGGTCAAACCTATGGGGTTGGAAAGATGACAGGTCAGGCTACCACAGGATGAAGTTTCAGATCATGTGGATTCGTAATTTCAGAGATGCACCAGAAACAATCAGGTACATATTTCTGTCCAAACAGAATTGATTCTGAGCACCTCCATTTTTGGATCGTCACTATTGTGGGAAATTAGGGTTTCGGAGAAAGTTGAAATTCTTGGACTCGAAGACCATGGTTGAATGCTACTCATAAAAATCAAAATTTAGAGACCAAGATCGAATTTTTTGGTTGGGCAGAAGGCCGGGCTTGATCAAACCCTAGTTCGGGATTTTGATCAGAAAGGTGGAAAATTAGGGCTTCTGCAAAAGTTGGAATTTTTTGATGTCCGTGACCACGGCTGGAAGCTCCTCAGAAAAACAGAAGTTTAGAGCTTTGGATCGAACCATTTGATTGGGCAGAAGGGTGGGCTTTATCAAACCCTAGTTCGGGGTCCTGTCTAGTGAATCCAGAAGTTTCAAAGGCAATTTTGAGGGTTCAAATTTTGCAGTTTTCAAAATTAAATTGTACCAGCTTGATCAGCTTAGAAAGCCACATATTTCTATCCATTCAGAAGTTTGAAATTCAAATTTTGAATTTTTAGGGTTTCTCTGACAAACCCTAATCCAGCTCTAGATCCAGTTTCAACAAATCAAAGTGGATTGGGTTAAAAGCAATCCTGACAGGTATGACTTGAGGAGATACAGGTATGTGTTGAAATCTGTTCATGATTAAGTTTATGATATGTTAGTCTTCATATTATTGAGGTTAGTACAATATTGATTAATCTTATAATTGTCTTATCACCTTAGTAAAAGTATGAATACATGTGAATGATAGAAGACATTCATTGATTAGGGTTATATGATTTTACTAATGCACATGTGGTGTTGTATGAGGATGATGTTGTCTGCTAACAAGATACAGGTACATCAAGAAAGACAAATCAAGTTCTATGACCATGATGACATGAAGACAAAGACTCATCCATAATCTTTGATCACATAGAAGCTCTACTTACGAGGTATGTATGACTTTGTTCTACTATGCTTAACCTATGAGATATGCAGGTTCTAGCACAAGGTGTCTAAAATCATTGAAGAGAGCAAAGAAGATATTGTTTGGGTATGTTAAGACATAACCAAGCTTGATCATTCAAGTATGTTTTCCTACATCAAGTTAGAATCCTACTTTGTTAGGATCTTAGGTAAGTATACCTATTTATGCAATGATCATGACCATACATACTTAAGATTATTTAGAATCATAATGTTTTGACAATATTGAGATTATACTAATGAATGTATGTTTGTGTATAAGATCATGAGGATGACACTAGTGCACACTTAAGCATGCATAGTGGTACAGAATGAATAGAAGTTCAAATACATATAGAGATCAAGCGGGAGGCAACCACACAAACATAAAAGATAAGTATTTAAGTTGTCATTTGAATTACTTCTTGAATCTTTGAATAGTCAATGATATTGCTCATGTTGAGTGTAAGCATTCATATAGCATTGAACAGTATACTACTAATATGCATATGATTGGTAAGTTGGACAAACATTCCATTGTTGCTTGTCTAGAATGAAACCTCTTTGCTGACATGCTGAGAGCTGTGCACGCTCTTGATAGTATGTTCTGGTAGAGATGGAAGGCATCTAGATAGCCACTGTATGCATACAGGATATGGAAAAGTGTTGTGCCAAAGTATTGGTCAAGATAGTTGCATGACTATGTGAATCATATTTGTATGCATGATAGGTTATCATTGAAATGTCAACATGATTTGATGATTATGAAGTATTACTAATCATGTAATTAACTTTAATTTGTAGGAAAGATCATGAAGAATGATGAACACCGAACAAGTGATGGATGTTCAACAAGAAGACTTGCAAATCAAACTTACTATAGAAGGTTCGTGGCTAGAATATTCTCTTAGAAAGAGGAAGAGGATCATGACGAGATGTTTGCTCCAAGTGGCTAGATAATACCATTCTTCAAATGGTGTAATTGAAGAAGAAGTGCGAATCGAGAAAAATCCGAGGATTCAATTGAAGAAAGCTCTGTACGGGTACCTAGGATCGATAGTCATTTGATGAGCTTAATGATCACCATGGGTGATGCGGATTTCAACCCTTGCTACAAGGTTGAAGATGATTTATATATACAGATAACATGGATGTAAAAAGGAACTCACCATAGAGTTCGAATGATATTGAGGCTCATATCAGTAGACCCATCTGACGGGAGATGGCACAGATAGATATGCAGAAGATCACTCAATGCAGAGTGTGAATGATGTTCAGTTTCTTGACAAGCTTGGGCTTTACCAGAATTAAAGTTGATCCTAACCTTTGCCTTGAGGTTATGGATGATACTATTATTGTATGTGGATGATCTCTTTCTGACAGGGAATGAGAAATAGATCATGGAAAGTAAGAAGAAGCTAGCTACAGAATTTGAGATGACAGATCTCGGATTGATGCATTACTTCCTAGGCCTGGAAGTATGGCAAGGCCCAGAAGGAATCTTTCTCAACCAAAGAAAGTATGATGTGGAAATATTAAAAACATTTGATATGTTGGAATGTACAACCATGGCCACTCTCATGGGTTCTGACTTGAAGTTGTTAGCTAATCACTCATCAGAGTTAGTGGATGTGACTCTGTGCAAACAGATTATTGGGTCATTGATGTATCTGACGAATACCAAGCCAGATATATACTTTGTTGTGAACACCTTGAGTTGGTATCTAGTGGAACCTAGGCATGTTCACCTGATAGCCGCAAAGCATGTGATGAGGTACCTAAAGGGTACGATAGAATTTGGTCTATGTTATCATGGAGATCATGACTTCAGATTGTATGGCTACACAGATGTTGATTGGGCAGGAAGTGTATCAGACAAGAAGAGCACATCGGGTGGATGTTATTGTCTGGGATCTGCCATGATCTCGTGGTTTAGAAGGAAGCAGTCTAGTGTGGCTCTCAGCACAGCTGGAGCGGAATATATATAGCTACTTGTTTTGCTAGTTGTGAAGCGTTATGGCTTCGGAATCTATTATCTGAATTGTTTGACTTAGAGATGGACCCCATTGTGATCCTGTGTGACAACCAGAGTTGTATTAAGATGACAGAGAATCCAGTGTTCCATGACAAGTCAAAGCACATAGACATCCGATATTTCTATATACGGGATATGGTGCAGAAAGGAGCTATCAAGCTCGAGTATGTGAGCACTGACGAACAAGTTGTTGATGTATTGACCAAACCTCTGTCTCGAGAAGAGTTTGAGTACTTCCGAGACAAGATTGGTGTAGTTCAGAAGGACGCTCCTCGAAAGGGGGAGTTATGTGGTCGATGATGATATTTGGATACTGGTATCGATGTGGATACCTATATTGACGGTAAGGTCAATAATGAGGATACTTGTGTCGATGATATGGATACTTGTATTGATGATGAGGATACTTGTGTCGATGATATGGATACTTGTATCGATGATGAGGATATTTGTGTCGATGATGTGGATATTGTATTGATGTGGATACTTGTATCGATGATGAGGCTACCTGTTCTGACGATGAGGTCATTGTATGGTCCCTAGTGGATGTGATAGGACTGCATCGTCCTTGAACGCTTGGTTCAAAATGTACGTGATGGGGATTGCATCATCCCAGAACCACTAGTTCAAAATGTACGTGATGGGGATTGCATCATCCCGGAACCACTAGTTCAAAATGTACGTGATGGGGATTGCATCATCCTGAAACCACTAGTTCAAAATGTACGTGATGGGGATTGTATCATCCCCGGACTTCAGTCCCTGAATTGATCCGTAGACTCTTATCTTCGAGAAAGATGTTGGTGAATGATGTAATGTGCGCTCCTAGACTGCTCAGCATAGCAGTAGGTGATCATTCACAAAACCTATAATGATGTAATGTTCGCTCTTGGATTAACAGGTGATCATTCACAGGTTGTAAATCCTAGATTTGATCTAGGTCACACCCCAGTTGAAATAGTACTGGCTCTATGGTTGTAAATCCTAGATCTGATCTAGGTCACACCCTGGTTGAAATAGTACTGGCTTTGTGGTTGACTGGAATGATGTAATGTGCACTCCTAGACTGCTCAGTGTAGCAGCAGGTGATCATTCGCAAGTCCTGTAATGATGTAATGTTTGCTCCTAGACTGCAGCAGGTGATCATTCACAGGTGGTAAAATCCTAGATTTAATCTAGGTCACATCCAGTATGAAAAAGGACTGGCACTGTGGTCGGGATTGCATCATCCCCGGACTTCGGTCCCTGAATTGATCCATAGACAGATGTCTCCGAGAAGTGGTCCCTAGTGGACAAGAGGGGATTGCATCATCCCTGGACTTCGGTCCTTGAATTGATCCGTACATAGATGTCTCCGAGAAGTGGTCCCTAGTGGATGAGAGGGGATTGCATCATCCCCGGACTTCGGTCCCTGAATTGATCCGTAGACATATGTCTTCGAGAAGTGGTCCTTAGTGGATGAGAGGGGATTGCATCATCCCCGAACTTCGATCCATGAATTGATCCGTAGACATATGTCTTCGAAAAAGAGGTCCTTAGACTCTGTCTAAGTTGACGAATGGACTGAATCGTCCCTAGACATGTTATGGTGTCTTAAATGGATCATATGTATTGCATGGTATGATGTTATTGTACTATTGATCGAGAGGATCCAGCTGAGATGACGATGCTGATGATCGTGATAAGATGATGTTGTTGATCATGATGGTCTAGATGACGATGCTGCTTATCAAGATGGTCTAGATGACGATGCTGCTGATCGTGATGGTCTAGATGACGATGTTGTTGATCGTAATGGTCTAGATGATGATGATGCTTATCGAGATGGTCTAGATGACGATGTTGTTGATCGTGATGGTCTAGATGACGATGATGTTGATCGATAGATCCAGACGATGAGGCTGTTGATCGGGTGATCCAGATGATGATGATATTGTAGCTAATCGAGTGTTGCAGAAGATGAAGACTCAATACTGACGATGCTGATGTTCCAGTATTGATTATGTTCGAGTAACTGAATAAGTTACTGATGATGATGTATAAAGAAAGCTTCCAATGATTTATAGATGTATCATGTATCATGTAGTTGATGACTCCTTGCTCGTACAGATGTTGTTATAATATCCTTCTCGTTAAGGGGGAGTGTTGAGATATTGTAACTTCTAAGAATATTATATTTGTACTTTATTATTCCAGAGATGTTTCATTCCTTTGTGAAGACCTTGTTGTATATCCGGAGATGTTTATTCCTCCGTCGGAATGTGGTAACTTGGGTTATTAGACTTCCCTAGTGGGGTCGACCCAGAGTCAGTTGTAATGGGGTATTTAACCCAATGGTTAAGTTGGGGCCGACCTAGTTAATGTAAAAGTCAAGTCGGAGTTGTGTATAAATAAAGGAGGTGTGTTCCTTATTTAACACACATTCACTCACTTGTGATTAGCGCATTAGTGAGAGAGAGATCTGCTATGGAGGAGAAGGAGCTCATGGTTGTGGTTTACATCTTTGTATTTGCCGGTCATCTATATTGAGGAAGCTTTGTTGGGTTTTCTACCCCATGAGGGTTGGCAGGATAAATCTGTGTCTCTTGTGTTTGTGTTGTGCTTGTTGTTCTTTCAGTGATCCTGTATATTCTATTGTTGTGAAATGGAATGTAATGTTGATATTTTCTGTCTTAGCATATTGAATTTTAACACCTCTCCCCTTTTCCAATGGGTTAGTTCACGTGAGGTGCTTGTCGGTTATCGCCCAAGCCCCCACACTTCTTTTAGTTTTCTCTATTGACGATCATTGCATATTATTTTTATCAATAATGATTCTTGGGTTTCTTACCCTTATTGCAACATATATCATAAGTTTCTTATGTAATAATAATAATCAGAGGATGGAGCCTTCACTAATGAACACATTCATTTCCAGTACATCAAGGAAATCGTTGCTTTTGCACAAACATTTATTTAGTTAGTGTTGAGCAAGGTTGTCATTGATGACAAACCATTAATGACAAAGGAAGACAAAGGTTGATGGCATGGCAAGAAGGACATGGCAGTTTGGGAATTGGATCCATGAGATGGGTTTTGGAACACTAGGTGGTCCAAATTACCCATTTTGTGGTCATTTGTAGTTTAATGAGGTCATGGAACCCTTGGAGATAGTCCTGGGGCATGAGAATGGGTTGGCACCAACATACATGGTGGTATGATGGCACTTGGACACACTTGGTTGCTTGTTTATGATGATTGATGGTGGGCTTGATGATGATGGGCTTGAGTCCCTAAAACTCTTGCATGTAGTACCTTGGGTCTTGAACCCACATACTTGTAACCTGCTGATGATGATATATGGTCCTTCTTGTAGAAGGATGGCTATTGAATGGTAGATGGAGTTCGAGCTCGTTTGAAAGTTTTTAAAGATTTAAAATATAATTTGAAAATGCCTGCAAGGTCGGCTCCAAATAAAATTAAATTTCAATATACTTCAAACAAGTCGGCTTCACAATTAATTCAAAAAGAAAATTCAAAATTCAAAAGGAGGCAAGTCAGCTCCACAAAAATATAATGAAAACGAATATAAATAGAGCCCTCACGTTCTCATTTTTGGGGGGAATTCGTGGATTTCATGTGGATAGATAGCTCTTATTTTCGGGTATATAACTGAGGTATCCCCAGTGGAGGAATGAAATTCGGTGGTGATGACTATCTCTGAGATTTCTGGGTGTGTAAGGATGAATGAGTCAGCCGCAACAAGTGATGGGGTGGATTTTCGGTGGTAGTTAACTCTGTTTTTCGGGCATGTCAAAAGTCTTGAGGTAGCTGCAGTTAGGAGACAAGATCAATGCTATCTTTGACAAGAGCTGAGTTGTGACTATATTGTGACAATATAAACATGACAGTCAGTTGTGATGAATTGAAGAATCTTTTTGAGCAGAACTTGACAAGTGCAAGACATTACTAAAGATTTTTTAAGACAGGACCAAATCAGGGTGATTTACAAGGAATGAGGACAGATTGATGACATGACTGTGGACTAATTGATGACATGAATGAGGACATGAAGAGTGGTTGCTATGAGAAATGCATTTTGATGTGAATATGAGGCTGATCTAAGGAAGAAGTGCAGCAGTGAAGGATTAGTGAAGAAGAGGAGCAGAACAATGTGTAGCAAAGGTGTATCAGTAAAGGATCAGTGAAGAAGAGAAGCATAACAGAGTGTAGCAGAGGTGTATCAACAGAGAAAAGTTTGGTCAGTTGGTCAGACAATCCAATCTAGTTATTGATATTGGGTTTGTTGTTATTATTGTATTGGGGTTTGATTACGAAATCACAGACTTAAGAAAAGTTTGATATATCATTTGTAAATCTGTGTTTTTTGGGTGTCGGTGCATCCCAGTCAGTTGCAGCTAACAGAATCATCTAGTGGGTGGCGCCACCTTGGGTTGTAGCCCATTTAGGAGATTGGAGTCTCCTATCACAATCTAAAAAACTTATTTATATATATCTTTGTTCATTTGTGTACACTATACTTGGAGGTTAAGTAGACTAATATGAATGTTGATATAACTAGTGAATTGAAAGTAAAAATACAGGTAAATAGTGCTACATTGATTCACCCCCCCTCTCTCTGTGCCATTGTCTCTAACAATTAGGGGGTCAAAATTAGGGTATTATATCACCCCTGTAAATAACATTGGCCTCATGATGCAAGATCATCCCAATAGTTTATGAGAACACAATTGGGAAGCATGACGAAGTAAGAAACATGATAGATGGAAGCACAAGTGCAAAGCATGAGAGTGCCAAAAAGGTATAACATAGAGTTTAGGTGTAGAAGAAGAAAGCATGTGATACAAAAAATCATATGCAAGGGAAAGAGATTATGTTGGAAAGAGTGTGACAAAGGTTGAGCATAATAATGCATTAATGGAAGAGTGCACATGTATAAAGCACAATGAGGATTGTCCATGATGAGCACCATAGCAGGAAAAGCTTGATAGGGAGCAATGTGACATTGGGATGAAGGAAACTGAAGAGTTACATGTCATAGTGAAGGGGAGGTTAGATGAACCTGAGTAGATCTTGATAGTCCTAGTGGTTGTTGAAGTAACATAGAAGCATATGAAACATTGTAGAGGAATTTGAATGGTCAACCAATGAAGAATAAATAAGAGTGTTGGCCATGACAGTTGGTTGGTCAACCATAGCATATGAGTCAATGGTATAATTATTAAAGTCCGTTAATAGTAGTAGAGCATCAAGTTTGCAAACTACGAATGTAAAATATCTATTATATTGTTAATAAGAATGAGTAGACCATTACTAAAGTGAGATGATACTTAGTTATGTATTGTCATGTGTATTTAACTATATTTTTATGCACCTTATATATTTCTATTATGACAAAGAGTTGTGGGTCAATGCATGATGAGAAAACACAATTTAGGCTCATCATGCCCTTGCTTGTATCATTGGGTATCAAAGTGAGGTTAGAAGCTCTAAGAAGAGAACTAGGCAAGAGAAAGTGCTCAAAGAAGACAACAAGAGGTCCTAAGTGAAAATAAATGGCGAGAAGAGGCAAAATGACAATGAACAAAGCACTGCAAGCACTAAGAAGAAGGATATAAGAGTTGGAAAGAAAATAACAAATCGAAGATGTCAAAGGTGATAGATAACTAAGATATGAAGAAAATGAAATAAAAATGGGGATGTTGTGGGGTAGCATGTGAGGTTAATAAAGAATAAGAGGGTAATAAAGGCTAAAGTTTCTTGTTATGGAGGAAGTTTGAAGGTAGGGGTATTGATTTACTAGCTTGTCCAAAAAGAGAGGTACTTTGTGTTCAAATGGATGGAAGACCATTATGAGTTTGAAATTTGCCAATACCATGTTGAAGGGAAACATTGCTATTTGATGGGATCTAAGGAATCACAAGTCAATTTAGAAGGGTAAAGAGAAGATAAGGAGTAGAAGCAAGATGGTCACAAACTCGCGAGATGCTTGAGGATTACAAACAAACATTATTTAGACAATTGTAGAATTTGAGATAGGGGAAAAGTGTATGGGAGCATACAAAGGAGTTTTACAAGAACTCAATTTGATCTGACATAAGGAAAATGAAGACCAGCATGTGTTGAGGTATGTAAATGGCCTAAAATTTGTTCTTTGAGATGAAATTACTATGCTTAGAGCGCATACAATAGAAGAAACATACTAATTATTGCTAAAAGTTGAAGAGAAATTAGTCACAATTTTGATAAGAGAAATTTTTGTAGAGGTAGAGCCATTGGTCATAGTGGTAGAGATCACAACAACACGAAATGTGGAAGATGCATCTTACAAGATGAGTGCAAAATTAGAAGAAAAAATTGTGATAGGGAGAGATAGAGATAGAGGTCATTGATTCTTCAAAGGATGCGGAAAGTAAATGGTGGTTATCAATGACAAATATATTGTTATGCATGTGGAGAAAAAGAGTACAAGCCATTAAAGTGACCACATAGAGAGAATGCATTCAAAAATCAACAAAGGATGTAGTCAGTGCAAGGAGAAGTGTCAAAAGATAGAGCAACAATCATAGTAGTAGCAAAACAATGAGAGAATTTGATGATGCGCAAAAGGATGATTGCACCAACAAAGCAATGGCAAGTGCCAAAGGAAGATCAATGGTTGAGAAAGAATATATTTAGTACCAAATGCAAAGCTAGAGGTAAGTGTTGCAAGGTGATAATTTATAGTGGTGGTACAATGAAAAATGGTAAAGGAAGATAAGGAGGTTGAGCAAGATGGTCACAAATTTGTAAGATGCTTGAGGATTACAAAAGACATTGTTTAGACTATTGTAGAAATTGAGATAGGGGCATAGCGTATAGGAGTACACAAAGCAATTTTACAAGATCTCAATTTGATCTAACATAAAGAGAATGAAGACCCATGCGTGCCAAGGTATATTGTGAATGGCCTAAACTTTGTATTTAAAGACGAAATTCGGTATGATTAAAATACATACAATAGAAGAATAATACTAATTGTTGCTAAAAGTTGAAGAGAAATTAGTGCACAATGTGAGTAAGTGGAATTTTAGCAGAGGCATAGCCATTGTTCATGGTGGTAAACATTGTGATTCCACACAAAAGGTGGAAGATGCATATGATGAGTGCCAAGTTAGAAGAAAATAGTTCAACGGGGAGAGGCAAAGGTAGATGTCATCAATTCATCAAAGGATGAGGAAAGTAAATAATGGTTATTAGTGATGGATATATTGTTATACATGTGGAGAAAAATAATACAAGTCATTTGAGTGGCCACATAGGGAGAATGCATCAAAAAACAACAAAGGATGTAGTTGGCCCAAGAAGTACTGCCAAAATATAGTGCAAAAGTCATAATAGTAGAAGAATAATGAGAGAATTTGATGATGCAGATAGGGATGATTGCACTAACAAAGCAATGGCAGGTGTGAGAGGAAGACTAATGGTTGCATAATAATATCTTTAGTACCAAATGCAACACTAGAGGTAAGAGTTGCAAGGTTATCATTTATGGTGGTGGTACTAAAAAATATGATCACAATTGAGAGGGTAGAGAATTTGGGTTTAGCACAACAAAAGCATTCACAACCATATTGATTGTTTTGGTTACAATGCATATATGATTCCTTGTGACATCTCAATTTAAGGTGGTATTCCACATAGGATAATATCAAGATGAAGTCTTATGTGATGTTATACCCGTGGATGCTTTCCATTTGTTGTTGAGAAGGATGTGCTGATATGACCAAAGTATGGTATATGATGAAGGGAAGAACACATACACTATCACCAAGTATAGGAGGAAATTCCAATTATTTCCATTGGAGGAAGAGTCTAAAGAAGTGTTGTTTGATGAATAATTTATTGAGTGTGGGGAAAGAGACAAAGGAATGCTACACTATATTGCCAAGGAAAGTGGTCAAACATGATGAGATAGCAGACACATGTGACAAGGAGACTCTTAATGAAGTGAAGAAGTTATTGGAGTATGATGACATAGCACATGCAATTTTTCCATTAGGATCGTCCTTGAATATGATAACAACTTATAACATTGACTTCATTCCACACGCAACATCATTGAATCAAGCAACACATAGGATAAGTATGATGGGAAGTACATAATTGAATGAACAATTTGGAGTGCCATTGTCAAAAGGATTGATTGTAGGGGATATGACCCCATTTGCAGTTCCAACGTTGATCATTCCAAAGAAGAGTGTGTAATGAAGAATGTGTATAAAATCCAAAGTGTTTAAAAACATCACAATTAGATAAGGTTCCCACTACCAAGGGAAGATGATCTAATGGAAAGTTCAAGTGGCACCAAGTACTTCACAACGATATATTTGAAGAGTGGTTATCACTAGATTTGGATCAGAGAGGGCAATGAGTGGAAGACTACATTTAAGACTAGGGATAGAATACATGAGTGGTTGATTATGTCATTTTGATTGACAAATGTGTTGAACACTTTCATGAGATTGGTGATAGAGGTATCATGACCATATATTGGCAAGTTTCTAGTTGTATACTTGAATGAGACATTGATCTTCAATAAGATGTAATAGGCTTGGTGTTTGAAGCAATGAGGGAGGACTAAATATGCATTAACTCAAAGACGTGTAAGTTATTCATGGGGGAGTTGGTGTATCTTGGGTTCATTGTGTTTAAGGACGAGTTGTGCATGGATCCAACAAAAGTAAAGGCAATTTTTTATTGGCACATGCCACACAATGTCACAAAGGTGAGGAGGTTTTGTTAATTTTTATAATAAGTTCATTAGAGGATTTAATGGAATATGCGTGTCATGATAGAGAGTATGAAAACATGAGAATTTATGTGGAGCATGATAGTGCAACATGGTTTGAGACTTCCCAAATGTGGAGTGTGTTACTTCCCAAATGTATGCATGGATATTGCAACACTTTGATTTGCTATCAAAGGCCCACACTAAACCAACTTAGAAACTCTTTTATAATTAAATGAAATGGTTATTACATGTACAAGATCCACGATAAGGAGATCAATGAGGAACAATGGCTAAATAATGGTGTAGATTTGGTTGTTAACGTTAATAACTTTATCAAACAAATTATTACTAGCAATTGCCCCATAAGCTGTAAAGACATGTTGTAAGAATATCTATTGCATGGGAACAAGTTAACGTCCCAAGACCAAGATGCATATGATAGAAATGGAAATTTGTCACCCATCCTCCAACGTGTTCTTGGAAATCCATACAACTTAGATTTTCTTTCAATACAGTAGGCGAGATAAGCTCCATAGCTACTTAAAGGACATCGAGAAGGCTCATTCAAGTATTGATATATATGTGTTGGTTGAGACATGAGGATGTAACCCACATGCTTTTATTACATATTGTCTACATGCAAAGTTTCCACCAGTCATTTGTCACCTGAGCTGCAACTAATACAATGGTTGCACTAAAGGTGGACAACAAACATGCAGCAAGTCGTAAAGCGAATCTAGACTATGTGAAGTGGCTTAAAACATGTCACCATTAAAGATAAAAATTATTATGGTGATGTGTGGCATATCAATCTTACTTGCCATCTCCTCCTCATCTTAAAACATATATGTTAGGATAATTAATACTCCATCCTTGTCCTACCTAGCATTACTTCTTTTTCCTAGTAGTTGATGATGTCGTTTTCCCCCTAGTGGTGTCAGATGTCATCTAGGATCCATCAGCCACCTAATGCGCCCTACATGCATAATTTTAGAACCACTTGAGTCAGTTCCCTACATTTTAGAAGCCAACTCAGTGTTCTAGTTCAATCCACCTATGTTAGCCGACTCTTGACGGGGGGTTTATGCTCTGATAGCCACTGTTTGTGGTCTCATGTGCCCTTTTCTAAGTGATTTGCATGCCAAACTCACTAATGCGCCCCTTTTGGTAAGTTAACTGAGATTTGGTTGAGTTTAACTAAGTTTGGGAGCTCCAGAGCACTGATAGAGGTGACCATTCCTATGCTAGATTGACTAAGACTCGAATTCTCATATGAGATTTGAATTCTCTCCATTGTAACATCATTGTTGACTATATTGATTATTGGATCATGTGACATTATTCTGTTCCTATCTGAGTTCTCATGCATGACTAATTGTCTGCTCATTTTTAATATAATTTTCACTGTAATTCATCTTTTTTGTTCATTCTTTCTCTGTGAGGTAAACTCAGCTCCATGATCTGTTGTGATTCATACTTTCACATGGTATCAGAGCTCAGTGAGCGTAGGTTGAGCATTTGCTTTCAATAGTGCATTGGAAGCCTCTGGATTTCCACAGCAAATCCTGTTGCCATTGCATTGAATTCGTTGGAGAAATCCTTTGAGGTCTAGCCAGGTGTGAAGGATCCAGAAAAATGTGCCTATTGTCCTAAAGAAGTGCTCAGTAGTAGTCTATCTCCAAAAATTGAGAGTTTTTTGCAGGATATTGAAAGCTTTGCAGGATATTGAAAGCTTTTCAATGCAACAGTAGCAGTAGTTCAACTTGTATTCGCTCCAACAGTTCACATGGAGAATTTGAATGTTCCTTTGTCTCCTAGGATCCTGACACCCTTCAATTATCTTGATTGGAGGGATGATATGCAGATGGTATTGCGCAACAAATCATTGTACATGGTCACAATGGGCAAGGAGGTCGAACCTCAAGCAGTTGTTGAGAAGGCCAAGTATCTGAATAGATTGGATGAAACATTTTGTTTCATGTCCATTCATATTTCCATAGATCTACTCTTCCACCTCAATGGATTGAAGATTCCAAGAGAGGTTTGGTTGAAGTTGGAGACCCTCTTTGGAAAACAAGATGAGTTAAGGGGCCATATTCTAGAGAATGAGTTAATTGCTCTTCAACCCAGCAGTTTCGAAACTATACAACAATTCTTTTCTAAATTCAAATCTTTGGTCATCCAATGCAAGTAATGTGGCATTGAGAAGAAGGATGAGCAGTTGGTTCTATCCATTATGAGAAAGCTTGGTCCTGAGTTCTCCATCTTTGTTTCTACCTTCCATTCAAGGAGATTGTCAATCCCTGGTTGGAAAATGCCATCCTTAGATGTATTCACTGAATCTCTCATCCAAGAACAAGACAAATTAATTCATATGGGCACCTTGAAGGCCTCCAAAAATCAAGCTCTTATGGTTGGAGAGTCAAAAAGTGTGAATGCAAAAGGGAAGCAAAAAGGGCAAGGAGAAGAAGGAACTTGAATCCAAGCAGAATGCAAAGTCTAGTCCATCAGGAGGAACCTCCAACTCCAAGAAGGACAAGCAAAATAAATGTGAGAAATCCAAGTGTACATACTGCAAGAAGGGTAACCATCCCAAGAGTTCTTGTATGAAGAAGATCATAGATCAAATGGAAAAAATCCTTGAACAACACAACATTGCCCTCCCAGAAGGCACAAGGAAGACTGATCTAGGTGGCAAGTCAGAAGATCATGAGAGATTCCATGCATTGAAGGATGGATTATCACAATCCCGAGCCTTTCTTATTGATTTTGGGGCCTCCAACCACACGGTTGCCTCTAGGGAGCCATTTTCTTCATTAGATATCACCAATGGCCCTAGCATACACATGGGAGATGACTCTCAAATATTTGTTGAAGGGAAGGGCACAATACATCTTGAGCATGGAAAGTTCAACAATGTGCTATATGTGCCTTCTCTAACAGCTAATTTGTTGTATGTTTATCAGATGTCACACACATGTTCACCAAAGAAAGTAGTATTTGGACCTGACACAGTTGAGGTTGCATAAATCTCATATGGGAAGCTAATAGCCAAAGGAGTAGCAAACCATGCCTCCAAGGCATATGAGTTCTCCCGCTTCTTTCCATATTCACATCAAAGTTCTCTCTTGACTCATGCAAATGAGACAAGCAAACTCTGGCATGAAAGATTCAGACACCTAAACTTCAAGTACCTACAACAGTTGCATAAGGAAGAGATGGCTGAAGGTTTGCTGGACATAAAGTTCTCTCAAGGAATCTGCAAAGGCTGCTTGGTAGGGAAGCACCCAAAGTGAAAGTATGATGTTGGGAAGGCAAAGAGAGATTCCTCCATACTTGATCTGATTCATAGTGATGTTTCAGGACCGATGCCTACTGCTTCATTGAATGGATCTAGATACCTTCTGACCTTCATTGATGGCTACTCTAGTTTCTACTGGATCTACTTTCTCAAACATAAATATGAGGTATTTGAAATATTCAAAGTTTTCAAAGCCTTAGTTGAGAACACTATTGGAAGGAAGATCAAGGTACTCAGATCAGATAATGGAGGGGAGTACATCAAGAAGGATTTGCAGCAACTATGTGCTTCCGAAGGTATTCAAATGCAACCTTTTGTCCCATACACACCACAACAAAATGTTGTAGTATAGAGGAAGAATAGGTCATTGAAAGATATGGCTACCTGCTTGCTTGAAGCAAGAGATCTCCCGACAAATCTATGGGCAGAAGCAGTGAACTGTGCCACATACATTCAGAATAGGGTACCCCACAAATCTATTGATGGGGTCACTCCATTCGAAGCATTAAGGGACACAAACTTGATGTCTCTCACCCGAGGGTTTTTGGATCCAAGGCATGGGCCAGAATCCCCTCTGACAATAGGAAAGCACTTCGACCTCAAAGTAGCGAATGCATTCTTCTTGGATATGCAGAAGATGCAAAAGCTTACAAACTGATGGAGATTGCAACCAAGATATGCTTCATTGAAAGAAGTGTTCAATTCAATGAGGATCCATTGCATGATCTACAACCAGTTGAAGAACAAGGTATAACTGATTTACCTATTCCATTTGATCCTAATGATGTTTCTACATGTGATGCACATTCATATTTTGAAGAAGAAGATCAATATGATTCAGATCTAGATATTGAGTATGAAGATCTAGTAGATCCAAATCTAGATCCAACACCGACTCCCAATCCAAAGCCTAAATGGGCTCAAAAGCTTATTGAGGCAGTTGGCGACATTGCTGGAGATCCATCTGACTACAGAAGAACAAGATCTCAATACCAAGATGCAAACATTGCACTTTTCCATATAGATCCACTTATCCCTGAGAGGTGCTTCATGATTGGGGTTTGATCCATAGTCTTACAGAGAGGCTTGCCATGATCTGAGATGGCAAGCAACCATGGATGAAGAATATGAGTCATTGCAGAACAATGAGACATGGGATCTTGTCTCTCTCCCCCCAGGGAGGAAACTAGTTCAGTACAAATGGATCTACAAAACAAAGCTTGCATATGATGGATATACAACCAAGTACAAGGCTCGGTTAGTTGCAAAGGGGTACTCACAAGTTCAAGGTTTGGACTACAATGAGACATTCGCTCCTGTAGCAAGAAGGAATTAAGTAAGGGTTGTTTTGGCCATTGTAACTTCGAATGCATGGGAGGTACATCACATGGCTGATGGACAATACTAAGAGGGGGGGGTGAATCAGTATTGATATTTTTTACCGATTAAACCAATTATTAAACTTTAACCAAAATATGGAATCAACAAGAGACACTGAAACAAAGATTTTATCGTGGAACCCCAATTGGATAAACCACCAACGCTTTTCTATTATCTACAAAATTGCTTTTTACACGTTACAATAGAATTTGATCGGCACCAACCAATCAGGATGCACCAACACCCTCAATTCACCAGCACCAACTGGTAGGAGGATACGACCCCCTGTTTAGTCATCGACAACTGACAATGAAGCAACAACTCCCTTTCGTAGGCACCGACCTGCCCTAGCACCACCCTGCCTCCCTTAAGATATTAAGTCTCCACACGCTTCCAGGACTGCATCAATCCCTTGACCTTACTTCTTCTTCAAGTAGTGAGATAAAGAATCGAGAGACACTTTTCCACAAATGATTTCATCCTTTCAATATATACTTCTCCAAAGTGCATTTTGAAATGTCACACCTTTTCAAAACAATACAACCTAAAAAAAAATGACTTTTCGTTTAAAATCATTTATTTATTTATAACTATATATGTTTTTATTTAATTAACCAAAAAAATGATTTTATATTAAAATGATTTTTATTATTAAAACTATATACATTATTAAATTAATTAAATCTTATGTTTTTAAGATTTCCCATTAAACCTTCATGTTCACAAATGCTTCACCCTTTGACTCATCTGCCACGTGTGCTAAATTCTTTGCCACATCATTAACCTTGCCCATAGTTGAGTTGCCACGTGTACTATCGCGTCATTATTCATTTAGTCATGTTGACAACTCCTCTGCCACCTCGACCACATCGACGCCATCTGAGTAAATTTTGAAGATATGGGCAGGATCGGATGTTAAATCAAGACAGTCGAAGTAAGAGCCGTCTGTTAAAAGATTCAATATACAGAACTTAATGTCTGTTAACAGGATCTAGAACTTTCTAGTTCTTTACCAACATTACAGCGGAATTAAACAGTAATTCATTTGATACCTGGATCCATATGTGCAGGACTCACACTGATTCAGACTTGCAAATCGTTCTAGTCTCTGCTACGTTTTTCAGAAACAGAAAAACCCCTCTACTCCTGCTGCGTTTTTCCAGACTGAGAAACCCTCTGCTCCTCTGCTACGTTTTTCAGAAACCTCTTGAAGAACCCTTTGCACAGAACAGAAAACGGTTTCTCTCTCTTACCCTGCACCAATACACTCGTTCAGATCATTTGATGGGTATTCTGAAGGTTCATTTATGGGTAGAGAGAGGACCGGTTTCCCCAAGACTGTTATTCTCCACCTGCCCATCATGGTAGGAGATTCCCCCAAATCTGTTACCAAGAGCTCCATAAAAAAAAAACTGTAACGGCTGCCAACACATCCGTCTCTTCATATGGGTCATTTAGATTAATCCAGAAAATTAATCTTACATTCTCCCACTTGGCACATATGAGAACATAACATTAGAGTTTAACAGAGTAAACATTAAGTGCGCCATAAGTCATTCATCTTGGTTTTCAGTTGGTCATCATAATACTATAATTAAACAACCTAGTAATACGAGTCATGACGGTTCCATGTCAATAAGACAACATAGTCCCTTTCATGTACCACAACAGCAGTAACTTGTTTAAATTAGTCTGTAAACAAGGAGTGATTTCATAAGGTCCAAAAATAATGTCCCTTGTCAGAGACTATTCCTGTCATTATACATTTATTCTCATACATGTACGTACACATTTAGAACAGGATTTATTAAACAGAAACATCTTTATTAAGATCTCAAAGTGTCAAATAACATTATGTAATCCATCTCATATAAGCAGCAACTGTTATGTGCTACGTTCAATTCCCATTCTGTTAGCATGTTCCTTAAATGCCTTTGGTGGTAATCCTTTCGTTAATGGATCTGCAACCATAAGCAGTGTGCTTATGTGTTCAATTGACACTCGTTGTTTTTGAACTTCTTCTTTAACGGCAAAGTATTTCAGTTCCATGTGTTTTGCACCATTAGAATACCTGTCATTTTTAGAGAAGAATACAACTGCGGCATTATCACAATAAATCCTCAGCGGCTTGGCAATAGAGTCGACAACCCCAAGTCCTGAGATAAAATTTCACAACCACAATCCATGAACCGTGGCCTCAAAGCATGCTACAAATTCAGCCTCCATAGTGGATGAAGCAGTGATAGTTTGCTTCGCACTTTTCCATGATATTGCTCCTCCTGCTAATAGGAACAAGTAACCAAAAGTGGACTTTCTACTGTCAACACATCCAGCAAAATCTGAGTCTGAGTAGCCAATTACCTCTAGATTATCAGACCTCCTAAATGTGAGCATGTAATCCTTTGTTCCCTGCAAGTACCTCATCACTTTCTTTGCAGCTTTCCAGTGTTCCAATCCAGGATTAATTTGGTATCTTCCCAACATACCTACTGCAAAACTGATGTCTGGCCTAGTGCAAGTCTGTGCATACATTAAACTTCCTACTGCAGAAGCATAAGGAATTCTTTCCATCTGTTTTCGTTCCCATTCATTCTGCGGACATTGCATAAGGCTGAATTTATCCCCTTTCTGAATAGGGGCATCACCAGCTAAACATTTATCCATTCTGAATCTCTCTAGAACTCTTTCGATATAAGCCTTCTGAGACAATCCTAACAATCTACGTGATCGATCCCGGAATATTTCAATTCCTATCACATAAGATGCCTCACCCATATCTTTCATTTCAAAATTCATAGAGAGAAACCTTTTGGTTTCATGTAATAAACCAAGATCACTGGTGGCAAGCAATATGTCATCAACATACAAAATCAAAAATATAAATTTACTCCCACTAACCTTTAGATATATACACCGATCAACAGTGTTTTCCTTAAATCCAAAAGAAGTAGTGGTATTATGAAACTTAAGATACCATTGCCGGGAGGCTTGTTTAAGCCCATATTTTGATTTCTTAAGTTTGCAAGCCAGGTGTTCTTTTCCTTTAATGGAGAAACCTTCAAGTTGATCCATATAGACGTCTTCCTCCAAACTCCCATTCAGAAAAGCAGTTTTCACATCCATTTGGTGCAATTCTAAATCATAATGTGCTACCAATGCCATAATGATTCTAAGTGAGTCCTTCTTGGACACAGGAGAGAAGGTCTCTCTATAATCAATGCCTCCTTTCTGAGTGAAACCTTTGGCCACAAGTCTAGCTTTATGTCGTTCGATATTACCCTTAGAGTCGCGTTTGGTCTTAAAGACCCATTTGCAACCAACTTTCTTGTATCCTTCGGGCAATTCAACGAGATCCCAGACTTCATTTTGGTCCAATGATTTCAGCTCATCATTCATGGCATTAATCCATTTAGCAGAATCATTACTTTCTATGGCTTGTGAAAATGAAACCGGATCCTTACATGTTCCTAGATCAAAATTAGATTCTTGTAGATAAACCACATAATCATCCGAAATAGCAGACCTCCTTTCCCTTTGAGATCTCCTTAATACTACTTCTTGTGGTTCATCTACTATCGGTTCATTGGTGACAGCCTCATTATGGAGTGGTGGTTCATTAATTTGTTGTTCAAGATTGTCAGGTTGTTCATCAATGAAAGGAACAACAATTTCCTTTGAAGCCATAGGTACAGGAACTTGTACCCTAACTTCTTGGATAACTACATTTTGTAATTTATCACTCCCACTGACTTCACCATTTTCAATGAATCTGGCATGACCGGGTCTCTACAATTCTCGTACTGTGATTAGAACAATAAAACCTATACCCTTTGGATTTTTCAGGGTAACCAATAAAATAACCACTGATCGTTCTAAAATCCAATTTCTTTTCATGTGGATTGTACAATCTAATCTCTGCAGGACAACCCCAAACATGTAGGTGTCTTAAACTCGGTTTCCTTCCTGCCCACAGTTCAAAAGGGGTTTTTGGAACTGACTTACTAGGAACCCGATTTAATAAGTATATAGCGGTCTTAAGAGCATACATCCACAATGACTTGGGTAAATTGGAATTACTTAACATACTCCTAACCATATCCATTAAAGTACGATTACGCCTTTCAGCTACACCATTCTGTTGTGGCGTTCCAGGCATAGTATACTGTGCACATATGCCATGCTTTTCAAGGATTTTAGCAAACGGGCCAGGGCACTGCCCTGTTTCATCATACTTTCCATAGTATTCACCACCTCTATCAGATCTAATGATTTTCACCTTTCTATCTAATTGCCTTTCAACCTCAGTGATATATACCTCAAGGGCATCCACCGATTGAGATTTTTCATGCAGCAAATAGACATAACCATAACGTGAAAAATCATCAATAAAGGTAATAAAATACTTTTCTCCACCAAAAGATGGATTGTCAAAAGGTCCACAAATGTCTGTATGGATAATCTCAAGAAGCTCAGTGCTTCTTGTGGCACTTTTTCTGGTGTGTTTAATTTGTTTTCGCTTAATACAATCTACACACATTCCAAGATCATAAAAATCTAGGTTCAAGAGAATCCCATCTTTTACTAATCTAAGTAACCTTTCTCTGGAAATATGTCCCAGCCTTTTATGCCACAAGTACGAGGAATTTTCATTCGTGAGACTACGTTTAATACCAACATTATGATGCAAGGTAAGAAGGGTTTCAACAAATTGATTATCAAGTTTTAATTTGTATAAACCATCAGAAAGAATGCCCGAACCAACAAAAGAGGTATTCTTAAACAAACTGAAACTTTTATTTCCAAAATTACAGGAGTAACCATCAATGTCAAGTCTAGACAAGGAAATCAGATTTATGGAAATAGAAGGAACATGAAGAGTCTGAGACAAATCCAAATGATAACCAAAATCTAGAAATAAACGGTAAGTCCCAATGGCTTCAACTTGAGCTTTAGCCCGATTTCCCATGAACAGAAAATTCTGATTTGGATTTGTGGTCTGGGTTGTAAGGAATCCCTGCATGGTATTAGAAACATGAGTAGTAGCCCCAGAGTCAATCCACCAAGTATTAGAAGGAACTTCAGTTAGGTTTGATTCGAAACAAACAGAAATGAAATTCATACCTTTCTTTTCGAACCATTCCTTACGTTTCGGACAATTTTTCTGATAGTGTCTCGACTTTTTACAGAAGTGACACTTATCACTGTTCCTTTCCTTCTGATAAGCCTGAGAACCTTGATTAGGCTCATATGCCTTGGATGGTGTTCGCTTCATGCCCTTTCTAGGCTTTTTCCCTTTCCTTTCGGCTCCTTGAGTGATGAAATGAATTGAATGCTGTCCATGTTGCTTAAGTCTTGCCTCTTCTTGATTGAGCATACTGGCCAACTCATTCACATTCCACTTGTCCTTAATAGTGTTATAGTGAATCTGAAATGGCCCATACTGAGGAGGCAAGGAGTTTAAAATGAATTGCACAAGAAAGAACTCATCCACATTCATCTCAAGAGTCTTTAATTGAGCAGCCAAGTTTGTCATTTCAAGAACATGCTCATGCATTCCACGCGTACCATCAAATTTCATGGTGGTAAGCTTAGCCATCAGTGTCCCAGCAAGAGACTTGTCTGCAGTTCTGAAACGCTCTTCCACAGATTTCAGGAATTCTTTAGCATTCTCAGTAGTAGGAAGAGTTGACTTAATGTTGTTTGCTACAGTCATTCGCATGAACTTAAGGCTCAGTCTATTCGATCTTTCCCATGCTTTGAATGTAGATTTTTCTTCTGCACTGCTGTTACTAGTGATAGCAGTTGGTTTTTCAGATTCAAGTGCTACATCTAGATCCAGAACACCAAGGCGAAACTGAACCTGTTCTTTCCAATCTGAGAAATTCATTCCATTCAAGATTGGGACAGAAGAGGCATGCGAATGCAGCGAAATAGGAACTGATACTGCAATCATAAATACATGCTATGTGACATTAATGCTAAGAGTTATAAGCAATTTGAAAATCATGGTTAAACAATAGTGAATAGTATTATCGTGACCTGCCTTTGGGCTAATCTTATGGTAATCTATTAACAATTATGGTGATTTCCTTTCACCTAATAGGACTGATTGATAAAATATTCCCAGCTAAGTAAGTATGTTACCCTTGGGTATCCATACTGGCCTCAATTGTGAATCCCCATCAATCATCCTACTCCAATTAAATAATCTTTCAAAAATTTGGTGCACCTTTGGGCCAACCTAATATTCTTGTGACTAAATAATTGCGATTTCTAGAGTCATTATTTTAATATCAGGGGAAACAAGTATTGAATTTCGATAATTTGACTTAAAATCTATGAGTCTTTCCGGTTGGACCACTTTGGTGGCTACCAAACCGTATCTTAATATAGACCTTAAATCATTGTAATGACTCTGCATGTTGTTTCAACAGTAATGTGTTTAAACAGAGTAACAGAAAACATTCTGTCATCATACTTATAGCAAAAGAAAGCATTCAATATATAACAGAGTAACAGTTGATTTCGTTTGTCTATGATTTGCACACTGTATACCCTAAATTCATACGGTGGCTTTAAACTGGTCTATCAAATGTATTCACAAAACTTATATACGATTTCTCATAATGCATTTGTTAAATAAAAAATTAATGGAAAGAGAAGAGAAAGTTCCCCAATGCTCTGATACCACATGTTAAAAGATTCAATATACAAAACTTAATGTCTGTTAACAGGATCTAGAACTTTCTAGTTCTTTACCAACATTACAGCGGAATTAAACAGTAATTCATTTGATACCTGGATCCATATGTGCAGGACTCAGACTGATTCAAACTTGCAAATCGTTCTAGTCTCTGCTACGTTTTTCAGAAACAGAAAAACCCCTCTGCTCCTGCTGCGTTTTTCCAGACTGAGAAATCCTCTGCTCCTCTGCTATGTTTTTCAGAAACCTCTTGAAGAACCCTTTGCACAGAACAGAAAATGGTTTCTCTCTCTTACCCTGCACCAATACACTCTTTCAGATCATTTGATGGGTATTCTGAAGGTTCATTTATGGGCAGAGAGAGGATCGGTTTCCCCAAGATTGTTATTCTCCACCTGCCCATCATGGTAGGAGATTCCCCCAAATCTGTTACCAAGAGCTCCATAAAAAAAAAACTGTAACGGCTGCCAACACATCCGTCTCTTCATATGGGTCATTTAGATTAATCCAGAAAATTAATCTTACACCGTCGACAACATGCACAGTATCCAGCTGATTTGTCAAGGCATCGAGTAAATTGTGCAAATAAACACGGCCATATGTGTAATTGCCATCACCATTCTGAATGTCGAAATAGTTAGCTTCCCAATTCGGCGGATGGCGACTAATGTCTACGTCATCGTCAATATTGCTATCCTTTCGGTTATTAATACTAATACAACAAGATTCTTCTTCCTTATAGAGGAAATGGTGCAAATCAGATTTCATTTTCTCGCAACACTCTCTTGGTGTCCAAACGGTCTCGGAATATGCCGTAGAATACCTTGATGGCAACTGGGTGGGCAGGATCCTTGGAAATATCCTGACCGGAGCATACATATCCATACCCCCAATGGTTAAGATGGACTCAACCACGTAGTCATCATCCAAATAGAAGAAGAATGTATCGTGGGAAGCCAACCGTATAACATATATCTTCTTCCCTGGACACGGGCAACTGTGCAGATGAACTGTAATGTATGCATTCTCCTCTTCATTCGATGATGAAGTTAAAGTGGGACTGGAATCCATTGATTCAATACTTGTTTTATTTAATCTCTATTACAGTATGAAATTATATCATAGCAGCCTCCGTATCGGTCTCAGTAGAAGCTAAAAATCATTTCCAAAGGGTTTAAACTTTGCTCCCGAATAGTTCCTTTCTGGGTTCTCTACGCGTTCCACGAAGACCAACATCTGACTATGCTAGGTTCTCGAGTGTTCGGGTGTGCTGTGATAGCATTAGAGCCGTCGCAACCTCGAACTTCATCTCTTTTAGTTCTTATTCATGTCTTGTCCTTTTAATAATTCACTTTGTCATAAAATCTTAATTAAAACATGGCCCCTTTATTGGCATTTTAATATTCCACTTTTAACTTTGGTCACTTTAATATTTTCAATCACCTTCAATACATGTGCACTTTAATAACTCTAACTTTAAGCATTAAGTGACCATTTTCACTTTAATGCTCTTAGACCACATTTGCACTTTAACATTTTCCAAGTTGTCCTGCCACTTATGATTATGATTGCCATCAATGACAATCAACACCTTCTTCCACTGCCATATTGCCAACAATGGCTGTAAAGAGTGCCTTCTTGCATGGTGACTTAGAAGAAGAGATCTACATGAAACAACCTGAGGGGTACATTGATGATCCTTCCTTGGTATGCAAACTAAGGAGATCATTGTATGGGCTCAAGCAAGCCCCAAGGGCATGGTATACAAATATGGATTCCTTCTTACTGTCACAAAAGTTTGAAAGATGCAAATTTGATTGCAATGTTTACATGCAACAGAAGGGAGGATGTCTATTGTTGATTGTTTTGTATGTGGATGACTTTCTCATCACCGGTGGATCTACTATTGGGTTGAAGCACATCAAGTCCTCCTTGAACAAAGCATTCACTATGACAGATCTAGGACTGTTCAAACAATTCATTGGTCTTGAAGTAACTCAAAATGCTTCAGGGATCATGATTTCACATTCAAGGTATGCATCTGATTTACTCACAAAGTTCCATATGGTTGATTGCAAAGCCACATCTTTTCCCTTCCTATCTGGCATTAGAGTGGAAGAAGGTGGTTCTACTCCCTTGGTTGATAGCACTCTTTACAAATAGTTGATTGGTAGCTTGTTATACTTGACACATTCGAGACTAGATATATCATATGATGTTGGTGTTGTGGCTAGGTACATGCAGGAGCTACATGAGTTGCATTGGAAAGCAACAAAGAGGATCTTGCACTATGTGCAAGGTAGGAGAGAGTTTGGTATTCATTATTATGTTCGTGCTCATCTAGATTTGGTTGGTTTTACTGACTCAGACTGGGCTAGAGACAACACTTATAGGAAATCTACTTCAGGGTACGTATTCATGTTGGGATCAGGACCAATTTGTTGGTCAAGCAAGAAGCAATCAACACTCACACTTTCTTTAGTAGGGGCAGAGTACAGAGGGGCTGTGAATGCAACTATCCAAACAGTTTGGTTACATGGGATCTTGACAGAGTTTGGCATTTGCACTTCTCTTTCAATAGACCTTTTTTGTGATAATCAAAGTGCCATCAGGATCTCCAGTGACTCAGAAGCAAAAAACCAAACATTTTGAGGTTCACATGCACTACATCAGGGAGCTAGTGCACAACAAGACCATCTCACTGCGTTATTGTCCTACAGAGGAGATGATTGCGGACATATTCACTAAGTTTTTCACTCAGAAGAGATTTGTTTGGTGTGAAAGTCGTTTGAGCTCCCTGATGTCCTATTTCTAGGGGTGGGTTTCCCATGAGGTTTTCCCCCATTTACTTTGTTCATGGACAATTATTTTATTTTCATCATTTATTTGATTGTATGGGTGACCTTTGGTCTTAGTAACTAGGGCCCAGGATGCACAAGTTTGGATTAAGGGGGGTGTTAGGATAATTAATACTCCATCCTTGTCCTACCTAGCATTATTTTTTTTTCCTAGTAGTTGATGATGTCATTTCCCCCCTAGTGGTGTGCAGATGCCATCTAGGGTCCATCAACCACCTAATGTGCCTTGCATGCATCATTTTAGGACCACTTGAGTCAGTTCCCTACATTTTAGGAGCCAACTCAATGTTCTAGTTTAGTCCATCTGAGTTAGCTGACTCTTGTGGGGGGTTTATGCTCCAATAGCCATTGTTTGTGGTCTCATGCGCCCTTTTCTCAGTGATTTGCATGCCAAACTCACTAATGCGCCCTGTTTGGTCAGTTAACTGATTGTGTCTTCAGTTAACTGAGATTTTGTTGAGTTTAACTGAGTTTGGGAGCTCCGGAGCACTAATAGAGGTGGCAATTCCTATGCTAGATTGATTGAGACTCGAATTCTCCTATGAGATTCGAATTCTCTCCATTGTACATCATTGTTGACTATACTGATTATTGAATCATGTGACATTATTATGTTCCTATCTGAGTTCTCATGCATGATTAATTGTCTGCTCATTTTTACTGCAATTTTCATTGTAATTCATCTTTTATGCTCATTCTTTCTCTATGAGGTATACCTAGCTGCATGATTTGTTGTGATTTAGAATTTCACACTATCATATATCACCGTACATTTATTGTTAGTCATTTAAAAATTAATTATAGACTTGATTTCTTTAATATAAAATAAGGTCCTCTGAAGTTTATATATCTAACATATACTTTACACTTAAATACTACATTTTCGTCTTTTAAAAAGTTTACAATATTCCAAAATGTGTGTTCAATACCTATGATCCAACATTCACAGGCTAGTCATGGAGGATACGAGTTCATGGAGGACACATGTTAAAATAACAAATAAAAAGATAAAACTTTAAACATCGAATTCTTAAAAGAGTAACCTAATCGTTCTACATTTTGAAAATTTTAGGACATTTTTGTTAGAATCTAACAATGAAACCTTTGCTGAAACCATGATTTTCATGATTCAAATTGCATTTTTTATTGCAAAAATGGATTCAACACCCTCAAAAACCCTCATGCACTCAGTTTATGCAATTCCAGCGATTTTAGCCAATATTTTAGTTAGAAAAATCATTGGAAAAAGGGTAAAAAAAGTAGAACATTAAGCTTACTCCATTATTTAACCACAAGCATAAGTTGTGGAGGTAGTCACACACTCAAGGTAGTCAACACCATGTTTGAGGTTCAACACTATATTCCACGTGGTAGACTAATACGGACATGTGTTCTTATGGAGGGTCGTTAGATCCACCCAACACAATCTTTGCAATTTCACAAAATACATTTAAAGCAAATTTCACATAGAAAACGCCTTACGACATACTTATATTACTTAATTATGCAACTATAAAATATAAATTATCTATCAATTATTAAAAATGTTCTCACAATTCAATATAAATGAGACGTTGTATTGGGTTATACGTTAGTGAAATATATATACAGATAAAAATAAAAATATCTTTACATTTTTTTCGAGCGAAAAAGAGATAATTGAGATTTACACAAAATACAAAAATTATGATATGGAAATAAAAACAAATATGTTCTAAATTATACATAAACATTTTTTCCACTTCCATGTTGTCATGCTTAACCTCTTTATTTGTATGCAAGAATGAGATCATTGGCTTGCAAACCCCAATCAACAATTATTTTACAAAGAGTCCAAATTAACAATTCGTTGACCAAGAACAAACATGTCACAAGTGAGATTTGAACCTATAAGGGAAGGATAACTTCTCCATACTGCTCCAATTAAACACAATTGATAGAAATATATGTGTGAGATAGAGAGAGATACATAAAAATATTTTTACAATGCAATTATAAATATCTTAACAATAATTCCAACTTTATTTCATATTTGGAACTAGGATGGTGCATGTCGTATATTAATATAAAAATATGTGTGAATGTAAATCTATGTTGCATGGGGATGCACCTCCCCAAAAAAGCCCTATACCCGTTGTCCTGCGTTCCGAGGACTTGGGGACCACTAGGAAACATCTCCAATCCATCGGTGACTTCATCAGGGACTCAAGGACTCATTGGTCATACCCAAAACGTCCCCAACATATTTCAGGGGTTTCCAGGTAGATTTTGATGACATTCCAAGTAGATGCAGGAGATGTCCCAGGTAGATTTTGGAGATGTTCCAGGCATTTATCTCCAGTTTTGACTATGGACATTGATGATTGGACAAATGTTCATTTATCCCATCCATAATTTTCATATTATTATGAATCTAAATATGAATTTGTACAAGGTGCAACTCAAAATATGGGTTGTGTACGATGAATTTTGATTTGGGTTTCTGGTGATTTAACTATTGTCTTTTCAACAACATCATTACAAGTAACAAAGCCTCCATGTCAACAAACCAAGAAACGGCAACAACTCAAAGGTCTGATCCTTCTGGGTATTGCTCTTGTTCTTATCATTTTTAGAGTCATCTTAGCTTTTACATATCGTACATAGGTGTCCAATAGTTATTAAAGTCCAATTCTTCCCCCATCCCAACCTCAAGCAGTGTGAAAACAATTGGATAGTAAAGACTTAGATCGTGTACTAAACATTTAAATAAGTTCCTATTCAATATCCTTAACCTAAAACATGAATATAGTATCTTTACATAATGCAATCATGTATATCCCAAAGTGTTTTGTTTTGTAGTGGTTTTCAACACAGCTGTAAAGGTTGAGAAGGGAATGCCTTTTAACCTAATCATCATAAACAAGAAATATAAGGAAAAAAAGTTGTTATAGAGACAAACATTATATATATAATCATCGTCTCCAACCTATCATCCCTTGAAAAATCAGGGTGCATTATAGTTGTTGCAATGACTTGTTCCCCTTCCTCAAAACTAGTCCAACATAAGTGTAATGTGTGAAGGATCAAATTTAGATCAAATTTTTTAATAGTTTTTATGGATCCAAGTTTAAGATAAATTTCATTAATTTATTTTTTAAATTTTATGTAAAATTTTAAATTGAGTATTAAATAATTATTTATAATAAATTAATCCTAACTTTAAATATAAAGTAAAGAGTTTTGTCTTTCATTATCATTTTAATAAATTTTAATACTTAATACATTTTAAGTTAATCATATCCGTAATAATTGGTATAACATCCTTTAATCCTTTGAGATTTTAGGAAATCATAAGTCCAATACCAAAATATGTTAGAAACAACCACACAAGTTGATTTCAAGAAGAAGAAAAAAACCATGCTTTTGTTATTAAAAAATTTGAATAAAAAAATACAACTCTATAATTGTTCATCATTGTTCTTGATGAAGCAATTGCAATACTATAACATATACATGCCAAAATCAAAAGGTGATCAAGTATCACACTGCTACCAAAATAACCTTGACCCAAATGAGAAAGACAATATCCAAAGTGTCCAAAATGATTAACTAAAGGGACTACATCAAGAAAATATTAAAGGAACCATTATCAATCATTGTAGAGTCTTCAAACTCTTCCCACTAGATGATGCCCTCCTTCTCAGAAAAAGCTAGAGAGAACATCTACTTTCATATTCATTTCCCTGTATATATGTTCCAAAACAACTCATGAAAATGAAGAAATGAGAGATTTTGTACACATTTACATGAAAGTTTCTTCATTTTATAAATAATATGAAAAAAATCTTAAAAACAATTTGATAAAAAAAAATAATACTTTGCATAATAATTAAATATTAAAAGCAAAAAATATCTTAAAAACAATCGATGATAATAATAATAATACTTTTACTTTGAAAAAAAAATCATAAATAATAATAAAATTCTTTAAAAATAAAAATAAAAACACGATGGATACCATACCATTTAAAATAAAAAATTGGGTGGTATATATCAATTAAAAATATTTTGAAATTGGGTGGTATATATGCATTTTACTTTTAATTTAAAATGCATAGTATGCCTGCAGCCTTATATGTTTTTGTTTTCTGGTGTTTTGTTTTTTTTGGGTAAGTACTCCCTAGGTATAGCGAGGGACAGGTGTCTAGGGTTTAGCGATAGACAGTGTTTTGCGTGGAAACCACTCAATGCATTTTTCTAATATTAATTGAAAACACTACGAAACTATATATATATATATGCTCCTCAATTTTTTATTTATTTTACTTTTGTTTTTTTGGGGTAAGTACTCCCTATTAAAAAAATCTTGAAAACCTAGGGAGTACTTACCCCCCAAAAAAAGTAAAATAAATAAAAAATTGAGGAGCATATATATATATATATATATAGAGTTTCGTAGTGTTTTCAATTAATATTAGAAAAATGCATTGAGTGGTTTCCACGCAAAACACCTGTCTATTGCTAAACCCTAACTATTGCTCAACCCTAATTCTTAACCTTTGAAGTCCACTGCTTTACGATTTCGCCTCACGAGTTATTTAAGCGCATCGGCAGCTGGAAATCTCATGGCCGGTCGCTTCATTGTTATCGGTCCAACGAAGATCAGAAGGCTTCACATCGTAGAAATCTGATGCAGTAATAGCTCAAAGTGTTTGTATGATGTCAAGCCTCTGACCTTCTTTGGACGAATAAAGATGGGGTGTGCAAGCTTCAGGGCTTCGTCTAGATTTGATCCGGTGTAACGCTCATGGATTGATGAATAGGCTAGGGTTTCAAGATTCGATCCGTGTAAATCCATGATTGAGACCATGCCAGGTTTCATATATATCTTTCATCAGGGCGAATCCTGAAAGGGTAAGAGTTGTTCATGTTATGTCCCTTAACTCTTTTTAGTTTTATATTGCAGTTTCCTGTATGTGTTGTTCAGAGTTTCTGTTTATTTCGGGGGGCGTTTTGAATGTCTGTAAATATAGGGGTTTTAGAAATTGTATTAGGTGCAAAGTTCTTCCCTTTATTCTTTGAGAGGTATATAAGGTTTCATACACTTGTTTAGATGTTGTGTGCTCCCTTTAGTGAGATCAGGCGGTTTTTATTGGATTCGAAGGGTATATGCTCTTATAAAACTCTTAATGACTTTTGTTGGGGTTGAAACCCATTCCGCCGTCGTAGTCTTGGCTTAATATCTCTGCTCTGATGTGTATTCTTGCGGTTAAAATCGAGATATGCAAAGTTGAGGTGCGAGACTGTGAGATTCAAATCAGTTCTGTCTAGGGCTTGGATAGGTTGGCATCAGGTGGGTATCTGGTAGTTAGATACCCATGTGGTATATGTATTTAGCTTCCAATTTTGTGGGTGTTCACTCGTTTAGATCCGATTTCCAGTTTTTTTTTATTATTATTTTTAGATCTATTTCAAAAACTTCGGTTTATGGGTGTAAAACTTTTATAGATACATGTAACTAGTTTTTTGTTAATTGTTTTGTTGGTTATTTATTGATTTTTATCTAGTCAAACATATATTTTATATCGATTGAAATCCTTAGATCTTGTTTGCTTAGTTCTGGCACTATGACATATTTTGAGAATTTATTTCGTTCCATACATTTGATATGCTATTCATTTAAGCTTGGATCTCAAGATAGTTTGAAGCATCTAATACGCTATTTTATCGTATTTTCACAAATTATCTGTCAGTTCCACGCTTTGCCTAAGTTTGTCGGATTAGAGTCATCTCATCATGCATTTTTGTTTGAAGCAGGATTTTTTTCTCGATTCTTGTAAATATTATTGCTTGAAGCAACTTATTTCGTGGGTTGAAAATATATCTTCCTTTTTTAGTTTTATAGGGAAACAATTTTTTCCATGTATGTTTTTAGAATTAGAGGGAAACAATTTTATTGTTTTCCATGTTGCATGTTCTTAGTTTTGGAGGGAAACAATTTTATTGCTTTTCATGTTCGTCTCTTTTGTAAAATCGTGACACAGAATGTGTTCTGCTGTGCAACGATTGATATTATTTGACGACCATGTACATTGTGCCATCCGTGTCCACATTGTTTGACGACCATAATAATATAGTTTAAGCACCATTTGACAAACCTCATATGTTGTAGCCAGTTTGTATATATTTTAGATATATTTCACTGTTGGCATATGCTCATTCTATATTAGTTTTAGGCACATTTTTTTATTATTATTTGAATTGTGGTTTTGCTCATTGGCTACCAATTTACTATTTGATATTCTAATATACTATACATGTGTTATTTTCACTCCAATAAGTACTATACATGTGATGGAGAGAGAGCTTATGTTGTGGTGTAAACTGTCCCATGTGTTTCTATGCTTCGGTTCTTTTCCATTTATTATTTTAATTATAATTAAGGGCTCTGTTTTTCCTTTTTATTATTTTTATTAATTATAATTACTGTCTTTCTATGTTTCCATCTTTAGTTTAGCAAAGTGCGATGAGTTCTCTCCAGTTGTTTTTATGCATTTTAGTTCGGGCATTACTCTCCATTGTAGTATATGTAGTGGGGCACATATCATATCATTAAAATTTTGTTATAAATTGTTTTAAAAATGTTCAACATAAACGTGAAGTAATTATTCACTCAAAATCTAACTGAATGGTAGTATAATCTTTTTTATGCTTTCAAATAATTAATATTAGTATCATTATATTTTAAATTGTTATTGATTGAAACTTATGCTCAAAAGTAATCGAATATCATTATCATTTTGCTCCAAATTGTAATTTATATGCTCCTTATGTGACAGCATTTTCTGTTAAATCAATATAGGCAGTACTTGCTCTTATTAAATACGGGTGGGGCTCAATGCCAGTAGGTGTGACACATTGCTATCATGAGTGGTGTTTAAAAAGGTGTGGAAGTAAACCTTTCTGTTAAATCAATATAGGTTAAATCAATATAGGTAGTACTTGCTCTTATTAAATACGGGTGGGGCTCAATGCCAGTAGGTGTGGCTCATTGCTATCATGAGTGGTGTTTAAAAAGGTGTGGAAGGAAACCAACACTTTTTTATTATTTAAAACCCAGTGGGGCGAAGTGTAATCATCTTTCTTATTGTTTAGTTCTGCCTCTATTGGTACCTTTTTCTTAGCAGTAGAGACTCGTTGGAAGGATTCCTACATTGTTAATATTACTTTCTGACTGTTTGAGTTGGTCATTCAACATTGGTTCAATGACCAACAAAGAGAAAATAACAAAAGGTTTAGATAAAGACCTCTGGCTATGCACTTTCGATTGTTATGGGAAGCTACATTGAAGAAGTACCTTTCACCTGGCCTTTGTTAATGGTTTGAACATGTTAATCTAGTTTGGCCACAAGCCATCGATCGTTATGTGAAGCTACATTGAAGAAAGCACCTTCCACCATGGCCTTCGTTAATCTATCATCAATGGTTTGAACATGTCAATCTAGCTTGGCCACAAGCTAGATTTTTTTTCAAAGAAGGAATGGCAAGGAGGCACATGTAGATCACATCCATGTCAAGCACTGGATCCAATGCTATGAATTTGTCACTACAAGTTAAGTGTACATTGGGAAACAAATTGTCAATGGCTTCATCGAAAGCTTTACCCTAGAAAATGCATAATTAAGGAAAGAGTGGAGAGAAGAGGAAAGAAGATGTAGTGTTGCTTGTAGCTTATAGAAAGTTCTTGACAATGTCTCTTGTTAGGGTGGACAATGGGCATGTTGACTTTGAGGGTTGTGAGTGTCATTGACGGTGGAGATGTTTCGACTTAGGATGATGGGTTTCATTGCATCGCTATAGTTACATGCAATCTTTCATGTGTTGTTAACTAGCTTGGCTTCCTTGCTCCATTTTAGGTGATTGTGTTTTGTCCATCTTTGTCGTTCAAATGTCCTTGCTCCATTTAAGATGATTTTTGCGGCTTTGTTCATCTTTGTTCTTCAAATGTGCTACATTGCTCCATTCAAATGCTCTACAATGCTTGGATTTCAAATATGCTACATTGCTCCATTCAAATGTTCTACAATGCTTGACGTGTAGCGGCATCCCCAGCATTCATCCTTTTGAGATTTCCCCACTCCCCACATAATCGTTTGAAATCTTTTGTGGTGGAAATATCAAGGTGAAATGCATGATATTCATATTACAATGTAGCTCATAGGAAAGTTACATGTCAAGTCAATGTCTTCGGTTAGGATGGACGGTGTCATTGTATCGATGGTGTATACGTGTTGACTTTGAGGATAATGGGTGTCATTGCACTGCCATAGGTACATGCAATCTTTCATGTGTTGCTCCCTAGCTTGGCTTCTTTGCTCCATTTTAGGTGATTGTTGTGGCTTTGTCCATCTTTGTCGTTCATATGCCCTTGCTCCATTTATAAGGTGGTTGTGGTTTTGTCCATCTTCGTCCTGCAAATGTGCTACATTGCTCAATTCAAAGGTGCTACAATTCTCGACTTGGAGCGGCATCCCCAGCATTTATCCTTTTGAGATTCCTCTTGCCACCTTCAATAGAACAGTACGAAAGTCTATGGCAGTGGAAACATCAAAGGTGAAATGCATTTATCACTCTTAGTAAATTTAATGAATATAGAAATAGTAGTAACAATAATTGCATACAACTTACTTTGTTACGGGGACTGACATTGGCAAATACACCAGCAAGCCTGTGGATGATATCCGTAGGTCTCAAGAATTTTCTTACGAGCTTCCAAAGATATCATCCATAGGGAAGAAGGTACATTGGTGGGATATAGTGAGACTTTGGAGTGTTATAGGATTTACATTTCAGGACAATGTCATATTGAGGTTAGTCGAGATGTTACTTTTGATGAGGAGGTAGCCTTTAGAAAGTCTAGAGACTTTCACATGGAGATTGATGACGAGGAGTAGGAGGAGATTTGTGGGTGCACAACCCTCTAGTCTAGTTATTTGTTCTTTAGACTATCAAGAGTCTATAGAGTTAACAAAGCTAGTGTGCATAGAGATGTTGTAGTGACTAAGAAGAGGCCAACATGGCTTCATGACACTTTGCAGGATGTAGAAAGCCATGTAGCTCTTAGAGGCACTTTTAGGGAGAACAAATGGCCCAAGAGAATCTCGAGTTACACGGCATTGATGAGTCATGTCATTGATTTTGAGCTTTCTAGTTATAAGGAGGTAGCAAAATATCAAGTTTGTAAGGATGCCATGATGAGGTAGCAAAATCAAGTTTGGAAGGATGCCATGATGGATGGGTATTTATTCATCATGAATAAAGATGTGTGGGCGATTGTTTCGAGACTTGAGGAGAAGTCAGCGGTGACTTCCAAGTGGCTCTATAAGATCAAGCATGCAATAGATGGCGAGAGGATTCTCTCAAAAAGAGGGAGTTGCCAAGTACACTTCTATCAAATTTATTATTGCTCTTGTTTTAGTGATGGGATGGAAATTACATTAGATGGATGTAAAGATAGTATTCATCAATGCTGTGATTAAGGAAGAGGTGTAGATAGAGTAACCTCAAGGTTTTGTGATACATGGGAAGCAGTAGCATGTGTTAAAACTAAAAAAGACCTTGTAAGGACTCAAGTAGGCACTTAGGGCTTTGTATGCCAACATTAACAGATATTTGATGAAGGCTTCACCAAGAGTGATGTGGATTCCAACCTTTATTACAAGGTTGTTTATGGAGATCTTGTGATCTTGGTGTTGTATGCTGATGTTTGTTTTTTACGGGAGTAGAGAGACTCATAGACGAGTGCAAGAGAGGGAGTTGGCCTTCGAGTTCAAGATGAAGGGTCTTGGTTTGATGCATTACTTCTTGGGATTAGAGGTGTGACAGAGACCAGATGAGATCTTCTTAGTTAAGTGAAGTACACAATTGATATCTTGAGGAGATTCGGTATGATGGACTGCAAGTCCATGATTACACCTATGGAGGTAAATCTAAAGAAGTATGAGTGATTTTGTTTCATATTCAGATTTGGTGGATCCCATGATGTACAGGTAGTTGATTGGGTCTTTGAGGTACTTGGTTAATACCATGTTGGATATTTGCTTTGTAATGAACACCTTGCGTTGGTTTATGGTTTTGCATCGAGACATGTACATTGGGTTGTAGCAAAGCATGTACTGAGGTACTTGTGTGGTACAATTGAATATGGATTCAGATGTCTCAGGTGGTGAAGTAAGGCTATGTTGATGCACCTATTTGGTCGTTGGAAAAGATTGGGGGTCAACGTTAAGGAAAGTGATCTGATCCAGAAACTTTAAGGAACTCAGCACAAGGGTTCCCTTATTTCCCAGTCGTTGAAAATGACCACTTCTCATGGATTTAAGCCTTCGTTGGCCTTATTAAGATTTATTCGACTCCTTAAGGGAGAGTTAGGGTAAGGACGAAGTTGATCCTATGTAACCTAATATTTGAATGAAAAGAATAATTATAAAGCTTTTGACATAGACAATTGCCTAAAAGGAATGAGCTTAATGGTTAAATTATGTTACTCATATCTTAACAATAGATGAAACATGTAGCTAAATCCTCTTATTTCTCAAAACCCTTATTGATGAAAATCAATTGAAACATCAATTAATTAGATTAGTTTTAATATAACAGAAACATAACATTTAAATTAACGAACAAATTAAAGGAATCAATGAACACTAGATTAACATCTCAAATAGTTATCAATCCAACATAGAACATGTGATAACATGAATAATGAGAAAACATTCTTATTATCTTGCAATCTCAAAACATTAACAATGAAAACATTCAAATTAAACTTTGATGAATCTTAACTTTCAAGAGTTCAATGACTCGAATAAAAGCAAAGGAACAACATTGAAAGGTAAAACTTTATTTTCACATGTAGAAACCATTTGCAAGCCAGATCCATCTTTCATCAACAGGTTTGCAAAAAATTACAATGAGGTCATAGAGAGACATTCCCATCAAAACTGATACAATAAATTACATTAGCGCTTCCACAACTTGTCCCTTTCTCTAACCCCCTTTCTTCCTCTTCTAGATCAAAGTAAATACTATTGCAAGTCGAGCCGCATATCCACAAAAGAAGACCAACTATCCTACATCTAAGGGATACAAATCTAGTTTTCTTGATTTGGATTGGTTATGTGATCTTTCCATGCAGTGTATACATCCAACATGTGTGTAATATTAAGATAATTTGCATGCTCAAGTTGTAATTGGGCCTTGCATAGATATGATTTAATATCCTTATTGCGGATCTTAGACCATGGATCTAGAAAACTTTATAGGGTAATCTCCAATTGATTAGGACTCGGAATGAGCGATTTGAAAAGAGTAATATCCAAGTGAACAACATCTTCAATAGATTGGATTGTTTGCTCCCTCTGGTTGTACACCTCAACGAGCTTTAATTTAGTTGGTACTGAGTTTGCCAACTCAGCAAAAACAAACATTTCCATGCTATCCAAATGGTTATCGATCTACATCCATTGCCTAACACATTTTTTCTGCCCTTTTTCGATAATCTCAGCAACTTCGTCACATACAAGTCCCCAAGACTTGATGGAAATTTTGGTTCTCATCAATTTTGCTTGATCAGAGGAACAATCTATGGGATATTCTTTAAGTGTGCTTACCACACACCACTGTTTATAGGTTGAATGTGCTTTCTTCCTTTTATCCACATGGTCATCTAGAAGGTCTGTTAAGCTTTCAAAGGCATTAAAGTCGTCCTGAATTTCATGAGGCCCAAACAATACCGAGTCTGAGTCTGCTTGAGCTTACTATTACATGAGATAGCTTCTTCCTTGAATTTGTGAACAATCAATTTGAAAAACTCAGAGAAAGCATGGTGTGCTTTTATTTGTTCTAGTTGATCCTTAAGATCAGCCAAGGCATTGACTTGTTCTATTACCTTTTCTTCAGCAATTTGTTTTTGCTTGTGTGAGTTGATGGATTCATTGGTGCAAATTTGAGGTTTAAAATGGGCTTCCCAAGGAAAATAATAAAATAATATTTATGAATTTTGGAAGAAAAAAATTACTAAAAAGTAACACGTTTTTATTATTATTTATTTATTTGTGTATTTCTCATTTTTTGTGGGGTGGGGTCCCTCAAAAGTATGCAGTGTTGGTACTCATTAGATGCATAATTTATTTATTTATGTATTTCTCATTCTTACGAGGTGGCTCATTTTTTTTATAAGGCCCATTTTAGACCCCAAATTTGTTCTAATGTGATTTTGAACATTTTGTAGGATAATGTTATGCCCAACTTTCAAATCTTCAATCTATTCGGCCAAAGTTTGTTGCAAGGAAATCTTTCTATGCATGGAGTGCCAATTTCTTAGCCTTTTCCTCTTCTAATGTAGCATTTAGAGTAGTGACAAAATCAAAATTGGCTCCAGCAAAAGCTCCCCCATGTTAGCAACAACCTCAATTGTTTCTCTTTGAGGATCGATCATCTATGGCTTGTTTCCGAATAATCTAATTAGGAGTTGGCCCAACTTGAACCTGCCCTGAGGTGGTACTCTTTGGTGCTTTTTTTATTCTTGTTTTTCTTCTTTTATTGAAGCAATAATCTCTTAGGACTACCACAACATTACCACAACATCTTCACCAAAATCTGTTGAAGTTAATAGCCCAGTAGATGGAAAATTAGGAACAATTTGACTGATAGTAGGAGCTATGGACTGAGATAGATTGGATCAAGTTGAGAGGAGGAAGACATGGTAGATAATGTGGCAGGAGGAAGTGTAATAGCTTGGGTGTCAACTTGAGATTGTGAAGAAGTCACACTTGAAATTGGTGGAGGACTAGATTGAGTGATTGTAGGTTGCTGAGAAGTGGTCTGGTCAACTGGAGTATTCAATGTGGTATTAGTGGGTGGATTAGAAACTTGAGTAGTTGTGCCAGAAGGGTCAGATGTAGAAGATGGATTATGAAGTGAACGAGATACATCTTGTTGCATAGGGTCATCTATTGTAGGGGTGTCTGACATACTACTATCATGGAATTGGTGAGGGCTATTATCAGTGACAACTTGAGTGGAGTTATCAACAGATGGTTGTAAGGGTTCTTGAATCACTGGTGTTGGATTGACTACCTCTACAGGTCATTCTTTTTCCAAATCAATAATTTCACAGGTAGAAGTGTGCAGAGGAGGATTGACTATTAGTTTAGTTGACTTTTCAGTTTTAATACGAGCATCATAGATTATTTTAGAAACAGACGATAGGAGTGGTAGAAGGACCTTGTACCATAAGTTGCTTGCCCTACTTGTTGTCTAACTCTTGTTGTGTGCTAGACTGAGATACAATTGAGCTCAAAACTATGGCTTTATTGGCAACTTCCAAGGCTTCCCTAGCAACATCCTTGCTATTGTTGGAAGAACCTATTCCTTTATTCCAATACCTTGACTTTCTGTTGTTGCTGTGCTTCATGTGCTTGGTCTACATCAAGTAATATGTTAAGTACTTTCTCAAAAGAATGAACATTTTGATAGATGAAGTCATCTGGTTGAACTTCATGTACATAAGAGTTTTTGAGGTGGGCCTGGACAAAATGTTGCTATAAGACCTTTTGGGTCATGCATCCTTTTTACTGCAAACCCTAGCTTGAGTCTATCCATTTCTTTGGCTAAGGTGATTCCATGGGTTGCATTTGAAATGACCAAATGTCTAATATACAGTGGGAACTTAGGCCAAGCTCTCCTTTTTTAGGAATGACACTGGCCATGGAGTCCCTCATACACAGTTTGAAAAGCTACCTCTAAGAGCACCATTCGGCCTGGGACAATCATCGAGTGGAGGTGAATGGATTTATTGCCCTAAACCCTGATATAGGTAAAAGGTTCTCCTACATACCAGGAACCCATAGTGGAGATAAGGGAGATGGCGTCCTCTGAGACTCTAGGAGAAGCCCTTTTGAAGATAACACAATACACTGCATTGATGAATTTGTCACAAATGTCATAGATGTGGGGGGCATAATTGTCTTCCCATAAGATTGACCGGTAAATATGAATGGAGGGTTTCTCCTTGGTCCAATGCCAGTTCATGGCAGTATAGGAAAAGGATGCACACACAATGTCCATTATGTATGTTGACATGAAAAACCTGGGATTTTTTACTAATGGGGTTTTCTGCACTACTGCGATGGCATCCTAAAATGTGCCAAAAAATTGGGTCCAGTTGAAGATCTTACCTGTAACAGTGATATAATGATCTAAGGGGGCCCATTCCAATTTGAAGTACTGGCAGGTCTCGGCTCCATAGAATTGGCATATCATGGCCACCAGCAGTTTGTAAGGCTTTTTGAGGAGAGCAATAGGGTATATTGCTTGTCAGGTCTGAGGACAAATGTCCCCTGGTCATCCATCCAGGACTTGAGAAGTACATCAGGTTCGTACTTAGCCTCGAATGCTTTGATAAAATCCCGCGTGAACAACTGTTGAGGGGTCTTCAGGCCATAGATTTTGGCAAAAATATTTGGTTTGAAGGAGGCATAGACAACTTGGTTCGAGTCTTTGAAGGTGTTGGTCGGGATGTCAGCATAGTCGATCATCCACTTCACCAGGTCCGTGAACGACATTACTACAAGCTGTGCAATAATCACATGCCAATGGGAATTCCTAATGTTCTGATAAATTGGGGAGTTGTCTTTAAATTCCGAGAAATCGTCCCCGTCGAAAATGTTGTAGATCCTCGACCAGTCAAGACAGAAGGTATCTGAAACTCTGGTGTTTGTGTTTGAATAGAAACCAAAGTTGGGGTCTTTGAACTTTAGTTATTCGGCTACAGCCTTGAACCTTGTTCTCTTGGCCATTTTGAAAAAGCTGAGCCTACAAAAATTGGAAACCGACATAAGTAATCCAGACTTGCGAAATATTTATCAGAACAATAATAGCTAAATTATGCCCGTGAATCAAACGAGCAAAATAAACTAATTTAGGAAGGATCGAACGTCGAATGCGGAGCTACTGGTGTGCTTAACCAAGAAGCTACTGTGATGTGATGGTCGGGAATTCGAATTTCAATCAGGTAGAAATTAAGTGAGATTGTCATTAATTACACATTAATTACAGTTGTTGGCTAGCATGATTGATGGTTAAGTTTTAAACTATCGATCGTTCTAATTGGTCAGCACAGAATTCAAATATTTGGCGCGTGCAATGAGGTATGACATTCGACGTGTGAATTGGCTTGTCGGCATGGGGCCCCGCAAAGGTCAGGAGTCGGGGTGGAGTTTGTAATATGACTGTAAGTGCGTCGACTGTCGACTTTCGCATTCATGGTTACACAATAGTTGGGAATCAAGAGTCGGGGTGAATAATTCATGACAAAACGAAATCCTACTGATTGCTGACTTTCGCTGTTTGAGGTGGTGTAAAGTCGGGATTCAGAAGTTGGGATAGAAAAATAGTACCAACATGAAAACCTGTCGACTGTCGACTTCCGCACTCATGTTTCTGTAAAAATCGGGAGTCGAGAGTTGGGATGAGAAGTTGAAACGAAGCGTAATCCATCTCGACTTCTGACTTCTGCAAATTGATACCTTTTTGAGAAGTTGGGGATCGTCATGCCTTGACTTCATACTCCCGCAAACTTTTTTTTTTTTAAACGGCGTAGTCGAACGTCGGGAGTCGAGAAAGTTAAACAAAATTAGATAAATTTAGCCCCGACTTTCGACTTTTTCAAATTTTCCCATAAAACAAATTAACAGGCTGGTTAAGTGCAGAAAAACTTAATTTGCTTAAAATCTAAGCGTAAGTATGGTTTAGCAAGATTCAAACAAACCTTAAAAAAGCAATTAAATAACTTCAAAACCTTAGTAATTTCAATCAAACTGAAACTGGGGCTCCCTTCTTATTTGGATTAGATGGGATCTATTGTGGCTACAACATGCTGCATGGTTATGAAGATTCTTACTAGGCAGGGAGTGGATGTGATATTTTACAGGATAGATCACACAGCTAGAGTAAATCTCACTAATCTCACTCAAGAATTGCAAAGAAGAAGAAGAATAAGAAGAAGAAGAATTGAATCAATATTCACTCATAAACTCAGAAATGGTAAAATCTGCAGTATAATCATACATCAGTTATAAGCTGACATTGTGAATCTGAACAATAACTGAATACAATCAAATGAATTCGAATACACCTAAGGTCATTCAAATTCTCCTCAATGTGGCTTGGATAGTATTGGAAACATTACCCAATCAGTGGTAGTAGTCACAAATAGTCAAATGAGTCTAATTGAGCCATGTGAGCATAAATCAAGGGAAGGAGACTCCAAGGAGGGCACATGAGGCTGTCAGTAGGTCAAGTGGCACTCCAATATAGACAACTGGAAGCTACAACAGGCAGTTAAACTAAGCAATAAATGCATGAACTGGGCAATCAATGTCGCAACTGATTGTTGGAATCCAAGTAGGTGTAGTAGGGTGCATTTATCATCCAGGTGAGGAAAACAAGGTGCACTAGGTAGGTAGGAGAGCAACTGAGGGCTAAAAACAAGCTCCAAGGCTCTGAAAATAAGCTCTAGGTGTTGGGGAGACTACCATATTGATGACTGGATGCATGCAAAGTTAAAAAATGATGGTGAGAATATTCCAACAGTGCAATGGACAGAAAGAGCACCTTAGGGTGTTGCTTTAGCTTGGGATCAACCATGATATCTTGGTTTAGTAGGAAACATACTTCTGTCGCACTCAGTACAACAAAAACAGAGTATTATGCAACCAGTGTCGTAAGTTGTGAAGTAGTGTGGCTTCAGAAGCTTCTTGCAGGACTATTTGATTAGGAGCTAGAAACGACCTTAATACACTGTGATAATTGAAGCTGTGTCAAGCTTTCAGAAAATCCAATGTATCATGACAAGTCAAAGCATATTGAGAGCAAATACCACTTCATCCAAGACATGGTGCAGAAGGGAGCAGATAGTCGACATTCTCATCAAGCTTCTGTCAAAGGCAAAGTTTGTATATTTCAGGGACAAGCTTGGCATGATGGAGAATGTCTCCCTCAATGAGAGGGAGTGTTGATGAATTAGCAACATTAGGCAGACATTCACCCTCATAGCATGAGACATATTGCTAGAGGTGAATGGCCCAAACATCGTGATGGTTTTATAGATAAGCGACCAACATTCATGTGAGGTGAATGGCCCAAACACTGAGATGGTTCTTCAGACGAGAAATGAATGGCCCTGGCACAGTCCTTATCCAGATAGTCGTGAGATTTGGCTAGGAGTAAAAGACTCAAGATATGAATGAGGTACATATCCGAGATGGATTACACACATTCTCACCAAGTGTGAAGCTTGGTAGTGATGACATTCTCACCAAATGAAAAGCTTGGCAGTGATGCAAAGTGTCTTCTACGAACATTCTCACCAAGTGTGAAGCTTGGCGTGAAGCAAAATGTTCCACAAGGAGATGAAACCCCCTAACAAATAAACAAGTCAAATCTAATATAGAATAGATTACTCCTTCGAGCACTCCTTCTTAGAGTATGCAATGTGACCTCTAGCTTTATTCAATCTTAGCCACTTCTCATGATTAATCAAGGCTAAGCACCTAGAAACTTATTTACTCTTAGTCACTTCTCATGACTAATCAAGGCTACGCCCGTGCCATCCTCCACTAGCCATTGGTCAATTCTCATGACCCCTATGGGAGAACATCTGCAGAATATTGTCTGATGCTGCAACCTGGAGAAACATCAACACACCCTCTTAGCGAGGGGAAATAATGTTGAATTTGACATAGGCTCTAAGAAGTGTCTGAGACTTCTTAGAGTGGGGTCAAATCAACATTATAGCTTTGAGTGAATAGACGTGCATTTGAGGAGATGAACATCAAGAAGGACAACTTTTCTATGATGAAGAAATAACCAAGAAGTCAAGTCAATCATTGAAGAAGTCCCGGATAGCATTAAAAAAGTCCTAGAAGCAAATTGAAGGCAAGAAGACAAGTTGACCCCATCAAGTGTACAAGTAGGCCCCATTGAAGAAAAAGTCAAATGAACTGAAGAATATAAATAAAGAGTTCACTCACTTCATTTTTATCATCACAACATCTTCTCTTCTCTTTTCCACATGTGTGCACCTCCAAAGAAGGGCCTAGCAAAGGCAAGAAGCAATAATTTTTGGGTTCTCTTATTCTCTCTAGAAGTTCACTACCCTTGTTAGGATTTCTTGTGAAGGAAGACGAACCTCTCATGTGCTAAGGTTCATCTTCATGAATGGTATTGTACTTGAATTGGATTGATTTCTTCTAAGAAAAGTTGCCTGGGTTTTGCTCTTTTTGGGGTTTCCAGGATAAAATATTTTTGTCTCTTGTGTATGGTTATATTTCTATGATCCTTTGTTTTTGCTGCAATTTAAGTTGATATTTTCAATGTGCAATTACTCAATGAAACTGTGGGATGAAATGAATTGTGAAATGAATGCTTGAAATCATTGTGACATAATTATCAAGATATGGAAATAGTTAAAAATTCAACACAATACAGGAAAACAAAGATCACTCCTTCGCAGGATTAGGCCATGCACAAGATTCCTACTCTGCCACATAAGTTTCCTCTTGTTGGCATGGGCGTTCTCGACGATAGTGGCAATGGACACATACTGAAACAAAAGTGTGTCTAGGAACTCGGTTGTTATGGCCCTGTAGAATGACCAATCTTTGAATTCGCTTACATTTAAAAGTGAAGCAGGAGGAACCTTGTACTCAACATTTCTGGATTATATCTCAGCATTTGTGCTTCTGCAACCCATGTTAGAGATAAAACAACAAGAACTGTTTCTCTGAATGACTCAGAACAGTAGGAATGACAGGTTTCCTCGTGAATTCCTCTTGCCATCGGAGCATTTCTTTGACATTGGCTTTCAGGATATCTCCTTGCCCTTACACATTTTGGCTTTCTATGATGAATCCTTTGAAAACTTCCTCATGTATCTGTAGCTCATGGATTTGTATGTAGATGGATTGTTGAGAATGCAACAATTATTCTTCTTGTTCAATTGCACTTTCCTTGAAAGAGTTAAGACTGTCTTGCGCACTTGAATGGCTGTGATCCTCATCTTGCGAGCAATTTATCTTCCTCTTCAATACCCTTATCTGCTCCTCTTGTTCCTGGATAATACTTGACATCCTAACAACATTGTCAACGGTGAGCTCGGTTGTTTCCATAGAACAAGCAAGGGTATGAACTGGATGTGCTTCAGTATCTACAATTTTTCGTCTTTTCGTCTGAAGCTGTCTCGTTAGGATTTCGTGTTTTTTCCACTGCCATTTTTAGTTGTCCCTCCTCACCAATGAATGCCTCTAAATCTGCCGCCACATACCTGGAAGTTGGATTGAATTTGATGCATACTTTTTCTGTGGGGAAATGATATGGGGAGTGATGTGATTGGTGAACTGGAAAATCCTGCTTCTCCCTTTCAGAGAATTCGCCTTCCAACTCATCTGAAGAAGATATGAGTGAACCTGAGCATGTTGCTATCCATCTCCTTAGGCTGGCCTTTGGCTTGCTGGGTTTGTACAACCCTTTGAGCATGTTGTTGAGCCAAAACTTTTACTTGGATATCTAGAGGAAGTCCTACAAGAAATTTTGGGTCAATTTCTTCTGCAGTAGGGAATGCATAATTCGTAGCTCGTGTAGATTGAACTTGCTAAGAAGCTAAAACTTCTTCATTAAAAGTCACACGTAGATGCCTCCGCCACATTAAATGCCCACCAAACCTTGACAAAATTAAAATTGCTCGCTTCGATGTCTAGTGCTAAGAAGCGCTTGGACAAATCGCATCTGCATGCAACATGCAAATGGCTATTGATTGGACATAAGAAACACATAGCATAATGGATTGGACAAAAGAAACATGTAGCATAAGATAGCCTCTGCTTTTCAACTTTTTTCTCACTTTTCCACGTGTAAATTTTTTCAGTTTCATTTCAACAAAGAATATTATTTAATTAGATAGAAAGACTTACGAGAACTAGATAAACGCACCCATCATAACCCGGGAAAACTATTTTCAACTCCTTGGACAGAAAATTTGACGTCAGATTGGCAAGGTTTTCATGATAGTGACTATCTAGCTGATTACATCTTTAAGTGATTATAATATATATTTAAAGCTCTAGAAGTAATTGCATGAGGTCGGTGATGCATATCGAGAATCCAATGTCAAAAATATTTTGCTATAACCCAAGAAATTTGTTATGAAGTCTATAAAGTTCCCATGATTTTTTTGCTACAGTTCGTGATCTTTGATTGTGCACATGGGGATAAACTTCAGCTCATTTCAACTTTATACAATGTACTTATGATCTTAATTTTGGTTTGTAGGCAGGTTAGGTTGTTAGAATTTTTCATATGAAATTTTAGCCCATATGAATTCACATCAATGATTCATTGCTGCTGCACCTTCCCTCTATGCTTTTACTTTCAACTCACCATCAACAGAAATTGCATTGTTAGATAGCATAAGCTTGGGATTTAAGTCACCTTCTTAAAGAGAAAACACTTTTGCAAACGCCATCAAAGGTTGGTGGAGTTTCAGAGACATTTATTGGAAAGCCGATGAGGCACTACTGTATAATTCATTGAAATAATAAATAATCTAATAGATCTATTATTTATAAATATGGTAGTGAGTAAGATCAGGTGAATCAAGGATTTGTAATTGAATTGCAATTGTATTGCGATCGAATTTAGCTGGAAATGGAGAAATTGGATCATTGATTTTCATTATAAATAAAACTAGATTAGATTCAATTGTTCTAATGAATCAACTACCAGGGATGATCATACTCTTAAGATCACTTAAAGATTATACTCTAGTTCATAGTTAAAATATCATAATCCTCATATCTTTATAGGTAAAAACGATGATGATCAAACGATCACCAAGCTTATTATGTTTTCCTATAAACATCTATCATTGTATGGAAGCATTAGTAGCTAACTGTGTGTGGATATTGATTTCAAAGGATGGACCTTGGAACCAAATTTTTTTCTTTCTTTCTAAATTACACAATTATCATCTATTTGACTTAATCATCCCCCGAGCACCTATATACACCATCAAGCATTTGAGTTATTTCCCCTTGGCAAGCACTGGGATTTACCATGTGCCTATCTATCATGGGGTTCAATGAAGATTCTTGGCTTTAGACAAATATTTTTCGAACCAGGGGCACTTCTGGGGAAAAGGTATGTCAAGCTATTGTTGATAGTGGCAGTTGTGAGAATATGATTTCCAAAGAGATGGAAGATAAGTTGAAATTGCGGTGTGAAACGCATCCCCATCTTTATTGAATTGCATGGTTCAAAAAAAGGGAATGAAGTCACCATTAATAAAAGATGTTTGATCAAGTTTTACATTGTTGAGACTTATAAATATGAAGTATGGTGTGATGTCATATCAATAGATACATGTCATTTGATATTGCGGAGGCCTTGGCGATATGACAGAAAAGTCATGCATGATGGAGAAAATAATACCTACACTTTTTGGAATGATGGATTGAAAGTCATCTTATTGCCCCTTAAGGATGAAGGGAAAGCTGAGAATATGTTTTCGGAAAGAGAGCTTGTTAAGGAAATGAAGGCAACAAGATTCTGCTATGCATTAATCGTGCAAAAAGGAGCCTGAAAAAACATACTGATACCCACTGAAGTGGCCAAGGTACTAGAAGAATATGTTGATGTTATCCCTAATGAAATACCTGATGGTCTTCCACTAAAGAGGGATATTCAACATCACATTGATAATCCCAAGATCATCTTTACCTAATTGGGAAGCTTATAGGACGAGTCCTACACAACATGTAGAGCTCAATTAGCAAGTAACATAGATTATAAAGAAAGGTGTGATGAGAGAAAGCATGAGTCAATGTGTATTACCAGCATTCTTGACTCCAAAAAAAAGATAATACATGGAGGATGTGCACAGATAGCAGAGCAATCAATAAAATTACAATCAAATATCGGTTTCCTATACTGCGCTTGGACGACATGATGGATGTGCAAGCTAGAGCTAAATATTTTAGTTAAATTGATTTGCGAAGTGGATACCACCAGATCTAGATTCACGAAGGGGATGAATGGAAAAATTTCTTCAAGACTAAGGATGGACTATATGAATGGATGGTGCTGCCATTTGGGTTGTCCAATGCACCTAGTACTTTCATGCAGTTGATGAATATTGTGCTTCGACCTTATATTGGTAAGTTCGTTGTCGTTTATTTTGATGACTTCCTAGCTTTTAGTATTAATAAAGAATATCACTTGCAACGTTTAAATATTATATTGGATGCGTTGAGAAAACATTAGCTTTATGCAAACCTGAAGAAATGTAGGTTCCCGCAAGAAAGTTTGGTATTTATAGGTTTTGCCATCTCAATAGGAGTCAAGATGGATTCAAATAAGATCGAAGCAATTTTCAAGTGCCCTGGTTCTAGGAGCATAACGTAGGTAAGAAGTTTTCATGGATTGGCCACCTTTTACCAAAATTTTATACGAAATTTTAACAGTATTGTAGCACCCATAACATATTGCACCAAAGGCAAGACATTCATGTGTACTAATGAAGCCGAGGAAAGTTTTAAGTTTTTAAAGAAGAATGTAACTGAGGCACTTATATCAGCCTTACCATATTTTGATAAAGTGTTTGTGGTAGATTGTGATGCTTCACATGTCAGCATTATAGTTGTACTTATCCAAGTAGGTAGACCAATTGCATTTTTTAGTGAAAAGTTGAATGAGTTAAGAAAGAACTACTCCACATGATGTAGAATTTTTTGCAATTGTGCAAGCATTGTGACATCGAAGGCATTATTTAGTGTTGAAGAAGTTTGTGTTATTTATCGATCACATTGCATTAAAATATGTAAACACCCAAAATAAATTGAACAATAGACATGTAAAATGGGTCTCTTTCTTACAAGACTACACCTTTGTTCTGAAGCACAAATCAGGAAGGAGGAATTAGTTTGCAGATGCTTTGTGTCGGCGCACTGTTCTTTTGACAACCATGGAAAATCGAGTAATTGGTTTTGCTACATTGAAGGATCTCTATGTGTCTGATAACGATTTTGGGAGATTGTGGACCAATTGAAGAATCCAGTCGTTGGAAACATAGATCTTATTCAGGGTGAATATTTTATGCAAGATGGATACCTCTTCAAAGGAAAACAACTATGTGTTCCAATTGGTTCTATGAGAAAAAATATTATCAGAGAACTTCACAGTAGTGGTTTGGTGAGACATTTTGGAAAGGATAAGATGCTAGCCATAATCGAAGATAAGTATTACTGGCCAAAAATGAAAAATGATATAACCCGATATGTGGCACGATGTAAGGTTTTTCAAATGGCTAAAGGACACTCACATAATACAGGGTTGTATATGTCAAGGTTGTATGTTTCTGTTTTCCAGTATTTGTCCATATGATTATGCACTTTATTTGATTAGTGGCTCAAAATAAATAAATAAATAAAATAAACTTTGTTGTTAGTCTAAAGACAATGAAATGCAGAGCTAAAGAAAGAAAACAATCTCAAGAAGACACACAACAATTGAATTTCATGGGACAACTACTAGTTTGCATTATTCATCATTTTTCCTTTTATAAAAGAAAAAGAGATTTTAGGCAATTGCTTTATGCTTCTAAAAGCAAGGAACAAATTTCCTAGTTCCTATACATTCCATCATACAATTGGAATTCACTATTTTTACATTGTTAAAAATTGATTGCAAAACTTTTCCAACATTCTCCCATTTGATAGTCACTTTGAACAAGTGTGAATGCCAATCATCTCTACACGAAACAAATTATCTCCAATCATTGGTTTTTTTAATGCATCTACAAGATTATCCACTAATTTGTACTTTGTCAATTTCAATACACCTACTTCATTTCCATCACAAAGTGGTACTTCACATCAATATGCTTACTCTTGGAATTATAATTGGGCTTCTTGGCCATTGCATTGACATGTTGACTATCACATTCTATTTCCAAACTGCGTCTCTATTTGATACCACTAATGTCGCATAATCTTAATAAGCATACAACTTCTTTAGTAACTTTTGTTGCAACAACGTATTCTGCCTCTAAATTAGATAATCCAATGATGAATTGCCTCTTACTCATCCAACTCACTACTACTCCAAATAAATTAAGGATTTTATCTTATCCACATCTCCATCCCAATCTACACCAACAAATCCTTGTTAATAAAAAATATCAAGGATTTTATCTTATCCACATCTCCATCCCAATCTACATCAACAAATCCTTGTTAATAAAAAATATCATTACCATGATCCTAGTAATATAAGGCATAGTCCTTGGTGCATTGCAAATACCTAAGTATTCTTTTAATGGCCATCAAATGATGCATTTATGGATAAGCATTAATCTGCTCACTACGCCTATTGAATGTGCTATGTCTCGTATTGTGCATACCATGATATACATGAGTTACCCTACAATTCTAGCATATGTTAGCCTAGCTTTGTATTTCTTTTCCTCGTGAGTTTTAGGACACATTTCAATAGACAACTTAACTACCACTTGAAAAGTTGTTTTTTTTGCTTTACAAGTGTGCGTCTCAAACTCATTCATAATCCACTCAATATATTTCTTTTGGCTAAGCCATTTTTTCTCTCTTTTTACCTCTATGCCAACACAATAATGCATTGCACTAAAATATCTCATATCAACTACTTGGTGTCTCTTACTAACCCTATACTTTCACCAATCAAACCAATATATCACAATTATTCCTCACTTCCTTCCATATAAATGGAACATTAATAACCTCCAACAAAACATTGTTATAATAAAAAAAACATGGCTTCAACACAATGGATCTACTCATCCAAGCTATCCATCGAAGCAACTACAAGGAGGAAAATAAATTCAAACTTTTTGAAATCACAACAATAAAAAAAACCAATGTTTAGTGTAAAATTCAAATTTTAAAAAATAAGAAATTTAAATCAATCATTGAAAGAAAAATGTAACATGAATTTTTCTAACTTGTCCATAAATGATATGAGTTTTTACATGCAACATCAAATACTTGGTTGTAAAAAAATGTGTTTTAAATTACATAGCATATAAACTCTTAATATTTGGTTGTAAAAAAATGTGTTTTGAATTACATAGCATATAAATCCTTTTTTTCTAAACTCATGCAACATCAAATACTTGGTTATAAAAAAATGTGTTTTAAATTACACAACATATAAACCCTTCTTTCTCCCACCCCTTCCCTTGTGTAAAATCTTGTAAAATCTAATTAAGATAGTTTGTCTCTTTTAATTTTCACCTAAGCTTTATGCTAATGCTAATTGAGATAACCAATATTTTTAAATATTTATTTTTCAAAGGTCATTTTATTTTTGAATTTGGTTTTCAATTTGTTCCATGAAGTTTTTGAAGTAATTTATTAATAAATTATTTAAACAACTTGACTGGACTATGATGACAAAGTTTGAGATTTTATTATTAAATTATGTAAATTACAAAACAAAACAATTTCCTCAATTAATTATGAATTTTTGTAAATCTTAAATAATATCTTCAATCTCTTAAATGTAAGAAAGTAAGGAAAATAATAACTAATCCCTAAATTTTGCAATGGTTTTAATGAATAAAAATAAAAAGTTTATACTCAATTAATGTGTTATTATCTTGAATTTTTAAACTCACATACATCAACATTATAAGGTGGTGTTTGATTTTTTTTTTTTTACTTTTGATATTCAAATTTAACTCTGTGAAGGTGGAATTTGTTATTTTCTTCACAGGGTTTTAACAATTAGACTTTCAAATATCTAATAAGTTTAGTTAGCGTAACATACATGTGGTTTTTAGTAGATAAAGTCTTCCTTGTTTTGAGAAAGTACAAAATTTATTAAGATATTGTCCCTACAAATAGACTTTTCTCAATGAAGAATTTCAATTAAAGAATATCTATTATCTTAAAATTTTGGGAATTTGGCTGGGTTGGTAGGAGTGGGTGGAGTCATCTAGGACTCTAAGAGGAATAAACAGGAGGAGTATGCTTGGGGAATAGGGAGGAAATCGAACAATGGAGTGGAATGGTTGGCCTTAATCAAAGGCTTGGAGTTAGCAAGGAGCATCGGGATTGAGGAATTGGTCGTTATTGGTGATTCACTAGTGGTCATCAGAGAAGCAAGGAACCTGATGAAGAATTGCAAAATCCCGACTACAAAGACGCATTTTCTCTTGAAGTGCATTGTTAAAGAATTCAAAGCAATTAATTTTCTCCACATGATGAGAACCTTCAATCAGCAAGCGGATAGCATGGTCAATAAAGGAACAAGATTAAATTGTGGCATTTTGGTGAGTAATCAGCAGACCTATGAGAGAAATTGGATCCTTTAATCCAAATTTTGTGGTTAATAGAATGGATGAACCTAGAAGTCTATGGAACAAGGAGGAAGCACCTTCCTTTGAAGATGATTGTTTCCATCTTCAAAGTTAAACCTAGGGTGGTGATATTTAATGGCTCACACACTTCTCGAAATCAACCTTTTGATATGCTCCCACGCCACATTGAATGCGAAGGGGGATGTTATGTGTTGGAGACAGTTGGAGGCCATGCGTTGTATCCATATGGCGGATACACAGGACAGGATGGTTATAACTACAGGCATGCGGAGCGGAATTCGCATCACCTCTGTTTTTAATTATGGGTGGAGTTTGGAGAAGAAGCAACAGGTATGTGATATGGGGGATTTCAATGCTCAAGCTTGGGATTGTGTTTCGGCTCCTTCCCGGTGCTTGTGGTGCAAGAAATCAATGTGGAAACGCGAGAGGCCTTCAAGCATGGCAGATTCAAAGGCTTACTCTGTGATAGATGGAAATCAGGAGACCGATGAAGACATTTTGGTAAGCCCTCACGCTCACACACCTCGTCAATTTGATTTCCTGGGACTGGAGAGAAAGTGGGTTGCTCCATCGGTGAAGAATGAGGATGGAAGCCCTAGTTTTTCACAATTGTTAGATAGAAAAACTAATTCGACTGAAGTCATTAGCTACCTGAGGGGTATGGATGAGCAAATTCGTTTGCTCCACAGTGAGAATCTGGACTTGAAAAGGGAAATTACTCGCCTCTTATCGTTATCCCAAGCCACGCATTTTGAGGTTAGTTGTAGCAGCTATGGGAAAGTTAAGGCTGGAAGTCTAGAGGAAATTAATGGCAGGGTCTCTATTGTCAAAATGAAACATATCAGTAGGAACACGAAAGATTTGGAACGGAAGTTAGATTCTCTAAGGACTGAGGTTGGAAAACTCATCTCGGCCCAGCATTCAGGTGGGGACTCGGTGGTCGGAAGACCTAATGACTCTCTGGATGACACTATTTTCAGGGATCCAAATCGTCAGCTCTAGTCTCTTGGCTCTGCTCTGTTTTTTGTCTTTTGATATGGCTCCCTTATGTTGAAGCTCACTTGTTTCTGCCTTGTGCGGTTGTCAAAGTATACCTGTTTTGCTATATACGGATAATAAACTAGTGCTACAAGCCATAGGAAAGTCTGGTACAGGTATTTTGTTGTTTTATCTGGTTAAAAAGAAGATGCTTGTTTGGGAAGCTATGAAGGGAAGAACAACACTATTTGTTTCATAGGCATGTTTTGTTTTTGTCTCCTCTTGCTTGGGCAGTTTGTAAGAAGATATAGTCTCCATAGATTAGGGAAGTTTCATGACAGTTTTAGAATAGTAAATGATGAACAAGGTGTCATGGACATTGTACTTCTGTGGTAGCAGTCCCTCCCCATTTTTTTGTAACCTTTGTCTTACTTTTTTATAATCAAAAGCTCTTTAACCATTTTTGTAATTAAAAAAAAAAACTTGGGGATTTGGAATTGGTATCTTCATAGAAAATAGCTATCTTTTGCATTATCTCACAACCTAGTTTTATTGCCTTAAAATGAGTCACACCTTGACAATACTTTGATCAAATGTATTAGCATAAATGTAGTAAATTTGAGATTTAAATCACACCTTGAAAAAACTTCGATAAAATGTATTAGCATAAATGTAGTAAATTTGAAATTTAAATCATCTTTATAGTAAGTTCTCCAACCTTTCATTAATCTAGAACCAAATGTATACCAAATAATTTCATCGTAATTAAAACAACAATGCATACCCAATTTTGACATCAAAAGAATAATTCCATTCTTTTGATTTCGAAGCCACAACATGATACCTCCAAACATATTCATTAAATCCAAGGTGTTTTATAATCTTGCAATAGGCATTATCATATCATAAAATTTAAAAATATTTTTATTAATACAAAAATATTGAAATCCAAAGTGTTGTATAATCTTGCAATACCCATTATCATATCATGTTTTACATCATTACGAATATATAAAATTTAAAAATATTTTCATAAATACAAAAATATTGAGACGAGCACCAAAATAGGTTGTATGCTGTGCTTAAAGACTTTAAAGAGTAATACATTATAGGGCTAATATTTACAAATTGTAAATATTAATATATTTAAAAAAAATACATTCCCCAAACCAAATACAACATATGACCTTTGAAAACATATGACCATGTAAACAAATGCAGAATTAAATCATAAAATATTTAAGATTTTAATACACGTGCTAAGTTTGAAGAAACATTTACTAGTATTCAAACCAAATACAACATTGATGATATGTACAAAGCTTTATCACAATAATGTAAACTTGGATAGACATTTTAAAAGATCAATAAAAACATGTTAAAACATTATGTATGAAGGCATTTATTATTTTGAATACAACTTATTAATGAATAACTCTGATAAATATCTTGAATTTTGCTAAATAATATGAGAATTTTAACAAATTTGATAGTTTATAAAAATTTAATTTATTTGATAATTCATAAATTGTTTATAAATAATATGACAAAATTAAGAAGAAGAAAAAATATTGAAAAACAACTTCAAGTAAATATTGAAACGGAAAACCAGATGAATTTTCAAAAATCTAAATTACTTATAAAATTTATCAAACAAAATAGACCAGATGCTCCTTAAAAAACATATGCTCCCAAGGATTTTAAAAATCCCGTTAATAACAAACATAACGAATACAATATTTGTAGGTTCCTTTTTTAGAAAATATATAATATAAAATAATGTAATCTTGAAATTCACCATAAATCAAATCCAAAATTATTTATTTAATTCATCATGTAATAAAATATTAAAATATTTTCAAACTTGTGTGGTCTTATATAACATAGCCCACAAATTTTAGTATGTTTGATACATTGTAGTTTATGCCCTTTTTCATTTAGAAAGTAGATATTAGGGATCCAATGTTGTTTCATGATTTAATGAATCATGAAAAATTGTTTAAAAGATTAATTATAACAAGTGTATATGGTTCTTCTTTGAGATTAATTATAACAAATGTTATCGTTCAAATGTGAATGAATGGTTTTTTCTATAAAAGAAAAAATAAAAGTGCATATGGCTCTTTTTATCAACTTAATTAGAAGTAGTTTTCATTTTTTCATGACTAGAGAATTACAAGGAAACGTATTAAATATCTATAAAGGTATATGGTGGGTATTTGAATTAAGAAATAAGGATATTACAAATAAGTAAAATAAGCATAATATTTAAAATAAGAATAAAGACTACATAAACTTCATTAAGGAAATCTAAGGAAATCTATGTTGAAGGTTGAAGAAGTTTGAACCGCATATTGGAATGTGAGGGTTTTTTTGCAAAATAAAAAGAGATTTTCGTTTCCTTGCTAGCAAGGAGATCAAGAGGAGGGGCTTTTAACTGAAGCAAATGGATGTGAGTAGGGGGGAGGGACGACCTCTTCCTTCGGGATCTCGTCTAGAGGTATTTAGATTGGGAGCATCCAAGTCTCAATGGTTGAAATGGGAGGAGAGGGTTCGAGGCAAAAGAATGTGCCTCAGGAACTAGGCAAGGGGGAGGTTCTTGGGCCAATGCCTCCCCATATCGAATCGAATTCTTGCTATGCAGATAAGATCTGATAAGCTTCTGGATCGCATCCAGTATATGAAGGACCACGCATTGATTGGTAAATTTGTGGGGTTAGCCCCCTCTGAAAAGGCCTTGATTTGGTGGATCAATTCAACTTGGAATCCCAAGGGCCACTACGATCTCCAACTGGGGTCTAAGGGTTTTTTTAATGTGACTTTTATAAGTATAGAGAAATGCAATAGAGCAATAGATGGAGGTCCCTATTTCTTTTACTCGACAAGTCTGTTTCTCAAGCCGTGGAAGGAGCAGTTCTATCTTGAGAAAGAGGATATTATAATTGCTCTTGTTTGGATTAGATGATACTCTCTTCCAAGGGAATACTAGGAACTTGAGATCCTGGAAGATATTGGTAACACTCTTGGATCTTTCATTAAAATCTCGGAACAGACAAAAGCCAAGTGTTATACCTCTTACGCACGTATATGTGTATATATGGACATCACGAAAGATCTTCCTAAAGCTATAGATCTCACTTGGGAAGACGACGATTGGAGGCAATTGTTGGATTATGAGAAGATCCCCTTCTGATGCCATCGATGCCATGTTTACGATCAAACTACCAGATGAAAAAATCCCTGACCCCTCCTAAGCCAAATGTTGAAACTAATGAAGAGGATTTTTCTAGGAACCCTTCAAGGAAAAGGATTGGGAGAAAACAGGGGGCTCCGGATATTCATAAAAAACCCACGATATCGAATCAACTCGAGATCCTCAGCTCCCAACAGGATCTGGATCTGTTGCAGGAGATTCTGGAATCGGGTGCTGACCCTATGGTTCCCAGCAAAGATCAAGTTGCTACGGGACGACTCAAGCAGATTGGCAGAAAGGTTTGGAATGGATGTGAAGCGTTAGAATCGATGCGGCAGGTGCTTCAAGTGGTTTGGGGATCCTTTGGAACTCAACCCTGGTAGGCCTGGGAAATTTTCTTGCAACTTCTCAATTATTATCAACAGAATTTCAAATAATTGGTCTCCAGGGATAACGAACGTCTATGGTCCAAACTCAGCGTAGGTTAAGCTAGAGTTTTCGGACTCGCTTAGGATGATGCATGAATGGACGGAAGGGAAACATTGGATAGTGGGAGGAGACTTTAACATTGATAACCTCCCTATATGAGAAAAAAGGGGGTCGAAGGTTTGGGGAAATCATAGCGGACTTTCAACTGGTTGATATTGAAACTGGGAGCGGGGGGGTCATCACATAGCCTCGCATCTGAATAGTGAGATTTTGGCTCTCATCTCCCTTCTGCGGGATTGGACCATTGGCCCGTCAACCTTTTTTGGAGAGGTATAGGATCTCTGTTTAAGAAACCCTTCCATTTCGAGCAATTCAGGTGAATCCATCTCGACTTCAAAGGTAAGGTGGAGCCGCATTGTAGTCAAAATTGGGGAAATCATACACACATAGTATGTATCATTTCCAATAGAAGCTCAAGGCTATTAGAGGCAAAATAAAAAGTGGAACAAAGAGGAGTTTGGAAATATATTTACGAACAAGAAGTCGCTGGAACAGAGACTTGAATCGATCCAAGAGAAAGGAATGAGGGATGGGTACCCCCCGGATATGAAGGAAGAAGAGACCTCTCTGACTGCACAATTAATGGAAAGGGAAAAACAAGAGGAAATGTTTTGGAAGAAAAGGTCTAGGTTTAATTGGCTTAAGGAAGGGGAGTGAAATACAAAAAATTTCCATCGATCGGCCATGCAATACTGCCACAAAAACAAGATCCTCATGCTAAAGAATGAGACAGGGAACAGGATGGAGACGAGGGAAGAAATTGAAGGGGAGCTCCTTCATTTTTTCAGGGACATTATGGAGGAACCTTGCCTCGATAAGAGGAATGACATAGAGAAGGTTACTCAACACATCCCTTCCTTAATCTGTGATTTCACATAATGATATTTTGGTGTGGCCTATATCATAAAAAATGAAGTATGGAGAATTGTGGAGGACTCTCGTCAAATGCAAGGTATTCTCAATGCTTTCAATGCCACATTTCTGACTAACATAACATTATAGGAAAAAGAATGAGGGACTCGTCAAATGCAAGGTATTCTCAATGCTTTCAATACCACATTTCTATTCTCAATGCTTTCAATGCCACATTTTTTACCAACATAACATTATAGGAAAAACAATGAGGAACATTAATTTATGACTTTCTTTATAATAATGATTATGAATTTTCTTTTTGCCAACTATCTTATTTTTAAGATAAGAAATGCATATTAATAAATATTTGAATATTCAAAAATCTAAGTAAATATTTTTTTATGAATTTAGGTATTTTATAATAATATTTTTTTTTAATGAATTGAGGTATTTTATAATAATATTTTTAAAGAGAGATTGGTGATGGTTATAAAACCTCAACTTTTAGCATGATAAATCCATTATGGATCTAAGCTGATAGAACTAGTGTAAAAAGTGTTAAATGAAAGCATAGTTAAAAAGAACCTCTACAATTTGTGAAAGGACCTAATAGAAAGATAAAAGTTGAGCACATTGTTAAAGAAAATCGCCTCACTTCCCTCCCCTGGTTGCATAAAATCCTCTATTTTATTAGCCCAATTTAAAGCTATGAAGGAAATTCAACAAGGTATAGAAGACATTAGATATGGCCCTTAAAGAATGTTTAGGCCCTAAAAAGTGTGGCCTGTAATAATTATGACCTTTCACATCAAGGGCTTGCGCAACCCATCCAAAAAATTAGCCTTGAAAGGGTTGTTGGTGATCTACACCAACATGGGATTATTATTATTCAATGAACCATGGGAGAAGGACAAAAGATCAATGGAGAATTCTCCAATTTCTTGAAGGGATGGGTCTTCCTCTATGTTGACCTGAGCATAGATAGTTAAGGATAGCAACAGGGCATAAGAAGGGAACCGTCATGCTCATTAATTATACAATCTATGGTTCATTTATTGGACCAAAAATCTACTAAGTAGATGTAGGGGAATCTTTCAATATCCGTAGTATTTTATGGACCTTGTTGGAATAGGGATGAAATATTGGATAGGCTATTTGCTCAACATCAAGTTAAGGAAAGAGAACATTTTTTCTAATTAGGATGTAAAATCACAATCAACATTTGTGAGAGCTAAGGTAGCTCAACCAAGTCCGACCCTCTAGCAAAATATTTTATCAATAAAATAAAGGAAGACGATCTAATAGATTTAGTACCATGTAATATTGTCCCCACCTAGAGGAATCATAGCACCAATGAAGCAAGAATGGCTAAGAGGGTAGACTAATTCCAATATCACGTCTTCTCGTTTTGGATCAAGACGAAATAAAAGTTGGGTGGACTCAAGGGTTAACTTTGATCATCAACAAGTGTTTTCCTAGATGGTGAAAGAGACATGAAAACCTTCAATCCTACTCAAATTCAATCATAACTAGATGTTTTGTGAACCTAGTCAAGCCTACTTTGAAGCCCTATAATACAAATGCAAAAGAACCAATCAATGTTCAATTTGCATCTAACTTAAAATAAGTAAAGAAGCTTGCATCATCTTGGGCTTATATTGAGATCTAAAGATAGTCACAAACTAGTTGCAAGCTTGCATCATCTTGGGCTTATGTTGAGATCTAAAGATAGTCACAAACTAGTTGCAATGGAAGCTATTGATGCAAATAAAATTAAAGAAAAACTATAGATAATAATGAAGGATGTAAGGAGAAAGAGACCATAAAAACTAAAAACACTAGAGCAAAATAGAGCAAAAAAGGAGGAAAATGTTATAAAAAAACACGCAAGCAATATAATTAACATACGATAATAAAAACACCAAATTATTTCATAAGTTTGCTAATCATGGATCAAACATCAATATAATCTAGAAAATGGTAAGAAAAGACAAGGCAAAAGTTACTAAAGAAATTGCAGATACCATCGTAGCCATTTTGGAGGATATATGAGGAAACAAAGTAAACATAATAGAAGTTGTCATTATGACCTCCTTCCTAGGTTCATAGGAGAAGATTATGACCTCCTTCCTAGTTTCATAGGAGAAGATAATGAGTAGAAAATTGACCCAATATCAAAAGAAAAGTTGCATACAATATTGCACAACATTTGAAGGTTTTAGAGCTTTAATCTTTAATCTTGGTGGATGAACAATTGAATTCTTTACAAAGGCTTTATGAACTTATAGGAAGATCTATTGAGGGTGGTAGAAGAATCCAATCCACATGCAGGGTTAGGATTCCAAAAGCTTTCGATCATTTGAATGGCTCATAGCGCTAGATAATCCAAGCACAAGAATCAAGTGCAAACTACTTAAAATTCGACTCAAAAGACTCAAGTTCAAAGGAGGGCACAAATGATGCACATGAGTAAATTGAACTTTATAAAGTGCATCAGCTATTTAACCATTTGACCACTTATAATTAAAATTGTACCAGATGCTAACCCACTACAGGTGATGAAGCAACATCAAATAAGCAAGGAAAGAAGCCCTCCAAACTTAACGTTAAAAAACTGGTCAAGACTGCATGCCAAACAAAAGCAAATCGTGCACATGATGATGGGAAATGAAGCCAAAATTGAGTGGTTGATAATATGGGTTGGAGGTGCATGTCGAGCTTCCTCAGGCAGCAACATTACAATTACTAAGCCCTGACATCAGCAAAGTTGTATAGCTGTAGGTACATTGTTAAGGGATGAAAGAGCCAGACGAAAAGTGAAGACTACTAAATTAATAAAAATACACCATTATGAATAAGGAAAAAGTAAATGTATTTTTGATTGTATAAAACTATGATGAAAAGTATTGATGTATTCGACAGCTTTCTTTTACGAACAACTAAATATACTAAAAATCATAGTAGCATAATTAGAGTACAAATACAATTCAAAGTGCATCGGCTATTTAACCATTTGACCACTTGAAATTAAAATTGTACCAGATGCTAACCCAGTACAGGTAATGAAACAACATCAAATAAGCAAGCAAGGAAAGAAGCCCTCCAAACTTAACGTCAAAAAACTGGTCAAGACTGCATGCCAAACAGAAGCAAATCGTGCACATGATGATGGGCAAATGAAGCCAAAATTGAGTGGTTGATAATATGGGTTGAAGGTGCATGTCGAGCTTCCTCAAGCAGCAACATTACAATTACTAAGCCCTGACATCAACAAAGTTGTATAGCTGTAGGTTCATTGTTAAGGGATGAAAGAGCCAGACAAAAAGTGAAGACTACAAAATTAATAAAAATACACCATTATGAATAAGGAAAAAGTAAATGTATCTTTGATTGTAGCTTTCTTTTACAAACAACTAAATATATTAAAAATCATAGTAGCATAATTCGAGTACAAATACAATTTGATACGAAAAAAATATGTAACAAAAAAATCTAATATAAATATAATACGGAAGTAGAGTGCTTATATGTACTACTTTTAATCAAATATTTACAAATATGCCATAAATGCACATAAACATTTATATAATAAAATCAAACATACAGTTATAAAATAAAATTATAAAATCTCAACAACATAGGATATTTGGCAATTAGTCAGAATTTGTATCTATATCCATATTACACCTACACCGAATATTCGATGAATTCAAATTTGTTCAAAATTTTTGCACACAAGATGCCAATACAACCGAATTAAGCTACTATGCTAAGAATAATGAAGGAACATATTATGTTCTATAAATGGGATAATAAAAAATCAAACATAAAGACATGGTATAGACATCAAGATTGTCAACAGATAAAGGCATAAATTTAGCTTGAGAAAAGGAAATATCCCAAACTCATGCAAAATTCACCACTTGCAAATGGGGATATCGTTGCAATATCCCTATTTTGTTGGAAAGGTATATATTAAAACACATTACAACAATCTGCTCTCACTATAATTGAGTATATATTTACAAATATAGATGAACAGATGAATTTCGTGCTTACACTTAAATAAACTAAAAAAATCCAGGATCACAACAGATATTGAAATATAAAATAGAAATTAGATTATAGAAGACTTACTCACCCCCCTACCCCCTACTTGTGTATGTTTACACTAAACCAGCTCTTTTAGAAGATAAATGATATGTGTCAAAAATCCAATGAAATATAAAATTTCAGAGATAGATGGTATGTGTTACACAACAAAATGGACATTTGGTAGCTTAATGTGTTAGCATTTGATAGCTCGGTAGCACTCCTGCATCAAGTCCCTAGATGCAGGGATCAATAACTTGGAGTCTCATTTATATTCTAAAAGTGACTTTATTAATGTGTTTTTATTAAAGTACCTTTTTGATGTGACTTTATGATTTAAAAGTGAGTCACACTTTATTATGTTTCTAAAGTGACTAAGTCATAAAATGTACTTTTTAAATATTTAGAGTAATGTGACTTTTCAAAAAGAAAATTTATTGTAAAGTTCACTTAGGAGATTTAAGTGAGTGAGAGATTAGATCCCAGCCATAGATCTCTTGGCCAAGATCTAATCTCGTCCATTGAAGTTGAAAAGTCACGAGAATAACCATAATAGGGTAAATAAAAGATGAATGAAACTTCATTTGGCTTCATATCCAAGAGAGCATTCTTGGTGAGGGTGCACTCCAAGAGTAGAGGAGAAGAACAGGCACATTTTCCAAGAGAGAGAGTCTTTCAGAGGGCACAAGTTTCCATGCAAGAGATAAGTTTTGTTGAGCTGAATGGTGGGCACGCATTCCTAGGTGAAAGAGCTGATTGGGCACACATTCCCAAAAGTGATTGCTGCTGTTGATGAAGACATAACAAAAGAGAGGCACAGTTTCCAAGAGAAGAAAGTGAGCACACTTTCCCAGATTGTGACAGCTTTTTATGCTGTCTATACTTCATTCCCAGGAGGCCGTACAGCTGAAGTTTACACAGAAATCGAGGAGCTGTACTAGAAAGAGTTGGCACACATACCAAGATACTTTTAATGCTGTTGGTTTAGTATTAATGTGCACAGATTTTGTGGCTGAACATGTACACAGATTTCAAGGAAGCAATCAGGGTAGGGAGGCCATACTGCTGACTGTACAGTGTATGTATTGTTGGCAGAGTGTGGGTTTGGCATTTGTGTTAGTGCTGGTACAATTCTGTTACTGAAGTTTCTCCTGTGTTGTATCATTGATCTCTCAGCATAATACAAACTCTCTTGCATGCTGGTTTTCCCCAGGGGTTGGGGGTTTTCTAGGGTCATGGTTGACCAAAATTTTATGTGTTAAGTGTGCAAATGCTGATTACAGTGTGCTGTTTTTTTATGATTTTCCGCTGCTAAATGTACTTTATGAATAGTATATCAGCCATAGCACATGTCTATTTAATGCTTGGAAAAATTACATTGGCTTAGTTTACCCTTGAAGGGTGAAATCAATTTGAAGAGTGATATTAGTGGTCCATGAAGTGTTTGACAAATCTGTCTATGAACTGTGTGTTAACAGATTTTTGAGTTTTGTCATTTATTCAACACAATGACATTGATTTTACGTCAAGGTAGACAAGGTCAATGGTTTTGATGAGCCAACTACTAAACTATGAACTGTGTGTTGACAGATTTTTGAGTTTTGTCATTTATTCTACACAATGACATTGATTTTACGTCAAGGTAGCCAAGGTCAATGCTTTTGATGAGCCAACTACTAAATAAAGTGTATGATCTCTACATGGGGGTCTTAATGTTTCCAAATAATAAAATTGTCTTCAAATCTAGAATATATCTAAATAATAAATAATTAATTAATGATATCAAATATAAATAATAAATAATAACAAATATAACTTGAGTACTTTTTCAAAATCATAATGATCATAAACATCACTTAAAAACCCAACTCAAACAAATATCAAACATCATTTATAATTAATTAATTAATGATATCAAATATCACTTCAGTACTTTGGCAAAATCTTAAAGGTCATAAACATCACTTAAACCCAACTCAAACAAATATCAAATATCATTTCTCATCATTTCTAATTAATTAATTAGTGATATCAAATATCACTTCAGTACTTTAGCAAAATATTAATGGTCGTAAACATCACTTAAACCCAACTCAAACAAATATCAAACATCATTTCTAATTAATTAATTAATGATATCAAATATCACTTCAGTACTTTGGCGAAATCTTAATGGTCATAAACATCACTTTAACCCAACTCAAACAAATATCAAACATCATTTAAATTTGGAAAAGTCAAGGTGACAAGGTCAATGGTTTTGGTGAGCTTACTACTAAAATACAGTGTATTATCTCTAATAAAAGGGTCTTAATGTTTCCCAAAAATAAACTTGTACTAACTTCTAAAATATTATCTCTACATAAAAGGGGTCTTAGTGTTTACCAATAATAAAATTGTGCTGACTTCTAAACTATATCAAATATCACTTCAGTGCTTTTGCAAAATCCTAATGATCATAAACATCACTTTAACCCAACTCAAACAAATATCAAACATCACTTTAATTTCTTTTCCATTTGATATCTAATTATTTTAAAGAAATTTAGAGTAATTAATCCACTTGCTTTAGCCAAAGCCCAATATGATCACAAACACAACTTCGGCCCTACTTAATGGTAGCAAACATCACTTCAATAACCTCCTCCATTTCTACTCGACGTCCTATCTGATTGTTGTGAAAGAATTGGGGTCACAGTTTCGGTTTGAACATAAAACAAACAGCCCACACCAACCTTCCCCGCTCAACTTATGGGAGATAAAAAATTTAAAACACAATAAAGACATAAAACTTGGTACATAAATGGTACATGTTTCAAGATGCAACATGTATTTCAAATATGGCAACAGGCGGTGGCAAACCAACGATTCGTAAAGAGTATAACCTATCTCTTTCAAATAGGGTAGAAATCAAGGCTAGGAGATTGTCGGCGACTAAAATTGGATCCTGGTAAAACTTCCAGCGGAGATTTGAATCTATTGAAAAATCCTTGTGTCTCTCTACATTAAGAACTTCAAATTGCTGACATTTTTACTATTTACTTATATATGATGGCCTGCATTTGTTCGGTTACAATAAGTCGTTGCATAATGCCCATATCATTGACACGAGGCTAAGGTTGGCTTATTAAAATGTACAGAATATTCCCAAAAATTCAGAAAATAAATTGAAGGACATTTCTAACCATCCCGTTGATACCTGGCTAATACAAAATAAAATATTAAATGGGTTATTCAGGGTTTTATCAGGCGGACTTACAAAAAGTTACTTTGAATTTTTGCATAATTACAGGAGAGTTTTTGGTTCTAATTTACAAAACAAATTGTCCATTCTACAAAATAATAATAAGAAAGATTCGGATCGTGTTTTACAAGAATCCAACAAATTAATTGAAAATTCTCAATGATATCTGCACAAATTGAAAAACATTAATGCTTTGCTAGATGATAATTTTCACTCTTCACCGTAGAATATCTACCTTAACACCTCTCCATTTAAAAACGTTCAGATTAACAAGAAAACTGGGATTATAGACGGGATAACATTCACCCAAAGGGAACCCCTAAATCCAATTCTTCCTCTCAATAACATCTGCTAAACAATAATCCTTACACAATAATAGTTTTCATAAACTAAATAGATCTCTTAAAAAAGATAAACAATGTATAAGTTAGTATCAATCACCCAAAAGTAACTCCTATTTTAAATTTTCCTCTCAATGATCTCTACAAACATCCTTTCTTGCTAGATTATAGTTTTCATACACTTCACCTCGAAACACCTATGACATGGCAGTTAACAAATGTTAGATAGACGTCTAATAAAATAAGGCCATATATCTCCGTAAGACTTAAGCTTGACAAGAAAACTGGGATCAGGTACGTTGACCCAAAGGAAAGCCCTATTGCCTTTGATATCCAATGTAAAGTCGATTCTCTGGTATATAAAATATTTTGCTCAACAGATTTAGCTATACATAAAAACTCCTAAAGAACTCCTAAAGACATGCATCATATTGACATAAAGATTGACTGAATACATAAAATGAGCCAGCCAATCCAAACATGGTCCATGAATGGAAAGATAAAAAGGCTATTAATAAAAGTAAAGTAAGAAACTCAAACTTGTTGACCTAACAAAGGAAACCACTGCTTGAGCCTCCTACTAGGAAAAGGCTATAATTTTTTTGATTTCCAGGGTGGTTAAATGGGCCCCTGCAGTAACTCCATATAAAAATAAAGGAGCAGAGCCTTTCACAATTGATGTAAAGATACAGATCTACAACTGAAAACCACTTTAGAATTAGGCAGTAACAGATAAACAATTACATACAATCAAATTTTCTATCTTCAAAATTTTTATCCCGCTACACACCCAAAAATATAGATGCGGCAGACAAATCACCAGGCCCGCTATACACCCAAAATATAGATGCGGCAGACAAATCACCAAGGACATGATTAAATAATTCAATGTTTAAAAATCGAAGAGATTACGTTATCCTAAATATAAAATTGTGCTACCCTGAATACTTATCCAACACAGCCTAAAGACTAGACGGGGTTGACAAATTATTAACGTCATTATTAAATAATGCATGTTTCAAAATGAATGAGAACTAAAATGAAGAGGACTGCACATTCGATTTAGGAACGAGAAGAAAAATTCACTAAAGCAATTGCATAACGTCAGCCTGTCAAAAATGTTCTTCGATAATATAAAATTCAAGGCTTAATGAACAAGAAAAGGGCATAAAATCTACCTTTATTCCTGTATGCCTCATAAATATTCAAAGACAGACATCTTAACAAAATAATGAGAATAAAAGACTGATATCACTTTCGCAAAATAGAACAAACAAAACTGAACCGTTCTTATATCTCAAGACATTCAAATACAAAAAAAAAATTAACAATACCATTCATCACCTAGACGGCCTCAGCAGAGTCTACTCGACCAAAACTAGTAGACAATATTCTTGACGGGCAACTTAATAACCAACTAGTCCAACATTGGTCAGCCCCAATTTGGGATATGAAAATATTCGACAACATAACTTAACTAGCCTCCGATAGAGGGTACTCAAAAACAACATCCTTTCCACATAATTTTCTATAAACTCCACCAAAGGTCTCCAACTTGTATTCTGTGTTATTGCGCTCCTTAGGATCCAGATAGATCTGTAATGCACCACCATAAATTCAGCCAAAACAGAATATTGATAATACAAAGAACATTAATACCACAATTTACATTTTCCAAATTGGCTTACCTTCATTATCTTGGATCCATCGACGCGATATCTAACTCGCTTACCAACAATTTCTGCAGGATAAACAAGATCTTCCAAAACCGCCTCATGGACTGCAGTCAATGTACGACTGCGAGGACGAACAGCAGCTGAACCTTTCTTTGGTGGCCTCATTATTCTCCTTGTTGCAATCATTACTACATCCTGTTTATTAGACAAAATGACGCAAAATTATTGCTACCGTACATCCAAGATATGCATTAACGTTCCAAGGCAAACATGCAGTACCATATAAAGGAAAACAGTAAAGATTATACCTTTCCACTAAACTTCTTTTCCAGCTCCCGCACAAGCCTAACATGAATCTTGCGAAAAGCCTTTCTCAAGCGGTATGGAACGTGAACAACAACTGCCTTTCGGTTGCCAGAGATGTCATATTGACTGAAAATACATTAAAAATATGCATTAGCAAACACTTAAAAGAATGTAATGTTGGAAAAATAGGTAAAATAATAGAGGCCAAAGCAAATACGTGTACAACAAGTTCTAAACAGTTAACTTGAATATACTGTTGGAAAGATAGGTAAAGTAATAGAGGACAATGCAAATACGTGTGTACAACAAGTTCTAAACAGTTAAATTGAATATACTGTTGGAAAAATAGGTAAAATAATAGAGGCCAAGGCAAATACGTGTACAACAAGTTCTAGACAGTTAACTTGAATACCTGGCAGAGTTGATAAACAAATCCTTCAGTTCACTTTTAAGTTCCTGATTGGTGCTTTCGAGATCAAATAAAGCCTGTCGTGTAAAGTAAAAATCATGAGAAAGGAGCACAAATTATACACAAATATAGTGACAGTTAAATCAAATGCATTAGTGCTAACCTGAGCTACAGACTCCTCAAATTCATTAGGCTCGGCATTCTTTTCCTTCTGGATTTTCCTTCTCGCAGTGTACATGATTGCAAAAGCTTACCTGTAAATCAAGATATTAATCAATAAGTTATAACTTCCACCCTTCAAAAATATGCACATAAAAGTGTAAAACAATATTGGCTGGAATATGTAATCTTTCAAACGTGGAGATATAATATCACTTGCTCATCAAACGTGGCTATGAAAAAAAATATAAACAGATGCAGGGATCTAAATGGAGTAAAGGATGCATGAGAAGGTCATTCTATTGAAGAGTAATTGAAATCCTGGGCAAATAAATAAAATTGAACACAAATACAAAGCTTTGCCTTGCATAGACATCTAGACATTATGGTTAGCAAAAATTCACTACTATTTTGAGGAAAAAAGCATTCCAACTTTTCAATGTCTTTCTCGAATAAGGTCTATAGAAGTCAAATGTAAGTTGACAATCAAGAAAAGATAGGTAAGACAGATTGACAAATTGACCATTGACAAATCACAGGCCTGGGTTTCCTTGATGAGTCCAGCCAGGGTCCACCATAACTCAGTGGTGGAGGAGACATAGCGTACCTTTCCGAAATTCACGAAGACGGATTTAAAGCTTATGCAGAGGCAGTCGACTAGAAAAATGTAGGATATTCAGATCTTTAAGACTCCAGCTTTTAATTATAACTTAGATGAAAGGTACAGCCGAGTTGAAAAGCATTACTCGCAGGCTTGTAGAAGATCAGCTAAAAGAAGAGGCAAATACTTTTGCGGCCATCTGTTTTACTCAGATATAAAGAGAGTTGATTGGGGAAGCTGATTCATTGTCAAAGAAAAATCAGCTTCCACAATCAAAAGACACAAATGGTAGCATCGCTATTTCTACCCTCAGTTTCTGGCTCCTGATAGAAAATATGATTTTTTGTCAAGCTATATGTACACATTTTTCAGTGGTAGTAGTATATAATATATGGATGTAACAAAAGGACTTTAAGCCCACCTGATAAGGAGATAGTTATATGCAGAGCTTTAAAAGTCTTTTAAAACAATATTTTGGACAGTTAATAGAAGGATTGAGACAGTTTTGAATTGAAAACAAAATAGGGATTTGTATGCGCGAAGTGCATATGCATGTAGGAAATGCAATTTCTATTCTATTATAAATAGAATAACAACATTTTCTGTTGAAAAAGGCATATCGAGGCCACGATGGAAAAATGAACCATTTATAATGAATTGATCCTAGTAAAACTATAAGTTCCAGCACGTAAGTCAACAGTTATGCTACGGCAAATTGAGAAATCCGATATCCGAGAGTATGTACTGCGTCATTGAAAGCCTATATAAAAAGAAGAGATAGAGACACAGTTTGGTAATTTACAACTCCACAACATCGGGGGTCTAGACTAAAGACGCATGTGAAGAATGTCTAACCCCTGCAACAATATGGGCTACCACGACATTGGGAAAGCTAGAGTCAAAGCCCCAGCAAAAGCCAATGTCAGAAGTATAGAAAGGTAAACAGTTCGAGTCACGGCCCGAGATAGAACTACAGCAGCAAGATCCAATACCCACAGACCCCAAGTTAAATCCCTTGGAGATGAAAAATCCCTTGGGGATGAAAAATCCCTTGGAGATGAAAGAAAGATTTGCTGAATTCCATCAACCCTAACGTGGGAGGCCTGATCTGTAATTACAATATAGTATGCGAGCAAGAAAATGAAGGAGACGTCACCCCGTGGCAGGAGGATATTAAAACCTACATGTCTCTGTCTAGGAAACTGACAAGCCGATTCAAGACCTCTGTTTATTTTACCTCTATTACAGCTAAATGGAAGGAGAAAGCTACATCTTTCGATAGGGTTTTTCCCTCTTTTAGGAGAGGATTTCGTTGGATAAGTTATGGTGTCTCCTGTTGTAGATGCTTGTGTTTCTTCCTAATAAAATTAGCCATAAACCAACCAATATAAACATACACAACATTCATAAGAATATCAACAGAATGCTACAACGCTGCAAAATATCAAATAACAAACCACAAATTGTAATATATCTATCTAATAAATAAAACCCTAGAAGCAAATGCCCATGACTTCTGCAAAGATCTAAACCCATAACAAAACATACAGACTCCACTGCGGCTTCAGCTCACTGGCCGATCAAAACTAAGACGAATAAAAATTTTATATGAACCACAAAGCCAAACACCACAGAAAACAACAGAGGTAGAGCGAAAACCTCTTGACAATGGAATCCGAGGTATAGAAATGAAACCCGTTAATGGAAATAAATCAGAAAATCGGGTACCTGATACTCCACACCTCCTCTTGACCTTCCTCTCGCGCCGAAGCCCCTTCAGATCACAACATCCAAACGGGATGCAGAAAGGGCTTTCAATACAAACCCAAAACCCTAATATTAGGGTTTCAGCGGATTCCAAAACTTTATCTAGAAGAATTAAGGATAGCTAGCTCCATGCCTTATTCATTAAAAAGTTAGTTAGAGTGTAAAAAAACCTATTTTTAAAAGATTCGCGATAATTTTGTAAAGTTTTAGTATAATCTTATATATTATTTATTTTTAAAAAATTGCATGTGAGAATTGCAACCGTAGTTAGGATGGGTTAACTTCATGTCTCATATCAATATTTTTTAATAAAGTTTAGTATTTTATATATTTTAATTATGTATGTTATTTATTATATTTATATTATTAAAATAATTATTTTGTTAAAGTGCATTGCATAAGGATGATATAGGGTCCATTTAGGGTTAGGGTTATTGCACTTAATAGAGTGGAGAAATCCACATAAATCCTCCTAAATTTTAAAATTCAAAATAAACAAAAAAAACCTCCATGGTTAAATATATTTAATTTTTTCAATCAATTAGATTGTTATATTTTTTATAAATGAAAATGTTAAAATAAAATTTCAGTGTGAGGAATATTCGAAGTAGAACCTCTATCAAAGGGATCACTTATCTTTTTAACATTATCACAAAGGGCCAAGAAATTTTATCTGAGTGAGGAGAGTGCGAAACATACCTCTCACCATTATAGAGTAGTAAAATATTTTAATCATTTACCTTCGGTTTCATTTTTATTGGTCCCTTTGATACTATTGTTTTCAATTTTATTTACTAGCACAACCACTTAACTTGTGGCGGGTGAATACCTATAGGTCACAAGTGAAGTGCCACAAACAAATTAAATATGTTACTTGTTCTCCATGTAGTTGTAATCACCATTGTCTATGCCTCAACTAGTTGTTATCATTCGTCTTCTTCTAGTTAAACGGATTGTCTACCACGAACTGTTAGTTATCCATGCATCAACGTCCAGCTATTTTTTATAATATTTTTTTATAATTGTTTATTTCGAATTTGGAATGACGACCATAAAATCAATTTGGACAATACACTTGTCTCATCCTCATGCAATCTGGTTCGAATTTGGAACAACGGCCATAAAATCAATCTAGACAGTACACTTGTCTCGTCCTCATGCAATCTGGGATCTATGGAGATCTACCTCCATCCTGGATCAAAAGTGGAGAGAATAACACACACCTATCGGTGTAATTACACCGAGACATCGATAGGTGTAATTTGAATTTGGAACGACGACCATAAAATCAATCCAGACAATACACTTGTCTCATCCTCATGCATTATGGAATCCGTGGAGATCTACCTCCATTCTGGATCAGAAAATAAAATAATTACATCGATAAATGTTATTGTAACACTTATTGATGTAATTATTTTAGTTTGTATATATTATTTACAAGTAACAGTGTAATATAATCAAAGTTTTAAAACTTTTTTAAATTGAGATTTCTTTGAAATACTATTGGAGCCAAGCCCTGTAAAAGAGCAAATAAATTAATTGATTAACATAAATATGACATTGATTTGGATTTATCATACACCCTATACATGCCAAGGTTGTCACGACCACTTTTTGGCACAACACCCATGATCCGAGTCGTGTCCAGGAAGAACGAGGGGGGCAACAGTTTGATTGAATGAATCGGCTATGTTATGGCGGAAGTAATTAAGAATAAACAGAATGAGCAAAAGCAGGATTACACTACACAAATAAACACAATATGCGCAGACAATATGCATGAATGCGAACTGAACTTCTCTATTAGATGTAAACAGATAGATTGATCTATTGATTGATGTATGTTACAATATTATACATGCTTATATAGATTTCTGAGATGCTTGGGTGCATGCCCGTTACATTCAGTTACAAAGAAGAAGTTAGAACGGTTCAACAGTTCAACCGTTACAGTCGATTGGAAGACAGAGAGACAGTCTGTCGAAGTTCGACAGTCACTAGTCACATATCGACGTTGCTTGTCGATGTCGTGAACTATGAGGTTGTTGAACATGTCGACGGTGCGAATGTGTCGAGGTGTGTCGAAGTCGAGACTCATCGGAGTTGTGTCGAGTTCGGAATCTGTCAAATATAACGTGTCGAGTTGAAGTCGTGTCAAAGTTGAAACTTGTCGAAGTTGCATCAATGTCGATGACTTGCCAACTATGATGCGGATCATACCTCCTTCCTTAAGAAACAATGGACCCCATTGTTTGCTTGTGAAGGTGAGGAAACTTGTCGGTTAATTCAGTAAGAAAGTACCACTTTCCTTGAGATGGGATCTGGCCAGCCTTGGCAACTTGAAACAAGGGAATTGTGTTCGTCCTTGTATGGAGTACTCATCGTCCCACAATGGTGTCGCAAGGAAGAGGCTCCTGAACATCTAGATGGATGTCTTCGGGTTCTGTTGTTTGCAAGTTGTTATGTTCCAACAAGGGTGTATGGTATGGTCGAAGTAGATCCACATTGAATACTGGATGCAGACCTAGGCATGCAGGATTGTCGAGATGGAAAGCATTCTTGCCAATCTGTCGAAGAATACTGTACGGACCATATCACAAAGGATTTATCTTTTTGAATGGGCATGTGAAGCGCTCCTTCTTGAGATGTAACCAGACCTTATCCCCAATTTGGAATGAATGAGGGATACGATGCTTATCGTGTCGGGACTTAGCTTTCTCGCTTGCTCTATGCAACATTTCTTGTGCTTGATTTTGGATGTTGCATATCTGATCTCTGAACTTGATTGCTTTATCAACTTCTCGCTGGCTGTAGTCGGTGTCGCTCAGCTATGTCAAGGAGCTGATCAAGTCGATAGGTGCTAAGGGATGAAATCCGAAACAGACTTCAAATGGACTATTGCCTGTAGAGTTGTGCTGAGCTCGATTGTAGTTGTGTTGGATGTATGGAAGACTTTCATCCCATGTGCATCGATGCCAGTGATTATACATGTGAAGCAGTTGTACTACCAAGCGATTCACAACTTCCGTCTGTCCGTCGATCTGAGGATGTAAAGCTATCGACAATGAGAGTCGTGTGTCTAGCAATTGCCAGAGGGTCTTCCAAAATATGTTGACGAATTTGGCCTCTCAATCGAAAATAATGGTTGTGGGTAAACCAAAGTGTTTCCAAACATGTGCAAAGAAGAGTTGAGCGGTCTGCTGCGCTGCCGTGGTCTTCTCACATGGTATGAGAATGGCCATCTTGGAAAATTGATCGACTACTACTAAGATTGCGTCATGCTAATTTCTGGTAGTAGGATAGCCCGTCAAGTAGTCCATAGAAATAGATTCCCATGGTCGACTAGGAACTGGCAAAGGTGTATACAATCCCTATCGTTGATTAGGTGGCTTAGAAATGGCACAAACCACGCATGATCGAATGTACTTGTTGGCAATGCATGAAGGCAATAAACCAAACAATGCATGCAAGGAAAAAGAAACAATAAAGCAAGTGCATGCACATATGCACCAACACCCCCCCATATGTGCAACTTAGGTGGGCATGTGGTGTTGAAGAGATGAGAGATAGCTCCTAGAAAATATGAAGTGATATTAGATACCCATGTACATAGTGATCCCCTGAAAACATAAGTATGGGGAAACCCAGTGGGAACCCCCTCTTAGATAATATAAGAGAAGACTACATGGCTTGCTTTAGAGTAGAAGCCTCCCACACCCTTAGTAGAGCTCATAAATGAATGAACTTGTTCTCTATGAATGGTTTGGTGAAGATGTCGACAATCTACTTCATTTTTGTATAACATCTAATATCAATGACATGCCCATGAATAAGTCCCGAATGAAATGCATATGAATCTGAATGTGCTTGGTCCATTTCTAGTGAACCAAATTTCATGAGATCTAAATGGTACTTTGATTTCACAAAAAATGATAATTGGCTTGTGGTATTGAATACCAAAATAAATAAGAATATGTTGAACCTAGATGGCTTTAGTGGTTGCATTGATGACTCTGCAGTGCTCTGGCTCTATGGTAGATAGAGAAATGGATGGTTGCTTCTTGCTCGACCAACAAATCAACCCAAATCCAAGGGAGAAAAGGTAGCATGAAGTGGAGTTTTGATCTATAACATCACCCACCCAATCAAAATATGTGTACCCATAAAATCAAGGCCGTAACCTGTTGCATAATGTATCCAAACCTATGTGTTCCATGAATGTAATAAATAATATACTTGGATACCTTCCAATGCAGCTCATGGGGTTCATGCATAAATACGGAAATCATGCCAATCGTATAAGAGATGCTAGGCCTAGTGTGAGTATCGAGCATTGCCAACCAAAGGTGAAGAACATATATCCTTGAGTTCGATGCTAGACAGGTATGAAGTCATGGCAAGCTTGCAATTAGTCATATGAAATTGCGAGAGTAGATCCAAAACATATTTGGATTGCGCCATTGTGATCCCATAATCATACTTAATGATCTCAATCCAAAGAAAATAATGTAACAACCTCAAATCACTCATTGAAATTTTTCCATGCAAGGCATTTTTACAGTAGCAATGGATGCTTGGGAACTGCATGTGATCAATAAATTCATCTACATACAATGTCATCAACAAGAGTGTGTTGTCCTATTGCAGAATGTATACATTTGGATCATAATGGCATTGGGAAAATTAAAGGGAACGAATAAATGTTTCCATCTTCGCATACCAAGCCCGAGGGGCATGTTTGAGACCATACTGGGATTTTCATAGCCTACACATCATTGGAGGAGTCTTGTGAGAACCCCTAAGGATGCTCCAATAAATATCCTCATTAAGATCCCTGTGAAGAAATGCACTCTTCATGTCCATGTAATGAACTTCGTAGAAATGAGCTACAACAATGGTTAGCACAAGCCAGATTAATTCCATCTTTGCAACAAGTGTGTTGAGGCCTCAACACCCCCCCAAGCTGATCAACTTGAGGCCCCACTATTATATTTTGATCAAGGATTTTTAAGTGAAATTTAATCCCCCTTAGCCTTATTCTTTTAACTTAACTTGGCAATGGTATGGTGTTGATTGTAATTGCTTTGACTAAATGTTCCTTTGATCATTCTATTGTCTTCTACAATTACATAGTCTATCATGGTTGTAATATTTTTTCCTTACAAGTTTGATTACCATACAATCATCCTAGTTATGAATGCTCTTGTACTCCCTGGAGTTGATATGGCTCTTACCGGCTTAAAGTGCTATGCAACTTTGTCCAAGGTTTTTGAAGTTGTCATATAGCATTTTCCATCTTGCAATTGAGTTAGGGGTGCAAAATCAACACTTTCGTCAAGTGCTTGGTTTGGAGTGCATTGGAGGCCAACAAGCCCTACTCTTGGATTAAAATATCTCAAGATCCTATGATTTCCACCAACATCAATTCACGTCTTGAAAGCTTGTATAACTATGCTATGAGACAAGCTAACAAAACTAAATTTGGGCCAAACAACATGCCTAATGGGGCCTAGACTTTATGAAAATATTGTTTTTACACATAATTTATGGGTAAAGATTAAGTTAACATTTTGATTTCCATAAAATAGTGTTTACATATTTTCAAGGATTACAAATCCAACACAATTGTTGGTTTTTAAATTCAAGATCCAAAAGGAGTGGAAATGCACACTTATGATTCCCTGTTGTATCAAGTTGGTTGGGCCTCACCAACTATGAAGGCTATGAAATTGATGTCAAATAAGGTTGTGTGACCAGTTTTTGGAAAGACCTACCTAGCCTTCACACATTGCAAAAATCTATTTGTCGATTCATTATAATTCAAACAAGTTACAACTTCTTGAAGTTCTGGCAATTAGGTTAATCCCTTGCTGAAGGTTGGATGCAAGGTTCTTTTACTTTCAGGATATGATAAAATGTTAGATGTCTTGGTAGAATTCATTTTTAAGTTTTATTTATGGAACCCCAGTTGGTAGCCAAATGGTGGGCCATGTGCCATGTTGAGACATTGAGAAAGAATCATAAATTCTTATTTCTAACAACCCTAGTCTTCACGTTTGTGGTTCAAACTACCATAGCTGATTTTTCATTCCATGGAACCACTTGCTAATGACCCGGATAAAATATACTTGGTTAATGTGAAATGATTTAACTCTAGTAGGGGTGATTTTATTTTATTTTTAATCTTTGCTTCTCACCATGCAGTAGTCAGCTTTGAAACATAACCCTATTAATAATCACATCCTTCAAATGTTTGGGAAAAAATAAGAGGAAGCATCCCATCCACGACAAACCCTAGGCTGATGTCAATAAAGATATTTCTATCACATGTATAACAACATGTGGTTGATCAATATAAATGAATCCAAGCTCAATCATTCATTTTCACTGGAATCTGAAGTAAGGGTGATACGATACACATGCTCCTTGTATAAATTCAATATTCAAAAGAAAATATATAAATGAGACTTGTACATTAGATAAGGAAGTAGAGATAGTACCTTCTTTTTGTGGAGATGATTTGCAGTGTTTTTTTTCATTTTAGTGGAGATGATTAGCATTTCCACTTCTAATATCAAATGTTAGTGTGTCCTTCAATCCTTGAACCATTCTAGTGGCTTACCAAACACTAAATAACATATTCCCGAAGCACCATGCTTGATTACAAAAACTAGGAGCTAACTCTAGTTTCTTTTTTATATCTAGCGAGGATACATCAAGGCTAATAACATCAATGCTTGAAGGTCAAGGAAATTCCAGTGGAAATTCCTTTTAAGCAACTCTGGAAGTACATCGATTGCAAGCTTATTATGTATTAGTAAATCCAGTTCGAAAGAAATTTCTTGATCCCCATGTTCCGTACAAAACTAAGGAAATACTTGCTTCTTTTGTTCTATAAAAACCCAATAAAATATTGTTTCAATTGTAGGAGAGAAATTTGTGCCAAGTGTTTTCAACTATGTGAGTACTGTCAAGAATGTTGGCCCACATTTGTTGTTAAACCAAAAGGCCCACCACTAAGCACTGAGTTAGCAAGAGACACCAATATTTGTTTGAACGCCACCAACCTTCAATTACAATATAAATTCTTCAATAGATGTTGAAATTTTTGGATTTCCTTGACCACGTCTACTTGCTATTTTTGCTTACTAGTTATGCTTTTACCACATTTGCTTGCTATTTCTACCTTCTCCATGTCTACTCACTACTTCTACCTTTACCAAATCTTGAACTATTTGCTATATTTTCCTTTACCAGATCTGCTCACTATATCGTCACATATATATTCTTCTTCGTCGCATCCTTTGTCACTCTCACCTTTTGGAATGATACTCAAATTTTTACTCTTATCATATTCGCCTCTTCAAATATCACATTTCGCTCACTTCACACATTTCTCTTCAAGTATAACATTTTTATATATAAATCATGCCCCATATTGAAGAGACTTATTGATTCATGAGTTATATTATTATTATTATTCATTTAATTATAAAAATGTTATCTTGTTGGCCTTTCTTCTTTTTCCTTTTCTTTTCTCTTTTTCTTTTATTTTAGGCTTATTTTGTCATTTTATTTTCCTTGATTTTTTAGTGTTTTCTATGGTTTGTTTTCTATTTATTTATAGTATGGTATCATTGTTGGCATCTTTGCATCTATTTAACATCCTCTGAGCTTTTCATTGTTCAAATATTTTCTCTATCCTAATGATGGATTGCGTATCATTGGTCCGAAACGTCGACTTTAAAAATTCTAACTCAACGAATCCGAACGCCCCTTCTAACAATCACACAAACTGTGAAAGCCTTCAACAACAAATTCTTTTTATTTCACCTTGGAAAATACCACGAGTCCTCAAAACCACGAACTTGAAAACATACGCTTATAAAATCTCTCTCTCTCTCTCTCTCTCTCTCTCTCTCTCTCTCTCTATATATATATATATATATATATATATATATATATATATATATATATATATATACACACACACACACACACACACACACACACACACACACACATAAACATAGAGATGATCCCCCTTTATTGCAAGTGCCTTAGCATAACATCAATGAGAACATGTTCAATGCAATGCCTTAATAATGACATCGATAAGAACATGTTCAACAATACCACCCTTTTTCATTGATGGCAATGATGTGACAAAATACATAATCCACCTCGAATAGAAAGAATTATCCCCTTGTATGGAACTTTCCCCATCGTTGCAATACTCCCCTTTCCTGAAATCAATGGAAAAGGGACACTCTCCCTGAACTTGTGCTTCTCCTTAAGCACTTAGTGACTAGATGAGATGGATATTACCCCCAATTGCTATTTGGGATACTCAAATGTCTCTTTGGGAAGGGGTTTTGTGAAAATATTTGCAATTTGTTCTTTGGTCACAATATTTTCCAACTTGACATTATGTTCTACTACTTGTTCTCTTAAGAAGTGGTACTTTATTGGACTAAGCTTTGCTTTCGAGTGCATAACATGATTCTTATAAATATTTATTGCTCTTGTGTTGTCACAAAGTATTGAGATTGGATGATCATATTGGACCTTGATATCTTTCAGTGTTTGCTTCATCCAAAGAACTTGTGTGCCACATGATGTTGCCGCTATATACTCAACCTCTACTATGGATAGAGAAATTAAAGATTATTTCTTGCTAAACCAAGACACTAGATTTTTGCCCAGAACGAAGGCTCCTCCACTTGTATTTTTCCTATGATCAACACTGTTTGCCCAAGCCACATTAGTATATGTTGTTAGAGTAAAATTTTCACCTCTTGAGTAACACAAGCTGAAGTCTAAAGTTCCCTTTAGATATTTGGATATTATTTTCACTGCTTGCACATGAGTTTCTTTTACTACGGCTTGAAATCAAGCAATCAATCATACTGCTTACATAATGTTCGACCTTGATGTCATCACATATAATAGGCTACCAATCATTGACCTGTACAGTGTTTGATTTGCTTCTGAAAATTCATAATATTTTCTCAATTTATAACCTGTGACCATGGGTGTGATGACTGGTGCACAATATTCCATTACAAATTTCTTCAACATTTCCTTGGTATACTTGGTTTGTGAAATGAATATGCCTTTTTTCGGATTGAGAAATCTATAAACCAAGGAAGGATTATAGTTCACCAAGCATAGCCATCTCAAATTCCTTCTGAATTTCTATTGCAAACTCTTGGCACGTTTTGTTCATGTTGCCTCCAAAAACAATGTCATCTACATAAACCACAACAATCAATTGGTTTTCATTTATCTATTGATGTGTAAATTGTTATCCGTAATTCCTCTTTTGAAGCCTTGTTGTTGTAGATATTTATCAAGTCATGAGTATCAGGCTTTGGGGGCTTGTTTTAGTCCATAAAGTGCTTTATTCAATTTGCACACATGATCCTTATTTTCTGATAATAACAAGCCTTCTGGATGTTCAATGTATACTTCTTCCTCTAGATTTCCATCAAGAAAGGTTGAATTAACATCCATTTGATAGACTTTAAATTTCTTAAAGAACGCAAATGCCAAAAGCATTATGATAGCTTCTAGTGTTGCAACTGGGCAAAGGTTTGTTTGAAATCGATACCTTCAACTTGAGCATAACCTTTACAAATCAATCTTTCTTTATTTCTTATTACTTTCCCATATTCATTCAAATTGTTCCTGAAACCTACTTGGTGCCAATCAAATTTTTATCTTTTGGTCTTGGAACAAGTTCCCATGTCTCATTCTTTTCAATTCGATTTAGCTCTTCTTCCATAGTGGCAATCCAATGCTTGTATTCGTTGGCTTCTATAAAATTCTTAGGCTCTATTTTAGATAGAAAGGAGAAGTTTGCATGTTTTAGTGCATTTGCTAGTCTTCTTCTAGTCTGAACTCCCATATCTCTATCACCAAGAATTAGATCTTTAGAACGATTCTTTCAGACAAATCTAGATGGTGTCTTTGTATCTTGACATTCTGTTTCTTCTTCTTCATTTTCTTCTCCTTCTTCTTCTTTACATCTTGGCTCATCTATTTGAACATTTACTTGTGCTTTCATCTTCTGATGTCCTACTTCATCCACTTTTGCATTGGAACTCTCTACGATTTTGCGCAATGTTGTATCATAACATCTGTAAGCTTTGCTTTTTGACGAATAACCCAAAAAGATACCTTCATCAGCTCTGGAGTCAAATTTTCCCAAATCCTCATCATCTCTCTTTATGTAGTACTTGCTTCCGATAACTTTGAAGTGATTAACTGTTGCTGGTCTACCTTTCCTTAATTCATAAGGTGTTTTGTTATTGTTGACTATGATTTTCCTTCTATTCAGAATGTAGACTGTAGTGTTGACTGCTTCTCTCCAAAACCTGTCTGATAGTTTGGCTTCATTCAACATTGTTCTTTCCATCTCTTATTATATGGTTTGATTGTTCCTCTCTACCACTCCATTATGTTGTGGAGTTCTTGCAGCTGGAAAATGTCTCTTTATTCCACGAGTCTCACAAAATTCTTCAAATTCATGTCACGAGGTAAACTCACCCCCTCTGTCTAATCTCAAGCACTTGATTTTCAAATTAGTTTAGTTTTCAACCAAGGCTTTGAATGATTTGAACTTCTCAAACACTTCATATTTTTCTTTTAGGAACACAAACCGTGTCATTCTAGAGTAACCATTATGAGTAATATGAAGTAATTTTCACCTTATAGAATTTTTGTTATTGTAGGCCCACAAAGATTTGTATGAACGATTTCCAATGGCTTTGATGTTGAGTATTCCATTGATTTAAAGCTTGCTCTTGTATGCTTCCCATGCTGACATTGTTTGCAAATAGTGTTTGAAGGTTTTGTGATCTTTAGCACATCTTTCGCTGCTTGTTTAGTGTCGATTTTCAATAGATTATCAAAGTTCATATGTCTCATCCTTTTATGCCATAACCAACTTTCATCTATTTGTCCCATGTAACATTTTTCTCCTTTGATTTCATTGAAAATATATACATTATTTGAGGTTCTAAATGCATTTTCAAATAATTTTTTCGAGCCTACCTTCCTTATCTCACAACATTGAGAATAAAATGCGAGAGTATGTCCTTGATCACACATTTAACTAACATTGAGGAGATTGTGTTTCAGACCTTCAACATACAATATTTTTTTTGTTTTAGTCTTTCAATTGTTGAGACTGAGAGTACCTTTTCTAGCTATCCTTGTGGTAGCATTATATCCAAATGTTACACTGCCTTCGTCAACTTATTTCAAAGTGAGAAACTTGCTCTTGTTTATTTTCATGTGACTTGAGCATCCACTGTTAATGTACCATTGGTTTCCTTTGTTTTGAGCATGAATGGAAGTTTGAACAAGCATATATTCCTCCTTCCTTTTCCAAATTCTTGCGGGTTCTTTCTTTTGTTTGGCAACGGTTATCTTTTTCCCTTTTTTATTTAGAAGTTTCCACTAGGCCACTTCTACAAAAACGTGTTATATGCCCATTGTTGTTGCACTTATAACATATAATATTATAATCAAATAAAGGGGAAAATGAACTATAGTTTCTATTTGAGAACCCATAGGTACTGTTATCTTTTGTTCCACACATAATTATCTCTAGCACATGTGCTCTATAATCTATTGCTTTATGACCAAAATGATTACAACAAAATCAATAGCCAAAGAAAGAATATTGGTATCGGGGCATGTGAGGTTGCCTTGGTGGGAAAGATATTTTGAACATGTCCTTGTTATGTTTGGAAGGAATGCCAATTTTCCGTAGAACATCATTTTCTTTCTTCATGCTATCTTCATCATTGATGGAGCATTTGAGTACATCCACACAGCTTTTAGATTTTTCTTCATTTACTTTCTTTGGTGGATCTATAGATTTTGAATATTCCTTGGTGGTCATCTGAATATTATCATAACCAAGACAAGTCTTAATGAATGGAGACCTTTGACAATGTTGATATCATCCAAGGTTTCAACACTTTTCTCGAACTTCAAGTTTCTATTCAACTTAATAGTTGTTTTCTCCAATTCCTTTCTTGAGGAAACAATTTTAGATTCTAGCTTTTTGCAATTTTCTTTCTTTTCCTTTAGTTGAATCCTCACAACTTCTTCTATCCTTCTTGCTTCTTCTAATTTAAAATGTAGGTTCATGATGCTATTTTCTATTTCTTGGAGACTTTGTGACATTTTGGATTTTGAATCATGATCATCTTCTTCATATTTCTGTACCTGTTCCTTTTGTTTCAAATTTCTTTTCCTAAGCTTCTTTATTTCGCTTAAGGCACACATGAGTTCTTATTCAATATCCACTTGCCATATGTTTTGGCATTTTCCTCTTCTTCTGAATCCATCGTTTCTTCCTCTTTGTCTTCATCAATCTTGGCTTCAATTGCCATAAAGAGAGTTTCTTCTCTATCACTATCGAAACTGCTTTCATTGCTCTCTTAAGATGAGTCACTAACGCCTTTGAGTAGAAACTCCTCTTTTTCTTATAAGAGTTCTTCTTTTCATGCTTGTCCTGTTTGTGGTTATTTTGATGATGTTTTCTTCCTTTCTTTACGTTATGGTCTTCTTCCTCATTACTACTTTCATTTTTCACATATGGACACTCAGCAACAAAATGTCTTACTTTTCCACAATTAAAACATTTAAAGAGCAACTTACCTTTATATTTTCCAGATCCCTTTTTGAGTCTTCTCACAAAATACGACTTCCTCTGTGTCTGAATCATAGTTGGAACAATCACTTGACTTGTGTTCTTTGTTCTTTGTCTTCCTTGAGACTTTGAAAGTTGCTTCTTTATTTGATAGATTTTCTCTTTTACTCCCCAATTCATATGCTACGAGAATCCAATGTAATTCATCCATTGTTAATTTATCAAGATCCTTCATTTATTTAATAGAGGATACTTTTGCATCAAATATTAATGGGAGTGACCTTAACACCTTTTGCACAATGATATGATCTTCAACTTTTTCACCAAGTCCCCTGATGGTGTTGACAATTTCATTTACATGGAGGAGATAGGCTACAACAGTCTCTTCATCTTTCATTTTCAGATCCTCGAACTATCCTCTATGTGTTTGGAGCTTTACCTTCTTAACCTTGTCATCGCCTTCATAGATATTTTTAAGCTTGTCCTAAATTTATTTTGACGGTACACAATGCATCACCTTGACAAACTGTAATGTCCCTTTTTCAATTTTTATAAAAATGCCCAATTTTTCACTTTTTTTCCAATTTCGACCTTTGACTAGTTTTGATGCCTAGGTCCCAATTTTGCCCCAAATGATCCCAAATCTTCTGAGAAGGTGTGTGACTGATATTAGGACTTGAATATGATGTTCAGGGATGATATATGACCACCAAAATACCTATGCAAACTCTCTTAAGGTTATGGACCAAGTATGCAATTTTACTAGTAATTTGGGGTTCAAATCCCCTTGGGGTAAGTACTGAAAATGGCTTCCCAAATGCCTCCCAACCCACTCAAATTTATGAACAGAGGTAGGGGATGTCTCAAGGATTTTATTAAGGTCCAAAATGCACCATTCATTAGTTATTAAGTATGTTCCAAACCTCTCCCAAACAACAACAAAAACTACTAATTCGACCCTTGGAGAAATGGCACCAAATCTTCTTCAAATGTAAATAAACTGAGTATAATGACTTCAAATGCTCGAGTACTGAATATGAAACTTGTAACACACATCAATGAAATTCCATTCATCACAAATATATCAGAGAAACATTCATTTATTCAAAATCATCATCATTATAATGGCATACATCAATGTAGTGGGGAAATGGTCATTGTTTGCTCATTAATCTTCATTTTTACATACAACCACATGGTATTTCGACCTGAGACTTCTTGAAGAGGAAGAAAAGAGTATATAATGCTTATTACAATCAGAAATACATCATGAGAAGTTCTCCCAAGAAGTACAAGAACTCACCCAAAGCGCAATCCCTCAAGGAGCATGAATATGCCTTCAAAACTGGAAATGGTTGAGAGATGGTGCTTCACTAAACAAATACACAAGATTCCCTGTAGCTAATACCTACAAATACAAACTCCATTAAATTTACATGAAATACCTTAGTGGCCTCTCCAAACACCAACTTGGATGGGAATCTTTCACCCTCGAAATTGGCTAAGGCAAGAAACTAGTCATCCACTAGCTCTCTCTTCACAAATGCAATTTTTCTCAAATGATAAAAAGCTACTATTATTCTTTGTTCATGAATTTTATAAACTTCTAATGTCCTCCACGGGTCTAATTCCTTCCAAGAGACTCATTCCAACTCAAGTTGGGAAGAGATTCCAAAGAATGCCACTTGTACAACAATTCCTAGTCTCCCACTTCCACCAAATCACATGTGGAAGCATTTTCGGTGCCATAAGTCCCTTGAGCGCCCTCTTTGAGGACATTTTTATCCCTGACATTTCATATATGTCATATGTCAGACTTCAGGTTTGATTTGTGTCATAGGTGTCATAGCATCTTCATCGTTGTTGTCATAGAGCTAGGGAATCTAGCCCAAGTGTCCCACTAGCTCCAAATTGCCTCTTCCTCTTCCATGGGAGTTAATATTCCTCTATATTTCGACCTTGGATGAGTCATGCCATGAATAATACCTTTTGAACTCCCCCAAGTATGTTACCATTCACCTTGAATTCGAATTGGTGAGAAAATGATGCCAAGTGTAGCAGGGAAATCTAGCCAAATGTGGGTCCCACTTCCTCCATGTGTCTTCATGATAAAATGCCACTTTGATTTTCACTTGTATATATTTACTTAGCTCCTTTATTAAATATTTATTCCATTATGATGTTCAAACATCATTTATTATCCCCCTTATTCCAAATCCCAAAGCTTCCACCCCAAACCTAGGAAACTAGTAATTTTCCTCCTTAGCAATTATTTGACCTTTAGCATCAATTTGATAAACTCTCATGAATATGGCCAATGGGCTTAGACCATTGTTACCCAATGCAAAATTTGGGACATGACACAAACTCATATTGCAATACACCGCACAAGATGGAATTCATGGCTTTTGCATTATTTTCACTAGGATTTTTCCCAGCCGCATATGTTGGTAGAGTTGTTGGGTTTGTATTACCAATCACGTTTGATTCCCAAATATCAAACTAAAGAGCCATTAGATATGTTCACATATTTATGCTCCATAATGCATAGTTTGTTCCGTCAAACAATGGAGATCTGTTTGTGGAGAAACCTTCTTGACCATCCATGTGCGCTCCTGAGATCTACCTTCCAGCAGTTAGATTATTTATGAAGGAACTCACTTTGATACCAATTGTTGGCCCACATTTTCCTTTAAACCAAAAGCTTGACCTATTAGTTTCCAATACAACCGCCAAAGTTAATGGATTAAACCATGTCACGAGTCCCGAAAAAGGTGTTGACTACCAAGTCAACAATATCCCCCTCAACACCGACTGACGTACTCAGCATCAACCTAGCAGACTCGAATCAACGAATTTTTGACGTTGATACCAATTGTTGGCCCACGTTTGTCATTAAACCAAAAGGTCAACCTATTAGTTTTCGACACAATCACTAGAGTTAATGGATCCATGGGAGGCTGTTAAACCATGTCATGAGTCCCGAAGGAGGTGTTGACCACCAACTCAACAAAGAATATTTCTACTTGTATTGCTTGATGCACAACTTTAATAAACAATATGCTTGTGATTATTGTTTGGGGTGTAATTTGGAAGATGAAGGGAAAAGTGTTGAGTTTCCACCAACTAACGTCTATATGTATTGTCATTTGTTAAGCACCTTGGAAAATTGTCAATGCAAGCAACATCTTATTGGATTTGATGTATATTTATGATCATCAGTTAAGTGCCCATTTGGTTTGCACGTAAAAATTTTATTTCCAGTCAAACGATTTTGCGTTAGTGGATGTTTTAAACCCTTTAAATGGAGGAATTATGAAGTCAATGTAAGATCTTGGAACAGAGGAGAACATGCTAATACATTTAGGATGTGATCTCCAATTTTTCTATACTTGCTCTTATTTGCCTTCGAGATTTTGATTGGTGTTGACAACATTGGGAATTGATGGTCAAAAGATAAGGTAATGTTGCTCTTATTCTCGATTTGGTAGCATGCAGCAGCCATTATTGCACCAAGGTTGGATGTAGTCATTCAATGCACAAAAAGTTGGTTGTTTTGTGTTCAATTCTTCATTAAGAACATAAACTTGGGAAACCATTTGAAAACGAGGATCTTCACATAGGACTAAGAACAAAGAACAAACTTTTGCAATACCTCCTTGTTAAAGGATTGAATTTTAAAGGAAGGAGTATATTGCTTTCATGAGCAAATCCAACAAGTAGAGAATTGTCTTGCTATTCTTCATGTGATAAAGCTAAACTTAAAGTAATGCCAATAAATGTCCTTGTATGCATGTAACACAAAAAATGCAACACCTGTCAAAGAAATGGAATAAAAATAAGAAGGAAGTTTCACCCAAGGAAGCCCAAAAATACATAACAGCATGTGCAAATTCATATGAGGGAGCACACATTTACATAAGAAGCATATCCAAGTTGAAAAATGAGCACGCCATTTGGTAATAGTCTTTTTGTAAATATCACGTATGTGAACAAATAAATTGGAACTAGGAATTCATTATCCTCGAACCCAAGATGAAATGTTTGGAGAGGAAAATGACAAGTTGTAGGAATAATTCTCACATTAAATGCCCTCAAAACCAATCATATCAGACTCCGCGATCATGAGGATGCTCTTGTTTGGTCTAGGAACCAATATGGAGGTTCATACCTTCCTAGTATTGGTTACTTGGTTATTAGAGAAGATGAGGATTTTCTAGATCCTCAATGGTGGCATAAAGCAACTTGACAGTTCAAATGTCCTCTCAAGTGAAAGATTTTCCTATTGCTTGCTCTATCAGACAAAATTCCAATATGGGATCTTTGATTTGGAAATATTGGTATGGGGTTGGAAGATGTCCCCTTTGCAAAGCAGGTAATGGACGCATTGAACATGTATTCAACACCTACTCTTATATTTATATGATGTGGGAACATGCCTCACATGTATGTGGTTTTCCATTCATTTGGACATGTAACTCTTGGATCAAACCTTATAATCTTGGTCCACAAATTTGGATTTCAGGGACTATATGGCATTGCCTATCATTAACTTTGGGGTGTTTGGCTTGCCAGGAATTTGGCCATTTTTAGGACACTTTTATCCCCCGTATGTTTATGCAGCAAAAGGTCTGGCTATCCTAAGACATTTTCCTCAAGTGGATTGTTAACGAACAATCTACCAAAAGCAGACTTAAGGCATGATCTCCCTAGTTCAACGTGAATCTAGAACAAGTGGGGCATAATATGAAATTGTTTTCCTAGATCTAGTTAAAGATCGAGTGATTAGATGTCTTACCTTTAGATCGTAGATCCTTTCTCCTTGATGTTGCCCCAAGCTTCATAGTCATCAGATCTCAGCTGCAAGACCTGTCAAGACATACAGAACAATACAAGCGGTAAAACAATATCTAAACAGTAACAGATCTAAGTAAACGATTAAGGAAGTAAACTACACAAACATTATTAACACAACAACATTTGGTGGAAAGAGTTTATATTGCTGTATTAAAAGAGGGAAGTACAAAGTAGAGAGATGATTACAACCAAAGCTTAACGTCGCAATCCTCCTCCAACAAGTCAATGCCAAAGCCTCCAAAGGAAGTATAGGTCTCCCAAGAGATGAGTAGAGATCTCCTAAGCTAATTTCACCAGCATGCAAGTACTATAGACTTCCTCCCTTTGGAATGGGAATGAGCTTCATATATATAGGACTAAGAGGATAGGGTAGGTTGAGATATAGTGGGAGAGGACTAAGGGATCCTCCCAAAGGGCCAGGGAACCAAATGCCATCTCTCCTATAGGTTAGGGATAGGGATCCACATCACACACCTTCGAGAATTGGCTCGAAGATGCCCTTTATCCATTTAATTGACATCGTTGCAGGCTGCAGTAGGAAAACCTGGGCCGCCGCATGCTGCACAAGGCTGACCTGCGACGACCTCACAAAACCCTATGGAAAGGTCAGTATCTCTTCCAGTTTGATATCTTAGTCATGGGAACTTTAGAGAGGTTTACACTGAGTCTTAAGGTGGCAAGATTTAGGTGTAACATGGATAATACCATTAGAGTTATAAGAATTGAGATTGAAGTTATTGATATAACTTATCCTTGGCTCTATTTCTATGGTGCCTCTCAGGGACTCCTCCTTTGGGGAGAGCATATGTCATACTTTACATAAATGATAATCTATGTTATAAATTTTCCATAGGTATTGGTCAATGTACAAACAACATAACAAAACTTATGTCCCTCAAGCTATCTCTGTATTTATCTATTCCGCTGGGTGTTCATAATCTATAGGTTTTTGACGAATCCAAACTTATTATTGAGTGGCTCAAGGAAAGGTGTCCTAAAAAAAATATCCTTCTTCTTCCTATATATATGATTATAAGCTTTGAAAATTAGTATACATAATTTAAATATAAAGTTAAAAAATTATATTATTTATATAAAATTTAGATTAAAAAAATTAAAGATTTAATTTAATTTAAAATTTTGAAAAAACTTTCAAAACATTTATCTTCTCCAAAATATGAGACTACCTATTATCTTATCAAAACAATTGAGTTAATACATTTTTTCCAACTATATAGCTATATTTAGAGTTATCCTTTCCTATACAAACAAATAAAATATATGTCATAAAAACACAACCAAAAAACTTAGTAGCATAGTGTTAATTATTTTAATATTCTTCAAAATAAAGTAATCCATCTTTCATCCCATTGCTTTCTTTGAAAGTCCATTAGCCACCGAATTCAGCTGGGTGTAAATATGTCGAATGGAGAGGGTTAAAAATACTTCTTGTATCTCCTTAGTCTTAAAGGATCACTAATCTTTAAATATGTTACTTGTAATTTAAGAGTAAATATGATATTTGTAATTTTGATTTAGAGCAGTCAAGAATTGAAGAGAGAAGATACCAGGTTTTGAAGCAAAGTGAAGGAGTTTTCACAGCTCCAATAAATGTCAATACTTGATTTTTTTTTAGAGAATCAAGATATGGTGGGAAATCCTTAATATTCCAATCAAGTATTCCATCTTTAAAACAATTAAATAATATATAATTAAAGTAAACTCCCAAAAAGTAATGAGGAATTTTTAATAATATATAATTAAAATCACCGCAGATTATAGGGTTATAAGTGGAATTTTAATTTATAGGATTAGTTTTAATTTATATCATAGCATTTTAAATTGTTTTAAAGAATCTGCATCACAATCTATGTTACGTTAGAGGTGATTTGTTACTATGTCATCTGGGGATTGTTTTGATTATTGGTTTGTGTAGCTGTTGGGATACTGAGTTCTGATTGGGATTTGGGTGGGATCTTGGATTCTGTGATGTGATCATGGGGCTTAGCATGTGCCCGTTTATGTTATTTCATGCCTCCATGGTATGAGGACCTGATGTATGTTTTCCTATTTACTATTTCGCGGTATTAATAGTAAGATATATTTTTCTATGAAAAAAAAAGATTGACAATATATGTTATGTTTCTAGTTCAGTTAAACAAAGTGCATAATTTATTATATACAAATTAGACATTTTATAAACGTCGTGTATAGATGTTCCATATGATACCTGACAAAATAGAGATCTAATTCTTAAATCCTTCCTAATGCAGCTGTGATCATTGAAGATTCTATCTCATCGAAGGTTTTATACCATCTCAACAAAGTTTAAGATCAGTAGCAAAGGAGACGAATTCTTTTACGAGCAATCAATTGAAGTCTTTTGAAAAATAAAAGCAATGAGGAGATAATTATTTTTAAGTAATTATGGATACACAATGAATATAAACACAACTACTTAATTTGTGGCTGGTAAACATCGATAGGCCACAAGTTAAGTGTCACAAATAATTATCTGTTACTTGTTCACCATGAACTGCTCGTCATCCATGCATGAGTTAAGAGTGATCCATGCATCAATTACCAGTTATTTATGCGTAGCTACCAGTTATTTTTGATATTCTTTTTTCTTTTATAATCGTTTATTTCAAATTTGGAACTACTGCCATAAAATCAATCTTGTCAGTACACTTGTCTCATGCTTGTGCAATCTAGAAAAAGCATAGATGCTGGTCCACCCCAAATTCTAAGATATAAGCACTTATGGCTGTACTTAGCATAAAACTAGCATCATTGAAAAGTGTAAGAAACATGAGTGGATTGTTCTATTATATACAGGGACGGGATTGTGAAAGTTTTACAACGGCTAGTTGAACGCATGTACGAATCAGTCGAAACCTTAAAATTGGGTGATCTGGAGGGCAAGTGCAATTAAGTCAATGTTTGACTTTGTATACCTAATTTAAATTTTAATATTAGATTTAGATCTAGAGAGTCAAGGTATGGTCAAATTACATAATCCATTCAATCATTACATAGGGCTCAACAAGAGCATCATGTCACTTAATGGAGTTGAACTTGGTTGAGGTGGATAACAATCATTCATTCGGACTAGCCAAAATACATCCAATGGACTCTTTATATTATTGGATATATCATTTGTGTTTTTAATAATAATAACAATCTAATTTTAAGGTATGAGACCCTTTGTTTGTGTAACAAGGGATCCCCTCTATTCAAAGATGAAACTATAAACAAAATAAAGATTCCTTTCACTTGAGTGGTAAAGACTTTTCATATTTAAATTTGGTAACATTTTCAAAATTCTCATATCTCTTAAAAACCTAAATATTTTGAATTTCTACTTTACAAAGATTTTAATTAATTTTTTAAATATTATTTAAATAATTATCTAGAAAATTAAGTATTTGAGATTATTAATAATTTTTATTTTATTTTAAATATTCAAAAATGAATAAATTAACTTTTTTATCATTTAAATTTTTTTAATAATTTTTTTTTTTTTTATCTTTTAAAATTTTAACTAACAAATAATTATGACCACACCTTTAATGAAATCTAACAAACTCTGATGGAATTTTTCTTTCGTTAACTTTTTGGAAAATATTTCGATCAAATTATGGAATGTTCAAAACTTTTTTAAATTAATTTGGGAATTGGTTTTATCGAATTATGGAATGTTCAAACCTTTTGAAAGCCATTGGGAAGTGTTCGTTCAAATTATGGAACATTTAAACCTTTTAAATGAAAATTGAAAAATATTTTTGTAAGTTGATAGAAAAGGTGATGGGTACAAACCATTATCGTTGTAAGAATTGATGATGAATATTCATATATTTAGAAATGGTGATGCGTTTTGTTGAAGTATTTAAAATTGATTGAAAATAGTGACTAGGTTATTTTCTTTGTTACTAAAACATTTGGAATTGATTGGAAATGGTGATGGGTATATGCATCATTAATCTTCTTTTTTACAAGGGTTTCAAATTTTAGTTTTTGAATTTTTATTATTAAGGTTGTTGTATAATAAGGTGCAAAACAACAAAATACATAGTACCATGTTTCACTTCCAAACAATCAAAATTATTTGATAATTGAAAAGGAAAATAAGTATCATTTAAATATCAAAATTAAATATTATCAAAATGAAAATATCAAAATTAAATATTATCAAGATGAATTACATGTATAGACCATAACCTTCTCTTAAAGCTAGTACAAATCCTCTCATGAGATCTCCAAAGTATAGATAAGGAAAATCAATAAAACCCTAGCAACCAAGAAGATCCAATATGCAAGAATCACTCCAACACGTCCTCATTTTCTTCACAATTCCATGTTAGGGTTTTTTCACAAAACCCTAATCTCTAATATCCAAAGGATAAACCTTAACCCTAGACCTCTAAGATGTTCTAAGATACTCCAAGAAGACGAAGAAACACTAGTGCCTTAATGGAGAAAGATAGATAGAGAGAGATCAAGTACAAGTGATGATCCAAGAAAGGGAGAAATTCAAGATCATCACTAACATCTCCTCCATATGAAGAGAAAACCCTAGTCACAAGAGAAAACTCCACATGAAGATGTCTCCTACAGACTTCATTACTCCACCTAGGGTTCATGAGGAAACCCTAGTGATTTCCTCCAAGAACCTAAGTACAAAGAATATAGTGCAATGAATGATTACCGACATGATGACACTCTTTATGTGAGGGGTAAAGGAGGTCAATAATATAATGTGGGCCTTAATGTTTACAAACAAATTCAATGAGCACTTATAGGCCAATAGAAGTGAGATGCTACACTCCAAAGTACATGTGTCATGCTCCAAGATTATGTTGTGCACATTAATGTCTCCATGGTGATGTGCACATCAATTGCTCCAAGATGGTGTGTCTATATAAGGGAACTCTACTTCTGTCCATAATAAGCCTCAATGGATTCCATCAATCCTCCTAAGCAAGGTACTACACTAGGTCAACTACACCTAAAGGAATATTGTTTAAGCCCCAACATCCCCGAGCCATCTCCAATGTTTCAAATATGAATTCGAGATTTGATATGCCAATTAGGTCCTGGTGATCTCCTCCAATATATATAATGTTCCTCGTCCCATGTAGGGTTATCTCCAAGCAAATGGATCCTCCATGGGGTCCTAATGAAGGGTGTCCTTGAAAATGCTTAGAGAAATCTAATGCGTTAGGGAAGAACACTAAGCTAAGAACCATTTAAGGATAATCATACACTAAGTAGGCTATCTCAACTATGCAAATCCATCATGGACTATCTCTTACATGTTAATCCATCTTAGCCCATTTAGGGTTTGAACATACAAATCTCATGAAGCACCCCAAACATGGTGTAAATACTTTCAAAGTAACCTTTAGAGTTAAGACTCCCTCTTTATGAGGAAATTGGTTACAACAACACCTTTTAACTCCCTTCGCAATTAAGAGTCCATTGAATCTACTACTTGCACATATTTATCTACTATGGTCCCAAAATCAATCACCCATGCTATCTCAACATCTCAATCCTATAATGAATACTGACCACAAGTGGATACGAAAGAAGACCTCTTTGCAACAAAATCAAATCGCCAAACTCCATCATCCTCCAAGTTAGCATCACGAGCCATCATGAATCGTCTAGGAAATCCTATAGAGAATATCACATCTTTATACAAGATCAAGATAAGTAGACCACATCTATCAAATTCATAAAGATAAACATCCACACAAGTCAACTCCTTGTTCCTAGAATACAAATATAATGGTATAGGCAACAATCCATGCAAGGTCATCATCAACCTATCAACATGAGAATCCCTCTCATGCACCTCAGATCCTCTAGTAACTATAAAAACCTAGATTAGGTCAACTATATCATCCTGAGAGAACCCTAAGTTAAGAGTAACATCATCATCGACTCCCTTTGTTTGAGAAAATCCATGATCCCTAGCAAGAGTATTATCATGGGAAAAACCCTCTATCTATGAGAATCCACAATCTTTGTCTATGTACTCTATAATACTCCTATCAGTTGAAACTCTGGAGTTTATCTCAACATCATTCCCCATCAAGGCATCACACACTCCACTAAAAAACTAGAAGGCTCATGTATGAAGTTAATATCATCACCAAACCCCTCCTTTTTACCATTGTAAGTCTCATGGATGGAAGAAACCAATGTAACATGACAGCTAGCATATTTCCTAGGAGGTATACTTTTCCTCACTATGGATACAGTTGCTCCTATATGATCTCGAGCATATTTCAATGTCTATGTGAGCCATATTGATCTCCTACAATCTAGAGTAGGAGAGGGCATATCCACACTCAACCTCACCCCAACTCCCTATAAATTTGTCTCATCTCCAATCTTTTAATTAGTTTCTGGAGCGAAGTCCACATTATCCTGAATCACTGAAGGAGAATATTGTGAATTAGAAGATCTCATTTCCTCATCAAATATCACATCTCTACATACCACTATATCCCCTTGTGACATAATATTGATCATGTAAGTTGTAGAAGTATCACAGTATTGATCATAAATTGTAAAGACAACATCTCAAATCCTAGAATCAATAACTGAATACACAATAGGTTATGAGCCTATATTCATGGCATCCCATCATGCATGCTCTATATGTGCCTTAAAAGTAGAAGGCTCATCCAACCATTCACTGGAATGTACAAATGCCACTAGATCAACAAGTAACTTATAAAGGACACCCTCTTTACACGTATAACAAATTGAGATTCATTGGGTCCTAATGATTGGGTTTCCTCCCTCATCCATGTCTAGCAACTTGAGACTCATTTTTGGTGCTCATAGATTTATAACGATACCCATATAATCACTTGAAGAAAAAATATTCCATAGACATCTATCATCAGTGGTTTGAGACCTCATTCATGGCCTTAGAGTCTTAGAAGCTACATTTTAGGACTAATGTCTAAGTTTCATTAACTAATCTTTGTACAAACCTTCAAGCTAATACCTAGTTCTCTAAAATCCCTATTGGTCCCAATTCCACTAAGAGGAAAAAAACCCCTTGGGAGGCCATGCGCGTTGGTTCAAGGTGTTTTCCTTAGACCTCAATGCAAGAAATTATGTTCCTCTAAGCTGTAAGGTGTAGGTTTCCTCCCTCCACTATGTTGAGAACCATGTGATCCATACGTTGTGCCTGGAAATTATAATGGTGAGGAAAACCCCATTTGGAGGCCAAATATCTCCTTTGGAAGTCATGCGTTTTGTTACAAGGCATTGTTCTTGGGCATGGACTCCAATCATCTTCATGTAGGGCTTAATTAATATCAAGTTTTTCTCCTTGAACCATCTACAAGACCTTGAGGCCCATAAATAACATTTAATACACCATAATATCACTAATTGCAATGCCACGGGAACTAAGGTAACTGTGGGATCCATTAGAATCATCCTAGTGCTAAACAATGTTAATGAAACACATACCCTAGTTAGAGGAAATATATGCATTCAAGAGGTCATTTGTAGTGGTTAAAGGTATCATTCTTTGCCCCAAACGCCTAAAGGATTCCTTTACTACCTAAGGCCTAAGTTTCATCCCATGACCATGTCGAAGGCCTCAATATCCATACCTAGTGCCCAAAACCTCGTAATGGTAGCAACATCTTTTCTTGGAGGTGAAGGATACCTTGGAAAGGTACCTTGTGGTGATTCAATGCATTGTTATAGGCCCTATTCTAAGGTCTGAGTTTCATTCCTTGGTCATTAATATCCTAATGGTTCCCATATGCTCACTTGAATGCCAAATATCACCACAAGAGGGAATTTATGGCAGATTGAGGTGTCATTCATGGACCTTGAGCTCTACAAGTTGCCTTTAGAGACTAATGCTTGAAATCCCTCAGTTACCCATGGTTAATGGCCAGACCTACAAACCTAGTGCTTAGAACCCCATAATGGTTCCCATATCCTCACTTGGGTGCCAAGGATATCCCTACGAGGCCCACCGTGACATTATTTTCTCTAGATGCCTAGATGCTTCATTTAGGGCCTCATACTCGAGTTTCCTCCCTTTACTATATTCTAGACCAAATGACTCAACCTTGTTGTTAAATACCTTCTAATGGGGCTTGTATCCCCCATCAGAGGATAAAAATCAAAGAGTAAGGTCCTATGTGGTGGTTTGAGGCCTTGTTCATGTTCCTTAAGCCTTAAAATCTACCTTTAGGTTCTAAGGCTTTAGTTTACCTCCCTTAACCATGGTCAAGGCATCGAGACCAATATCGAGTGCTTTAAATAACATAATGATGCCCACATCCTAATGATGTCCTAAGGATTGAGTTTCCTCCCTCGTCCATGTCTAGCAACTCGAGACTCATTTTTGGTGCTAAAGCTTTCTAGTGGTACCCATATCACTACTTGAAAGAAAATATTCGATAGATAGATATCATCAATGCTTTGAGGCATCATTCATGGCCCTCGAGGCTTAGAAGCCACCTTTTAGGACTAACATGTCTAAGTTTCATTGACTCACCTTAGTACAAACCTTCAAACTAATACCTATTTCTCTAAAATCCTTAATGGTGCCAATATTGTGAAAATCCTCATAGCAGATCTGAGAGCTAACGTATACCTCACAATGAAAGAATTTAGGAATAGGATTAAGAGTGAATAATGCAGTAAAATGAGCAATAGAATAATAATATAGTAGAACTCGGATAGAAGCAAAATAACTTCACACACACTAATTCATTAATCACAAATGGACAAATAAATAATACAATGCATGAGGATTCGAATGCCAAGGTGGCAATTCGAATTAGCCTTCATGGAGAGATCAAAAGATCACTGGAGTGTCATCGAAGCACAACTAGAAGTCTTCATCATCATCAATGGAGTCATCAATGCACAAGTAACTGTCAATCATCAGTCAAACTGAGTCTAACTGAGTGTGGTAGGTGTAACTGGCACAAGGAAGCACTAACTGAATGAAGGAGGCTCAGTGGAGGGCGCATGAGGAGCTAACTAGAGTCAAAATGGGCAGTCTAGTCTCATCGGAGGTCCATCAGAGTGATACAATTAGTTGAGAGTCAGTCTAGCCTTAAATCAAGGAAGGAACTGAAGATAACTCAACTAACTGAAGTGCAATTGAGTGGTAGGTGAGAGAGGACAAGTGGCTTCCTTAAATCAAGGAAGAAGGGCGCACTAAGCTCTAGGAGGGCTAAAAATGATCAGTGAGAAGCTCTCGGGGGCTGGCTAATTGAGGGCTAGGTGCTGGGACTGATGATTGGGATGCATGCAATTGCATGCATGCATGCAAGACTGAAAATGTAAATAATGGAAATACTGGTAGGACTAGGATGGAGTATAGGAATATCCTAACAAATATGCCCACTAAGAGGAAAATAATCCCCTTGGTAGGCTATGCATATTGGTTCAAGGTGTTTTTCTTGGACCTCAATACAAAAATTATTACTTTAGGGTGTAAGGCATTGGTTTCCTCCCTCCACCACATTGAGAACCATGTGACCCATACCTTGTTTTTGAAAATTATAATGGTGATGATAACCCCATTTGGAGGCCAAATATCCCCTTTGGAGATCATCTTTTTTGTTACGACGCATTGCTCTTGGGCATGGATTCCTATCATCTTCATTTAGGGCTTAAGACCTTAGTTTTCTCCTTAAACGATCTCCAAGACCTCAAGACCCATACCTAACATTGAAAACATCACAATATCACTAATTTCCAATGCCATGGGCACTAAGGTGAGGATGGGATGTATTAGACCCATCCTAGTGCTCATAAAATGCTAATGAAACACATCCCTAGTTAGAGAAAGTCTTGAAAATATGGCCTTTAAGTGTCGAGACTATCATCAAACAAGTCACCTTCAAGAAATTTGTCCACAACCAAGAAGCATACCTAAAAAGAAAGTGGTACTTTTCAAATCCAAAAGTTGGTAGCCATATGAAGACAAGGAGATGACAAAGATTTGCCCATTAGCGAGGTTGAGAAAGTCAATAAAGAAAATATTAAACAAAGAATGATGATATAAAACAAACAATAGTGTATAACCTTTGGATTTCTCTTCTACAAGGTTTGTGGTAACTATGGATACTTCATCAAGAGGAATGAAGAGAGCACATGATATTGAAGAGAGCACACAAGATTGAGGTTTGATTCAAATATGGATCGGGTTCCTTTAGTGAATAATGGGTCATTCAAATATAAACCGGGTTCCTTTAGTGAATAACGAGTCTTTCTGAATTGACTTCCAAATGATAGTTTTAGATCTATCACCAAGAGAAAAGACAAAGGTTAAAAAAAGGAGAAAAAAAAAAAAGAGAAAAACAAAATCAAAGATTAGTTTAAATCTTGACTGACCATAAAATATTTATTTTGTGTCTCCTAAAAACACATTTCACTGATTATATTCAAATTCTTTAAAAAAATCTCTAATGTCCTATCTATACCTAAAAATAGTAATTTATATATTTATTTTCAAATAAAAATTGTTTTATAAATAATTCATAAAATAAAAATTATTTTATAAATAAATCATGAAAACATATTATAAGTTTAAAGGATTAAACATATATAACAATAGATCAAGTTCTTCTTGACTACGTTGAAAGGAAAGTTAGAAGGGCGAGCTTATTGAAATCATGGTAAAAGTGAAGTTTAACATAAGCCCTCACTTATCCCAACACCTCAAAAGAAGTTTGTGATTGTCACACATATTTCACCAAAGCTTTCTTTTTTTCTTTCAATTTTATTGCCAATTATTTTTCTTATTAATTCTCACAAATTCCTACTTTTTGTCCTATTTAAATTTATAAGTAATTCAAGTGAATCATTCTACATTTTTTATTATGATGATGATTTTAATGTGAATTCCCGCTACAATGGCGCAAGTTTGTCTATGCCATTAACGCCACCAACCAAGCGGTCTTGGCAAGGAGTGAGGTAGTCTCGTAAGACTGTAAGATAGTAGACAAAACAAGTGGGAGGGAGGACAAGATGGGGCTTTGGTTAGGGTTTCTGCAGGCTGCACCCTTTTTTCTGCAGGAATGGACTGATGATGAAGGTAGGAGAGGCTTGCTCTGAGTATTCAACAATTTGGAGTCAAGTTGGTTTACTTTGAACCGGCGTAGTACCAGCCAATATAAAAAAACTGGGAATATGGCTTACGTTGATGCTCTAGTTAGTTTTTTTCGATCTTCAGATTCAGTTCTTTTTGTGTAGAAGAAAGGGGTTTACTAATTTTTGTTTCTTCTACGGGGTCACTTTTTCCTTTGTTACCTCTTACCCCTTTGTTTTTTAAGATTAGGGTTTTTGGCTTACCCTTAGTACTTCAGGAGTGGTGGGTGTTTTTTTTTAGGATTGCCATACTATAGACTTTTTTTTGTCTTTTTTCTAATATTTAGTACAGGTTTCTACGGACACATGTTCGATTCCTGTCTTTTTCTGCGAACACCTGGCTACTTTTCCGTATGGCATGATTTGTCGTATTAAGCGGTTTTAGGGTTTCGATTAACATGTCACTTCCGAGCAATTTTCACCAATCTTGATCCCCAGTAAAGGATAGCTGGCAGTCGGGGTCACCTTTGGAGTTGGTGGATGGTATCCAAAGTTTACTATTGCACAAACAGTTTGTTGATGAGTCACCGGAAGTTCCTCCTGCACTTGTTGAGGGTTTACCAGAGGCTGGGCCGAGGAGAAATTGCCTTCGAGGAGATAAGGCACGCAGAAGACACAAACACAAAAAAATGAAAGCATGGGAGGGTTTGAATCAGTTTTTGATTGATTAAAATTCGAACCTTGACAAGGTTGAGATGATGGCAGACTGAGCATTGGTGGGAAGGCTCAAGTTCATGTCTAGCTCAAAATTGGAAATCTTAGAATGGGTTCAGGAAAATTGGACACCTTTGTTGGACTTAACTCCTCGAGTTAACATTTTACCTAAACGATGGATTCTTTTCATTCTACCAGAGGCGACACATATTGACACTATTCTCAGACGCAAATGGTGCTTCAAGGAAAGATCAATCTTCTTGAAGCGTTGGCATTTAGCCTTCGACCCAATTCAAGAACCGCAGTCGATGAGACATGTTTGGATGTTGCTTCCGGGGTTTCCAATTGACCTTTCGACATAAAACATTCTTAAGGGGATTGCTAATAGATTTGGGTCTTTTGTGCGTACTGACAAACGTTCACTACTCGGGGTTGAGCGACTGGTAGCCAGGGTTATGCTGGAGATTGACTTAGGTAAAGGGCTCCTGGCCAATGTTGAAATCATTTGGGGCAAGACTAAATTTTATCAGGATTTGGACTACTTCCGAATCCCCTTCCGATGCTTTAAGTGCAGAAAGACGGGACATGTAATGGCGAGATGCCAGAATTTACTGATGCATGATTATGGGGAAAATGGTTCAGAACGAGGGTTTGTGACCCCTCTGGATGAGCGCTGCAATTCAAAGGATGGAAGCTCTCCGGATCCGGGTAAGTACACAAAACATACTAATACCCCTTATAAATATGTAACGATGGAAGAACTTAATTTCATTGTTAATGAAGAAGCTTCCCTCAATAAAAGAATCTCATAAGGTAGGGTGAAGTTATGCTTGGACTCTGTTTTTAATGATTCTAGGCTTTCTAGACCTGATCATTGTCCGCATGGTGTTGAGATCTTTTCATGTGAAATTTGTCATTTTAAGGAAGGAGAAGATTCACCTGTTAAACCGGCCATAGTTGATGAGATTATTCCTCATGGATTTGGGTCAAATTTTCCTGTTCAGAATTGTTTGTCACCCCTGAAAATTGTTGTTTCTTCTAATGTTGACCTTATTCCCAACAACCCTGATGAAGGAACCTTCCTTTCCCCTATTATACTAGATCCGTCTGACTCTGCCTTAGATAATGGGGTCACTTTGGATAAAAATCCATTTCCTCTTACACCAACCTCGCCTGAAAGGGTTCGGGAGGGTGAGAGCACTTTGGATGGGAAAGTTAAATTCAATGAGACCCTCTCTCTGTTGGATGTCTTTTCAAAAAACCCTTCTGAGAAACCCTTTGTAAAAGATATCTCTGCCAACAGATTTTGTAATGTTACTATTCGAAAATCCAAAAGGAAAAAAGAGAATACAGTAGTGGAGGATGGGAATACTTACACTCCCTTATCTGTCAGGTTAGGTATTGGTGATAATACCAGAGATGCAGATTTTGTTGGATGTTTTGATGAGGCCCTTAGAGAAGGTTTGCCTCTAGATGCAGGTTCTTAATGTCAATTTTATCACTTAATATCCAGGGTATGGGGAAGGGTTCACGGACTAGGGCCCTTACTCATCTCATTCATGATACTAGTCCATCTTTGATACTGTTACAGGAAACTATGTCTCTTGATCTGGTGGCGATTAAGAAAGTTTCAACCATTCTCCCTAGGTGGGAATTTTCTGCAACCAGTGCTTAGGGTATGTTGGGTGGTTTATTGGTGGGATGGAATCCCAAGTTTTTATTTATTTTAGAACCTATAAAACTATGTGTGGTATCTATTTAGAGGGCGTCTACACTGTCACAAATCATTCCCTGTCGGTCCTTAATCTTTATGGGCCGTATAAAGATAGAGAGCCTTTTTGGAATTATCTATGCAACTCTGGTTTGTTGAATAACCCACATCTTATCATAGCTGGTGACATGAACTTCACAAGAGGTGCTGGTGAAATATGGGGGGCGAATGCTAGATTGGATGCTATGACAGGTTTTTTTAACTCTTTGTTGGATTCTTATGATTTAGTGGACATTGTTCCAGGTACTCTCATGCCAACTTGGACCAATGGCCGAGAAGGCAATGAGGGAATACATAAACGATTGGATCGTTTTCTTGTTAAAGCTGATCTCTTAAATCTATGGGGAAGGCACAGATCATAGGTTGGGGAGTCAAAGTTTTCTGATCACTGGCCAATTTTCCTTCAGTTTGATGATATCATCTGTAAAATCAAATATCCTTTCAAATTTAATATATCATGGCTGAAGAATGAAGACTTTTGCAATTTAGTAAGAGAGTTATGGGCCAAAGAGGTAAGGGACCCTGAGCTGAATCTTATGGATTCTTTTGTTCACAGAATTCATAGACTAAAGGGTACTGTTTCAAGCTGGATAAAGAAAAAACAAGAAGAGGATCGTAATGATATTAAGAAATTGGATATGGAGCTCCAGGTATTGGCACAATTAAACATTAAGGAAAATTGTGAGGATGAAATTGGCAGAAAGATTAAGGAACTTGAAAGTAAGAAGGAAGAAATCCTTACTCAGGAAGAACTGGATTGGAGGCTAAAAAGTAGAGCATTATGGATTGAAGTAAGAGATAGAAATACAAAATTCTTTCATGCCTATGCTACTCACTGTAAAAACATAAATAACATTTGGGAGTTACAAGATTCATCAGGGAATGCTATCTTTGGATTGGATGACCTTTTGGAGGCAGCCAAAGACCACTTCAACAATGCTTACAGTGATACTGGAAATCACTGATTAATAGACCAACTTCAGGTTGCCAGACAATATCCCTATATGGTGGATGAGGTTTCTGAGGATGAACTAAGCAAAGAAGTCTCACTTCAGGAGGTTGAGGGGATACTGAAAGGGTTTGCAAAGGACAAAAGTCCTAGCCCCGATGGGTGGAGAGTTGAACTTTTTCTAGCCTTTTTTGATGTCACGGGACATGATATTGTGGAAATGGTAAATTTCTCTCAGCTGGAGGGATATATGACTAATAGCTTAAACTCTACTTTCACATTAATTCCCAAAGTTGGTAAACCAAATACTTTTGGTGATTTCATACATATATCTCTGTGTAACCTGGATTATAAAATAATCTCAAAGATCATTGTAGTCAAACTCAAACCAATCCTTTCTCAGTATATTTCAGGGGAACAATTTGGTTTTCTACAAGACAGACAGATATTGGACGCCATTGGCATTACTCAGGAGCTCATACATACTATTAAGGCAAGAAAGAAAGTTGCTTTACTGATGAAGATTGACTTAGAGAAGGCATATGATAGAATTGACTAGGATTTTCAGCGATTAATACTGATACAAATTGGTATTCCCCCATTGGTCCAACGCTAGATTATGGCATGTGTGACTACAACAAACATCTCAGTATTAGTGAATGGAGCACCCTCAGATTTCTTCAAAATTTCTAGAGGTGTGAGACAGGGCTGTCCACTATCTCCACTGATATTCCTTCTCATCATTAAGGGCCTTAGCAGATTAATCAGGAAGGCCAAAGCATCTGGGGATATCAAAGGTATTACTTTTTCTGAAGACTTATCCCATACTCATTCTCTTTTTGTTGATGATGTACTTTTAGCTGGACTGGACTCAAAATTGGAATGGCAGCAGTATAGTCAAATTATCAATGTTTTCTATAAGGCTTCTGGTATGGTAGTCAATCAAAGGAAATCCAGTATATATCATTTTGGGATTAATGAACAAAAACTGGAACTGTACAAAAGAATGATTCCATATCAGTTCTGCAAATTGGAGGAGGGATTTAAATATTTAGGATATTTTCTTAAGCCTGGTAACTACAGGAGGAATGACTGGTTATGGCTTGTTCAGAAGGTTGAAAAAAAGATAAACCATTGGACATATAGGCTTCTGTCGGTTGGTGGGAAGCTTATTTTGATAAAATCTGTTCTTATTGGTATACCAGTTTATTGGTTTTCATTGTTGCAGATTCCTTGTTACATTATTAATTGTATAAGAAAGTTGTTTTTCAATTTTCTTTGGTCGGGTGGAATGTCTAATAGTACACTGTTTATGACTCGGTGGGAACAAATAGCTCAACCTGAAAGTGGGGGAGGTTGGGGTATTAGGAACCTATCTTTATTCAGTTGTGCTCTCAAGATGAAAAGCTTATGGAGGGGGATTTTTGGCCCTACTTTGTGGACTAAGTTACACAGGGTCAAATACATCAAGATGGATGTGTTCAACTGGATTCAGTCTCCAATTAAAAATATCAAAGGTGTCTCTCCGATATGGTCGGGTTTTATCAAAATATATAATTTATTGGCAAGTGATCTCACATGGAAGGTTGGTAATGGTAGGAACATTTTAGTTGGAATTGATCCAATTATGGGCATGGAGGAGGATTACTTACTTTATGTTGGAATTATCACATCTTTGCACTGGTTTGATTATGTTACACTAAATAAGATCAAAAGAGATAACTTTAGATTCTTTCAAACATATTGGATCACTGCTTTTGAATTAGGACTCAAGGGGAATGAGGCTGATGAATGGAAACATTACACTGCTAAACTAAACTCTGTGGGATGCAGACTTTCAACAGAGAATGTTAGTATCATATGGGCCAAGAATAATGCTACAGGTATTGTCACTGCAAATTTGGCATACAAAGCAATCACTACTCATAAAGGTACGTATCCTGCTAATTGGTGGTATAAGGCTCTTTGGAAATGGAAAATTCTGGTGAAGATACAATGCTTTATGTGGCATGCTTTACAGGGCAGATTGAAGACTTGGGAGAATTTGACAAAAAGAGGTTGGGCTGGACCTAGTATGTGTTATCTTTGTAAGAGCAATTGTGAGACCACTCAACATATTCTGGTGGAGTGTGGATTCACAAAAACTCTGTGGCAATTGATCACATTGCATCTCCAGGTGGGACAGTTTTTGGAGGTGAATGATTTTGTGACTAATGTATATAATTGGCAGAAATCCTGTAGAATCTTTCCACATATTCCAGCATTGGTCTCATGGCATATTTGGAGGGTGAGGAATTTGGCGTTATTTGAAGATAAAAAACCCAATATAGATTCTTCTTTCAACAACATTTTGACTCTCTTCAATGATTTCAATCATGTTATTGATAAAAAACTTAGTAGAAAAATTGGCTTGTTCATTATCTCATATCATAGACCGGTGGGCTTCTTTGATGGTTCAACAATTGATGGACTTTGTGCTGTTGGGGGTGTTATCTACATAAACAAAGATCACTATATCAATCTAATGATGAACTGTGGGAATGACACAAATACTAAAGCTGAGTTACTAGGACTATGGTGTATTATTATTGTTGCTGCCAACATGGGATTGCAGGAGATGACTGTTTTTGGGGACTCCAGGGTGACGATAAAATGGGCACCGAAGGAATATAATTATAATGTTATTGCTCTACATCAGTGGTTTTGCAGAGTTCGTGATCAAATACAATGGTTCAAAGATATTTCTTTTGAACACATCTATCGACAATTTAATATGGTTGCTGATACACTGTCAAAAGAAGCTCATGGAGGTGATGAAGGTTTTGTTTTTTGGACAGAATACATTGAAGATCAAGCTGTTGCTTTGGGAAGGGTTAAGGAAGGGTTAATATGTTTGAATTTTAAAAAAAGTTTGTGATGAGTATGTTTTTTTGTGAGACTTATCATATGGTTCTATAAAGAGTTAGTATAGAACTTGGGATTATAGTGAAGACTTTTGGAAGCAGTTTTTTGAAATTAAGTCTAAACAAGGTTTATACTTTTGCACTATTTGATTCATTTAATGAATATCAATAGTATGGAAATCAACAAAATATAATTACAAATAAAAAAATCAAATTCAAATAAAAAAAAATACATGTATAGAAAAAAATATGAAATCAATCTTCATCCACAATATATTCTTAATTAATTGAAATATTTTTTTAATTTTTTTTTTTCAATTTGTAAGATGTATTTTTTGCTCAATTTTATTTTTGTTTTCTAAAAAAAATATCAAAATTTTTTATAAATAATTTTTTCTTTATACCTGAAAATATGTATTTTTTAAAATTTGAGATGGATAAGGAAAGATTTTCTTCCTAAATTGTATAAAGAAAAGATAAATATATCATAAATTTTTATTTTATAGCAATTCTTCCAAATTTAAAATAAACAATTAAATTATATTATAAACAAAAGTTAATCATCTAAAACTGATGAATTTTTGAAAAAAATTCATAATCTGATGCCTTGTTGCTTGATCTTTGCAACTTATCCACAAGACTTGGACTAGTCAAATACTACCTATATTTTATACTAACAGTGAGAATAACAATCAGAAAAAACAAAGAAAACAATAAAATGCCTCCGTGTGGTGATTGGCTTCAGAATGAATACTCGGAATTTCCACAGATTTCATGATTTTCATCTGTGTTTCAAAAGGTGGATGAAAATCATAAAATCTGTGGAAATTCAAAGTATTCATTCTGAAATAAAATGTGTATATATATGGTCCAAACCCTCATTTTTTTATTGGTGGGATTTTTCCCAAATTCCTACCCTCCTTGCATGTACACGACAGTATCCATAATAGCAATCCTTTCATGGCAATGAGAGTGACATTTCAAACAAAATTCAATATCAGCTTTTAAGTTGGGATGTCATTTAGAAACTCAACAGTATTTAAGTATTTGCATAGGGTTAGGAGTAGAATTTTTTTTTATGTACTTCTCATTTAAAACCCTCCAACTAATTCCTAAAGAGTTCTCGTGCAGGCGGCCTATAGTTCTCTAATTCCCAAAGCCTACTTATGCAGGCCAATAGTTCTCTAATTCCTAAAGCCTCCTGATGCAGGCCTGATCACTCACTGAAGGGAATTCTATCTACTTAAAGATTTGATACCGTCTCCAGAGCAGCATAGTTCACAAAATGATGGATTTATGAAACGATTATACAAAATGAATACCAATAGTATCACAGAACCTACCAAACCCAGAAAGTTAAAACGCTTCAGAAAATATATCCAATATTAAGGCATGGAACGTGAAGAACGATTGTTTGGCGAGCTTGCAGTGGAATTAGGGTTCTGTGTGTGGGTCAATTCTGATTCCACGGTGTGCTCTATCGGCATTAGATTCTCCTGATTGGTTGCTTCCAAGTCGCAGTCTTTCATTATCATATCGATCTTCCGCGCTTCCTCACTTTTCTCCCATTGTTCGTAGAGCTTTGCATACTCTGTGAATATATCGCCATTGTTGTTGTTTGTTGATGAAACTGGAGCAAATAACGTAGCTTCGTTATGGGAAGAAAAATGAAAGAGCTCTAGACAGAGATTATATGCTTCTGGAGATAAGCGCATCTTCTCTATGGTCTCGAGGGTGCGTGTGGACAACCTGTTCTTCACACTGACAAGATGCAGTGGAAGTTGAGAGTCTTTCTGTTGGGTCGATCGAAGTATATTAACGTGAACATATTCCTTCTCTGATTCATCATCTTTAGCTTCTATAACCTCCATCTCATCATCAGATGTCTTCCACCCATCATCATAATAACCTATTATAACGTAGTCATTGTCCATATTGGCACTGTAATCGGCCATATTAGCTCTGTTATATATGTCCGCCTGCCTCGCTACCAGAAACAAATTTGAATCCTGTACTGGACACCACTTGACTGCCGAAATCAACGTCCAAAATATAAAACCAAGTATCAATTTCTCCTCAAAACTTCTCCAATCAGTTTGTGCGGGTATAGGATCTTCCGGAGAACTTCAAGTATGAATTACTTCACAAGAAAAGGAAAAAGGTAAGAAGGTTTAATGGCCAGTTAGGTTATATATAAGGGAATATCTATAAAAGCGCCACAACGATCAAGTTGAAAGCCGACACTCAAAATTGTTGCTCCTTTGTTTGTCTAATTATCTTAGCATAGCATGAACATCTCATTGCGCGAGAAAAGTGAGGTGTCTTATTAATCCAGATCAATATTTTTGAGTTTAAATTTTAAAAAAAATACACTTTAAGAAATTGGATTCTTCTCGATGTTTGATAGATACGGATTTAAGATAAAACTTTATTTTTAACTACGATAAATAATCTTTGTATTTAGTTTTTAAAATGATAGACAATATAACAGACTTTTTATAATTTAACAAATAAGTGTTGGTACTCGAGTTATAGTAAAAAATTGAAAATGAGGATTTCAAGCATGAGTTTATTATACAACTGTGTGGGTGCCTTTTGAACCAACACACAAGCTGCTATGAATTTTGTCAAATAAGTATGGCACACATTTCAAAATGTGCCCTCGCTAACACATGTGCTTTCCAACACATGCATGTGTTATTTTAATTTAAAAAATCAATTGGGTAATTTTTTCATAACTTTCTACCCTTCATTTTTTGAGTTATTGAGCTAGTTGAAAAGGGTTTGAAGAGAGCTCTACATGTTTATCTTATTACCTTTTTATGTTTCTATAAGAATAATTTTTTATTTAAAAAAAAATCTTTACACTAAGATCGATATCTAAACCACCGCATAGTCTTTCTAATTAGGATATTTGGTCTTCAATGGTATATTGGGTGTTATTAGAAGGTTTTTCATATGAGGGATGGGTTTTGAGGATTAAACCATTGTAAGAGCAAGAACTAGGGAATTAAGTTTCAAATGAAGTTGTTATTGCTCATGGACCATGAACAAGGCTTCTAATAATCACACATATACTTTAAATGAGATATTGAGCCTCCAAGTGGAGTATGGTTTATCCTATAATGACTAGGATAATAGGGATGGGTCTCAATGCCTTAGTAATGGGCATTAGAAAAAAATAAGGCTTTACGCCATAGATGAAGCTTCTAGGGGCGAAGGACCATGAACAAGATCTTAAACCACATAACATGCATTGTTTATGAGACCTCTAAAGTTCATTGACCACGAACATGATCTCAAACCACAACGCAGACCATTTAGAGACAATATTTGGCCTCCAGGTAGAATATGGGTAGTCCATAAGAAATCTTGTGCATTAGAGATGGGTGTCTTAAGGCATTGGTCATGGTTAAGGGAGGAAAATAAGGCTCTTAGATCCTTGATGAAGCATATGAGGATCAAGGTTCATAACTAATGCCTGTTGGCAGGTGGTTTGAGGAGGACGTGTCGCGGTATCACTGGCGTTGTGACACGTTGGAGGAATGCGCGAAAGGAGTATTTTGTGATAAAGAATACCGCAATTAGCGGGTTTTGGGTCACTTGGACCACATACTACGTAATAGTGAGTTAGTTGTACCGCGGTATGCGGGTTTTTGGGGTCATTTGGACCAATTTAGTTAGATAATGGGTCAATTGTCCATAGTGTCGGTTAGGAAGTTAGTTGTAAGTGGACAAATATTGTAATGGAAAAAGCCTATAGATAGATGAGAGTCGTAAGTGATAGATATCAAAGGATGAAGATGAGAAGATAGCGAGAAGTGGAGAATATGTATGTTTTGCCTCTTGTATTTTGACCGTAACAGTAATACAATGATGTTTTGGTGCAATCTCTGTGCAATGGAGCGATATATAGTTGTTGTTTAATGTAATATCTGCTTACTGTTGTTTTTTTTAGACGAAAACATTGGGAAGTTTTAATTAAGAGCCGGTGAAGCAGCCACCGTGTGCTTGGGTACATAATTGTCACTATCTGAAATAACAAAATTCTTAGGCTTAAGCTGCCCAGAGGTTTCAGATTTAAGAAGCAAAATTACAGTGGACTGAGTTGTGGTACAGGAAATAGGATTGAGAGTAGCAAGGAGAACATAGTAGGGATCTGAGCAGGGTCTAAGCGCCATTAATCTTCTCCAGGATCTTCTGGACCGCAGCTTCCAGTGCCACAATTCTGTTCCCGAAGTTCCCTTCAGTGTTGGCCTGGTCTTTGAAGTGGGTGTACACCACCTCTTCAAAATAGGAGACTTCTCCTTTGGAATCTTTGATTTCCTCCTTAATGCCCTGTAGATCCTTGTTGAGCTTTCGCCATTTCTGGAAGTCTTCTGCATTTTGGGCTTTCTGTCGGCCTTCATTCTCCTCTGATATTGATTTAAGCAAGTCGATTGAATTTTGCAGATCGTCCAGTCTGTCCTCCAACGATTTGCCGCCTGATGTTGAGCCCACCGACGCCATGTTGTGCTTCGCAATCGCTTCCTGATCTTCTGGCTTCTTCTTCTAGAGTTCTTGCTTCTGTTCTTTAAGCAGGCGCAATGGAGAGATCTGTTCCCAGACGGCCTGTTTATGTAGAAAGAAAGGCGCTCTGAATGGTCACGGGTCGCAGAGCTACCGTCCGGGAGTAGCAGACTGAAGTGGGGATTTTCCTCGATGGCAATCTTGACCATCTCGCAAATCGGATCCACGAAATTCATGGCAATCCAGCATATATTCTTTGTCAGGATTTTGTTTGTCTTATGGGATAGAGCAAAGAGATTCGATGCCATTAGTCGACAAAATACTCCTGCCCAGGAGCACGGCTCTGTTGGCCTCTGAGTCAGCCAAGCCGTTAAGATCACGGGGAACATGATAAAAGTTAATTTTGATGAATTTGGACATCATCAAGAAGATTCTGCGCAGGACCCTAGAAAGATTAAGCTGAGTAGGTGATTTGTTCAAGTTCATGGCTTGAATAATAATCCGTGAGTCTCCGAATATGGTGAGCTCGAGTATATCATTATCAATGGCTTGCTTTAGCCCTTGCCAGAGGGCCAGAGCTTCCGCATTGTTATTGGTGTCCATCCCTATGCCCCAGGCAAAAGAAGAGGTGATTTCATTATGAGTGTTGAAGAGGATTCCCCCCGCTCCAGCTTTTCCAGGGTTTCCCTTGGAGGCCCCATCAAAGAACAGGCAATGCTCCTTAATTGTCGATCTCCAATTTTTGAACTCGGTAGCACTCATCCTAATTTCCCAGTTTTCATGAGAGATGGTTGAGATTGCTTCAGAGGCATCTTTAAGATTAAATTTAGCTATCCAGTTTGCCTCTACAGGGCTGAGACTTCTAGTGTTGGAGATAGTTCTGGATTCCACTGCTTCCCCCAACAAGGCCACGCAAGTGGTAGCTACCCTGGAACTGGAGGTTGCTTTATCTCTAAATATTCGGTTATTGCGTTCCAGCCAGATCTTCCAGCAAATTACTTTTGGGATCCACATCCAGATGGATTTGAGGCGATTTTTCTTAAGAAGATCAAAAGGGGAGTTTTTACTCCAGTTGCCGAAGAGATCAGGAAGGTTCTCAAATCTGTCAAGGTTTCCATGGCTAAGGAGAACCTGCTGCCAGACTTCTTTTGAGAAAGGGCACATTAGCAGCAGATGAGATATTGTTTCTTCATCAGAAAGGCACAGAGGGCATCTTGAAGGCCCTTCCAGACCTCGTCTCTTTAGCGTGTCTCCCGTTAAGATGCTGTTATGAGCAACCGTCCAGCAGAAAAGGTCTATTTTTGGTATGAATGGTGAATTCCAGATGAAATTCCACTTGGCAGGATTATTGGGTACTTGATGCATCGTTTGAAGTGATCTATACCCTTCAGCAGCTGTATAGCTACCAGATTCGTGGCCCCAACCTCTTTTGTCTTTGGCGGACTCCGATATGGGGGCTTTTCCTTGAAGCATTTGTAACAGAATCTCGGCTTCCCCTAAAAGGTTATCAGGGACCTCGCCTAGTTTCCAGTCAGACCAACTTTTTTTTCCTTCTTCCTCCCAACTGGATATGTCCCAAAGTGTAGCTATGTTTCTGTGTTGCATCCAAGCTTTCAGGTTTCCAATATCATTTGCTTCACCTATGGGCTGGTCTCCCAGAATAGAGTCCTGCCAGATGTTTATCTTTTTCCCATTACCAGGGATCTAGTAAAGGAGACTAGTAAAATGCTCACGAACCTTGTTGCAGAGTGTGAAAATTGGGGATCCTTTCTTTCTTTGAGTTGGCTTATCAAGACAATTTAATCTAGAGCCTAGGAAGTATTTTTTCCTTATGACTTTTTTGCTCCAAGACTCTCGGCCTGACACTAGCTTCCAGAGAATTTTTGCTCCCATGGCCATATTTTGTCTAGCCATACTTCTGAAATGAAGTCCTCCTTCCTTGTAGGGCTTTTGAATTTTGTCCCATCCTACTAGATGGATTCTGTGATTGTTTCCTTTTCCTCCTTCCCAAAGGAATTTCCTGATTAGTTTCTCCATTTTCCCAATGATCAGAGAAGGGGCGAGGAGGATGGAGGTTTGATAAATCGGAATGCTCATCAGGACCGATTTTATTAGGACTGTCTTTCCTGCCTGATTTAGCCAATTAGAGCCCCAGTTTTGAATTCGATTTTTAATTTTGTCCAGAGTAGGATTCCATTGGTTTGCTTTGGGGATGCCTTTAGCAATTGGAACCCCCAGATAGGTGATGGATTCCCATTCATGGACTGCTTCCATTTCTAAGATTCGAGCAATATCCCCCAGTTCTCTTATGGTGCAATTCCAGCCATAAATCTTGCTTTTTTGGAAATTGATCTTACTGCCGGAGACCTGTCTGTAGATATCCAGCTCATGTTTGAACCTCCTTGCAACATGGGTACTAGCTACGCCCAGCAGTAGTGTGTCATCTGCAAATTGGGCATGGTTGATTTTGTTCACATTAGTTGCCAAATGAAGACCAGGGAGAACATTCAGTTGCTGGGATTTTATCAGTTGGAAGCTTAGGACCGAGGCTTGGATTGCATAGAGCAAAGGGGAGAGAGGGCAGCCTTGTCTAAGGCCCCGGGTGGCTTGAAAAAAATCAGTGGGGCGTCCATTGACCAGAGGAGCTATCCAAGGGGAGCTTATACCGCCTTGGATCCAATTAGCAAAGGATTCTGAGAACCCAAGTTTCTTCATGACCTGGAGCAGGAAATTATGGCTGACTTTGTCGAAGGCGTTTGCTAAATCAAGCTTGATAACCATGCCTCCTTCTTTTGATTGATGGCTGGAATGTATGGCCTCTTGGACCAGCAGAATATTGTCTTGAATCTGTCGACCTTTTATGAATCCTCCTTGGTTTTCAGGGATTATACGGGGGCAACACTTTTTTGAGCCTGTTGGCTATGATTTTGGTTACAATTTTGTAGCTCATATTGCAGAGCGAGATAGGTCTGAACCTGGAAAATTGAATGGCCCCTTTATCTTTTGGAATCAGCGTTAGGAAGGCAGAGTTCGTGCTTCCCCCTAATTTGTTGGTTTTTTGCAAATGTCTCACCATTCTCAGAAGATCCAATTTAATCAGGTCCCAGCAGTTGGTGTAGAATCTTGCAGTGAATCCATCCGGGCCTGGTGCGCTGTCAGGTTTCATTCTGAAGAGGGCTACTTTTAGTTCTTTCATGGATATGGGAGCAGTGAGAAAGATGTTGTCAGAATTTTGGACCAGGGTTGGGATGGTATCAAAGGGGTAATCATGGGGATTCGGGGGTTGATCAATAGGAGCCGAGAAAAGGTCTTTGAAGGTGTTGTATGCGGCTTTTTTGATATCTTTGAAATTATTGTAGATGGTTCCTTGATAATTGATCTCTTTGACTGCTTTATAGTTCTTTTTGGCCTCCGCTTGTTTGTGGAAGAATGAGGTGTTTTTGTCTCCACATTCCAGCCACAGGCTCCTAGAATTTTGACGCCAATATTCTTCTTCTACCCTGCAAGCTTGGTAGAATTACTTTTGAAGTTCAGTTTCAGCGACTTGGGTCTGAGGGGTGGGGGTGATAGATTCCAGGGAGAGTTGAAGATCTTCCAGAACTTTTTGGGACTCCATTCTGCCAGTGGTAGGGGTGGTGATACTCTTTGCCCAGGCTTTGAGGTCAGATTTCAGTCTTTTAATTTTCTGTTCCCAAGAGAAAGAGGGAGAACCAGGGATAGGGGCTGACCAAGAGTTGTGGACGACTTGGTGAAAGTTCTCATGGAGAAGCCAAAGAGGGCTAAAACGGAAAGGGATAGGGCCCAGATTAGTTTCAGAAGATAACTCCAGCAGGATGGGTTTGTGATCCGAGATGCAGTTAGGGAGGATTTTGGATGTTGCTAACAGTCCTAGCAAAAGGAAGTCGGAGTGGATTAGGAATCTGTCAAGCCTAGCCGCTATGTGACCCGGGCCGATCCTTTTGTTGGTCCAGGTGAAAATTCCTACCAACGGTTTGATATCTAAGAGGTCCCATCCCATTATAAGATCCTCAACCCATTCTCTGGATTGGTCTCGTATTGGGGAGCCTCCTTTCTTTTCGTCAGCGGACAGGGTTACATTGAGATCTCCTGCAAGGATAATATTGTTTGGTTCGTGCATGGAAAGGAAGGTTTCCAGAGACTCCCAGCATTGAGCTTTGTCAGGGGCCAGATTGGGAACATAGAGATTGAACAGACTTACTTGTATTCCAGAGTCAATATGCTGAAGTTTGGTGTAGATCCAATGCGTGCTGCTGTGATCAGTGATGAGGATGAATTTGGACTCGTCCCATAGTGTGGCAATTCCTCCCGATGCTCCTCTAGAGCTGATAGCTTTCCCCGGACCTTTCTTCCAGAATTTGAGGGCAGCTTGATGGAGGCTTAAGTCCTCCAATTTCGTCTCCTGGATTAAGAGGATGTCAGGCTTGTTGATTTTGATGATGTCCTTCATAGCTTCTTGCTTAGCTTTGGTGCCTAGACCTCTGCAATTCCAGGAGGCGAGTCGCATTTAAACTTTCTTAGGAGTGGGGGCCTTTTTGCGGCCTTTGCCTTGCTTTGATCTGGTAATCATTGAATCAATGGTTTGCTGTGCTCCTTTGTTTATATCTTGAATGGCTTTCTCTTCCCTGTGTTTTTTTTTGGATTTGCGGCCTAGAACTTTGGCAGGCTGATTGGGGGTAGCATGAGAGCTGCTAGAATCTGAGGCCTCTTCGTCTGTGCACCCCCCTGATTCAGATTCCAGAATGGTGGGTTCGTGATCCAGATCTTTTGGGGTCTTTGGATCAGATAGGATTTTCAGGGAGTCCGGAGATTGGTTGTCTGTTTGGTCTTGGGATGGCTTTCCCACGTTATACCCTTGGGGGATTTCTCCAGCTTCAAGGCTATCTTCATGGTTAGTATTTGTATTGACCAGGCCGATTATTTCTATATCTGAGTCCTGAGAGTGATTTACCTTGCTCGATGTGGGAACATTGGTCTGATCAGCTGCTTTTTTCCCCGTTAGAGTCTCTTTGAATTTGAGGGGTTCTTTTGTCGATGGATTTTGTCCTGTATTCATGGGTCTTTTTTCAGGGATCTTGGATGATGTTTTTGATTTCTTGACCTGCTGCCAACCCTCATTCTCCTCCTGGGAATGGGCTTTTGGGCAGGATCTTTGAAAATGTCCATGCTCATGGCAGAGCCTGCACTTAAATGGCAGTTGCTCATAATCCAGTTTTTGGTAATGACTCCAGGGGCCGATCGATATTTTAATTGCTTCTGGTAGACCTGCTTATAGATCAACCTCCACACAGATTCGGGCACACGAATATTGCCCCTTTGGGTCAGCTTTATCTATGTACCTTCCCAGGCGGTTTCCAATCTTTTCCAGCGCATCAGGGTTCCAACAGTGTGCAGGCAGGTTTGGTAGCCTTACCCAGACCGGAACCTCCTTTGGAACGTCAATGCTTGGATCAAAATCTGGGGTCCATCTGTTGAGGTAGAGTCCTTGAGCCCCCATGAAATAGGGGCCATTTCTGAAGATTAAGTCTCTGTCATCCTTTGAGATGAATTCAAAAATGTAAAATCCTCTTCCTACTGGGTAGCACGTTACACTATGTTTCAGATGAGGCCTCCAATTCCGTTGTATCCAATCATCTGTAGTTCTCGCCGTTGGCCACAGACCCATGAACTGGCCTACCAGTCCACGTGATGAGAGGGCGAGAGCAGTTTTGATGGCGTTTTCCGATGGGAGTTCAACTTCAGGTATCTCGTCCAATTTTTTGATGAATTTGGGAATCGCATTGGCCACCGATTTCTTACCTCGCTGGTGAGTAAGGTATCTGAAGGCCTCTTCCGCAGAAATGGAAGGGGAGGGAGGGGGGGACCCTCCCCCAGGCACAGCCATGGCGGCTGCAGTCGCAGGAACCAGAGCGGCGAAAACCCTAGAGCAGGATTGCAGCTCGCAACCTCTGCTTACTGTTGTTGAAATGACAAATGATGCGATTAAATGATCTGTTTTGGAATGACAATTGATGCGATTGAATGATCTGTTTTGGAATGACAATTGATGCGATTAAATGATCTGTTTTGGAATGACAATTGATGCGATTAAATGATCTATTTCATACGGAATACGAATGATGTGGTTAGTTGAAATGTTATAATTCTGTACTACAATATAGAGATAGTCTGCACAGCCACAACTCTCCTCCTCCCTCGATGGAAACATGGTTCCGTCTGCTCTTCTTGGACGCCTAGTGTGAGACCTCATCCGCTCTGCGGGTGTTGCTGGGTGGGCTCAAACCTGCCCGGGCCGGTGCCCAGGGAGACTCCGGTATGCGTCGACAGTGAGGCGAACCCCTGTCGACTGAGGTCGAGTTGGTCTTGGTCAACATACATCTTCTCCACTTCTCGCTATCTTCTCATCTTCATCCTTTGATATCTATCACTTACGACTCTCATCTATTTATAGGCTTTTTCCATTACAATATTTGTCCACTTACAACTAACTTCTTAACCGACACTATGGACAATTGACCCATTATCTAACTAACTTGTTCCAAATGACCCCAAAAAACCCACATACTGCGGTACAGCTGACTCACTATTACATAGTATGTGGTCCAAGTGACCCAAAACCCGCTAACTGCGGTATTCTTTATCACAAAATACTCCTTTCGCGCCTTCCTCCAACGTGTCGCAACATCAGCGGTACCGCGACACATTGGAGGAAGTAGCGAAAGGAGTATTTTGTGATAAAGAATACCGCAGTTACCAGGTTTTGGGTCACTTGGACCACATACTATGTAATAGTGAGTCAGTTGTACCGCGGTATGCGGGTTTTTGGGGTCATTTGGACCAAGTTAGTTAGATAATGGGTCAATTGTCCATAGTGTCGGTTAGGAAGTTAGTTGTAAGTTTACAAATATTGTAATGGCAAAAGCCTATAAATAGATGAGAGTCGTAAGTGATAGATATAAAAGGATGAAGATGAGAAGATAGCGAGAAGTGGAGAAGATGTATGTTTTGCCTCTAGTATTTTGACCGCAACGGTAATACAATGATGTTTTGGTGCAATCTCTATGCAATGGTGCGATATATAGTTGTTGTTTAATGTAATATCTGCTTATTGTTGTTGAAATGACAAATGATGCGATTAAATGATCTGTTTTGGAATGACAATTGATGCGATTAAATGATCTGTTTCATATGGAATACGAATGCTGTGGTTAGTTGAAATGTTATAATTTTGTACTGCAATATAGAGATAGTCTGCACAACCACAACTCTCCTCCTCCCTTAGCGGAAACATGGTTCCGTCTGCTCTTCCTGGACGCCTCGGGTGAGACCTCATCTGCTCCGTGGGTGTTGCTGGGTGGGCTCAAACCTGCTCGGGCCGGTGCCCAGGGAGACTCCAGTATGCGTCGACAGTGAGGCGAACCCCTATCGGCTGAGGTCAAGTTGGTCTTGGTCAACAAATGGTTGAGTAGAGCAAAGTGGTGTGATTACTGGCCACCCTCTCTACACATGATTGCACCTGACCAATTCGGCTGGGTTCACACATGACGATGGCATGTTTTGCGCATGGCACGCTGAGCCAGGACGATCAGTGAGGTTGGTCATGTGGTGGCACGTGGGATCTTTGTTGGTAGCATGGTTTCCCCCTCCACTGTGATAGTCGGTTGGCTCATATGCACATATGTGAGGTCCCGGGGCATCATTACCTCCGTCGTGACCTGGGCGGGTCCGGCTATAAGTAACCGAGGAAGTTGGTAGTTCGCCATACAGAAGTTGTTCCGACCTAGAGTGGTTATGTTGTTCGATCTATGTGCGAGTTGAGTTGTGAGCAATTCCAAGGAGGCTGTGGAAATGCTTCACTTCATTTCTTGTGGCAGCACCCCAGGGGCCTTGCGTGACGAGTGTCCCTGAGTGTCTTGATATGGCAGGGGCACTTTTACTGTTGTATGACCAGGCCGCAGGTCGGTCCAGTCTGTCTAAGGATGTAGTCGTTGTTCAAAGGGTTGTGCTATTTTTTATCAAAATGTTGGTTGGGGCGGTAGCTCCCTCACCTCAGTAGACGACGGGCGCTGGCGCGAAACAGATGTGCTCGAGTCTTCTGCCGATCTCACCCCTTGGTACTGTTCATCCTCTTTTCCTTCCCGTCTGCGCTATTACAAGAGACTAGAGGATGAGTTCGAGACGTACATGACAGCGAGTCAGGGGTTGCCCACTTTCGGGTAGGGCTTACAGAATTGGTAGCCGAGGATCTGTACAGCCGAAGACAGGAGACAACATTGTGTGATCCAGACAGCAAGAACATAAGAAGTTGACGTGGCTCGAGGACGAGCCACAAGATTGTGTTGGGGTCTGTTGGCAGGCGGTTTGAGGAGGACGTGTCGCGGTATCGCTAACGTTGTGACACGTTGGAGGAAGGCGCGAAAGGAGTATTTTGTGATAAAGAATACCGCAATTAGCGGGTTTTGGGTCACTTGGACCACATACTATGTAATAATGAGTCAGTTGTACCACGATATGCGGGTTTTTGGGGTCATTTGGACCAAGTTAGTTAGATAATGGGTTAATTGTCCATAGTGTCGGTTAGGAAGTTAGTTGTAAGTGGACAAATATTGTAATGGAAAAAGCCTATAAATAGATGAGAGTCGTAAGTGATAGATATCAAAGGATGAAAATGAGAAGATAACGAGAAGTGGAGAAGATGTATGTTTTGCCTCTGGTATTTTGACTGCAACAGTAATATAATGATGTTTTGGTGCAATCTTTGTGCAATGGTACGATATATAGTTGTTGTTTAATGTAATATCTGCTTACTGTTGTTGAAATGACAAATGATGCGATTAAATGATTTATTTTGGAATGACAATTGATGCGATTAAATGATCTATTTCATATGGAATACAAATGCTGTGGTTAGTTGAAATGTTATAATTCTGTACTACAATATAGAGATAGTCTGCACAACCACAACTCTCGTCCTCCCTTGGCGGAAACATGGTTCTGTCTACTCTTCCTGGACGCCTCGAGTGAGACCTCATCCGCTCTACAGGTGTTGCTAGGTGGGCTCAAACCTGCCCGGGCTAGTGCCCAAGGAGACTCCGATATGCGTCGACAGTGAGGCGAACCCCTGTCGACTGAGGTCGAGTTAGTCTTGGTCAACATACATCTTCTCCACTTCTCGCTATCTTCTCATCTTCATCCTTTGATATCTATCACTTACGACTCTCATCTATTTATAGGCTTTTTCCATTACTATATTTGTCCACTTACAACTAACTTCCTAACCGACACTATGGACAATTGACCCATTATCTAACTAAATTGGTCCAAATGACCCCAAAAATCGGCATACCGCGGTACAACTTACTCACTATTACATAGTATGTGGTCCAAGTGACCCAAAACCCACTAACTGCGGTATTCTTTATCACAAAATACTCCTTTCGCGCCTTCCTCCAACATGTCGCAACGTCAGCGACACGTTGGAGGAAGACGCGAAAGGAGTATTTTGTGATAAAGAATACCGCAGTTAGCGGGTTTTGGGTCACTTGGACCACATAATATGTAATAGTGAGTCAGTTGTACCGCGATATGCGGGTTTTTGGGGTCATTTGGACCAAGTTAGTTAGATAATGGGTCAATTGTCCATAGTGTCAGTTAGGAAGTTAGTTGTAAGTGGACAAATATTGTAATGGCAAAAGCCTATAAATAGATGAGAGTCGTAAGTGATAGATATCAAAGGATGAAGATGAGAAGATAGCGAGAAGTGGAGAAGATGTATGTTTTTGCCCCTTGTATTTTGACCGCAACAGTAATACAATGATGTTTTGGTGCAATCTCTGTGCAATGGTGCGATATATAGTTGTTGTTTAATGTAATATCTACTTACTGTTGTTGAAATGACAAATGATCCGATTAAATGATCTGTTTTGGAATGACAATTGATGCGATTAAATGATCTGTTTCATATGGAATACGAATGTTATGGTTAGTTGAAATGTTATAATTTTGTACTGCAATATAGAGATAGTCTGCACAACCACAACTCTCCTCCTCCCTCAGTAGAAACATGGTTCCGTCTGCTCTTCCTGGACGCCTCGGGTGAGACCTCATCTGCTCCGCGGGTGTTGCTGGGTGGGCTCAAACCTGCCCAGGCCGGTGCCCAGGGAGACTCCAGTATGCGTCGACAGTGAGGCAAACCCCTGTCGACTGAGGTCGAGTTGGTCTTGGTCAACAAATGGTTGAGTACGGCGAAGTGGTGTGATTACTGGCCACCCTCTCTACACATGATTGCACCTGACCGATTCAGCTGGGTTCACACATGACGACGGCATGTTTTGCACATGGCACACTAGTTCGGGACGATCAGCGAGGTTGGTCACATGGGATCTTTGTTGGCAGCATGGTCACCCCTTCCATGTGACAGTCGGTCGGCTCATACGCACATATGTGAGGTCCCGGGGCATCATTACCTCCGTCATGACCTGGGCGGGTCCGACTATAAGTAACCGAGGAAGTTGGTAGTTCGCCATACAGAAGTTGTTCCGACCTAGAGTGGTTATGTTGTTCGATCTCTGTGCAAGTTGAGTTGTGAGGAATTCCAAGGAGGTTGTGGAAATGCTTCACTTCATTTCTTGTGGCAGCATCCCAGGGGCCCTACGTGCCCGAACGATGAGTGTCCCTGAGCATCTTGATATGGCGAGGGCACTTCTACTGTTGTATGACTAGGCCGTAGGTCGGTCCAGTCTGTCTAAGGATGTAGTCGTTGTTCGAAGGGTTGTGCTATTTTTTATTAGAATGCTGGTTGGGGTGGTAGCTCCCTCACCACAGTATATGAAGGGCGCTGGCGCAAAACAGATGCGCCAGAGTCTTCTGCCGATCTCACCCCTTGGTATTGTTCATCCTCTTTTCCTTCCCGTCTGTGCTATTCCAAGAGACTGGAGGATGAGTTTGAGACGTACATGATAGCGAGTCGGGGGTTGCCCACTTTCGGGTAGGGCTTACAGAATTGGTAGCCGAGGATCTGTACAACCGAAGGAAGGAGACAACATTGCGTGATCCAGACAGCAAGAACAGAAGAAGTTGACGTGGCTCGAGGATGAGCCACAAGATTGTGTTGGGGGCCTGTTAGCAGGCGGTTTGAGGAGGACATGTTGCAGTACCACTGACGTTGCGACACGTTGGAGGAAGGCGCGAAAGGAGTATTTTGTGATAAAGAATACCACAGTTAGCAGGTTTTGGGTCACTTGGACCACATACTATGTAATAGTGAGTCAGTTGTATTGCGGTATGCAGGTATTTGGGGTCATTTGGACCAAGTTAGTTAGATAATGGGTCAATTGTCCATAGTGTCGGTTAGGAAGTTAGTTGTAAGTGGAAAAATATTGTAATGGCAAAAGCCTATAAATAGATGAGAGTCGTAAGTGATAGATATCAAAGGATGAAGATGAGAAGATAGCGAGAAGTGGAGAAGATGTATGTTTTGCCTCTGGTATTTTGACCGCAACAGTAATACAATGATGTTTTGGTGCAATCTCTGTGCAATGGTGCGATATATAGCTGTTGTTTAATGTAATATCTGCTTACTGTTGTTGAAATGACAAATGATGCAATTAAATGATCTGTTTTGGAATGACAATTGATGCGATTAAATGATCTGTTTCATATGGAATATGAATGCTATGGTTAGTTGAAATGTTATAATTCTGTACTGCAATATAGAGATAGTCTGCATAGCCACAACTTTCCTCCTCCCTTGGCGGAAACATGGTTCCGTCTGCTCTTCCTAGACGCCTCGTGTGAGACCTCATCCGCTCCGCGAGTGTTGTTGGGTGGGCTCAAACCTGCCCGGGCTGGTGCCCAGGGAGACTCTGGTATGCGTCGACAATGAGGCGAACCCCTGTCGACTGAGGTCGAGTTGGTCTTGGTCAACAATGCCATAAACCACAGAACATGTCCTTCACAAGGCATCATTGTCCTTCGAAAGAGATACAGCTCATTACAATTTTTTGTACCTTAGAGATGGATCTCAAGGCCTTAACCATAAGAGTGGGATAATGGTGTCATTATGAGATTTTTTGTAGTAGGGATGGGTCTCAAGGCATTAACCATGATTGGGGCAGGAAACTAAGGTCCTTCATCCCTAAATTAATCTTATAAGTCTCATGGGACATGAAATATTTCTCAAACCACCATAAAACCCATTTAGAAAGTACCTTTGTCATTGAGTGGAATATGGGTCCCATTACGAGGTTTTGCACTCAAGAGATGTCTTTTGGGACTTTGGCCCAAAATGAAGCTTCTAGGGCCCTAGTCCATGAACTAGGCCTCAAACACCGTACAAATCCAAATAATTGGCCTTATGGACATGGGATATGTGCATGGTTAAGAGATACTTTGTGCTTGGCAAGGGCCTCGAGGCCTTGAACATGGTTTATGAAGGAAAAAAGGTTCATACGATCGAAATTACTCTTTTAGGGTTCACAAACATTGGTCTCCCAATGCAATATGGTCACCGTTATAAAGTTTTAGACACAATGGATGGGTCTCAATACCTTGACCATGAATTACAATGTTGACTATGGTTGAACATGGTTGGATGTGGCTAACATGATAATTGATAATTGTTTACAATTTCGAGCATGGTTGAAAATAACAACCATCTTGACCATGGTTAACCATGGAGACTATGTTTGAACATGTTTGACCATGGTTAACTTTGGTTGGTTTACTTGTGTCAAATTGCTACATTTTTGAATGGTTATGTCGCATTATGATTTTTAGTAGGGGTTATGTCGCATCGAGTTTGGTTGGCTTCTATTTCCCATGGATGTATATGGTTGATCATGGTTGACGATGTTTGAATATGCTGCATTGAGAGGTTGATTAAGGGTTATAACACATATTTTATTAAAATGGGAATTAAATAGTGGTTCATTGCATTGCGACGTTCACCAAGAGTTATGTTGGATTGCAACATTTACCAATGGTTTTAACACATTGTGACATTCATCTTTCCTAGCTTATGTCAATTTCCTACATTCCGCAATGGTTATGGATCAAAACAATCACATGAGCTAATAATTAAAATAATCCATATTGTTTTTGAATGCCCTATATTAATTAATAAAGTGTGGGACCGTATTCCCAATATTATATTATTTAAAAAAAATCATAATAATATTAATTTTCATGTGGATTTTATTATATTAATTTATAATAAATAAATATATGTTGAATTAATAATATTTATATTATTATTTTTTCATTGGAACATGTCATGGGGAAACCCTCACGTACTTCCCCTCATTTTGAGGATGGTACCCAAGGTAAACCACCGGCTCTGATTACGGGGCCTAACTCGGTGGGGACATCAAGTGAGGCCCTTGCATAGCCACCCAGGGATTTGATCCCGAGACCTTATGCTTGCGATTATAACACTCAACCACTTGAGCTAACCCATCGGGCTAATAATATTTAAAGAAGTTATAACGGTATTGTTAAATTTATGCTATTGAGTAAAAAACGTTAGTTGTTGTATAACTTTATTAAAATATGTCAAAATATTTATATAATGGCATATTAATTAATTTTATGAGGGATAAATTATAATTGATAAGGTTATGAATGGATTAATTATAAATCAATCTATAATATTAATTACTATGTTGTTGATAGTTTATTTTGTATATTATTCACCATAAAGTCATGCCCAAAGTAATTGTTATGAGTATATTAATTCAACTAAATTATGAATTAATTATTATGTGACGTGATGGTGTTCTACAAGGGTTGTGTTGCATTACGATGTTACTTGATGGTTATGTTATATGGTGACATTTATCTTGATTGCCTTATGTTGAATTTCTACATTTCTCAATGGTTATATGTCGCATTATGTTGTGCATTTAAGTTTATTTCACAATGCGACATTATTCAAGGGTTATGTTGGATTGACCATGTTTCATCATAATTATGTTATATTATTAAATAATAATAAAAACATGCTATTATTCATATATAGTTATAGATTCAATGCTATGTCACAATGTGACATAACTCAAAGGTTATGTCCCATTATGACATTGAACTTGGTTAATTTATGTTAAATTGCTACATTCGCGAATTATTATGTTGCATTACAATGTTAACTAATGGTTATGTCACATTGTGATGGCCTTGAAGGGTTATGTTGGATTGCAATGTTCGTTAATGGTAATATCACATTGCAACATTCATCTTGGCTATCTTATGTCAAATTACTATATTCCTACATGATTGTGTGGCATTGTGATGTTCATTAAGGGTTATGTTGCATTGAGTTTTTCTTAACTCCTATTGGGACTAGGTCATTATATACAACACTGAGATAAGTAGATCAGATTTAGAAAACTAGTTATATAAGTTAGGATCTTCTGATGGATGTTTTCACTTTGATATAGAGTAACTAGAGCATCAAACATATCCTTGTTGTTTGTCTCTATCTCAACATGAGGGTTCAAGTCATCCTTCACCGAGTTGAGGATGAATCACTTTGCCTTGGACATCTTGTTAAAGATTATTCCAGCAAAGCAATGCTTGTAGGAAGTGTAACCTAATTCTCCACAAGTTGTTAAAAAAAGACATGTAAATTGGTAAAATAGAGATAGATTTGTTGAAAACATAGGGCATATGATTCTTGTCTCAATCCCTAGGGAATTCAACGATCGATACCAACGTTCGTCTCTAGAAATGGATTCCAATACTTGCAATTAAGGAATCAACTAGAAACCACAAGAGTTAGGTAGAAGAGCCTAATTAGTGCAAGCAAAGGAGTCCAAGGCCCAATTAACAGTGAAGATCTCCTTTGATAGGATGGTCTCCTCATACGAAGACAAAATGCTAGCAAGAAACCCTAACAATTTAGCATAATGCACCTTAAATGCATCATTAAACTAGGGTTAGAAGTAGACATTACCAACATTCACCAGAATGTGTGTCCATGAATCTTTGTCACAACCTTTAATTGGACATAACATACTATCAATGTGCTTTTTCTGATGTCTATCATGATTTGTGCTTGGTCATTCTTAGAATCTGTTGTAGGTGGTGTAATATATGTGCTTGTAATTTAGCTTTTCTTTGATGTTGATAAACTTTGGTACCCCATGGTCAATCTACAATCTAAACTATCATAGCAACAAGTTTCGATGTAATCTTATCCTTAACAATCAAGACTTTTTGCATCAGTGTGCACTGTTGGAATGCACATGTTTAAACATATCGGTGCTACATGTCTGCATATAACTTTGCAGCTTCCTATGATGAATTTCTTGTAAAAAAAAATTGTACCATAAAAAATTATCACATATGTGACACTGTTGGGTGTGGGCCAAATTTAGCGTCACCTTTAGTTTCTTTGAATCCATGCATAAATATCATAGACTAAAAACACTTTTATATCTATCAATTGTGAGTATCTTAACTAAATATATCTCTCATTCAATGGAGTGTAGGTACAACCAAACATGTATTTATATGATATATCTTCCTCGAGTGAGGGAAGTTCAGGACGAGTAGAGGGAAGTGAGATGCCAAGTATCTCTAATAGGTGAAGAAGGAAAATAGGTGTAAAGGTCAAAAGAAAATTCTGTAGATGCATATAACTTTTTGTTGCAGAAGGAGGACCATGTTCTTATGATTATGAGAGCAAAGATGACATCAATGTGCCATTGAGGAATACACATCTAGTGAAATGATGGGTACCCAAGGAACTGCCTCCATTGGACACTGATTTCCGTGTCAACGGAAGGATGTATCGAATTGCTCCATCCTCTCTACATGATCTAGGGCTATTTTCCATGGATGGAATAAAGTTAAAATACGACGAAGAAAATGAATTGATGGAGTACGTTATGATTACAATTATTGGATACGGTTGGTCCAATACATGCCAAATATGCAGACATACACACTCGCTGCAAATTATATACAGCTAAGAAACCACAATCAAAATAAATGGGGATACTATGTATAATGATGGAAGGCCTAAAGATTCTAGGAATGTTGCAAGGTTTATAAACAACACACGACCCAAGGCAATAAATAAGCAACCCAATTGCATATTTGATTATGGTGAAGGGAATATAGTATTTGTGTGGGCAATAAAAACAATAGTTGTTGGGGAAGAGTTATTAGTGGATTACTACTTGTACTGGATAGATACAATGACAAAATTGTGCAGGTACTGATTATGTTATAACACTGTAATGTACCTCTCATTGATGAATTATATTTCATGGGTCTAATTATATTATAATTTGGTAGGTTGATCGTGGGAAAGCACCAACTCTAGAACAGGTAAATGATCATTAACATTTTAAGGTAGAAAAGGGGTGAGGAAGAGACAAAGATTGAGTCTCCACACAAAGGCCCTTATGCAACAACCCAATCGTAAACTATCCCTCTTCAAATCCATGATATAAATGATCTAAACCCTGGTCATTTATGGTCATTTAACACTATTACCATGGAAATGAGTTGCATTTGATTTAACCAAATTTAATTAGCTAATTTAAACAAAATTGTTCGCTATGCCTTTGAATTCGACGAATTTCGAATTTCATGGTTGAAAACTGTCTAACCTAGTGACTTAGGTCTGATCTATACTTAGAAAATCTCCCTTTTTCAATTCATGTAGCTGCAATACTATATTCATTCACACATAGTCTACTAAACATATTTGGTTTGCTCAAGGTATACTTATTTACATACAATCCTTGAATGATCTTTCAATTTGAACACATTGGACAACATCTACACTATACCTGCAACTATCAAATAGTCCTCAAGGATTCTTTCCACGGATATGCACCCTCAAGAATATTTCCATCAGATAATGGTGAACTTTCTTATGCTTGGTGAAGTTCAATTTGATTCTTTGCTGGTTTTCTCACACTTTGATGGTGACATTCATGTTGTGTTGACTTCTTTAGTCAAATTTGTCAGTGACACCATATTCAGTGCCCCATGGCACACCCCTCAAGGATGTCACAACACCACCCCCTATAAATGAAGACTGAGGGGACCCTTCTGTTGAGATTATGCATTCATATCCTGGATTGTCATGTGTTCACAACACAGGGACACATCTAGGAACATTTTTGGTGAATGAGCACCTTGTTCCAATCAAGATGCCGAAGGTCCCAGGTATTTTTGAATGTTTCAGTTGTTTCATGTTATCTCCCGCAAACATACATATTCTATGTTATTATTTTTAAATTAATGGTGTAATTGTTCCACATGCAGGAAACAACTACTTTTATAAATACATGAATGATAAAGCGTTGGAGTTGTTTGGTCCCACCATACACACAAGGTGGAATTCCACAAATTCCGACTTGAAAAATGCCCTTACAAACTACCGTGGAGATCTATTTGGGAAAAATACCTTCAACAAAAGTGGGGTACTCTCAATGGCCGACAATTAACTAAAAATTGTGAGGGAAACGTATAGGGTGCAATTGCAAAAAAACCCTAGATATGAGTGGCCACCCATGATTCATGATAGGGAGTGGAAGGCCCTTATCAGGAATGTAGAGGAGAAGATAATGAAAAAAGAAGGAAAAACACCACTCGATCCACCAAGGTAGATTACATGTTGAATTTAATACTTTGAATTTTATTTAGTTTTAAATAAAATTGTGATGGATAACACATTTGAAACTTGAGAAACATGGGCAACACAGACTTGGTCAGGGTGGCTATATGAAGTTACAAGCAATAATTGTGAGTAACGAAACATCTAAACAAAATCATTCATATCTCCGTGCAATTTATGTTTAATTGCACTATCTAATAACCAAAATCCAATCTCTTATGCAATACAAGGGAATATGTTTGCAACTACAACCACGAAGGAAGACCGTCAATTTGGTTTCAAGTTCGGATTTCAAGTGAAATCATGTTTGATATCGTCAAAATATTATTGTGTTTCTTCAATTGTTTATAGTAGGGTAGCAACAATGATAACGAGGCCATCAATGGACAACATCACTGAGATAGTGGAATTCATACAGAACATGGTGCGTCTGTGCAACTGCTTGATAACAGACTGCATCCCCATGATGGTGCTACGCCATTTCCACAATGATAAAACAAATAAAAATCGTATTTTACTTATTGATTTTGTACTTCTCAATTTTTATGTACTTATACATTAATGATTGTGTACTTATTCATTTTCTTGTTGTTTCAATGGCAGAGCATGCATATGAAATTCCTCTGCGAGAAGAGGAGCACATGGAAACCATTCCAACGATCTAAACTAATGCACTAGGTAAATAACATTGGAAATGCTTTTTTTATTAATGAAATTTTTCAATGGTTAATAACTAGCCTTATTAATTTAATCATTTTTGTTATTGTAGGTGATGCCCCAACCTCATAGTCCCCTCCATGCCATGAGTACCATACCAGTTGTACAGTCTGTGGGAAAATGCAAAGTCAATCAACATCAAAACAAGGCTCAAGAAGTGAGGAGGTGCAAATGGATGAGACACTTAGGGATTTTGTACAAAATTGTAAGAAGCAAAACAAAATGATCATGCGTATTATGAGATAGGTTTACAAACAAATTCTTGAGATGGTTCAAGAGGTTTTCAATAGAATACTTGCCAATGATTGCTTATCTTTGTCCCTATCATGTTATATTGTGTTTTTGTTTGCTTTAATTGGGCTTAAACTTTCTACCTCAAGGGGGTTGTTAGAAATTCCCCAATTCATATTAATACATGTCAATTGTTTTAGCATTTTTTCCTTTTAAAAGTGCTTCCTTTAAACTCTGGAAGCATAAGAATTGGACTGAGTAAATGGCATGCTTTCATGGGAAAGAAAACTCGTCAAACATTAATCACAAGTTCTTTCCTTCAGCCAGCATAGGGTGGGTACTCTTCACTCAAAATCACACAGAACTTGCCCCTATACCCACTACTTATTCTTGTCTCTCAAAAAATTTAACTTTTGTGGTTAGCATTGCTATATGATTCTTTGAAACTAGCATCAAACCATAGGAGGTGATCATCACAACCGAGAATATTTTCCATAATGTTTTGTACTCACCATTGATTGCATTAGACATGGAAGTTGTTGTAGAGGAGTTTCCAAGCCTTTACTTTAAAATGCAATGTAATTAAAAGAACTTGAAGGAAAGTTCACTATAGCTAAAACAAACACATATACATATCCTCGTGGTTATGGTTGCTTATGTGCTTTTGATTATCTCACATGTGCTTCCCTTATGATGTATGGGTTTCTACCATGATATTTCAATTCAAATTTCAATGTCAGTGATATTTGGGTGGATAAAATGAAATGGATAAGGTGACTAGAGTGGCATGTGTTGTTTGTGAAGTTTATTATTATTACCAATATTCATGATCATTTGAATGCTGATCCTTGAAGAAATTATATTATTCATTAGAGTTATATTTGGAGCATATGTTGAGGAGGTGTGGTATTCCTATTTTATATTTTTTTTAAACACAAGATCCGTCAGTAGGCCAACACCCTAACGTGGAACAATAGTTTAATACCCGTCGGTCCACTGATGCCATTTTGCAACGGAAAGCCATCAATAACATGGAAAATACGTCGAAAATTTGCTAAGAAGGTAAAAAAAGCATCGTATATATTCTGACGGAAGGTGGTCGGCTTATCGATGACATTCTGTCGGTCTACCGATGGTATGCTTGAAAAGCGTCATCGGTCCACCGATTGCATGGTGTCTAACTACCGATGGCTTGGTGTTGGTCCACCAACGACTAGGCGTTGGTCCACTGATGCCATGGCATTGTTCCATCGATGACTTGGCGCTGGTCCACCGACGGCTTGGGAGTGGTCCACCGATGACTTAGCGTTGGCCCACTTACGACTTGGAATTAGTCCAGTGACGACTTGGCATTGGTCCACCGATGGCTTGGCATTGGTCCACTGACGACTTGGCGTTGGTCCACCGACACCTTAGATTTGGTCCACAGATGGCTTGGCATTGGTCAACCGATGGCTTGGCATTGGTATACTAACATATAAGCATGTTTTTGACCAAGGCATTTCAGTTGACACATGTCACCTTTCAATTGAAACGTGTCACAATAAGTGTCGTTCTTTATATGAAAATGAGTGGCGCTGGACTACTGACGATTTCCCAAATGACAGTTTTGGTGCCTTAGGTTCATCAGTTGTGCTACGAAAATTCATCTCACAATCGAAGGTTTGCCATTGAAAAATGGAACCAAATTTTCTAGTGTTTGTTGGAAAACAATCCATATCACATAGTTCTCCCTAAGCAAAAACTTCAAAACAAATTGGGGATCCCTATGAAATTATAATGATTTCTTTATGTGGGTAAGTAGCTAGAGGATGTACTCACTCTGTCTGACTACAACATTTATAAGGACTATACAATATAGTTGGTCTTGCGATTACATGGTGGGACAATGGGTTCTAAGTTTCCCTCTTCCTCTATTCTAGTTTCTTATAAGGATGCAATTACATCCAAGACATCTCCTCGATTAGTACAAATGCCACTTCTATTAAAACCATATATTGTTGAGAAATTGGACAAGGTGTCATCTTTGGAGGTCAAGAATTGAGAGGTAAATGAGTTTTTTTAACACTTAAATCTAAAGTATTCATATGTAGATTTAATGGTTTTTTTCCATGATCAAAAGATCTACACTACTGGATATATTCTAATTAGACCCAAAATTGTGATATCCTTTTGTACTCTAAAGGTTTCTTGGTAGTATAGTTCTATTCGTAGGATAATTACAAGAAAATATTTGATAAGGGACCTTGGTTTTGGGGAAGAGAGAGGCTCTTTATTACTCCATGGTTTTTGGAGTTTGATTCCACTACTATGATGGTATCCAAAATGTTGGTTTGGCTACAACATCATGAGTCATTCTCCAGGTCAATCTTGTGTGTCAAGATTGAGCCTCATGTGTCAAGGTAGTTCCTTATAGGAGCCTGGGTTGGACTCAGGAAACTTGGAGAAGAGTCTTCAGTTGGACTCAAGAATGGTTAAGCTTCATGTGTTGAGGTAAGTGCTTTGTTTTTCAAAGTGATGATGTTGTACAGTCTTGCTAGTCAAGGCTAAGGTTTTGTGTGTCAAGACAAATCCTCATGTATTGGGGTGATGCTTTGCATGTCGAAGCATGTATTGTGTGATGTACTATTAACCATGGTTTAGATATTAAGTCTCCTCTAGAGACTAGCCACCTCTAGAGTGAATTAATTTAGCAAACGACCACTTGGAATGATAGTAGGACAATATGATCACATCAGTGGGAAAATATCCTTAGTATATTTGATATGATAATTAAGCTAGCACATGTGGACCATGCAGATAAGACAAGAGATAAAGATAAGATGTGATAAGATATGAGAGAATTCAAAATGCACATAAAAGAATTAATTAAGAGAGAATTCGAATTGTTAAACTTCAGTGAAGACTTTAGTAAATCAAAGGAGAACTCGAATTGATCACTACAATGATGTTAACAAGAAAGAATCAGTTAAGAGAGTTAACTAAGTGATAACGAAGAAGATCTATTTAACTAAGTGTTATTTCATGATGACACTTGAGTTGTGACACTTGCATGACGACACTTAAGTTAGCCACCTAATTGAGTGGACAAGCTTTTAGTTAAGGGGCGAGTTCATCCTAAGACTCGGTTTAGTGAGTTAATGCACATCATGAGAAATGGTGTGCACTTCTTCATGAAATTGATGCATGCAGAAAGAGGATGAGTTCATTATGAAGTCAGAAGATAAAAATAGAAGCCGATGCATGTGAAGAATATATAAATATGTTATACAGGATTGATGAATTCAATGTGAAGCTAATTCTCTTCTCCCTTGAAGGCAATGTGCTTCTCTTTGTGCAAGATATTATTATGAGTCTCTCTTATTTATATTTCTCTTGCTCTGTAATTGCACTGGGGGTGGTTGATGTAAAAGACATTCTCTACTATCTATCAATATACTTATGGATAAATAAAATTTTCCACAATCATGTCTCAGTGCATTTAATTTATGAGAATTTCCTCCCTGTATTTATCCTTTAAAACTATTCTATAAATCTTCCATAATTATGAAATTGAATATGCCTTGAATAATGTATTTAAACCTGAAGGCTTATGCACTTATATTCTCGGATCCTGAGTGACATTTGATGGTGAAACTCGATCATAACTTGAAGTGGATTTGGACTTAGGCTTGGCTTAGGAATAGATATTAGGTATAAAAACAAACTTTGTAGCATCATAATATAGAATATCTTACTGAAAATCAAAATTCCTATAAGACGTCGATTGCAAATTGTAAAAGGTTTCACTACCCTGCAACGAAGACTTTTGCTAAACTGTTGATTTTTATGCAGAAAGGTGATCACTTCACTAGGTTAAAGGTATTGAGAAGACACGGGCTTGGCAAAGTTTGACTCAAACTTAGTTGGGATCTAAATTTTTTATAGGGTGCATTTTGGTGCATTGATGCTTAGATGATCTAGAGAACTGTAAAGGTTGTAAAAATGAAATTCTAATTGATAATTTTTTATTTTTATTTATTTTTTATTTATCTTATCTCAGTGTGCTTTAATGATGCATGCATCGATGTGTGGGATTTATTTAGGTACATAGATTAATGCGTAAAAGCTGGACAACCCTTTTCCATGTCCGATGCTTCATCTTCCTCTATACACATCAAGGTTGCTTGTACATACAAATGCATCAGATGCAATTTTAATTTTCTAAATAAAACTTATTGTATATTATTAAAAATTTAATCATATGCCAATGCTTTGTTTATACTTAAGTGCATTGGGGGTGATTTTATGATAAAGGTGCAAGGATAAAGGGTTAAAATTGAAAAAATAATATTTTTGATTTATTTTTATTTTTGTGTACCACAATCCAATTTGCACATCTAATGTGTTGTATATGTATACACACCAGTATGTTTTGTGAACTATCATTTTTTTTAAAGTTGACTTTTAATTATTAAATATTTTAATGTAAATCATTGTTATATTTATATTCACGTGATTCGGTACACTTGAGATATTTATGTTAAATGTACAGCATCACGAGTCATTCTCCAAGCCAATCTTGTGTATCCAGGATTGGGCCTCATGTGTTGAGGTAGGGATCCTGAGTTGGACTCAGGAACTTGGAGTAGATTCTTGAGTTGGACTCAAGAATGGCTAAGCCTTCAGTTGTAAAAGGTTATTCCTCATGTGTTGAGGTGAATGCTTTGATGCATCAAAGTGATGATGTTGTAAAGTCTTGTTGGACAATGCTAAAGACTTGTGTGTTAAGTCAGATTCTCAGGTGGACCTCCAATTATAGTAGGTACCCATGGGGTGGACCTCCAGTTATAAAGGTATATGCTTTGCATGTTGAAGCATTAATGTTGTGTGATGTATCACTAACCATTGTCACTGATTGCTATTAAGTCTCCTTTAGATACTGGCCACCTCTAGAGTGAATTACTTTAGCATATGATCATTTGGTTCGAGAATAATATAATATGATCACAACTAACAAATCTTCTGAGTATAATATGATATGATAGATAATTAAAGTTAACACATATTGACCATGTGGTAAAGATAAGAGATCAATATAAATGCATAGAGAAAAAGAGAATTTGAATTGCTCATGAGATGACTAAGTGAACTCGAATTGTTAAGCTTCAGTTAAAGCCAGAATGTATGCCTTAGTTAATTAAAGAACTCACAGTGGTTACTACAAGTAAAACAATCAGCATGATTTCAGTTAATAGTAGTTAAATAAGTGTTAATAAAGAAGGAATAGTTAACTAAAGTGTTTTGCATGGACTACACTTTAGTTAAACTAAAAGACGACACTTAAGTTAACCAAAAGATGACACTTCAGTAAATCAAGGGAGAACTCGAATTGATCACTACAGTGATGTTAACAAGAAAGAATCAATTAACGGAGTTAACTAAGTGATAACAAAGAAGATCTAGTTAACTAAGTGTTATTGCATGACGACAAGTTTATGTTAAACTAAAAGACAACACTTGAGTTGCGACACTTGCATGATGACACTTAAGTTAGCCACCCAACTAAGTGGGAAAGATTTCAGCTAAGAGGCGAGTTCATCCTAAGAGTCAGTTCATTGAGTTAATGCACTGCATGAGAAGTGGGGCATACTTATTCATGCAAGATTGATGCATCCATATGGAGGGCGAGTTCATCATGAAGTCAAAAGATAAAAATAGAAGTTGATGCATGTGAAGAAAAAATAAATATGTAATACATGATTGTTGAATTCAATGTGAAGTGAATTCTCTCCTCCCTTGAAGGCAAGGTGCTTCTCTGTGTGCGGAATATTATTCTTGCTTGTTATTAATGTGTTGGGCACATGGCAAGTTGATACCGTTGATCTCTATTCTCTATTGCTCAATATTCTCTCGTATCTAGCACTTGGGGTGCCGAAAGCAATCTACTATTTTGTAAAAGACATTCTCTGCTATCTATCATAATTATACTCTAAATATTTGCTAGGGTTTTTCATCCTTGTTGTTTAGAGGGTTTTCCCTAGGGCACAACTTGTGTTATGGTTGAATGTTTCGTGTGATCGAATGGATCATTGATTCAAGTATTCAATCTTTCCGCACATAAAGTTTTAAAGTTCAAAGTTCATTATATTTGCTAAAAAATTAACAATTTCAACATATAGATAAATTGTTAAAAACGTGATTAAAAAAAATTCTTTAACTAGTACATAGTATAGATATATGCCCCAGGTAGTTTTGGAAACAAAAACACACTGAGTCCTTTTTTAATTTTTTAAAAATAAAAACCAACTTTGTATTAATAAATTTTTTTCATAAGTTAATGCTTTATGTAATCAAATACACTCTGGCAATCGTATAAAAATAATGCACTTGAATGTTTATATGCTTGTGGAACACCAATATTTTTTTAATGCAAAATAAAAATATACATATATTTAAAAAAAAAAATATTTTGATATCAATATATTTAATTATTTAAAACTCTAAAAATACCTCAGCTAAAAAGTGTTTTCCTTGTAATATACAAGAGTAAATACAAGAGTAAATTCATTGTGTCTATAATTCCTACCATAAACAAATATACATGATAGTTGATATTGATGTAGTCAATTAGTGCATTTCTCGAGATACTTGTACCCCAAACCCAATAAAAAGATTTATGAAGCTATCCCTTAAGGCACCACCCATATCATTAGTTCATTGCCTCGACATCATTATCCCACCTACCTATAACACATGCTAACACAAACAATTCAACGTAATATGCTGAGCGTAACTATTAATTAAACGATGACGAAGAATCTTAAAGATTCTAGGAATTTTGCGGACCAACCTCCATCCGAGGCACATGTGGGGAGGATACTCCTATCGATGTAACTATGAAGAAATGGTGGAAAAAGAAGGTTATTAATATGGTAAATCTAATAATTTAATCCAAATCAATTACTAATAGAATTCATCTCCTTAATAGATCCAACCCCGATTTCTTGGATTGTGGTTCCAATCTTAAATTTGTGTGTAAGGAAAATAATATTTGATAGTGTTTAGAAATAAATCTATGATAAGTGTTTAGATTTATATAGATATTACTAAGATCTAAATTAGTATATATTTTTTAATTGGATATTTAAAATGATATAAATTAATAATAATAAAATCTACAATAGCTAGAAAAGATAGATTTTTTTCTCAAAATGATGACAAGTAACAAAATTAATATGACCATCATCAACACATAATTTCAAATCACATTAATAGACACATCAAACAAATAACTTACCATACAGATATATATTTTAAATAAATTTTACTTCTATTCAATAATTAAAGCTATCACATAACTAATTGAAATCAACACTTCATAAGAATTGAAATGAGAGTTCAACTTAGATGAATGAATGAACATATAAGTATCAGATACATGTCTTAGTTCATAACAATGGAATGTGGAGGGGAAATTATATATATATATATGTTGGGTTTTGTGGTGGCTATGTGTAAAAAGCTTTTTCTTAATTGGGATTAGGAACTGGTTTTTTAGAGCAAGAGATAAAATGATGACACTAATCACCCTAAGAATTAAGGGAGTTCATAACAATGGAATGTGGAAGGGAAATTATATATATATATGTTGGGTTTTGTGGTGGCTATGTGTAAGAAGCTTTTTCTTAATTGGGATTAGGAACTGGTTTCTTAGAGCAAGAGATACAATGATGACACTAATCACCCAAAGAATTAAGGGGCTCCCCTTATTCCTAAGGCATTGAATCCTAATTATATATAACTCAAAGCAAAATTGAATTCTCACACCCAAAGACACATCAATTTTGAAATCCAGAGTCCAAATTAACACTAGTTCTTGAGTAAGAAAATTAGATAACCCAAAGGTCACTGCAAATGGAACATCACGCACGTTGGGTTCATTTAAGCCTATAAATGATTATTGCAACTTGATAGATGCAATAGACATTGATTGGGAAATTGTTAGCATTTGCAGGGATGGAAGCATAAATGCACTTGCAAAGGTCACCTTGAGTTTTATTTTTCCAAAGGGAAGAATGGGAATTTGTTCACTCACAAAGCCAAATCAAAATTTTCAAAAATGATATTTTACTAATGGGTTAGCAGATTTGATAGTTGTGTATTTAGATCTATCAAACCTAAGTGTGGATTTGTTATATATGAGTGTGGATCTACTCTTTCTGAAATCAAATTGATCTTTGATATACTCTTTCCAAAATCAAATTGATCTTTATTGTGTGCATATCAACATTTCAAGCAGATTTTGGAGCTCATGTGAGCCACACTCTCTACTCTAATATGGGTAATTGATGTAGGCAAGAATATCAAACTTTTGTGAAGAATATTGAGGGGAAATCCATTTCTTTGTTGGAAAAATATTCTCATAGTTTTCCTTAAGCAGAAACTTCATCACAAATTGACTCTATTTGATTACAACATTTATAAAGACTATACTATATAATTGATCTTTTTATTACATGGGTTCTAAGTTACCTTCTTCCACTGTTTTAGTTTCTTATAGGCATGCAATTAGATCCAAGGCATCTCCTTCATTGGCACAAATGTGACTTCTACCAAAATCATATGTTCTTGAGAAATTAGAGAAGGTGTCATCTTTGGAGGTCAAGAATTGAGAGGTAAATGAGCTTTTTTAACACTTAAATTGATAGTCTTATGTTTAATGGTTTTTGGCCATGATGAGAAGATCTACACTAGCAGAAATGTTCTATTAGACCAAAAATTGTGAGATCCTTTTGTACTCTAAATCATAGATCCATAGATTCATCTTAAACTGGGATCAAGAACCAAGAGGGATCCAATTTCGTGAGTGTAATTTTATTTTATTTTTATCTTAAATTTTTATACATCAAGAAAAAATTTACACTAAGTTATTTAATCTCTCTCGATGTTTGATATATCTAGGTTTAAAATGAAATCAATATGAAATTCCAAAAAGATGAGATTCATAATGAAATTGTCTCCAACTTGATTATTTGTTGAAATAATATTCCGTAAACAAAGAATCATCATATATCACATCAAATTGTCTCCAACTTGATTATTTGTTGAAATAATATTCCGTAAACAGAGAATCATCATATATCACATCAGATATAGCAAGTTATTTTAGTTGAGTAATAGTGATGGGTAAACAACATTAAGCAATTATGATAGATATATGATCAATTTTTCCATTTCTTTTAGAAAGGATAGCCAAACTATTATTCTACTTCCTAAACCAGCAATGAAGATTCTATCGAACATGTCTGCAAACCAATGATTTCGTTCGGGGGTAGAGGACCACACTTTCATGTGTATGGCACAGGAGTCGATTTGAATGAAACTGCTGTATGAGACTTTCACTAGTAATCTGAAAGCTTTTTTTGGTTCATAGAAATTGGAGAAAACAATGCTATTAAAGATCAATGTTTTCGCTTTGAATGAAACTGCTTTATGAGATTTTCAATCGTTTAACACTAGTGATCTTTAAAAACAAATGGTTCACAACAACAACAAAAAAGGAGAAAACTGGATGTTATTAAAGATTAATGTGTATTTGAAAAAAGTTTTAATTTTATTTAATTTAATATATTGATAGTTTCTAAACTACTACACATTGAAATTTTGGAAAGAGGTGTACATACCTTATCCCTTGAATTTATAATAATCTTAGAGAAAACACATGTTCTTAATAGTTAAGCCACTCAAACTAATGCACTTATTACTTGATCTTTGCAACCTATTCACAAAACTCTTTAATAATAACAATCCTTTCATGGCAATGAAAGTGATATTCCAAACAAATAATGGATGTCATTTAGACGTTATAATTAAATCTCATGAGTTTCCTCTTAGGGTTAGGAGGAATATTTTTTAATATGTGTGTTGTAATATATGTTACTAGCACGATCACTTAACTTATGGTTGGTGAAAGGCCACTATGTTACAATTCTTCTTCTTCTAGTTAAATGGATTGTATGCAAGGAAGGGTTTTATCCATGCATCAACTAAGGCTTATCCATGCATGAGCTACGAGTTATCCATGCATTCATGCATCAACCATCAATTATTTTTTATGTTCTTCTTTTTTAATCTCACATTTTTCTAGTTATCTGCCATGAATGGTTGGTTATCCATTCATTAGCTACGAGTTATCCATGCAGCTGCTATGCTACCCGTTATTTTTTAAATTATTTTTTATATAATTATTTATTTTAAATTTTGAACAAGTACCATAAAATCGATACACTTGTCTCATCCTCATATAATCTTAAAAATGTATAGGTCTTAATCCACTCAATTCTAAAATAAAAACATTCAAACTCAATACATTTTAAATAATTTAAAAATTTAAAACTCTAACTAATTCCTAAATCCTTCTATGCAGGGCTGATCACTAAAAGGAATTATATCTACTTAAAATTTGATACAGTATCCACCACAAAACTCTATATAGAACAACACTAGAGAAGCCATTTCAGAAATAGAAATAAAAGCAACTGAGAGATGATTTTTTTTAAACAAAAGCAGAGTTTACAAAATGTAAAGTGAGTTATACTATTACAAAACATATTAGGGTTAGGAGTAGAATCTTTCTTAATACAACATGTGATTATAATTAAACATAAAGAATAAGTAACAAATAACTTGTTTAATAGATAACTTGTTTATATACTTAATTGTGATTTATAGATATTCACTAACCACAAAATAAGTGACTCTGCTAATATTAAATTCTAAATTCAAACACAGTACATTTTTTAAACCATCTAAATCTAACTAATTAATAAAGCCTTCTTATACAATAATTCCTAAAGCCTCATGATGCAGGCCTGATCACTCACTGAAGGGAATTCTGGGGATTTGATACAGTCTCCACAGAAAAGTCTAAGATCAATAGTCTTGAAGAATTACTTTTCCCTTAAAAAAAATGAAGAGGATAACAAAGCCATATACAGAACAAAATAAAAACCAGCAATAGTTTGTTACACTATCACAACCATCGTTATCTCGTTATCTCGATTGCTGATTTCCTCTTTCCAACTGGCATGAAGCAAGGTCATGTCCGTTGGAGGGAGGGAATCAGCAATCAAGATAAGCTCAGGCCACTATCACAGAACCTCCGAAAACCTTGGAAAGAGGGAATCAGCAATCAAGATAAGCTCAGGCCACTATCACAAAACCTCCGAAACCCAGAAAGTTAGAACGGTTCAGAAAATATATCCATTAAGGCATGGAACGTGAAGAATGATCGTTTGCTGAGCTTGCAGTGGAATTAGGGTCGATTCTGATTCCACGGTGTGCTCTATCGGCAATAGATTCTCCAGATTGGTTGCTTCCAAGTCGTAGTGTTCCATTATCCTATCGATCTTCCACGCTTCCTCACTTTTCTCCCATTGTTCGTAGAGCTTTGCATACTCTGTGAATATATCGCCATTGTTGTTGTTTGTTGCTGCAACTGGAGAGAGTAACGTCGCCTCGTTATGCGAAGAAAAATGAATGAGCTCTAGACAGAGATTATATGATTCCGGAGATAACTGCATCTTCTCTATGGTCTGGAGGGTACGTGCAGAGGAAAATCTGTTCTTCACACCGGCAAGACGAGGTGGAAGTTGAGAGTCTTCTTGTTTGGTAGAACGAAGTATAACGTGAACATATTCCTTCTCTGATTCATCATCTATAGCTTCTACCTCCCTCTCATCATCAGAAGATGCCGTCCACCCGTCATCAGAACCTATTGACTCTGTTATGTCCGCCTGCCTTGCTCTGGCATCGACCATACTGGCTCTGTTATCGGCCATATTGACTCTGTTATGTCCACCTGCCTTGCTACCATAAACAAATTTGATTCCTGTGAACACCACTTGACTGCCGAAATCTACGTCCAAAGTATAAAACAAAGTATCAATGTCTTCTCAAAACTTCTGCACGATCAGTTTGTGTAGGTAGAGGATCTTCCGGAGACCTTCCAAGTATCATTTACTTCACAAGCAGAGGGAAAAGGTAAGAAGGTGTCGTGGCGAGTTAGGTTATATATAAAAGCCCCACAGCACAACAATCAAGTTGAAAGCTTGCATTTTGAAAATTGTTGGTTTTTTTTGTTTTTCCACTTAATTAACATGTGTAATTGGCGAAATCGATTTAATGATTTTATTTCAAATTCTAAATAAACAATTATAAAATAGAAATATCAAAAATAATTACTAGCTATGAATAGATACTTGGTAGCTAATGCATGAAAAACTAGTAGTTGATAAATAATTGATGAAATATTCTTAATTTTGTACCACTAAACTTACAACTATGCATAAGAACAAATAACTTGTTGATGACACTTTAAGTGTGCCCTATCACCAATCACAAGTTAAGTGGCTGTACTAGTATCTTAGTTATCTCAAAAATGTTTTTTTTAAACTTATTTAGTGATGTTAGAACAAAATATGATTTCTTTTAAACTAGTTATAGGAAAGTTTATGTGGTGATTAAGGTTTAGAGGGAAATTATAAACAAATAAAATAACTAAACTTACAACTATGCATAAGAACAACTAAACTTACAACTATGCATAAGAACAAATAACTTGTTGATGACACTTTAAGTGTGCCCTATCACCAATCACAAGTTAAGTGGCTGTACTAGTATCTGACACTTTAAGTGTGCCCTATCACCAATCACAAGTTAAGTGGCTGTACTAGTATCTTAGTTATCTCAAAGATATTTTTTTTAAACTTATTTAGTGATGTTAGAACAAAATATGATTTCTTTTTCACTAGTTATAGGAAAGTTTATGTGGTGATTAAGGTTTAGAGGGAAATTATAAACAAATAAAATAGGTTGTTTATTTATTTTATTTAAAATTATAAAAACTAATAATATAGTGTTATTTATTTTCTTTAAAATTTTAAAAATAATTGACTTAGATGTTGGTACTAAGTTGATTGTCAAAAATAAGTGATAATAGGGATTCTAAGATCGCCACATAGGAACTCATATAACATCGTTTAAAACAAGCATGAGTTATTTTTATCCACACACAAGCTGTCATGAATTTTGTCAAATAAGCATGCACATGAATATGCGCACATTCCAAAATCTGCATGCACTAATAATCCATGATCCTTCCAAAACATGCCTGCATTATTTTAATAAAAAAACATTTTATTAATTTTGTCGTAACTTTTCATCTTGCATTTTTTTAAAGTTATTTAGCTAGTTGAAAAGATTTTTAGGTGGTTTACATGTTTATCTTGTTAACTTTTTATGTTTTTACAAACCACCACAAAGTTCCACTAACTAGGATATTTTGCCTTTAGTGGTAATTTGGGTGCTCTTAGAAGGTTTTTGACGTGAGAGATGGGTTTCGAGGACTTTCATTTTAAGAAGAGGAAAAATAGAGAATTAGGCTCCAAATGAAGTTGTTATTGCTCATGAACCTTGAACATGTCTTCAAACCATCATGCAAGTCCTCTAAAGGGGATATTTAGCCTTCAAGTGGAGTATGGTTTCTTTTATAATGACTAGGATAGTAGTGATGGGTCTCAATACTTTAGTAATGGGTATTAGAAAAAAATAAGGCTTTATGCCCTAGATGTTCAACTTATAGGGACCAAGCCTCCATGAACAAAACCTCAAACCACAAAACATACATTGTTTAGGATATCATTTTCCTTAGAGTGGGATATGGGTGCCAATATTAGGTTTTGTGCACTTAGATGGGTCTTAAATTATGGTTGCGGAAAAAATTGAGGGAATTAGGCCCTAACATAAGATTCTTGAGTTACTGGGCCATAATCAAGGGCATGAACCATAGCATAGACCCTTTAAAGTGGATCTTTGGCATACAAGTTGGATATGTGCATAATTAAGAGCTTTTACGTAATGGGATGGGTCTCACGACCTTGACCATAATCATAGGGGGGAAATAAGTGTCTTACAATATAAATGGATATCTAAGGCTCATTGACCATGAACATGACCTCAATCCACAACAAGGATCCTTTAGAGGCAATATTTGGCCTCCAACTGGAATATGGGTACCACGAGAATTCTTGTGCAATAGGGATGGGTGTCTTTAATAAGGCATTGGCCATGGTTGAGGAAAATAAGTCTCTTAGGCCCTTGATGAAGCATGTAAGGATCAAGGGCCATAAATAAGGCCATAAAACACAAAACATGTCCTTTATAAGGCATCATTGTCTTTCGAGAGAGATATCCAGATACATTTTTTTATGTTTTGTGCCTTAGGGATGGGTCTCGAGATCTTAACCATAAGAGTGGAATAAGGGTGTCATTGCGAGATTTTGTGTAGTATGGATGGGTCCGGGGGATGAAACTGAGGTCCTTCATACCTAAATTAATATTATAAGTCTTATGGGACATGAAATATTTCTCAAACCACCATAAAAACCCTTTAGAAAGTTTCATTGCCGCTGAGTGGGTTATGGGTACCATTAGGAGATTTTGCACACAAGATATAGATTTTGGGAATTTGGACCAAAATGAAGCTTCTAGGGCCCTAGTCTATGAATTGGGCCTCAAACAACAATACAAACCCAAATAATTGGCCTTTTAGTGCGATATGTGCTTCATTAAGACATCTTTTGTACTTGAAACAGATCTAGTAAGGCCCTAACCATGGTCAATGAAGGAAAAAAAGGTTTGAATAATTGAAATTAGTCTTTTAGGGTTCATAAACATCAACCTTTGAATGAGATATGGGCACCAATAGAAAGTTTTAGACACAATGGATGGGTCTTGATCAAACCTTGGCCATGGTCATGGGAGAAAATAAAGGGTCTAAGGACCTACATGAAGCTTTTAAGGCTCAAGTTCATGAATGAGTCTTCAAAACACTATAGAATCCACTTATAAGGGAAATCCAACCTTCAATTGGGATATGGGTGCAATTAGGAGATTTTGTGCACTAATAATGGGTCTATGGGTCTAGACCATGGTAAGGAGAGAAAATAGATGGTCTCTCATATATAAATATTTTAATGATTTGGTCCATGAATATGTCCTAAAAGCACACATAGGCCCTCTAAAAATTATCTTTGATCTTCGAGTGTGGTTTGACAGCCTATAGGAAGTTTTTCATGCAATGGAAGGATCTTAGGATATTGACCATGGTCAAGTAGGGAAAGAAGAATCAAATGACCTAAATGAAGATTCTAGGGATCATGGGACAAAAGAAGTATTGAACCATTACACACACCCTTAAGAGAGGTATTCTCACCACCAAGTGGGATACATACAACATTTGGTCACCAAGGATGGGCCTTAAGGCCTTCTCCATTACGAGGTTTTCTGCATTGGAATGTTCTTGAGACCCTACCCATGGTCCAAGGAATATAAAATCCAATATCTTAGGGGCTAAAACATGCTTTTATGGTTCATGGACCATGCATTGGTCTTAAAACCACCACACTAGCACTGTAAATGGAATATTTAGCACACCATTATAATATGGATACCATTATGAGGTTTGGTATGCTAGGGATTGGTACTAGCACCCTAACCATGGTCTAAATACTAGGATTGGCTTTAACAATCACCTTATACCACCATGATGCCAATGATTTGGGTCTATGTGGTTGTTTGAGACCTATTTTAGGGACCATGGCCATAGAAGCTTTATTTTGGGCCAAAAGCATAATGTCCATCTCTTGTGCATGAAACCTCCTAACGCTATCCATATCCCACTTGTGGTGGTTTGAAGAATCACTTATGTCCCATAAGATCTATAATATTCATCGATAGATTAAGGACCTTATTTTTCTCCCCCATTCATGGTCAAGGCCTTAAGAGCTATCCCTACTGCACAAAAAATCATGGCACACCTATCCCACTCATATGGAAAATATATTTTTTAGAGGGTGTGTTATAGTTCAAGGCCTTTACTGTTTCCCATTATCCAAAGAATCTTCATTTGGTGTCTAATTCCCAAAATCTCTCCCCCAACCATGGTTAAGGCCTTAAAGCTCATACATGATGAACAAAAAATTGTAATGCCACCCATATCTCACTTGAAGGACAATGATCCCCTATTGAGGAAATGTTATGTGGATTATGATGTTGTTTATGGCCCTTGATCCCTAAATGATTCATCTATCGCCAAATTGCCTTAAATTTTCCTCCCTTAACCATGGTCAATTCCTTAAGACCTATCCCTAGCATGTTGACCTCATAATGGTACCCATATTTCTCTAGGAGGTCAAAGATCACCTCTAAAGATCTTGTTTTGTGGTGTTAGGTCATATTGATGTCCAATGAGCCCTAGATATCTATTTATGGCGCAATGCCCTTATTTTCTTCCTTTGACTATGATCAAGGCCTTGAGACCCATCCTTACTTTCTCCATATCCCACTTGTATTTCAAAGATCCAATTTAATTGGACTATTTTGTGGTCTAAAGCCTTGATCAAGGCCCATTGAGTCAAGAATCTTAATTTAGGTTTTAATTCCATCAATTTCTCCCCTAACAATAGTATGAGACCCATCCCTAGTGCACAAAACCTTATATTGGCACACATATACCACTCTAAGGACAATGATATACTATATAGGTCATGTATTTTTATTTGTGGTATTATTCATGGCCCTTGGTCTCTAGAAGCTTCATTTAGGGCCCAAGGACCTTATTTTCCTTCCACGCTCATTGGAAATGCGTTGAAATTATTAGGATCCTACCCTAACCCCCTACTTTATCAATGTACAATGTTACAAGGCCCATTAGTTAGTTAGTGGGTAACTTGTCTTAATTTAAAAGGGCCTTCCTTATTGAATAAAGGCCCATAGGTGGCCAACCCTTATCATAGTGGGACCACAAGTAGTTAGGCATTTGTCTATTGAAACAATATATATATAGTAGTAATTTATGTAATCTAAGTCAAGAATTGTCATTGTATTTGGAGCTTGGCTCTTGGAGATTCCACCTTGAAGAAGCAAGTGAACATAACTATCTATTTTATATATTCTCTCTTCTACTTTTCTATATTTTCTATGAATTTCTAGGTTCAAGCATATTACAAGTGGTATCAAATCTCTTTATCGGGGTGAAAAGGAAGAATTTTTAATACTAGGGTTTAGCTCTTTCAAATGAATCATCTTGGTATTTTCGCTCTAAATATCTTTCTATGACATTTCATGGTCATGAATAAATGCTTAAAAACTACTTTATGATAATGACAACTTTGTAAAGAAACTTCAAAAGCACCTTATTAAAACCAAAGAATGCGGTTGATCCTTATGACACTCTTTTTGTGGGTGTCTTGGTAATGATATTTGTAACATCAATAAATTATCCATGTGAAAATAAATTCAGTTATATAAATAACAAAATTTAAAATAATGAAACTACTACTATGCTTAATGGTTTACTACAAAATTTAAAATAATGAAACTACTACTATGCTTAATGGTTTACTACAAAATTTAAAATAATGAAACTACTGCTATTCTTGCTTAATGGTTTTTGCTTTTTTTATTATCATTTTACAACCATGTTTTGACTGTCAAAAGGTCATCATGGGACATTTTGAATCCATTAGCCTTTTTTTTTTATAGATATTCAATTAAATTTCAAAACTGATGCTTTATTTTACGGCTATAAAAAATTCAAGACATCATTAATATAGTTGCTTCTAAAAAACCCATAGGAATAGCTTATTAAGTGTTTACGTTTTTCAAAAATTAACTCAAAAATTTAAAGACGTCATCCATGTAAATGCTTTTTAAAAAATTCATAAGAATGATATAAATGTTGGCATACTTAAAAATAGTATTTTTCAAAATTTATGGTCCAGCTCCTTGATTTATGTCTCTGTATTGAATGTTTTTCCCACTTGGCATTGATCATGTTCTTCTTGTCACTGTTTTTCCATATCTTCATCTTGTGACATCATGGCTATTTTAGTGCTTTTTACGGAGAGCAACAATAATCTCGCCATATTTTTTTCTATCATTCCAAATCATGATAGTTGTTTGTTTTATTGTTTTAAGCAAGAGAGGATCACTATAATCATCAAGGGACAACTCGTGATAGTCATTTGGTTTATTGTTTTAAGGGAGAGAGTGGTCACTATAATCACCGAGTTGATTTTTTACTTCAAATGTTTGATACAATAGATATATTCAAATGGTAGATATAATTCAACGAAAAAGCATATAAAAGGATCTTTATCTACTTTATTTTTCTATTACACACAACCTCATTGAAAGAGAATTAATAGATCTAATGCAAATCAAGTCACAATTATAGGTTCTTAGAGTTCCCAAAATTTAATTTCCAAGTAGTTATTATCTCCAATTTTTTGAAGATTTGTTTTTTTCTTTTTAGTTAGTTTTCCTTTGTTATTATTAATCAAACTTTTCTTTCGAAACTATGATCCTTCCGTTGAGTACCATTTCATAGATTGGACTACCCTACCCTAGCTTGCCCCAACCTGTATTATCTAATCTAATCTACCCTATTCTAGAATAACCTACCTCAACTAATATACTCGAATCTAAGCTTAACCTTAAGTGTAAATCCCTAAGCTTGAATCCTAATATTGATCATAATCCTACCTTACTTAACCTATCCTAGTATACCCCACAGATTACCCTTACCTTGACTAACCTAGCCTAACTTACCATATTCTAGAATAACCTACCTCACCCTACCTAACCTAATCTACCCTACCTTAGCCTACCATACACTAATTTTTCTTATCCAACCATACCCTTTCTAAATGAATCTACCTTGCCCTACCTAGACTAATCTAAAACTACCCTAACCTAGCCTCATCTATCTACTATGGATTAATATACCAACTTAGACTACTTGACCCCGACCTATCCTACACTAACATAACACACCCTAACATGCACTAACCTAGCACACCCTACCCCACCCTACAATAACCTCTTATTATAGTTAACCATATCATATCCTAACTTACTTACTCAGTCTAATATACCCTAGACTATACACTAAAATATCATACCTCTACCCTACCCCAACCTACCTTACCTGAACAACCTTACCTTACCCTTGATTGAAACTACCCTGCCCTAGACTAACTAGTAAAATCTACCTTATTCTAGAATGAACTACCCTACCTAACCTAACCTAACATGATCTATTCTACCCTAATTTATCCTAGCTTAGCCTACATAGTCTAATCTAACCTACCTTACCCTACCCTAACCTTAAGCCTCAATCTTAAGTCTAAATCGATAATCCTCAACCCTAAGTCTAATCCTAATCACACCCACCTAACATAGCCTGGATTAACCTAACCTTAATCTAAACCACCCTTCCCTTGAATAGACTTAGCCTTATCTACCCTACCTTAGCCTACCCAACTACAACCTATCCTACCCAGTCCTAACCTAGATTGTATATTCTAATATACCCTATTATAAAATAACCTACCCTACCTACCATAATCTACTCTGCAATAGCCTAGTCTACATAAGGTAATTTACCCTACCCTATCCTAACGTTAAACATAAATCCCTAAGCTCAACCCTAAAAATGAAATCATAAATCGAAACCCTAAGCGCAAGCCCCACATAGCATTACCTTGCATCAAATGAGAAGATTTATGTGCCAAATATATAATGTAGCGATATACAACTTATGTACATTAACTAATGTGCCCTACCCTACCCTACCCTAACCTTAAACATAAATCCCTAAGCTCAACCCTAAAACAACAAGCCTACATCCAAACCCTAAGCTCAAGCCTCACATAAAATTACCTTGTATTAAATTGGAAAATTTATTTACTAATATATAACGTAATAATACACAACTTTAGACACAAATTATATCAATTTTGTAAGGTTAAAGAAAAAATCACACAAATCAATAATATCATTTTAAATAGAAATTTAATAAAAACAATATAAAAATATATCATTCTAATGAATGATAGATAACAATACAAGTGATTCAACAAACTTGCAATAAACAAACATAGAAATTAAAAACATCAATCAAACAAACATTATATATAAGATACTATTTTAAATAAAAACAATATAAAAATACATCATTTTAATAAAAAAATAGATAACAATACAAGTGATTCAACAAACTTGCAATAAATAAACATAGAAATTGAAAATACCAATCAAACAAACATATATATATACTCAAAAAAGAAAAGAGTGAATATAAAATAAATAATAAATCTAAAAAATTCTAAAAAAAATAAGTTAATATAAAAATTTATTAAAATTTATTTAATTATAATAAATTATTATAATTATGAATATAAATAAATTTATATAATAAGTAAACATTATACATAAAATATAAACATTTAACACAAGTACATAAAATATAAACATTTAATACATATATGTGTTTTTTAAATTTAACAAAAATTAAAAATTAAAATATATTCTATAATTTTTAAAATTCAAAATAATGAATTTTAATTAATAATTATACTTTACAAAATTCTCTCGATAAGACGTTGAAGTACTTTATAAGATATATAAAATAGAGTGAAACATAAATTAGATACATCCATCTTTGAATTGAGTAACATAAAATTGGACACCTACTCCTAACATTATAAACAAACATATAAAAGGATATATTTTATAATAAAAATACTTTTATATCACATAATGATTCACTATTTACATAAACAAATATTGAATTGAAACAAAATAAATAATTACTTTTTAATAATTATGAAAAGTATTAAAATATATCACTTACAAATACATAATTATAAATGGTGTTATTTTACAATAATTAATATTTTATAAGAGTATTTTCTTTTGTAGTTTTTAATTAGTAATAATTATATTTATATCTAAATATAAATGTATTTCTTTTATAGTATTTTCTTTTGTATTTATATCTAAATATAAATATAAATGTATATTTTTATTGAGGCATTTTTATAGAGTAAAATTAGGAATTTTCACATAGTATTTCAAGATTTAAACATTTCCATGATATACAAACTCTAAATTCATGAACTTTATCATTTTATGTATTTCAAAGTTTTCATTGAGTATTTTTACGAAGACATTTTCATTGAACATTTTCACTAAAGCATTTTGGTTGAAGCACCTTCACTAAAGCATTTTGGTTTACGCACTTTCGCAAAACATTTTCATTAAGACATTTCACAAACAAATTTTCACAAAGCATGTTCAAAGTATCTTTCATAGGGCATTTTCACCATGCAATTGCAATATTTGGGAATTCACATCATGCACTTTCATTATTTGGGCATTTTGTGGCATATGAGTTCCTTCTCCCAACTTTTTATAATTTATTTCATCTTTATTTTATTTATCTTTTTATTTTTTCCTTTTCACAAAGGCATTTTTCAGTGAGGTTTTCATTGAGACATATCTTTGAAACCTTAATCAAGCTCTTTTTTCTAATATTGGTAATAATTTATTTTTTGTTTATTTCTTTATTCTAACATGAACAACATTGCATTTGTTAAAAACATTTCAAAAAAAGAGACTTCACATTGTAACCTTAGACAATATTTGCAAGTATATAGAATATTTAGATAAAAGTAAGGAAAAAAAAAAAATCTAAACTTCAATTGGAATTAAGGGAAAACAAAATTCAAAAACAAATGTACACTAAAATAATCTATGTTGCATGGGTACCCGTACTGGGTACTTGGGTACTTCAATGGTACGTTCCCAGCCGTACCCAAATTCAAACTCACGTATCGGGTACTTCATTTATGAAAACAAGGTACTTGCATGGATTTTGGTATGTCGTACCACATGTTTGGGTACTCGAGAGGTACGGCCGTTGGGAAATTTACCTTAGCTTGCCGTCGAGGGGGGTTGATTTGCAATGTTTGATGTTTAAAATTTTAAAAATTAAAAATTAAAACACTGAAACACATGTTATGTGGGCACTTACCCCTTACCTAAACCTGCGTGGCACTCCATTTCTCACTACTAGTGCTCCGTGCTCACTACTCCAACGATGCCTATCTAGAGAGCTTCCTGACAGAGGACCTTAGTGATGCTGATGACATTGATCATGAGGACGCTGATGACATGGCTTGAGGAAGCCAAATCAGCTATCTTGTTCATTGTTCAATGTTTACTGTTTTGAACTTTCTTTTTCATGTTCGGAAATGCCATTCAGTCTTCCACTTGATATCTACTATGAGTCTATGTCATATGATTTATCAAATTTATTATTTTATGTTTCAAATTTTCAATGTGAATGTTCATATGAATCATTGAATTTAGAAATATCAAATATACAATGTATGATGTGATGTGACATGTTTTATATATATATATATATATATATATATATATATACAGTACCCCTGACGTACCCAAGTACCCTGTTTCAAAAAGTGGCGTCCCCGTCCCCGTCTCCGTACCAGTACCTGTCCCCGTACCCACGTTTCCTGGCAACTTAGAAAATAATCGGGTTGGAGAAATTAAAGATGAGATTACAAGAAAGAGAAAAGCAAAGCCAAGAAAAGAAACAGTCAACCCAATGAGAAGTTGATAATCTAGAAAATCATAATATGAAGAACAAGATTAAAGAGTTAGAAGAAAAACTCAATAACGATTTGGCCGTGAATAATTTGGAGGGTAAATTAGATACCAAACCCATCAAAGAGGAAATGAATAAGCTTATAAAGTTAGACCATGGACTTAGCAAAAGAGCCTTGAACCTCATAATTTTTTGTTTTAAAGAGAAGAATGAAGAGGACGCGCTATAACTAGTCAAGGAAAAAAAAGAAAAATTACAAGTTGAAACAACTTGTCTCATAGATGCACAAAGGTTAGGCAAAATAATTGAGCAAAAATATAGGTTAATCTAAGCTCTAATGACCATAAATATAGAATACTTAGTAAAACCCCAAGGATAAAAGGGTTCAAAATATTTATAAAGGGAGATCTCATTCTAAAATATTAAAGCAAATTAAGAAAGGAGGTTGAAAAGGTAAAAGAAACTAAAAAGGAAAATTGGCAATAATCGAGAATAGAAAAGCTATTATTAGGGAAAGAGACCAAAAAGATAACAATAAATAGGAATTTGAGACATTTTGAATTCTCTTGGAACTATTGCAAGCGTAGGTCCCATGTTAAATTGGATCCCAAGCGAAATTGATATTATATTGCTTGTTGAAACTTGGGAGCATATAGAATCTTAAATGGTCCCTAACATAGAAGGATTTGTCTTGTAGTCGGTATGGAATAAGAGATCCCGCCATATAGGAATCAGAGGCATAGCTTGTTACAAAAAGAACATTTTTTATCATATTAGACTTTACAAGAAGGATCCTTTAAATCAATACCTATAGATGGAGATTTCATATATTGATGTTAAGAAGATATATATAGCAATACATTATTTTTCACATATTAATTCTACATTTTATAAGAAACACAATCTAAATAAAATTTGTCCTTACAATTACTTAGAACAAGATATATACAACCCAAGAAATGAAGGCAATATCCTCTTGCTATATAGGTGACTTTAATGCTAGAACAACTAAATAAACTATTATCTTAAGCAATGATTCCAACTATATTCCTCTATGCCTAGATGGGGACCTTTTGTTAGCTAGAAAATACAAAAGAAACTTTGAAAACTTGGTTGAGAATTTGTTTGGTACTGGGCTAATCAAGCTTTGTAGTTCTCAAGATCTAATAATTTGCAATGGTCTTATGAAATGACCAAAATCTAACCAGATGACTTGTATCCATGGGTTTGGTAGTAGTGTCGTAGATTACGTGATATATGATATATCCATGTATATAACGTGATAGTAAATTTTGACATTTTAAATGACCATGAGCCCAACTATGATCATAGATCTTTAACTATAACTCTAAACTTTGATAGGCACATAATTTGCTTAAAGGAGAATTATAATAACCAAAAGTACTTGATCTTCGATAAAAATAAAAATTGATCTATTTTTAAAATAATGACTTAAATATACTATTAAATAAAGACATCTATCATAATCTTACCACAACTCTCTCTAATTTCATTAACAAGTTCTCCATCATGGTGTCATGTAGAAAGGAAAATAAAATGACCAACCATTAATGTGATAAAGAGTGCAAGCATGCTAGAAAATTCATTAGAGATACTTCTAACGAGTCCTTAAAATCCAACAAGATATATAGTACAAAACCCTAATTAAAAGGGAAAAAAAACACTATATAAATAGAAAGCAATAGAGGTTTTTGCACCTCTCCAAGGTAGATCCTAAGAAATTTTGGAGGCAAATTCAAAGACCTAAAATTAAAGAAAACAATATGATTCCCTTAAGGAATTCCTCCCTTAACTAGTATAGATCCTTCTTAAATCCTACAAGCACCGAGAGGGATCAAATTTCTTTAAGTGTATTTTTTTGTTCAATATGTAAAAAAATAAAGATAAAACATTTACTCCTCAATGATGATGATCATCATCGTTATGTATATGTATATATGGTAGATCTGAAGTTAAGATGGATTTGAGCACCCCCTTACTTTCTTACTATTCACTTTTTGTATCATTCAACCTTGTTAGATTATTACTATTCAACTTAATTTTTATGTAGCTTTATTTCTCAATATTTGTTTTTATTTTTTTAAATCGATATCTTATTATTTATTTTGATATTGTTACATTACATAACGTTACATCTCCTTCATACCGGGTTGTAGATCACCTTGCTACTCTCGGTGCAATAAAAAGTTTTATGAATCTCCTGATGTCATGAAAAACATTCAAACCATTTCTACAAAGGAAGACGTTTTCTCTTTAGAAGACATAGAGTTTGGATTTGAGCGGCTCGAAAAAAGAAAAGCTAAGGACAATGAGGGAAACCATCTATGTTTTTCCAAGGGCAAAATTCTATGAAACCATGATATTTTTCTTTTTTGGAAGGGTGGAAATTACAACTTTTCAAAGATTTTTAGGTTTTGAAACTAGCATAGATAGTGGTGCACTAAGCACATTTGAAAATGGAGATTGCAAACCTATTGGATAAAAAATTGCTTGAAGCATGAAGCTAGCTACAACTTCTTCTCCAACCCAAAGATGCCCAAGATAGCAAGCAAAAATCTTAAAAATTGGTGCATCTATCAACAGCGCTTACATCCACAAGCTCTTCAATTTGGCAGCGAGGCAAGGTTTCCCTAAACTCTTGACAAAAAGTCTCATTGTTCCTATTTTTAAAAGTGGAGATTAAAATATATATATATATATATAATTAGAAGACAATTGTGATTAGCTCTTTTTTAGCTATGTGATATAGAATTATTTTGGAAACGAAGATCAACATATGGCTAGAAAGTCACAGAAAAAGAGCTAAAAGCCAAGCATGATTTGGGAGCTATCATTCAACTATGGACCACATTGTTACACTTAGGACCATTGATGATGAGTGTTATTATTTGCCATTGATGATGAGGGTCATAATAATAAAACCACTCTTATGTGTTGCTTGTAGACTTTAGAAAAGCTTTTAGCACAGTGCTCAAAACTAACCTTTGGAATAGATTGAGTTCAAAATCCCTTTCAAGTTGAGGGTTGTCGAGATAAAGTTGTATGAGAAGGTTATTGACAAGTTTAGAAACCATGAGCGTTTGTCAGAAATTTTTTATAGTAATATAGGAGTTAAACAAGGTTGTCCTGTCCCTTACCCTTTTGTGTATATATATTGACAAGCTAGAGGATTGTTTGAAAGACATAGGTTGTGTCGACATGACTTTGGTTGGTATAGTCATCATCCTTCCTTTTTATGTTGATGATATTGTTTTTATGGCGAGGAGTCGCTATGATCTCGACAAGCAACTAATAATTCTCAAGGATTTTTGTTCTAGTATGGTTATGACTATTACCATTGACAAAACAAAGGTTATGATTATCAAACCTCAAAAGATCATGTATGTCAATTTCATTTATGACAACAACTTCGAGGAAATGACTTCATAAAAATATCTCGAAATTGATCTTCATCACAAGCTTCACTGAAACTATAGCATTGAGAATGATAAATAAAGGGTGATAAGTTTATTGTGGAATTGAGTGTTATTCTCCTTACCCAAGTTCTATTCTCACAAGTAACATATTAAACTCATAATGAAATTATTTTTATCATGACTTCATATTATTTCATTTTAAAAAAATTCATATTTGATTGTTATATAATTATGAAATTTAATTTAGTAATTATATATATATATATATAAAGGATTGAACATATGATAAATTATCAATTAAATGAACATTCAATGCATTTGAATTACAGGATGTAATAAATTTAAAAATGAATCACAAATTTGATTTGATCATGTTTGTTTTTAATATATGTATTATGTAAATTAAGCTCTAAGGATTGATTTGACTGATAAATGTTTTTGTGTAAAAATTCACAAAGCTCTTGAGATCGAATCTTACTGATATCCAGGGTGTGTTACAAGTAAATATTTCTGCTTAAGCTTTACTCCACCCTCGAAAAGCAAGCAAAACTTAGAAGCAATTCATATTTGATACAATTTCAAAGTAAATATTTCTGCTGAAGCATCACTCCACCCTCGACAAGCAAGCAAAACTTGGAAGCAATTCATATTTGATACAATTTCAAAGAATAAAAGAGATACTATTGTGATACAAACAATTACCTGTTCAATGTAATTTTCATGCCAGAAATGCCATCCAAACACCACTCTTCAAAATAAGCCAAAATCCAAACAAACAACCAAATGAAACCAAATAGTCCATGAGACCAGTATCTTTTTTTGTTTTTCTTTTTGGACCAGGGAAACTCGCATCTGTACACGAGTGGAACTAGAACTGGAGTAGAACACTGAGCCCAGTTTTGTAGCAGTAAACCTGGGCTGGGGCCATCATTATTTTTGGATGTGAGAACGATCTGTGTAGCGACAAGTAGTACTGTCACCGCAGTCGCGCAAGGCATTAAAGGACGACTGCACCTCCTGTAAGAGAATACTACAGTCCCCCGCAGAGAAAGAGAAAGGAACCTGGATAACAATATCAAGGAAAAAGACCAGTATCATAAGGCAAATAGAATAGAGAACGAGAACATTATTTTGTTTTGTAGGCAAATAGACAATAGTCGATTTAGAGTGGCTTCCATCCATCCGTCACTGCCTCTATCTCTGCACCAGCCTTTCACACTGCTCCATGCAACCCTGCTTTTGCTGGATCTGCGGCCTTCCTACTCATGTAACAAGGGCCTATTTGCAGTAGCAATGACTTATGTAACTAAGTGTACACCAGGTTATTATCTTCCTAAGCATTCTGCATAAGCTTTCCGGTTATTTAAGCGTTTTTCCATAGCCAAGACCAAATCGGTCAAAACATGAATGCTACCACAATGAACAGAGTAAATCTACTCTCAACATAAAAATCTAACCGTGGATCGGACAATCGGAATGACCCTTGAATGAATTTATAGTTTTTCTTGGTTTCCTTTTCAGGTATCGCTGTTTTAATTTTTCTTCTCCCCTTGTGAGCAAAGCAGCTAAGCTTTATTTCTAATTCATAAGCTTGTGCAATTGAATCTTATAACCAGTTTTCGGCATGGATAGTAGATCTCACGGCTAACAGATGCAAAGTTTGAAAACTCTGATGACAATGGTTGCTTTTTGTACTTACATGAAAAATGCAATAAAGTGAATAAATTGGCATTCCAAGCAATGTATAAATGCGGTGGGAGCTTGACAATTTAAAATTTTAACTGCTTCCGGTTTCAAAGGTTGCCTAAACAACTTGTCCTCTGGTTTTCACAGAAAATCAGATTATTTGAGGGACTAACAACCTCAAAACAGGAGTGCCAAGAAAAACTGCTTGGCTTTGAATTTCTCCTTCATTTGATAATTAGATGGTTCATAATTCAACAAGGATGCCAATCTTTCTCAATTTGTCAGGTACTAACATAAAAGCACAACTAATGTAATGAACACCAAGAACTTTCACTATCCACTATGAAGCTTTGAAGCTGAATTGATGTATACACATTCGTGAAAGTTACAATCAAGTATATGGAACATGATTCGAAATTTTAAACAGTACACAAATATTACAATTTTACAATGTTACATCTGACTTGCTAAATTATACAGTGCTCGGCAGACAAATCAGATATTATAGGCTAGGGATCAGCTGCAATATGAATCAAAGGAAGATGAAAATGATTCCCCAACCATGTATGTATCAAATCACCAGATAATAAAGACCAGTTCCAACAAGTCTCTAAAATGGGTTTTTCCATGCTACCGACATTCTTCATTTCTAGAGGCCAAACAGTGGTGATGGAGTTCTGCAACTTCTATCCTCTGTTGTGGGTAAACATAGATAGAAGGAACTTAACAGGATCACTTTACTCTTCATCTCACCATGATCATATCAACGTGACTGCAAAATGGCATGCAGTCTACTTAAAACTGTCAGCGAACCGAATTCCATGACTCATGGAGTCCTTAGTATTCTAAAAAAGTGTGTCAATGATGAGCTTTTTTTTGGATGGGCTTTCCTCGGCATTTTGCTTTTGCAAATCCATGAATTGACAACCCTTATTTGCAAAGAGTCTCCGCAAGTTGATGACAGAAAGTTCGCTAAAGCTGGCTACAGCAAGATCGGCCTGCACTAGTTCATATCTGTGCACATAAAGCAAAATGTGAACCATGTAAGGCACAGCAATGTCTCACAACCATGACTGCAGATTTCAACTACCATCTACAGAAACATAAGGCAGATGCAACCAATGATTAAGAGGTGGCATTATTTATTACTACCATTCAATATGTACATTAAAAACCCTATTTCTTGGGATTGTTGATTAAAAAGGAAGGTGATAGCAACAACAAAAAATTCTTACGCCGGATGAGAACCAATCAAAGCAACTGCCATCATTGTGCAGTTATGTGCAGCTGTGATCCCTCTAGGATCGTCTTCGAAAACAACACATTTGGATGGTGGTCGATCTAACTGCAAAGCATTAAAAATGAAATTGGTCATAAAAATACTGCAATCAAAATTGTCCAAAAGATCAATGACATATAAATCCTTAACGAAGCTGGCACCTCATGAATTTCAAGTTTCTTTAATCCCAGAATGCACTCATTTACTATACATCTCAGAAAATTATCGCCAAGACCTTCAAAAAGTTAGGACCGGTAATTTAACAAGGTTCAGGTCATATCTCAGCACACAAATTGTCAATTAACCTTTACAGCAGCCGAAAGAAATCTTTGTGCAATTGACTCCATTCCATCTTCGTCTGACACTATGGCCTGCACCATTAGAGTACAAGGAAAATCAAGACACTCCACAGAATTGCAAATAGTCACATAGAAAAACCATTTGAAGTATCCCAGTGAGGAAAGAATGAAGGAGCTATTATTCTTATACTCAAAATGTCTACCAACAAACGTTGTTTCTTTAGAAATAAATACTTTAAGAATTTGTTCAAAGCGAGCAGTTCATGAAGAGCAACCATTGATTCCTCGATATCAAAATCCCCACCTGAAAATATTTTTTAAGTCCCATCCTTTCAAGAGCTGCAAGTAGATTTTGACGATCTAAGGATGATGCAACTGCACATGGGACACCAGCCGTATAGAGAGCTTCCAGCCACTCTTTTAATCCCTCCATGGGTGCTTGTAACTGAATGAACGATCAAAACCAAATAAGAATGTTAAGAATGGCAAGCCTGACCGTCTTTTATTTTCAAAGCAAGACATACAATTTTGAATCACCATATTGCCAAAAGGTAAAAGCACGACTTTTAATAATTCCTCGTAGAAAATTTCCGATAGACGCATTTTCAGCCTCTCCACTTCATTTCCGGCTTCTCCCCAGCAAAGAATCTGAAAATTGCAAAAGGCATGTTAACACCAAGGATGTCCTAGCTATTATGCCAATTATTTTCTCTTTAAAGAATCACCTGTGCTTCCTCTCGATTAGTTTCTTCTTCAGTACTTTATCCTATTTTCTCTCATGTAGTCTTCAAGTTCACTCGCATAAATGAAAAGTGAAGATCTTACGAAGGCAAATGAAAAACTAAAGTTGCAACACAGTAATAATCGCCTACCAATATTCTCTTTAATTTCTTCTTCATTATGTTATCCTATCTTCTCTTATCTGGTCTTCAAGTTCAAATGAAAAGTGAAGAACTTACAAAGGCAAATGAAAAAAACTAGAATCGCAACATAATATTAGTTTTCCAATATTCTCTTTAATTTCTGGTATTCTTTGTACATTTGAGGTCCTTCAAAATGGAGTAACATCATTGATGCTCTTTCCTGTATCCTAATAAAAGAATCCATCATTGCTAGTTTTTAAACCCGTAAAACATTACTTTAGAGACCAAAAAACCTTGCTTCTAGTCAATAGGCATTCATGTGACCAAGGCTGGATTATTCAAGGAACAGAACGTAAATTTTAGATTTTAGCTCCAGGCTTAATGCTTTAGTTTGTTTTACTAAGAAATGGGGTTAATATGGCAATTGAATGAACATAGTCTGGTTGAGTTAGGGTTCAATTTTGAGATAGTAAAACCAAGGGCCTGGGAGGAAGATGGAAACCAAGTTCTTTCTTTAATTTTCTGAAGTTTATCTTTTACAATATGTATACATTTTTTGGTACCCTCACAGACATGATCAAGACAACAATATAGCAGATATAGCATCCTATGTCTCAAACTCTCAACCCATCTAGTTAATATAACCATCTGAAAAGCAAGAAAGATCATACAAGATTCCCTCCTTGAAAGTTCTGAGTTTTTTATGCTATGCTGATGGCAAGGAAGTTTGTTTTAGATTTAGCCATGCTGAAAGGAAAAGGGTTGACAATATACATCAAGGAAGAGGACATTTGAATTTTAAGGAGAAAGCTACAAGCTTTAAAGAATAAACAATTGAAGAGGAAGAAGACAATGGCAACGGCATGAAAATCAAAGGGAATGCGCAGCAGATGTTATAGCCTCAACTAGGAGAAAGTTAAGTATAATCTAGACTAGGAACTTTGAATTAGGCCTGTACCTGCCAGAGTGAATGATGGTAGAACCATCTTACTGACTATTACAACGTGACATTGAGGTCTAACTTGTGCTCTTGCATTGGATAGATAACCTGATATCTAGAAATATGTCTAATTTATATACGAACTAATGGGCAATTGATACATAGCATTCATTTCTTGACCTGATCACTGTATGCTACTATTGAATTATTCATGGTCACATTCTGACTAGGTAGTTTTGCATAGTGATAGTTTCCAAAGAGGTGCTTGTTCATAGTGGATTTGTAGATGAGAATATGAATAAGTGGAGATTTGATGACAGTAGCAATGTCTCTTTGTAGGTAATGTTTTCTATTGATCGACTTATTATAGTTGCAATTTAAAGAAACGAGTAGTAAATGACAAATGTCCCTCTGATATAGCTTGAGAAAGCCATGATTTAAAACACTTTATTTCGCCACCATAAAGCAGCCACAATGTTCCAGAAGATTTCCCGGAGAGAACACCTTTACAAACTATTACTACCTTTACCATCTTAATAATTAATACTCTAAATTTCTATATGAGCAACCATCGTTATATTGGATTGGTGACTGCCGTCGAATTTTTTCAAGGTTTATGGGAGCAAGACTGAAATGTTTGGGATTTCTTCTTTTCAGCTTTTCCTGTAACTACATCTTACAGTCTTACATAAGCTACAACTGAAAATAGGAATAAGATGTGCTGTAAGCCATATCCACATTGTATGACAGTTTTGAACTTGGGCGCATTGTTTTCTCACCTTACATAAGACATACTCAGCACCAGCACAAAGCATCCAACGTTCTGTCTCACCATCTTTTGGAATATTTTTTCCTGCTCAATATTCAATTCCAACACAAAAATGAGTCGATGTCCAATAACAACTATATCAACAAGACTTGTTATTGTAATTTTTAAGAATGCATTTTATTTGAATTACAAAAAGGCTAAAAGCATGTTATGGTATGTAACAAATACAGAAAAAAGCAAATGACAGACTGAGAATAAGGCAAAATATTAAGTGAAAATTTCATTAATTATTAGAGAGGAATTGTGAAGGTCATCTTTGTCAACTACTTATTTTAATGCAAACTGCATGAGGTAATCTTTCAAAATGGTGCTTGCCATCTTCACATGTTCCAATGCATATGATGGCGATCTCTTTTCCATCACACAATGTTAATTTTTTTGCAATGCACCGAGAGCATTATGTGCTTGTGATTTTTTGTACACAATAAGAGAAAAGGAAAGAAAAGATGAGCCAATGCTTGGACCCAGCGCAATTTCCCTGCACTGGACCCCATTTCAATCTTCTCTACATCTCCATCCCTATGACTTACACCTCATGGTTCTGTGACCTACATCCCAAACTGACATCTCATTCTAAAACTCCCAATAATATGTTCCCGACAATCCTCCTCTATGTCGATGTTCTAGGGATAGATGAATTCCATCAAAGCACCCAGATATACACCCACCTGCACTAGTTGAAGACAAGAGATCAACCCAATAGGTCCTTTTTTCAAAGCCTCACCCATTAAAGATGCCAAAGAAAAAAACATTGCTAATAAAACAGCCACTAGGTGTGTGACTGACTAGGAGGAGAATAAAAGTGAGTTTGTCAGCCACTATAAGTCGGTATTTCAATCTCCAGGACACACAAAGGAGCAAAAGGCATCCATGCAGTGATGTTTTGACAAAGTCCCGACTCAAGTATTGGAAGAACATAAGAGTGCTTGCAACCAATCTTTGACCCTAGATGAATCAGTAAGAACCCTTCGTGAGATGGTGGATGTCAAGGCACCTAGCGTTTGTCGAGCTTGACTTGTGACAGATCTACGAGGAAGCAGTGAGAATGCAAACATTAGGGGTTAGAATTAACTAAGGCCTCGTACATTTCATTCTCAAGGCCACAGATCCTAAGCTAGTTATAAGTTGGAGGGAAATGTTAAACACTTCCTATAATATTTTGGCCAAAGCACATCAGGCACATTCATCCTAACCTAGTTTGGCCTAAACAAACAAGGTTCGTTTGAGGTAGCTATATACTAGACAATGCCATTGTTGTATGGGAGGGTACGAAATGGGCTCTTATCAGCCCCAGATGCAATCTTCATTAAAGTCGATTTAGAGAAGGCCTATGACCATGTTGAATGGCCATTTATTCTTGCTATGTTTAATGCATTGGGATTTGGCTCCTTCTTCATTTGTGTGGTTGAAACTTGAAACCTTGTTTGTTCAGGCCTCAACTTGCCTATCCATAAAAAGATGCAAGTATTAAGAATTTGGTTTGTTTAGGTCTATCCAAGTGGGTTGCCCACTAATGCCTAGCCTCTGATTTTGCTTCCGATGCACTGGGCTATCTCTTGTAACAAATTGGAGGGTTAAGAGCTAGCTTATTTCATCAGGCTGGTATTCAAACTTGTTCTAGAGAGACAATTTCATAGGCAAGAGGTTGGTTCCCACAGGGTTCAGATACAGGTTGTTTCAGTGATGTGATCCAGTTTCAAAGTCAGAGATAGGCTTTCATCGGTCTTGGAAGAGATGTCTATTTTTAGCAGTTTTTGTATTATTTAGGAGACAGTTTAGAGGTCTGCACAACAGAGATGATCACATTTCCGGCATCCTTGCAAGCTCAGGATTCCAATGAGCCTTTTTTGGATGACATACATGATACTTCTATTTTTAGCAATTAGGGTTTGACTTGCATGTTTTTGCATGACATTTTCGGGGGATGCACAGACTTGCATGTTTTTGCATGCCAAATCTTCAAGCATTTGAGCATTTTTCTATTTTTCGCAGTGGGCTATGCATGTGCGACATGTGGCATTTGTGCATGTGTGACATGTGGCATCCATGCATGTACGACGCATGGCAAAATGCATGGGCACATGCATTAGAAAGAGCATGCATGCTTGGAATCGGAGTGTACTAGACTTGAACAAGATGCATGTATGAGACCTCCTCTACTTAACTCAGCCTTGAAGAAGAAGGTGCCCTCACTTGACTCAGACTCACCTCCACTTGACTCAGGCACCTCCACTTGACTCAGACTAGAAGAGGGCGCCTCTGCTCAACTCAGCCTTGAAGCTCAGTTAAGAGTCATGTCAAGGGTGAAGTGCACAAGGAGAAAGTTCAGTTAACTGGGCACTTTACTCGTGCATGAATGACAGATAAATTGCAGCAAAGAGGGGGCATCAGTTCATGCATGACGACCACAGCAGTTGACATAGGGGCGTACTGTCTCATGCTCAATCAGTTAGGAGGGCACACTCCTATGTGCATGCCTACTCAGTCAGTTAAAAGGGCGCATTAGGTCTCTTGTAGATCTATTTAATGAGGCTTGGGCAAAGGAAAGAAGGGTCATAATTTCTTCTTCGCAACAATGGCATAATGCTCCTCCATTCTTCTCCATTTCTCTCTTGGCTTCTTTATTTTTGTGTAGGGATCATCACTGGATTAGCTTTGTTACTATCTCTATGGTGTATTCAACCTTTTGGCAAATGCAAAGTAGAGTTTGTCTATGCTATCCCTCTATTTCTTTGATTCATTGATGCATTGATGTATTTGTGTATGGATTTTAGAAGTAATAGGCCTTTGTTTTGATAATTAGTTGTTATTTAGAGCGCTTTTCTCTCATTCATTTACTATTCATATTGTTGCATACGAAAATTTCCACCATAAAAAATAAAAATAAAAACTATTTTTTCCTTGCTGCTGTTATATGGGTTTTTATTGCAGATTTATAGGCTGGACAGCAGTATACAAAGATTAGGGACACCCCCCTGAGGGTGCAGGCACCAGCCCAAACAAAGAGGAGGTTCAGCGGTGACAAAGTGGGTGAATTTTCCTATAAGTTGTACTAATCTCCTTTGCTGATTTCAGAGGTCTAAATCATCATTACAAATGCAGAAATTAGTGCTAACAAATTGGCATCGTTGTCGGGGATCGTCATTAGTTCTCAGCTTTCACAACAACATTGGTGAGATTTTCTTTATTTGCTTTACATTTTTTCAACTCACCTAGCAAATCCACTGTTGCAGGGTTTTATCATGTTGGACAATCAAAGTAAATCTTGATGATTTGACCATGCACAAGACACAATTCCGAGCCTTAAAGAACTTGAGTCTCCCTCGACAACTCCACTTGTGGAAGAATCATGATTGATCATGGATGTTCAGTACATGAAATGGATGCAGGATAATGAAGCCCTCATGGTGGAGTAATCTTGTATTAAAAAGAGAAAAGATGAAACTATACCTGCTTTCCATGGTCATTTTATCCACACATTGAGTAAGATTCATCCATCATTCAAAATGGCTATTGTGTTAGATTATGTCTTCACTTTTGATCCAGAATTACATTCCCTCTTATGGAATGAGAAACCAACAAGTATAGGGCAAACTTTTTGCATTGCCCTGGGTAGAGGAAATCCTTGTTGTTGAGAAGGAACGGAATAATGGAAGTTCTGCATGTGATTAACTACCTGACAATGACTCTTACACGGATGATCACAAACCAGAACCATATGCAAAATTCCATGAAGATGAAGAGGAAGAGTTTACAAGTGGATTTGTTGGTTCTTCCTAGTAATGACAATAAAGTTCAAAAGGAAGAGGAACAAATCAGCCTTGCAGATTTTACTCTTCAGGAAGATCCTTTGGCAAATCATGTCAATCATGATCCAATTGAGTCAAGGAAGATGGAAGTGTCTTAGAAAGTAGATTTGAAAAGTTTTGGCTTTTTTGTTTTCTTCTTGATCTCTAATGAGGAACCATGTCCCAAGTTTCAATTGAAAGATACAATAAGTGCATTTTTCCATCTCCGAGGACTGCATGATTGGTTGCACTGGAGGGTTGACTATGTTGATTTTCCTGCATCATTTAGCACCTAAATGCATGGTTACATTGGTCATTTGGGTATATTGATTGATCACGTCAGTCATGACCAACACTCAGAAATAAGGGCCACCATGCCCATATACAAAAAATAAATAAATAATTAAAAAGACAAAAAAAATATTTTTGGATTATGTTTAGGGTAGTAGTTATCATTTCCAACTTTCTATTTATATTTCCAGAGTCACTTTTTGCCTTGCTTTCAAGTATTGTCTTTCCCAGTGTTACGATGGTACTAGCACCACCGCACCTGTAGAGGTGCCCGAAGGAGAGGGTGTCTTTTTTCTGACCAGGAGGAGTGTTTAGCCAGCTTATTCTGAGGTAGGGGCATGGCCAGACCCTCTGGTTTTTGTTCTAGAAGTCCTATGGCTTAATGGCATCGCTGATTGCCTCATGAAAGGGTTTGAAACCCTGAGGTTGGTGTCCGGGTCTTCCAGGGGTGGGTCACTGGGTCACATGACCCCAACCCTGTTTCAGCATTCCAGCGGCAGTTGTTCCAGCACTGAGACTCACTCTTATCTTCCGAAGCACATCCAACACCCTCCTGGTCCTCCAGTTTAGCAACGCCCTCCCTCTGGGCCCTCCTTCAGAGGATGACGTCATCCTCCTGGCAGACTGTTTTGCTTGCTAAAAGGGGGGGGCATTGAGGTTTTTCATCACTATTGGGGTTAGTTGGGGCATGACGACCCCCCTGTACAATCTGGCCTTTCATTTCATCAAATTTGGCCTTGTTTAACCATTTTTGCTTAAGTAGAGATCAAATATGGGAAAACACCCAATTTACCCACTACTTTGATTATTTTTATATTATTTTAATTCTAATTTTAAGTTGACATTTTTAATGTTAAATTTACCTTACTTTATGTAAAAGTGAGTGAGATCATATAAATTAGATCTCTTCACTTCATTTTTAGACATCAACTTTTGGGATAAGATCATTATGTCTGCTATTTGCCCTAACTAGGGCTCTTTGAAGGAAGGTTCTCCTTGATGAAGGATATTTTGCAAGTTTGAAGTATTTCTTGGAAGCTTTTCTTTTGTTCATGCCATTGCTAAGGTGAAGCTAGAGTTATTTGATTAACACATGCACTTGGAGGTATCTATACTTTTTTGTTTGATGTCTCTATGTCAAATATATGAAAGTGATGCTTGTCAGGGTTGAATGGAAGCCATTGTTGCTTCATTTTGTCTTGATTTGCAATTCATTTTTGTCATTGGTCACCCTAGTATTCAAGCTTGAGCTTTAGGTCTTCAAGTCTTGCCAAGATTAGGTTTCCTCAATGAATCCTAGAGATTATTGAGGTTAGCCCTAGTTGACAAGCTTGCCAAATACCATCTCAAGGAGAGTACCTCCTCTAATTGATGCTCTAGGGTTTGGTAGTTAGTTTTCTATTGATGCCCTAGTTGTTCAACTTCTTCATTCAACCCTATTTTCTAAGTTTTGTACATTTGTAATTATTATTTAGGGTTAAAATTCTGCACTTTCATGGTAATATTAGGGTTAGAATTAGGTCTGCAATTTTATGACAAAAACCCTAAAAATAAAATCTTTTTTTGGTCTTCCTAAAAATTTGGCCCCTAAAATTTCGGGCCCTATAATTTCAACTCCTAAAATTTCGCCCCTAAAATTTCGGGCCCTATAATTTCGACCCCTATAATTTCTGCAGCTAAAATTTCGGCCCCTAAAATTTCGCACCCTATAATTTCGGCCCCTAAAATTCCGGGCCCTATATTTTCGGCCCACATCATTTCTGCGTGCCCTAGCCAAACCTTTTCTCTACACACATCAAAACATAAAACAAGATAAGTTAGTGTTTTGTTTAGGGACTGATAGGAAACTAATTTCCTTGTTATTTAAAGCCTTTTTCTCAAGTAATTTACTGTGCAAATTATCTCATAAATCTAACACAATTGTATTTATTGGGATCAATTGGTTAATGTTGATTATTGGTAATTGACGCTCCTTGCATGATAAACACTGGTTATTGGTAGTTGGTGATATTTTTTGCATGCCTATTTGATATATCTAATTGATAATTGAACTTGACACATCATTAGTCTCACTCACACCTTGAATGGTAATCATTGCATCTTTTCAAGTATCTAATTCAGCTGCTATAAATGTGCTAAATGCAAATCTGGAGAACACATTGGGTTATAGCTAATTGGTTATTGAATTGTCATGTTACATGCTTGTATCTGATTGGCAACTATCACTTAATGTACATTTGGTTGGTGTGTTTGCAATATAGTCTTTTGATCCAATATTGATTATTGTAATACATGCTTACACGTTTATACATTTCATTGAATAATTGATTATGATCGTATCTTTTGCACTCATTGGCATCGAGCATAACATCATTGACTCCATCTAGGCACTCGTCTAACAAACACTTGCATAGAAAATATAGTTTTTGGTTGTTTTAGTGTTCTACAGGATTTCATAAGGATACTTCTCCTTGGAGGTTTCGACTTCCGAAGAAGTTAGAACGGTGACCGAGATGACATTGGGTCACTCTTCTTATTTGTGCTTTCTGACAATTAGCCTTGCTAATTTGCCCAGTAACACCCAGCATGCAATTTCTTGGTTAATAATGCTTTACTAAAGTGTAGGCCAGTCAATCCCTTTTATTAGCATTACTTTTATTTGAGTCAAACTTGTGAGTATGATTCAAACTTTGACACTTTTAGCAATGTCATGTGCTTATGTATAGGTCAAGTTTGGATGAGGATGGTTGCCTTGCTAAGTCTGGTAGGATGGGTAGAGGTACAAAGACAATAGGAGGAGTCTTGAGTCATCTTATCATTTTGTCTCTTCAATCTTTTTCATTTGAGTCATGTTTCCTAAGTTAGTTCCTCATCCAGCATTAGGGATATGGCACCACGTCATTGTACTTCCTATGTTTTATGCTTCATGCTAGGGGTAAAGTTTTTTCATCATTGCTATCATCCCAGCAGGTCACTCCTCGTCGACCCCAACGCATCATCTGGGAAATGATCCAGGAGCTACAACACCTTGATGGTCGTTAGCCTTATTGACGACCATCTTGCACCAGACAGGGCTAATAATCATTGGGTCCTGATTGGATGAACCTCTTCAGTGTTAGACTCCAGAACACCTTTCACACTAAGAGGTTGTGCTCATACCTTGGAACCCATTAGCCTTATTGGTGGTTGTCCTCGTGCTTGGAAGGTGCTTACATCATTGGCATTTGACCAAGTGGTTGTCCCTTCCATGTCGACTTCAGCTCATTTTGCAGCAAGGAGAATCGTACATTTTGGTGATTGCAGGTTGCGGTTGCAAAGGGCCACACATTGGACTCTATAGCCCATAGGACGGCATCGTTGATCTAAAGACCAGAGATACATAATCATATTTTCAGAGTTGCAAAGTATAGAGGTCCTAAGGTTCTCACTATCCCTTAGGGAGATCCCGTCCCCTTGAGTCGCCATTGTTAACCCCTAGATTTGCCCATATGCAAATTGGAGGGTTAAGAGCCAGCTTATTTCATCAAGCTAGTATTCAGACTTGTTCTAGAGAGACAACTTTCATAGGTCAAAGGTTGATCCCCACAGGGTTTAGATACAGGTTGTTTCGATGATGTGATCCAGTTTCTCAAGGCCAGAGACATTACACAGGTTTTTCATCAGTCTTGAGGGAGATGTCTATTTTTAGCAGTTTTTAGTAGTTAGCACCATTTGTGTTATCGTGGTCTATAGCATTTAAAGCTTTAAATCGACTGCTATAGGCAAAGTTACCGCCCAATTCCCAGTTGATTAGGGACCAAGGCTAAACTTAGATCCAACCTGGCAAAGTGTTCCCATTTCTCAAAATTCCCTTTAGTTTTCAAGCCTCAACTAAAGATCTATGGGGGATGGTGGCCCAAATGGTTGAGAAAAAGGTTGATAAGTGTATAAAGCCTTTGGCTTTAGCGAGAAAATTTCAAATATGCACCAAGGTGCTAACTACTACTCATGTTTATTCTTCAACATGTTGACTGGTTATTAGGAATTGGTAAAGGCTGAGGAATTTTTGGCAGACAACAATTTTAAAGATAAGTGTTGAGGAGTTCAAGATAGTTACACCATGCAGATAGAAAGGAAACCCAGCAAAGTCTCGATACACAAAAGCAAAAAAAAAACATCATATGAGCCTAGCCCCACATAGGAAAGGACTCAACATGGTGACATAAAGCATGTTGGTAAACTCACAAGACTAGAGCCAACTCTTGAGTCTTGCTTAAAGCCCCACAAATCCCCAAGCAAAAGTGGATGAGGAACCTCATTGAAGGTAACTTTAAAATGATATTTCAACCCAAAAACAATTGCAAACAAACAAACTGAAAGCAAAAGTATTTTGTAGATGTCCCTGACCATCTAAGTGTCCCCCAAGAGGAGCCCCTTCTAGGAAATCAATGCTACAAATAGACACTAAAATTCAGCCTAAAACCATCTCCAAAAATCTCTAGCAAACTAGCACTTCCAAAGAGCATCTTGCATTGTCTCCTTACCACACACTACAAAGGCTTAATTATTAATGCCAAATTTGTGCAACCTACTCTTAGTAGATAATCTGTAATGAAGTAATCACCAACCCCAAACTTCTTGTTTAAATGAGGCATGAACCTTCCAAATGGAATAACACCATCACAACTAGCTCTCCATTGTATATTCAATCCCCCACCTTTTATTAGTTGATGTCATGTCTTATAAATATAAATTTGCTTCAACTTCACCATATATAATCCCTCTAGATAAGACCTTACCCCCGACATCTACATTTTGTATAAACAACTCTAGACTCATACAACAGAGACTCTTTACAATGGCCTTGTCCACACTAAAAAGCTTTTCAGAACAATTAAGAGTCCTCCACATGTGCCATTGGAGTGTGTTTTAATTCCATAAGTCCTTCCCAAAAAAGGAGTGCTTTCCAATCCAAACTTTATCAACATATCATGGAGAGATCCAATGATGACCCCCAAACAACTGGAATGTCCAAATTGGCGAAGAGGATCCCAAGCATCCAAGGGACCCTCAAACTACCAACTAAGAAACCTAGACATTGTTTTCCAAGCAACCCACACCCACTTAAGCGAAACCAAACCCAAGATCACAAAAAACTTTGCATTACCAATAATATCACAAATTTGAAAGAGAACTTATAATCCCTCTAGTATGATGATGAGCTTGTTGAATTCAACAATGGACTATGACCTGCCAAGGCGCGATCCCTTCCACTGCTCGTATCACCCATTTCCTTGCGATGGCCACCCCTTGGGCTTGGACATCAAGAATGCCCAAAACACCTTGAGAGCAAGATAAGATACAAATGTTCCAAGCCACCAAAGGCAGCTCCATTGCCCCTCCCTATTTGCCCCATAGAAAACTATAGAGCACACGTTCCTTTATAAGATGTTTTGGGAGGAAAGAGACATGAGGAATAATACAAATGGATTCTTGATAAATTCTTGTCCACAGTTGTAATGTATCAAGCAAGTGCAAGCTAAGAAGATGAAAAATAATGGGGAGTGTTAGGATGTCTAATATTGTCCAATGGCAACTTATGTGATGTTACTTTTGAAGCAAGCCTTAATGGCAACTTTGGGGAGTTGTTTGAGACATCATCGCCCCATATTAGTCCCCTTATGTAACCTCATGTGATTATTTTAGTAAGTTAGTTATGTTGGCAAACAATATTTTAATATATTTTGTGGATGCCTCTAGAAGTTTAGTTGTGTATAAACAAAAGGTTCATTCCCTCATTTGAACAAAACAAAACAATCCAATACAATAAGGAGATGAAAGATTATGATATACATACACGTGGAGATACAAGTATTATTTTGGGTTTTAATACTAAAGCTTGGAGCATAAGCTCCAGCATTAAAACTCATGTAAGTTTTGCCCTTGTTTGTTTGGATTAATTATCCCTTGCTAAATTGTGTATGCTAGTGGACAAAAGACATGATTATGGAGATCCTTTGTTCATAATTTATACAAGCCAAGTTCCAACCTATGCATGCATGCCTCAACAATTTGCACGCACACTTACCATCTGCACTCCTACCATTATCAAGTGCATTACACATGTGCACCAATAGCAACATTTGGAGTGCCTAGACAAAAACAATCATCAACAATTATAGAACTAAATTGCCTTCAGCGAATGAATGGACTCTCTTGTAGATGAAATGAAAGCACACATATACAATGTAGCATATAGACAATAGGGTGGATACTTCATTATTTGCCTTTCTATCTCAAGCTCTCTTTTGCAGGTCATTGTATAGAACAATCAAAGATATACAAACATTGTTACATTCTATATTGCTTTGGGTGCATAATGTTTATTATTTGCTTCATTTAAGTTCATGCTTTTGCACCCATAACTTAATTAGTCCAACATATTTAAGGTTTACGTTATCGCATTTATAATAGCCGGGGCTACCATATCTTCAGATCAGATTCCAGTATTTTTCTCAACCAGTCCTTTACATCGAGATGTTTGAGATCAGCAATTGATGAGCATTCATTCCAGGATCACTCATACTTTCATGCAGCCCCAGAGCAGACAATACATCCTTATGCCATGGCTGAGCCTCATGACCTGAGATTTGATGACCAATGTAGCCATTTTTACCATACAAAGTAGTATGATAGTGTCCAGATATGTACAGCAGCAGTGTTCCGGTGACAGTGGATTGTACAGATGATATATGCAGGTATATGACCCAGCAGGTATATGGATGTGCATTGGTTATGATTGCATTGCTCTTTTGCTCATTTTGGTAGCATGACTTGGTATCTAGTGGTTATGATCTGGCGATATAGATATATATATATATATATATATATATATATATATATATAGATGTTATATGGACATGGTTGTTTAAATGAATATCTAAATGGTCTAATTTACTCAGAATATGAAGTTCTTGTCTATACTCATTTGTTTCACCCTCCTTAGAAGAATGGACATGATCATTCCCACAATTTATGGCTTGCTAGTTTTGGCACCACCTTTCACTTTCCTCATCCATCCGTTCTCTTCCATCCTTGGTTTTACTTTGACTTACACTTTAGCCTGTGATATGGAGGACCTCCCTACTTTTGCCTCTTTGTTGGATAGCATCCCTGTTAGTTTGTGTCTCAACTTTGAGTTGGCAACAGAACTTATCGAAGCTTTGATCCTTCTGGGCCAGGAGAACCCGCTGGTGTTGATTCCTGAGCTTAGGTGAGTTGGATTTGATACCTTGATCTCCTTAGTTGGTTGCCCCGATGTTTGGTCGTGATTGTGGATAATCCCCCTAGTTGCATGAGTTGTGTTGGCTAAACCTGAAGCAAGTTGTACTACCATCATTACATGCATGAATGAACTATCGTTACATCTCTTATGCAAGCCGATGGAAATAAACTAAAATTGTGCTTCCCAGCACAATGAAAGAGGGCTATGAAATTGAATGAAATGTAAATACCCTGGATAAAAAGTTGCAATTAGTTGTGCTTATAAGCACACAAGAAATCCAAAGGGTCATAAGGCCTAAGAAAGCAATGGTTAAATATATGCTAAATCCAAAGACTGTTGGCCATGATATTATGTAATGATGAAATTCCTCACGGAGCCTATGGGTTGGGATGTGAGATGGAGTAAGGGACAACTAACTCTAAGTGTCCCCTAGAACCTTAAGTTACGGTTGGCTGTGCACCTAGTTACGGCGGTTCTAGTAAAGATCCTCACGGAGTTGTTTTAGCTTGGATGTGAGCAGTAGACATTTGCTAAGGTTGAATAAGCACTTCTCAAAACAACTTATTCCATTTGTGAGACACTGCCATTCCCTGTGTGTTTATTATCCAACATATGCTTAAGTGTGTATTTTCTTTTCCCTTATCCAAAATATCACAGAGTTGAGTCAGTATAGTCATCCCTTTATCCTAGCCTTGCATTTTTTACTTTCACCCAATCCTAGCAAAATGATCACGGCCATGAATTGAGTATATTCTTGAGGTTCTATTTTGAGTGATTGATTATTTTAACTTATATTTGATGTTATTATTGCTTAAACCGCCAGTGATATGCTACTCTATACTTTAAGTCTTGCTATTAGAATGATTAAAAGAGCATACTTTAACCATTTGCACTGACAGCATCAGGCAATTTGAGCCTAGGTCATATTTTGATCAGTCTTGACCTAGTCAAACCTAGTTTGACCAAGTCAACCATAGGATCTCATATGAGTTGGACCAGTGAAGTTTGATGTTGATGATTTATGGTCCTTTTATGCCCATTAGATGGTTCCATGCAGCAGACACAGGTCTCAGATGATGGTTTGATGGTTTTTATGCTTATTATTATTATTTACAGATTATTGTTTTTATTTATCAAGGCATGGTTATGACTATAGATGATTATACATATAGCCACAGGGTGTATGGGTACTCACCTCTAGTACATTTGGGCCTTTTGAGTCCATTGGGACACTCAGTTTTCAGTTGCAGGCACTTATGGATGAGATTATACTCAGATTGTCACTTTGTTACAAATTTTCCATTATAAAATGGCCTGGTAGCACAATGTGATTTTTATTTGGTTCACCTAGGGCGCTACAGAGGGAGCATGGGGTCCAACCACTTGTTATTACCATATTACCATGCTCCCAAATATTTTGGTGCAGTCAGTTTTGGCCCCAGGGTACTAGGCAGTGAGCTACAGGCATTTTATTCTCTCACGGGTGATTTTTCCGAGGATAAAAATGTACTAAGGAATTCGATTTGGGCTATTGAGGCAAAGCATTGGCATGAGGTTGGTTCAGATGATTTGTGTGATGCATCCCACACCTTCCAAAGCAGGTTACAACATTTAGTGGGGCCCACACACACTCCGGGCTATTATTTTGTATTTTTATTATGTCATTGAGGGGGCACGATTTAGCCATGTGTCATAGTATGTTATTATTGATGAGTCATTATATGTTATTGTGCCATGGGGACATGCCAGAGAAGGATGAGTACACCTCCTAGCCCCACCATGAGCTTATGTCATGTTGTTTAGTCACTTTCATGTGGTGCGTCCCCCTAGGGGGACTTAGCTAGTGCGCCCCCTCTATCTTTGAGTTGATTCGTGTATGTATTATTTGGGCTCATCATAGCCATTGTTTATCACTTATGTATCTTTTGATCTCAACCACTCGTTAAAAAGTTGGTTAGGGTTTTGGTCTCTATCATTCCTATTTAAAGGAGAGACCCCCCTCCCTCATTGTAAAGCAACTTTTGGCTCTTGGCTACTGTAATAGAAAATATATTTTGCAAAAAACTCTTGTGATATGGGTTTGGATGTTGGCTATGCCAATTGAAACTGCTTTTCCATTGCATTAAATATATTGGTGAATATTTTGCACATCTTTTGATCCACATTTTATCTGCAAGTGAAGAAGACGACTTGGAGGAGGGACGCACTGGCTGGGAGACTTACCTTGTCTCTCTCTCTTCATTTGGTTTGATCAGGGAGTGATTCTGTCTTTGTACTACTTGTTCTCTATGATCATTTTCATCATTTGCATTTACCTTCAGTGTTGCTTGCTAATTGAGTTTATCTCCTTGGTGTTGCAGGAAGAGAGGGGCACATTAGTGGAACCGGGTAAATTTGTAGAGGCAAGGTAAAGCATCAAATCTTCACTTGATCTTTGTGGGAGTAGTCCTTGACATACCATCATCAATTTCCATGATCCAGGTAGGCTTGCAAGGTACGTAATCTATTCTTTTAACTAACCCATCTGTCATTTACATTCAAACCCTAACTGCTATCTATTCGAAAAATTCTTTGGGCTTGATTACTTGGTTTACTGGCAAACTAATTATGGGTTTTTATCTTAAGGCCAAACCCCAGGTGGGTTCTCAAGGGCATCGTGCTCTGAGGACTCCATCTGCCCCTTTTCCCTAGGCACTGATCTTTAACCCTTGCACCCTCCTTGGTTAGCCTGTTTGTCGGGTTGTTAAACCCTTGTCTGTTGAGCTTGTATGCCTTGATACTAGCAGATCTACTTACAAGCAGTGCTAGAAATCCCTAATTCTTCAGATCTACTCCTTGGGACCATTTTCCCTATTTTAAGGTTCACGTTTCCCAAGGCAGTCAGATTTGATCATTTTCCCTAGCACTAAAATCCTGGATTCACTTTTAATCTTCAAGTCACTGTGTCTAAACACTCCAAGTCCAATCTTATTTTTCCTAAGCCTCCACAGTGACCTTGTTTCCTTAAATCCAGGGTTATTCACCCCACCTTACGTACCCTATTTTCATAGCTTGATCTGGTGATTGGGTTAGATCTCTCCTGTCGGGAGTAGATCAGGGTCTCCCCCATTACTATCTGTGGCTTGGATAGTATAAACTATAAAGTGAAAAGTGCCTCGACTGGCATGACAACCAATCCATCTTGGGGATCGAGGCCCTCTTGTGTCACCTCTTTGGTTGCCCGTCCCCTCTATCGTCCTGTATAGGATCACCCATTGGGGCAACTATGAGTTGTGTGATAACAATTTCCTTTCATTTGCATCTTGGAGCCAAATCAATGCCAATGTCATACTTTGATACCACGTAGATACAAATTACAAACTACCTAATGTATGAAATATAAGGTTATCTACCTTACTCATTCTACACAGTGACTCCATTTATAAAATATTATATTCTCAATCTCCCATGTTTTGTGTCATTATTTTTCCACAAAATGAGCCCCAAATTTAGCCTAGAAAAAGAACAGAGCAACAACTTGCTTACTAGAAATCATATGCTTAATGGTCTAGACCCTCTCAACACAACTGTAACAAGTGGGCCTACAATTAGGGTCCAAAACCTATGAGCCATAAAGAATAGTGGGTTTAATGATTATGTCAAAGAGATGCATCTTGCATAGAATGTCCTAAAAATGGATTCGAAATCACTCACACTCAAGTATGTCAAGTGAGACATAACCCTTACATAGTCGTGAATGGGATGTTGATCACAAATTAAAAGTGAGTCCTATAAACTAGAGCCCTACATAAGTGGAAGTAGTAGTAATTTCAACTAGATCCCTTATAAAAATGAAATGAAGCCAAGACAATGTGTTCTTCATAGTATTGAAGACCATAAACTTAGTTCTACTAAGGTTAACCACAAGATGGAAATGATTGCAAAAACAAGCAAGGGTGTCCAAATTCCTACTATCTTTGCAACCCCTCAAGGGAGGAGGCTATGAGGATCACATCATTTGCATAGAGAAGCAAAAGATCAAAACATTGTGTAGAACGCAATTGTCATTTGAAAGTGTATTACCCCATACAAAACTCCTCTAGCTCATCAACATAAGCTCTGAATAGAAAGGAGCAAATAGGACGCACCTGCTTTACTCCAATAGTACCATGGACGAAGTAAGTTAGATCATGCACGGTCTAGAAATGGCAAACAATTGTCTCATTGAACCTCATAATAGCAGTGATAAGAATCTTGAAAACACCAATGTCACACAACCTCTAAAACAACAAATGCATAGGGACAAATTCAAAGACCTTCATGAAGACTGGAAAGAATCAATAGACCTTTGAATACCACTGCCTAGTTGCCTCAACGCTAGCCTAACTAATAGTTTTTCCAAAATCCATCTTGCCTTATCCATTGAGCTAGTCAGAATTGCACAATCTATGATTTCACACTTTGTTAAACTAAAAATTTGCAATCCTCTACACCTACTCAATGAGAACAAATAATACCAAAAAAGACCAATCACACACAAAATTCTATACTATACATATAAATTAACTGGAAAAACCTAAAAGGGAATAAAAATCCAACATGATATCAATTTGCAATGAGTAAAAGGCTTGCAACAACTTCCTCGCTTACTTTTGGCAAATAACCAATCAAATAGTAGAACTTTGTATTCAGTCTTTGAATCCTTGTACCATGGCCCTGTGCTATGGGGAAGCGCCCTACCCCCCTCCGCTTCACTCCCAATTCGCACTCCCTGAGGAAGCGATCAGGAATCGATACTGGGATCACGATTCCTTATCACCTCCTCTCATGAGCGATTTCGTAATTTGTGCTTCCTCCCCAAAAAAATTCGCTCCTTGGCTTTGGAGGAAGCGATGCGGGATCGACACTCCCAAAGTGATCCCTCATCGCTCTTGAGGCTAAAAAACGCTCCCAAAATCGCTTTCGGAGAGCTTTTGTGGGCTATGCACACTGATTTGGCCTTTTTTCATTTGTGCAAGCTTCCACTTGATTTCCTGGGAATGCCTAGGGTTCTTTTCGTGGATATAAACAATCTTTGAGTCCATTTGCTCTCATTCTATTCCTCATTTCATTGATTTCACTTCTCTTTGTTAGGGCTTTCAGTGGGTTTGCTAGTTGTTTACGAGCAAATTTGTGGGAGCTTGGAAGGGAAATCGAAGGGGTGATTGAAGGCTACTATTTGTGAGAGCTTGTTATATAAAAAAAATTATTAATGTAAATATATATATAGACATATATATATATATAAATTATTAATTTCATAATTATTAAACAATCTTTGAGTCCATTTTCTCTCATTCTATTCCTCATTTCACTGATTTCACTTCTCTTTGTTAGGGCTTTGAGTGGGTTTGCCAGTTGTTTACGAGCAAATTTGTGGGAGCTTGGAAGGGAAATCAAAGGGGTGATTGAAGGATACTATTTGTGAGAGCTTGTTATATAAAAAAAATTATTAATGTAAATATATATATATATATATTATAAGAATAATAAAATAGAATTATAATAATAAAGAAAAGTTAATAAAAACAAATTGTCATGGAACGTGCCTTTTATGAATAGGCATGTTAAAAAGGGGCCACATTAATATTTAAATGAGCCATTGTAAATCAGAAGACATCATTTTTTTCAGACAAATTTAATATATCATTTTTTATCAATTTGTGTTCAAATTTTTCTGCTCCAGTGGTGTCAAAGTGCATATCCTCTGTGCCATCGTCCGTTGCCCTCATTGTGTCCACTGCTATCGCTCCTGCGTTCATCGTTTTTCCCTATTCCATTGTCCACGCTCCCTCCCATTTCCTCAGCCTCCCACTCCTTTGACGTTCCTCCATCGCTGCACTCCTCTCTTCTCAATCCCATCTCCCTTACCTGTTGCTCCTGTTCCGTCACCCTCCAATCTGACCTCCGTTACCATCCATGCAACTCCCTCCGCGGTCATCATTTCACATTCCTTCATTGTGCTCTTTCTGTCGTCCACCCATCCCGCGCACCGCCAATCCCTCCCTCTCCCCACTTCAACCCATTCCACCCTCTTATCCCACACGCCCTCCCTTCAACTCCTCTTTACATCTCCCATGCACATCTCTCCCTTCCCACACTGCACCACCTTGTGTGCTGCTTCCATCCCCTTCAACGTCCACTCTTGCCTTAGCCTCCATAACCCTCACTTGCCTCTGCACACATAATTCTCATTCGTACACCCCTACACAATACCAAGTTGTGTAGAAATTGCACAATTCTGAAACTTGTAAAGTGTGGCTGACTGGGAATGGACAACGAACAAGAATCAATCTCAATTTAGCTCAGAGAGAATTCCAGCAACCACCGAAATGGCAGATTTCAATGCTAGATTGGAGAAGCTTGACGAAAAGGTCAACAAGAATTACGAGGAGCTAAAAGCAGAAATCGAAAAAAAGAATAACGAATTGGCCCGGACTATTACCGGAATTAGGACAGAATTGCAACAAGACATAAAAACCCCAAGAACAGAACAAAACCAAAATCATGCTAAGCTTAAAAATTTAATAGCAAATTGGCAACAGTATACCACAATCCCACCAAATACCAATATCCCGCCACCATAATTTTTTAATACATCTAGTCCAAGCACTCCAAAATCGCCAAATCATCAGTCAAGTCCACCTCACCAAGGGTTCTCAATTTTCAATCAACCACTTCCCCTCTCAGCTCTACCGATGCAAGGGTAGTAGATAAGGGCTAAACTAAGTTGCCCAAGTTCGACGGGGACGAAAGACAGTGCATCGCATGGATCAATAAAGCTGAAGAATTCTTCGACATTCATAAAATTCGGATCAACAATGAAAAAGTCAAATACGCAACCATGCAATTGGATGGTAATGCTTATAACTAGTACATGTGGTGGAAGGCCACAACAAAGGTATGCTCTCTTAGTTGGGACAACTTCAAGAACAATTTCTTTAAGAGGTTTCAAGATGTGGATGAGAAGGATCTTTTTGCAAAAATTACCAAAATACAATAGAAGGGCAGTGTAGATGAGTACACATATGAATGGGAAGCATTGGCAACCCAAGTTCCGGAATTAACAGATGAACAACATCTCCAAACTTACGTATATGGTTTGAAACAATACTTACGAGACGAATTAGAAATGCATAACATTACAACCATGGAGAAGGCAAGACGTAAGGCAAAAATCGTTGAGAACAAGTTTAAAAGGTCTTCTCAAACTAGTTTCGATAAAGTCTACTCAAGAAGGAAACCACCCCAATCAACAGATGTAGGAACTTCAAAATACATGCCTTCACATTTAAGGGAAGGAGGCAAGCTCAATTTGGAGGCCCAAAGAATGAAGGAAGGAAAACGCAAATATTGTGGAGAAAAGTGGGAACCCAAGCATAGATGGTCTCAAAAGAGCAAACCCCAAAACCTATATGCGTGCGAAGCTGAGGAAGAAGATGACTCTGAGAGTGAAGGATCAAATGAGGACGATGCAAGAAATCATCAAGACTATTCCTCGGAAGTAGAGGATAATGCACCAAGGATATCACTCGTCGTCGTTACAGAGATATCTCAACCTCAAACATTAAAACTGAAGGGTCATGTCAAATGTAACAATGTCATGGTCCTCATAGATACAAGGAGCACCCATAATTTTATCAATGTTAATCTCACTAAGAGGTTGAACCTGTTCGTATACCCAGTGCCTAACATGAAGGTGATGGTGGCAGATGGGAAAAAAATTGAAAATGTGGGAAGATGTCACAAGGTTAAGCTGCAAATGCAAGAGTATAACCTAGAATCTGATTTCTTCGCAGTGCCTCTTGGAGGAGTAGACGTGGTTTTGGGAATTCAATGGTTGCAAACATTAGGCACTTACTCCGCTAACCATCAAAAGCACTTTATCAAGTTCAAGTCGCTAGGGGAAAATTACAAATTGTACAATTTCCATACAGAGGGCTAAACAAGATAACAATTAAGAACAAATTCATTATTCCCTTCATAGGTGAGATGTTGGACAAACTTCATGGGGCTAAGTATTTCTCAAAACTAGATTTGAGATCAAGGTATTGTCAAATCAGAGTTAAATTAGAGGATGTAGCAAAAATTGATTTCCGAACGCAAGAGGGAAATTATGAGTTCAAGTTAATGCCCTTTGGATTGACCAATGCTCCAGCTACATTTCAAGCCACAATGAATGAATTATTCCAACCATACTTAAGGAAGTTTGTACTAGTGTCTTTTGATGATATCCTCATATACAGTAAAACTTGGAAGGAGCACCTCCAGCATTTAGATCAAGCAAAGTTGTAAAAATCGTCGATTTTTCGAACAAATCGTGACTTTTTCCTCAAGCCGAAAAATCAGCTAAGAAAAAGCGTGTTTTTTAGAACAAGTAAACAATGCGATTTTTTGGTAAATAGAGTGTCATAATGGAAAAAATCGCCAAGGAGGCTTTTTCACAATTTTAATAACTCATATTTTTTAAAAAATAATTGATCGGTTTTGTACAAGTGACATTGAAATCAACAATACTAAAAGTGACATTCTCTTTATCTTTCATTTTCCATCATTTTACTTAAATTTTTAACATTACCATTAATTGTTTCAAGATGTTTGAGAGTGGTTCCAACCTCATCAGACTTCATATGTAAAAAGTAGAATTTTAGATACCATTCAGAATTCAACAGACTTAATGGATTTCCAGATTGCAACGTTTCCACTAGATTCTAACATGTATGTGGGTAAGGGATTGGAATTTAATCAAGCACATCAAACTCTCTATGTACCTTGATGTTAGTGGTGTCGATGCCTGATTGTACCCTTAATAAAAAATGTACCCTTCAGTCATGACCTTAACAAAAATGTACCCTCTGTCATGACCTTAATAAAAAATGTACCCTTCAGTCAAGCAAAATCACTTATTAAGCATGGGAAGCTCTTTCTACCTTATTTTAACTCTTGGATTAAGAAGTTTCATCAAAATTGTAGGGTGTTAACTAATGTCCTTGGAGGATCAACTTCGATATTAGAGGTAGAGGCAAGGGCTAGAGACTAGAGGTGAGGGAACATGGTGCTATTTATGAATAGGATCCCAACATAGACAATGATTTTGATGATTATGTTTTTTCAATTTTGATTTAGATATGTATTGCACTTGGTGCCATCTTGATATATTCACCCTCAGATGGTATATACATGATTAGAATTTGCATATTTTGTCTCTAATGGTTTGGAATCATAACTTGGAATCTTTAATATATATTTTTTTCATTTAAATTGTAAAATTTTATGTATTTTTTAATATTCCGAGTTATTTCAATCCACTACATCTATATATCAGTGCTTTCTCCATATTTATGTGCCAATGTGTTTATTTGATGTTGTTGTTGCTTTATATGTTTAAAATTTTGGAAAAAAATGAATGTATTTTGTATTTTTTAATGTTTGTCGCGGTTCGCTGATTTTTGCCAATTTTCTCGCCGATGTTGCCGAGAAGTTGTATTCGAGACCCTTGCCAATCTTTTTGCCGATGCCGACTTTTTCAACATTGAGATCAAGTACTCACCATTTTGGAAGAGCATAATTCTATGCAAAAACGTCAAAATGCACATTCGGTAAAAAAGAAGTGGAATATCTTGGCCATATAATATCAAAGGAAGGAGTCAAAGTAAATCCAAGTTAGATCAAGGCAAACACTGAGTAGCCCAAGCCAAATAACATATCTAAGCCTAGAGGATTTTTGGGCTTAACAGGATACTACTGACGATTTGTGAAAAAATATGCTCATAAGACTGCTTCCCTAACAAATCCCCTGAAGAAAAACTCATTTCAATGGAGCGATGAAGCCGAAAAGTGTTTTGAAGCATTAAAGGAAATTATGTCAACAACCCCAGTATTAGAAACTACAGATTTTACAAAACCCTTTGTGGTTGAATGTGACGCTTCAGGATTTGGGATAGGAGACGTATTGATGCAAGAAGGCCATCCAATAGCCTTTGAAAGTTGAAAGCTCAACAAGAGAGAAAGTTTGAAGTCCCCTTATGAAAAGGAAATGCTTGCCATTATACATGCCTTAGCAAAATGGAGACAATACCTTCTAGGAAGCAAAATTTTGATACGAACAGATCACAATAGTCTTTGTTATCTTTTACAACAAAAGACATTGTCGATTGAACAACAAAAATGGATAGAAAATATTGCCACCTTTGATATGGAGATATTACATAAAAAGGAAAAAGACAACGTAGTTGTTGATGCCCTTTCTTAAAAAGATGAAGAAGTCAAGTCTTATGCAAATTCAGTTGCAGTTCCAAAATGGTTGGATGAAATCCGAGCTGAATATGCCAAGGACCCAGACACATGTGCCTTGATTCACGATCAAGAATGAAATCCAAAGTTCGAATGGAGGAATGACATCCTTTGGTATAAAGGAAGGATTTACTTAAGCCCAACATCAAGGTTTGAAACTAAGGTTCTGAAGGAGTCCCATGACTCACCAGCTACAGGACATGTAGGGTTTTTCAAAACTTACTACAATGGCAGGTAGTCATTTTTTTGGAAAGGAATGTATAAAGACATTCAAAACTATGTAGCAAAGTTGGACATTTGTCAAAAAAACAAAAGTGAAAATGACTCTCGGGTTACTCCACCGCCTACACATTCCAAACCAGAAGTTGGAGGAAATCTCCATGGATTTCATTGAAGGGTTAAGGGAAAGATAAAATCCCAGTGGTAGTGGACCAACTAACTAAGTATGCACATTTTATGGGCAAGAAGAAAATTGATTCAGCTAAACAAATTGTTGAAGTATTATGTAAAAATATTTACAAATTACATGGTTTTCCCAAAATCATTGTTAGTGATAGAGATGCCAAATTCAAAAGCAACTTCTGGAAGGAATTCTGCGAACAAATTGGGACATCTCTTAACATGAGTTCAACTTACCATGCCCAAACAGATGGGCAAACTAAAGTTGTCAACAAATGTTTGGAAAACTATCTTCGTAGTTTCGTCACAGATAAGCAGAACAAATGGTCGTAGTTTTTGCATCTCGCAGAATGGTGATATAACTCTACTTACCATAAGTCGGCCAAAATGACACCGTTTCAAGCATAATATGGGTATGAACTTCCCAGGTGGAAGGAATTCGCTCAAGGTAATGTAAAGGTACCGACAGTAAAAAGTCAACTAGAAGAAAATCAAAGGGTAATACAAGTACTCAAGGATAACTTAACCATGGCACAAAATCGTATGAAGCAGCAAGCAAATCATCATGGAACAAAGAGAGAATTTGAAGTAGTAGATTGGGTGTTTGTCAAACTCCAGCCATACAAACAATTATCACTTAAGTAACAAGGAAAGAATAAATTGGCTCCCAAGTTTTATGGGCCATATCAAATTACTCGAAAGATCAGCACAATAGAATATGAATTGGATTTACCAAATAAGAGTCGAATTCACATCTTTCATGTATCGTGCCTCAAAAAAATGAATGATGGGACAACATCAATCAGCCCAATCGATTCTCCCTATCCTAAATAAGGGAAGCTCATTTTAGAACCAGAAGTTATCATCACTGTTAGGGAAAGGAGACTACGCACTTGAATAATTAAAGAATACCTTATCAAATGGAAGAATCTTCTAGAAGAGGACGCATCGTGGGAGATAGAGAAGTTCATTCAGCAACATCCATTATTGCTTTGCTTTGAGAACAAAGCATCTTAAAAGAGGAGGGCAATGTTATATAAAAAAATTATTAATGTAAATATATATATATATACAATAATAAATAAATTATAAAAATAATAAAATAGAATTATAATAATAAACAAAAGATAATAAAAACAAATTGTCATAGGACGTGCCTTTTATGAATAGGCATGTTAAAAAGGGGCCGCATTAATATTTAAATGGGTCCATTGTAAATCAAAAGACATCATTTTTTTCAAACAAATTTAATATATCATTTTTATCAGTTCATGTTCAATTTTTTCTGCTCCAGAGCTTGAAAGGGAGATTGAAGACTTCCATAGAGACATTCAACCACCATTCGAGCTAAAGAGGTGAGCTCTAAATCCCACTATTTGTTTGTTTTTGAAAAAATATTTCACTATGTTAAAATTTTATATCTTGAATGTTCTCTTCTCCTACTCTTTCCCATTTCTTCTTGTCCATCATTCTATTGCAGGCAACAAGTGATTCTCGAGTCAAGAAGCACGATGGGTATGTGGTTATTGCTTTTGGTTCCACTTCTTCTCATGATGGTGGTGTTGGAAAATAGATATAGTGGTGGCAATGATGAGGAGGAAGTGGTAGGGAGTGGCACATACCGTCGAGAGGAGGAAGGGGAACCGAAAGAAGATGATGATAATGATGAGCCTGAGAGTGATGAGGGGAAAAAAAAGAAAGATACAACACCTTTGTGGAAGTATGTGACAAGGCTTGGGGGAGGGAGAGGGGGTGGAACCACAAAGTTTATATGCCCCTATTGTACTAATACTTACACAGGTTCATATACCTGTGTGAGAAAGCATTTGTGTGGGATTATGCCATGTAATCAAGGTAAGGCTGTTGGAGTTAAAACTTGTGACAAAGTGCCAGCTAAAATGAGAACAAATACAAGATGGAAGAAGAGACCACTCAAAACAATTCCAAGAGATCAAGGGTTGAATCTGAAACCTCATAAAGAATGTTTAGTAGTGGATCATCATCGGCTCGATCAGGACCCTCATCCCCCATAGTAGTGGAATCTCGCCTATGAGAAGAACATTATCAGATTTCCTTGACCAAGGTTGTAGAGATGATGTGGATGCAAAATTTTACAGGCTTCTCTATGCATGTGGTGTACCATTCAACGTTCTTCGCTCACCCTATTGGCATGAAATGGTACAAGCCATCAATGGTGCCCCTAAAGGATACAAGAGCCCTAGGTATGACAAAGCTAGAACAGTGGGACTTGACAGAGAAAGAGCCAAAATCCATAGTGCTCTTGGAAAGTTTACAAATGACTGGTCCAACTATGGCGTATCCATTGTATCAAATGGGTGGACAAATGTAAAGTCAAGCCATTGATAAATATTATTGGTGTGTCTGCTAGTGATGAGATCTTCCTTTCATCCCATGACTACTCAGATCGCCACAAGACTGGTATTAATATTACACAACCTTTACTCAAAACCATTCAAGATATTGGGCCAGACAATGTCATTCAAGTCATCACTGATAATACTGCTAATTGTTAGGCAACGGGAGCAATCATTGAGGATAAGTATCCCAACATATTTTGGTCAGGGTGTTTGGTATTAATATTGCACAACCTTTACTCAAAACCATTCAAGATATTGGGCCATATAATGTCATTCAAATCATCACTGATAATGCTGCTAATTGTAAGGCAGCAGGAGCAATCATTGAGGATAAGTATCCCAACATATTTTGGTCAGGATGTTTGGTTCACACATTAAAACTTTTGATGCGTGATATTGTTAAGATGAAGGACCCTAATTATCGATGGAATGGTGTCTTGTACAAGAGAGAGAAGAAAATGATAAAATTTATTACCAATCATAGCATGGCCCACCACATTTTTCGCAACCACTCTAGGTTGGAGCTATTGAAGATTGAAAAGACTAGATTTGCTAGCTACTACCTCACCTTCAGGAGGCTTTGAAGGTAAGAGAGGCATTGGCTAGTATGGTCGCATGTGATCCTTGGCAGGAATTGAAAGACAAAGTTGCAAGCACATCTGATAAACATGATTTTCAGGAGGTGGAGGACACCCGTTCTTGATGGTCAATTTTGGGCATGGGTTAGGTATGTTCTGCAGTTCACCCGACCTGTTTATAGTATGATTCGTTTTGCAAATACAGATCAGCCGGTGATTGGGGAGGTGTATGAGCAGATGGATAGCATGCTTTGTCAAATCAAAGACATTGTTGAGCAAAGAGATGCAATCTTGTATGATCATATTCATAAACATGTGGTAAAAAGATGGGATAATTAAATGTTCCACTCCATGCAGGAGGCTTTGAAGGTAAGAGAAGCATTGGCTAGTATGATCTCATATGATTCTTGGCTAGTATGATCTCAAGCGCATCTGGTAGACATGACTTTCAGGAGGTGGAGGACATCGTTCTTGATGGTCAGTTTTGGGCACGGATTAGGTATGTTCTGCAATTCACCCGACATGTTTATAGTATGATTCGTTTTGCAAATACAGATCAGCCGGTGATTGGGGGGGTGTATGAGTAGATGAATAGCATGCTTGGTCAAATCAAAGACATTGTTGAGTAGAGAGATGCAATCTTGTATGATCATATTCATAAACATGTGGTAAAAAGATGGGATAATTTGAATGTTCCACTCCATGCCCTTGCATATGTCCTTACCCCAAAATATTATTCTCCATCTTGGTTGGCCCAACCAACACCTGGGGGTGGAGTTAGGAGAAAACCACACATAGATCCAGAGGTGCAAAATGGGTATATGCTTGCACTAGACAACTTTTAGACAAGTTGGTCCCCGATGAGGAGTGTGCTAAAGTACGGAGTGAATTGAGCAAATACGTCAATGAACATGAAGTCTTTGGTACCCTGTATGCAACCAAAGATCGAGATAGGTTGTGTCCTATCGAATGGTGGAACGTGTATGGCTCTTCTGCCACATATATGCATAAATTGGCGATGAGGATGCTTTCACGGGTTGTTAATAGTTATTCTACAGAGAGGTGTTGGAGCACCTACAACTTCATCCACAACGTCAAGAGAAACAATTTGAATATAGATCGGGCAGAAAGCTTGGTTTATGTGCATTACAACTTAAGGTTGTTGTCCCATTATTGTGAGGCGGCCAAGAATGATAGAACATATTTGACTTGGGACAGCAATCTAGAGGGGGCTAATGTGAAGGATGGAGCCATAGCATTAGAGCGCTTGGAGGCTAAACTATTGGGTGATCATGATGGTGATCCAATTCATACAACAAAGATGCCACCCCCAACCACCAGTAGGTTTCCAGTGTTGGACACAATGACACACTGAGGGGGGGGTGAGTCAGTGTGCTAGCACTTCTAGCAAATTTTCACTTCAAAACTTAAGTTGAGTTCATCATTCACATTAAGCTATACATCAATTAAGCATGTCATCAACATAAATCATAATAGGCACATCACAAGACAAATGTAGTAAACTTTATTTATAATTTCATATGAAATACAATGAAGACTTCAATCTTCGCGATTACATCAGCACCACTGACCAAAGAGCACCAACTCCTATTACAAGGCCCAGCCTGGTTTTCTTAGCACCAACTAAGAAGTGGTGAGGTGTCCAAACCTCAGATGCAAGACTAGCTTGCAATTACATATTGATCACTATCATCAACTCAGTCATGTCAATCTGATTTGTCAAATCACCTGTCACTGTCTTGTTATTTCTAGTCTGTAGTTGTAGCTGCCTTTGGATGCTTGTCAAATCATACACTTACAAATCAACTGGCATCATTGTCACAAGGTCATATCACTCCACTATCATATACCTCTGCTCATCAACCTGTCACTGTTGCTCAAGACTCGTGCCAAGTCATCAAAGGTCTGTTCAATACAATGCTGTTCATCTGCTCAACACATACAATGCTGCTCATATCAGCTCATGTCTTCAAAGGTCTGCACTTGTCAAGTCCTGCTCATGTCATCTAGTTCTGCTCATGTCATCATCTTACTGTATACTGAGAAAATCGCTGAATATATCACTGTATAATCATCAAGTCACTGTATACTTGAACAAGTCACTGTGTATCATGGTCACTGTACTTCAAATATCACTGCTTGTATATCACTGTCATGTCATATTATTGTACTACTGTACACATCTCACATAGGATTTACAAGTGTTAATCATATATACATACCATTGTTTACCACTGTGATGTCTTCACACAATATTGTACACCATCATTATACACACTTGCAAAGCTCGGGTCTGTCACAAACCTTCGGACTGTTAATTCCTAGCTTCAAAATGTGAGACTGTGATTTGTTGACCTCTCTCAACCTCAGGACTGTGGGCTCCTCAAGACTCAGATAAGAAGCTTCAAAAATACATCTGCTGCTACCAGAAACAGACCTAAAACTTAAAAGAGGCGAGTTTGCTGCTGCTGAATATTCCCAAAAAGAAGTCAATAATACTTCTCTGCTGCTGCTGCTAAAATCACTCCTGTTCAGCGAATTTTCTTACTCAGCCAGCGAAAATCATAGCTCACCTACTTCCTATTTGATGGTGAAATAAACTTGTATTTATAGTGTAACGTTGGATGAAGGTCTTATCTTTATCTAGGCCGACTTGTCATTAAACAATTAAGATTTTAATTTATGCCTTTTTCCTTTAGCTGGCCGACTTCATGTTTGTGGTTGTATTCCATTAAATTTTAATTTGAGTTTTTCAATATTTTTCCCATCACTGCTTGCAAGCTTATCCAAAAGTTTTTGTCATCATCATAGTTAAGAGCTTCATCATTTAGTTAGTTCAAGTTGTAATGTGTTTGTCATCTCACCATTCAATTGATTCAAGAGCTCCATGTCATCATTGTGCATCCATGACAAAGTAAGGGCTCTTTCATGTCATAAACCAACAATGCATCAAGTTCTTCAAACGTATAGGGTTCTTCATCATTTGCGTGGGCTTCTCAAACCATCCACATGAACATGGGCTACATTAACATCATCAAAGTACCTCCATTTAGCTTGTGGGAGAAAGATCAACAAGCAACCAAGTGTGTGGGCTTCATGACCCCATCAAGCCACAAATGACCACAGAATGGATCATTTGGATCACCTAGTGCTCCAATGCACACACCAGCTGTGAATGGTCCCCAATGCCCAAACAACCAGGCCATGCTTGCCATGTCATCAACCTTTGTCACTCCTTTGCCATTAATGGCTTGTCATCAATGACAATCATGCTCAACATCCAGATGCAAGAGTTTTGCCTTTAGCTTCACAACGTCTAGGAATCTGTGGGGCCATGCATCTTCTTCTCACGTTCCAAGAACACTTCCAACTGCTCCTACTCCTGTACCTAGACCACGAAAAAATAAATTGGAAGTTTCTCGTGGCAACAGGAAAGCTTAGTACATAGTATCATAGTACTTTAGTCTTTGTATTTAATGTTTATTATGGCCTATTTTGTAAACATTAGATACGTTTAAATTTGGAACTTGGAACTTTGAATTTTGAACCTACCTTTAAAGTTTAAACTTTAAATTATTGATTGCATCTTACAACTCTTTGATAATGATTCAATGAATATGATATTAAGATGCTTTGTTTCATTTCATGGTTGATGTTATCTGTTTGAGTTTGTTGATGGCAAATATTATATGTTGAAATTAGAAGGTCGATGTTGTTGATGATTGATCATTGATCATTTGATGACAATGTTATAAGTTATAGCTCCTAAATGATTGATGTTGTATGTGTACTAAATGGTTATATCCATGCTCTCATGTTTTCTATAGCTAATTTGACATTCTACATGTTTTTCTTAATATCTATGCATCAAAATATATTAAAATAGTATTTTATAAAAAATGCTCCCAAAACGGAAGCTTTTGAAAATTCCGCTTTCCGCTCCCGCTTCCTGCTCCCAACAGCACAGCCATGGCCTTAGAACTTTCCCAATACTCTATCTTTCTCAGCTCTGTCTGCTTATTGACCTTCAACTTCCCTTTTGGTGTTGTCCATGTTCTTCCCTAATGCCAACTTGTTCATGACCATCCGAACGTGAAAATTCTAAACCATAGGTGACCCTAAAGTCCTTATGTTCTCAACCAAACAAGTTTGTTATTTAATTGTAGAAATTTAACTTCCTCACATAGCAACAATGACACAGTAGCACAAGTTTGTTATTTAATTGTAGAAATTTAACTTCCTCACATAGCAACAATGACACAGTAGCTAGAAAGTAAATAGCGGAAGCGTAAAACAATTACATACACAGAGAAGCTTATGCCTTTGACAAAGAAAGAAACAGCAGTGTCTGCACATAGACATGACAGAAGACAGGTCATAGATGAGGACAAAAGGAAGGCGTTAATGCATGGCCTTGCATTCGTTGTCACAAATACAGTGCATAAGACAAAAACCAAAGTGGCAAGGGGCTTTAGGATGGTAAATAGCATGGTGATTATGAGTTAAGTGTAGTATCCAAAAGGATACGAAGTAGGAAGTCTTATTTAGATGTGGCATTATGAAGGGACTAAACCTAAGGATGAAATGTGAGATGCGAGAGGTAATAAGTTGTGACATAGGAATAATCATGAGGTTGAGTGATGAGGGACCTCAAGAAAAGAGAGGAATAGGGGGGAGAACCAAAAGGAAGAAGGCTAAGTGAGCATGATCTACAACAGGAAGTGAATGAGAAACATGGGAAGTCTTTAAGGTGAGGGATCAAGACATTGTTAGCAAGTGCATAGTCAACCACATTGCCCTACCCCCAGCCTCCACTATAATGAGTGTAGGTGGAGTGGTTATAATCGAGGAAACATTGGAATCCATTTAGAATGAAAAGACCATGAGACTCACCTAGATGAAGAAGATGCCTCCTATAAGCTATAACTAGATTCAAGCTATCAGTAGTCCATCTCTGAAAGTCCAACCCCCCCCAAGTTAAGCTTGTGTAGACAAAGCTCATCTATGCACAAATTATGAACTAGCCTTTGTAAGTTTGTTGAAAGGATACTATATTGTATCAATAATATTTGTCAAATGGTTCACAATTCAACTAAGTAGATTATATATGTTATTTTAAAACTTGCACACCCTACAAAGTATTACCATGTGCATGCCATGTCGGAACTTTTAAAAGCAAATAAATAAACTCCATGTTTTGAAACTATAACCCAAGATACTGTGTTTACCTTCTTCAGAAGCAAGTTGATTCCAAGCATCTATCCTCAGAGTCCGAGTATCTGCCTGATTAAATATCAAGGGCATATCTCACCATTAGTTTACGTAGCAGACTTTAGCTACAAAGTCATGGAATATAGTAGAATAGCATTCCTAACTCCACTAACCAGAACAAATAAGAGCCAAAACAAAACCAGTTGAAATTTAAGTAGTATTCTAGTCTAAGAAAAGCAATCTTAAAATACAACCACTCTGAACTTCTTAAACTTGCCACACAACAAAGATGACACAAATCAACAGTTAAGTCAGTCTGTTATATGCTTGAGAAAAAAGCTGAAGCAGCACACTGAAAGACCCATGCAAATATAGAATCTCTTCTATTAAAACCAAGAGACATGTAAAGAGAGTATGATATTTTTCATAGGCTGAGAAGGTATACAGAGGTTGAACATCAATTTGGATCTCTCTAGCAGAAATCTAGGAGCATTAAGACAACAATTGGACTTCAAAGTTCAATCATAAAAAGGACTAGAAAAGTTAGCACCAAGAGGATTCAATACCGAAAAGCAAGTGCAATAATTATCTACGTTGAGATCTCCATTTTCAAAGCCTAGTATATAACCTTGTTTTTCCTACTTTATGCACATCACATATTATAATTCATGGTAAAGATGGAAAATAATTCAGAATGTCTTGTAAAGGTTTCAAGTATTGTTGGGAAGGAGACATTTTATGTCAAGCTATTTAACTTGACCTTCCCCAATATGGAGCACCAAATTGTCACCAACGTTTTGTGGGCCATTCACAATGTTGGAAAATAATGAATAAATAACCTTATATAATGGAGCCACCTCCTTGTGTAAAGGTGAGCCCGATGCTCCTTGTAATACCGTAGTTTTGCTATGCTTGTCTATCTTTCAGTTTAAAGATCTAACATAATTACATTAAAGTGCAAACAGTAACATGGTATCAGAGCCACTCTTAAAGAAGGCACTGTGCAGCAGCGGAAAGCTAGGGTATCCATATCCAAGGTCTTCTCTCCACATATCATCCAGAAAAGAGGGCTAGGCTAACTCGTCTCAACTAGGCACATCTTTTGGTGGAAAAAGATTCCAGTTTGAAGTATTTTCAATTTTGCCCGTATGTTGCAGCTTGTTCGGGTAGTTGTGAGGCAGTATGGCTTCAGAAGCTACTGTCAGATTTGTTTGATCTCAAGCTTGAGGAGACTTGTATCTTCTGTGACAACCAGAGTTGCATGAAGTTGTCTGAGAACTCGATGTTCCATGACAAGTCAAAGCATATTGAGATTAAGTATCACTATATCCAGGATATGGTGGAGAGAGGAGCAGTGAAGCTCCAGTATGTGGCAACAGACAAGCAGATAGCCGATGTGTTGACCAAGTCTTTAGCGAGAGTGAAGTTCGAATACTTCAGAGAGAAGCTTGGTGTTATCCAGATCGATGTTCCTCAAAAGAGGGAGTGATGAGACCGGAAGACGCAGGTGCACTATGGTTGGATCTCACATGGTGGAAAACGCAGGTGGTCCATGGGACGTAATGCACCTAGGGTGCTCCTGGGTTGTATCCACATGTTGGATTCGCTGGTAGTTCCACCGGTCACAAAGACCTGGGTACGCCTGGGATGTATCTTACATGGTGGAAGACGCAAGTGGTCCTTGGGACGTAATCCACCTGAGGTGCTCCTGGGTTGTATCCACATGTTTGAAGACGCAAGCTGACTGTGAGAGACGTAATGCACCTAGGGTGCTCCTGGGATGTACCCACTAGGTGGGAGACGCAGGTGGTCTATTGTACATGAGGTGTGCACCTGGGCTGCTCTCCCTATGTGATGATGAGATGATCTGGATACGATGAGATGATAGTAGGAGACGCAGGTGATTGTTGTGGCAATGCAATGTGTGGTCCTAGGATGTACCTACCGTTATCACACCATAGTAGCTGAGCTATCATTTGTTGTTGAGCAGATATCTGCACTTTTCAGAGCTTTGCCTTTACAGAGTTTCAGTGAGATCAGTCATGATGAGCAACACCATTTATGATCACTTACACATCAGAGCAGCTTATATCAGGCAGTATGTAGACCTTGTGCCAAGGCTGAGCCTTGAGAGCTTAGATTTGATGACCGATATGACCTTTTGTTCCATACAGATTCTGTTCAGTGCCTAGAGTTCCAAATGTTCTTATTGCAGCAGTGTTTCATTGGTTCTAGATGATATTGATTGAGATATGCAGTGATATGACTATTAGACTTGTGATTGTTAGCATTTGATTATTATCTTGTTGTTTTAGTCATCTTGATAGCATTAACTTGGTATATAACTCATGATGTGGCAGCATTATTTAAATGAATAAAATGAACTATCTTGGTTGGATTTAAATAATAAATTGGTTGTATTACTTGCACTTTAAAGGTTTACTGACTATACTCATTGGTTTCACTTACCCTCTTATGAGCATGGACATGGTCTTTCCTGACATTTATGTTTGCTAGCTTAGGCACCACATTCACTTGACTCCATCCATCCATGACCTTCCTTATTTTGGCTTTCACCTTGACTTGCCTCCTTGACTTGTGATATGGAGGATCTCCCCGCTTCTGCCTCTGTGTTGGACCCGCATCCATGTTAGTTTTGTGTCTCGGCTCTGAGTTGGCAACAAAACTTGCCTTTGGTGAGTTGGATTTTATGTCATTATCATTCTAGTCGGTTGCCCCGATGTGTGGTTTTGTGCGGAATTCCCCCTAGTTGTTTGAGTTGTTGTTGGCTAAAACCTAAAGCAAAATGTTATACCTTGGAAACAAATGGAAGCCCAATGAAAAGGGCTATGAAATGTAATGCAATGAAATGTTGTGAAATGTAAATGCACCCCGGATGCAAGCTGCGATTAGTTCTGCTTATTAGCGCATGTGAAATCCCAGAGGGGTTGTACTAGGCCTAAAAAGCAATGGATAAATGAATGCTATATCTAATGATTATTGGCCATGAAATTATATGAAATAAAAGGTCCTAAAAAGCAGTGGCTAAACAAATGCTAAATCTAAAATCTGCTAACCTCATACGGAAAAATACCTCGTTGAGCCTACGGGTTATGATTTGAGATGGAGTAAGGGACAGCTAAATCAAAGTGTCCCCTAGAGCCATGAGTGACGGTTCTAGTAGTAGACATTTTTGCCAAGGTTGAATAAACACTTCACTAAACAACTCATCCATTTGTGAGACACCGCCATTCCCTGTGTATCTTGGTCCGACACATGCTTAAGTGTGTAACACCTTTTCCCTTATCCAAAGTATCACTATGACAAGTTGGTCAAGTCATCCCTTCTACCTAGCCTTGTCCTTAGACTTCACCCTATGCTAGCAGTTAGGCCATGTCCATCGGATGATGTATGTCTTTAAAGCTTTGGTGCAAGTAAAGTATTAAATATCATTGAATATCTATGTATTAACTGCCACTTGATTGATGTTTATACTTTAAGTTAAGTTGTCAATATGGTTAAAGGAACATGTCTTAGTCATTTGTTATAATCTAGTCTTTGGTTGTATTTTGACCTAGTCAAACATAGTTCGACCATGGTCATCCTTGGGATCCGTGATGAGATGGACCACTTATGTTATGTAATGTTGATCTATGGTCCTACATATACCTATTGATGATTCCATATGGTGGGCACATGCTTCAGATGATGATTGATGCAGTTTTCATGGATTATTATTGTTTACAGATCATCATATTTTAACTTGTCCAAGTATGGTGGACCTTACAGATGATCCTACAGGTTATCATGAGGTGTATGAGTACTCATCATTAGTGGATTTGTGTCTTCTGGATCTATTGAGACACTTATCTTTCAGTTTCAGGCACTCCCTGAGATGATATTAGCAGTTTTCCACCTGTTGACCAAATTGGCCATGTTGATGTGGCTTGTCCAGCAGTATCTTTGGAGGCTAGTCGTTGCCTAGGGCGCTACATAGGAAGGGGGTGGTCCAGCCACTTGTTTTTACCATAATACCCCCCTTGCGGACATGATGGCATACTCAGTTTGACAGCGCAAGCACCCCAGAGGCAGTTATGGGCAGTATCAGGGTTTTCAGGAGGATTAAGAAATGGAATAAAAAGGTCATTGAGGAATTCGATTTGGGCAATTGAGGCAAGGTTTTGGCACTTGGTGTTAGAGTGTGGTAACTTCGGGATGTCCTCCATGGTTCAGATGCCTTACATGGAGGTACATTAGTTGCATAGGCATCAGGATAGAGTAGAGGGTGAGATACACTCTACTCAGTGGCATGAGTCCAGTGGTGGCTGCATGCGGACCTTCCGGAGTGTTTTGACCTTTGCATGCATGAATTTTGCATGACCTGTCAGCGATCAGTGGATGCATGCAAAAGTGACTTTTGCATGCACCAAGAATTAGGGTTTTGGCAAACATAATTCATCGGTGAGATTATTTATAGAGGCAGGGGGTCCCCAATTGATGTTACTCAGTTGCATTGTCAAAGAGAGATACTGTTGGAGTGAGGAGGGCACAGCTGTGCATGCAGGGTGACTTTCTGAGGGAGAGAGGACGTGCTGCATGAGCTAGGAAGGTCAGATCTGAGCTAGATCAGTGACCTTCATCTCCAAAGTCACTAGGCACCCAAGCCTGTGGACTGAGAGAGTCCATCTGAGAGCATTCTGCTCAGTTTAGAGGAGGACGTGTTTCCTTGGAGGAGGGCGCATTTCCCAAGGAGGGAGAAGCTCGTTTGGAGTTGGATTGACCGATTCGGAGTCTAAGACTTCCAGGATAGCCTTGCCTCAGCATTGGAGGAAGGTTAGGGACGATCAGAGCTCAGATCTGCTGAGATCTGGTCTGGTACGAGCATTTGACATCCAGAGGGAAGGGCACACTTCTGCATGCAGAGGAGGCCGAGTTCTTCAGAGGGCAGTCTTCAGAGCGAGCAGATCAGAGCAAAGTGATACAGACAGGCAAATCAGTCAGAGGCACCTACAGAGACACTCAGATCCAATTTTCCAGTTAGGGCTTACTCTTCCAATGCATGCATCAACTGGATGCATGCAGATCTAGAGTCTGTCCGGTTCAGGGATTGAGTTACTTGTTGAGGTAATCCTGTATTGTACTTGTCATTTATATATATGCTCTAGGCTCGAGAGAGAAGATAGCCCCACAGTTTGTTGGTTTTCCCTGGTTGGGGTTTCCAGGGTATATCTGTTGTTTATGTGTGATTGCATTTATTTCAATTTGGTAAATGCAGATCTAGTTGTTTGAGTCTATATTTATATGAGCATATCTTGATATCGAGACTCATACCGCTTGAGATCTTTGGGTGATTCGGAGGGATTAGTGATCTCTGAATCAAATATTTACATGGTATTAGAGCCTTGTTGAGGGTCAGAGTGGGCAGTCACACATAGATCTGTGGTGTTGGTGACTAGATCTAAGATAGATCTAGTAGATCTATGGAGAGAGAGACCAGATTTGAACAGCACAGTTCAGATCTGAGGTTGTAGAGGTTAGATCTATCGGATCAGTGGGTTCAGTGATCAGATCTGTGATAGATCTACCAAATCTGTGATTGGGAGAGACTCTTGTTCACTGTGGGTTACAGTTTTCAGTTGTGAGAGTATGGCTACTAGTTTGAGGGTGGAGGACCGGTTGGATGGTGCCTCCAACTATAGTGCATGGAGGGCACGTATTACTCTCTTGTTGAAAGAGTGAGTTATGGGATGTTGTGAACAGCACAACGACAAATCCCGTTACAGTTTCGTCTGATGCCACTGCTAAAGCAGTGTATGATAAGAAAAATGTGAAGGCTTAGAGGATCCTTCTTGACGCGATCAAGGATCACATCATCCCAAATGTCTCTACCAAGGACAATGTGTTTGAGATGTGGGATGCTTTGACTAGTCTGTACCAGAGCTCCAATGCAAATAGAAAGATAGTTCTCAGGGAGAAGCTGAGAAGCATCAAGATGGGGAAGGATGAGAGCATGATGACCTATCTCACCAAGCTAACTCAAGTGAGAGATGAGTTGGGAGCAGTTGGTGAGAAGGTAGAGGATAGTGAGCTGGTTCGACAAGCCTTGAATGGTGTGACTGTGCCATGGGCAGTGTTTGTTCAGTCTATCATAGCTCGAGAGAACCTTCCCAAGTGGGATCGCTTGTGGGATGATTTCACACAGGAGGAGATTAGGAGAGCGTACATTCAGGGTTCAGTTTCTGCTACTCCAGAGGAGGAGGATGTGGCTCTCGCAGCAGGTGGGAAACAGAGAGGCAGACAGAAGAAGGATCTGAGCAAGATCAAATGCTTCGCCTGCAACGATTATGGACATTATGCAGGAAAGTGTCCGCATAAGAAGAAGGGGAAGCAGGCAAAGGACGAGCAAGTGGCAGCAGCAGAGGAGGTTGATGAGTTCTCTTCTCGGTTTGAGAAGGAGTTCTCATTGGCCTCAGTTCAGTCAGGACATGATAGTAGCCTACCAGAGGCTCAGGTTGATCAGAGGTGGAGAGTGGACAGCACTCTCAGCAGTCACATGATAGGAGTGCGAGATGCATTCCTGATCCTAGAGCATACACCCTTGTAGTTGACTCGGGATGTGCAGGGCGTTGACCATTTGGTTACTGGAGTGGGCAGAGTGAGATTTATGCTTGACCGTGGGGAGCTCCTGGAGGTTTCAGGAGTGCTCTTTGTTCCAGGATTGAGAGGGAGTGTCCTCTCAATGGCAGCTTTGGAAGCTGCAGGCTACTCAGTAGTGTTTCAGCGAGATCAGTTCTTCACCTACCCTAGAGGAGTAGACCCAGTCCTATTGAGTCACAGGATCGATAGTGAATACTTGGTTCATGGACAGCCTACTTCGGGCACATCAAGATGGTTGAGTGCATCCTCTTCAGATGCAGAGGAGGATGATGAGCGGGATGCTGATAGCAGAGATGAGGCCAGGATGAGTGAGTATGTTAAGCGGATGGGTGGGCGAAATGCTCACCATGATGAGGATCAGGGGAGTGATTCTGGGGTTCAGATGGTCGAGCGAGATGCTCTTGACAGTGATGAGTCTCAGGAGATTGAGCCTTTGGGCTCATATCAGATGGATGAGCATGTTGCTCATGCAAGCATCAGTCAGAGATTGAGCTGGTATGAGATGGTTGAGATGGACTTGGCTCAGGAGAGAGCTGAGTCGGTTGGGAGACAGAGGGAGTTGACTTACAGAGCTGAGTCAACTCAGAGACATAGACAAATGATCTACAGAGCAGTAGATCTACTGGACAAGAGTCTTCAGGATTGGTTGCAGCAGCAGAGACTCAGAGGGAGTTTGAGTCAAAGTGCAGTGGCAATGTCAACAGTGGTTGATCAGAGGGCTTCTTCTGAAGCCACACTTATGGAGATTGATTAGAGTTCTTCAGGTCAGAGAGCAGTGACAGGCAGATCAGTGTCAGCAGTAGTGGACTTGATGGATCCAAGCATCAGTGGCAGGACTTCCCTCGTTAAGAGGGAGTGTTAGTGTGGTAACTTCGGGATGTCCTCCATGGTTCAGATGCCTTACATGGAGGTACATTAGCTGCATATGCATCAAGATGGAGTAGAGGGTGAGATACACTCTACTCAGTGGCATGAGTCCAGTGGTGGCTGCATGCGGACCTTCCGGAGTGTTTTGACCTTTGCATGCATGAGTTTTGCATGACCTGTCAATAATCAGTGGATGCATGCAAAAGTGACTTTTGCAGGCACCGAGAATTAGGGTTTTGGAAAACCTAATTCATCGGTGAGATTATTTATAGAGGCAGCGGGTCCCCAGTTGACGTTACTCAGTTGCATTATTGGAGAGAGATACTGTTGGAGTGAGGAGGCCGAGTTCTTCAGAGGGCAATCTTCAGAGCGAGCAGATCAGAGCAAAGTGATACAGAAAGGTAGATCAGTCAGAGGCACCTACAGAGACACTCAGATCCAGTTTTCCAGTTAGGGCTTACTTTTCCAGTGCATGCAGATCTAGAGTATGTCTGGTTCAGGGATTGAGTTACCTGTTGAGGTAATCATGTATTGTACTTGTCATTTTATTATATGCTCTAGGCTCGAGAGAGAAGATAGCCCCACAGTTTGCTGGTTTTCCCCGGTTGGGGTTTCCAGGGTATATCTGTTGTTTATGTGTGATTGCATTTATTTCAGTTTGGTAAATGCAGATCTAGTTGTTTGAGTCTATATTTATATGAGCATATCTTGATGTCGAGACTCATACCACTTGAGATCTCTGGGTGATTCAGAGGGGTAGTGATCTCTAAATCAAATATTTACACTTGGTCTGCTCAGAGGTCATCCATGGTGTATTCCCCTTCTTCTAGATCAGTTGGCACCAGTCAATGGGGTCCACGTGGGCTACAGGAGGACTTTTATTGTATATCTCTCTCTGATTATGGGGACAGGATTTGATCATTTGTATACTTGGACATGTCATAGAGTCATATATTATGTTATTGTGCCATGGAGCCATGCTAGTGAAGGGGAATAATACCTCCTAGCCCCACCATGTGCTCCTAGTGACTTGTCTTTGTCTTATGTTGTGGCTCCTATGTAATTAGCCACCCCCGTGTATGACGTCATCCCCCATAGGGCTTTTCTAGCCATGACGTAATCACTTATTTGAGTGATCCATGTCTATTGTTGTGTTGGCTCATCCTAGCCATTAATTATATTGTTATATCTTTTGATCTCAACCACTAGTTTTAAAAAGTGGTTTAGGGTTTTGGTCTTTCTCTCCTATAAAAGGAAGAGACCCCCTCATTGTAAAGGCACCTTTGGGCTCTGGAAAACTTGGAATAAAATGCTTATTTTTGAGATCTTCTTCTTGGCTTTGATTGGGTTTCTCTTGTACATGATCATGCATCTTTGCTTTTAGACATCTTTGCTTGTAACAGGCAAATTCAACATCTATTGAAGGAGGCCGAATTGGTTGAATCTAGGAGTGCGATTTTGCTTGAAGGGAATATTGTTGGGGTTGCTCGCATCCCCCTTGGGCAAGACGTCTTCATCTTGAGGGAGTTTTTCAATTGTGCTTTGTCCATTGATTACTTCTTTGGTATGACATGCTTAGATCTCATTGATTTGTGGATCAAATCTAAAATTTTGTAGTTTGATTTACAGGTTTGATGGGGCATCTCTCCTCCTTATGCTTAGAATCACTTGGAGCTAGCTTGGAATTGTAACTAAGGGCAAGGATCATCTATGTGCAAGGTAGTCGCAAGCTTTTGAGGTAAGATCTACAAGGTATGTATCCATTTCGCTTGTTCTCCATCCTATTGGTCACATAAACCCTCATAATTAAAACCCTCATTTTACACTTTTTTAGATCTACTTGGATCTAGCATGCTCTTGGGTATAAAAATTAAAACCCGCCTTAATAATCTTCACGGCAATCCCGAACTATAGTTTGGTGGTGTTTGGACTCCTTTTGGCCCATTTCCCAAGGCACATTGGTCTCTCCAAGGGAAGTCGCATTCCTTGAGGGAGGCTAGTTTGCTAGTTCCAAGACATGGGTAGGTGAGATTTTTGGTTCATTGGATAGATCAACCCTTAAAACCTACCTCCAGTGCTTCACCTTGTTGATTTTCACCTTCTGGGCCCCATTCCTCATTTTGAGGGTTGTGCCCCACTTGGGTCACTAGGTGATGCATTAGATCTATGGAGATCTAGCCATGGCTTGTGCTTGACATTTAAGACCACCTAGATAATCATCTTAACTATTCAAATCTATAATTTGGTGGAGATCCGACTCCATTTGCCCTTCCAACCAAGGCACTAGTGCTCCTTGAGGCAAGTTGCACTCCTTGGGCAAGTGGCCATTTGCTAGATCCCATATGTGGGTATTGCTAATTCTTGGTCAAATCCATAGATCCATGCTATAGCATACCCCCTAGTGCCTTTTCACCTTAACTTTGACCTTGTGGGGCCTATTTGGACCATTTTCCACTTTTTAAGGGGTGGGCCCCACTTGGGTAATTTTCATGGCATTAGCTCTTCTCTAGATCTACTTAGCCTCATAAGTGACCTTAATCAAACACTTGGTTGAAACATTTGTCCCTTGCTTAAGCCTATCAACCAAGCCATAACCATCTTGGGTCCACTTATCTTCCTAGATCTAAAGTCTTACTCCATTGATCTCCTTGCATAACTTCACACATTTCCCCAGGAGTCCTTGGGTTAGCTAGTCTTCATAGATTGGCTAGGGTCTCCCCCTTGATCTTGATTCATCTTGATCTAAAGTGAAGGTTTCCTCGGTTGGCGTGACTCCCACTTGCACTGGGAACCATGGCAAGCCTTGGGTCACCTCTTTAGTTGTTCGACACCTCTATCGTCCTGGATAGGATACCTTTTGGGGACAACTACAAGTTGTGTGATAACACCTACTTGATGGCTTGCACGTAGAGATGATGAAGACCTAGATGAGAGTTAGGCCTACATCCAGCACAAAAAAGGGCTGGCTCTGTAGAACTTCTCATGACGGATAGATTTGAGAGATGTCACTAGTCAATGACCAACGAGATGAGGATTGCTGCAGCAGCGACAATGATGATCCAGTGTTGATGATGATGTTCCAGCATTGAAGATGATCCCGTGATGATGACGTTGTCCAGAGTTTGTGTCCAGAGTGATGATGACTATGGCGAGAGAATATCTTCCTAGTTAAGAGGGAGTGTTGTTGTAAATGTATCTTCGGAAGATATTCATTTGTATTTTATAATTATATTATTATTGTATTTTATGTGTACCTCCGACGGAGATGTTTTTCCTCCGTTCGGGGATGTCATTATTATGTTAGGTCATGCAAGATTATTGAGGTAAAAACTCCAATGTAAGTCGGGGCATTAGATCCCCAAAAGTCAAATGTAAATTGTATTTTTGAGTCTCTTTAGGAGAGGTCGGCCTAGTTAGGTAAGAAAGGTCAGCCCCATTAGGAATTAGGGCAGTCAAACATGAAGTATAAATAGAGAGGCTTGCTCTCTCATTTGGACACAACACTCACTCAAGCAAGTTCGCATAAGGAGAGAGAGAAGACAAGTTTGCTTGAGGAGAAAAAGAGAGAGCTGCAGAAGACATCTTATATTTTGGTTTTCTATCTTGCTTGATATTGTTCTAGTGACAAATCTATTTCTGAGGAAGTTGCGGGGTTTTCTCCTTTATGGTTTCCCCGAGGAAAATTATTGTGTCTCTTGTGTGTTGTTGTGCTTGTTTGTCTTTCAGTTAAAGATCTAATTAAATTGAATTAAAGTGCAAACTCTAACAGCATGTTGCTCCCAAAAGATGACAACCTATGATGTGTTATTTTGGAAAATACATTTTGCATTGCATTAGTGAACAAAAGAATACATCATCAAGGTGTACAAACTAATGAGAAAGGATGTGATTATGCAAACTACCCCTCGCAACATGGGCAAGGACTACTTGCATATTGCCTTAGTACCAATATCAAGAGAGTTTACTCCCTTACAAAAAATGCCAATGCATGAAACCTAAACCACAAATTCTGCTCTCAACAATTTAGTCTTACCAGTTACCTGAGTTGCTTAGTTATCCATCTTCAAGAGGTGTTTAGTTACTTCAGATAAGAAACCTCCTATGTGCCTAGATCCACAAGATTGATGTTCTTTCAGCTTATTTCAACTAGTGCAGCATAAAGCACTCTACAAAACTCCAATCTTGAGCATTGATGCCAACTAATCAGTGAGGTGGTAACTCCATTTTAGAGCTACCATGAGAACATTCAAATATGCCATAAGGTCACTTAGACATGCTAGCTCTAGCATCCGATTTAGGGGGTTTCACTGCCCCTTTTATTTCCAACCTGGATATTATGTATAAATGACCCATCACCAAATTTCTCTCTTCCATCAGGGATCCATCAACTTGGATGTTAGGAGAGCTTCAACAAGGAGCACACCATATCCCCAAGACAATCTCTCCTAGCCCTCTTAGCTAGAGCCATTCTTGAGACGATATCATTAAGTTCAACATTGGTGCTACTGTGATGGTTGATAGGGCTATTGTGATGGTTGATTCTTATGCAGACGACGATCTAATTATTTTCTTGTCCTTTGCTCATCGTTTGGCCAACCTTATCTACTATAGGCTTGTTTGTTCTTCCTCTCCTCTTGCACAAGATCAATCTCTACTTCATTGTCTAGTGTTTACCTACTTAGATTTGTATTGTTATTTCATTATTTTTCCTTTTACTAGTCTACATTCTTGTTTTTCTTTGCCTTCCAAGGGGATGCCTTAGGCACTCTCACATTACTTTGTTGCTTGATGTACTTTCCAGAGCCCAAACCCATTGACCTTATTTGGTCATTTATGAACAATAATATAGTTTCTTACTTTTTTCTTTCTTGCCCAACTAAAAAGGAGCGGCACACCCCTTGAATGTAACTCAATATCTCTTCCATAAAAAAGGAGATTCTCACCAACATTATCATGTTCCATATTCTTCTACCATACTCATTGATCATCAACCTATCTCCCAAACTGACTTCTTCCAATAAAGATAACTACTAATAAGAATGTCATACTCAAAGGCAATCCATTCCCAAAACACCCCTGCAACTCCACACTGACAATACATGCTTGATGATCTTTGCTTTTCGACAAACCACACAACAACAATTTGTTAGACCTATGTGGCAACGTTCATCTTTAACTACTAGGCTCTAATTAAGCACTAACCATTACCAATGGAGCCTTGGTTCATTGGTGAGGTTGACAAAGTCTTAGGCTGTCCACAGAGGTTTTATTCTCCTTGTGTTTAGCCCAACCCAAATTGTATGTTAAAAAGGGATGAGGTTGGGTGCAAGTCCAAGAAAAATTCAGGAAAATAGATAGCCTTCAGTGATAGCATTTAAGCAAGAAGTATGTGTTATGCAACGCAGCCCCTTTGGGCACATTTCTAGAAGTACCTAAAAAAAACTTTGACCATTGAAGCATCTTGGTCCTAACAATCAAGAAGGTTTTCCAAACATCATGGCAACCCCTAGTCCATTTGTTTTCAATATTTAGTTCAGCCCATCTTTTTATAAAGCCATGCTAGAAATGGGGGCTTTGGCCAAAATTATTGCATATAACTCTTTATGCGTGTAATCCACAAATGGATTTTCTTAGGATCACTTCCAATCCTTCCAAACTGGTCCACAAGCATTGAAGCTCATCTTGAATAGATGAAATTTTAGAATGACCTTGCAGACTTGTAAAAAATCTTTTTCATCGACAATCGACAATCCTTATGCATGATTGATAACTCTCAAACTCAGCCAATCTCCCATCTCTGCACTTCACAAGTCCTCCCAAGAATCAAGACCCTTCTTAGCTAACATCTTTCCTCCAAAATAAGGAATTAAATCAATCCGGCCCGTATGAGGAGGTTTGCCAACTAGACTATGTAAACACTGCAAGAAACCTCATGCTGGAAAAATGACTTGTAAATTGTCTTTTCCACTATTCTGCAAAATTAAAAGAATTATTGTATCCACATTGGAGCAGATCTACTGCAGGAGCTTATTTGTGCATTAATGATGTATGATTTAGGATCTTTGACCACCAACATTTCCTAAGAGGGTCCACATGATTTGTACCTACTGCAGCTCACTCTAAAGGCTGTAAAAAGCTATTTTGTGCATTTAATGTCAGTTGTAGGTGGCTACACCTGCTCAACATGCTCCAGGTCTAATTTCAAGCCTGGTTAGATTTAGAACATGCCAAAATCATGAGTTCTTTTAGATGCAAAACATCAGTAAAGTAGTCCCCAATTGTAAGTATGGTAAATCTGTCTTTTAAGCAGCCTTAGTTATGGGCCAACAATAGATTTTATAGATGTACTTTTCTATTTAACGGAATGAGAGAACAAATGGATTAGGGATCTAATCCTAGGCAATACCCAGGAGAGTTAACAGTGACACTTTGGCTATGATTGTGGATATTATACTCAGCTATCTAATTTAACTTCCCATATAAAGAAATGTGGACATGACAGACTTTTCTCTTCTTATGTGCACAAAATGCTCTCATCCATTGTTCTAACCCACATATGTATACCCTAGGTATTTGTTCTCAGGTGTAGAGATCCAATGGGCAAAGTTTTAGTTATATATAGACACGTACATATAATGGTAATCATTGGGTCGAAAATTTACTTCTTAATCCATTAATTATTTTTTTTCTATGGTTGAAAACATACTAAGGTTTTATAGTGTAGTGGGATGGCAATAAAACCCACTAGCCTTGTACTGCACCTTTGAGTAAAGTCCATCTCATTTATCTACGACTGCTAGACATTAACACATGGACTTAAAAAAACACGGATGATAGTACACAGAATAGAATGCCATGGATTCTGGATAGTTGACAGGTCTGCCATTTGTCTACTATGAATTCAGGTCAGAAAACAAGCAAAATAAGTACTTGTTTCTGCCCTTTATAGACAGATGACCAACTTTATAGACAGATGGACAACTCTGACTTGCAAGGCTCGCTCAGTCAATCTGACTTGCATTTGACTTGAAATTCCAAGTAATACTCACAAATATGACTCAGGGCCAAGTCAAATTCAGAATGGAACAGACTAAGCTCGTTTACCTCACTGAGCTGAGTTGGAGTCAAGAGTCAACTTGGACGAGGATGAGTCTGGTAACACTATGCCAGTACCATCATGACTGTATAGGTGTTTTTTAGAAGCAGAATAAAACATACAAACAAGCCTTTTGAGGTGATGGATTCGACTACAAGCAAGCTCTCAAGCCCAAATAGAAACTCCTAAGGGCTAATAGCTCTCATCTATAGGTGGAACATTTGAACTAAAGCAAAATCATACCAAATGTCACTTACCACAACATTGTCCCAGGAAAAAATAAGACCAAAAGCTTCATCAGGTTTCATAGCATATCGTATTCTTTGAAGGCCACTTTCACGCATTCGGTCATTTAGGAAATCCTGTGATTAAGTTAACAAAGAATGTTATACTTCAGGTTGGAACATTAAAAGGAATAAAAAACTGAAATGCCCACAACTTACAAAGAAAAATTGTAACGCCGTCAGATACAGATTCAATATAGCCTGTCAGAATACAAAATTTGGTCTATAAGGCACTTACCACGTCAACTTTTAGTGGTCCATTTGGTCTATAAGCTTCAAAAGCCTCTCCATGTTCAGCCCCAATAGCCTGACAGTGACAGCAAAACTTATTCAATCCATGACAACCTTTTCACAAAATAGAAAATTAAATCAAGCAATTATGTCCTATTTATGAAATAAGATATATTGGAATGACATGAATGTTCAGAACCAACAAGATGTGGTCTAATGAGCCACTTCAAGTTGATTAAGTTGAACCTGATCTTGGAATTCAAAGAGTAGCTAAACGAGAAATACGTCTAAATTTTCATGGGCTGCATCAAGTTCCATCAAAATATACTTTCCTAATAACAATAAATCGTATTGTAAGCTATAACGTAGCTTCAAAAAAAAGTTTGAGTTACTATATTTCTAACTTAACCTGCCAATGACCTACATTAAAGCTAACTTCAGTATTGCACGACATTTACAAATTATGAAGTTCCAACTGGCCAGATAACTGTAGAAATGCACATTGTGAAAGCAGAAAAAGTAGAAACTTGCAATGCATTAAAAGTTTTCAGGACATGAGATTACATGAAACCTGCCACCCTTAATCCACATATATTATGCACATAAAATTGACTAGGAATGTACAAATGGTCTGTCAAAGCGGGATTGGAAACAAGAACAAAGGGAAATAAAATGAGAAACAGGTATCCTAGTTAGGTTTCTGGTAAATTGTTTCTAAGTAACAGGGCTGGGTGCAAGTAGCAGGTAATGTTACTAAAAAGAGGAACGGGAATGGAACAAGAAACAGGGCTAGAGGATTTCGGGAGATAAGATTACATGAACCCACCACCCACAATCCACGTATACTATGGATATATAATTGATAAGTAAGGTACTAATGTACTGTCATGATGAGGATGGAAACAATAAAGGAAGGGGAAATGTAATGAGAAAAAAAGTGTCTTGGTCAGATTTCTGGTACACAGTTTCAAGATAACGTGCATGTGCAAGTCTTAGATGAAAATCGCAAATTTAAAAGGCAATTTAAAATCCCTCTGGCCTAGCACCTAAAGAAGTTCACGCTTTGCAGTGCAGCGCCTCCGGGCATGTTTATCTAAGAATTTAAACAATTAAAAAAAATAGAAATTTAAAAAACATTGCAAGAAATAAACCTTAGGGGCAAGATTCAGCAGTAATGGCCTTTGTTGTACGGAAATTAGGACGCACAAATTTGCCGCATATTCCGTACTGTACGGATATGGTGCGGACAACATAATTTTCAATGTCTTTGACAATATCCCTGATATCTTTAACCCATTAACCCAAAAATACCCAAAAACACTTTTAATAACCCTATAAATATAAACTAAATAGCCAAACAAATTCTCCACATGTGAAAATTTGTTTTTCTGATTTATTAGGCAAACAAAATGCATATTTTTTTCTGATTTATTGAGCAATCCTGAGACTAAAATTCTTATAAAATGCATATTTTTCGACATCTATGGAGATGTATATTTTATTGGATCTTATAGTCACATATTATTTTGCATACCAAATCATATTGGAATTCGTATGAAGAAAACACAGAAATATGAAGAAAACAGAGAAAAAATCAAATTTAAAGACCTTACCTCTTGCATGAAGAGATTTTTTGATGATGGGTGGGTACCATTGGAATCGTGTTCATTGAAGCTGGGCGCCTTATTGCTCACCACCGCCCGTTTGCTCCCCCATGTTTTTCTTAACCCCTGGTTAATTAATCCAGCAAGCTCTGTAATTAATCATGTGATGTACAATCAAAATCTCAGAGACAACAATTGAAATGAAGAATAACCAACTTACAGATATTTTAAGCTGCCGCGATGGCGCTGTGGTTCGAAACTGGGACGGCCCTCGAATGGGCGTGAGCGCAGAACAGCTATGCGTGCACTCCATGCAATTCTATTTTACTTCAACACACCATTAAGGTACCTGATATGAGATATGATTTTTGGGTTCCCGGGTTTATTCGAATCCTTGATGGCTTTCGACCCAGAAAATCGGTTTTCAATTTAATAAATGTTTCTATGGGATTCTCGGTATATGGATGGCAATCACCAACAAGTCGAGAAGTTTTCCTGTAAATCTCGCCAGCTATGGATGCCGCTGCCAGATCATCGTCTGACGTGTCCTTGCAAATAGGCGGATGATATTTATATGTCAGAATTCCCCGATACCCCAAATTGGTTAGACACCAGACTAAGCTATCTTGGTAATTTGGCATATTCACATTTTCTTCTCCATTACGAGGGTGGAATGTGACCTTAGCCGAATATTGTAAACGATACCATAAATTGGGTATCACCTTATCAGAAATATTATTATTTTTCTAAATTGAAAGGATGGATATGATTAATATAACGGATAAATATAAAATAATAAAAGTCCATTGGTTGTAGCTTGGGTGGTTGGGAGGAAAGATTGTTGCCCTCCCCACCCAGGTTCAATTCTTGTAAGTGACATGAAGCTTTTGTTGAGCCCTATTGTAATGATTGTATTTTAAGCTTTCCTTGATTCTTCAGAATAGCAGGAAGGTGATTTTTCTGCTGGAAAAAATAATAAAATAAATATCAAATAATTAATATGAAAAAAATACATTTTTTAAAATTATTTATAATTTAAGTATTTAAACATTTTTTAAAATTATTTATAATTTAAATATTTAAACATTTTTTAAAATTATTTATAATTTAAATATTTAAACATTTTTTTAAATTATTTATAATTTAAATATTTTAAAAAAAAATTAAATTATTTATAATTTAAATATTTAAACAAATAAACTTAATAGCAAAGTTGTTTACTGCATCCATGTTGAGTTTGATAAAAAACAATAACAAGGTCAATGTTGAGTTTGATAAAAAACAATAACAAGGTCAATGTTGAGTTTGATAAAAAACAATAACAAGGTCAATTTACTGAGTAAAGGAAACAAAGAATGTTACTTAGTACATTCATTTAAAGAATAATTATCCAAAAAATTCAATAATATAGACATCAAAATATTTTTAATGTTATTTCAATTTTAAGTTGTTTAGAAATCATTAATATGTATATAAGTTTATAATAATTATTAAAAACATAAATGGATTTTTATTAAGTTTCTTGTTAAAGATTAGTTTGAAATAAGTTTATAAATCATTAATTGTTACTTAATATTTGATTTTAAGAAAATTTTGATTAAAAATAATAACAAATATAATTTACAAAGTAAAATAAATAAAGATTGTGTCAAGAATTGTGTCACTTGCTCATTTCATGTGTTTTCAGATAAGTTTTTTATTTCTTAATTTAGTTTAATTGATAAATGATGAATAAAAATTACATGTTTATAAATTCTTGACTTGTTTGTTGAATTTCTGTATATCACAGAGATTTTTTTTTACAATTTAATTGTTTTATGATCTAGGTTTTATTTCCCGTAAGAAATTAAATTGTGCAGACCTGAAATTAGAGTTTACGTGATGGTTAATGAAAGTTCAACCATGAAATGGCTATTTTGTCATGAATTTTAATTGTGGTTGCATGCGCAAATTGATGGTTTCAATTTGAGTGTTAAATTTAACTCATATAAAGTTAAGATGAAATTCATTTTAATTTTATGTGCATGGAAATGGCATGAATTTTCATTCAGCCATATGTTTATAATTAATCTCTAATTTGGAGTGCTTAAACTATTATTGATTAATAGTTAAATTGAAATATTCCTAGAGTTTAATTATTACTGCACAATAATTAAATCTAATTACTTAATGAGTAATTGATTAGCCATGTAAGTGGTTAATGCACATGACTCAATGTATTGGGGAAAATGAAATATTTATTAAGTAATGATTTAATGCGCATAGTTCAATTCATTACACAATGAAATATTTGTGAAGTGAGGCTTCAACCATGTTTGAATATTTATTGTTAATTGAGAACTTAAAAACAAATACCATGTGTCAAGGCTCAACTAATATGCCTTGTAATGAATGGTATTTAGAAACCATGGGTTGGTTTTGCTTAACCAAATAAGTTTAAAGGATTAAGTTGAATTATTATCTTATTACGCACTTAAGATGTTAATCTTCACTGTCCTACTTATTTTATAATCTTAATGCACACTTAATATGTTGGAATATTAACTTTATTCCGCAATAATATGATAATATGCCGACTATATGTTCCGCCTTGCTATAATAATTTGTAGGATAACATAAAATGACTATATAGTTGGCTAATGTTTCAAAACAAAAAATCATTTGTTGGTTTTTTTAATAATAATTATTTTCAGATGTGTTTGATTTCTATTGGATTAGAGAGCCTGATTAGACTAATTTTATCATTGATGACTATTAGTAGAAATTATAAATATCAAAAAAAATACTCCACAAGCTTAGTTACCTTAGTTACGGACTTTAATTTTTATCATTGTCATTCCGTCAGAATTTCTGACACGGTGTTATCATTTAGTCTTTTCTTGAAGCTATCTCAGAATTCAGATCACGCCATTTGATGTCATTAAATCTTTTCTTAATCTCAACAATTTGATGCTCCCAAAAATTGCCTAATTAATTTGGGGTTCAGCATGGTGAAGCCAAAAAATCAAATGTCAATATGTAAGGCTTTTCATTGTCGAGGACAACATTAACAATATTTTGCTCCAATATTTTTGAAATTGTTGTTCCAGCTTGGAACTCAAGCAATTGTTGTTTCTCATCAAAAACTAGACACAGGAGGACACAAAGAACGAGAGAGCAAAGGCTAAAAACCTGTACAGTAAGTATCTTGCATAGCCGAAAGGATGAGGGTATGATATCGGCTCCATCAATAACCTTTCGGTGGTGATGGCAGCCCAGTTGCTGTGTATGCTGTCTACACAGGTTTTGTGTACCCGTTGAAAGGGTAAATCTTACTCTTGCATAGCCGAAGGGATGAGGGTATGATATCGGCTCCATCAATAGCCTTTCGGTGGTGATGGCAGCCCAGTTGCTGTGTATGCTGTCTACACAGGTTTTGTGTACCCGTTGAAAGGGTGAATCATCTGTACGTATTTTAAAACCTTTTGACGCACTTTCAAAATAGGGTTGTGTCATCAAAATTGTGTGTCATGTTTTGAAGTCTTAAAACTTCATGGAAATGCCAATCTCGTTTCTAACAACTCCGAGTGAACCATTCAGGTGAGTGGAATTAGCATGGTTTACGGAAATGCCCCTCAACAAACTTTTGAGAAAAAAACTAATACCCAGGGACTCGAGCTGCTTAGGGTTGAAGGTGATAGTGTGCAAAACGTATTTAGTGTTGCGCAGTCACCAGAGGTAGTATGGCTCTGCTGGTATTCCTGTCCGTTTTCCTTCATACCTTCCTGGTTTTCAGAAAAGAATTTACAAGTTTTATATATAAAGGGGGAAATATTGGAAACAGTCTGGCAAGACGAATCTCAGGTAGTCATGTTATTTATGGACAGAAATGAATGTTTTGTTTTTCCTTCAAAATGTAAAAATTGCTTGCCCTTGATTTTTGTCTTCGTATGCTACAATACTAAAAAGTTGATAAAGGGTCAAACTCAATTTAGAAAATGTCAACATTGCAGGCACCTCTGCAGTTGAGGGAATTGGTTATTGATGCTAATCTTTTAAAGGTTCCAAAGTCCATTGGGAAGATGAAGCACCTTGAAAAATTTACCCTGAACCCCGAAAATGACGGTATTGATCTTGAAACTTTGCCAGACGAACTCTGTGATCTGCATTCCTTGAAATACTTGGAGTTAAGGCAGGGTATAAAAATCACGTCGCTCCCACATTTAGTTGGGAAGTGAACGAACCTTCGACATAAGGAGTTGTCGGGGTGCTACAATTTGAGGATGCTCCCATATTCAGTTAAGGAGTGAACGAACCTTCAACGTATTGACTTACGGCGGTGCTCCAATTTGGAGATGCTCCCGGATTCAGTTGGGAACTGGACGAACCTCCAATGTATTTCCTTCTTTAACTACAAATTGCAGAGGCTCCCAGATTCAGTTGGGAACTGGACGAAACTCCAAAGTATTGTTTTGGAGACGTGCTTGAATTTTCAGATACTCCCAAATTCAGTTGGGAACTGGACGAACCTCCAAAGTTTTTGCATGAGGTGGTGCCACGATTTCCATATGCTCCCAGATTCAGTTGGGAACTGGAGGAACCTCGAAAGTATTTACTTGGACATCTGCTCCAAGTTGCAGGAGCTCCCAGACTCAGTTAGGAACTGGACGAACCTCGAACATATTAGCTTAGAGGGGTGGTCCAATTTGGATATGCTCCCAAGCTCAGTTGGGAACTGGACGAATCTTGAAAGTATTAGCTTGGAGGAGAGCTCCAGTTTGCAGATGCTCCCAGACTCAGTTGGGAACTGGACGAACCTCGAAAGTATTTGGTTGACGAGGTGCTCCAATTTGCGGACACTCCCTGCAGATTCAGTTGGGAACTGGACGAACCTCCAATGGGAAATTGATAGTGACAATGCCTTGTCTCGTAACGCTTAAGCCAAATAGTGAGATTGTCATTTATTGATTTAAATGAGAATCTCATTATATGGCACCCATTTTGTTGCAAACATTAGCGAGGCAGCATGATAATGGGCACTAACTCATACCTTGTTGCAACAAGGATTCAATTTTCTAGTCTGTGGAACGTTTTGCAAATGGAGGGAAGGTTGTGCCTTTGCGCAGGCCTGAAGCCAAACAAACATAATTGGTTTGTTTATGTTGCTCCTTTGATTATATTCTTTCGAATTCTCCTACAAAGACACTAAGCGCTCGTTGAAGCAGCAGTTTAATCCCCCGTAAGGGAGTATGATGGGCCAGGTGCAGAGATATATACAAAGGCAGAGACAGAGGAAGTTCTGTTGAGATGCTTCCACAACTCAATGCATTACCAGAATCATGCTCTGTAAAGCAGCCCCCATGACTTAAGTCATTGACAGAATCAGGTCCTCCTTTGTTGCTAAGAATAACAGTAAAGGTGAGGGGAATATTGGGTTTGTGCAAGAGGCTTTTTCTAGGGTTTGTGATTGTTGTTGTGGGTAACTTGGATGAGCTAATCTATTCTTTGAGTCTACTTGTAGCCCATGCTAAAATGTTCCCATCATTTCTTTTGGAATTCTTTCACTTTCAACTCCATTCTCGTCAGAATATATTATACTATAGTGTTGTATTAGTTAGATTTTTGGTACATTTAGATGTTTTATTCTTTATCTTATTAGTGGCCTCCAGCTTCTTCTGTGAGAGGATATATTACATGTAATTGGAATCTTGACGCTTTTGAACTTTCTTGTATCTTGATGCTAGTTTTTGCATAGCTTTGATTGTTTTGAACAAATTTCTTTAATGTTCATTCAGGCATAAAAGTACTGAAGTTTCCCGTTCTCTGAAGTTCTCGTGATTTCGTTTTCTCTGAAGTTCTCGTGATTTCGTTCTTTCTGTGTGGTCCAAATTATTAAAAATGGAAGTATCTCCCATAGGTTTCCATAGCATGTTCAGTACTTTGGATTTGCATTTACCTTTGTCCCAGTTTCTGAAAAGCGGAGTGAATTCTGTTTTACATTTCCTTTTGGACTTTCTCATTGTTACCTTCAGGTTGTCCTAGGATTCCAATGCTATTTATGCATTTGATTAGAAGGCATCCGGTTTTTATTCCTTCTGCGTTGCAGTTGTAGCAGATAGATGGACCAACGAAACACCACTCCTGCATATTTTCATAGGTTAGTATTCGATTCGATTAGGGTAGATGAGATCTGCAAATTTTAATGCAAGAACCTGGATTCCATATTTTTAAACCAGACAGCGCGCATGAAATTGAAAAACCGAAAGATGAGCAGGTGAATGGAAGGCCCAAACAGTGTGAATGAAAAGCAACAACCAAAGCAAGGGCGAAAGAAAAAATCCAAAAAGTGAAAACCTCAAATTCTCAAGTAAGATCTAAAAGCGTTTTTCCATCTTCATATTTCTATTTTTATGCAGCCATTCGTATGCTGCCATGTAATAGTTAAATATGTTACATTAGGATGTTCAATATAACAGGATATGCAGGATGTTCAGTATTTTGTCAAACAAATACAAATAACCGTGCAGAACTTCTTGTGTTAAAGATTCTCGTAAAATTGGCTGTATTTTAACTGTTTGAGGTTTTGTGTAGTAATTAATTAATTGGTTGAAAGTGAAATTTATAATTTAACTCATTTCTTTCCGTCATGTTTACAGCGAATTGGGGTTAACGCTTTTAAAAGAATTCCAGTTGGAAATGGATGGCATTGATGCACAAGAGAACATTCTTTTCAAATTTGATCGAGCAGCAGTTCCCTTTCAGAGTTCTACGTATTGTTATCGGATTTGATATTTTAGGTTTGATTTTTTATAAATATCAACGAACCTAGTTTTTTTTCTTAAAACATTTTTAGATTTTAAATTGTATATGTTTTATATTCTATTTAGTTTAGATATTTAATATTTTTATTTCTTTTACATCATTTGTTTTATCCTGAAATATTGAGGATTTGCATTATACTGAAATTTATGGAATTGACAGAAAAACAACTCAAGGAAAAAGAAGGTGTTTAATTTGGCATACCAACTGGCAATAAAAACATTCCTCGAAAGCTGCGGAAGGTGTGATCTGTAAAAGCCCTGATTGAACACCGGTCGAGCTCCTGAACAAGCAATTATCCTCAATACGAAGTTCCTACCGAGTCACAGGTTTGCAGGATCCTCAATATGCAGTTTCCACTCAGTAGCAGGCTCCCAAAAATCCGGGTTCATACGTTGAGTGAGATGAATTCTGAGGTTGAATTTTTATAAATTCTAAGGGATTTTAATTATATTTAAATTAAAACTATTTTATATATGGTTTTTTATTTTGTAGTGGTTCAAAACTAATTGGGATAAAAATGTTTATAAGAAAATCAATTCACTTGAAAAATTTTTATTAATGATGAATGGATATAATTTTTTTTAAGATATGTATATAATTTATTATCTTACATTTGTTTAAAAATATTTTATTACTTGAATTTGTATTTTCTGAAAGGTTGGAATCAATTTATTAATATTTTTAATGTTTAGAAGCATTAAATTTACATTTAGATTTAGAAAAATAATATATAATTCATTACTTTATAACTTTCTTTAAAATATATAATAAAAAGGTATTTTATGTTTATATAAACATACAATTACACATCTGTATGTTTGGACAATTACTTATCTGCTGGGGATGTCTCTGATGTTTGGCATATGTGGTTATTTATATTTTGGACTCTATATGACACTTATGTATTTTTTATGATATTTTCTGTTATGATGCTGGACGCATAGAGATTTGTCTTATGGGAGATGTTTGGGTGTTGTGGCACCTTTATTGACATTTTCTGGTTGTTTTATTGATACATTATGGTGATGTAACCGGAATGTTCCGGGGGCTGATAGCTCTGTTATGACTTTGTTATGGAAACATACAATTACACATGTTTCTTATATGTCTTACTATAAGTTAAAATAATGGTCTTACCATTGATCTTGGAGTGATCTTGGAGTGATCTTAGAGTTAGAGATGATATTGAAATTGTATGACATATATTTTGATTACTAATAACGTAATATTAATATAATAAAAAACAAGTGGAATTAGCAGCAAAGCTGCCTCTGAGAAATATTTTAATGTAATAGTAGTACATAATTAAAAATTAAAAGTTAAAATAATTATGTAAAACTAGTAGCGTTAAATTTGTTTGTTTGTTTGTTTGTATTAATTCTCCAATGCCAACGCTGAAGTATGATTTTATAATAACTATTATTTTTTACAACTTAAAATATTTTTTATTTGAATAAGGTTAAAAGAAAACTTTTATAAAAACTCGGTTTGAAAAACTTAAAATAATAATAATATGAACACCGTGGGCTAGCATGAAGTTAATTGTTGAAATAGGTGAACATAACAAGTAGGATAACTAGTCGGATGAGCAAGGTTGTAAGTCGAATGACCTGGCAGAGCAGAACTGCAAGTTGAACAAGCCAGATAGATTATAATTGTGTAGTCTTAATTGCAAAGAAGTATAAACGTGAATGGATAACCCGTAGTCTTATCACACATTTCGTTAATCATGTAATAGATAAATATGTTTTATTTATAATTAAAATTTATTGTTTGTATGAATCTAATGTTAAACATAAGGAAACTTAAATTTTGATAGTACTAGGAGAACTTAATATAGAATTAGTGCAATGTTGGACTAGATGCTTTTCGTGCTAACCACATAAAATATTAATCTTCCAAGCGTGTGGAATGACAATTTATATTTATATTTTAATTCACAGCCACCAAGAATAACATCTAAAATTGTCTTATCAATATCTTTTCACAGTTTTAACCAATCATATACAACATAATTCATTTTTGTTTTATTATTAAAAATTTGTATTATTCTATTTGTAATGTTAAACAATAGCAATGTAGTTTAAATTTAATCTATTAATGAAAATTCTTTGGTTGGTCAGTGAATCCGAATCGGAAGCCAGGCTTCCAACGGAACATCCCAAGCTCATTATTAAAACCAATACCATCGAAATACCATACACAAATTTCGGGAAGATTGCAACCAGTAACAATTTTTTTATTTTTTTATTTTATTTTTTTATTTAACAAAAGTCACATCCTAGGCAGGAATAATTAGTCTAATCAAACCTGCTAACCAACAAAAAAAAAGAATAAATAAAAATAGCCAATCAAAAATAAGAAATATATAATTTATGAAATTTAAAATATAAATTTTTATTTGTTTTAAAATCAATTTAATAATTAAAATTTCTAAAACTATGAAAAACTATATAAAAATTTGCAAACTAATAACTAATAAATGCAAACTGATTGCTATATAATCTGTCAAGGCAGGCATAATAATAATATAGTTTTAAGATTAAATAATGATTTTGCTTCCTTTCTTTTTTTATATTCAAATATATAACTTTTTAAGGAAATATATGTTTTTAATAATAATAATAATATAATTTTAGAGATCCTAGCTAGAAACAAAAATTATGCATAAGTTTTATTATTTGAAGGATAAGAGACCAAGTGTACCTAATTATTTGAAGGCATTTATTTGACTCTAAATGTGACTTCTAATAAAAACTTCCAAATTAATGTTTAAAATATCATTATTTATGAAATAACAAAATGCCTCATAATTTGAACCTATTTTTACAAAATTATCATTTACATCCAACTTTTAATAGATGTTCTTTAAATAACTCACAAATTAATTATTTTATTTTAACTCTTAAAATTTTCTAAAGAACATATTAAAACATATTAATAATTGTAATTTTGTAAAAATATTTTAAAAGTTTCTAAATAAGATATTAAAACATATTAATAATTGTAATTTTGTAAAAATATCATATCCACTTAGAAATATCAGTTTTAATAATGTACAAATAGTTTCCCATTATCTTATCTTACTCTTTTAACATTCACAATATAAAAGCATAATGTCTATTTTATTTTTGTTCATACTTCATTCAAATGGAAACTTAGGAAAAAAAAACTAAAAAAACTCAAAACTCAAAGAAATAGGAAAGAAAACTAAAAAAAGCTCAAAACCCAAACAAATGCAAACAATTTTAAAATATATATTTAAATTAGTTACATTTTCAACAAAATTTTATAAATTTTTATGATAACACTTTATACAAAAATTGTTGAAAAAATATGAATTATCCTCTAAAAAACATAAGACAAGAGAGAAGACTTTGCTTGTGAAATCAATGCACTAATAATTTCCCATTTAAGATTTGAACCCTTAGATGATTTACCTTTGTGGATAACACACTTTTGCAAAGGGTGAAGAAAAATATAATTGTGAATATCTTTTTTTAACAAAGAAATGGTAGTGATCTTCACTACGATTGAAAGGACAATTCCCTAGCCTAGAATTAGAGACCAAACAATGTGATTTCTAGGCATCATTGCCATTAGATAATATGACTACCAATTAAATGGTTGTACTCAAAATATTATGTCTGCAATATTTTAAGGGTGATATTCGATAACAATACCTTTCAAACAAACAAAATAGTTGATAGTTGTATTTTTATAATAAGTTTAAAATCTCCTGTTAAGAACCAAAAGCATACATTTTATGAACAAAATTACAAGAGTGGGAAGGATAAAAAGATGCATATGCTAATGACTAGTGGGACCAAAAAGAAGAATAGTTTTTTCGAAAGTATCTTTAAAATCCATATTAATATATATCTCAAAATTTTGGAGGATGGATGTACTCTAAAGCTTTAAAGATATGGACTTTAAACAACATCGTAAAATTATTTTTCTTGACATATTGGCAACAATGGCAACACATATATTGAAATTTGCTATTAAGTTGTCTTTCAATTTTATTACAAGTAGAATCTAAACCTTCCATTAGTTATAGAAATAGGAATGATGTATTTTATTATTTTACATTTCCCTCATAGAAATATGTGAATCTTGATATTTTCTTATGTAGCCACCTCTATTGATGTGTGGTTATGAGAGGGATTTTTTTATCAACATAAACGATGCATATTGTTTGATTTCATCCATTAAAATTAGGATACTATTTATAGAAACCCAAAAGCCATGAAATTCAACTCGTCAACTTAAGTATTGTAATACTTCTAAATTTATTAATCTGTTTGTTAAAAAAATACGCTGCATGCAGCTCTTGTTTTTTAAACCTTGGCACCATAGTGCGCAATAGTTCTTAATGTGTAATGTTTTATTGGGAGATAATTCTTATTACGCAGGTTTGCCAATATAATAGATTGTAATTGCTAGTGTAATAAAGCTAGCTAACTTTTAATGTGCAATTTTAGTCATTTTTCATGCGAAGTTATGTTTTTTTTATAATATGTTAAAGAAACCCTATTTATCCTAGAATGCAATATTCTATTAGTGGGATTTGTAGTTTCAGAGGGCATCAATAGCAGTATTGAAGGGATTGGATCATTGGCGGTTAAGGGTTGAAATCCTACTTGGGAGACAGGATCTTCGTTTGGGTTTAAAAATAAAGTCGTGGAGAAGCCGACTAAACTAGGAATGTTTCATACACCATCCATAAAGGTTCAATTAGAGGATAAACTTGATGATCTCATTGACGAGGACAGTTTGCTTACAAAGGAGGATTTGAATAAGCCTGAATTGCCATCAAGTTTCCTTCGAAACCCTGAATTTCCTCTTTGGAATTTATTTATCATGGGGTGTGGAAGGTCAAGGGTAGTTGAGAATCCATCATTAAAAAAAACAAAATAAGTAATTTTTTTTACTTATTCTTTATAAACTTAAGATTGATCTCGTGAGCTAAAAACATAAAATGCAGTTCATTTCTTAATCTATAAGCAATGAGTCTACCAAATGTTTAGATATATTATATGTTCATAGTTTATTCACACACGCAAACAATTGTTAGTTTCTTGGTCAATTTCTCAAACTACATGTCAAAAATATGTCTTCCCCTTGTTGTCACCAGGCTTGTTCCAATTAAATTTCAGATTCTGGCAGCATGATATGTGTGATGGATCTCTTAAATCTAGAGAGACTTTATTGCCAATATCAAACTTATGTTAAATATCTATCATGGGAATTAAAGTAGCATCCATATGCACATGGAGAGCCATGGCAGAGTCTTCAAATACCAATATGATGATGAACTTATTGATGTTACCAATAAAAATACTCTGTCCAAAATCCATAAAGAAATGTTGACAAGTGAGATGATCCTGACATTACACCTCTATCATCATCGCTGGCATTGATCTGTAAGTGATCTTGTAATGACATCTCTTAAAATGAATGTAATCGTGGAGAATGTATGCAATTGTAGAATTTATCTTGTGTGAGATACAGGTCAAAGGTTTTTTATAGGAGCGCCTACTCATCAAATTCATTACTCAGCTTGTCAAGTGATCGAATTCATACAATGATATCTGTCAAAAGATAAGTGTGTTTGAAGGAATCTCGAGAATATTCACATCATATGTCAAAAATTCCCAACTGCATCTTTAAAGTTTGTCGGTTTCAAGATGGCGCCAATACAAATTTATCATCAAATATGTTTATGATTTGCCATAGATAACTGATGAGATGAAGCCAGATGGCGCAGATGCCAACAAAGCTTCCATGTGTTGAACTTTTAAACTTCAGGATCCAAAAGTTCACAGGTTATCTCCAGATATGCTGCCAGAGAAATCAAATGGAGATCTCCAATAGAACTCGCAGAGGATCATCATCATAGAACGAAAACATGTTAACTGAAATTGCTATATGCCAGCAAGGTGTTAAATTCCACCTAATTACTGAGATTGCTCTGATTATTAACCTATTATGTTGGATCCGTTAGCATCAGAATCGCCATCATTCTAGAAGGATGACACGAAATTGTAGCCAGCTCCAAAGCGAACATCTGCATCAGATCTCGAATGAAAAGAAAATCATCAAGCTGCTATAAAGTCATTTCAATATTAGTGCTATAAAATATCATTCTCCGAGATCGATACTTCAAAAGAAAATCAATGCAAAATTCACAAGTCGTTAAGAAGAAAGTGGAAGCTGGAATCATTCCTGGCAGGCTCATAGAAAAGTTTGACAGCCAATTGAAAGTTCGGTGCCAACTAAGAAATTGGATTCAATTTCTATTCTATCTTCTCGTCTATATAAAGAGCGACAAGCAGATTGTAGGGGCAGAGGCGAGTTCCAGCCGAGGGCTGAGGCAGGGCATGTATGTACTCTGTTTTTCTTAATGTAGGATGGCTGCTTTGAAATGATTATGATCATTTGAACCATGTTTTGCTATAATTGAATTACATGTTGTCATGATTTGGTCTATGTATGGTCTCATTAATCCACACCAGAGTTCTTATGATTCAATATGCAATTATCTTTAGATGTTTGAATGCAAAACCTGATTCGTTTCTTTCATAAAGTTATGCTCGTAGCCATTTCTTATTATTTCTCATTGCAGTGATGCATTTCCTGCAGTCATGTTTCTATCCTAGCTTGATCTCTGTCTTGTTTACAACTATTAAGCTATCTCTTCACCTACTATTAATATTTCTCTAAGCTTTGACCTGAGCAGTCAGGGTTAACTTTAGGGATAACACCCCCAAAAAATACACATTTTTTAATAGCATAAAAAATGACCAACCATCATAGGGTTGTCAAATTTCAACTCCAAAGGAAACATCCAATGTGGAGTCCGACGACTCTATGATTTTGTCCAACAACCCTCAACCACAGACAGGGAAGAGATACAATAGATGGCAGGGGTCCGGAAAGGGATAGAGGTAGAAACATTGTAGCTAGGGTGAAACCTTATTTGCCATCCTCACACCTCCGAGCCTCTTAGCCCTTATTTACAATGCAAGTTCAGTGGGGGGTTGGTATTGATATAATTAGATTTTATACTTGTGATTAATGTAGTTATTCTTTTGCAAGATGGATTGTTTAATGCAAGTCTTTTTGTTTTGCTAATGCTCGTCCATCCTTCTCCATATATTATTAGAGTGTTTATTTATTATTTACATTGACACTTATCGATATGTAAATTTCACCTAAGTTTGCAGTTTTCATATATCTAGTCTTTAGTTAGTTGGTAGCTTTTTGTGGTTTTGATATATCTAGTCTTTATGTACTGATATGTTCAAGTTTGGATTTTTCATATGTTATTGTGAGGTGTAATGGATATTTAATGCATATTCTTGACTATTTAGGCTTAGTAGAAAGGACTATAAAGTTTTGGGATCTTAAGACTTTTGAGCTTATCGGATCAGCTAGGTCGGAGGTAAAAATGTCAAAATAGATTCTTACTACTTAGAACATACTTCTCTTCAATGAATGCTCTTAATGTTTTTTTATCTGGATTTATTGATGAAGCACATTGCTAGGGGAACTTCTATGAACGAGTTATACTTTCTCCCTGGTGCTTAAGTGAACTTGGAAAACACAATGAATTGTAGGATGTCAATAGGAACATAATATTTGACCACATTTTTCTTTTGCAATGTGTATCACACTTATTGTCGGAAAATTCTTATGCAAATGCATTTACATAGCTCCAAGCAGTCACATCATTCTTTTGATCCTAAGTCACTTGGTTCATGTTTGAAAACCATGAAAATTGGAAAAAAATCACAAGTGCAAAACAATGTGATAAAATTTGAGATATTTGTCATCAAGCTCGTGGAAATATTTGATTTAAATTGAAATTTAACCCAAATCTAAATGTATTTAATTGAACTTAATTGTCGAATTTCAAACTTAAATGCATATAATTGCATTTTGAGTTTAAATGAATTTAATGTCAACCTCGTGAATGTTGTTTCACTAATTCTTCCTACTCCCATTGACCTATTTTGTTGTTAATGGATATTAAAAGAATTTCATTTCCTATCTAGAGGAAACTGAGGCATCTTTGGATATTTTGATTGATGGCTATCAAAACATTTGAAGTCTTCACCATCAACAGTCATCTCTTAAACCATTATCCTTATCGTTTTAAATAAAATGGCGTGTTTACAGTGTGTAGGGAAGTAAACAACTCATAGATTCCATAATGATTGAACATATTCATAACGCCTTTAACCCGAGTCGAGCAAAAAGATTCTTGGTGTATCCAAAACTCTCGCCTGGACTATTAAGGGATGTCATAGGGGAAATCTTGTGGAAATCCCATTTATTGGGAGAAACACCACAGGGACGAGCAGGACTTCTTCCACATACCTAAGGGAATCCCTAGTTAAATGGGGATATCCCTTTGGAATCCTACCATTCTCAAGGACATGTGAACAAAGGGGATGTGTCATGCATGAACAAGAATGTACCATTGACTCTATGTGCTAGATTGGGACTCCCAATTTAGAACCTTGTGCCGCACAAAAGGTTTTTCATGCAGTGCATGTGGTCTACTTGCCATCAACGCCATCTAGAACTTATCTCCACCCATAAACAAGCTGTGAACCTTCACATGTTTAAGGCATTGACAAGTCCTAGTATTTTGGCTTTTAAGGTCAGGAGAGTGAGAATAATATCTAGAGGTAGAGGATAAGACCCTTTTGGATGCAAGCCTATACCACCATCTAAACATGGAAGATAGGCCTCACCAAGTGGCAAAGATCCAATAGATAGTTTACATCCTTTACTTTTCTCCATCTATAGAGCATTTTACTACTATTACTGCTCCTCGTAAAGCTTCAGGTGATTTAGATATCATAAATGATGGTTAACTGTTTGTTATTCCGTACCTCATTCATGGTATTTTATCCCAGGGATGACTACATACTATACCCCCCGATAGTTGAGATTTGGAGAGTGGACACGAAAGTATATTACTTTTTTTATCATGATGTATTTTCTTCGGCTTTGATTTATCTTTCTTGTTTATTTTTCTCTCTACTGTTTAGGATTGTACTTAGATATATATTTTCTTAGGCAATGAATCAAACATTCAATCATTGTATGCACCTTACATGCTAATTTGTTTTTTAGTACCAGTGACTTTTTTTTTTCCATTGAGTATATTAATATAATTTCTATTTTTATTTCCAGGCATCACTTATAAAGATTTCAAGTAATATTATTGCACTTCATTTATTCCATTTAATTCAGAGTCTAGACAATCTATCCACAAATTGTTCGACTCCATAAATGCATATTAGTAGCAATATGTATATGAGGAAATTGTGGAAAATGTTATGTGTTTGAGGTTAACAAATTGTGGTTTCAAAGACTCTTGCGTTAGTTATAGTCATTATTCCAAAGCTAGTGTAAAAATTGACTTAGATATCTCTAGGATTCAATAGCTCATTAATGGCAGTAAGTAATAAATCACCCATGATCATTTATGTGTCTAGTATGAAGCAACAATAAGCTTTAATGGATTCATGAGATGCATATCATTGGTCAATTTGTTTAGAGAAATTTAGTTAATACCTCGATCTCAAAATACATCAGTTACAGAATGAAGATGGAATTTGCTTGAATCGGCCCGATAGTGGATGGATAAGTGATTGGTTTTGTTTCCTGTAGTAAAAAGAAACTGTGGAGGCGATTTACTTCTTTGAGACTCCCTACCTCTAGTAGCTCAATTGGTCAAAATTTAGATATTCATAGCACCTTTAAAAATTTGTATATTTGGGATTTATACTTATGAAAGGTGATTAACTTCATTAAAAATTTATTTTTTCACTAGCATATTAAACAATAACAGCTGTAACAATAAGGGTTAATCAGAACCTGATGATGGGTCCCTAAAATGACACATTCTTTAGCGCATCTTGGTGATACCTAATGAGCTAAAAGGATTAAGTGTGTGTGATTGATGATGAACTTATGACAATCTTACTCTAAGTTTATGCATATTTGTTAAATTAATATATTGACATTTGATTAGTAATGTTTAGTTAATTTGCTTATTCCTTTTATTTATTTGTTGAGATAATGGGCTAATTCTTGTCAATCATTCTAGACTTGTGGTGGATTTATATGTTTAAGTTATCTAAAGCAAAATGGAAGAGATCAAGTCACGGTAACTTGTTCAATCATCTTCAATGAGTTAGCTAAACAAGGTAAACAAGATTGAGAAAATTAAGCGATTATGTTCCCTAATTATTCTCATGAGCTGCCACCACTTAAAGAAGGACTCAATCAACGTAAGGGGTCGAAATTATGGAGGCAGGGGTCGAAATTATGAAATGGTATTTAGAAACCATGGGTTCATTCTTCATTGTCCTACTTATTTTATAATCTTAATGCGTAGTTAATTCATTTCATTTGTGTAAGTTTAGTTAATATGTTGGAATAATGGATTCCTTATATTTGAAATATGAAGCCGTCTAAAAGTGCAATGATTTCGCCCGTCCGGCCAAAACTTGGTCGGAATCCGGTGATATGAAATCTAAAAATCCAGTGATTTGTGTTGATTAAATCGTTTTTTCTAAACATCTATATGAATTCAGCACCCTGGAAAACCCTCGAGCATCCAAATTATGCAGGATCAATACTGTTATTTGAGATTCTAAAAATTATATCCCGGATTCTCGCAAATTCATGTCTGAAAATATGATTTTCTCCGGGCGAAATCGTAGCAATTTTAGACAACTCGTTTGAAATATTGGCACCATAGTGCTCAATTACCAGATAGTTCTTAATGTGCAATTCTTAATATAATGTTTGACTGGAACTAGGGAGATAATTCTTACTGTGCAAATTTTACTCTGTAGGTTTGCGAATATAATAGATTGTAATTGCTAGACTAAAAGATTCATTTAATATGTTTTTGCTATGCCTTGTTGCTCATTAGCTTAAATAATGCATATAAATATTATGCATGTAATATTTAGAAAAGAAAAAAATTATTATGTGAGTTAAGTTGATGTGACATTGGGTGTGTTACAAATTGGTATCAGAGCTAAGATTACAGCTCTCGAACCTTTGGGATTCCATTTTATTTGTCTGAAATGAATGTTTACATGTTAAAAACGAAATATATATGCATGTGAAATCTGATATGAACTAACAATCATGAATGATATCTCAGATTGCTAGTGACAACACAATTTTCAGACCAATATAATTGCAGATTGCCAAAGTAGTAGGCAAACAATATTAAAAAAAATGGCAAAAGAGCCTACATTATCCAACTTTGTTGAGGAAGTTGGTATGGATGTTCAAAGAATGGAATCCAATGGTTATCATACTGACATGGGAACAATGGAAGTGTTCCAAACCTTGAAGGACATACAATTTGGGAATGGAAAATTTCTACAGAGCTTAGAACAACAAATCAAATAAATCAGCAAGTGATGCAGAATCTGGTACAATTACAAAATCAGATGCATCAAGTGTCTTCCATTGTAAGAAAGGAAGAAGAGGAATCAATGAATAGAGAATTTTCAGATAGATATCAACATTCTGAAGGTAAAGATGAAGGAAAAAAGGAGTTGCATTACCAATATCAAATAGTTGAAAGTCATCATGGGAATGAGATGCATGAAAATCAATATGATACTCATCCCATAAGGCATCAAAAGAGAAAACATGATGGAAATATATTACAAGGTGAACTCAAGAAAATTAAACCTCCCACTTTTGATGGGGAAAAGTCTGGGGAAATTGTAGAGATTTGGCTTCTAGAAATGAAGAAGTATTTGCAATTACATGATTATTATGATAATCAAGAAGCCCATCGTGCCTTTTCAAGCATAAGGGCACATCCTTTTGTTTTTATGTTAATTAATTATTAATTATCATTATTATTATTTTTAACTAAAACGGATAATTAATATTAAAAAATATAAAATGGTAAATCCGTGGCTGAAGCCAAATCCGGCTAATTATAAAATTCAGAGTTTCTAGAAACATTTTGCTTTAAGAACTAAAATTATTTCTTTAGTTGAATTCGCTTTCAAAATCCAAATAGTTGATCTTCCATCGAATTATTCTGCTAGCTGCAAATTCTCCCATTGCATTTGGATGAAAGTTTGTGATTTCATTTTCAGAAGTGAAGTTGGAAGACCTCCAAGAACTAGACCTTTTCCACCTATCTCACTTGGTTGGATTCAACCATTTTTCGCTTCATTAGTTGGGGGTTATGACCTGGGATCATGGCTAGGACTCCAAGATGGCCTACAAACTTATCGATGCAAACATCATCTATGAACCAAAGAATAGACAAGATGCACCCAACAGCCAAGACGCTTCCTAAATAAGTCTCTGAAAAGTGCCCAGCACTTTCTGTCTTTGATTGAACGCTTTATAAATGCAAATTTATGTTAACTGCGATTTCTTTCTTTGATTGAAATTTTGCAGATTCATTTTCAGTTTTGAAGCTGAGTGAAGCCTTGGAACAAATGCGTGTCAGCAAAATGTCCCACTACGGACTGCCTGATGTCTTCTATGTGTTCAAAAACCTGCGAATTGGCTTGGTGTCTTGAAACCTTAGCTACGTTATTTGAATATGTCGATTCCATCAATCATAATCTACGAATTTGAATTGGAGACATCAGATCATTCATTCGCTACATAATCACTCAAGGGATGTGATGATGGCTAATTTCATTGTTGGAGAATTCAATTTTCCCGTATTTAAGACTAGTTCCAGCCTTTGCTTCCAAATCTGCTTCATGGTTTAGATTTTTGGTGATGTGGAATGCTCTGAAATTGATGAATGTGTTTGCAATTTACTGAATTCGTTGAACAATTCGTTTTAGCGCCAAATTGTTGAAATATGTATTCGAATTGAGAGCTTTGATGATTACAAGAGAATCCCCAAACACCTGTAATCTTTCGATCCTTTGATCTTTGGCAATATGGCAACCTTTTAGCAGAGCTAAGGCTTTTGCTATGTTGTTTGAGCAAATTCACAGTCCCCATCTGTATCTTATTCTCAGTAATCCTCCGATAGACCACAAAACCCCCCTGCTCATGATGTTCCAAGATTTCTTTTGGATGCGTTGTCGAAATGTAAACTATCCATAGACTGTTTGTTCCTCCATTCTTGAAAATCATAATTGGAAACCCTGATTTGCCATGGTGGTAAGTATCGAGATCAAGAATTTATTTTTTGCTAGGGATTGGGGCAGTGGTTCCAATCCAATTCATTTCATTTGTGCTGAGATTTGTATCTGTCCTGGAATTGGAGAAATTCAGGCACTCTATCAGCAACCCTTTAGCTTGTCCAACGACTTGCAGGGGGGTGTAATAAGTTTCATGGAAAATGGCTTTGTTCCTAGCAATCCATGTTTTCCAATAAGTGAACTTGGGGATGGTTATCCAGATTTTGAGCCAAATATTTTTTGGGGAAAGGGGGAGGGGATAGAGGGATTTCCACTCCTTGAATAGGCAGGTGGTGGTATTGAACGTTGGCATGATTATATTGAGTTCTTGGAGCATGTGATTCTAGACATGTTTTGTGAAATGGAATTCCAGGAATAAATGATCTAGAGTTTCAAAATTGATCCAGGTGGATATTGGTGGCCACCCACCTTTCCAACTGGCTCAAAACAGTTTTATGGCAATTTTGGTATTGTACTATTTTTAGCAGTTTTTGGGTCCTGAACTTCCGGGGCCATTTTGAGGCCCTAAACGACCTTTTTTGGCAATTTGGGGTGCCAAATGGTTGCCTCTGGCACAAATGGTTGCCTCCGGCACACATTTGGCCCCAATCGAAAATTGTAAATCTCGGATAGACCTTTCCAACGGGCTACCGAGCGCCCCAAACGGAGATCGTATGCAAAAGTTACGACCCCAGGACGTTGATGTACTAACTTACCCAAACGGGGCCCACATGACTTTTGGCGCTTCATCTCCTAGGGTTAGGTTTTTGAATGTCTAGGGTTTTTGACATTCCTGTTTATTGTAAAAGGCCTTGAGAGCCTCATTGTAACCATCTTCTTGCAAAATGAGCGCAGCCGTCACATCTCTTCTCAGAGATAAGCCGCCACCATTCCAACAAGCTTGTTTTCCGCTGCAGTTTACAGTTCTAGGTTATTTCCTTATTGAATAGAAAACTAGTTTTACTATATCTCTGTTATTTTGTGTTAAGCATCTGATAATAATCTGTATTCATTTCGTTCTGCTCATAAAATCCGGATCAAACATTCCTATGACATAGAGGGCACCAGTGTGGCCCGATGATTCCTCTTTTGATGAGGTTGTCTCCAGTAAGCACCTTTCGGTGAACAAGTGTCCAAAAGAAGAAATTTATCTCGGGGAGTCCAAATGGAATCCATACTAACTTCCATAAGCTTTTCCTTGCAACTTCATGGGTTTGGAGAGTATTGAAGCTTAGGACTGTAGTGTAATTTCCATTTGGACCCCATCCACATTCATCTTTGCCCTGAAGATGAGTAGGAGCACAACCATTAAAATTGTCAATGAGGAGGATTCTGGCGAGTTCAAGATTGGCTGGGATTGCTACGTTTTTCCAACTCTGCCAAGTGTCGAGGGTGTCCCAGGAATTGAAATCATTCAATGTTTTGATTCCTTGTTGAGCAAGCCATTGTGCTATATCATGGAGCTCTTGAATATTATGTAGCGGTATGTTGCCCATTATTTTATCTGTAAAGATGTTTATTCTTCTTCCATCTCCAGGAACCCAGTAAACTTCTCGAGAGAATAAATCCCATGCTGCTTTGCACAAGGACCAAATCGAGGATCCTTTGGAGATAGGCTTGTAATCAAGACATCTCAGATTATTTCCCAATAGATATTTATTTCTTAGCACTTTACTAACATGATGGTGTCTGTTGTGCAGGATTTGCCAAAGTAGTTTGCCACCCATTGCCAAGTTTGCCTGGAAGGGGTCACAGATTTGGAGGCTGCCCCATATCTTTGGTTGCTTTAAAATACTCCAATTCACCAAATGGAGTTTGTTCTCATTATTTTTTCCTCCCGTCCAAAGAAAATTTCTCAAAAGTTTGTTGATATGTTCTAACACTCCTTTAGGCGCCAGAGGGATGGAGGATTGGTGAATTGGTAATGCTGATAAGAGGGCTTTTACTAAAATCATCTTTCCAACTTTGTTGAGCTAATGTCCTCCTCATCTTCTTATCTTGGATTTGATTTTACTTATCGTTCCATCCCAAATTCCAGAATTTGATTATCCTTGTGTAATTGGGAGGCCCAACTAAATGAATTTGTCCCAGTGTTTGTGAACTTTGATACCAAGTATTATGTCGATGTTGGCTACGGAAGCATAGACTGCGCTCTTGTGGAGGTTTATCTTGCCTCTTGAGGAATTGTAGTACCAAGTCAGATTTTGTTTAAATTTTTGAGCAATGATGGAAGAGCCTCCACCCAATAAGAGGGAGTCATCAACAAAGGGTGTGTGATCGAGAGGCATGGAATCAAAGGCTAAATTGAGGCCCAATAGAGAGCCTCTGTTCAGGTCTATGTTCAGTTTTCGGCTAAGGGATTCTGCCAAAAGAATGTACAAGAAGGAGGACAAGGGACATCCTTCTTGGATTCCACGCGTGGCTTGGAAGAAATCAGTGGGTGGCCATTTACTAAAGGGGCGATACAGGGTCCTCTTATGCATGCTGAGATCCAGCTTATGAAGGTTTCCCAAAATCCAAAGCTTTTTGTGACTTTAAAAAGGAATGAAAGCTTGACTCAATCGAATGCATTGGCCGTATCGAGTTTGATCAACATACCTTTTTCTTTGCCAATCCTGCTAGAATGGATAGATTTATGTACGAGAATGCCATTGTTGAGGATTTGTCTCCCTTATAAGAAGACAGCTTGATTGTCTGAGATGATTTTATTGAGCACAGGCTTCACTATGTTCGTCAGCATCTTGGATATTATCTTGTATGAAGAGTTGCATAGTGAAATTGGTCTAAATCTGCCAAAGGAGTTAGGATTGGTCTCTTTTGGGACAAGAGCCAGGAATGTGGAGTTGGTGCAACCTCCAATCTTTGCGTTTGAATGGAAATTCTTGACCATTCTCATATAATATTTTTTGATGTACTGCTAGCATGCTTTGTAGAAATGTATTGAGTAGTCGTCCGGTCCCGGTGCTTTATCAGGATCAAAGGACCGGATGGTATTGATAACTTCCTGCTCAGAGAAAGGCTTCTGAATATCTGCGTTGTCTCCAGGCATAATACTCTTTGGGATATGCTTAAGGAGAATTAGCTCTCCTTCTTCCCCAACATTGTCAACCTCTATGTAAAGATTTGAGAAATGATTATGTGCTACGCTTTTAATATCTGCTTGTCCTTTAACAGTCGAACCATCATCCATTTTAATTTCCGAGATGTAGTTAATTGAGTTCCTGACTTTAGTTTGTTTACGAAAATAAGAGGTGTTCCTATCGCCATCTTTGAGCCAAGTGCTTCGAGATTTGAATCTCCAGTATTCTTCCTATTTACGGAAGTCTTGGTAGGCCTTGATCCGACACGTGACCACTTCCAGTATTTTCGATTGGATGTTCATCCATTGAATTTTGGAGGTATTGTAATTCATCTCCACCTTTCTTTTTGGGATTAGAAGGTGGAGGGAAGTTAGATTTGGCCCATTCCTTTAAGGATTTTTTGGTTATGATTAGCTTATGTTCCCAAACATATATTGGGGAACCTGAGATGCGGGTTCTCCAAGATTTGTCTAGTGTGTCCCAAAAGCTTGTGTGGTCTAACCATTGGGGACTGAACCTGAATGGAATTGGATCGATATCTTCATTTTCCTAAATTTGGAGTTGGATCGGCTTGTGATCCGAGGCCAAGTTTTCCATAACATTTGAGATGATTTTCTGCCCGTCGGTTAAAAGACTGCTTTGGACGAGAAATCTGTCTAACTGGGCCATTATGTTTTCTTTGCTTAATAGCTTGTTGGACCAAGTAAATTTTCCCTTCTTGGGTTTGATGTTAATCAGGTCCCATCTCTGGATAAGGACTTCTACTTGAGATTTGAAGATATCTATTCCAGTGAGTCTTCCCTTTTTCGGTTGTGGAAAGGGTGATGTTCATGTCGCCATCTAGAATGATTTTTTGTGGAGCATATGCGTCTAGGAAATCTTCTAGGAGTTTCCGGCAATCTTTTTTTTTTTCGGAGTATAGGTTAGGAACATATAGATTGAAGAGTGTTACACCAAAATCTCGTCATCGTGAGCCATGGGTCAACTCTGTGCATGAATCCCTACAGTTCCCCTAGTTAAAGTACATTGAGTATGAGGTTGTCCCTACCTTTCTACCTCCTTTAAGTAGGCCGGCGCACCTTACCTTCAGTCAGGGAGCGCAAGACCCTAGGTGGCGCAGGTCTAACCTTGACAGGGTGAGCCACCGGCTCACTTTTCCTTCTTGCAACCTGCGCTAACCCTCCTTTGGAGCACTTTGCCTTCATCCAGGGTGCGCCGAGGTTGGTTATGGTGGATAAATGGAAGCTTCGAGGCCCTTCTCGAAGCTAGGTGAGCTGGAGGGTCATCCCTAACTTCTAGGTGAGTTGGCATTTGGTCCCCTGACCTAATGGGAGGATCCCTTAATCCTCAACCTACTCTATCCCTTTAGCCTTATAAACATGAAGCTCCTCTCCATTCCAAAGGGAGGAAGTCTATAGCACTTACATGCTGATGGAATTAGCCTAGGTGATCCCTATCCATCTCTTGGGAGGCATACGTTTCATTTGGAGGCTTTGGCTTGGCTTGTTGGAGGAGGATTGCAGTGTTAAGGCTTGGGTTGTAATCATCTCTCTACTTTGTATTTCTCACTCTTTATACAGTAATATAAACTCTTTCCATAAATGCCCATTGTATTGATGATGTTTATAGTTTACTTCCTTATCTGTTTACTTAGATCGGTTAGTGTCTAGATATGTTTTACTGCTTGTTTTGACTCTACATGTTTTGATAGGTCTTGCAGCTACGGATCTGACGACCATGGAACTTGGAGCAATAACGAGGAGAAAGATCTACAAATCTGAAGGTGAGACATCTAGTTACTCGATCTCTAATTGATCTAGGAAAGTAGCTTTATGTTTTGTTCCTATTTGTTATAGATTTGTATTGAACTAGGGAGATTTGGCTCGCGTCCGCTCGAGTAGATTGTCCAATAACAAGAGAGCGATTTGATTGTTGCTTTGGATATGAATGAGCTCTGTGTAGATCCAGTGTTGCGTGGCGAATGAGCTATGTAATTGGAATTTGTCTGAAGACCATAAGGTTGCAAGGCTGCCCGAGGCCCCTCTGGTGTTGACAGCTAAACCTGTATTTTTCTTCCATTTTTCCTTTCCAATGGCTAAGACAACCTTTTTATCGAGTTTGGTCTCTTGGAGAAGGAGGATATTTGGCATATCAATTTTTTGGAGATCTCACTGCTTCAAGTTTGCTGGGACTACCCAGACCTCTGCAGTTCCAAGAGACCAACTTCATCATTTAGTATTGTGGGTAGAGGAGGGCCCTCCCCCTATTGAATCTCCCATTTTCTTTCCTCTGGATTTGGTGTTCCTTCTGAAAACCATATCTATTGTGCTTGAGATCCTTGGATTTTTTCACGCTCAACTTCTTCTTCCCTTAGGTCTTTGCTCGTTTTTTGTCCTAGCTTTGTGGATGTTCTATCGGTAAGTTCTTTTGAAGATGCGGGGGAGATCGTTGGTTTGGCTTTTGTAATTTTTGCATAAGAGGGTGTGTCTTTATTCGAGTTGGGTCTTTTGGGGATTGGGGTATTATGGAGCTGAAGGTCTTTCAGATCTTCTTGGATTTGGGGTGCTTCCTGAGATTCCTGTTGTTCAGTGATTTCTCCTTCTTCTGGGGCTTTGGGGGTTTCCTGGATTTCTGGTATTTCTAGAGCTTTGAATTGGTTCCTGTTGGTAGTAACTATAGAATTTTGATGTTGATGGTCTGCTTTCCTTGTACTTTGACCTTTTGGTTGGATTTTTTATCTCGATTTGGTGTTTTTTTTAATGGTTGTCCATTGTTCTTTTTTCCCTCTTGCCTCCGGATCTACGGGCTTCTACTTGCATGATCGAGTGAAATGCCCATATTCATGGCAAAACCTGCATTTAAAAGGAATTTGTTCGTAATCTAGCTCATGTATGCGAGACCAATCTGCCACAGTGAGGTTTATTGCTTCTGGGAGGCCATGTTCTAGATCTACTTCCACTCATATTCTCGCACATGAGTATTGGTATTTTCGATCTGCTTTATCTATGTATTTTCCGAGGGTATTTCCGATGGCTTCTAGTGATTCTGAGTTCCGGTAATGGAGAGGTATATGCAGAAGTCTCACCCAAACCGAGACAGCAGATGGGATATCTTGGGATGGGTCAAAATCTGGGTTCCATTTGTTCATGTAAAGCCCTTGTGGCCCCATGAAGTATGGCATGTTCATGAATATTAATTCCCGATCTTGTTTCCTTTTGAAGACGAATGCAAAGAATCCATTTCCCATAAAATAAGATTTTACATCTTCCGAGATCAGAGGTCTCCAATTTTTATGCACCCATATTTCAGTGGTTTTCGGAGAAGGCCATAGACCTGTGAACTGACCAATCAGTCCTCGTTCCGACAAGTTGAGAGTTGTCTTGCAAGGTTGCTCTACAGGCAACACAACAGTGGGTATCTCATTGAGTTTTTTCATGAACTTTTGTTGAGAAGCGATGAGAGTCTTCTTTCATTGGGTTGCTACGAGCTTCAGGAATTCAGGCAGATCGAAAGGGAGCGGAGGGTCGTTTTTTTTTTTTGTTAACAAAAACAGGGGATATATATTTATATATGAAAAGGCTGTGCACAGCCATTCATTACAAAATTTGAGACCAATTTTCTGCTTCAGAGAAAGGAAAATTGCAGAATTTGAAAATGTTTATGTCTCTGGAAGCTTTACATCCATGCTTCCTGTAACTTCTTATAATAGCAATGGGATAAACCCTTACAAACTGTTTGCATAGCAGGAGACAAAAAAACATTCAGAAAGTGTAATTCCAAGAGAACCTATTGAAAAGAGAGAAGTTATCCAAAGTTTTGTTGCTTAACCGAGGCAGCATCCACCATTTCCTGATTGACAGTAGGAGCAACCTGAACCTGACTGTATTGTGATTTGCTTGTAAAAACAGAAATTTCCTCCCTGGTTATGTCCACCTTACCCATTAATTCGATGAGTTTTCGCTCAAAATCATCCATCCTGGAATCCTGGCAAGAAAGTCGAGAAAGAATGTATTTATTTTCTACGGCCAATTCCTCATTCTGTCGAACACTAGTGCATACGGCTGAATATGTCCTGCACAGATATGTCTTAACCTCGGCGGTGAGCTGGCTTAGCGTTGCTATGGCTTCTTTAACCCCGTCCATATTGCAGACGGGCGAGGGGATCAAGGAATGAATGGTCGCACCAATGTCTGAAAACATCCAAGGGTCAAGCTCAAGGTCAAGGAAAGAGAGTCGACCGAGCGCAGACGAGAGAACAAATGGAGTGGGAGCACGGTCCATTGTGAGAGATAAACACAAGGATGAGCAAGGAGCAATAAATGCTAATTCATGCGAGGTGACATTCATAAATGGAGCCGAGTGAGGAGCCATGTGAAGAGCACATGGGGGGTGGCGTGTCAGCCATGGAATTACATGGGCAGAGCCATTCCGCCTTCCAAGATGGGGAATGGACAAAAAATTCCAAGGGTGTAATAACATTGAAAACCTTAGGGAATGAAAAGAAACCCCCAAACGCCATTGTGATTGACTTGTCCTCTTTTCAAAGAGGCTCCTTTATTTGCCGAGATATCTGCTAAGGAATTAAGCTCTCTCAGGATATGATAGTACTGAATGTCTTTGGGAAGTGAAAGGTAGTTGATTCTTCTTCGAATTCTTTGACTCTTAGAGCCTCTTGTTTTGGTTCCAAGCCTCATAGATTGAATGACATGCCTTGAATATCCATAAACCTGTAGTTTTCCAATGTTGAGTGTGGAGGCGATTTCAAGAGAATGGTACAAAGCCAACCACTCGGATTCATTGTTTGTTCTGATGCCTAGTCCCCAAGAAAACTCTGCAACTTTGTTTCCTCCAGGATCAAAGATGACCCCCCCTCGCACCTGCCTCCCCGGGGTTCCCTTTGGAAGCCCCATCAAAGAAAATGGTGTGACTATCTTCATTCTTCCAACATTTTTCAAAAGAGAGATTGTCTTTCCTTATCTCCCAATCGTGACAGAAGGCAGAATTTTTGGACTGAAGAGAACTCAATTTGATGAAATTTTGACACCACTGAAATTCGATCTAGGATAGAGCTTCCTGGGAAGGAATTGTTATCCCCTTGATAGATAGGGATTCAGAGATGAAAGAAACAACTTTGTTGGCTATTCTATGTTTGATAGCCTTTCTATCTTCAAAAACTCTTTTGTTTCTTTCCAACCATATCTGCCAGCAGATATTCATAGGGAGTAACTTCCAAATTCTTGCCAAAGTTGGCTTATTCTTGCTTCCTCCCGGAACAGTATTTGTCCACCTGTCCATCATTTGGTGTATTTGTCTGGGAGTGATGGAGGAGTTCGCGAGAGGACCAAGGACATAGGCCCAAACTTGTTTAGCGAAATTGCACTCAAGAAATATATGCTGGGCACTTTCTTCTGCATTTTGGCACAAAGAACACCTAGAAGGGCCTTCAATTGCCCGAAGTTTAAGATTTTCTTCCGTGAGCTGTTGGTTATGGGCCAAAAGCCAATAAAAATAATTGACCTTAGGAATGCTATCTGAATTCCAAACTCTCATCCATCTCTTTTGTATGGGATTTCTGTTTATGCTGAGGCATTCATATCCAGATTTAACAGTATAGCTTCCCGCTTTCCCCCAACCTTTGTTGTCCTTGACTCGGATATTGACAGGAGCTTTCCCATGTAAGAGATGAAGGAATTTATTGTAGCTTTCAGCTAAATTTTCCAAAGAATCCATCTGTTTCCAATCTTTCCAGGTTCCAGAAGGCTTCCAAGTAACGAAGTCTGCAAGTTTCTGGATGCCTGCATTTTGCAGCCAAAGCTTGACATTCTGAATTTCAGGGATGGACCCCAGAGGTTGATCTCCATTTATGTTATCTTTCGAAAGATTGATTTTCCTCCCATTACCCCGGAATCCAGTACATATTATCTTTTATCAACCCTGCAGAGGAAGAGATGAGGTTCCAGATAGCAGTTCCTTTTTTCCCTTTTAATTTGTCCAAGCCTCCGAGTCTCGATCCTCTCGTATATTTTGTCTTGATGACCTCTTTCCACCATTCATTTTTGCCAGAGACCATTCTCCAAGCAATTTTGGCTCCCATGGCCTTGCTCATTAGGGTTGGATCACGGATTCCCAAACCTCCTCTTTTGCGATTTTCCTTTATGGTTTTCCAGTTGACAAGGTGAAATTTTTTGCCATGAGTTTTCCCCCCTTGCCAAAGAAATTTTCTAATCTCCATGCTAATAGTATTCATGACAGAGGTTGGAGCCAATAAAATTGCGCTAGTAAACACCAGTAGGGAGGAGAGGACAGCCTTGATTAAGGTCACTTTGCCGGCTAAATTTAGCCAACGAGATCCCCAAGAGTTAATTCTGTTTTTTAGTTTATCAATAATAGGAAACCAAAGTGAAGAGGAATTTTTTTTATGTGATATAGGGATGCCCAAATATTTAAAGGAGGTCCAGTCGGGGCAAGGTTTGAAATCAAGGATTAAGGCTAGATTCCTGAGAAGAATGGTTCTGCAATTCCAACTATAGATGTTGCTCTTGTTGTCATTGGTTTTACCCCTGGAAGCATTGAGGAAGAGATCAAGAATATGTTTGAATCTGGAAGCGATTAAAGGGGAGGCACTACCAAGGAGGATGGTGTCGTCAGCAAACTGTGCATGGTTGATAGGAGGGACATCTCTAGAAATGGCAAGCCCTAGAAGAGATCCAGAGACTTGAAGTCTGTTAAGTTTCCTACTTAAAGAATCTGCCATGATAACAAAAAGAAAGGGGGAAAGGGGACAGCCTTGTATTAGTCCACGAGACAAACGGAAAAAGGCTGAGGGTCTGCCATTTATTAGGGGAGCCAATACAGGCGTTTACCCATCCTATAAACTCTTTCTCAAACCCAAACTTTCCCGTGATTGCAAATAAGAATTCATGCCTAACTCTGTCGAAAGCATTTCCCATGTCAAGTTTTATAGCCATACCTAGGTCTTTTCTCTGCACGCTTGAATGAATGGCCTCTTGAACAGGAAGAATGTTGTCATAAATTTGACGACCAGCAATGAATCCTCCTTGGTTTTGAGAGATGATCCTAGGAAGAAGTCCCTTGACTCTGTTTGCAATAACTTTGAAAGAATTTTGTAGGAGGAATTGCATAAGGAAATTGGCCGGTACCTTCCAATAGTGGAGGGGTTTTTTTCTTTGGGAATTAAAGCAATGAAGGAAGTATTGGTAGCCCCTCCTATTCTTTCTCTTTTCCTGGTCCAATTGAGCATTCCAATAAGATCTTTCTTTAACCAATGCCATCATTTCCTGTAAAAATGAATGGAGAATCCATCCGGGCCAGAAACCTTTTCCGAATGAAGAGACCAAATTGCCTTTCTAACTTCTTCTTCAGAAATCTGATCCATTAACTTCTTATTGTCCGATTCAGAGATGAGATTGGGGATTTCCATACTCATTTGTTCCATGTTCTCCTTGGAAACAACCTCATTATCATTATAAAGTCTCTCAAAATTATTTTTTACTTCTTTTAGAATGTGTTCCTGTCCTTCAATCTTTGTTCCATCCTCCTTTGTAAGACTCATAATATTATTTTTCCTGTATCTCTTCTTATACTGTGCGTGGAAAAATTTTGTGTTTCTGTCTCCCTCCTTTAACCAAAGGCTTCTAGATCCAAGCCTCCATTCCTCCTCCTCTTTCCTAGCAATATTGTGTACCCTATCATCAAGAGCTTTTTCTTCCCTCAACATGTCCTCTGTAACTGTGACCTGCTCCATTTTGTTTTGGTGGTTATCCAATTCCTTTTGAAGTTTTACAAGTTCCGCTCCGGGCTTCTTATAGTTCTGTTTGGCCCAATTCTTTAAGATCCTTTTCACTATTTTGAGCTTTGATTCCCATATGAAACCTGGAGATCCTGGAATAAACTGCCTCCAAACGACTTTGACCTCTTCCATACAGTTTTCATTTTCGAGCCAAGCTAGGTTGTATCTGAAAGGGAGCGGTCCCATATTTTCAAGGGATGAAAAAAAGAGAGATATGGGTCAATGATCCGAGATGGCGGAGGCGAGTATCTTTGATTCAAGAAGGGTGGGATTGGAAAGAAAAGAAGAGCTAATTAGAAAGCGGTCCAGTCTAGCTGCAATATGACAAGGGCCGATTCTTTTGTTATTCCAGGTGAAGTTGCCTTGTTTTGGCTTGTTGTCGATAAGATTCCAAAGAGACATCAAATCTTCCATTCTTTCCCCAAACGGGTCTCTGACTTTAGATCCCCCCTTTCTCTCTATGGCCGAGATAATGACATTAAAGTCCCCTGCCAGGATGTAAGTTAGGGCTTCCATGTTATTTCGTTGATCTATCAACTGATTCCAAAAGTGTTCCTTTTGTCCATATATGGTAGGTCCATAGACATTTCCAACCCAAAATCTTTCATTCTTTGATAGTTCTTCAAGTTCAACAAAAATCCAATGTCGATTAGCTGTGAAGGAATGACATTTGTACATACCTTTGTCCCACCAGGTGATGAGTCCTCCGGAGGCTCCTGCAGCACTAACAGATTTCCCCTCCCCGTTGGACCAGACGTATTTCATAGTGTTGATGCTGTCTTCCTCTTGCATTTTAGTCTCCTGGATCATGAGGATTGTTAAATTTTCCACTTTTTTAATTCTTTCAATAGCTTTTGCTTTTTGCTTTCCTCCTAATCCTCTGCAATTCCAGGAGACTATCTTCATTATTTTTTGTTTGATTGAGGACCTGCTCTGTCCTTTCTTTCCTCCTATGTTCGTTGAAGCTGCTTTCTGCTAGATAGAATTCTTACATGTTGATCCAGACTGGTTTGCTTGCCCGCCGCCTTTTCTCTGGCTGCGTCCTGCTCCCTTATTGTCTTGTTGAATCTTCTGCCTCTTTTGGCTAAAGGTTCCTGCTCTTCTTCTCTGCTTTCTGATGTTTCTTCTTGAGAAAGCCTTGCTTTTGCTCACGTTATTGATCCTCTTGAAATGAAGCATGACTCTATTCCCACGACTTCATGCTGGTGTATAGGGATATTCGGGTCCTCATCCCCTGCGTTTTGTTGATTGGTATCTTCCTGTTGCTCCTATGTTTTCTTGTTTTTTCCCTGCTCCTCTTCATCTTCCTCAATGGATAAGACCTTAAACTTGTTGGCATTTTCTTTGCTTTTAGGTGGAGATTTAGGAGGGAAATTCGTATTGGTATATATATATATATAATAATACTTTATTATATATATATATATAATAAAGTATTATTATATATATACTTTACATACTTTACTATATATATAGTAAAGTATGTAAAGTATATATGTATAATAATACTTTATTATTATTATTATATATATAATAAAGTAAATATATATATATAACAACAAAGCTTGTAACAAATTTAGAAATCATGGATGGATCGCTATGAAATTTCTTGATAAAAATTAGTTTATATCAAGTTTATAGATGATTAATTGCTACTTAGTACCTACCTCTTAAGAAAACTTTGATAAAAATAGTAGCAAAGCCAATTTACTAAGTGAAGTAGACAAAGAATGCAACACATTCATGTTTCTAATCAACAAAAGGATGCATGTAATAGTCTCTGGACAATCGTTTGTAATCATATAGCTCTCCATCTTTAAACACGCAACAAAATTGTAAAGATAGTTGTCCCAAAAGTACAACAAAATAGACACCAAAATATTTCCAATACCCTTTCAACTTTAAGCTATTTGGAAATCATCAATATCTATACCAAGCTAATAACAAATTTAAAAATCCTAGATGGATCTCTATTGAGTTTCTTGTTAAATATTTCTTTATAACAAATTTATAAATCATTAATTTCTACTTAGTACTGCCTCTTAAGAAAACTTTGATAACAAAAGTAACTAATCCCATTTACAAAGCAAAGTAAACAAAGAATGCAACACATTCATGCTTTTAATCGACTAAAAGATGCATGTAATAGTCTTTGGACAATTGTTCACAACCTTATAGCTATGCAACAAAATTGTAAAGAGAGTTGTCCCAAAAATCCAACAATATAGACACCAAAATATTTCCAATACCCTTTCAACTTCAAGCTATTTGGAGATCATTAATATGTATATCAAGCATACAACAAATTTAGAAATCATGGATGGATCTCTATTGAGTTTCTTGTTAGTCCCTCATATGAAGGTGGTTATATGTTTCATGTTTTTGTATTCAGAACATCTGTACAGAAAGTCAATATTTTTCAAACTTTGCTCTTCATCAAGTTTGAGTGTATACTTTTTGTTTTTTGTTTTATTTTTAATAAAATAAAGTAAAATAAAACTTTGCTCAAGGTTTCCTTTCGTCTAGAGGTCTTGATTTGGAGGTTGCATCTAATTTTCCATGCTTATAGTTGGAGACCAAGATCGCTCTGAATGTATGCCATGTGATCCTTCTTCATCACTTCTAATGGGTAAGCATTTAAAATATCAACCACTTTGCTATGTTCTCCTTCCTTCAGATCCTATTTTTTGTGTTTTTCGAAGATTCTCACTATCGCATGTATTGAAGCTCAACTTCACATATTAAGTTTGAGTTACTCATGTCTATATGTGATCGTTTCGGTCTCTGGACTTCACACGCAACAATGGCTGGTGGATTATCGTCCTTCAAAACCCTGATTCCACATACCATGTATGTGCATGCAATTTTTTTCAAATTTTCAAGGCTTTTTTTGCATTTGTGGGGTGGTTTCATGCGAAGTCTATGTTTTTTTATAACATGTTAAAGAAACCCTATTTACCCTATAATGTAATATTCTACTAGTGGGATTTGTTGTTTCAGAGGGTGTCGATGGCAGTATTGAAGGGCTTGGACCATTGGCGGTTAAGGGTTGAAATCCTACTTGGGAGACATGATCTTTGTTTAGGCTTCAAAATAAAGTCATGGAGAATCCGACTAAATTAGGAATGTTTCATACATCATCTGTAAAGGTTCAATTAGAGGATAACCTTGATGATCTCATTGACTAGGACAATTTGCTTACAAAGGAGGATTTGCAGAAGCCTGAATTGCTATCAAGTTTGCTTCGAAACCCTAAATTTCCTCTTTGGAATTTATTTTTCATTGGGTGTGGAAGGTCAAGGTTAGGTTGAGAATCCATCATTAAAAAAACAAAATAAGTATTTTTTTTTACTTATTCTTTATAAACTTCAGATTGATCTCGTGAGCTAAAAACATAAAATGCAGTTCATTTCTTAATCTATAAGCAATAAGTCTACCAAATGTATATATTATATGTTCATAGTTTATTCAAACACGCAAACAACTGTTAGTTTCTTGGTCAATTTCTCAAACTACATCTCAAAAATATGTCTTCCCCGAAAAATTTACACATTTTTTAATAGCAAAAAAAATGACCAACCATCATAGGGTTGTCAAATTTCAAATCGAAAGGAAACATCCAGGGTGGAGTCCGACGACTCTATGATTTTGTCAAGCAACCCTCAACCACAGACAGGGAAGAGATACAATAGATGGCAGGGGTCCGAAAAGGGATAAAGGTAGAAACATTGTAGTTAGGGTGAAACCTTATTTACCACCCTCACACCTCCGAGCTTCTTATCCCTTATTTGCAATGCAAGTTCAGTGGCGGGTTGGTACTGATATAATTAAATTTTATACTTGTGATTATTGTAGGTATTCTTTTGCAAGATGGATTGTTTAATGAAAGTCTTTTTGCTTTGCTAATGCTCTTCCATCCTTCTCCACATATGTATTTTTTTTTAATAGAAACCTTTAATCGGCTTTTATATAAAATATGAAACAGGGATTACAAAAAAATATGCAATTGGGATGCTCTCTAGAAAGAAGCAGAGCCAAGCCTACAAGTTTGAAATCAATTGTGCTAATCTGCTAAAAAAAAGACCCTATTTTTGGAGGCTTGAAGCTCCTTACAACTGACCTAGCAAGAAAACAAAAGTGCATAACATAGCTTAATAAGTATAAAAATCAATATTGTTTCTCAAAAAAGGTTATGAGACCTCGCCAGAGATACCAAAAAACAGTATGACGGCAAGATGCAGCAAGTTACTCGTGATTGCGTTCAACATTTCCTTTGGCCTCTGCAGTGAGTTCACTGATGTCTTTGCTCATCTTTTCAAGCATGGCTGCCGTCACCTTGGCAGTGCCATGGACTGCGAGCATTCTAGCATCCAAATTTATGAGTTTTGCCTCCACCAGAGAGGCTGCCTGTGCTGTAATTTTTGCACTAAGACTACGGACATCGATATTTGTTGCATTCACCAAGGCAAAGAGATGGGTGAACGCCTTTTTTAACTCGCAGTTTTCATTTCTTACAGTTCAAATCTGGGCCTCCAAGTCCTTCAAATAAGTTTGGAATGCTTTCGACAAATTTTCAAACTCCAGCCCATCCGTTGTCGAACAAAGCCCTTGGCTAAGAAACACAGCTTTTCCGTGATTCTGCGCAGGGGGTACGCACTAGTGGCTCGGCACCTATAGCCATTGAGTCCTTCTGATTCAAATTAGCATATAGTGGTCGCCCGTGTGCAATCACCTGTTTTCCACAGAGTATAGACTGAAGCGAGGAGAGGTTCTCTACCATATTGCACTTTCTAAAATGATGTCTTGCCTTGAAGAGCCTGAAACAAAGCCTGGACGTGTCGCTAAAACAGGAAACGGATGAAAGGTTGAAAGCATATTCCCCAAGCATAAGACCCATTCTACCATGGGGGATGGCCACATTAACGCCCTGCATGGGATCCATGTGGGTCACATGTGTGTGCAGATCCTGTATCTTCCAAAGGACCTTGGAGGATGCGCTGAAGTTGACGTTATGCTGCCCACAGTTGGCCAAGAGTGGCGTCGAGCCGTTGCCATGGCCAAGCCAATTCCAATAGTTAACCATAGGTTTGGAAAAATACAATGTCAACAAGGGGGGGATTACGGAACCCATGCAATTCCAAGGTCTTGTTGGTTGCTCACCAAAACACCACAAGCAAGCTTCGCCCCATTGTTTGCCATCTTGTCCGCGTAATTGTTGTTGCATCTAAGAATGTGAAGAAAGTTGATTACTTTGTATTCATGGACGATGTTCTTCATCAGTTGCTATCCTTCTCCACATCTTATTAGAGTGTTTATTTATTATTTACATTATCATTTACCAATATGTAAATTTCACCTAAGTCTGCGGTTTTCATATATCTAGTCTTTATTTAGTTGGTAGCTTTTTGTGGTTTTGATATATCTAGTCTTTGTGTACTGATATGTTCAAGTCTGGATTTTTCATATAATATTGTGAGGTGTAATGGATATTTAATGCATATTCTATTAACTATTTAGGCTTAATAGACAGGACTGTGAAGTTATGGCATCTTGAGACTTTTGTGCTTATTGGATTAGCTAGGCAGAGGTAAAAATGTCAAAATAGATTCTTACTACTTAGAACATGTTTCTCTTCAATGAATGCTCTTAATGTTTTTCTATCTGGATTTATTAATGAAGCACATTGCTAGGGGAACTTCTATAAACAAGTTATACTTTCTCCCTCTCACTTAAGTGAACTTGGAAAACACAATGAATTGTAGGATGTCAATAGGAACATAATATTTGACCACATTTTTCTTTTGCAATGTGTATCACACTTATTGTCGGAAAATTCTTATGCAAATGCATTTACATAGCTCCAAGCAGTCACATCATTTGTTTGATCCTAAGTCACTCGGTTCATGTTTGAAAACCATGAAAATTGGAAAAAAATCGCAAGTGCAAAACAATGTGATAAAATTTGGGATATTTGGCATTAAGCTCTTGGAAATATTTGATTTAAATTGAAATTAAACCCAAATCTAAATGTATTTAATCGAACTTAATTGTCAAATTTCAAACTTAAACGCATACAATTGCATTTTGAGTTTAAATGAATTTAATGTCAATGTCGTGAATGTTGTTTCACTAATTCTTCCTAGTCCCAACCTATTTTGTTGTTAATGGATATTAAAAGAATTTCATTTCCTATATAGAGGAAACTAAGGCATCTTTGGATTTTTTTTATTGATGGCTATCAAAACATTTGAAGTCTTCACCATCAACAGTCATCTCTTAAACCATTATCCTTATTGTTTTAAATAAAATGGTGTGTTTACATTGTGTAGGGAAGTAAACAACTCATAGATTCCAGAATGATTGAACATATTCATAACTCCTTTGACCTGAGTTGAGCAGAAAGATTCTTAATGTCTCCAAAACTCTCAGCTGGACTATTGAGGGATGTCGTAGGGGAAATCTTGTGGAAATCCCATTTATTGGGAGAAACACAACAGGGACGAGTGGGACTTCTTCCACATACCTAAGGGAATCCCTAGTTAAAAGGGGATATCCATTTGGCATCCTACCGATCCCAAGGAAAGGTGAACAAAGGGGAGGTGTCCTGCATGAGCAAGAATGTTCCCTTGACTCTATGTGCTAGACTAGGACTCCCACTTTAGAACCTTGTGCTGCACAAAAGGTTTTTCATGCAGTGCATGTGGTCTACTTGCCATCAACGCCATCTATAACATATCTTCACCCATAAGAAAGCTGCGAACCTTCACATGTGTGATAATCTGCAGGGATCTAGCAACTGTAACAAACTCACAATCAAACTCTCAAGAATGTTGCAAAGAAGAAGAGAAGCATGCACTCAATAATCACTTATAAACACAAAATAATGAACAATAACAGTATCATTCAATGAATAATGAATGTAAAGAATGTAGTACAATAATCTATGATGAGGCATCATATAGGATTCGAATTAGCCAAGTAGGGCATTCGAATCCGAGCTCAAAGTCTAGCTTGGATAACTATGGAGACATCATCTAGTCAGTAGTATCAGTCATAAATGTTAAGAATCAGTCAAGTGTGTCCATTTGTTGACAATCTGTCATTGGAAGCATAAATGTTAATTACAGTAACAAGAAAACTTGTACGGGATCAATCTAATGCTTCTAGGTATAAATTGAGCTTTGTGGTTACATTTCTTGTAAAATATGTCTCTTTGAACTTTGAAGTAAGCTGCCTCAAATTGCAATCATACAGGATCTTCGTTGTAAAACATAAATTGCATGGCAGCCAAACATTTTTTCATAATGTTATCCAAGGATCTCATAGACGCACTGAGCAAACTAACTGCATCTCATTTAAGGTTCTTCATATTGTTATATAAGGATATCATAGTTGTATTGAGCAAACTAACTACGCCTCATTTAAGGTTGTTCATACTGTTATATAAGGATCTCATAGTTGAATTGAGCAAACTAACTGTAGCACATAATCTAACGGTTTCAAGGTTGCATCCACAATTTAATATATATTTTAATTTTTCTATTAAAAATGGATACATGTTAATATAAGAGTGAGTCTGTAACAGTACTAATACACAGAGATGGATGCAAGAGTTACTAGTATTCCGTTCAGCTTCTGGGTAGAAAAATTCCAGTCCCCCTTCTTGAGTATTAAAACTTTAATTGACAGGAAGGATATATGCAAGGATAAATGGTTATATGCAAGGCTACAAAATAATTGAAATAGAATTAAGAATGAGAAGAGAGGAAATGAACTTTTGCAACCGATTTTGAAGATGTCGATTAAACCTTAGCTTGCCTAAGAACCAAGATCGCTCGAATGGAAAATGTTCAAATTTCCATGATAATAGAATGCTCAGAATGCTTTGGTTTTACATTCTTTATGCCGAACCCCTTGGATATGCCCTAGAATTGCATTAAGGAACTTGTAAAACGAACTAACAAATGTGCAACCACATCATTGGCTGCTTCACTTCATAGAGAAAGAAATAGATGGCTTCGGAGCCCTCAGAATAACGACTATTAGTTTATGGGTTCAATCAATAAAATGCTATTTCAAGTAAACTCAACCATATGGCGTATCTAGGAGCTCGAGAAAGGATATCAGGGATGCGCTCGCTGGATCTTGTTGGTCACCTGCTAAAACATGGATCTACAGGAGTGTCGGATCTGCTTGGTCGTTTGAGGAAACAAGGGTCTGCATGAGTTTGAGGGTCAAGTTTGAGAGCGTAAATGATTTGAACAGGGCAGAATTGGTAGCTCGGCATTAACTCCCTAGTGGACGATCAAGGTGGTAGCTCTGCATTAACTCATGTCCAAGGTGGTAGCCACGTCGGTTAGCTGGAGTTTTGGTTACGGAGGTGGAGTCGTGGACGCAACGGAGGCGGGGGTCCCGTATATGGCAAACGGTGGACGGGGTTGAAGCACAACGGGGGTTGATCCGTTTGGCGGCGGTACGGGGCGATTTGAGTGCCCCTTATCCGACGCCATCTAAAAATGAACGAATTCAATATATCAACTAAAGCCATGAATGAACGCCATAATTGAACCAATAAAATCATAATTCAACGCCTTATATACATTTCGGGTATCACGGGTGAGAGATACTAAACATACAACGTGACTTAGACATTCCAATGTCTAGTAACTCCCGAAGAAATGGAGCACATTATTGGTTGATAGTAAATTAGGGTTAGTTTTCCCTTAATAGTAAAATATCAAATATAGTAAAATAAACTAGATTCGTCAATGAATAAAAACATTTATCATTTGGAATGTTTATGGCAATTTTGTTATTAGTTCATTGTACTTCATGGTGAACTATGGGGATTTTTTTGTGGGCCTTGGATAGTGTCATTGTTGATGCCATGCATTTTTAAAGTTGGGTTGTTGCACTTCAATAGCACAAACAAACTTGTGTGATTAGATGGAAAAATGCCCCCCTTAGTCCCAATGATAGCCAAGTCAAGCATGATATACCAATATGTATAGGTAAAAGTTGTTAATGCTATGAGATGGCTAGTACATCTTATTGCTGCAGTAACTTCTTAAACAAGCTCGATTTATGAGAATATACATTTTGGAAGGGTTAAAGATAACATCCAAGTAAGTCTATATAATTTAATACATACATTACTCTCGATAAGGATTAAGGTAGAAGTTAAACTCAATACCCATGCAATATGAAATGAGAACAAAGTAGAAGATTGTGATTGTATACAAGTTTCTCCTCCCAATGGAATATATTTTTCAACAAGAACGATTTAAAATTTATATTTAAAAATGTTGAAGCAAAGCTAAGCAATGATGGAGTACAAAATATAAGCATGATATCTCAAATGATTATGCTCAAAATTTCCAGTTTTGTGAGGTCAATACACTATGCCTCTTATTCTTACATAGCTAGGCCTAGTGCATTGAGTCAAATATAATATGCAAAAGGCGCCAAAAGCAACAAAGCAAACTTACAAAACATGTTTGATACTAGATTAAAAATGATCACACTTACTTGTATCATCATCATTGGCTTGATTTGAGGGCAATCAATCTTGTTTGTCAATCTCCATGCCCTCTTGAAGATCATGGACAATTTATTCTTCCTTGAACTCTACGGGGAATGAACCAACTGAAGTGTTCATATTAGACACTAAAAAAGTTGAATCCTTGTCGAGGAAATAACCATGGCTTTGAGTTTGGTGCACCTATCTTCTGGATCCTGCAATTGCCTTTTTTGTTTAACTAGAATATCCACAATAATGGCATTTTGAGAGGTTTGTTGGTGCCCTAACTCATAGGTTTTAGTAGTAAAAAAAAACATCGAGGTTCTATGGCCATTGATTAAGTCCCCTTTAAAACATTTTGATTCCCTAAACATCTTTCTGACAGTTGTGGAACGATTTGTTCATATTTCCATCTAACGGGTATAAACTCCTCTTACTATTTACTATTCCCAATTGTAAGTTTTCCAATTGACACCACTTATGATTGTAGGAATGCCACACATAATTCCCAAATGTTATTCCTTGAAGGATCTCAATACACAAGCAACTAAACAATAATATCCTAATCGATTATCTAATTCACGTTGACAATGCGAGCAACCCTAACACAATTCAACCTTTGAACACCTAATTTGAAAACAAATGTGAAAGAGATTGAACATAGGTGGTTGATACCAACTTACTTGTGTACAAACTTGCTCTCCTGAGCTATCACCACAAATCAAAATAGAACAAAACATAGATTGTGAGAGGAAAAGGGCTTTTTCTCCCCCAGGTTGAGCCGATTTTTCACAAGATTTGAACCATGCGGCGCCAATACTCTAGCAAATGAAAGTTTGACTCAATATAATGGACTAGGCCTTGTATACCACCTCCATACGAGCTTAGTCACCTAAGTAAAAAATCCTATATGCAAACAACTGATTATTCCTCGTGGCTTCAAATCCTTGAAACCATCGAAGCAATGGAGTGTATGAGACTTGGGTAATGATAAATGTAATGTCCCTTCATTGAGTGTTGAGTTTAATGCCTAGGTTACAGGTCCTTTCCATCAAGTTCATAGTTAAGTGCGTATAAACATTAGGGGATGGGATTGAAAATGAATTCCCCATTTTTTTATCATGCTACCTTCTTTAAGCGTAGAGGCCTAATTTGCTAGGGGATTATCTTTTGGATTTAAGGTTGTTAAAATGTGGAAGAATTGCTCCTCTTTAAGAGCTTGAATTTCTTTCTTTATCCTTGAAATGATGTTTGCAAGAGCTTTGTCTGTTGGCAAGGAGTTGTTCTTTACGTATTGAACAGTGACCAAGGAGTCTCAAACAACAAGCAAGGTCTCTATGTTTGAAGTGATTGCCATCTTTACTCCTCGAAGAAGAGCATAAGCTTTTGCTTGATTATTGTTGTCATTCGTAGCCCTCAAGCAAAGCTACTTCCTTGAGTTCCTATGGGATCAAGGATGATCCCCCCCCATACCTACCACCCTTAGCCTTTTAGTGGCTTCTTTCTAGGGCATAGGCCTTTTTGCATTTGTGACTATGTTGTTTTGATAGGGTGTTTGGGCTTAACCTCACCCTCTCTTTGTTATTGCTAGTGACATGAACCTCAAGAAGGGTTTTTTGGCTTTTGGTAGCCTTGAATGAATCTTTGTTTTGTTCATGGAACTTGAGTCGACAATCCTTTTTTTTGTACCAAAGCTTGTAAATATTGCCTATTAATAAAATTCAAAGGAAGCTTTATCCTCCCCCCACCCCCCCCCCCAAAAAAAAAAAAAAAAAAACAACTTTTAGGGTCCAAGGATGAACTCACGAAACTTCCAAAATATGTGGAAAATATAGTAGAAAAACATAAATTATGCATATAGATGTTGATGGAAAAATGAAGAGTAAGTGAATTAAGAAGCAAGCTTTCATCTTCCAATTTTGGTTATAAGCAATAAATTCCATAGAGTCAAAATGCTAAATTTCACTCAGAAAGAGATGAGGATTTTGGAATTTTAAAGATTCAACATCAAAAGAAAAAATGTAAATGGGAAAAATGGTAACTTCCGACAATCATCACTTCGTAGAGGACTCATGAAGGAGGAGTGCTTTGTGAGTAATTGGGACCAAGGGTTCACTCTAAATCATTGTATTTCGAATGAACCCTTTCCAAGGAAGGGTTTATTTTAGACATGTTTGAAAAATCCTTTGTGTAAAACAATCACAAGTTTAATAACAACAACGAATAAAGTTGAATTGAAACTACATAACATTATAAAGGTTATGTATACGAATTAAGGTACTTAAAATCAATTGCATTTATTTATTGTGAGATTCAATGGTTGTTATTTTGCTTGCCAATTTATGTATTAGATCATGAGTTTATAATTGTCACAATGGAATGCTGGATGTCATATTGCTTGCTGGTTTTTTAGCTATTTGGTGTCAAATTGAGTTAGGTGGGGCTTTATGGTTGACTCGAGGGAAGCCTAGGTTTGATTCCCTACAAGGTGGGGGGGGGGTGGGGTATTATGCCCTTCAACACCTCGTGCAACTCCGATGACAATTCTACTCCTGCTGGGTAAAATATTCTTCCATTCCAACATTAAGGCTGGCCCTAGCCCATGGTTTACAACATCGTGAATCTTTGTTTTGTTCATGGAACTTGAGTCGACGATCCTTTTTTTTGTACCAAAGCTTGTAAATATTGCCTATTAATAAAATTTAAAGGAAGCTTTATCCTCCCCCCACCCCCCAAAAAAAAAAAAAAAAAAAAACCAACAACTTTTAGGGTCCAAGGATGAACTCACGAAACTTCCAAAATATGTGGAAAATATAGTAGCAAAACATAAATTATGCATATAGATGTTGATGGAAAAATGAAGAGTAAGTGAATTAAGAAGCAAGCTTTCATCTTCCAATTTTGGTTATAAGCAATAAATTCCATAGAGTCAAAATGCTAAATTTCACTCAGAAAGAGATGAGGATTTTGGATTTTTAAAGATTCAACATCGAAATAAAAAATGTAAATGGGAAAAATGGTAACTTCCGACAATCATCACTTTGTAGAGGACTCATGAAGGAGGAGTGCTTTGTGAGTAATTGGGACCAAGGGTTCACTCTAAATCATTGTATTTCGAATGAATCCTTTCCAAGGAAGGGTTTATTTTAGACATGTTTGAAAAATCTTTTGTGTAAAATAATCACAAGTTTAATAACAACAACGAATAAAGTTGAGTTGAAACTACATAACATTTTTTTTTTCCTTGGAAAAAGTCCGTAATTTTATTTCAAAAAGATGATCAAAATTACATATTGCACATGTAGTAGAATCAACAAGGATCCCTACATTTTCACATATTTCTGTTCCATATAAGCAGAAACAACAGCTTATAAAGAGCTGAACCAAAAAAAAGAGAAACCCAGAGAGAAGAACAGATAAATCTTGAACATACTACAGAAAGTGTGAGCAGAAACCCGCTCAAATCCACCATAGCCACACAAGAACAAGAAGCTATGACCATCCACAGCTCACATTGCAGCAGACTCTCCACAGAAAGATATAGATCCGTCAAAACCGAAACCCTCATCGAGGAAGCAGAAGATCCATGTCTGTGGACAGAGCAGCAGACACGGTAGATCTCCCAAACCGGCAAAAACAGCCAGCAAGCAAACCCCTGATGAAGAATCAGCTAGAGAAACCCCATTTTGGCTGGAGCAGTCCGCCGAAGCAAGCTGAGTGTCGCTGAAATCAATCCCCAGACGCCTCCACCGTAAAGGGACGACGAACCAAGGGCATGATGGTGGTGGCTGAGTCAGAGTCGGCATCGATCTTGATGAGGTAGGCGAGGCCGTTGCAGCTGATGAGCAGATGAAGCAGGCAGATCCTTGATCCATGGATCCAGAGGCCTTTGTTAATCTTTGTGGGGATGTTTAACACCTGGAAGAAAGATGTCTGAGATGGATCGAAACCAGTGTTTCCAGGGGGTACCACCACATCAACCGGAGCAACCAAACCAACACGAGCTGGAGCTCCAACCTTGTATTTTGCTACCTCCTCACGGACTTCCTTGAGATCACCCTTTGTGAAAATAAGCCCGACGTTCCCCACAAGCAAAGGAATCAAGTTCTGATAAGCCGGGTTCCCGGACTTCTCTGCATACAGGCGAATGGATCTCTTCATCATGGTGTTTTTTCCCATGAGAACGAGTGAATCCGGCCTTAACCCCGCACGAATGTTCTGCAACTGCTTGGATCCAACATTGTCTTTAATGCAGACCAACACCTGCGAGTAGTCCTCCAGCAAATCGCATAGTCGTAGAGAACTTTCTTCTCCGCCTTCGTTCCCTTGAACCCCATTTCGTCCCTCACGGAATGCTCACAGTCTGCAAACCCAATCCTCAGCTTCTCGACATCCCAACGAAGACTAAGGCAGGCTTCTCCATTTCTCATAAATCTTACCATAATCAGGTTCTTGAATTCATCCCAGTCAGTGTGAATACAGACCCCATGAGCATACGCTGCTGGGCACAAGATGCTGAGGGTGATCTGCGTCTCCATTCCATAGCCTGCCGAGAGTGTACAGGGAAAGGAGGGGCGGCTGGGCCAAGCCCTGGCTGCCCAAGCTGCAGCAGAACGATCTCAAAATGCTTCGCTCCAAGAACCGCTGCAATGGCCAAGATTTCAGACACCTGATCACAGCAATCGAAACTACATAACATTATAAAGGTTATGTATATGAATTAAGGTACTTAAAATCAATTGCATTTATTTATTGTGAGATTCAATGGTTGTTATTTTGCTTGTCAATTTATGTATTAGATCATGAGTTTATAATTGTCACAATGGAATGCTGGATGTCATGTTGCTTGTTGGTTTGTTAGCTATTTGGTGTCAAATTGAGTTAGGTGGGGCTTTATGGTTGACTCGAGGGAAGCCTAGGTTTGATTCCCTACGGGATGGGGGGGGGTGGGATATTATGCCCTTCAACACCTCACGCAACTCTGATGACAATTGTACTCCTGCTGGGTAAAATATTCTTCCATTCCAACATCAAGGCTGTCCCTAGCCCATGGTTTACAACATCGTGAATGGGGTTTCATTAGTGAGGTCTTGACTTGAGTTCCATGGTTAAAAAAGAGAATTTCAAGTTAAAAGCTTCCATTTGTTACTCTTATCATTTAATACTGATTAAAAACATACTTAATCATAGTAGCCCATGCATGAAAATGCCAAAAGTAGCAAACTTATAGTATTCATTGCCAAAGGCACACACTAAATTTTAATGATAGCTCAATTACTCACTACTACTATATGCATAGGATTTATCCACTTTCTACTTTACTCTTAATAGATGCTTTGGCTTTGCATTTAATTTAAATCATCTTGCATTTAACTTACATCACTATGGAATTAAATGCTTCACTTTATTAAATTAGAATTTTTTAACAATATTGAATAATCAAAATAACCATACTCTAAACTTTTTATAGATGCCATGTTTTATTGTTATTCAAAACAAAAATGAAAAACTCTCATTTTTATTTGAAATTTCCTAAAAAAACATCAATTAAAAAATATATATATATATATTTTTATTTGAAATTGACAAAAATCAATTTGAAAAAAAAATTAAATTAATGTAAAAGTAAAAATGTTTGAAAATACTTTTACATTTAAAACTAATTCCAACCATTCAAAATTATAATTTTAACAAAAAAAAATTACTACTTCACAAGATCAAAATTAATTTTTTATAATTAAATTTCTTCATTCATGAACTATTAAGAGATTTCTCCCTCCAAAATTATAATCATCCGAGATACAGATGCGTCAATCTTACTTTTTATAAAACAAAACAAAAACGATGACATCTCCCGCCCAGATATGTATATACCAGTATAATCCACGCCGAGATATGTAAATACAAGGATAATCGGGTGGAAAGAATTAACTTCGAACTTCGAAAACTTCAAAATCCTCCAACATTCTCTACCACTCCAAAACCCTACTACTGTAGTAGGGTTTTAAGTGTCCCAAACCACAAATACCTGAGCTCGATACAGATAATGCAAGCAGATTGATCGCATTTAGAACAGAATGCCATTGATGGCTTTGTCTCCCCGCCTTCTCCAACTTTTCCCTTTAACTTTCGCTTCCAGGGCCCGAATTTCTCGTTACTATTCATCCCCGTCCTTTGTTGGCCTCCGAAAATGCCCCTTCAGAACGTCCTTATACTGTCGCGAAGTTCGCTTCTTGTCGGGAGTTTCAGGCGATACGCCAAGTGATAGCAAGCCTCAAGTAACGAGTGCTAAACGCAAAAGCGACGAGGGGTCGGTTGCAGAAGAGGGCAACGGAACGTTCGGTGAGGGTTCTGACGGAGGAGGTAGCGGGAATGGAGCACTTGTTGCAGAACGGGCATTGGATACGAGGGTTTTTCCCGTTGAGCTCCACAAAGAGGCCACGGAATCCTATTTGTCTTATGCATTGTCCGTATTGGTTGGCCGAGCTCTGCCCGACGTCCGGGACGGATTGAAGCCTGTCCATCGTCGACTTCTGTGAGCATTTTCAGTCTTTAAAGTTTTGAGTGGTCTCAAGTTATCTACCAGAAACATTTAAACTTAATGCTGGGTACTCATGTTTAGCTGTTTATTTTACATTCGGAGAGTTTTAATTTTTCGGTCGCGGGCGAACGGATTATATTTAAGCTTAAAGTTTATATTGTTTTTCATATGGGCGTTTGTAACTTAGAAAATTCATAAAGTCAGTTGCTTAACAGGAGAGACTAGTGATACTCAACTTAAAAATTATCATTTGGAAAGAAAGCTGAAAACTTTTTTACTTTCAGAAGTTGATTAGAGAAAACGCCACGGATTTGTACCCGGGTCCATTCCTTCTTGGCATGTCATTCGGGTGCAGTATATGGAACTGTCGTGGACGGCTTGACACTCTGTTGACCTCAACAGTAAACCAAAGCACCATAAATGTGATTAGAGAGCATGAATTTCCATAAGCTTACTGCTATACGATCAGACAACCTCTCTGTAAGAGCTGCCTCTCTAAGATAATATATTTTTGTTCGTCCAATAAATTGCCTCAAAAGTAGGGTCAATGGGTCGAGCACGTAAATCCAGGCTAAATACAACGCGGAAGTCCAAAAGTGACCCCAGATCAATAAAGCAGAGATACATTTCTAGCTAGGAACTATAAACTAATTGTCCAGAGACTCAGGATCTCGGTGCTGTGCAGGAGAGGCAAAGAAAATGTCAAATCCTGTATGTCCTGATGACCAAGAGTGAGGGAGGGGACTTAAGAGCGGGCTCACTGTCGTAGTTGCCAGTCACTGTGAAAGGGCCGATGGTTCAGTGGTTGAAATACCCTAGGGAGTGACTGGGCCCGAGGGGATTTTATTTTTATATTTTTGGTTTGAACACCCCTTTTTTGACTGGAGAGTGTATGCATCTTCATATTATACGTTTTACAATCAAGCAACCTTTGGCTAAGAGCTACCACTAAAGAGTAACTTTCTATTTTGTTTTTGTAATCGAACCCCTTTCTGATTGGAGAGTGCTTGCATCTCCATACAAAATCTGCCTTATTTTCAGGCAACATTTGCCCAAGGATTTTAACTTATGGGTAGCTATTCTGTCAAAGTCATTAAGGATGTACACCTAGACTCATCTGCATAGATGACCGTGTTAGCACTTGGAGTGAGCTCGACAAGCTTTGAAGCGGTCATTATTGTTTACTATCAGGCAATATTATGGTATGGGTTACAATGAATGGGTAACTATTAAGTCAAAGCCAGGGTAACTATTCCATTAAAGTTACCCAAGACATGCACTTGGCCCCATTTGTGTCACAATTCGAATTCTTCGTAGCAATCAGTCCATGCTGACTTCATTTCATCTCATTTGATTTGTCATGTTTTTGGGCTTATAAACATATTATAGAGAGGTAGGCCAAAATGGGGGTCATCAAATGACACGAAAAGAACAAGTTAAAAGGGCCCAAATATTGACAAAAAGAGGCCTTCCGACTTACAAATGGGACAAAATAGGATGGCACTTTCCCCTTGGATCAAAGAGGTCAAAGTAACCATTCAAATGAAAAAGGAAAGGGTTTCAAATTTCATAAGAATCCAAAGGGCACGAGGCCCCCAGGAGACTATTGGAACACTATAATGCCCTTCATTGTGCCCTTTTGAGACATGCTGTTGGTGAGAGTATGCTGTGCTAATGATGGTGGTAAGAGATACTTTATGCATTTCAAAATTTAGAGGCTATAAGTTCTATACGCAGATGCAAATCATTTTTGTGAGTAGCTGAAATTGATGCTTGTAGTAGCAAATTGGAAGGAGAATAATTTCAGATTTGATTGTTATTTGTTTCCAGTTTCAAAGGGGAGCTGTACCACTGTCATAGGCTGTAAATTTGTCATAATCAGTCTACATAATGTGCTGAATTTTGTAAACATAACTTGTGGCCATCTTTCTCCTCATCTGTATATACAACCATTGGCTATTAATAACATTCGGATTTCTTCTCTCTTGTTTTTTTTCACAATAACGCGTAGATTTAGTATTAGGAAGAACTGTGGCTGAACCTTACAATGTAAATTCTAGAGTTGCTTGGTCATGGCCAGGGATTCAAAACTAAGGTAGTAAGGACTTACCAGCCCAAAAAACACTAGCTTCCTTTTCCAAATCCATTTGTATAAAATTTGGCAAATACATTGCCGCAAATTTGATTAATAATAGTAAACTATGACAGGACATAGCAAATTCAAAAAAGAAAACTAAGCAGATTCATGTTCAAGGTGGGCTTCAATTGTTAAAATTAGGGTTATGTTAGGGTTTTTAAACAAAAATGAAAACTTTTACTTTAATGCAAAAATAAATTACAAAAAAAACTAGTACTGAAACAAAATAGTACGGCAGTAGCAACCTGTAAAACAACAGCAGTAGTAAATCTAATTGACAAGACAAAAAAACAAATTTAGATCTGATAACCTACTTGAGCGTGAGAACCTACCTTATACCTAGAAATAACTTTTAGATCAGATCTTGCTTCTCAGAGGCAAGTCAATAAATGGAACAAATCACTGACCCTTAGCTGAGGGTAAGCACATACCTAAGAGAGAGAGATAAAATACTGAAGAATAGGGTTTGACAGGTGCAGTTGAAGGTACAACAACTAACTGAGGGTACAATACATCCAAGATCAACCCCAACACATTAACCAAGATAGTTAACAAGTGTCCAACAGTGAATGGCAGCCACAAAACCTTCACACTAGTGGAAGGCAGCCTCAAAAAGACAAGCAACACCCTCAACATAGTCTACACAGGCATCAACAATCACAAAGAGGCAAGTGGCACCCTCAAATAGGTCACAACAGCCCTTAATAACCAGCAACAACCCCCAAACAGACCTTGGCCCCCTCAAGACAGTCAACATAGTGAACAACAGCCTTTAAACAGGCCTCGACCCCCTCAAGACAGTAAACATAATGGATGGAAACCTCCAAACAGGCCTCTAACAGCTGAAGGTACCCACAGAAAGCAAGCGACAACCTTTAACAAACAGATGGCAGCCCTAGACAAGCAGCGGTCCTCTCACAACAAGTAGCGACCCTTTCAAACAAGGTATGGCAGCCTAAAAAATAACAGACGTCTCACACGTGTGGAAGAAGGGAGGTGAGAACAGCTGTTGGAAGCCTCAAAAGGAGCAACGCTGTGTAGGAGAAGCCAAATCAAGAGAGCGCTCAAGCAAAAGAAGTCTAGAAACCCTAGATGTCACCCAATTAAATGCAACAAATCCTAGATCAGACATAAGCAATCAGATCTCTGATTTTCTCTAACTTTCCATTGGCGTTAGGGTTACACTTCTAAAGTCAAGACGTCACACACTTTAGTAGGGTTACCAAATATAAAAATATAATTTAATGTTAAGATGTCTTAGAAGAGCGTACCAAGGACATGCCAAAGGGTAAGTTACCACACTCAAGGGGGGTGCTCTAACAAAGAAAGGTCACCATAAAGCTAAGCCAATACAAAGATAATAAAGGAAGGGTTTCCCTAACAATGGGGGAGTGACCATAAGTCAACACAAGACTAACCACAAGTCAACAAGAGGTGTAACAACAAGTTGGAGAAAACAACCCTTCTAACCAATAGCCAACAAGAGGGCTAATCACAAGGAGGGGAAAGCACACTTTTCTCTCTCTCTCTCAATGTATGTGGTCCACAAGTGTCCCATACAATAACTGGAAGTTCATCATTACTATATAAGGAAGGTTCACATTGGATGATGTGATCCTCTGGTTCTCCTGATTGCTCCTAAGGTCAAGTGCTAGTGACTCCATCAAGGCGTGGCCAGTCCCTTGAGGAAACAACCTAGCTCAACCATCTCGAAGACCTAGGAGAGGAGGATATCACACATCATCATCTTGGTTATTTGACCAAGATCCACCTGGTTAACTGACCAGGTACCCTAGGGATCAACTAGGGGCTTATCTGACTTGTCCTAGATCAAGTACCCTAGATAACTGCTCGGGGTATGTACTGCTTGGTCTCAGACCAAGAATCTCTTTGGTGTAACTAACTAGGAGACCCTAGTGATCGGCTAGGGACTTGTCGCCATGGCTCATACTACTTGGTCCCAGACCAAGATCCCTAGATAACTGGTAGGGGACCTAGATACTTGCTAGGGACTTACACTGCCTAGTTAACTGACCAGGAACCCTAGTTAACTAACTAGGGTGCCATCCTCCCATAGAATGGATGTCGCAGCTGCATTATCTTTAACATCAATTTCTATGTCCACGTGAGACTCCAGTCCTTCATTTTCCATATGCACCTTGCTAACATTGACGTCCATGGTTGCTTGGAGGGCTTCTATTGAAGCTTCCATTGTCTCCAAATGTTGGGTGTGTTAGATATTCAAGAGACGAGAGGAACTTAGAGACATTAGGAGTCCTCTGATAAAGAAAAGAATCATGAAGGACTCGAAAAGAAGAGTTGAGCTGCCAAAAGTTTTGCTTGAGTTGAGGAAAAGTCGACTAGTGGATGAAGAAGTTGAGGAGTCGACACTGATAGGAGGTCTACGGTCAATGGAATTGACCCCTCAATTGAAGATTGCAATCCTTGATGTAATGACTCATCTGTTTGTTATACCAAGGCTTATATCAAATGGACCTAGTGTTAGAGAAATCGTCGAATATGACTTGGTGCATCCGGTAGGTCGTTTGCATCATAATTTAGGAGATATGTTGGATGGCTTTATTGGTTGTATGTCTAACATGCTTTGTTCTTAATTGAATAAATAATTATTTAAGGTATCCTTGTAAAACTATTTTAATCTAATTTTGTAGTAAGTTGAGCTAAATGGCTTTTAACAATCGCATCATCTTGACCTTCTTATTTGTTTATACCAATGATATGAATGGTGATTGTTAAGAATTCGCCTTGTTGATCCTTAGCTAAGCCTTTGACTCCAACTCTATGAAGGTTATTATTGTCTAGCCCATGATATTTAATCTGATCTATGCTTTTGGAGGTAGCTATCAAACAAGTTTGGGATTATCAATATCCCTTAAGTGCCATTATTAAAGGTTTAAGGGGACAAGTTACTAAAGTAGACTTCATTAGTTAACTGCAAAACTAGAGGAACAAATCAGCAATTGGAAGTGTCGACATGGTGTTATGATGAGTAGTTGAAATAGTTACAGCCTTACAGGTAATAGGTTGCCTAACTACTTAATTGAATGTAGTAGGGTTGGAACTATTAGTCATAGATTCCATCCTTTTTAGTATAGAGGAAAGCCTTGTAGCATATAGATAATTAATAATTTAGTCAAAAGATTTTAAAAGGATATACCAATATTGTAAATTGGTGTGTTGATGATTGAGTAGTTTCTTTTGGATTGGCTTGAGAAAATGCAGAAAGACGCAAAGCAATTGATTAAAGACAATAGCATGATGATTTAATATTTGCTCAATTTGTATTACTTTTGAAGGTTCCAAAACTCAAGGAAGTGTAACTTAAGTGGGGGACTTATGTTGCATCATGGAGACAAGTATAGCTTGATGGAAAACAATTGGAGATGAGCTTATGGGCCTATACTTTTGGATTATGTTTATTTTTGGGAGACTTTGCATTGAGGCATTGCAATTAATTTGCAACTTTTTGGTTTGTTAAATTTTGTAAGTGTAGCTCGATAGGCTTGAAATTTTGAATGCTTTGTCAATACTCTTTTCTTAATCAAAATTTAAATTTGTGGTGAGGGAAATGACCTCATCATTGGACATTGGTCAAAAAGCTTGATGGTTAATTTTCATATTTTGTTAGTGTTTTGATTTGATTTTTGTTTTTCCTTGAACAATGTAAATGAAGATTAAGACAATTTTTGTTATGGTTTGAACTATAAGGACCCACCTATCAAATTTTTGTATGTCAATATATTATTGCATTTGTAGTGGTTGGTAAAGGATAGGTAAAGGACTTGTTATTTCTATTAAAAACATTATGTACATGTTGAATGACAATATTTATGGAACCAATTGGAGGGCTTGTTCTCTTTTAGTAAAAAGCAATGTAATTATATATAAATGGTATATTGTTATATATAACCTTTTTTGTCCTACCGATAACTAGTTAGTTCTTCTTCCTTGATGGTTAGCAAATGACCATTTTTGCCTTGATTGGTTGATTAGTCGGTAAGCAACTAAGTCCAAACATGTTAGTTATTTGTTAATTTCTTATCCAGTGTGTACAATGAAATCATCTCTTATCTTGCATGGGGAAAGGTTGGCTTTACATAGTCTTCATAGATGGGGAAGGCTTCATGATTTCTTGTTTTCATTTTTTAAAAGCAATGGATAGTGTTGATTTCTTCCATCAATTTTTCTTGGTTTGGGATCTCCTTTATGCATCAATAGGGAAAGTCATAGTTTGAGTACTTTGAAGAGCTTTGTCAATTTCACTTCATTTGGTTCTACCTTGGTGTTTTTTTCCTTAAAAGTATATATTTTGAAAAGCCTTTTTCCATTGGGTTACCCCTGTTTAAATAATTGGCCATGTTTTCTCCTTGAAACTAATAAGAAGATGGAGATGTTAGGTCCATTTTCTCTCTGCTAAAGATAAAATGGAGAATGTGATGAAATTATAGTATGTTTTATTTGTTATGCTGTATGCAACAACATTAGTGAAATAGGGGCACTTTATCTATTTGTTATTTAGAACTATTCAAAATGAATACAATCTCTCAAATTTTCTCTTTGATGTAGATTTGCGATGCATGATTTGGGCCTTTCCTCAAGGAAACCCCATAAGAAATGTGCAAGAGTAGTTGGTGAGGTAAAGGATCAAATATTTGCATTTCATTTTGAATATTTATTTAAAGTTGCATTGTGTTTTATATTTTGGCATTGGATTTTTATGGTGCGTTTATATTCTTATTATAGGTTTTGGGTAAGTATCATCCTCATGGAGATAGTGCAGTTTATGCTGCATTGGTGAGAATGGCACAGGTAAGATTACCAAGATATTTTGTTGTTTACTTTTATCCCCTTAGTACTCAATAAAGTCAATCATTTTGGGGATGCTTTGTCTTATTTTGAAGGTTGTGAGCCTTTTTTGTTTGTTGAATAGTCCATTGAATTTAGCTATATGTTATCCTTCTGTACTTGTTTTATGTGGGAATGTTATGATTTAGTGAAATCTTAATCGTCGATCAATATATTTTTATAGTGTAGGAATGTAGCACAATAATCATTTTGCCTTACTACGCTTGATTTCTTCATATGGTAAAATAACAAGGTGTCATCAAGGAGATCCCAATGATGATATATGATTGGGTTGTTATCATTAATGGGTTTGACTCATAACGTGTGCGTGATTTAGTGTTGCAAATTTTGCCGACATCGCGATTCTCTAAGTTCAGTGATATTATCGCTAGAAAAATTGTAATCTTTTCTAATTTTGAAAATAATGTAATTTTTTTGAAAATATCACGATGTATTGGTGAAATATTGCGAGAAATTGGAAAATATTTGGTGAGTGAGGAGATTTTTGGATTTTTTGGCTTAGTTTGAAGAGGGGAAGGAGAGAATTGATAACAAAGTGGTTGTTCATTGTTACATGTGGCCTTAAATGGGCTAGAGGGAGGGTTTACTATATATATATATATATATATATAATTTTTTTTTAAATTTTAAATTTTTATGTTAGAGATATTTTTTGATATTTCCCTCGATGTTGTTGTTAAGTTTCTTTTCAAACCCTCGTTAATATATTTGCTGACACAATGTTTGCATCAATGGCTTGATTGATTATTGAATTCAATCTTTGAAAACAAAAAAATGTGTATTTACTTATGTTGAATTATTTGGAATTCATTCATGTGTAATAAATCAAATTTTGGATTAGGTTGTAGTAAGAAGTGGACACTCACTTTCTTTCTTGTGAAATACCCCTTCGGAAAATACATCGTTGGGAAACACTTGGGTATTTCTTCTCATTTCGAGGATAGTACCCAATGTAAAATGGGTTGTATATAGTTATACTATTGTATGTTGACTTTACAGGGAAATCGAGCAAGGTCCACATATGTAGAGGCAGTGAGCTTGAGTTTTGGACCTTGAGACCTCATGCTTGCCATTCATGGCTCAATACCACTTAAGCTAGCCCATTGGACTTATTAATCGTGCACATATAGAGTGATAGTTGTTTTTAATAGTGTCGGTTTTTTAATCATTGTCTTGATTTTGTTTTGTTAGAAAGTATATGTTGATCTTTCGATAGTGAGCATGGTGACATCATTTATTGTGTTTGGTTTCTTATATTGTGTTATGGACTTGAGCATAATAAACCCCATGGAATGTTGACTATTCAACATACGAAGACTAAAAGCATGGGCAACCAATCAGTGTTTCATGTTAAATTTTTGCTATTACATCAAAACGAAGACTTTATTGAATCGATCTTATTTAGAATGTTTGCTCAATAGAGTAAATACCACTTAAGCTAGCCCATTGGACTTATTAATCGTGCACATATAGAGTGATAGCTGTTTTTAATAGTGTCGGTTTTTTAATCATTGTCTTGATTTTGTTTTGTTAGAAAGTATATGTTGATCTTTCGATAGTGAGCATGGTGACATCATTTATTGTGTTTGGTTTCTTATATTGTGTTATGGACTTGAGCATAATAAACCCCATGGAATGTTGACTATTCAACATACGAAGACTAAAAGCATGGGCAACCAATCAGTGTTTCATGTTAAATTTTTGCTATTACATCAAAACGAAGACTTTATTGAATCGATCTTATTTAGAATGTTTGCTCAATAGAGTATATGCATGATTTGCTTATATTTTCTAATTTTCAAGATGATATTTACAAGCTATCTAGATACTTATCTCTAGTGCCTTGATTTTTATTGCAATGGTGGTGCCAGGGAACTCAAGAGAAGTAAAGAATGAGTTTGTGCTTACAACCAAGGTGCTATGAACATAAAAGTAAATAATTAATAATAAACATAATTAATTATACTTAAGAATGAAAGGGCATGACCTTTCATTCACAATGCCCAAGCCTTATTTAATAGGCTGGTTATCAACCATTGTAATCATCTCATATCTTTTATCTATTCAATATTATTATATCTATTATTCATGGTATATTTAGTTTACCAAGTCTTTTGGTGAATTATTTGTGTGAAGGAACTATTGTTCGCTTCATTTGGTATCAGAGCCCTTCTTGGGCATAATTTTGGTTCAAGCCTTTGGCTTTCATTTCGGAGAATCTCTGACACTGAGGTTTTTAACCAAAGTCAGCAATTCTAGGGTTTCCCTAGACCACACTTGACCTCCCTACATACTCCTCCCTTTTGTGCCTACCCCATGCTCCTCCTACACAATTAGCGTGCTGTCCATTTTCCCTTCCACGCACACTGCCTTGATTCTCCCTCCATGTACCAGTACAAATCTCGCACCTACCACACACTCACCACTCCACTCCCTCGTCCGCACACAGTGCCTCGTCCACCTGCATCAACCCCATTCCCTCATAGCTCCATTGCTCACTCCAACCCCTGTGCCCCTCATATCCTCAACAACCTTCTGCCCGACATTTCCGTTTCCCACCTCCTGCGCTCACCCCCATCACCTGCGTGCACCTCCCATCTACGTGCACATACCCTCGTGCCCTCCATCCGCACACCTCCCTCTGCACATCCCCTCCTGCTACCTGCATTGACCGCCTTATCTGTTTTCCCATCCACCCAGCCACACCACGACCTGCCTCTTCCTCCACCTTTCACCTCCTCCCATCTTCCCGCACCTCTCACCGCCGCATCTCCTTCCTCGCCCTCGTCATTGCCCCTCCTCCTGCATGCTGCGACCTCCCGCACACCCACCTCCACTCCGTTGTTTCTCGGTCGCGCCCCAGCTCCGCCCCAGCTCCCGTCCCTCCCTACGCCTGCCCCCCATTCCTCCACCCACCTCTCGGGCCACTCCACACCGTCAACCGCAACGCCGAGCCATCCCACCGCCAGCCTCCATCTGCTACCACCGTGCCTGCTCCCTTTTCGTTCCATCCCTCCTCCCTGGTCGCTTCCTCCCGCCGGCTTTTCCTTCAAACCCTACATTTTGATAATATTTTTATTACTATAATAATATTAATATTATTACATTATCCTATCTTAAAAACTTTACCATTTAATTATTAATAATATTAATAGTTATTAATAATTAGGTTGAAAACCCCAAATCTCCTTCATTTTCCCAAAAAAAAAATACTAATAATAATAGTAATTATTATTATATATTTAAAACCAAAATCTTACTCGTCCAAACATTTCATTATAATATTATTATTACAAATAGTAATAATAATAATAATACTAATAATAAAACCAACATTTCATATTAATATTATTATTACAAACATTTCATAAAAATACTAATAATAATAGTAATTATTATTATATATTTAAAACCAAAATCTTACTCGTCCAAACATTTCATAATAATATTATTATTACAAATAGTAATATTTATTATTTAATAATCGTACTAATTACAATTATTTAGAATAAAAGAATAAGAAGAAATTGAAGAAGACAAATTATCGTCGGAAAAGTCAAAATCAAAGGAAGATTATCTATCATCTAAAAGTCAAATTCAAAGTCAAAGAAAGAATCACACCTCAAAGAAGTCAAAGGCTATCTATCGTTGAAGAAATCAAAGAAAGACCATCTATCACTGAACAAGTCAAGACCATGGAAGCTGGTTTGCGACTACAAATAGAGAAATTAGAAGCCAAGTTAAAACGTTATCGAAAAGACAATGAAGAATTGAGTGACATAAATAACAGTTCAGAAATAAGAATTGAATTACAAGAAAGGTACAATGAAATAAAAATCTTTGACTAGGAAAGGCGTATAGAAAAATTGTATGCACAAATTGATGAATTAAAAGCCGAAAATGAATTCAATCAGAGGTTAGGAAATCAAGATATAAAGAAGGAAATAAATAATTACGAAGCAAAAATAATACACTTGAACAAAATCGTTAGCGACAAAGATGAAGAACTAACGCAGATATGACATAAATTAGAAAGTCAAGAATCAGAGGTCGGCCAATGTCGACAACAGATAAAAGTTCTTCAACAACAAAATGACGACTCTAAAAAGACACATAATTCAGAGATCGCAAAGAGTAATAAAGCATTACCCAACAATGCTGAAGAAATTTTCAGACTAAGAAATCATAACAAGATACTAGTCACAAAAATTAAGAAGTTGAAAAATAGTTGGAAGATAGAACAATCTATGGACGACATTAAGGGAAACTTCTAGACAAGCAGGAAGAAAATAGTTGTATCAGAAGTCATAATGAAGATCTTAAGGAACAACTTAAGAAGTTTGAAGATGACAGAAAATTGCAAGTCGAATTGATTAAGAAGTTTCAAAATGATAACAGGCAGTTAGAAAACAAGTTGGAAAAGATACAGAACGAAACCTTAAAACCTCAAGAGACGAAAATAAAACTTCCAGCTCAGATCAATGCTCAAAAGACGACACTCGTAAAAGAAAATGACATTGTGAAAATTGCCCATCGACACCCCAACCATAAAAACCGATATTCTAAAAAGTGGGAAATGTCGAAAGATAATGGTACTAATGTGATCAAAGCTCCTAACGACAGATCAATAGGGAATCCCAGCAGTCAACAACAAATCAATTTGGGATGGATTGACCCATCCACATATCAGAAGTTATGCTCTACACTTAGCAGTTCGTATCGGCATCATTTCGTTAGCCACGACGTCACAAGGAACGATACGACAACATTATAAGGCTTTGAGGACAAAGCCTTTCTAAGAGAGTGGCAATGCTATGAACATAAAAGTAAATAATTAATAATAAACATAATTAATTATACTTAAGAATGAAAGGGCATGACCTTTCATTCACAATGCCCAAGCCTTATTTAATAGGCAGGTTATCAACCGTTGTAATCATCTCATATATTTTATCTATTCAATATTATTATATCCATTATTCATGGCATATTTAGTTTACCAAGTCTTTTGGTGAATTATTTGTGTGAAGGAACTATTGTTCGCTTCACAAGGAATCATGGCAATTGGATTGTGCGTTAAAATTGTATTGGTTATTGCTAAACTTTTCATAAAGAGAATTTTGTGCCATTTAGATGCTTCTATTGACATTGTTGAAGTCCACAAGTCCTCGTGTATTTATTGTACATTGTTTATTTATATTCTATCAAGTGTATTTTTCTTGTATTGGTACATGTCTCTTCATCATACATTTCATCCCTTTGATAATATCGAACTCTTCCACATGTGACTAATCGAAATAGTTTGGGCATTCGTTTATTACAATGTATATTGTTTGTTTATTGCATTGGGTGAAGCAAAGCTCTCCACAGTGTGATTGGGAAAGATCTTCAACACTATGCACATGTATGTGTAATTACACTGAGAGTAGAGATGTGCTCTACAGTCCAGTATGGGGGAGATGTCATGTAACATAATATTACAAAAATAAAAATAAATAATAAAAAATATCTGTCGCTGAAAAAATTAAACAAAATAATAAGATGTCGGCTGGATGGCCTCTAAAAAATACACACATCAGGTTGGCTCATAAAATAAAAAAGAATTAAAACTAGCATAGATCATTCTTAAACCCGGATCTATCAAGTACTGAGAGGGATAAAATTTTAAATTTTTTGAGGTGTAATTTTTTTTTGATTTGTAAATAATTTAAGATAAAAAATTTACACATCAAGAAATTGGATCCCTCTCGGTGCTTGATAGATCTGGGTTTAAGAATGATTTTTGTTGGTTTTTTATCAAGAAATTGGATCTCTCTCGATGCTTGATATATCCCGGTTCAAGATGAATCTATGCTGGTGCTATAGAAATGAATGCAGGAACCTACATCTTATGTTGGTTAATTTTTAGATAATGCCAAAAAAGATAAGATATAAAGAGTCAAGACATTATTCACAATGTTACATGCGTACGTGTCTCCAATGGTAGGAAACGCGCTTCCACCCCCCCGCAAGTTTCGAAAACTTGGAAACTCCATTGGAAACATCCCCCCCATGTCCCCGTTTGAAGGAAACTCAAGGAAACACAAAAGGGATGCGTTTCCCTCCTAAAAATGGCGTCCCCATGTTTCCTTTGACAAATTTTTACCAAAAAATAAAAAATTAAATGATAAAGTGCCATGCTCTCCACTATTTTCCCTTTCAGTAGCCTCAATTTCATTTCCCAGTTCAATATGGTTGTATTTCCGAATTTGTTTTATCAGTTATAGCTTATGTATGGTTGTATTTCATTTCATTTCACTTGATGTATGTTGTAAACTTGTATTAATCTTTAGATTATAAAATTAAAGACTTTAGTGACTTATTCTCCAACTTTAAATTTTTATGTATTCTAATATAAATTTTGTAGTATTCTTGGTGGGGTTCCCTATGCTGAAGATCCCGACGTATCCTTCGACTTTTCCTAAAATTTGGGGGGGTACTTTTGCATATGTCATTTTTGCGTTTCCCCGCTCTCGCATCCCCGCGTCCCGGAAACTTCGGGGAACATTGATTATTTATCTTACTTTCCATGCAATATTTAAACAACTCTAAATAAACAATCATAGATTTATCGTAAGCTTGGATTTAGTATGTGTCTAGAGGAATTATAAATTATTTGATCATCTCAAGTTTTTTGATCTTGCCACTTCTAAATCCGGGTTAAGATGGGTCTATGATCTTGCTACTTCTAAATCTGGGTAAGATGGATCTATGTTGGTACAGGAATACGTGATTGAAACATATTAGTGATCTTTATAAATTTATAGGCTTAGTTTCAAATTTTCAATAAAGTTTGTAGTTTTTTAACTGTGGTTAATGCTTATTAAATGGCTATTATGTGAGCCCTCTAATTCTCTCTGCATGGCATGCTTTCATTTGTCGATTTTGCTATTATGCTTCGGATATTGTAAATATGCTAATAGCGGTGTATCTGTTGTGTTTTGAATGGCCAAATAATGATAGGATAATCACGCATCTAAGATTTTCCTAGTCTATAACTGTGCTTTATGCGACTTACCTTGTCCCTCTACTTTCTCTTCCTGACATGCTTTAAGTTGTCGATTTTGCTATTATGGATGGGATATTGTAAATATGCTAATAGCCATGTATCTGTCTTTTCTTAAATGGCGCATTACTGATAGCTTAATCACACATCTATGATTTTCTTAATTTATATTGGTTATACCATTTTTCTTTAATGGTCATATGTGTTGAACTTTTTTATTTGTTGGAAAAAAATATTTGATATTTAAGAGGTGAAATCAGAATATACATCTCTACCTTTATGGGCTCAAAAAATAACTGTGTAGTAAACTGTCCATACTGACTGCTATTTTATCCTATGACTTATTATTTTCAGCCATCCAAGGCTCCTTGTTGGTAGCATTCATGAAACTTTTTCTTCAAACAGCCCAAAGGCAATATCCAAAGATAAAACATTGAAGAAAAGATAGATTAGAACATCACGTTTTCAACAGCAGCAACTTGATTTGCTACTTTGAGCTCTTGTTCATTGAGGGTTCGAGGGTTCCTTTCTCTAGCAGCAAAACTTTCTTAGAAAGTTGATTAGTCATAGAATTGAACTCTTATTTATACAATTGAAGGACTGCGAGTATTGTAATTGACATAATATTAATAATCAATAAATAATTAAATAAACAATTCATTAATGAAGCATCACATCTTAATGCAGGGACATAACCATTTACTTATGATGATTAGTCAAGTATATCATTTCATGGCAATGTAATCATCAATCATATTCTATTAACTATTTATTCATTATATACTCTTATGATTGTATTATATGGATTTCTGTTTATTGTACATCATATGTTGGATATTTGGTAGTAAAGAAACATTGTTTGTTTCTTAAGAGCTACGTCCTGATTTGGCCTTTGGCCAGATGTTTTTATGTGATTAGGCCCTTGGCCATCCCCTTTTTTCCTTAGTTACTTTGAGTTATTAGGTGTTTGACGACAATTTGCGTTTGATGATATAAAAATTCTTAAGTTATGCGGAAGAAAACTACATTGCTGCAATTTGAAGAAATAGCAAATCAAGCAAATTTATAGGGACAATGGTTGAATAAATGTTTAGGGAATTGGATGTATCTATAACCGAATTTGAAAAGGGTCTAAACATTTCCTCAACAAACAGTTCCATACAATTACAATCCCTACGTGGAAGAAAACTACTCTGCTGCAATTTGAAGAAATTAGGAGTAAAGCAAATTTATAGAGACAAGGGGTGAATAAATCTTCAGGGAATTGGATGTATCTATCACCGAATTTCAAAGGGGTCTAAATATTTCCTTAACATACAGTTCTGTACAGTTCCTGCGAACTCCATATGCCTACTGCCAGAATTTTGTCGAGTAGACGCATCCACTTCTGTCGTACTTTGCCTACTGTACGACTTTTCTCTGCTGCGGTACGGTTGCAATCATTTACAATTCACTATTGCTGTATGCCTGGTGTTTGTATGTTGTCCAGGTCGAATATACTCGAGGGAGTTGCCAAGATGTTTGTTTCATTTGGACGTACCGATTGTTCATTTCATTGTGGGCGTCCTGAAAATCGTGAGCATCCAGAAAAATAAAAAAATTGGGGAATGATCCGATAATCAAATCTTTACAAAGATACTACATTTCGTGGTGCTTGAACTCCAGAATTGCCACCACTCATTAGACATCCATTTTCGGTCTGTAGTAACTGGCACGATCCTTCATAATGGATGCGATTTAAGAAGCATCCACATATACATTGGTGGCAATCTTAATTATAAGGAAAAGGCAACGTAATAATAAGACAAATGTCCATAAAAAATAATCTGTCACTGTCTTAGAACGTCACCAAACTAAAACGTTATAGCTGCCAATTGTAATCCTGCGATAGATTTACTACTGGCGGCTGCAAAAGATTGTATGTGAATTCACTTACCTAAAACGTCACCAAACTAAAACGTTATAGCTGCCAATTGTAATCCTGCGATAGATTTACTACTGGCGGCTGCAAAAGATTGTATGTGAATTCACTTACCTTGAACTGTTTCTCACTCAAAAGATTGCTGTTTAGGTAGGCATGTTTACCTGTGCAATTGTCCCTAAGAGATATGCAAAAAAGTTGAAGGGTTGCTCACCAATAAATGAATAGTCGTGACCCACGTTGTCAACGACAAATCAGATCAAGGGTTAATTAAAAGTGCATTAAATTCATTGCCTTAGTGTTTTGGCTAAGTTTTAAACATGGGAAAAATTATTTACAATATAATATTATAATATAATTAAGATTCCTGAAGGGAATATTGAAGTGATAAGGAAAATGGTATCAACTTTTACTGAAGGCAACGATATTTTAAAATCAAATGCTAAAACGATTTTGTGTGGTAAGCACCTAGTTAAATTACAAAGGATTATTTAAGTTCTAAACTCCAAAGGTCTAAAAGAGGCTTATTCATCGTTTATTCATTCCCTATTTCTAAAAACACATTTCCACCAGAAAAATGACATGAGAAATGGTTGTTGTTTCTTGGCATTTCAAAACAAGTTTGATTCTGTTTTGGAATCCATGTCCATTGAAAAACTGATCACCAAAAGGTTACTTCATAAATGGCACCCTTTAATACATTTGTGGTAACATAGGTTGGCGGTTTTTTCCCTCTAGTTATATTCTTTATCATATTTTTCTAGTAACGTTGGTTTTTACCATAAGCTCATGTTTTGATAACAATCTTAGTGCATCTATGTGCAGTGCTATGCATGCATTAACTCATATCCTGCTGTCAGATTATTTGTTAGTTGCTGTTTTTTAAGTAATGGAATTCAATTGGTATGAATTAAAAATCTCAACAATTTATAGGCAAAGTGTATGTCTAAGGTCTAAAGAGAAAACAGTTCATATTCATTAACTTCATTCTTGGGGTTTGTTGAAGTCTGTTTGTGGGCAATGGGCATACATTCTGGTATTGTTAACTTATTTCAATATTATTTTCAGACATACAACTGAGATGTCTGCAGTTTTGTAACTTAGATTCTATTATTCAGGCTTTTATCATAAGATTTGGAGAAGAACTCTTTTTGGTTATCAATGATGGGGTTCTTTCTGACTGATCATTTTGTTGTAGTGCTTAATGGTGTCAGATTGTGTTTCCATCACACCACAGTAAATATCAAGTTATCATTATCAACATAACGTGATGTTTGAGTTGTTACAATATTCCTCAATACATATTATATCTTCTGTATCTTATATCATGTGAACTTTATGTATGAATGCCTGAAGTCATGTTTTCAATACATTGGTTTTAGCTGTTTTAAAAGTATTTTTAAATATCTTCGTAACATTTTGTCTATGCATTTTTACATTTTGTTGTTGATATTCTCATTTGATCTCAGGATTTCTCCCTGCGATCCCCTCTTATCCGAGGGCATGGAAATTTTGGATCAGTTGATGCGGATCCTCCAGCTGCCATGCGATATACAGAATGCAGGCTGGAAGTAGGTACTTTGGATTTGTTTCTCATGTTAGATTGGACTTTTTGTAAACAGGTTGCTGCATATTTTAATTTGTGTATAAATTGGGGTCACGACAAATGTGCTTGGATGAAATTATGAATGTATTTGTTGCTAAAGATTATGTGGTTTGTTCGCAAATGATGTTTGCATGATCCACAGATTTTAGTAGTAGCAACATAGTACCTACTAGATATGTATTTCGCTCTATCCCATGAAGTAATTGTGGTTTACTCTAATGCATTGGAAAGTGTTATAGTTGAAACATTTCTCCTTTAGAACCTTGTGAAATCTTAAATTGTCCTTATGTTCCTGCATTGTTCAAAGATGATTTTCCTTCGATGAACCAAAGCATGAAACTTGGAATTGAGGTGCAAATATGAATGCAACTGTTTAAAAATCCATAAAAGATTTTAAAGCTATTTTATTTTCAAAAAAATATTTATTCATGAGACGGGAAGGATTAATGCAATTGCAATTGTATATGGTGGCATATAGGCACACTAGATGCTAGGTAATATAAGAAAATAAAAAAATTGACAAAATTTGATGGGTTAGATCACTAAAGCTTGACAAAATTATTGTTGGTAAGATTAGTATGTAAACTGGGAACAATTTCAGAAACACATGAAACTGAAGAACAACAAAAGTATAAATCTACACATTTATTTTTGCCACATTCATGGTCTCATGCAAGTCAAAGCTAGATATTGTGGCATTTAAAGAATCAAAAGTGAAACAGTTGTTTCATGATACAAAGGGCTTATGCGTGAGAGCTTTTATTATTTGTCCACATTCTCTTTTCCTCTGATCGTGCTGTAGTGCATATTCATTAGGCAGAGTTTAATATCAATGCCATAAAAGCTATAATTTGTGGCATTCAAATTTAAAAGCAGTTTTATCACAATATCTAATGCTTATGGGTGAGATAGTTTTGTTTTGTCTGTTATGTAATCGATAAAGAAACTATGGACAATTGCGTCTGCATGTTTGTGGATAGCTCATATCTGTGGTATAATCTTGGGTATGAATGTCTGGTAATTGACTAATACCGAGGCTTGGAGATGCAGATACAGTGGGATACTTTCAACAGTTTGTAACAGCTTATTGACCAAAAATCACATGTTAAATCTGATGACGACAATACCCATCACCCAAGCATGTGTATAGCTTACAGTAAATCCACTTAAAATTCATTAAGTTCAGACGATGTAGAAATGTACAAAGCTGCATTCTTATCATCCAACTTTTCTCTTTTTGTTAATCTAGCAATACAATAATTTGCATAAAGGAATCCCTGATAAAACTGGTAGGATATATGCATAGAGAAAATGAGAGATTTAACAGAGTTGAGATATAGGGAAGTCTGAAGGAATAATTGGTGAGGGGGCACTTCATTTTCATCTGTGGTTCACATAAGAAAATCAATCAATGCTATTTCATTAGACAAGGAAAATACAATTCTACATGGAAAATAGAAAAGAAAGCTTCCATGTCATGGCTTTTACTCATGAGGATTCCGTTGCCATTTTGATGCTCTGTTTAGATAAAAATCAAGCAATACAATTTGTTTAGAAAGAGAAACACAATTCTACATGGAAAATAGACACTGAAAGCTTCCATGTCACGGCTTTTACTCGTGAGGACTCTTAACTTGGGTGTGATCTGTGTGATAATCATTGGAACAGTTAATCTCATTCAAAATGCAAATGGGGAGTCAATATGTGAAGCAATCTTTTCTAGAATTAGTTTATTCTTGTACCATAAAATGGTTTATTAGTCAGACATTTTGATGGTCCTCCAATAACGCTGTTAAGAATCAAAACATAATGTGAAGGGATTATAGGAGTACTTTCATCTCTAATTGTATTAGCAGTACTTATGTTGAATTTGCGACTGAAGTTGTATTGATAATCTACTGTGACAAAGATGAAGAATAAGTAAAGGGCGATGAACTAATGTTATACTCCTTCATGTTGGACTGTGTATCAGGAATTAAGGAGCTCTGACATTCCTTGTATTTATATAAGTTCAGGGCTATTTTATTGAATCTATGTGGGCTATTAGTCTTTTGAATGTCCAAGAACTAGAATTTCTTACAGATATCTAGATTCTGGACTGGAGCTTCAGTATTAATGTGTGAACTGATTTACAGTTGAAGAATATTAAAGTTTACCTACTATATTTAAATACATTGCCATGCTTTTGCAGGAACTTTCTGAGTCTATGCTTCTGGCAGACCTCGAACTAGATACGGTGAGAGCGAACTCTGCCTTCTGTGTGCTTTCATCTTTGATGTCCTATTTATATTGATTTTGATTTATTCTTATGCAATGTGGTTGTTACTTGATAGTTTTGAGGTGTTTTCTATATGCTGTAGAAACTGTTAATATTTTGTAGTGCAACTTGTAATTAGTTGAGCTTAATTTTTGTCCTCATGATGAACACCGTTGTTTTTTTGGTTCCAATATGATGTTTTACTTTCTATGTGGGGAATCCGGATAGAAATCTTCTGTCATTGGCAATGCATGAATTTTTAATGTGAATATTGGATCTTGATTTGAGAGGTCATGTGTGCCCTAAGTGAAAACTTTAGTGTTTCTTATGAATATTCTGCTGTATAGATAAATTGACTGGAAGATGGGGATAAGTAACATCATCTTCTGAAGAAAATGTGGTCATTGTTAGGAGTAGCAGTAAAGAAAATTTTAATTTCTAGTATTTACTATTCACCATTTGTCTGTACTCCAGAAACATTCCAATGATTGAAAACATGAACATGAACATTTGCTTTGCTTTAGATAAAATGAAATCTTTACTCTGAAATAGAATCTAATATTTCTAGAAAAAAATATATCAAATTCAAGAGAATTGGGAGTATTTTAGGAAGTTATGTGACAAAAAGGCTTCAGCAAGTCTGGTCTTACTCGTAAGAAAAGAGATGAATGATATTATAGATTAGCTGATTTGAGATATCAGATCTATCTGGAGAAGATACAAGGAAAGTGCAGGTTTTAATGAAGAAATATTATCTAAACCTTTTTCATCATTGTTATTTATTTATATTGGTTTCTGTTGGAATAGGCTTACTTGAAGGGAATTGTGAAAACCCCTCTCCCATTGAATATTTTGCAATAGCTTGTATTTCTCAACTTCATTACTCATTTAAATTTTTCATTCTCAAGTTCTGCAGTTTCATTGTCATCTTCATCCTTTGCTTAGTTTTTGTGTTGGCTTCTTGTATCTTCTGCCCCACCACAATCTTTGGATGCATTCTTATATGTTGAATCTATTATAATGTTCAATAAAAAATCATCTCCATATTTGTTTTCAATTTTTAAAAGATCTCAGAGATTCAATGCATGTACCATAAATTTAATAACAACCATGCCTGCAAGTAATAAATGCGTGAGAATATAAGTACTGTAAACATACATGTCTTTATTCTCAAGAAAATAATCTCCGAACCTTGAGAGTTTAAGTCAGCAGCTACAGCATTCAAGGTGTTTGGGGCCTGGGCCATTTCAAGGTCTAATCAATGCAACATTCTTTAAATGTTCGCAATTGAGATCGTGTCTCTTATTTGCTGTAATCCTCTTGAGATATTTTATTTGTAATTTTTTTCATCTCTGGTGTTAGAGCTTTCTTAGGATGGTTGCCTGTTTGTTCTAACTTTGATGTGCATCTGCACTGCAGGTTGATTTTGTCCCAAATTTTGATGGGTCACAAAAGGAACCATCTTTATTACCTGCCAGGCTCCCAAATGTCCTGCTAAATGGTGCTACAGGAATAGCTGTAAGTCATTATTTTCTAACTGATGTTTATTGTTCTTGGTTTCAGGTTGTATTGAACACTTTAGATCCTTTCAAGCTTTTGAGTATGGTGGTATTTTCTTTTGTTTGCACATATGGTTTCTTCATTATGAATATTTGTATAAATGTTAGGAAGTGTATACTTATTATTTAAAAATTGTCTATACATACCTTCAGGTTGGCATGGCAACCTATATACCCCCACATAATCTTGGAGAGGTTACGGATGCATTGATTGCTTTTATTCGTAATCCTGATACCACGGTAAAGAGGTTTGCTCTTAAGTTTGCAGCTTTTAATGAATTTTGTTTGCTTTTGTTCATTTGTTTTTCTGGTGATCCTTTTGTTGGATAATTGTCTAGTGTAATATGATAATTGAAAAAGATCAAATGTATATGCTTGATCTACTTTCCATATTTTGCTGCAAATAGTTAGCATGGTTTTCTGCCTGTTGAAGGGCATTATTGAAGTCCTTTGGTAATCTAGTCCGCTAATAGAATGCTATTATGAAATTAATAGCTTGAGAAATTTTGTCAAATTGGATGATGTGATGCAAGGACAAAGAATTGGATCCACTTTTTTAATTAATTGAGATATCCCCAAATCATGTTCATGACATGAAGAGAATTAGATGAGATGATTTTATCAATGTCCAAAAATAGCCAAAAGAGTACAGGTCAATGGAACTAAGAAGCAGAATTAGGAACATACGATGTAGCAGTGCCAAAGGCTATTTTGAAAAATGAAAAAATAAAATATATGTCAATAGGTAACACAACATAGAAACAGAACTGCCGTATATCTTTAGGAAAAGATTAAAAAGGAAAGGTTGGGTCACCCTAGGAGGAGCTTGGAAACAATGGGTGGTTTGGATTGGACTATTGACAAGGTCTACAGTGAGAGCAGGTACTTTGTGTGTCCTCATGGAGATGTGTTGTTGGATGCTTGTATGAGAGGTTTTATGTAATCTCATTGATATGGTACACAATATGCCCAAATATGTAGGATTTACACAAATCATAGAGCCTCTAATTGCTAATTTTGGTTGAAAGGAGGAATGATTTGAATGGGCCAAGGGATGGAAGGATCCTACAGGGCTTGTCCTCATTGAGTTAATATCTCATGAACTAGGAGAGTGAGGCACCTTTGATCATGATAGCGAAGCACCTTTGATCATGATAGTGAGATAAAGTGGAGATATGCATCCTAGTGTCGCAAAACAAACATGATATCTCACACAGATCTATTTATAAATAGGGCTCCTAAATGAAATGATCCTAAGATTAACTTCCTACACACGTCAAAACTACCATATTGTCTCCTTTTGTTGAATACAATGATCAAACAAGCCCAAAGTCATTGCAAACAATGCTCGAATTGGAAAGGTATGACTTACATCCATTTTCCCATTGGTGCCAAATGTGCTTGAGGCAGATGATAAGTCTGTGTATTAGCTGTAGAGAATGATCTGAGGAGAAGTTTGTGTTAGGGTTGAGAATTTTGGTAAAGGAGATCTAAGTGACTTATTTATGTTCTCATTAGATGTCTTCTATGTCAACCTTTCTGGTCTCTTGTTTGAGGGGAATAATGTTGGTAATGGTGTTCAAAGAAAAATTGAAAGGGTGAGGTGCTTGATGAAGATGCCAATGTATTGAAGAAGTGAGGAGGCTTTAGGGAACTAGCCCCATCTCTATCTTGAGTGGCAAGAAGATGCAATCTCTGGCAAGGATCTAAGGGCCATGTAGTGGTATCTTTGACTCCTTGGATGGACATAAGACAAGTTTGAAGAAGCTCTTAAGGTGCAAGGTATGGGTGCCAAACTCGATCTATGCAATAGCTTGTGGAATTGTCACATTGAGATAGATCATATAGTGTAACAGGTGGAACCTAACATGACTCCTTGGATGGAAAGAAGACAAGTTTGAAGAAGCTCTTAAGGTGCAAGGTATGGGTGCCAAACTTGATCTATGCAATAGCTTGTGGAATTGTCACATTGAAATAGATCATATAGTGTAACAGGTGGAACCTAACATGCTCTATCACAACCTAGTTTGTTGGTAGTAATCTGTGACCATAGATCATAGCCTTAGGCTTATAGAGAACAATTGACATGATCATTGTGCCTAAGAGATGCATCTTGGCAAAAATATCTTGAAATTGCATATTTAAGTACTAGGAGTGAACTATGAATAGAGATCCCTACCCCTTGCTAAGTTGGGGTTAGGCATAACGTCTCCTATTGAATATTAGACAAATGAATTGGATCTCGACTTAAGTATAAGTTGCGGCAATCTTTATTTCACTTCCTTTTATTAAAAAATGAACTTTGACAAAGCCTTCTTATATGGATTGAAAATCACGACTTTAGACTTGTTAAGGTTCCCCACCATTCCCTTGAGGTGAAAAAAACTAACAAGAGCATCAAGTTGCCTCTCTAGACCCTCGAGAGAGGAGGCCAAGGGGACTTGTTTTGCAGATAAGAGAAGATTAATCAAAATATGATGGAATGAACAACCAAGATTTGTGTATGCTCTCTCTAAGGTTCATTTAGTTTGTTAGATACAACTGAGGTCACATTGAACACTATTACCAACATTATTCCCCTCAAACAAGAGACCATAGATCAAGATGATAATTCATTTAGTTTGCCCTTCTATGTTCAAAATGATAAAGAATCTTGGTTAAATGTGCGTTAAATTGGCTTCTTAGGAAATGATAGGAAACTAGCTTTTGGAATGCCTAAAATTGACCTAAAATTCACCAAGTAAGTACCCCATTTTTAGGTGGCCATTCGGGCAAATAGATTAATGGCACACACAACCATTTTACACAATAACAATAACCACACAATCAAGAGAGATAAATGTTAAGCACATTAATTCTCATTAATCTAATGTATACTTATACAATGAGAATGACCCCTGCGTTCAACTTCCCAAGTGGTCTCTTGGACTCCCGAGTCACTCTTCCCATTCATTTATGACCTTTAGACTTCTTCTCACATGAATAGGGAGTTAATAACATAATATTTTCCTAACACCAAGGATTAGGTTCGAACAATCCCCTTCTTAATCAGAAGGGGTGTATGTGAGTCCAAGAAAAGAGAGCTGATTAAATGGAAGTGGACAACTACTAGTGCTGAACATTTCCAACTTGAAAATTTGAATTGCCAAGCAAGTAAGCAGAAGTTGACTTCTCTTGCTAAGTACAAGTGCTCTTTGAAGTGGTGGTTTTGTCTAACCACCAACCAAAGGGGCTAGCAGAAGCTGATGTCTTCTACTACGTGGGTGGTTTAAAGCTGACCACAAACTCTTGAAATTGGCAAGAAGGATCAGAGGTTCTGTCTAGAATGGTGGTGTTGGGTTGACCACAAACAAACTAGAGAGCTGAAAAACAAGAAGTGAACACTTACCACTGTTGAACATTTCCAGCTTGACAATCCAAATTGCCAAGTAATTTAGCTAGAAGCTTGAGGCTTCTGTTAAAGGAGGTGTTCTCGAAATAGGTGGTTTTAGGCTGACCACCAACCAACTGGAACTCAGTTGAACATAGCTGTAAATCGTTTCAGGCTCGCCTATTCCAACTCGCTTGTTCTCGCTCGCTTCTTTCTAACTGTCTTCATTCCCCCTGTCAAGAAGAATGTGAGGAGTGGAAAGTCTCATGGTGTCAAAACTAGACGCAAAACACATGAGTACTTTGGAGCGAGGTTCTCTTCTGTCTTCTTACATCTTTGAATCTTGCCTCCGAAACTGATTATGGCTCTTGCTCGCTTGTTTTGGCTTACTTGAGAAAGGCTGTGCCTGCTTGTCAAAATGATAAGGCTTCGAAACTCGAAGCTTGACATCATGTCCCCGCCTGTCAGCTACAAGATAAGAAATAGTACATTATTTTGTTGCAAGTTTCACTCTTGCAGGTTTCTTCAGCTTTACACACCTATCTGAAGAATGGTTACGCTTCTCGTTATGCTGACAAGGATGAAGATCAAAACATTGATCTTTCATATGGCCAACTTGATCACAATGTTGGCATCTGAAACTTTGAATAGGTTGTGCATCTTCTAACATTGTTTCACTTTGTGCTAGTAGCTAATAGAAATCATCTTTGAAGAGAGGGTTGTTTTGAACAAACACTAGTTTAGAATGTTGATTCTTTTGTTGTACATCGTCCTTGTTGGCTTTCAAATCCTGCAGATGATTAATGACAGTTTGGAGAGCTTTTTTTTTGATTGTGATTGAGTCGTCTATAGCTTTACTACAATGAACTTAATCTTTGCAACACAGTGCAGTCTTCTACAGTCTTTGTTCAATGTGCAAGAGACCCTCAAATGACATAAAATGTTGAATAATGCAATGCCCTTCTAAGCAGATGCTCTAAATCTCCAAGATAAAACAAGTGCCAAACATCTATGGAATGCAAGTCTACAGTCTTTGCATACAATTTCACTTATCTAGAACATATAGTCTTTGCAATAATCTAAAAAAAAGTCTCTAAACAAAAAAATTCCTCTTGAACCTTCATGAAATGATATTAGTCCAATAAATGAAGAGTGCAACTACCTCCATTCCTCTCACACAAGGGCACATTTACAACAATATTTATGAGAAGAAAATGATCACAGCTATACTAGGGAGCACTGGCTTTAATATGTCCTCTTAGCATTAAAAGAATATGATAGATATTACCAGGGACAAGTTCATGCTCCCATGATAACAATAGATCCATTGTTAGCTCTAAGGGAACATTGATTCAAAGACTATGGTTGAGATGTTTTTCCCCTGTTTTGATCTGCTAAACAAGGATCTATTCTCCAAAAAGTGACCCATTTTCTTTTAGAGATATTCAAACTAGTAGAAATTGGGTGTTTTGTCCCAATGTGTAAAACAGAGGTTAAAATGAAGGACCTCAATCCACAACGTAAACTATTGATTTTGAGCATACAACGGATTGGGAGTAAGGATAACATGTTAATGATTGACTGCTATAATTTCAGGAATAAAAGAATACAATACCACTGTTGGTTTTGATGAGGACGTAGGTGGCTCAAGTTGAGTACAATTCCCAGGAGATCATCAACAGCTCTTGGACGTAGCAATGAATCACTCATCGCAGCTTTAGCTTTCCAAGCATAGGCCTCCTACCCATATTAGGGTTTCCATACTGGATGGATCGTCACATAGTAAATAGAGTCTCGATTTCAAGCACAAGTATATAGTTGAATGCACAATCAACTTTTCATCGCATACCACAGCGTATTAAGGTTTACGCTAATGCTTCAATGAACAAAGAGAGCAGTCAAAACAAGATAGCATTACCCCATGCATTCAAAATAGCATTATTTAAACCTTTCTCACTCCACACAGTCAGAAACTTGGGACTGTCATTCTTAAGGTACCTCCATGCAGCTCCAGATAGAGAGAGCCCACACTCTTATAGATATAGTCCATGCACAAATGTTAATACACCTTTTACTACACTAGACCCTCGATATCTGCTCCAATGTACTGTATTCTTCCCCCGATAGGAGGCACCCACAAATCTTGCAAAAGTGTGTAGCACACACTTGGAGCGTTAGCTTGTATTTCACACAACACTTCACCACAAGTTTCACCCATGCTCTTCACAAAGCAACTCTTCAAAGAAATTAGGATGCACTTCTTCAAATCTAGAGTCTCCACTACTTACCGTAGATCTTTAACACAAATGAAGGTGCATAACTCTACAGTTTGAAATATGAGAATGAAGCCACTGCACCAGGTCTTCAATGCTCACCAGTGAGTGGTTTCACGCCCCAAGGGAGAGGTCGCAGGTTGCATCTTTAGACTAGACTTCAGATCACAGCTTTACACCAGACTTCCAAGTGGTTCAAACGGATGCCATTGTTCGAATGGATAAGGCACCAACATCGTTGGGTCCTTATTCTCTAGCAAATAACGCTAAAAGTTTGAATTTGTTTCCTTATCCATGAGACGATTCATGGGCATTCACAGGTTGCTGCTATCAGGAGTTGTCGTTACTTAGATCAACTGTAAAGAAACCAACGACGATTGCAAAGGAAATCATCTTCTATGTTATTTTTGTATATAACTAGTCACTCTCCACAAGGTTTGCTACGTGAAGAATGCACGATCGATTGAGGTTCTCGGTATTCAATAACTCCTCGGTATTCAATAACTCCTCTATTCCAATATGGTTAGTGAAATAACAAGGTAGAAAGAACTTGAAGATTGAGACAAATGTAAAAGTAAATATGGATGAAGACAAATTAGGAGTTGAAGATCATTCAAAGAATGGGAAGTGGTGCCAAAATCAGGGTTCCTGAAGGTGGATGGGTATATTGCAATATGCAATAGTAACAAAGAGATGTTACACTGTAGGTCTACTCAAAAGGATACCGAATGGTCATCAGGAAAATATCGTAGAATGCAAGTGTGCATGTAGGTAACGACCGTTACAGCAGACTAGCGAGAATATGGCAAAGCAATATCTTCACATCTTCATGCTTAGGTAACATAGGAGAGGAATAAAGCGTTGGTAGATTTTCAGTTGGCAGAGATAGTAGACTGAAGGAGCAGATGGAAGACACACTGGAGCAGGATGATTCTGAGCACATGCCATAGGGCCAATTGGCTCTGATACCACTGCTAGGTGCCCATTCGGGCAAATAGATTATTGGTAGACACAAAGCCAATTTATACAAGAAGAATAACCACAAACAAGAGAGACATGCGTTAAAAACATTATTTCTCATTAATCCAATGTATATTTATACAATGAGAATGACCCTTGGGCTCAACTTCCCAAGTGGTCTCTTGGATTCCTAAGTGACTCTTCCTATTCACGTACGACCTTTAGTCTTCTTCTCATGTGAATAGAGAGTTAGTAACTGTAAATATTTGATCCAGAGATCACTACTCCCTCTAGATCGCCTTGAGATCTCAAGCGGTATGAGTCTCAATATCAATACAACATTAATATTAACTCAAACAACTAGATTTGCATTTACCAACTGAAAAATATGAATGCAATCACACATAAACAACAAATGTACCTTGGAACCCTTTTGGGGAAAAACCAACAAACTGTGGGGCTATCTTCTCTATCGAGCCCAGAGCATATAGGAAAAGAGACAAGTACAATACAGTGTTACCTCAGAAATCTCTACAGGCAAACTCTAAATTTGCATGCATCCAGCTGATGCATGCATTGAAGAGATGAGCCCTAACTGCAAAACTGGATCCGAGTATCCCTGCATCCGCCTCTGCCTGATCTATCTGTCTCTATCCTCTGCTCTGCTCTGCTCGCTCTGAAGACTGCCCTCTAACTGAAAACGTCCTCCTCTGCATGCACAACTGCGCCCTCCCTCCAATGATGAATGACTCGTACTGAATCAGATCTCAGCAGATCTGAGCTCTGATCGTCGTTGATCTTCCTCAATCTCTGAGATGAAGATACTCTGCAAGTTACAGACACTCAAACGCTCTACCGGATGCGGTATAAGCTTCTTCCTCCTTGAAGAATGCGCCCTCCTTCACAAGTGAAGTCGTCCTCCTCTCTCTTGATCTTTCTTAGGTCAATAGTCTCTCTGCTGAAGATAGTCACCTCCTGTCTTCCTTATAACATCTCAATGAGAAGTTAGGTTTACCAAAAACCTAAAAATAGATGCATGCATTCATTTCTGATAATTTTCCTGGTTAATATTTTAACAGTGACATAATATTTTCCTAACACCAAGGATTAGGTTCCAACACTCATGCTATTGGTATCCTCCCCTTCTCTATTGCAATAGATCTTACTTGCTTAGTAGTTGCTAGAATCAAAAGAACAATGTAAATAGGTTCTCAATTTGAGGGGAAACGTTCCTGTGCTTCATTGATGATATATGTATCATGTATTATGTCATCTGATTTGAGTTTTGACAATTGAGAGGTTGTTTTTTTTATTCTTTAATTAATGTGATGGTCGATATCAATTTTGATGTATGGTGATATGATAATCTTAATTATACAAATACAATTTTAGAATTTCAGAATATTATTAGTCACCATTGAATATATTTTTTGTACCAAAGGTGTATATCTTTTTGTATATTCTATAATTTTTGTAGTTTTGTATATTTTGAGTTTTTGTCAATCCATTAATGAAGTTTGATTGGTGGGCCAAAACGTGTCATTTGTTGAGTTGAGTCTAGGGATTTTTCTAAGACTCATCAATGCATATCCCAAACAAAGATGGCAAGCGAGGCACCTTGTTGTTGTTATAGTTATCCTATTGAAATAAAAAAGGTTTTGTTATGTATAAAGTTGATCGATAACATATTTATATAGCCATAGTGTGGATGTGACGAGAGACTTGGAGATATCAAGGTTGCAAAAGCTCAAAGATAATTTCTCATTGTAGTGTATTGTATGATGTAAGGAATTGTGAGTACCTTGAAATCTTATGTTGCTCAACCTTTCAAGATATTGCTTGAAATCCTTTATTTCTTGACCCTACTATATTCAATATTGTGGAAATAATGTTGGATTTTAATAGATATATAGTGCTAATGATTTTGTATGATAATTATTTCAATTTCAACAAGGGAGAATGAGGGTAAGTGTGTGAAGGGATGGGAGGTGTTACCAACTAAGTTGTATGTAGTTGGACTTTCAAGTGAGCGGGCAAAGTCTGAACATGTTTCATGTTCATTATCAGTGATCTGAAGGCCGAAGTCCATTAGGCCTTTTTCAGGGCCCTTTTTTAATTTTTCTTCACATGTCCATGCCCTGCGGGGTTTGTAATAAAGTGTGCTAGCATGGTATTTTTATGTAAAGGACTTGGCTTGCTAGGACTTGTCAATCAAGTTAGGTATTCCAAGGAGTTTTTTCACTTATTAATTATGTTTTGTGTTTTAGCATGACATAATTTTTCAGTTTTTCTCCTGCTTCTCCAACGCTGGAATGTTTGACGTTGTTGTTAGGCCTTAGGAGGTTATTAAAGTCCATGGGTCAATGTATATGAACATGCTAGACATTAGAATTGAGTCATATGGACTTGTGCTAGGTCCCCCTAGGTTTTTTTTTATGTTTCGGTAAAATAATTTTTTTCCAGTAAAATTAAGCCATTTTTTAATGGTTTAATTAAAAATTTTAAAAATGGTGTAAAAGTGTGGTCTTGGGGCCAATTTTGCCAAGGGGGTGCTCATTTTCAAGCTCAGAGCACCCACTTTACCTCAAGACCCACTTTCCTAAGTATTCTAGTACTTTATTTTTCATATTTTTTACTTTTCCCCCCAAAAGTCAAAAAAGCGTGAAAAAATGCAAAAAAATTGAAAAATTGAGAAAAATCCAATTCCTAATTCGGTGGGATTTGTAAGAGATCAAAGTCAGAATTTATGGAGGGATGTAAGAGATGACTTTTGGCAAGTTTTATGGCAGCATAAAGGGAGAAATCTATTCCCCACAAAGAGGGGGGTGCATTCCTCTTAAAGGGGGGCGCATTCCACAATGAAGGGGGCGAGTTAATTGAGGAGTGGGCAGCACAATTCAAGGCAGCTTTTGGGCTGAATTTGGGTAGCCGAAATAGTGGAGCCAGCCCATCCATCAAGCCCCAAATGGTGGCATGATTCCCTCACACAAATGCGCCCTCCCTCTCCCTTAACTAGTGCGTCCTCTCCTCTTACTTATTCTATTTAAGCACGTCACTTCTCCATGGTTTTTCATGAGAAGGTGGAACCTTTGCTCAAGTATTGTATATCTTTTGGAATTTTGTTAATGAATAAAAGGCTTTTGAGGCAAATCGGTGTGTGACTCTATGGTGTGTGGATGATCACGTTCTAATTTATGCATAAGGTAATCTGTGTCTTTACATTTTTATTCGCATTTGATTGTTGATCAAAGGCTGGCTTTTGAAGGAGATTTATATCTTAGTAAGCTGAAGTAGTGTGATTTCATCCATTATTTCTCTGTGAGATTATTATAGAGAAGTTAGATTTACAAAGTTATTTTTGTTTAAATGCTTGTATCTAAATCTCTATATTAGTCTACACCTAAGTTGCCAGGGTACCTGTATCGGGGGGTTGGGCACTCGTACCAGTACCAGGTACCCGTACCGCCGTACCGGGTACCGGAACTGGTACCTCTGGGAGTATCGCGTAAGTACCGGGTACTTCACCCAAGTACCGGGTACTTGGTCACGGATTTTAGGGTACTTCCGGGCATGAAATTGAAACGCAGACTGGAAATTTCACAGTTATTAGTTATTTACTATTAATAAGTATTAAATAAGGAGTCATGGCTGTTTATCATGACATTCTCTCTCACAAGTATAAATATTCCTAGATATTGTATATTGTAATAAGTATTTCACCTTTTATTTTTTATGGTATGAATATTATGTATTTTCTTTCAAGTCTTTGGTCTCTGACAGATGGTATCATACTATCATAGCATTCTTTCCAGCTGCCTGTAAGAACTGTTAGACGGTTAAAAATTGCTGCCTGTAATGAAGAGAACCAACCCTGCCAGCTACCTGTGGATATAACAACCGTCATGAACATTAGCCCCTCTCCACCACATTTCTCTGTCATCACCCATAAAATAATTAACAACCATCTGCCACCTTCAATTTCTGTCATCTGCTATAATCACCAGCGACTACTACACAGATCACTGTTGTTACACATCACGTTTGTTAATCTGCCATCATACCCAGTTTGTTCATGGAGTGGATTGTGTTGAAAAGGGTGTAAGTTTTGCTTTCAGTCATGACCGACCTTATATGTAATCAATTATTAGTATTACCTATTACTTATTAACTTATTTTATTACTAATTACTAATTACTAATACACTATACAGTAATGTAATACTGTAATACTAATAGTCTAATTTAAATTTTAAATTTTCTGTTTCATTGTTTTAAAGTTTTTCAATTTTAAATTTTTTCGTATTAATAATTATTAATTTTAATTTAGCTTAATTTTCAGTTTTATTAATTATATTTTAATTTGGCTCATAGCCTTAAACAATAAAGTTAAAACTTAAAAGTTAAGCTATAAGTGTAATGTCTAATGATAATCATTAATGTTAAAAATTAAAAATTAAAATTAAATTATCAGTATAAAGTATAAACTATAAAGATTGCATTTTGATAGTATCAAGAGTATAATTCTGGGTTTTAATGTCATGACAGCTAGCCTATAAATTTATAATTTATAATTCAAATTAAACAGTAAACTTATCCAACTGTTAAAAAATTAAAAATTCAACAATAAACAAACTGTCAAACAGAGTTTTCAGTTTTTGTTGGGCGTTAATGGAAGGATGATCATGATTTTTTAATATTGGGTGTTAATGGACCTCCTTGATGCTGATGCAGATGATAGTGATGTTGACCTAGCAGAGATGGCTTGAGGAAGCCAAATCAACTATTTTCATTTTGTTATTTTGTATTTCATATTCAGAACTATGGCAAGTGAGGCATGCCATTTGCCAAATTTTGGATGTAGTATGACAATGGACTCATGGAGTCATGGACATATATCATATTATCATTCTATTATGCTAAATTATCATGCTATTATGCTAATGATTCAAATTTCATATCAATATCAATGACAATATCATATATGTAATTTGAATTAATGTGCAAGAAGCAATACCAATGTCAAATGTGTGTTACTGGTTGAAAACTTATTAACTTAATAATAAAATTATAAATATGTTAATATAATTATTAATTATAAATTTATAAAATTATATATATATATATATATGTCTACAGTACCCCGACGTACCCAAGTACCCTATTTCAAAAAGTGGCGTACTCGTACCCGTACCCGTACCCGTACTTGTCCCAGTACCCAAGTACCCTGGCAACTTAGGTCTACACTAGATGCTCTTGATCTTTCTTGTTTGAGTTCTTTTTTGTGATTACAGGTTGCTAATTTGAAGAGTTTGTGTTGCTTGTTTGCGTCCATTTTCTTTCAAGATAAATCTATGGAGAACTAGTCCCTCTGATCCCCACTGTCGAGGACCCCATTGCCCAAGTTCAAAGGCGTTTTCCTCTTATTTCTTCTCGTCACCAAACTTCAAATTTTTCTCGGCTACCTCGGTTTGCGTATCTGAGATCTACTCCTTTTGCAATATTATAAATAGACCTGATTTATTTTCACTAGATCTTAATTATTTTCAAAGCAAAAAATCTCAATTCTAGATCTAGTATAAGCATATTTTTGTTACAAGTTGATTTCTGCATATTTCAAGGCTTGAACAATTAGTATGTTTAGATCGGTTTAAAAGTTTATTTGGCTGATTTAAGAGCTTTTAATTTGCTGCTCTTTGAGTATGCAAAGATCCCAAGGAGACAAGCTTTATTGCTTGTCCCACTTAGTTCATTTTTTGCATTTTAACTTGGATTTTATTTTAGATTTTTTTGGGTGTTTTTTTGTTAAGTCCCAAGACACTTTTAAAGTGTTTTTGGGCGTTAGTTACTAACATTTGCTTGCTGTTTTGCAGCATTTCATGAACAGGTAGGAGGAAACTTTGGCCAATTTTTGGTAGATTGAGCCATCTGGAGCACCCAAGATACTTGTTCTATGATTTTTGTAAGCCTTTGAGTCAATTTTCAAGGACCAGGGCACTTCTCTTTGCATTGTAAAAAGAAAATTAAACGAGAGCAAGTGGGCTACCCAATGCCCACACCCCATCCCCCCAGGGAAAATTGTGTCGATTCAAATTTTGTGGTTTGTGAATTTTTTAGTTTAGATTTCATTTTTTGCACTTAATAAAATTTAACTAGGACTAAAATTTACCATTTTGGTCCGTTCCAACGGTGGGCCACAAGTTCACTTAGGACCTAGCTTCTCACATTTTTTACTGTTAATTAAGCCACTTGCTTTCCCAAAGTATGGATTTAAGGATAAGGGCTTGCCCGAGTACTGACCATAAAAGAGACTCTTGGGGTTTTAATAAACAAGAAAACATTGTTAAAAAATTCTTAAAATTAACAAGGCTTCGTCCTTGTATGCTCTAGATCGTTGCAGCCTCGACTGAACATGTTGATCATACCAGAAAGGGACTTAGTGACTAGTAATTAGTCACTTTTTCCCTAATTAATCACCTATTTACGAAAATCCGGCGTAATCGTTTATTGACATTGTGTGGGGAAATTCTTTAAAGGAAGCAGGAACCATTGGGTAATGACCTCGGGATACTGTTAGATTGCACCCTCGTTTGGTGTAGTGTTGAACACTTCCCAGAGACTCTGATCCAGTCGACATTTCCAAGGGAGGAGCCACCTTTGTCATAATCCAGACATATTTCCAATACCTCATGGTATATTGGAAATCCCCCTCCCTAATGATCTACTCATCTCCACAATAATTTAAAATTTACCAAGAACAATTGCAAAACATCGTCTTTTTTGATTCAAGCATTTCTTTTCGGCACTGGTCTTGTTATTGAATATTTTATGATGTTGGATGTTTATATTTCAATGACGATGTTGGATAACGAATGATATGAGGTTTAATATTGCATTGTTCTTGTGATCAAATTTCTAACTCCTAGATTTTTTAGCTTTTAGACTAAACACCTTAGATATTTCTTTTCTAGGGTCCATCCCCCTTGACTTCGCTAAGAGTAAGCCTAGACGGAGGAGTTGAGTTTAAGGTGACAACAGTTGACTCTGGCTTGCCCCCAAGGTCACACCGAGTGGCTTGAAGATTTTTGCCACGTTATCCCAGGTGTGCATCTAGTCGGCAATAGGAGGGAGGTTCAAATTATTTAGATAATGTTCAAAAGAAAGATTACAAGCTGTAAGGAAGTTGTGTGGTTTGTTTCTTTCAGTAATTTATATGGACACAAGATTGATGTAGTGTTGTTGACTTAAATAGTATGGGTAAGAATTGGTGGGTATCTAGTTGTTTGTGTTGAAGTAAGGTATTGAAGATTGTGTTAAAGTAAGGCGCTTGTAATTTGTTGTGGTAAAATCCATTGTCATGATGTGTCTTTTTTGAAAACAATCCTGTTATGTTTAAGATCTTAGTCCAAAGAAGCACAAGTGGTTACAAACAAAAGATATTAAGGGTGAAAAGATCAACTTCATTTGCATATTCCTACACATTTGCTTTGATTGAACTGTTGAAGGAGTCTCTCAATATTGAATTGATAAACACATCTTTCTTTGTTTAATTAAAACATCGTATTTTGGCTCATGTATTAGACTTTAAGCAACTATTAACATAGACATATCACAGATTGACAAACTGATGTTTTACGTGGTTAAAACCCCAGAAGAGGGAAACAATCCACTACCCCAACCAGATAGCTACTTTAGGTAATATATTATTGCAAAAGGAAAAATAATTTACATGAGTTTCTCACAATCAAACATTAAGCAAATGGCCCTCCATGTTGTTTACATAGAGATCATGGACTAATCGAGTGCTAAGCCACATATCAATAGTCGTTAAGATCAGGGTGAGATGAATTGTAAGATCACTTTATGTCTATGACATATTGTGATGGTTGAATTACATGAGTACGAATGCACAATAATGGATATTAAAGAAACACTCTTTACCTAAGCACACATTAGACCAAGTTGATCTTAGCTAACTCCTAGTTGTTTAAACATCCTAACATTCCATTTAAGAAGAACTTGGGTTATGAGTGAAAGATTCACAAAGGAGACACAATAGTAGAATGAGGCATTAGAGCCTAGCCCCTCCTTTGAGTAGACCTAGTAGTTAAGAACATGTGTTTCCTGCTAGGAGGTCATAGGTTCAAATATGGAGGTGGGGTAGGGTACAGACAACTTTATAAACTTTAGCAATTAAATCACTCTGTCGATGGGGTTCCTTGTCCAAATAGCAAGGGGGTCCCATAGACCAATTTTAGTGTTTGGCTTCATTGTGACCTCAATATTAGATTATTATTATTAGTATTTACAAATTCATTAACTCCTGGCATAGGTTAAAGTTTAGAAAACTTTGCTTCTATCAGAGACTTTGTGAAGATGTTTGCAACTTAATCATTTGTAGGGCGAAAGAGCACTTCACGAATGTGATTTTGAATAAGCTTTCTAATCAAATGCACATTTCGAGCTTAATATTTTTGTTGGTTGAATTGGATCTTTGGTGAGTTGGATGGTAGTCTGATTGTTGCACAGGAGGCTCGTCAGATGACATACTATGTCACAAGGTTCGGGTTCGAGTTTGGGTTCAACGACCTTTAAGTTGGATTCGGGTTCGAATTTTTCGATGAGGTTCAGACGAGGTTTGGCATTAGGTTCGCCAATATATATTATCAAATTTTAAATATTTTATAAAATTAACCTATCCATTATATTTTTATATTCTATAAATAATAAATACAATTTAATACATACATACATACATATATATCATACATATATATATAAAATTTTACCATTTACTATACATAAGTTAAAACATTTAATATTTAATAAAATAACTTATATAATATAAGTTATTTGTAATTAAAGTTAATATATTATAATAAAAAACATTTAATATTTACTATAGTTTATGATAACCTACACATTTGATATATACATCATATGCTATAACTTTAAAGTTTAAGCATATATTAATTTAGATCCATTCAATAGCTTTAAAAAAATTAAACCTAGTCTTGAATTTCCTGTGGGTCATCAGGCACAAAGCGTGGGCATTGGCGTTTCTCAAAGAATTTTTGAAAGACCGGTCCACACCGGGATAAACAGAGCGAAGCACAACGATAACTCGATGGCAGTCGTGGTCTTACTCGTGGCCCGTGGGATAGCTGCCAGAATACCTGCCGTCGCATGACATAAACAAAGCTAAGCAGAACTATTGTTTATCAAAATTACTCTTCTCCGCAGACTACTAGCAGATTCCTTTTACGAAAATTCTCTGATACAGACGTTATCGTCAAGACGAAACCCTGGAACACCCATTGCTGTCAAGATGAAAACCTAGAACTGTATCATTAGAACTTGCAAATCTTGTGACCGAACCCAACCCGAACCTGAATGATTTTTGTTGTTTTCTTGAGGTTCGCCGAATTTCGAACTTCAAGGTTCGAATTCGGCGAACCTTGTGACATAGGTCAGATGTTGCTTCTAGAATCCAAAGTTTGGAAGGATCTTGCAAAGCCACAAGGCATCTTGACTTGGATTAATTTTGGCTAGATACTCTGGTTTTGTTGAAGAAAGAGCAACATCTTGTTATTTCTTAAAAGCTCGAGTGAAGTCCGGAAACAATATAAAAAACATAACCTGTAGTAGACATTCGATCATATAGGTCGCGGGCTTAAACGAAATCAATGAAGCTAACTATCAAAGGAATTGCCCTTGAACTGTAATGTATCCTAAATTGAATTGCACCCTAGATACATCGATGTATCCTTTTTCTTGCTTTCCAATGATTTTCAAGGGGGGTTTGCATATGTAGAACAACAAGGGAAGATTAGGATGCGTATGAATCAAGTACAAAAGATTGTTGAGTAACTAACAGTACACGGTGGCATCTACTTTTGGTGTAGTGCAAGTGCTAGTAAGTTTGACACCAGACTGGAAGGGAGATGGGTTGGTTTACAATATTCCATGTGAAAGCGATGATGCTGGAAAGCATACTTAGATGGAGAAAGACATTCTTGCTTTGGTTTGGAAGACTTTGAAGCCAAGAAAATAAAGCAAATGTTCAAAGTTTATCATTTCAAATTTCTTCATAGGGCTGGAATTCACATGGTTTCCTAATTTTTGGTATAGACATTGTGGTGATAATGACATCTAGAAAAACTTGTGTCAAGAAGAAGGCTATCCATTTTGGTATACCAAGCACAAGGATCTTGCCAAAGGCCATAGAGATATTTCTTAAGGCGACAAAGATGGTGGTGCCATTCTGAACATAGCCAAGAGGTTCTAGCATGTAAATTTCTTATTGCAAATTCCTATGAAAGAAGGTAGAATTGACATCTATTTGATGGACGTCCCATTTATTTGAAGCAGTAAGGGAGAGAACAAGGCAAATGTTCTATTTTTGGCGACTAGGGCAAAGGCTTCATTGTAGTCAATTCCTTCAACTTGAGAAAATCCTTTGGCAACTAACCAGATTTAAGTCTTTCAACGCTTCCATTTGATGCATAGTTAGTTCTATACAACCATTTATATCCAACAAGTTTTGTTCCTTTCCAAATCTGTAAAAGATCGCAAGTATCGTTCACCATAAAGAAATGATATTTTTCAATCATTGTTGCGTCCCAATTTGGATGGTTTGAAGATATTGCAAATGTTTATGGATCATTAGTCTTCAAAACTTGAGCCAAATGAGAGGAGATTTGTTGGAATTGTGAACGTGGTCAATGCAAATCTATGCATTCACCAACTCTGTTGCATGATGTATCAAACCATCTAAGAAATGGTAGGGTTGGTGTAGCTTGAAACTTGATCCAAATGAGAAGGGACTTGTTCAAATTGTGAATGTGGTCAATGCAAATCTATGAATTCACCAGCTTCGTTGCATAATGTATAGACTCATCTAAGAAGTTGTGGGGTTGCTGTAGGTTCGTGTTTAATTGACCCAACTAGAGGAAAATGAGTAGGCAAAGGTGGATTTTCATCGTCACTGTCATCTTTTGAAGAAGAAAGTAGAGAATGATCACTTGGAGAGAAATTGGCTATAGGTGGCAAAATAATCAAAGATGGCTTGTAGACTGAAGATTGTCCAAATGTGGAATTAGGCTTGCAGGCCAAGAGATTTTCATTAAATTTAATATCTCTTCTAATAATAGTGTCATTGGAATTAGGTTGAAGAAGTCTATAACCTTTTACATCTTAAGAATTTGCAACAAAAATGCACTTCTCACTCTTAGGTTCTAAGGCTTTCCATTTCTCATTAGAAATGTGAGACTATGGTGCACTACCAAACACGAAAGGTGCTTAAATCTGGTTTATTTTTATCCATGATTCTTTTGGTGTTATATCTTTTAAAGCCTTTGTGGGAGTGTAGTTTACTATGTAATTGGTCCAATTTATGGCTTCTGGCCAAAACTCAGGACTTAATCCTTTAGATTGGATGATACAATTTGCCATTTTGTTTAATGTGAGTCTTTCTCACAACAACACCATTTTGTTGTGGTGTGTATGGGACAATATGTTGCATTTGAATGCTTTGTGCAATGTAGTAATTTATAAATTTATTACCTACATTTACGCTTCCATTATTTGTTCTTGACTTGTGTATTTGATGTTTAGATTGTTTTTCTACAGGGGTTTTGTAGTCCAAGAACATGTCAAAAACTTCACTCTTTGTGTTTTAAAAAGTAAATCCAAGTGCATTTGGCGAAGTTGTAGGCGAGACTTGAAAAGTACTTGAAGCCAATGAAAGAAGTAGAAGAAAGCAATCAACACAATTCATAGTGAACAAGCTGCAAGGGGGTCGAGGTGTGCTTGTTGGTGTGTTTGTCAAAATTGTCTTGATGATGTTTATCGAAAACATACTTAGGACAAATACAATCTTTGCAAGGAATGACAAGGAATCCAATTACCATTATTGATTACATAGCTACTATAATGAGTGATGTTTAGATTACCAATTCACTCATGCCAAAGTTTGCTCAAGTCATTGTTATGAATTGTAAAACTTGTTGGAAAAGATGATGGCCCTAAGTTATTTAATCTGTACAACGTGTCAATATCATCAACATATTCGATTGCTAGGACATGCTTAGGATCTTTTAAATCCTTAATTACAACTTGGTGAGGTGAAACCTCTATAGTCTTACCTTCATCGAAATGAGTGATCTGATATATTGACAATAGATTGTTAGAAAGACTTGGAATACATAATACATTTTTGAAATGATCATCATCTAGTTGTATTGTTCTAGACCCTACACCATTAAGTGATTCATCATCACCGCCAAATATTTCTCTTGTGTAACATTCATTTAGAGTAGAAAAATGGCTTTATCCTTAGCCATATGAGAATATGCTCTAGAATCGATGAGCCATTCATTAGAAGAAGCAGATAATACATTATAGGGAACACTAAAAGCACAAAGTGGATGCCCATGAGATGAAGAGTTGAAAAAGGAATCAAGATTGATGTTGTGTTTCTTCTTTGTGTCATCCAAGGCTCTCATTTGCTTAAAACAACTAGATTCAACATGACCATCTCGCCCACAAATTTGCAATGTCGTGCAATTATCTTACCTTTCGATTTAGGGCCTTTTATCACCATTTGGTGTAGAAACTTATTGAGAGGTTTTTCTGACTTTTGTTTTGCATATTGTTGCAAAGGTGTTGCTTCTTAGGATCCTTGGATTTATCCTTCTATTTTTCCACTGATGATTTATTAGATGTATTTGCAGTATTTATCAGTTGAAGATACTAGAGCTCATCTTTCTCTCTAATCAAAGAATCACAAAAGCTTCAAAACTGGGTTTTGTATAAGCATACCCTATAGCTTCTGTGATGGAGTGAAAAGTAGATTCAAAAACATGATAAGGAGGACCAAGGTTGAAAATAATACCATAAATACATTGGCTTTATTGCTTAGATATCTTGCATTTTTCAACTAAATTCCTCCTTGTTTTGAATTTAGATAGACTGTCTTTAATGCAAAAGAAATCACTTGGATTTGAATTAACCAATTGAATTTCGAGCTAGTGATATTGGATCTCACTGTGGTGACCAAATACAACTTTCAATTCTTCTCAAGCAACATTTGTTTAGTCAATTCTCGTAAGGTGGAATAGTAAGTCATTAGAGATGGACACCTCAATTATTCCACTTGCTTTGTGATTTTTATTATCCTATTTTGCTTTCTTTGAAGCATTAGTGGGGGGTAGTTTCTTCTCACAAAGTAATCCAATAAAGCTCCTAAGTTCATATGACATCCTCCATATGGGCGCCCTACATGAGAAGTGGTTGGTATTGCAAAAGATCACTTGTATTGGTCCTATTATATTGTGTATCTAGTATGGCTTAAAAAATAGACTAATGGTTAAGATGCAAATGTTCCGATAGAATAGGCAGTGTAAACAACAGTAAAAAAGGAGTTAGGTGTTAAAGTTATGCCTTTTAAAAAAAAAGGCATAAGATGGAAACAAGGAGGTACGTGGCAGGAAGAGATTGAACCACGTGGTGATGTGTGCTCAATGTAGTAAATAATTCCTCCTTCTCACTAGATTTAAAAAGTAAATAAGTTACTTTTTAAAATAAGTGACCTGCTTTTATAAAACAAGTGGGAAGGATAAATGTAGATAATATATCTTTGGATCTGGTAAAATGTATGGTTGTATCTTTGCCAAATGGAAATGATTTCAACTGTGACAAAAAGTGTTTCCAATTGAAACAATGTGTAGGATGCAATGGAACACCTCACACACTAGAAATGCACAAAAATAGTAGAATCCAGAAATCCTTTGATGCATATAGCTACACCTATAAAATATCGTGACATACAATGGGAGCGACTCTTCATAAGCGCTTTGTTATAATGCTGGACTAAAGCTAGTTATTCCCCACAGGTCAAATGCCTTAAGCAACCACTAATACAATAAGATTTTAGATCGACCCACCAATGTATTATGTTGCTAAAACCTTTAGAGGAAATCGATCTACAACCCTAGCCAAATAGCTACTTGAGGTAATATATTAATGCAAAAGGAGAGAATTTACATGAGTTTCTCACAATCAACCATCAATCAAAGGACGCTCCATGAGTTTCTCACAATCAACCATCAATCAAAGGACGCTCCATGCTCTCTAAATAAAGATCATGGACCATTAGGGTGCTAAGCCATAGATCAATAGTTGTTAAGATGAAAGTGAAAATGAACCGTTAGGTCACTCTATGTCTAGAACATATGGGGATTGTCGGATTCCATAAGTACATATGCATGCTAAAGAAACACACTTTACCTAAAGATGCATTATACCAGGTTGATCTTAACTAACTCCTAAGTGTATAAAGTTTAAACATCTTAAGACTTTCTCATTGGTTAGTGTGCCCAATATATTATTAAAGGAGATTGTGGAAAAAAAATATTGTGAGGGGCTTTAGTAAAAAGATCGAGCTTATCACCTATTATGTGCTTGAGTGCAAATCAAACTTGTGTTTTGTGTCATTGCATGTGGATAAACTATTCTGATTGCCTTATATATGACAACTTTCTATGACATACCCTAGTTTACTTATTGCTTAACATCTGAGAACAAGGCTTTGTACTGTTTGAACTTTGTTTGCTTATGAAATTATTGCTGAAATCTTTTCTTATGAGTCTCGTTTGATTGTGTTGATGGCCTTCTTAGAGAGTGGAGAGGGTTTCTCAAATTTATTAAAATACTTTTTCTTGTGTTCTCAAGATTCCAGAACTGATGGAATACATGCCTGGACCTGACTTCCCTACTGGTGGAAGAATTATGGGTAACTCTGGGTATGAGAGAAAACATGCTATATTTTATCATATAGGATGATTTGTTACACTTCAGTTTTGCCTTTTTTAAGAAGGTTCTATATTTACTTCTGTCATTGGTTTGTGCTAAAGGATCTTAGCGGCATATACAACAGGTCGAGGAGGTGTGACATTAAGAGGAAAGGCTGAGGTTGAGGTGCTCGACAAGAAAACCAAACGCACTGCTATTATTATTACAGAGGTAAGTTTCTTTCTATAGAGTTGATCTGCACTGGTACTATATTAAAATTTGTTGAAGCAATCTGTGTCTACTCGTTATTTGTTACTTTGCAGAATGTGGATTGGTATATTGAGTTCGTTATGAATGATCTATTTCCTTTTCTCTCTCACCTTATATTTGTTAGAGTGGAATCCTGAAAGCTCAGTAGTCTTGGATGAAACTAGTCAATGCATTGGTGGATATGAATACTGCTACAGATGTTTGCCAAATTATTCTGTGCAGCTTTTTTGTTCTGTATATTGCATGTGGAAATTGATCAGAGAAAAATTCTAGATAAGTTAATTTTCTTAATATCGACAGGTGATGAAAAGAGTAGGTGAATGGGAGTAGTAAATACTCAAGTTACATACAAAGTGTGGGATTGCGAAAGCAACTCCTGAAAGCTAGAAGATAAAGAGTTACCAGATAAAATGCAAGAAAAATGACTAGGAAAGGGTGAACCTTAGAAAGGAGTATTATGCACTAGATAGATAGGTAGATATGGGAGTGGGATTTCGAAAAAGGCTCAGAATAGAGGCTCTAAAATAGATTTCTGAGCTGATAATGCTCAGAATAGAGGCTCTAAAAAGGATTTCTCTGTGCTATTGTGTGCAGTTATCTCTCTCTTTATTATATCCATTTGTCTGTTTCCTAAAAGTTTGCTATAATGGAAAGGAGCATTGTGGAATCTTTATGGTTTTCGAGTTTCACTGATGTTCCATTTTGAGGCAATCCATTTTTGCTTTTTGAATAATTTTATATTTGCCTTGCCTTGCTATATCTTGAATTTTCACATTTTAGTCATATTTCTTGCATTGCAGATCCCTTACCAGACTAACAAGGCTGCATTGGTGGAGAAAATCGCTGATTTGGTCAATAGTAAGGTATGAAGCATCTGCCAGTGTGACTGAACAATGCTTGACTGGTGGTATTAGGAAATGTCTTGAAGCATGATATTTTCTGTTAATATTATTGAAGCTTCTTCAGTAAGTGATGCAATTGCAGCTAAAGTATTTATTGAAGATAACATGCATACAATGGTGATTAGATGATTTTGAAATCATTGATGTATCCAATAATTTTCTACGTCTCCCCTTTTGTATCTCTTTAGTTAACAAGAAAAGCTGAATAATGCCACAGCAAACATTTGAGTGTGCAAAAGGAGTGCCTGTGATTAATGCCAATAACCATCTTTTATAGTGCTTGCTGTTGTTGCCTTGTCACAACTGTAAACAGTAATTCTCGTTTCTAGAATTTTGTTTTTCTTGAGATGAGTTCCTTGTCTAACCTATGAATTCCTTGACATCCTAGACTTTAGATGGTATAACTTATGTAAAATATTAACTACATCAATAAATATTATTCAATTATAATAATATACGCTAATACATATATATTTATTATATATAAAAAAGTCAGAAACCTACAAATGATTAATTTATAAAGCTATAAGCCTAGGAAGTATGTAGAATTGCAACAGAAGTGTCTAATTAAAAATGAACATTGAAAATGATTTGTCTGGATAAACTAATTGTGAGAGTCCTTGATAGCTTGAATCAACCAATGGGTCTTCAAATCCAAACTTGTGAGGAGTATTTGCAATCATCAAGAGGACAAAGCAATCTATCCAATAACTTAGCTCACCACTATGTTAGTAAAATATCAAGTGAATGTAATTAATTTGAATAAGATGAGGTTGCAACAATTAAAATAGCCAAATCAATTATCGTTCATATAGAACAAGGTTGCATCAATCATTCTATAAGCTATTTGATGCAAGCAAACTAGCCATTAGTTACCTCAAACTCCTATGGATTCTTCACTATCAAAGCAACTAAGCAAGATCTTCCACAAAATTTCGACCCTTAGAGTGAAATCAACCTTCCCTTTTATAGCCTAAGGGGGATGATTTCCTCTTGTGATGAGAAATAGGGTTGTTACAATAGTGATGATTTTTAAAAGGTGGCTTTTATATCTATGGTCTAGATCCACACTTTTTACAACTAGAAATGATAAAAATGCTAAGTCGTTGGGCTCATGGAGGTGCCTTCCTAGTTTTACTTGTAAATAATACTAAACAATAGCCAACACCATGGGTCTTCATCAATACAAGCTTAAAAAAGCATGGGGATGCTGAAACCGAATGCAAAACCATGAGTTATTTTCGTTGATCCATGGAATTGGTCAAATCCACGTCGAAGAGCAAGTCATTGGGCCACCCAATTGTGCTTGAGGAAGTCGATCCATGTGCTTGGTGAGCAAATCAACGGCTAGGATTTAATCTTTAGGTGAGATTTGCTATGGAAAATTCCACAGTGCCTCTACATGAATGCCATAGTGCCACATCATCCCAAATTGCCTCAACATTTGTGCCATTAGCTGCCTAGGCCAGATCAACCGAGGAAAATTAGGTTAATTTCCTTCAATAAATTCATAAAGTGCAATGGCATGACAATTAGAAGAAAAGTGCACTTTTGCCACCTTAATGATCAATTAGACACACACAGGATTTTTATATGAAAAAGCTTAGGTTTGCCATCAATTAACCTTCCTTGTGCTTGAAATTAAGCCTACCCCCCCCCGAAATTAATCTTCCTTCTGCCTAAATCTACCAAGTCGTTGTCCTAGAAGTGGCTAGATCATTCCCATGCACTATCATGAAGTTTCTAGGTTGTTTGTTAACATTGAAAATATATTTGACCAGTCTGGAGTAATGCTTTGACATGCAAGGATGGGAAGTTGTGGAAGGGCCAATTGAGTGGCCAAATCTACCGTCATATTTTGAAAACGTTGAGTAAATCATCCCCATACGTGTGCAAGAAAATCAACACTGCGGTCATTGGGGGAATGTCCACCACCTTTTTGGAACTGATTGATTTGAGGTAGTAGTCATCAATTTGATGACATATGCCTCTGTAAGTGGCCAAATGGGTATCAAAATATGCGTTTAGATTCTTTGGATACCTTCTGGAACTCAGACTCTGAATTAACATCTTCTGGCCCTTATAGAGATTGATACATTGTCTCTGCAAATCGTGAATACTTTGAAGATGACCTGATGAAATCTTTGTGGCACTGAACAAGATGTACTAAGATCATATTTGTTTGCGGTGGACCAACAACAAAGGGTGTTCAGATGGACCAACACATAACAGATGCAATTAACCATCACATTGAGTCATCATATAGTTAGTCATGTATACATCATAATATACCTACACCACAAGTATCTTCAAACAAGTTTTTGAGATATGAGATTTACAAACTAACTTGATCCATAATAACATCTAAGTAATTGCAGGACTAGTTTCTTTCAAGGGTAGACATGGTGGAATAAACCTAGGTTGGACAAGTGATATTATTAGTGAAAGGTGAGGTAGATGACTTAAGATATAGGAAGAAAGGGATCTCTGTGATCTTCATCACTCAGGCAAACAATAGGGATGTGTCTCACAAATGGGTGATGTGTACTAGGATAATGTCCCTTTAACCATTAACAATTAGACTTCCTTCTTTTTTAACTTTGACTTTGCGTTATCTTCTTCTTGGATTTTATCTTCTTGGACTAGTCATCATTTAATTTCTTGGGCTCTTCATTTCTTGTACTTCTTCATTTGGAGACCTTGGCCTTTGTTGTTATTTAGAGGCATACTAGCAAGTTTTTTACTTGCTTCTTTCTTTTTGACTTGGTCTTCAACTTGCTTTGACGTTGCAGATATAAGGAGTCTTGCATTGGGAAATTTTCTTTCATGTTCTTTTTTTATGGCATGAGAAGGGAAAAAACTTTCATGCTTTAGGTCTAGGAAAGATCACTACTCCATGGCGACTCACCCCCTTTGATGACAGTTAGTCCCATGTGTCTAAATGCAAACACACCTATATCGTTAGAGAACATCGTTGTGACACAACAATGCTTGAGAAACAGAAGGAACATTGGGGGGTCTTCATAGTGAATGGGTCACAAAGGGGAGATCAAGAGCTCAACTTCATTAGCTTTAGACCAAGGATGCAGACTAGAATATGGAATGAAATGGTTGGTGGATGGATGGTCATATTTATGGACCTAGAGAAGGGGGTAAAAGTCCTTGCAAACTACTTAAAATTACCTAGGTTCAAAGGTACATAAGTAAATCAATGATCTACAACCCTTGTCATCCTGGAAGTGTGATACCACTAATTGTATTCATCAGAAAACCAATGCATCAACTATGGCAATAACAACATGTAGTACAACATCATATAATTATGAATTATCATTATGGCATGGCATAGCGGTAGAAACATTGGCATATATTCGATCATCACATCAAAGGTGAGGCCTAAGAGCAATAAAGATGGGCCTCAATACTCTAGAATGCATCTTGCTCGAAAATAACAAAATAGGTCTGGATTATATTATGCCCACAAAATGTGGCATAACATTTGGATCCATGGGGGACAAGTGCTTGAAGGAAGAGAGTACTTGCGAACATCAACATCTCTGATACAACAACAGTAAATAAAGTACTTAAAATAATACTTATATCGTTGCCATAGACCATTTTTTTAGATTCTTTATAGGGGAATAAACTAGACAAAAAATAAACTACAGGAAAGGAAATGCTCAAAATTTTCTAAATCTAATTTATACTAAATGACATGGAAATGGATGTAAACTTTTAAATTCTCAAAATTGTCTAATCTATGATAAGGAGTTTATTGAAATGCTCGAAATTTTTGAAGCAAAAGTATTGTACCTGTTCTCATGCTAACAATAACAAGTTAACAAAAATGCTTGTCAAAGATCCAATGCAACCATTTGAAAAATTGGTGAATCCCTCTTCCTTTATGTGAAATCAAGGAAACATTAGAGGTTAGGTAAATAAGTGATGGGTTATCCATCATACTTTGCTTGGAAGTTGCAGAGAATTTATGATCTTGAAAAATGAAGTCATGCCAAGGTTGAGATTCAACCTTGTAAGCCTCTTTTATCCAAAAGTAAATGGGATTGCCCAATTCATTCACTATATCAGGATGTATGAGAGATGGTAAAGAATGGTCATGTGACACTTAACAAAAATTTTCTTGGTACTTACTCACTTCTTCATTAAGATGTTTGATCATAGAAATATGATTTGAAAATGGAGTGACGTGCGATTCCAATGATGGAGATGGGGATGGGTGGGTGGAGTGAAGAAATGTATTATGTTCCATATCAATTAGAGTTGTTCACCTCAAATTTTCATGAGATAGAGAGTTTTGGGTTTGGAAATCTTTGGAGCTATTGATATCACCCATAAGCCCTAGATTAGGAGAGAAGTCAATACTATTTTCAAGAGGATGGGACTTAAGTTGATTGCTTTGATCAACAAATTTATCTGAATTAATCTTGATCAAGTGTTGAATGAAAAACATTCTCAACATTAGATGAATTAGGGTTATAATTTCCTAAGAATTCCTCATATGTATTCAAACATGAATCCAAAGTCAAGAAATATTCTAAGGAAACTTGCTCTTTGTGATATTGACCTTTAACCATACCATCATGGTGGGCTTGCACTTGTAAGGATGCCTTAGCGCCGCAGCTTCCAAAAAGGATTATTCAACCATGGATGCCTCTTCCAAGGAACCTTCTTGAAATTCAATATGGCCTTTCTCATTATTGCCTTCTTCGTGTTCAAGATCTAGAAAGGCATCATGTAAATCATCAATAAGCTCATAGTTCTCTAGGGTGATACACTTCCCCCTAGCAAAAATTGATTAAATATAACAATGGTTCTTGATGAGTATTGATCTCATCAAGGAGGGTTTCCGAAGGGTTGTGATCGTATTGTTGCATTAAATTGTCAACTGTACTTCTTCATTTGACAAATATGAACCCAAATGGATGCATCCTCTAAATCCTCCCATTGATCATCAAAATCCATACAAAAATCTTGAACAACAATGAGAAAGACACAAAATGAGGATATGCTCCTTGGAGGTAGATCTTAATGACACCATCTTCATGAATCATATTGTGTTTTACAATGAAGTCAAGAAAGTTGTGAACAGATGATGAAGGTTCAGAACTACGATGACTGTATAATCTAGGAGCATGCTTTGCCTTTTTCCATAAGTCATAATGGCATACATGAATAAATTCTGGAATATAGGACTGTGGACTAGCATGTAGTTGACTATGTAGCATGTTCGTTTTTGGACTCTACAGGCCATTTAGCCTATAGGCATCATAGATTATGTATTTCGCTCCAGTGCCAGCCTCCTAGATATGTACTACACAGTTCACTTTGTGCCATTTTGATATATTGACTCTTATATGGTATATACATGAACAAACTTTGGATATTTTGTCTCAAGTTCTTTGGAATCATGGATTAAAATATTGAAAATATTGTTTTTCTTTATAATTTAATTATTTTATGTATTTTTTAGTAGATTGAGTCATTAAATTCAAATTAGCCGATTTATGACTGATTCATTACCGATTCAGATTTCGATTCCGAGTAGACCCTCGATCGATTTCGAGTCCGATTCCGATTTTAAAACTATGATCTTAGCTAAGGGTGTCAACAAACCACTAGAGTCAAGTCTTCAAACTGCTGTTTACACACAGCCATAGAGAATTTTCGTCAAACACTTTGAGAACCATTGATATCAGTCAATAACAATAAGCCAACCACATTATACTTTACTCAAGCACAAATAAATTCATCCTGGGACTGATATACTGTTCAAAAAGACAATTTGCAGCGGAAGAATTAGATATATCAGCAGACTATAAACATAGATATAACACAGTAATTTTGGCCAAACTTAGTTCCTGGAAAAACTCTACTCCCTGGGGAAAACCAGTGAAGAGAAATTTTTATTTATGAACAGCAGTTATTCTCAGTACATAACAGCAGAAAAAAAAATAGTCATTACAGAAAATTTCCTTGGAAACTGAGCCCAAAAATCACTTTGAAATCTGTGCATACACTGTCTGGAAAATCACACCCTACAGGCTGTCCAAACAGCACACCTGCTACAGGAATCTTCTCTTGAATTTTGTGCCCAGACAGGTCAATAGTACGGCCTCCACTCAGCATACATCATGCTGCCTCAAAAACAGTGCCGTTCTCCTTGTTTTCTGTGCAAGAAAACTCAGCTGTACGGCCCTCACTATTCAGATGTACAGACTGCCCTCTTAATGACTGTTTGGTCTCTTGGGAAACGTGCCACACATTGGAAATCGTGCCCTTCTGCAGTGCCCTCCTGCTGCTCTCACAAACGTCACAGGGAATCAAGCTCCTCTCCCCAAGCTACTCCTTGGGATTCTTGCCACACAAATGAACTCCACACTTTGGAATTCGACCCACCTCCAACTTCTCTTGGGATGTGTGCTGCTCCTCTTCCTCACATAGGAATGCGTGCCTCTCCTCTTCCACACTTGGATGATATCAAATAAAGTCTCATGAGTCCCTTTTATTTCTCTCGTTAGGGTAACTCCCATGACTTTTCGAATTCCACAGCTGAGATTAGATATTGATCTCAAGATCCATCACTGGGATCTAATCTCCACTTCACTTAAATTCCCTAAGTGAACTATATACAAAATCTTTTCTTTTCGAAAAGTCACATTTCCCTAAATATTATAAAAGTACACTTTATGACTTAAAGTCACTTTATAAACATAATAAAGTGCAAATCACTTTTAAATCATAAAGTCACATAAAAAAGGTACTTTATTAAATACACTTTAGTAAAGTCACTTAATGACATTAATGAGACTTCGTAAGTTCTCAGACCCCTGCACCTAGGCACCTGATGCAAGATTGCCTCCGAGCTGCAAAATGCTAACAATGTAAAGAAGCCTTGATAGAATATCTCACCATACAATTTTAGAGTTAGATAGATAATTTATTAATATCCAATAAATGGCCACAAAAGTAGGTCAATGGGATTATTTGGTACCGTGATGTCAATACAAAGTGGGAGCGCCGAGGTGTTTCCTATAAAAAAGGAAGAGGTAAGGTTCTAATGTAAAAATAAAGAAAGAGATAACTCCAAATAGGGAGATGAGAGATCCAAACTAGAAGAGAGATGTATAAAGAGAGCCGATATAATGAAGTGGGTGCATCAATGGGATTGTGTTGTACAATGATGTTGATACAAAGTGGGAGCATTGAGGTGGTTCGCTATAAAAAGGCAAGAGGTAAGGTTCTAACCTAAAAATAAAAAAGAGGTAACTCCAAATAGGGAGAGCCAATCTAGAAGAGAGATGTATAAAGAGAGCCGATATAAAGGAAGAATGCACAAGGGGAGTGAATATGGGATTTGTGATACAAAAATGGTGAACATGTCATGGTGCACTGGGAACATCTGAAGCTGAATGGAGGAATCTCAAAATAGAACTCTGTGTGAAGGACGATCTGCAAGAGGAGCTAAAATATAGGTGTGCCACTGCATTGAGTGGGGAGCCGATTGCTGTGTGACCTAGATGAAGTCGTCTGGCTGCCGAAATGGGTCCGAGATTGGCTATGTTGTTTGTGTCGGGCAAAAGTGGAGGTGGTCCTCCATGTCCTAACTGATCTGCGGTAAGAATCAGTAGTGTTGTCCTCTGTTGGTATCTTGGTGCCCCTAGAGGAAGGGGGCATTGGAAAGAACGAAGTGATCTGCTGAGTGTAGGTTGGACCCGACTACAAATGTCGTAGGAGGATGAGGGAGTGAAGCCAGAGGGTATCTTGTAAGTATAAGGCCGGACACCTCTGATCAGGATATCTAAAGAAACTAGTCAAATTCTGAAGCTCTGTGGCAGTATTGTTTAGAATCTCGAAGATTTTATCATTTTGATTCCCCGGCCGGCACAACTCCAGAACAACAAAAGAGGTATCAATGGGAAGGAAGAGGTCACTTGTCCTATTCCTAACTACTGACTATGATGAGTATAAAGCATCCTTTGATGGCGAGGACATTTAATGTACAGAAATAACATTATGTAGTAGTAAAAATTTACATAATCATGATTATAATAACCCAAGGGTCGTAACCCTTCACTCTCATGAGCAGTCAATTAACACTTGTACAGTAACAAGAGCTCTTTCAAATGATCCCATATTATATATTCATGTTAATAAATATTCTGTTATATTGATATGGATCTGATCTGTTATCTCTTTCATGTATGATTTGTTGTAGGAACACTCAAGTTCGCTTCGTTGCTGTTGGGATAATGTATTGATACTATATAGTTCTACAATTAATACATAGGTTTGCAATGGAGTGTTTCGAATTGTATGTAGTAATATGAAATCACAGGGAAAATATTCTTTGGCCTTTAAGAGATTATGTATTGAAATATGGCTTCTGGTGAAAGACATCTTAGCCATCTGTGTATTCTTGCTTTGTAGCCCATAAATACATTATAGTCCATTGCATATGTTCTTGTCTGTTAAGAGCAGGCAATTTTAACAGGTAGATTTTAGAATGCAGATTTGTTTGGTAGGGGTTTCTTAACCTTATCACGAAGGTTTTTAAAATTCCTTAAATTTGTATGAATTCTGGAATGTGCAAAGCGGTGTGATGCAGATGCCTAAATCCTTGATGGACCAAACCAAAAGCATATTGCAAAAACTATATAGAACTTTGTTAGGATGGTTTGGGTGCCTACTGTTCTTCAGAATGATTTTTCGTAGGGCTGACATATGGATGTAATGGATAGTGATTTCTGAATCATTTGTTTCAAAGTGATCATTAGAATCAAAATTGTTTTCTCTAATGTTAACTTTAACCAAGATACTCATATTGCATGCAGTACATTCTCTTCTGTAATCTGCTTATGTGCATAGGATGTTTCTGTTTTTTTCTCAGGAAAGTGTCAAAATCATTGCTTGTCTTTATAATTTATTTGAGTATAACGATGGCATGATTATTCTTGTGAAAATGTGATGAGAGTATTGGTTGCAGGCTTTGGATGGTGTGAGTGACATACGAGATGAGAGTGACCGCACAGGAATGCGGATTGTACTGGAGGTATGCTTACTGCTGAAGTTGTTTTCATATTGTATCTATATTGGAATTATATCTGTGGGGAGCCAGTTGTCTGACTGGTGTTGATGACAAGCTGTTGTGTTGTAAACTAGTATATATTTTTGGATATTCTGTGGAAAGCTAATTTCAATCCGTGGCAGTTGAAAAGAGGTTCAGAGGCATCTATTGTTCTTAATAATCTCTACAAGAGCACTTCCCTTCAATCTAGCGTTAATTACAACATGGTTGGGTGAGTGCACTAGAAATCTATATATACACCATTATGTTTCTTATTCTGTCTTGAATTTAAAGATAATTTGACAGCTGTTAGAAGTTTGTGTGTGGTAAGCACATGAGCTGTAATATCTGAAATTTATGACTGGCATGAAAATTTGATTTGGAATTATTCTCTGTCCTAGATAAGTGTAGTTTTAATGTGCTCAGTAAAATTGGACAAAGTGGTTTCTTTCTAGTTATCTGCGTTTCAGTTTATAATTAGTTATAGCAGTGGTTGTTGCATTCCTAATTTTAAAATAAAGACTAGCAGATTTTATATTGCGTGGAAGCTTATTTTGTGTTTCCTTCTGTTAACTTGATGGTTATGTCTATTTTTGGTTTGATTTGTTGTGTTTGTAGAATTCTTGATGGGCGGCCAAAATTAATGGGTGTAAGGGACCTGCTCCAGGTAAATATTTAGGCTCTACCTTCTCAATATAGCGTGCTTGTCAGATTCTCTCATGCTTTGTGCCACAATCACAAAGGAAAGGAATGTGAACGGTAGGTTAATCTGATGTGGAATGGGTTGATACAAGTGACATAATTATGTTTTTATTATACTATGATAAAATGTCTGAAGTTCATCAACAATATTTTAATAAGAGATTGGGATAGTTAGATTGTGTATTTTCTTTTAAACCACTGTTTGGTAAGGTAAATTACTAAATAGTTTGTATTTGACGATGCTTTCTACATGTTAGTTTTTACTTGTTTAGCATAATAACATTAAACAATCTAATCACTGAAAGAAAGACGAGCACAACAAACACAAATAACACAAAATTTCTCTTGGGGAAACCACAAGGGAGAAAACCCCAGCAAAACTTCCTCAATATAGAATTCACAAGTACAAGATAAAACCCCAAGACAAAATCAGCTTCTCTCCTTTACTTGTGCGAACTTGTCTCTCTCCTATGCGAACTTTTGTGAGTGAGTTAGGTGAGTGATCCAAATGAGCAACTCAACCTTCTATTTATACTTAACAAGTGACTTGACCTTTTTACTAATTAGGTCGGCTTGACTCACCTAACTAGGTTGACCTGTACACTTTACAATAAAATATTATTTTCTAGTTATTTCCAGGCCGACCTAACAGTTAGGGTTTACATTGACTCCTTCAATGACTCTTACATTATCAATTACATCAATGACATCTCCTAAAGGAGGAATACAATAATACAATAGACACGTATATCTAGAATATATTCCTCAGTTACATTTCTTTAACACTCCCTCTTAACTAGGAAGGTATTCTGTGGGCAACATCATCAACATCAACAGTTGTCCAACTGATTGGTGAATCTCTATATGTCGTGGAAGTTTTTGGAACATCATCATATGTTTGGGGTATCATCAACATCATTTGCTGGAACATCATCATCGTCGTTAGCAAGAATTTGCTGGAACATCAACATCATATGCTGGAATATAACCATCAGCATCATCATCATCATCTACTGGAATATCACCATCAGCATCATCATCGTCTTCTCCTAGAATATCACCATCAACACCATCATCATCAACAAGAACTACTGGAACATCAACATCATCTACTGGAATATCTCCATCAACATCATCATCAATATATGAATACTGGAACAACATCAATTATCAGTTGGCAAGTACTGGAACAACAATCATCTGTAAGTAAATATTGGAACAACAACATCATCAATCATCAGTCGACAAGTACTGGAACAACAAACATCAGTAAGTAAATATTGGAACAACACCAATCATCAGTCGGTAAGTACTGGAACAACAATCATCAGTAAGTAAATACTGTAACAACAACAACATCAATCATCAGTCGGCAAGTACTGGAACAACAAAACATCTGTAGGTAAATACTGGAATGACAACAACATCAATCATTAGTAAACAAGTACTAGAACAACAACATCATTAGTCGGCAAGTACTGAGATAACAACACCAGTCAACAAGTACTGGGATAACACTACCAATCGACAAGTACTAGAATAACATCATCAGTTGGAAAGTACTGATATAACATCTTCAGTCGACAAGTACTGATCTTCAGTCGGCAAGTACTGGAATAACATCACCAGTTGGCAAGTACTGGGATAATACTATCAGTTGGCAAGTACTGGAATAACATCACCAGTCGTCAAGTACTGGGATAACACTATTAGTCGACAAGTACTGATCTTTAGTCGGCAAGTACTGGAATAATATCACCAGTCGGCAAGTACTAGGATAACACTATCAGTTGGCAAGTACTGAACTTCAGTCAGCAAGTACTGGAATAACATCACCAGTCGGAAAGTACTGGGATAATACTATCAGTCGGCAAGTACTTGGATAATACTATTAGTTGGCAAGTACTTATCTTCAGTCGACAAGTACTTGGATAACATCACCAGTCGGAAGTACTGGGATAACACTATCAGTCAACAAGTACTGATCTTCAGTCGACAAGTGCTGGAATAACATCACCGGTCAGCAAGTACTAGGATAACATCACTAGTTGGCAAGTATTGATCATCATCACTCCCTCTTTCGAGGGAGGTCCCTTCGGACCACACCAAGCTTGTCTCGAAAGTATTCAAACTTTATACGAGATAGAGGCTTAGTCAACACATCTGCAGCTTGTTCCTCTGTAGGAACGTACTTGAGCTTTACAGCTCCCTTTTGCACCATATCCCAGATATAGTGAAACTTGATCTTGATATGCTTCGATCTATCATGGAACACTGGATTCTCTGTCATCTTCATACAACTCTGATTGTCATAGAGAATATCAGTCACATCTATCTTTGCATCGAACAATCCTGCCAATATCTTGCGAAGCCAAACTGCTTCACTACAAGCTGAACATGCTACGACGTATTCAATTTCTGCTGTATTGAGAGCAACACAGGGCTTCTTTCTATTGAGCCATGAGATCATACCTGATCCCAAACTAAAACAACATCCTGAAGTGCTTTTTCTATCATCGGCACTTCCATCCCAATTTGAGTCTATATATCCGTACAATCTGAACTCACTATCTGATGCATATCTGAGTCCATAGTCCAAGTACCTTTTAGGTACCTCATCACATGTTTTGCTGCAATTAGGTGAACATGTCTGGGCTCTACCATTTACTGGCTCAAGGTGTTCACAACAAAACATATATCTGGTCAGTATTTGTCAAATACATCAATGGGCCAATAATTTGTCTGTACATCATAACATCTACTATCTCTGATGAAGCATCATTCAAGAGCTTCAAGTTTGTCACCATCGGAGTAGTCATGGCCTTACAATCCAACATTCCAAATCTTTTTAGGATCTCAACAATATATTTTCCTTGACTTAGGAAAATCTCATCTGGGAACTGCCATACTTCAAGACCTAGAGAATAATGTATCATCCCAAGGTCTTTTATCTCAAATTCTACAGTAAGCTTCTTCTTACATTAAGTGATGGGTTTGTCTTCTCCTTGTCCCTGGTACCTGTCTCAAACTGTACCACAGATACTTCCTCTTCATGAGGGGAGACATCTGGTATCACTCTGAGTATAGCCTTGAGATACTGGGGCAAACACCTTTGCCACAGATAGAGGCCAAGGGATAATGTCTCTCCATCTGTGTTGCAGTCACTCCCTCTGAAGCAGAGCTTTCCTGCTCCCTCTATAATTGAGCACTATCCTCCCTCTGCATCTTGCACTCCCTGCATCGGGACATTCTGCACTGGAGTGATTGGTAGCCTTCTCTTCTGATGATATTCTTTGTATCCATCTATGCCATCTTTATAGGTCATTGGATACCAAGATCTCGAATTCTGTTGCAAGTTCTCTCTTGCACCCATCTATGAGCTTCTCATCTTCAACCTCGTAGCAAAGGTTGATATCTCATCATTCTTCATTTGTAGGTGATCGTACACGATATTTCTTACAAGCCAAATTCAGTTGCATGGTTAGAAACATTTCATGGTTTCCAAAACATATTAATAATGGCCAATTCTTATGCATACAAACATATGTCACATAGTCATGCAACTATCTTGGCTAATGCTTCATCGCAACATTCATCTATGTCCCGTATTCATACGGTAACTTTCTAGATGCCTTCCATCTCTACCAGAACAATATTAAGAGCGTGCACTACTCCCAATATGTCAGCAAAGAGGTTTCATTCTAGATAAGTAGCAATGGAATGTTGTATAGTACCATAGGCCACTTACCCATCACATGTATATTAGTAGTATATTGTTCATTAATGTAATTATTCTAACATGCATAATACTCGTCCTAAATCTAGGAATATAAATATATACACAACTGGACAAAATGGAACATGACAATTCAAATACCTATCTTTGTTTGGTTGTTGGGTGGACTCCCTCTTGATCTTTGCTTCCTTGTAGGAACTACTAGAGTCTCTGACAACGTGTTCTACTTCATCGTCTGATTTTGAGGACTTGTTCCTTTCTTGCTTATGATAAAAAATGTTGAGCAAGTATTCTACATCGTAGATCACTTGTTCTTTGTACTGGAGTAGACTCTGTGTGTCCCTCCTACTGCATCTTAAACAATGAATGAGCGGTTCTTCTATATTGACCTTTATCTATTTTTCGAAGTCCAACTTTATCGGAGCTTCTCCTACTCCTCTGATGTAATACTGAAAGTCATCTCTAGGTTCACCTTCTGAATGAACCCTTGAGTTTATATAGTCCTCCTTCAACTCCAATAACAATTGCATCATTGATTGTCTTCCCCTTTGGCCACATAAGAACTTCACCATCTACAAATGCAATTCTAAGACCTTTCTTATCTAATGCTGAAATAGAAAGAAGGCATATTTTCAAACCTGGAACATGTAGTACTTCCTTCATGTTCATGGACTTTCCAAAGCCCAATTTGTAAGTAGCCTCTTCCATTCCTTTGACAGGATATTGGTAGTCATCTCCAAGCTTTACTTTGTGTGGAGAATCTTTCCGCATGAGATGTGAAAGAAAGTCTTTGTAGCCCGTCATATGTTTTGAGGCTCCACTATCCACTAGCCAAGTGCCACTTCCATCTGATACTGAACCAGTGAGGGTTGAGATTAGAACATATTCTTCACTGGAACCTTCGTTCTTGACTTCATCACCATGTTCACTATCTTCAGTTGCGTGAGCATGAAATCTTTTCTTTTGCTTCTTGGATTGTCTAGATTTGAATGGACAATTTCTTGCAATGTGTCCTATCTTGTGACAAGAGAAACATTCAAAGGAGGAGAAGTCTTTCTTGATCCTCTTGTTCCTCTGAGATCTTTGAGGTCTTCTGGGAGAGTGGTCATAAGTGTACATCATTCTTTCTTTTCCTTCCTTCTTTGGCATGAGTTGCCAAAGCTTGATCTTCATTGTCATTTAGTTTCTCCTCCCTTACAACTATTCTTTCTTCTTCTTGCACACACTCTTCCCATAGTTGTCTGAACATGATTAATCTTTTCCTAGCGTATATGCCTTGAGCAAAAGTTCCCAATCTCTGGGAAGACCATTCAGAGTGGTCATCACAACTTCAACGTCTTCTACCATGTCTCCAATAGCTTCTAATTGTTCTTTGATCTGAGATACTCTAGAGAAGTATGAGTGCATAGTCTTAGACTTTTCGATCTTGACACCTTGGAGTCAATTTCTCAAGGTCATCTTCCTATTAATGTTCTTTCCTTCAAACAGGCTAGTCAATGCATCAAGCATTTTTTTTGGAGTTTTCTTTGAGGATACTTGAGGAATCAAGTGATCTTTGATAGAGTCAGCTATTTTCCTCTTAGCCTTGATCGTATTCTTTTTGTGTCTTTCTTTGGCCTCATCTCCTTTTGGTTCTGTAAGTCCCTCTTTTACAAAACCTTCTAGGTCATGTTCTTCAAGAATGAGTATGATTCTATATTTCCCTGCCCTGAAGTTCTCAGCTCCTTCAAGCTTCTCATCAGGCTTGGTAGTGTTTGTCATTGTGTCAATACGAGAACCTCAAATGGAAATAGAATGGAGATAATGGAGATAGAATGGAAATAATTGAATTCTGCTTCGACAGAAAGATGCACCCTAGTCTGGCGAGTTAGATGCACCCTCTTTTTCAGCTGATCTGTGGAGAGAGCTCCTGGAATAAGAAGCCCAAGTTTCTGTAGTTGCGGGGGCTGTACAATGTTTTCTTTCAGGCTTGCTCTGATACCATGTTAGATTTTACTTGTCTAGCATAATAACATTAAACAATCTGATCACTGAAAGAAAGACAAGCACAACAAACACAAAGAACACAAAATTTCTCTAGGGGAAACCGCAAGGGAGGAAACCCCGACAAAACTTCCTCAATATAGAATTCACAAGTACAAGTTAAAACCCCAAGACAAAATCAACTTCTCTCCTTCACTTGTGCGAACTTCTCTCTCTCCTATGCGAACTTTTGTGAGTGATCCAAATGAGCAAATCAACCTTCTATTTATACTGAACAAGTGACTTGACATTTTTACTAATTAGGTCGGCTTGAGTCACCTAACTGGGCAAACCTGTACACTTTACAATAAAATATTATTTTCTAGTTATTTCCAGGCCGACCTAACGGTTAGGGTTTACATCGAATCTTTCAATGACTCTTACATTATCAATTACATCAATTACATCTCCCGAAGGAGGAATATGATAATACAATAGACAATTATATCTATAATATCTTCTGCAGTTACATTTCTTTAACATTACACTTTGCCATGTCTTCTTAACTTGGAATTTCTCCCTCCTGGCTTAGTGCTAGTTGACAATTTGCAAGTTTTGGCATTATTGGCTGTCCATATGTGTTTCAGTTTTCAAGGTCTTCAATTGTATTAAATTTTGGATGTTTCGATACTTTTTTTATATTTAAATTTCAGGTAATTATCCTGGGGAAACCCCTTGGCACATTCCCTCTTTTTCTGGATGGTACCCAAGTTAAACCTTAGATTCTTCAGGGCACAAGGCTAGGCCAACAACAGGGCTTGAAGCCGTTACAACAATATGCATATTATGTGCTCAACATATCACTTTGGGAATAGAATGTGGGTGGGGAGGATAAGTTGCCACCCCAGAATCACTTGGACTAGACCCAATTGAAGGTCAATATGATACTTATTTTCATTGGCACTACCCTTCCCTGAATTATCTTGATGGTTCGTCTCGAAGAAAATTCATTTTTTGAGTTCATAAGGTCAATAGTCAATAATTTGTTGAAATGTTTTAAACTGATTGCCCTAAATACAGAGTTCCTACATGAGTAATTTGTTTGTTGTTAGTTACTCTTTTTAACAATCAGGATAGACTCTGAACTCATAGCAGTAGAGCCACATTCATAGTTGTTTTTATGATTCTGGACTCCCATAATATTGGATTTCTCCTCTTCACCGCTCAGCCTAGACAAGTTGGTGTTGATTATTATGGATCTTGCCCCTTACCGTTTCCTTCATATCTTGGAATATTGCATCCGATGTAAGCCCGCCCATTGCATAGGCTAGTTGGTCTTGTGGATGATTTTTGAAAATTCAAATTCAAACTTAAATTCTTGTGCAACATTTTGCTTGAACATCTTGAAATTTAGAAGTAATGTTAAGTGTTTGAACAAAAGTTTGAGAAGACTGTGGTGGTCTTTTTAGGGTAATAACTACCATATCCTTTTATCGAACACTCTACCAATAGAAAGCAGTTGATCGCTAACAGCCTTCAGCTTTAGTATATGATCTGAAATCATATTACGTTAATCCAATTTCGTGGAATAAAATGAAAATTTCATGTAATGTGTGCTAAATTTAGTTGAGATTTCATGCAACTTCAGAAAACACAGATCCACTACATCTTGTACTTGCAAACACATTTTTATTTGTAATGGATATATATTCCTATTTTTAAAGTCACAAGTGTCTTGGTGCTTCTCATCATCTGGATCTCTTATTAGTTTCCTGTCACCAGTTGACCAATTGTCTATGCTCAAAGATGGCTGCTATCCTATGTTGCACGGGGACTCGAGCCCCTGAAAAAAGCCCCGTACCTTCCATCCCCGCATTTCGGGGACTTGGGGACCCCTAGGAAACTTCCCCATTCTGTCGGGGACTTGAGGAATTGTTCACTGTAACCAAAACATCCCCAATAGATTTCGGGGACTTCTGGGTAGATTTTGGAGACATTTCAAGTAGACTTTAGAGATGTCCCAATCAGATTTTGGAGATGTTTCGGGCATGTATCATCATCAGTGTTGGCAATAGACATTGATGATCATTTATGCCATCTATATTTTTTGTATTATTCTGAATCTAAATTTGAATCTATATAAGTTGGAGCTCAAAATATGGGTTGTGTATGTGGATTTTGATTTGGATTTTTAGTAATTTAACTATTGTCTTTTCAACAACATTATTACAAGCAACAAAGCCTTCATGTCAACAAACTAAGAAATGTAACAACTCAAAGGTTAGATCCTTTTGTGTATTGCTCTTGTTTATCTCATCTTTAGGGTCATCTTAGCTTTTACATATTGTAAATAGGTTCTAAGACTTATTCAAGTCCAACTCTTCCCCCATCCCAACCTCAAGCGCTGTGAAAACAATTGGATAGTAAAGACTTAGATTCTGTCCAATTCTTCGCCCATCCCAACCTCAATAAATTCCTATTCAATATCCTTCTTATATCCTTCTTAATATAAAATATAAATAAAATCTCTTTATAGGATGCAAGCATGTATATCCAAAAGAGTTTTGGAGTGTTGTTCAACACAACTTTAAAAATCTAGAAAACTTGTTGAGAAGGGAATGCATTTTAACCCAATCATCATAAACATGAAATATAAGAAAAGTTGTTATAGTGACGAGCATTCTTTCCGTAGACCCTTGATGGACCTTAATATAGGTTGAACCTTAATATAGTTTGAAAATAGGTAAACTTAAGTTTCATAAAGCTAAACTACATTTTTCTCATGTTCAAGTGCCAATAATGGAATGTCACTCAACCCTATCATGTCCCAAATTTGGCATTGGGTCACAATGGCCTAATCACATTGGCCCTATTCATTAGAGTTTGTCAAATTGATGCTAAAGGTCAAATAATTGCCAAGGAGGAAAATTACTAGTTTCCTAGGTTTGGGGTGGAAGCTTTGGGATTTGGAATAATGGGGATAATAAATGATGTCTGAACATTAGAATGGCATAAATATTTAATAAAGGAGCTAAATAAATATATACAAGTGAAAATAAAAGTGGCATTTCATCATGAAGACACATGGAGGAAGTGGGACCCACATATGGCTAGATTTCCCCACTACACTTGGCATCATTCTCTCACCAATTCGAATTCAAGGTGAATGGTAACATACTTGGGGGAGTCCAAAAGGTATTATTCATTGCATGACTCATCCAAGGTCGAAATATAGAGGAAGAGTAACTCCCATGGAAGAGGAAGAGGCAATTTGGAGCTAGTGAGACACTTGGGCTAGATTCCCTAGCTCTATGACAACAATGATGAAGATGCTATGACACCTATGACACAAATCAGACCTAAAGGCTGACATATGACATATATGACATGTCAGGGATAAAAATAGACTCCAAGAGGGCGCTCAAGGGTGTTAGGGCAGCTGAGATGCTTCCACATGTGATTTGGTGGAAGTGGGAGACTAGGAATTGTTGTACAAGTGGCGTTCTTTGGAATCTCTTCCCAACTTGAGTTGGCATGAGTCTCTTGGAAGGAATTCGACCCATGGAGGACATTAGAAGTTTATAAATGTCAATAACAAAGAATGAAACCAGCTTTGGATCATTTGTAGAATTTGCAATTGCATTTGTGAAGAGGGAGAGCTAGTGGATGACTAGTTTCTTGCCTTAGCCAATTTCGAGGGTGAAAGATTCGCATCCAAGGTGGTAATTGGAAAGGCCATTCAGACCTTTCATTCGGAGCTTTAATGGAGTCTTTATTTGCAGGTGTAAGCTACAGGGCAGCTCATGGTTTCTTCTATTGCAACTCACTCCTTCAACGATTTCTAGTTTTGATGACATATTCTTGATCCTTGAGGGAGGGCGTTTTTGGTGAGCTATTGTACGATTTGGGGGAGCTTCTAATGCCCCATTTCTTTTGTAATATGAAGTAAATACTCTTTTCTTCATCTCCAAAAATTTTCAAGTCGAAATTCCAAGTAGAAATGTATAAATCTCATCTTTAATGGAAGAACAATGCCATTTCCCCACTACCTTGTTGTGAACCAATGTATTGATGATGATTTCGAATGAATGGATGATTATCTGATGCATTTGTGATTAATGGACTGCCATGGATGTATTTTACAAGTTTCATGTATTGTACTTGAGCATTTGAAGTATTTTTACTCAGTTTAATTGCATTGGGAGAAGAAATAGTGCCATTTCCCCAAGGGTCTAATTGGGGATTTTTGCAGTTGAATGGGAGAGGGTTGGAACAGATATAATAATCCATTAATGGTGCATATGAGACTTTAATAAAATACTTTACACATTACATAACTCTGTTCATAAATTTGAGTGGGTTTGGAGGCATTTGGGAAGCCATTTTCAGTACTTACCCCAGGGGGATTTGAACCCCAAATTACTAATAAAATTGCATACTTGGTCCAGAATCTTAAGAGAGTTTGCAGAGGTATTTTGGTGGCCATATATCATCCCTGAACATCATATTCAAGTCCTAATATTATTCATACACCTTCCTTGAATATTTGAAGGCATTTGGAGTCAATTCGAGACCTAGAGACCAATACTAGTCAAAGGCAAATTACTAGTAAAGTTCCCTACATTGGCCAGAATTGAAAGAGTATTTGCAGAAGTAGTTTAAAGGTCCATAGGAATCCATAAAACACATATTTATGTTCTAATCTCATTCATATACCTTCTCAGAAGATTTGGGATCATTTGGGGCAAATTTGGGACCTAGAGATCAGAACTAGTCAAAGGTCGAACTAGGAAAAAAAAGTGGAAAATTGTCATTTTAATAAAATTCCTAACAAGGGACATTACAAACCCCTTTCTTATTTGCTTGAGCTTTTTCAGAACTAGCAAGTGTAAGGGATGTGCATAATACTATATCATATAGACTATTGTGTTTACAAGCAACTATGAATGTTTATGGTGAATTCTAACTTTTTAAAGCTCTCTCTCTCTCTCTCTCTATATATATATATATATATATTATTACCGTCCCAAATCTGTCGTGCCCTGAAAAATTGGGGTGCGCTCTAGTCGTCTCGGGGACTCGTCCCTCGTTCCCCGCCGTTACCCCGTCCCTAAAACTAGTGCAACATAGTTGCTATCATATGCTGTGTCCACACACTACAATCATTCGACTGGAATTTTCGAGTATCCAAAAACATGATGTGTTAGGTGAACCTGTGATTTTGATCTCATGGAAAGACCGACATACATATTTTTAGTATTCAACCCTGAACAAGTGAAAGGCATTTTCCTTTTATGTCCTCAATTCACTTCATCTGTGACTTCAACAAAGGACTACATATTTCTATACTTGGTGTAGGTTGATGCTGCTGTTGTTGTTACTCTCACAACCTAGGACATTGTTGTTGTTGTTAATACATTGTTTTGTCGCAATTGTTGGCCCAAGCTAGCACATCAATGTGAAACGTGTTGCAAAAGCCAAGTATGTCTTTGTCTGATTGCAGTTAAGCATACCAAGTGTGTGATGGTTAAGGAGTTAAATATGTATGTGATAGACTCTGTGGGGTGTGCGTCTCCCTCATTTCCAACGTTTTTGAGATGGGGAAATCAATGGGGAGCATTTCCCATGTCCAACTGTTGGTGAAGTTCTGGGGAATTGCGGGGAACATTTCCCAAGGAATGGGGGTTTTTTATTTCATGGAAACACGTGGTCTTAGAAAATGTCAATTTTTTAAAAGAAAAAGCAGAAAAAATTAAAGTGAATGTGAATATTTATTCTATGCTTTAATTGTTAATGTTTGTGAGCTTTTTTCTTTTGAAGAAATTGTATTTTTCATTGATAATAGAAAGAAAAATACATGCTACATACGCTTCCGCATTTCAAGATCTTTCCTTGGAGCTAGGCTGCGGGGAATCACCCCTCCTCCCTGCTTTGCTCCCAATTCGCGCTCCCAGAAGAATGGATGAGGAATCGGCCTCGGAAGTGCAATTCCTCATCGATTCCTTTTGGGAGCGTATTTTGGAATCGCGCTTCCCTAAAAAAATGCTCCATGCCAAAACTGGGAGCTTCTCTCTCGAATCGCTCCCTCAACGCTCCCGGATCGCTCCCTCAATGCTTCCTCATCGCTCCCAGATTGTTCCCTCAACGCTCCCAAGAGACAAAAAACGCTCCCTCGGTGCTCCCACTTAGCTCCCGCCAGTTAGAGACACTTCTTTTTTCTCTCTTGCTTGTGTGAACCAAGACAAGGATTCAATCATTGATCTATGCATGACTAGGCTTCCTTTAGTTAATTAAAACACTCACTCACTTCATTTTATCTCATTCTTTTATCATTTCACTCATGTTATTCCTCTTTTCTAGGGTTTTGAGTGGGAAGTTAGCTAGTGTTAATGAGAAAATTCGTGACAGCTTGGAAGGTAGATTGAAGGTTGTTGTTTGTGAGATCTTGGAAGTGAGATTGAAGGCTTCCATAGTTATATTCAATCACTGTTGGAGAGCTAAAGAGGTAGGCTCTAAAACCCACTATTTGTTTATTTGTTTGTTTTAAATTCCACGATGTTGAATTTTGAGTCTTCTCTTCTACTCTTTCCCATTTCTCCTTCTCCATTATTCTATTGGAGGTAGCAAGTTATTCTCATCTTGGGTCAAGAAGCATGATGGCTATGTGGTTTTTTCTTTTGGTTGCGTTTTTTATTATTATTGTGGTGTTGGGAACCTGAAATACGAGTGTTGAGGAGGAAGAAGTAAGCGGTGGCACATACCGTTGAGAGAAGGAAGAAATAGAAGGGGATGTTGATAATGAGGCTAACAATGATGACGAGCACAAACACAAAGAGACTTTGACACCCTTGTGGAAGTATGTGACAAGGCTTGGGTGAGGGAAATAGGGTGGAAGCACAAACAAAGTTTATATGCCCCCATTGTAATCAAACTTACACAGGTTCATATACACATGTGAGAAAGCATCTATATGGTATTACGCCATGGGATGAAGGTAAGACTATAGGATTCAAAACATGTGACCCCGTGCTAGTAAAAGAAGAAACAAATACAAGAAGAGGAGGTTGTGTAAAACAAATCCAAAAAATCAAGGGTTGAATCTAAGACTTCAAGCTCACATAGAATGTATGGTGGTCAATCCCCATCCCCCCATGGTAGTGGATTCTCACCTATGCTTAAAACAATATTTGATTCCCTTAACGATAGTTGCAAGGATGAAGTGGATGCACAAATTTTCAGGTTTCTCTATGCATGTGGTGTACCATTCAATGCTCTTCATTCACCCTATTGGCATGAAATGGTACAAGTCATCGATAGTTCCGTTAAAGGATACAAGAGCCTAGAGTATGACAAAGCTAAAACCATGGGCTTAACATGGAAACAACCAAAATTCCATAATTGTCTAGGACATTTTACAATTGATTGGACTAAATATGGTGTACTAGTATCCATTCACATTGTATTTGGTGCTTGGACAAATGTAGTGGCAGGCCATGGATAAATATTCTTGGTGTGTTTTCTAGTGGTACGGTCTTCCTTGTAGCCCATGACTACTATGTTACAAGACTAGTATTAATATTGCAGAACCTTTAATTAAAACCATTCAAGAGATTGGGTTGAATAATGCCATTCAAGTCATTGTTGATAACGCTACTAATTGTAAGGTAGCAAGAGCAATCATTGAGGATATGTACCCTAACATATTTTCATCAGGGTGTTCGGTTCATACACTGAATCTTTTGATGCATATTATTATTAAGATGAAGGACCCTAGTTATAAATAGAATGGTGCATTGTAAAAGAGGGAAGAAAATGATAAAATATATTACCAAGCATAGCATGGCACACCACTTTTTTTGCAATCACTCAAGGTTGAAGCTACTTAAGATTGCAAAGACCACATTCGCTAGCTACTACCTCACCTTCAGGTGCCTTTTGAAGTAAATGAGTCATGGCAGCGTTTGAAAGACAACATTGCATCACATTTGCTGGACATGAATTTCGAGAGGTGGAGGACACTATTCTTGATGGTTAGTTTTGGGCACAAGTTAGGTTTGTTCTTGATGGTCAGTTTGAAGTTTGAACCTACCTTTAAAGTTTGAATTGTTGATTAAATATTACAATTCTCTGGTAATGAATATAATGCTCTATTTCATTGTGGTTGATGTTATTTGTTAGAGTTTGTTGATGGCAAGTCATGACAAGGTTATAAGTTATAGCTGCTAGATTATTGATGGTATATGTGTACTGAATGGTTGATGATTTAATAATCATCATTAATCCAATAGTTAGATCTATGTTTTCATGTTTTCTACAACTAATTTGGCATCCTACATGTTTTTTTATATATATGTATCAAAATATATTAAAATATGTATTATATAAAAAACGCTCCCAAAACGGAAGCTTTTGAAAATTTCGCTTTTCGCTCCCGCTCCCGCTTCTTGCTTCCCACTTCCACTCCCCGCTCCCGACAGAATAGCCTTGGAGTTCTTACCAGAGTTGAAAAAGTCGGCGAAAAATCGCAACTTTTTCAAAAAATCGCGCATCTTTCCCTCTGCCGAAAAATCGGCCAGTAAAAATCGTGCTTTTTAAAAAAATCGGCGAGGCGCGACTTTTTCATAATCGCGATTTTTTCGAAAACCTCGTGGGTCGACTGAAAAAGTCGCCCAAGCCATGGAGTCTAGAGAGGCAGAAAACATAGTTTGGTTCGTGAATGGAGGGAATATCATGGTGCCAACGACTGGAGAGGTTTGTTGGATCCTTTTGATGAAAAATCAAGGAGGGAGATCCTTGAATATGAAGAATTTGCAGAGGAAACTTATGAAGATTTTAATTTTGACCCACAATCTAGGTGCTATGGTCACTGCTGCATCTCATGTGATGACGTTAATTCATCTTCCGATAGAGTTGGATTGAAGAACAATAATTACAGAGTTACCAAATATCTCACTGCCACAACCAATGTCAGTGTTCTCCAATGGCTTTCAAAATTATCGACTGATACTTTGAAATATCAACAGTCCAATTGAATGTGATTCATTGTTATGAGTGAGGACATGCAAGAGATTAAAAGATTAGGTCAAAGAGATATAGTTATTTCATGGAGAGGCACTATGACTCCACTGGAATGTGTGGAAAATATCAAGACCAGTTTAAACCATAATAACAAGATAAGGATCATAGTATCATGTATGAAACTTTGAATGGACTTAAAAAATCAACCAATATTCCTATGAGATATTTGCATCAAGCACTAGATGTGGCAGCTACGTGACTCTATACTATTCTCGCTACATTCAATGACCTTCATCAGCATGACTTGGACATGGTGAGACTCCATTTCCAAATTAAGGTCATTCAGTATCGACTTTGATGTATCATTTTATATTTGACATGACTACATGATGATGAGATATATCAGTGGTTTCTCCATATTTATGTTCCAATGTGTTTATCTGATGTTATTGTTGCTTTATATGTTTAAAATTCTGGAAAAGATGAATGTATTTTGTATTTTTTAATGTTTGCTGACTTTTGCCGTTTTTTCCCGATTTTTTTGCTGATGTTGCCGAGAAATTGTTTTCGGGACCCTTGTCGACTTTTTGCCGATGCCGACTTTTTCAACATTGGTTCTTACATTGTAGGTATCACCATGACTGAAACATCTATACACTTGAACATAGTCCCTTAAAAGTTCTTCAAAATAGCTGACATTAACATAGAATACTATTATTCTCTGTTAATACCTTAAGCTGGATAAAAAAGGCCAGCATCATAACCTCCTAAACTCTTATATTTTTTCTAGAAAAATACACAGCGAATGTCTAACAGAACCATCTCAAAGAGCTAACATAAAATTGTGGAAAATTTGATTAAAACAGAGATGTGAATGGATGCACAATATTGGGTAACCATCTTTTGATTCCAGAATTTGCCATTGCCCTCTTTCCAGATGGAGACCATCCTTTGAGAGGGCATCTGATTCTGCAATTCGCTTCTGTCCTCGAGTAAATGTAGGAGAATGAAAAATGAATTTGAAATTCAAATTTTCCTCAGACAGTTCTCAACACAAGATTTTCCATTCTACTAGTACCCCTAAAGTAGTTGATCACCACCGTAGAATCTCTAAGAAGCTGAAGTTTTGTGACACCTTTCTTAGCAGAGAGTAATAACAATAATTTTAAGGCAAGAAGTTCAGCATAGTTGTTTGTTTACCTTCACTGCCTTTTGCCTTCAACTTGAAGAATGTAAATCATTGAGATAAAGTTCCCTGTTCCATACAGACAGGTCGATCTGCTTGACAAGCTCCATCAAAACAAGCGTAAGCCTCAGATTTGTCAATTTGTTTATGAAGAAATATGAAGTTATAAAATATGGACTTACTTTTAATTGCACGTTGTATGGGTAGACTGGACTTTCCTTAATTATAGTTGCATTTTGAGCTGGCTAGATTTCCCATGCTGCAACTATAGTAAGAGCCCTGAGGCTGAAACTCTTACTGTGGGCTTGGATTATCAGTTTTTGATGTAAGCCGCAAATCTGTCATGGCTAGCCCTCTCTGATTCCAGTCACAGGTTCCAGTTCCCTCCAGACCTGCCTTGTGTGATCACAAAAGATAAGAAAATGGCCTATTGTTTCTTTTTAAGCTTTAGATAGGGAGTATTTGCTTGATCCAGCTATATTATATCTCTGAAGGGCTTCAATTTGCAAAGCCAAGTAAGGATTCTACTATATTGGAAAGAAGCTTAAGTGTGAAATCTGATGATTTTTCAAATCACAGAAGTCATTACCACAAAATTTTGCAGAAATTCAATTAGGTTGGTCAGACCCTTTCAAAATTTGACAGTTTTCTCAGCATTTAGAAGATCATATCGTCTTGTATCATCAACTACCACAGCGACAAGTACAGAGGATCATGAGAAAGCATTACGTGCAAGAACAGGGGTTAAAGGTTTTCCATAAATATTCTTTGAGAACAAAGCATTTGTATAAGAGAAGGCAATGTAATGAACATAAATATATGTATATCGATTATCAATAATAATAAATAATAACAATAGTTAATAAGGACCATAGTTTTAAAAATCGGAAAAATCCGAATCGGAATTGGTAGATTCATCAATCTGACCCCTAATTGATACGAATCGGCCTTCCAGTCAGTTTGGTTGACTGGTTCAGTACTGAACCAGCCTATTTAGACACTGAATCGGCCGACTTGGTACCAAACCGGTTAGATTGGTCAATCCATGTAAAAAATCGGCCAAGTTCTTCCTTGCCAGCATGTGGGGACGGTGGACTTGCAAATGTTCACCAAATTCTTTTTTGTTTTTGTTTTTTCCTAATCTAAAGCCAACACTAGGGCCTAAATCTATTTAATGACCCCTACCCCTCTATTTCCCAACACCTATCTCATATTCTCTTGTTGGAGTAGTGCTGCAGCAGCCAATTAGCAAATATTGTGAGTGTGACAGACTGTGTAAGGACACAATTTCTAATCAGGGGTTAAACACTAATTACATAATAACTATGTTTATGTAGTGATTAGTTTGGTTAAAATTTAAGTGAAATTTTATTGCAAAAAAATCTTTTTTAATAGCCAGTGTATTAGTGGAAATTTACCAATACGGCAATGTAAGGTCACAATACTTATTTTCCATAAATAAGATTACGTTTGATAATATGGCTAACAACAAGAACAACTACACATAAAAAATATAATGAAAATATTATTGAAGTTAACATCTATTGAAGAGGCATAACTTACTTGAGGGATGGTGGCTTGAACAACCAGCAAACTTTAGTTAGCAACCAAGCTACTGCAACCAGCCTCCGAATGCAACAAAGTTGGGGGGGACTACTCTCCTCCCAACCTAACTCCCCAACAAAGATGCTGAGGACCCCAAGCCCCCAACAAATAAGTCTATGCCAACTTCTCTGTCAACCTCATTTAGCTCCTCAACGACCAACACCTCTCACTGCTCAACCATCAATACCATAAACATACAGAAACAATAAAACTAGCAAATAGACCCCTACCAGACCAGACGTTCGCAACCATCCATGAACCCCCCAAATCTGCCTCCAATTCCTAGATATATGCAAGTAATTTCAATAATTAATTAAATTAGAGTTAAATTCGCATGAGTGCCAAATGGTCTCCATGCACATTACTTTTTCTAATGATTTTTAATTAAATTAACCAAGTTTTATTGTTAATGTTAATGGTTAATTTTTCTTTGCATTTCTCAATTAAATAATATCTACTTTATTAATATTTCCTTAATAGCTAATCTAGGTTTGATAGTCCTATTTAATTTTTGGGGTGTTACAGACTACTAGTTGACTATGTAGTATGTTACTATGTAGTGTGTAGTATGATAATTGATGTATGATCATGATGTAGGGGCATAATGATTCATAGCATGCTGTTTTTTGGACTCTACAGGCCATATAGCCTATAGGCCTCATAAATTATGTATTTTGTTCTAGACCCAGTCTCATAGATATGTATTGCATTGTATACTTTGTGCCATTTTATATATCTACTCTTATATGGTATATACATGAGCAGACTTTGGATATTTTGTCTCTAATGCTTTGGAATCATGGATTAGAATTTAGAATATTGAAAATATTGTTTTTCTTTAAAATTTAAATATTTTATGTATTTTTGAGTAAATCGTGTCATTAAATTCAAATTGGCTGAGTCATGACCGATTTATTATCGATTTCGATTCTGACTCCGACTTGACCCTTGATCGATTTCGAGTCTGATTCCGATTTTTAAAACTATGGTAATGATAAACAATAATAATGGAGAGACACAACTTGACTAAAGGACATGATGTTTTAAGGGACATGTCTTATCAGCCATGGCAACCAGTTAATGCATATAGAAGCATACTTTGCCATGGCATTGTAATAATCGTATTCCCTCGTTCATTCATCATATATGTTTTACTTATCCTATATGGATTTCTGTTTATTATCCTTATGTTGGATATTTGCTATGATGAACCTTCGTTTGTTTTTGATTGTTTCTTTAGCAACTTGTTTAGCAATTGTTGACAAGCATGATGTTTACTTGATGGACCACACACATATTGATAATGAGTGCCTTCTACTTAAGGTCTTGCCTTCAATTTTCTTCTATGCAGAACAATTCGTCTTAGCATACTCCCCAGAGGTGTTACAAATGTATCTTATAACTATTTCGACAAAGTTTAGTAATCCTCAATAAAAGAAAATTAACTAAATAAATAATCTTTTATGAATCTTGTTTTTATTATTGTTGTTGTGTCGTGAATAACTTGCGATTGAACGTATTATGTATATTATTACATTTTATAAGGTCTATGCTATTGCTTTGGTTATCGTGGGAGCATCATAAATGTTATGATAAGGTTATAGCTTGTGTGTTGTATTTGTATGGGAAAGTATTTTCATATGAAATATGTGATAGTGCATCTGCCATTATAATGAAACTTCATAAGAAATGATCTCATCTTACCTTATAAGCTACTATTGGATGTGTGGATTTTATCTCTTGATAACGGCCAAAAATTGATAGCAAATATTGTTTTCTAATGTGATTGTAGTCTATGTTGAAGTCTTAGCAAATGCTTGTTTCCATCTTGTGATCTTAGGCTTTCCTAGATTTTAGATGCTCAGTTGTTGAACGTCGTGCAAAATATCAGTTGAAAGTTGCTGAAGAAAGGGAGCATATTGTCAAGGTAACAACATAGCATCTTCAAAATTTAATTGTGAAGCTTGATTTAGAATATTGACATATAAGTTGAATCTTGTATATCATCACAACTCTCAATGTCATGCTTAAATGTTTCTTTCCCCTCTCTCAAACATGTAATTGTGTGTATGCGCACAACTATACGAGTTTTTTAAACTAATAAGTTGATACTGCTTTCAGGGTATTTTAATATGCTTGGACAATGTTGATGGAGTAATAGATATTATTAGGAAATCTCCAAGCCAATCACAAGCAATTATTGATTTGAAGGAAGGTAAATTGAAATAACATTTACTTTGGTGCTTTTATTTGGATGGCATGTTTTTATGTAAACGTTTGCTACAAGGCTCGATATGATTAGTACTAATTCTACTTTTAGCATTTAAATTTTATTTACCTCTCCTTGTCAAGGAAAGCTTTATTAAAGGCGTAAAAATGCCATTTGATATAAACTAATCTAATTTTAGGCTAGATCTATAATAAGCTGAATATATTTTGATTTGCAAGAACCAGTTTTTTTGAATTATATTTTATTGTATAAACTAGACAGATTGAAAAAAATATAAGATCTCATTAAATAATTTTACTTATGTGCAACAAGTGATGGCAAAATTGGTTAGTATTAATCAAAAGTATAGCTCGTGTAAGTACATTGAGGGAGTGCGAGAGCAAATTGTATCACTTCTCTACTAAATGCAAAGAGAAGATCCAACTGACTAGCCAATAGAGATAAAAGAAGTGCATATACAAGCCTAGGCTGAGCGTAAAATGTAGGCATCAATTTGTGCTAGAAGTAGGGAAATGATGAGGGGAGAGGGACGAAGTAGAAGAGGGCTTCTTCTCAGAGTATTTAATTGATGAGGGGAGAGCGAGAAAGAAGAGGGCATCTCATCAGAGTATTTAATCAACATGAAGGGACTGCTATATTTTAATTCAAAATAAATTTGTTACCTTAGTACTGTGCTAGATTTACATAATGGCAATGTATCTAAGATTTTCCTCCAATGAACCACAAAAATATTCTTGTCATACATATTGCACAATTGTGTGGAAGAGTTGCCAAGATCATTGCGAAATAGCTAGCATCAGTTTATCATTGCGATAAGTGTTTAATGACTTGGCCACTAGGATACTCAAAACTAATCACTGGGCACCTATGGGACATTATGTTACAACCCACGCCATCCATTTTAACTGCAACATGTGACCTTCTGTAGAAGCATGGCTTGGATGCTCAAAAATCATTTTTTGTCATTTTAGTCCAACATTTTGCGAGGCCATCCCTTGTTACTCAGTATAGAATGTGATTAATAAAAGTATTGTGCACTCCTTGTTGCACTACATGCTCTCAAACACTAGGGAGCTATGTGGGTAGGCTCTAACTTTGGGGTTAACCCATTTGTCTATTGTCAGCCCTAATTCATCTAATAAATACATGTGCATAGGTCATCAATTATGGATTTTCTTTTTTTGGTATCCATGCATGTCCTTTGTTTAATATGGAAGGATTACCCAAAAGATTGACATCTATAATTGTTTTCACTTTAACACATACAACTTTGGAGCTTGCTCCATGCATAAGTGTTGCTTGTTCACTGCTTCAACAATTTGATGTTCTTATGTCTTCAAGGTAACAAATGGTCATGCTTCGTTTCCCTAGTTTTCTGCATGTTAATGGATAGCATTGAATGCGATTTTCTTCTTTTTTGGTAAGGTCTTGTTGTTGTTGGTGGGATTCCTTGTTTAGCTTAGCAATTTCATATTGAGGAACTAATTGTTTTGTTCCTTAAGTACTACTATCCATGTATCATATAGGTGTATACAACAATTCCAAAAAATATGTCTAGACCCATTATTTTACGTGAGGGTAATTGGATTTCTTGTCTTATCCTACTATTAACTAATTCAAGTTAAAGAGGGTTCAAGTTATCAATCATGTAGTGTGTCTAATCAAGCAAGTACTCTTGCTTTTTTCTTTTTAGCTTTCCTTAGCTTTCTTCCTATGTGTAAATATATGGTTCTTTCTACATTTGTTCTAGGATATGTCTTTTGCACTACCACATTGTACTTTTATCGTATGGATGTACTTTTACAACCCCTTTGACCTACTTTTTTGGTTGTTTGTTGGAGAGCAGTAAAATTATCCTATCTAATCTAATAATGGTCATGCTTGTTATTGCCAACCATCCATATATATATATAACAACATTCATGAGAACATAACTAGTATAATTGTGGTGTTATACAAGTGCATTATCTTCTATACATGCACAAAGGTATCTCTATATGGGACTAATAACCATACTTGGCATGTTGTTCTTCAGAGACTTTGGCCTCATTTTGCTTCTCTGAATGGGTTCAAGGATGGTTTGTGAGGGTCTTAGATATTTTGGAACTAGTGGGCATGTAGATGGATTGATTCCCTCCATTTAAATATTCCTGAGAGCACTTGGCCACCTCCTACCCCTTAGGCAAGAGTTGAAGAAGATCATCAATGATGACATCTACAAACAATTTATCTACATCACTTGGTGTAACCCTCAAGGAGGGTTATGCCCAAACATGCCCTTCTACGCTAAGCACTTCTTGGAGTTGAGTGATAGACTCATTGTTTGGCCTCAATATACTTATATTCTTTGCCACTGGATGCATGCTCTTTGCATTTCCATAGGATAGATCATAGTGGGCTCGCATAGACTTCCGGTAGAGATGGATGGCCAGGGTAATCGATCTGACAGGACCTGCCAGCTATGCCACCTCCAGGAGGTTGAGATTGAGGAGCAGTACATCTTTCGTTGTCCCATCTACTATGAGATCAGAGGGAGGTTGCATTGGCTATTCAGAGGTACCCAACCCCTCACCAACTTCATTAGATACCTCGATTAGAGATGTGTGGCCATATATAGGAAAGATGCCCTCGGGTTTCAAGCCAATATTCTTTAGCATTCTACCAGAGCAGATTCTACCTAGTGGATCACTTCCATTTTCACGGTGCTATCTTTAGGGAGGGGCACTAAGAGACATACCTACGTTTTTGGGAGTGGTGATAGAGAGTGGAGTGAAAAGCGAAATTTTCAAATGCTTCTCAGGCATTGTCATCAAATGATCAACCATACCATCATCCTCAAAGTTTCCAATTTTTAATACATAACATTTGTCTTGACTCATCAAACTTATCACTAAAGTTGTACTTGTAACCAAACTATAACAAAGAACATCAACCATGAAATGAAACGATTCGCGAAGCACATATTTATTAGTAATTGCCAAACAATTATAATATGCTATTACGTAGTCAATAGTGCAAAGTGGCAAGCAATGAACTTAAAGGTAGGTTCAACATCAAACATCAAACTTAAATTGCCACATAATATTTACAAAATAGACCATAAGAAATATTAAAGAGTCAATAGTTACATTTCACAAAGTATTGACAACTAGAAAATGACAAGTATTAAAATTTCCTCTTGCCATCAAAAACTTCTAGTTTGATTCCTCGTGATGTATGAGCTGTGGGAGTGGGAGTCTCCTCATCTTAAGTAGGTGGAAGTGGTTATGAACCATGTCCAATAGTTACACGAACCCCACACAACGATGGTGGTTGTGAAGCTAGAGGCAAAGCTAGCGCATTTGGAATACTGCTAGTGGACGGGGGAGACATCTCTACTGTTGCACGATCACCATCATCATTGCCCAAAAGTTCATCCTCGAAGTGCTCTAAAGCCAAGGCTTGATCATCCAAATTATTCTCCTTTGGGATGTTCTCCAAAGTTATATATGTTTTATCACTTTTGGCTTGCTCACAATAATGAGACAACAACCTCAAGTTGTAGTTTACAAAAAACCAAGCTTTCTGCTTGGTTTTCATTAAGGTTGTTTCTTTTCACACTATGAATGTAGCTATAGGTGCTCCAACACCTCTTTGCAGAAGAACTATTAACCACCTGTGAAAGCACTCTAATGGCCAATTTATGTAATTGTATGGTGAAGGAGACATACATGTTCCACCACTCGATAGGAGCCAACCTATCTTCATCTTTGTTTGCATGCAAATTAGCAAACACTCTATGTTGATTGAGGTGACTGCTCAATTCATCACGCAAAATGACACCTCTTTTTTAGGGACTAGCTTGTCTAATGGTAGCATGTACCCCATTTTGTACCTTTTGATCTGAGTAGGGTTTTTCCCTGACCGAACCCCCAAGTGTTGGTTTGGTCAACCAAGATGGAGAATAGATTTTTGGTGGAAGGATGTATGCTAAGACATAGAGTGGAACATCATGATTATCCCAACTTTTGACCACATGCTTGTGAATATGATCATACAAGATGGCATCTTTTGGATGAACAATATCTTTTATTTGGCTTGGCATGCTATACATTTGCTGATACACCTCCCCAATTATCGGCTAATCAATATATGCAAACCGAATTTTGATATAAATGGGCTTGGTGAATTCCAACAAATTCCTAACACTTGCCCAAAAGTGACCATCGAGAATGGTGTCCTCCACCTCCTGAAAATCATGTTTGTCAGATGTGGATGTAGCCTTGTCTTTCAAAATTTGCCATGATTCTCTTGATACCTTACTACCCTTCGCAATATTCAATAGCTCCAACCTTGAGTGATTGCAGAAAATGTGGTGGGCATTACTGTGATTGGTAATAAATCTTGTCATGCACTTGCCTTTCTTGTACAATGAACCAATCCATCTATAATCATGATCCTTCATCTTGATATTGCCATGCCTCAAAAGATTCAAGGTGTGAACCAAACACTCAAACCAAAATATGTTGGGGTATCTATCCGCAATGATTGCTCTTGTTGCCTTACAATTAGTAGCATTATTGGTAATGACTTGGATGACATTGTATGGCCTAATAGATCCGATGGTTTTAAGTATGGGTTCTGAAATATTTATGGCGGTCATGAGCCGATCTGAGTAGTCATGGGATGAAAGGAAGATTGCACCACTAGTAGACAACCCAAGAACATTTATCAATGGCTTTCCCTTTACATTTCTCCAACAATTAAATACAAGCGATACCCATATTTGTTTCAAGCATTTGTGAATTGTCCCAATGCATTTTGGATCTTGGATTTTTCCTTGTTAAGTTCCATGTTTCTAGCTTTGTCATACTCGGGGCTCTTGTATCCTTTAGGGGCACCATGGATGGCTTCTACCATTTCATGCCAATAGGGTGAGTGGAGAACATTATATGGTATACCACATCCATAGAGAAAGCATAAAACTTTTGCATCTATGTCATCCCTACAACCTTGGTCAAGGAAATATGGTATTGTTGTACGCCCTAAATGCATGGGCGAGAATCCACTACCATGGGTGGATGGGGATCAACCACTGAATGTTCTTTCTGAGCTTGAGGTCTCATGTTCAATCCTTGATTTTTTGGATATGTATTGTGCTTTCTTTCCCATCTTATATTTGGTTTTGTCTTTTGCTGGCACTTTCATACAGGTTTTGACTCCTATAGTCTTCTTTTCGTCCCATGGCATAATCCCACAAATGCTTTTTCACACGAGTATATGAACCTGTGTAAGCTATTCTACAATGGGGGCATTCAAATTTAGTGGTTCCACCCTCTTTTCCTCCTTCAAGCCTAATGACATATTTTCAAAAGGGTGTGGGGTTCTCTTTGGTTTTCTTTCCATCACCACCATCACTATCATTTTCATCCTTCTCCTCTTAGTCTCCCTTCTCTCCAAGATATGCGCCACTACCCACTTCATCCTTGTCATCACTTCTCATTTGGTTTCCAAACAACACCATCATAATAAAAAATCGAACCAAAAGGATAAAGCACATTGACATGCTCATCTTGCTTATAAAGAATAACCCTTTGCGTGCAATGAAATGAGCGAGAAGGAATGGGAAAGAGCAAGAGAAAACATACAACATTCAAGCCAGACAATATACAATTTTATACGGGAAAAAACAAGAATGAGTTTAGTCCCTACCATTTTGGCTCTCCAATGGGGGTTGAACCCTATGGCAGTCTTCAATCTACCCTCCATGCACTGTCACAAATTGCATCCTTCAATCTCCCTTCCAAGCTCTCGAAGCTCCTCACTAAATCTCCAAATGCATTCCAAGCTCCACTCAAGAATGAGGAGAAACGAAGTGGGTGAGTGCTTTATAGCCCAAACAAAGTCCCAAAAGAGAAAAATGCGCTTTCCATCTTCAAGGTGCATGTTTGCCCAAAGAGCAATTTCGGGAGTGATTTAGGGAGCGATAAGGAAGTGATCCCTCTTGAACTCTCCCATAGCACTTCCGTACAATGAGAGGGAGTGATTTTTATTGCAAGGAAGCATGCTACCTAAAAATGATTTCATACGGGCTCATTTAGGAAGTGTGCTTTTTCAACGCTTTCTTTGGAAGCAACCTTCGGGAGTGGGCGCGAGGGGGTGGGGGCCTTCCCACGCAGCGTAGAGATAGATTGACACCGATGCAACGTCAGGCTGTAGATCAGTGCGGCCCTGGGTGGTCTTCTCCCATCCTTTGAGATCTCAGAAGCATGGCCAGCATAGACCTCTCCCTAGGAGATCTCCCCAGGCTTCAGTGGTGGGCTGCCTCGTGCAGATAGCAGCCTACACCTTCCTCTAATTCTTTCTCGGGACAGCATACTATTCTTAGTCTCATTAGTCGCACATTGATAAAACTATCTTATCTTATCTCATCTTTTATACTTGGTGTCACAATATTTTAAAAATATTTTGGTTGTTACCCACACCAAGATCCTACATAGATGACTGTTGGGGAAGCAACTGCTGACAGAAATAATAGCGTAGCCTAGTATTTTCACAATATTTTGTTGTGTGATAGTAACTCATAACTCAAAAGAAGAATTTTTTTACAACAAAAGACATTCTTAAAATTAGATAGATTATAACAGAAAAATCAAAATATATCAACTCGAGTTCTTTTTGCTAACTTTTGCTATTGAGTTTCAATTGTGTAGGTCTAATTGACCTGTTTATTTTCTCAATGGCAAATCGTTATAGAAATGCTATTAATGTGAAGTTTGAATAAAGGCATATACTTGGATTATACCAATGAATAACACATCATACGACTATTAATGATGTGTTATTCATTGTGGTAGTCTTGTTTCTAACAAATATTTATGCCAGATGGTTACCTTATATATGGACACTTTAATAGCTATATTGGATATGTTTATTGCAGTATATAATTTGTCAGACAAACAAGCTCAGGCGATACTGGATACCACTCTTCGAAGACTTACATTGATCGAGGTGAGCTGTATTTTCTTTAATTGTGGACTTATTGTGAATATTGTTTTTTGCGATACAAATTCTGATTTACATTCAATGTGAATCTGCCAGAGAACATTGAATTTGAGTGAAGATAGAAAAGCTTCATTCATGCAATGTGTATAGAACAATTTTATGTTTGTATAAATCATGATTCATTCGCGGTAATTAAGGTTTGGTGTACCCTATAACTCGTTTTCTTTTATATCCAGAAAAACAAGTTTGTTGAGGAGGACAAATCTTTGACTGGACAGATTTCAAATTTAAAGCAACTATTAGCAAACCGGGAACAAATTCTACAGGTTTGAATTGTTATTTTTTCTTGTTTTCAATCTAAAGGTTTAGGACTATCTATGATTCTCGACAATATAATATTTAGGAGGCTGAATGCCAGTGGAAAAGGTTGATTCCAACATTGTTACTAGGGCATGAAGTTACCATTCTTCAACTTGTTTTTCAGGCTTAAAAGTTATTAGCATGAGTAGCTGTAAGAACTTGCAGATCTTATAATAGCAATCAATGTAACCATCCTTATGGAAAGAGTCTGCTAGTTATGATTCACGTGCTATTTCTGCAATTCCTACTATATTTCTGGTGCAAGATGACCATCGTTTAGTGCAGGAGCTACTGACAGTTTAAATGAAGGATTTTTAAATGTCTTTGAAACACAACTTTTATTGGTGGGATGAGTGGATGTTCTCTTGTAATTGTGACTCTTTCCTGGAAAACAGTTGATTTAGTGCTCATTAGGGATATTGCTTTGCTTTGCAACTGTCTTGCTTTGGTCTCTTGCAAAGATTAATTTTCTTGGATGGTGGTTTTGACAACGAAATAAGTGAGGGAAAGTTTGTGCCATTAGACACCTGAATTTTCTTAATTATTCATTTCTTGAAAATAGATTCCTGTTTGCAATTTTAGGGATTTGAGTTTTGATCGAAATGGATTTGTAGAACGATTGAGTACTTGCTTTGCCACTTTTAGTTCGGTTTAGCTATATTTATGCATTGCATATCCTTGTTGGTTTATTTAGTGAATTTCGTCTTGATGGCTTCTAGTAATATTATTTTTTCTGTTTTTGAATATCTTTTGGCAATTTTTTTAGGGTTTGGGAATCTAAAAGTGTAAGGGCTCTGAACTAAACAAGATTAAGCTTAAGTTAATGCTGTTTAACTCTAATTTATAATGTAACAAAGTTCATTTTCCAGAAGAAACTAAAAACAGGGGCATTACGATCTCTATGATTTAATTGAACTGGTGCAATTTCATTTCGAACAATAAACATAAATTCTTCATTTAATTAAATAATAAAGATTTAACTTACCTGTGAGTGGACAAGTTGAAGCTTGCCCTTCAGCAACCAGCTCAGCCTCTGCAATGTCTGAAACCGTAACAATGTTCAGGGGACTACTCTCCTCCAAACCTAATTACACAACAAACAGCTGAGGCCCCAGCGCCCCAACAGTTATGTCTATGTCAGACTATATAAAAAAATCTCTGCCGACCTACTCCTTTAACATCCTTTTCTCACAACTCAACTAATCATACAGTAAAACATAGAAAAACTACAAAACCAGCAATTAAACCCTCTTTGCCACAACACTCATCCCCCAACCAGACCAAAAACAAAATGGACAACCACGCCAGCCAAAACAAATAGACTCAAAAATATATAGCCAACCCAAAACACACATCCCCCCTTTTATTCAATTATATTTAATTTAAAAACTAATTGTTGAGTTTTGCATGGGTGACAAGTGATCATCCATCAACCTAATCCTATTTAAGTTGATTAATTTGTTTTAGACATAATCCTACAATTAATTTTAATGTAATCTTATTTTATTGAAACGAATTAATAATTTATAAGTTGAACTTATTAAGTCATAAGCTAATCATGCTTATTTTAATCCAATTAATCTTAGTTAAACTGGGGTGTTACATACTTACCCTCCTTCAGAAAACTTCTTACCGAAGTTATAATCTTCGCACAAAAATACAAGAGTTACTTTAATATCAGTTTAATGTATATCTAGTACTTTTTTGAAGATGAGAAATTTGTGCTTGTGGCCATCACGCAGAAATCTTCCACCTCCACTAATATAATCATACCAATGTTGCATGACTCGGAGTCGACAAAAACTCAGTTGGAATATGATTCGTCGGCTCGGGACAGACTCGGCAAGACTTGGTAAATAGGAAAAAAACTTAAAATATGGTAAATTTTGGGCACAAAAAATAGGTTAATGGCATTTCCAATCCATATAAGTTATAAAACTACAATCTATGCAATAATTCATAACAATATCTCATAAACTATGATAATACAACATAACACAATTGATTTTTGTATGCAGAAATTTAAATAGTGATGATAAACCATAGTGTTCATAAACCATAAACCATAAACCATGGTGATTTAAAAATCAGAAATGGAAGCAAGTTCAAAATTCAGTCTCATAAACATGTACACCTACAATAATCCCTCTAGGAGATAGTGCCAACATCGGTAGACTGACGCAACTGTGAAGCAAGTGTATTTGGAGTCTCCATTTGAGATGGGAGACTAGATAGATCTTGAGTCTCTTCATCAAGCCAACTCAAGTTGTTAGGGAACTTCTCCACAAACCACTCAGACTCTGAATCAATATCATCCAATAAAATTGGATCTAGATCCTTCAGTTGCATTTGTTTTGGGAGCATCCGAAGGTTGTAGTAGATGAAAACAAACTTCTCCAACCTCTCTTGTTCCAACTTGTTTCACTTTTTGTTGTAGATGTGCTCAAATACAGACCAACTGCGCTCACAACCTGAAGCAATTCTGATGGCAAATTCTTGCAAGTGTGGTGCCTCAGAGCCACAGTCTATCCAACAATGGGCTGTAAAAATTAAAAAAACAACAAAGATTACAAGCTTTGCAATGATAAAATTGAAAACGAGAACTAACAAATTTACAAGCTAAGTTCTAACAATTTAGTTTTTACAAATTGAATCTTACATGGCATTTTCTTGTCCTTGAGATGTTGGTTGAGCTGAATCCAAACATGCCAGATGCTTCTCTGTACATATCACGTTGCATGTTGATTTTGTCCTAAATTTTTGGATCCGAGAACATCTTTTGAATGCATATCATGACACCTCTCATCACATCTTGATCTCTTTGAATGTTAAAATCTGGATGATAGAATAAGCTCGGATTGAGATATGCTCCCGTTGCATGCAATGGTGAATGCAACTGCCTGTCCCACCTGGAAGCAATAATTTGCCATATAGGGAGATGTTTTGTTGAATCCCCCTTTGTAGAAAGTCTTGATGGTCTCTTTGGCCCTATCCATGCTATCATAAATGTATCCAATTGCAGGTTTCTCTCCATCCATGATTGTTAAGACTTTTACAAGTGGCTCAGTGAATATGACAATCTCAGTGACTTTCTCCCACAAACCATCTCCCAAGAGAGACAACTTCACAACAACTGCATTTGGCTTTGTGCTATCTTTCCAAAATATAGATTCCTGGCTACAAACATCCTCCTCAAAGCTGGTAAGCATTCAAAAGGCTTTGGAGGGAAAGAAAGGTTGTGGCAAACCGTGTGAAAGCATTGTTGTAAACATACTTGGTTATTTGTTCGCACTCTTTCACTACAACTTGCACCCATTCCATGTTCTCGATGTCCTCCAACATCAAGTCCATGCAATGGGTAGCACATGGAGTCCAAAAAATTGGTGGGGTATTTTGCAGATGTAGACTTCTGGCTGCCACATAATTTGCAGCGTTGTCGGTGATTACTTGAACACTATTTGTTACCCCAACCTCCTCCACAGCATGAACCAACAATGAAAAAATTAGATGTGCATCCTTTACATGCGAGTATGCGTCAATGGATCTTAGGAACATGGTTCCTTTAGGGTAAGCTATAACAAATTTAATGATTGTTTTGCCCCTTTGGTTTGTCCATCGATCAGACAAAACTTTGCAACTTGTAAACTTCCATGACATTTTAATGGTCTCCAAGTGCTCCTTAACACACTTGAGCTCCTCATCTAGCTCTTTCCCCCTAAGTGCATTATAGGAGGGGGCTTTGTATCGAGGGCCAACACTTGCAATGGCATCTACCATGGGTTGATATAAATAAGACTTTGCATAGTTAAATGAAAGGCCGTGAAAGGTTGTTATGGGACCAAAACCTCTTCACTGCGAGATCTACCTCTTTCCTCTTATTTTCATTGAAGCTCTCCAAGGATGGCTAAGATCTTGGTGTTGTATGAGGAAGGAAGAAAGAAGAAGTTAGACATATGTTTATTGCAGTAGCTAATGTCGACCCTCGTATACTTGGAGTTGCATTCGGTGGTCCCATCGAAGATCTACCTATCATGGAAGTTTCAAGCTTGTATCTTGTCCTCTTTTCACTCTATTCTCTAATGGTATCCAAAGTAGCTACCATTTTGGCCGTTACTTCATCGAGGCATTTGTAACAAACCACCACATCTTTGGAAACAATTCTTGCTAGGTGGTACTTCAACCTGTGGTCGAAGACAGGGGTTTAAGAAACCATATGTTCGGTGGGCAACTCATGGGGCAGCATGCCCTGTTGTGCAGAAGTTAGCCTTGAGGATCATCTCTCAAGTTACTTCTTCCTCTAGTTGTGTGAGGAATTGGAGCACATATGGGAACTTGTACAGTTTGAAGAAGAGCAATGTTGAGCAGTCCAGGGCAGAGACGATGGTGTATGTGCATACCAACCTTCGTCTTATTTACAGGCAGAGGGAGGAGTGGGTGAAGGGAAAGACAAAGTTGTGGGATGTGTTTCTTGATGATATGGGTTTGGATTGTAGTGTTGAGTTGGCATTAGCCAATATGGATCTTAATGATCCTGTTCTAGAGCCGGACACTTTTGATGATGGGGATCCTTTGGAGGGGTCATCGTCGACACAAACATATGCAAATCCTGGGATGGGAAGAGAAGCGAAGGAGGAGGACAGCGAAGAAGAGAGCAGCGATGAGTTTTTTGATTCAGGCATGGAAGAGGACTATTGACAGATGAGATTCTTGCATCTTGATCTACCCTTTGTTGTATTTTCTATTTTCCATTGGCATTTCGACATGTATGTAATATATTTTGATTTTGATGACTTAATGAGAAATGTGGTTCTTATTATCATAGAACTCGTAGTTTCCCCAATAGATGATCCTATACAGGACGATAGAGGGGACGAGCAACCAAAGAGGTGACACAAGAGGGCCTCGATCCCCAAGATGGATTGGTTGTCACGCCAATCAAGGCATTCTTCACTTTATACTATCCAAGCCACAGATAGTAAAGGGGGAGACCCTAATCTACTCCTGACAGGAGAGAGCTAACCCAAACACCAGATCAAGCTATGTAGATAGGGTATGTAAGGTGAAGGGTGAAGAACCCTAGATTTAAGGAAACAAGATCACTGTGGAGGCTTAGGGAAGATAAGATTAGACTTTGAATGATTAAACACAATGACTTTGAGATTAAGAGTGAATCCAGGATTTAAGTGCTACGAAAAAAGATCAAATTCAACTGCCTTGGAAAACGTGAACCTTAAATCAAGGAAAATGGTCCCAAGCAGTAGATCTGAAGAGTTAGGGCTTTCTAGCACAACTTGCAAGTATATTTGACAATATCAAAGCACACAAGCTCAACAAACAAGGGTTTAACAACCCGACAGACAGGCTAACCAAGGAGGGCGCATGGGTTAAAGATTAGTGCCTAGGGAAAAGGGGCAGATGGAGTCCGTAGAGCATGACGCGCTTGAGAACCCACCTGAGGTTTGGCCTTAAGATAAAAACCTAGAAATGGTTTGCCAGTAAACCAAGTAATCAAGCCCAGAGAATTTTTTGAATAATTTACAGTAAGGGTTTTAATGAAGAAGTAACTGCAGACAAATGGAATAGATGAATAACTCAAGAAAAAACAATGGTACTTACCTCCTGTGACTTGCAAATGCCAAGTGCAATGATGCTCCAACTTCCTCAAAGCAATTCCAAGTTGATTTGACAGATTCCAAGGCGAAATCGATTTTCCTCCAATAGCTAGTGCGCGCCCCCCTTCCTGTAGATGACAATCTCAATGAGAATTGATTTAGAGAAAAGGAAAGTAAATGATGCAAGAAGAATCAGATAGCATCAATATTGATCAAAGATAAAATAAAAACTATTCCCTGATTATTTTGCTCATTTAATGAAGAGATCCGGAGAAGCCCCACAAAATCCTCAAGGGAGTGGCCCTCCTGTAGAGCACGCATCAGGCAAAAACGTCTAGCATGGGAATCTCATCAAACAACAAAGATGTGACAGGATATCAGAGCTACAATCAAGCATGAGAACAATCTATAACAAAGGCACAAGATTTTTCCCAAAATAATTCTTTATTGCCAAAGATCTAGAGCCAAAAGTCCTGTTACAATGAGGGTGGTCTCTCTTTTAAATAGGAATGATAGAGACCAAAACCCTAACCACCTTTTTAACTAGTGGTTGAGATTAAAAGATACATAAGTGATAATCAATTGCTACAATGAGCCCAAATAAAATATACATGGATCAACTCAAAAATAGAGGGGGCACACTAGCCAAGTCGCCCTAGGGGGGAATGCACCACATGAAAGTGACTATACAACATGACATAAGCTCATGGTGGGGCTAGGAGGTGTAATTATCCTTCTCTAGCATGTCCCCATGGCACAATAACATATAATGACTCATCAATAAAAACATACTGTGACACATGGCCAAATCGTGCCCCCTCAATAACATAATAAAAATACAAAATAATATCCTAGAGTGTGTGTGGGCCCCACTAAATGTTGTAACCTGCTCTACAAGGTGTGGGATGCATCACACAAGTCCTCTTAACCAACCTCATGCCAATTCTGTGCCTCAATAGCCCAAATCGAATTCCTCAGTAACCATTTTAACCATTTTTTATCCTCAGAAAAGTCACCTGTGAAAGGATAACATGCCTGTAGCTCACTGCTTGTTACCCCGGGGCCAAAACCGACTGCACCAAAATGTCTGGGAGCATGTTAATATGGTAATAACAAGTGGCTGGACCCCATGCTCCCTCTGTAGTGCCCTAGGTGAACCAAATAAAAATCCAACTGTGCTGTCAGGGCATTTTATAATGGAAAATCTGTAGTAAAATGAAAACTGAGTGAAATCTTGTCTGGAAGTGCCTGCAGCTGAAAACTGCGTGTCCCAATGGAATCAGAAGGTCCAAATGTACTAGAGATGAGTACTCATACACCCCGTGGCTATCTGTATAATCAATTGTAGTCACAACCATGCCCAGACAAATAAAAATAATGGTCTGTAAATAATAATAACCATACAAATATCATCAAACCATCATGTGAAAACTGTGTCCGTTGCATGGAACCATTTAATGGGCATCAAAGGACCATAAATCATCAACTTCGAACATAACTGGTCCAACTCATCTCAGATTCTATAGTTGACTTGGTCAAACTATGTTTGACTAGGTCAAGACTGATTAAAATATGACCCGGGCTTAAACTGCCTGATGTTGCAAGTGCAAATGGACAAAGTATGCTCTTTTATTCATTCTAATAGCAAGACTCAAAGTATAAAGTAGCATATCACTTGCGGTTTAAACAATAATAACATCAAATATAAGTTAGAATAATCATTTACTCAAGACAGAACCTCAAGAATATACTCATTTCATGGCCGTGATCATTTTGCTAGAATTGGGTGAAAGTGAAAAGATGCAAGGCTAGGATAAAGGATGACTTTACTGACTCAACAATGTGATACTTTGGATAAGGGAAAAGGGAATACACACTTAAGCATATGTTGGATAATAAACACACAGGGAATGGCAATGTCTCACAAATGGAATGAGTTGTTTTGAGAGGTGCTTATTCAACCTTGACAAATGTTTACAACTCACATCCAAGCTGAAAACAACTCCGTGAGGATCTCTACTAGAACCGCCGTAACTAGGTGCACAACTAACCATAACTTGAGGTTCTAGGGGACACTTACAATTAGCTGTCCCTTACTCCATCTCACATCCCAACCCGTAGGCTCCATGAGGAATTTAATCATTACATAATATCATGGCCAACAGTCTTTAGATTTAGCATATATTTAACCACTGCTTTCTTAGGCCATATGACCCTTTGGATTTCTTGTGTGCTTATAAGCACAACTAATTGCAACTTTTTATCCAGGGTATTTACATTTCATTCAATTTCATAGCCGTCTTTCATTGTGCTGAGAATCACAGTTTTAGTTATTTCCATGGGCTTGCACAAGAGATATAACAATAGTTCATTCATGCATGTAATGATGGTAGTACAACTTGCTTCCGGTTTAGCCAACACAATTCATGCAACTAGGGGATTATCCACAATTAGGACCAAACATCGGGACAACCGACTAGAGAGATCAAGGTATCAAATCCAACACACCTAAGCTTAGGAACCAACACCAACGGGTTCTCCTAGCCCAGAAGGATCAAGGCTTCGGTAAGTTTTGTTGCCAACTTAGAGCCGAGTCACAAATTAACACGGATGCTATCCAACACAGAGGCAAAAGTGGGAAGTCCTCCATATCACAGGCTAAGGTGTAAGTCAGGGTAAAACCAAGAATGGAAAAGAGCCGATGGATGGGGAAAGTGAAAAGTGGTGCCAAAACTAGCAAGCCATAAATGGCGGAAATGATCACGTCCATTCTACTAAAGAGGTTGAAACCAACGAGTATAAACAAGAACTTCATATTCTGAGTAGTTAGACTATTTAGATAATCATTTAAACAAACATGTCCATATATAGATATATATATATATATACAGCCAGATCATGACCACTAGATACCAAGTCAAGCTACTAAAATGAACAAAAGAGCAAAGTAATCATAACCACTGCACATCCATATACCTGCTGGGTCATATACCTGTACATACCATCTGAACCATCCACTGTCACTGGAACACTGCTGCTGTACACATCTAAGCACTATCATATTGCTCTGTATGGAAAAAATGGCTACATCGGTCTTCAAATCTGAGGTCATGAGGCTCAGTCATGGCATACGGCTGTACTGTGTTCTCTGGGGCTGTATGAAAGTATGAGTTATCCTGGAATGATTGCTCATCACCTAGTCGATCTCAGGCATCTCAATGTAAAGGACTGGCTGAGAAAAATACTGGAATCTGATCTGAAGATATGGTAGCCCCGACTACTATAAATGTGATAACAGTTCCGACATCTTGATCTATCATCTAAGTGTCTCATTGCGATTTTTGAATGTGTAATATGTATTGATTCTAATTTCTATTGAATATTTGAAAATGTTCAAGTTTTGTGTCCTGATTTCGACGGTCGGCGTGTTCGTATTTTCGTGTCCTCTGCGCCCTGTGTCCCTGTGTTAGGTGACTATAGTTTGTATGAGACTTTTGCACGAGACTCAAACTCAGAAATAGAATTTGCTTTATCTTAACCCAAACTTAGAAATGTAATTTACCAAAAGCCAAACCCAAGCACATGCATCCATACACCCTCTCCATCTATGAAGCCAGGTCGATCTTCTCTAGCTTTGACAGTGCTGCAAAACACGTTTTTCTCTCCTTGACTTGTAAGGTGGTTTGGATTACAGACAGCCAAGCACCCTATTCATGGTTTAAATGTCTAGATGATTCTCCCTGCTCACATAACTGGAATTTTGTTAATTCTGAAGTTTTGTGCTTTGGCTTGAAGAGGCAGCCATTTCCCTTCTCCCAATATGCTAAGATGCACTAAACGTAGTCTTACTGTTAGAGCTCTGGTGATATAATGGACTTATGCCAGCTCGTTGGCCTGCATATGATATAATTTTTTTTTCCGAGAACAAATATACATGGTATCATGCACTAGAAAATCGCTCAAATTGTCTGCAAGTTTCTCTTGTGTTCTCTCTCATTCATGTGTGCTCTGAAATCCAACATACCTAACCCCAATCGCCATAGGTTTATATATGATCAACTATTAGAATAAAAGGAGTTCTCTATGGTTTAACCAAAATGGCCAAAAATGTATGGCTTCTTCAAAATATTTAATGTAATGGAAGAGATAAGTAAAAGGATATCTGTATGGAAATAACCAAAAGACTTGGGACACAAAGAGTTTAGAAAACAACAGTTGCTGAGAATTAATGGCCCAGGTTGAAACCCCAGCAGACATAGAGCCTGTATTACAAGATGGCGGAGTTTGATAGGTTCATATTGAGCATCAATTTAATCAACACAATTTCTTAAACTCTAGAGTAGGGGAAAGCAAAATCATGACATTGTTTCTTGCACATGTGCTCGTGTCTGTGTAACTGTAAATGCATATATTCATGTAGGAACTTGAGCAACAGTTTTATGATGTTAGACAAAAAAAGCAGATGGTATAGCTACTGAAAAGAAAGTGCAAGAGTGGTGGTAGATTTCATTTGCCACAAACTAATCCATTTAGTGAGCTTGAGAAATAAACATTTTCGATTCCCTGTATTTGGTACAATTCATGTTTTGGTACTTGGGTTTGTAATCTTTGCACAACCAATGCCTTCATAAGAAATTGTCCATGGAAAATATGATCATAATTGACAGATATGATGTTACCTTGTGTTACATGAAATTGGAATAGAAGGATTTACTTCTTCTGGTGGATACAGGAAACACGTTTAGTTTGACCCTATAGGTATATTTTAATGCTGGCTCATAGGCTGGCAGGCACCCCACCTAGAGAGTGAAGACACCAAGCAAAAGTATTAATGGAATATTTACAGTAATATCTTCTATTATTTTGATTTTTGGCTTGGCAAATCTGAAGGCTTAAGCGTAATTCTGTGTTTATACGTCCATGTTCTCACCATGACTTGAGAGTTCCACAGCTGTCTCTTTTGAATTTCTGATCTTATGGTCCATCCATTTATATCACCAAGGATAAGCTTGGACTATGCAACGCATATTTTTCTAAATTAAAATTCCGTACAGAACATCAAGCATGCACTGCACCAAGAATACTTCTAAGCAAATATACCAACATATTCCAATATAATGATAGTTCAGCCTTGAGCCTTTATGACTCAGTGGTGGAGCGTCAGTCTTGTAAACTGAAGGTCCGCAGTTCAATCCTCTGTGAAGGCATTTGTGGGTCTGCAGACATCTCTGATCATGTCTCATTTCAGCGGGAAGGCATTTCAAGCATAGGTAAGAAACAATATGACCATAGTGCAACAATTGAGGTAAACAAGTATCACTATCAATTCTTTCCCAGATTCCCAACACATGGGACATTCTGGGACTTCCATGATTTGCAAAAAATATCCTCAATAGCTGCGCCAATTAAATATTGTAACGAGGAGGAGCCTCTACAATTATAGCTCAAAGATATTGATCCATTCTAAATAATTATTTAAATGCTTTTGTGGGAAAGATTAATCTCATGAAGTATAAATTATATGGGATGAATGTTGATCTAATTACATTGAACAGAATTGTTGAGATTCTGGAATTCCCAGCTCAAAGAGATTGGAGAGTCTCAACATATTTGGTCACTCTGAATACAAGGAAGCAATAAGGATACATTTATGTTTCTGATCACGTTATAATCACAGGTTGGATTTTAAGTTACATTTCCCAAGTCTTTAAGTTTACTTTTATTGTGAGACCAAGAGGGCTTTGCTGTTCATAGAAATCGACAGAGTTTTAGATGCTATTGGATATTTTTACTGAGGAAGCATGCTTTATTAGACTATTCTAGTTATTTCTACCTTGCAACTTGCACTCTATTATTCTTGTAACATGGCATGCATTAGAATCATTGGTTGAACAGACTGTGGGGTGTTTTCTATTAGTTGAAATTAATTCTGCTCATTTTCAACCTGAAAGATGTTCGGGCGAGGTCAGTGCCAAAAAACTTTTTATGAGTCCATACATAATCATATTATTTAATTCAAATCAATTTCCTACTTAAATAGCTAAGTCATTGACAGACAGCTGTATTTGCCCCTTTCCTAATTTACTGCCAATTCACATATAACAAATAGGTGCCTTCCAGAAACTTATGGGTGACCTCCTAATGCAACATGCACATTTGTTTGCCAAAGATTGAAGGCGTCAGTCAGCTGCACCAATAGCTTATTGTGGTTTTTTATGGCAGCTTTAAAACCAGGATTGCTTCTCGCTGAAATGTTTTGAATTTTGGTCAAGCTTTTGCATGGTGGATTTTTTAAAACAGATGGAGTTTAATGGAATGAAGTACTGATTGAGAAGGCAACGATTGCAGTCATGTATACGTGGCTAGCACTTTCATAGTTAAGGCTTCCTGGTTGTGTCCCTGCACAGACGCTGTAAGTCACACCTTATGGGTTTGTCAGGTACAGTCTCAACATGGCAATGGTACATAAATGCCAGAGTAACTTTTCTATTAGAAATGGGCACCAACTTCAAAACAGACCTTCCATATCACAACTGGGCATAATTTCTGATAGGCAAACTTCCTCTTCATACATGGGAGCTTTCCTACCTAGGGATGCTTCATGTTCGTGTAGTGATGTGGCAACTTTTATTGAAGTCTGCAAGTCTGAACAGAAGTAGGTCTGCTCTTGAATAAGAACGCAGTTAGGTCTTTGTGCGTATTATTTGGTTCATTTAGTTTGATCAATTCAACCCTCTCTATCAAGCTGCAACAGGGTTTTCTTCAGCCACCTCTTAAAGGGAAGATAAGATGAGATAACATATGGTTATTTTATCAGTGTCCTTGAATGAGCAAATATGGCCAACCACTTATAAGCACAAAGTGCTTGCATTGATCAGGCATACATTTCCTATTTAAAAATTTAATGTGTACATTATGCTATTGAGTACTCTGATTTTTAACATTATTGTGAAAGCAGGAATTGTAAATTCAGGAAAAATAGTGCAAATAATTGTTTATATTATATAACAGATTTTACCCAGACTAACCTCACAGAAAGTTACAGTTTTCCACCTGTGCATTATTCAAATTTATTATTGCTGTGGCCAAGTTGGACCTGCACTTTTTTGAAGGGCATTAAACAAATCAATTTTCTTAAATATTTATTCGCGTATATATGTTCGTGTTTATTCGTTTAACCCCTCAAAAGACAAGCTTTGAAAAAGTTTTTGGTCATATAGCTTGGCCAATTGATGTCATTTAAAGTTGATTGTCATACTGTAGCAACCTGGGACATATCCCTAATCCCCCCAAAAATCAGATTCATATTTGTTCATTTTGTATTCCAAGACGGGAAAACAAAGACAGGACTGATTATGGTATTTTGGAGATTTTCTTTAGAAAGATCCTTTGTTGGGGCAGTTGCTTTTTGGTTTTCAGATCTAAGAGCTGCTGAGAGTGGCGAAAGTGATCGGTCAACAAAAAATGACCAGGGGAGGGCTCTGTTGCAGTGTAAGAAAAACTTGGCTCATATGTTCCAAAATCCCATGGTTTGTATTGAGTTTGTCAGACAAAGAAGAGACCAATCTTTTGGTTAAAAATCACAGAACACGGTTCCTATGAAATGAATATGTTTTTTACATTTTGATGATAATCTACCCAACAAAGGTTAAATAAAACATAGATAGGAGTGCCTGATATTGCTACTTTGTATTAGATTCTATTGACAATCCAATGAAAGTGAAATCTAATGGACCAGCCCTCAGAAACAATTTTTTTTGACCAACTTGACCCTAATTCGAAACTAGGCAAAACTAGTCAAATTCTGCTACAAAAAGGGACTGTTTCCAAATGATCCCAAACACTACCAAACTTATTCGAATCCTTCCAAAAATGGTATGCAGGGATTCTAAACATCCAAATGCATCATCTTGACCCACTGAGCACTTCTAAATGACTGGTTATGATGGTTAAACAATAACATACTTTTAGCTAATAAACCGGAAATTGCAGATTTTTAGACTAGGAAACTAGTTCTTTGACATAGATCAATACATGAGGTAAATGCTGGAGCTTTTCGTTAAATATTGAACATTATTTGAGTTTACATCAGAGGCTGCTACAACATCAACAAAACAGAGAAGAGATCTGCCGCAATGAAGGGAATGACTACCTCGAAAACCAACAATGAAGATAAGAGAGAATGCTTCTCCAAGGATGAAATCTGCTTCACCAAGTGCACCCTCCAAGGCCCAAATTCGACCCCAATCAGTAAATCAACCTCGTACAATGCGCCCTCAGCCCAATATCTGAGTTATGTAGCCTCCAGGACCTTTCCAAAGAAGATCTCCAACCATGGGTGCGCCCTCCTCAAGGACGAACCATCAACCCAACTCCAACACTCCGGCAAAACACCATAGATCTCTGCTGCTACCAAATGGTTTTCCAAACACCTGAAGATGAAATCAAACCAACAAATGGTAGGTCTGAATCTCCCATAACTGAAGCTCACTTGAGGAATCAAAGTTATTCCTCCTCTAAAGGCTAGCTAGGGTGAGATTTTTCAACACCAAAACTAGATGCAATAGCAAGGGGCACATCTCCCAAGCTTGAGAAGCTCAATAGCTCTCCAATTTGAATTGTAAATTGACCAAAAGCCCCTTCACATGGGCCTGCACTCTTTTTATAAACTCCAAGAAGCATTTTCCCCCTCATTCTAGAGTTTTCTTGAAAAATTAATAATTAAATTTGAAATACACAAGAGAGTGGACATTTACAATAATTTAACTTACTTCCTAATGTCATTTGGCAATTGGCACCCATTATTACCTTAGCCTTCATGAAATTCAATTGGGTGATGCTTGGTCTTCCTTGTGGCCCCCTCTTCTCTACTCTAGTGCCCTCATATGCTAAATTTAGGACCTGCCCTTGTCATAGATGTCATAGAATCTATAATAAGTTGTCATAGGTGTCAGATTTTGTCATAACTTGTGATAGATTCCTTTGGGGGTCACACTTCTCTAATGCGCCCTCCTTGGCTATTTTTAGCCTACTGCCACTTCATGAGAATCTTTGGGAGTTACTCCCCTTAGTGCGCCCTCCCTTTGCTAATTTTAGCCCGAGGAGTTACAACTCAAGAGATGCCTTCATGATTGGATTCTTTCCACCGAGCTTGGGGTTACATTTACATGTGGCCCATTCTTCATCCTTATGCACCCTCTTTGTCTGATTGGACCTATTCCACATCATTATGAATATTTGGCATTTATAAACTCAAAATTATGACCCACATCATCCATCATAGTTAATTTTCTTCCCCCATATAGTGACTATGGGCCAATTAATTCCCTAGTCAAATTAGTTTCCACTCCAACCTATGGGAATTTGATAGGTTGGTGGAATGACATTAATGAGCTTAGGGAGGGGACATTACACGAAAGAACAGGGCATGGAATGGAGTGGAAATAACAATGTTAAAACTTCCATACCTTGGCTGTCTCGGTGATTAATCTCTTCAGTTTTTTTATTGTAATTGTAACTGTAATTCCACGAGCATAACAAAGTAAAGGAAGTGTTTGTCCTAGTGGAGTGTCAAGTGTTTGTGCTTGTTGAGTGTCGTGATCTGAAACTCTTCCTCACCCTCGTAAACAATAACCTTTTACCTTGTATGATGTATTTTTCGAGGCAGAGACGGGGGCAAAAATAAGGAATAAGATTGGCATTGATGTTGGGCGGGATTGGATTCAAAGTATATGGCACTTCCTTCGTATGCTGTGGACTGCTCCCGTAGAAAGCACTTATGATCTCATGTTATTTTCTTCTATTCAAAGCTGCTTTCGTCAGTTTCTTTCAAACCCTGCCATTCTTTTGCTGACATCAACGATGTGATGATGGAGATTGTGGACTTCATTTAGAATGGTGTGTGTTCCAGAAGGGTTAGTGATTTGTTGATTTTTGGGTTGCAGCTTTAGCCAATTTCTAAATTGTCAGGAAGTGGGTTCCAGAGGCCTTAGGGTTTGAGATTGGGCTTTGATACCAAATGTATGGGCTCTCAACTAAAAAAGATTAAGACTAAGTTAATGCTGTTTAACTCTAATTTATACTGTAACAAAACTCATTTAGCAGAAAAACTAAAAACAGGTTCCTTACAACTGGTATGCTTTAATTTAACTGCTGCAATTTCATTTTCAATAATAAACATAAATTCTTCATTTAAATAAATAGTAAAGATTTAACTTACCTGTGTGTAGACAAGTTGAAGTCTGTAGTTCTCCTTCAGCAACCAACTCAACCTCTGAAACCTCGGAAACCACAACAATGTTGGGGGAACTACTCTCCTCCCGACCTAATTACCCAGCAACAGCTGAGGCCATTGAGCCCCCAACAGTTAAGTCTATGGTAGAGTATGTAAACAAAATCTGCACCAATCTACTTCTCAAACCTCCTCTTCTCACAGCTCAAGCAATCATACAGTAAAACATAGAAAAACTACTGAAACAGCAATTAGATCCTCATTTCCACAACACACATCATGCTTATTTTAATCTAATTAATCTTAGTTGAATTATGGCGCAGCAAAAAGTCAATTATTTTTCTTAAATTTAAATTCCCACATATTTTGGGGATACATCAACATATGTTATATTTTTGAACTTCATAATATTCAACTTGCATAGATTGTTGGCAGATTTTGTGAAAGAGCAGCCATTGAATGTGCTTTTCATTGAATGGTGCACCGTAAGGCACATGTTTCATTGTGCTAATGCTATAATGCATCAATGACTCGTTTGTGAGATATATTTGCCTATAATGCATACTACATATTAATATATGATTGTACTTCTTTAGCACTGATTAGCATTTTCTTCTTAACTACAGGTTTGTACTATAACTTATTAGTAATTTTTTATATGAGAATAGGTTGTTTATTTGGTTTAGTCTTCCTGGCCAGTATTTTTATGGGAAAGCTGCGTGTGTATTTTCAAAGTAATTATCTATAGAGTTAATTTCTCGAGTATATAAATTTAAAATTTCTTTCCAAGTTCAAGTGTTCACATTTACTATATATTTAGTAAGTGATGCTTCAGGTGGCATACTGAAGAGTTTCTATATTCTTTCTTTTGGTAGGTTATAGAAAAAGAGGCACTTGAACTAAAGAGAAAGTTTGGAACACCAAGAAGATCGTCAATAGAGGAGGCGACAAATGCACAACTAGATGAAATAGATGTAGTTCCAAATGATGAGATGCTTTTGGTATGATTACAGGTTTTTGTTAGTTTCATTTCTATCAATGCTGTATTTTTTGGTTTATTACTGTTTTAATTTCACTCCTATTTGACATATGGTGCACACTTATTTTGGAAAGAAAGGTTGGAATAAATGGCTCATGATCAACCTTTTTTTTATTCATAAATGTTTTTTGTTAATGGTGTTTGAATTGCGACAAGACCCTTAGTGAGAAGGGATATATGAAGCGTATGAAGCCTGATAACTTTACCCTGCAACGTCGTGGAACAATTGGAAAATCAGTTGGGAAGCTGAGGGGAAATGACGCTATGTCAGAATTTCTCATTTGTCATAACCATGATCATATACTCTATTTCAGGTATTGTTATGCTTAAGCTTTTGATGTTATGTGAGATACAGTTAAGATAATTCCAATATGGCTATTCACGTTAGGTTTATTTAGTTCATTAGAGTTTCAATTAGATAATAAATTTACTTCTGTGTTTCCTAAAGTTTACATTGTGTGTTGTATTTAACGTTTTTATATTTGTTGTTATAGTGTCGGACTCCATATGGTATGAAAGGCTAAAATATGAAGGTGACCCCACGTTGATTCCACAGTTGTTGTGATTCGAATTTTGTTGCGACATATATAACAAAGGAGCCAAATACTTTCATTCTTCTTTTAAAATGTTCCATTGTTTAGGATTCAGTCTTCTAATTTGCGTTGTACTTGAAGACTTCTTAACTAATTAGCTACATATAGTTGTATGAACTTATGAAGTTATGAAATTTATTTGTAGTGAATTGGATTGATGTCTATTAGTAGTGCTGAGGGCGTTTATGTATCCATCTTTTGGTGTAAGTATTATAAACTATGTCTTGTAGTATCATTGTATATAATTGAGTACTAAATTTTGTCTCGAAAAACCTTTGTTAATATTGTAGATAATTTAGTACTAAATTTGGTCACTAATTAATCTTACATATCTGAAAATCCAAGATTTAATCATATGGTATGCTGATGTTCTTCATAATGGATTAAAAAATACAAGTTTTTGTCAGTGCGTGATTTCCTTTGGAAACAACTATGCTCAAAGTAATTTAGCGAATTATTCGTCCATTAATAATTTGTGTCACAACTAGTGATCTACAACTAACACAAAGGTTTCTAAGATAAAATTTGACAATGTTTTGAATGTTCAATTATTAGCCTTTATTTTATTTAAGAGTTGTGATACAAAAAATGCTAATATTTTGACTTGTTTGACACCTTTGTCAAGTTCAAGTTTATGCTTGTAGTTGTGTATGGATTTGAATTCAAAATATCATTAAACAATTCAAAGTTACAACTAATTGCTACGATAAGGACATGGTTCTAGTCATTGCCATTGTTGAACATGACCAATTGTTGAATCTTTGCAATCCCATTCTCACACCTCTTAACATCTCTTCAAACCTTAACTAACTGACACTAAGCACATCCCTTGCCTCTTTGACGAGGACTTGGATTTTGGAAAGGATAATTGCAAGTGATGTGTCTTCCAAGGATCATGCAATTAACTACCTGCAAGAGCTTGTAGCAATCCCCTGCCAAAATGTAGAGCATATTCCAAATCAATAATCGACCAAAACTTGGCCAAATGAAGAAGATTTGCCTCCAATCTTGAGGTAGAGGAATATTGTGCGCCAATTGCTTTATAGTATGTTTTGCCAACCTTGATGGGTGTATCAACATTCTAGGAAAATATGAGGCAAAATCTCTTGTGAGTGAGAACAACAGGGACATTTGTATATTCCATGTATTTCTCTTTTTTAGGGTTTGCTAATGATAAAACTTTTTGTTCCACTGAATTCCAATAACACAACCGAACTTTGTGTAGGAAATCATCACTTCAATGCAGTTCTATATGGTAGTTTGAGGAGGAAACTCATTCTCCAACAACATAGTTATGTAGCATAATTTAACAAAATAGTGACCTCCTTTTTGTCTCAATCCCTTTGTGTTCGTAAGATCTCTTGTTTTGGCAGAGATGCTAGAAAAAAAATGAGAGAGAAAAGATGTGTACTGGATTTTGAGAGGGATCACTATCTCAGTTGATGTCCACCTTGTCCATCACCTGGTTTTAGCTTTATCTTAACATGAAAGGTCATATCATGTAAATAATTCTTTGTGGAAGTGGAGGAGGAAGCCCATAGTGCGATCTTCTGATGGTTGGACATTTTTTCCATTTACAAGAAGCTATTATAGGTGATTGATTATAAGGGAGACATGGGCTTTGCATAGTTGTTAGATTGGAGATCCCCCAACATCTTCCAGTGTATCATATAAGCATCTTAGTTTGTTTCCCCATAGATATTTCCTCTAAAGAATTTCTTTCCGCCACCTTTTTGTCACAAAAACAAACCTCGAAAATATTTGCACCAAGAGCTTGATAAATTTTGAGAGTGTCACCTATAGCTAATACATGTCTTTCAAATGCGACACTCACTGTTGCTTAATTTAACAAATGGAATTTCTTTAGGTATGCTTTCCTTTCTTGCATTAGAAATTACCTTAGTTCCTTCCTAGTCTATTGAGAGATGTTAGATGGAGCCGAATACGATGAACACTGATATATAGAAAGAGTTGATGAAATTGATTTAGTTAGAATTATTTGCATAGTAGGATTTGGCCAATGAGATCCCCATTCAATGTTTTCTTCTTTATCCTTTGGATTAATAGTCACCAACTTGCCACCATGGATTACCAAAGTGTGATGGGAACCCTCGGTAGATAAAGGATGCCGATGATTTTGTTAAGGTAAATATGTAACTGTTGCTGTAAGCTATAAGGTAAGGATGGAAGTGTTCTGGCCATATATTTGACTTTTTTGTCTATTAACTATCCTTCAGAGGCTTTCAAATAGGAATCTTTGATTGTGTTGAATACAAAGTTTGAAAAATCGAAATCGAACTTGGAATCGGTCGAGGGTCAACTCCGAATCAGAATCATAATCGGTAATGAATTGGTTATAAATCTGTCATTTTGAATTTAATGAATCAGTTTGCTCATAAATACATGAAATATTTAAGTTTTTAAGAAAACCATCATTCTCAAGATTCTAATCCATGATTCCAAAGCATTAGAGACAAAAAAATCGAAAGTTTGCTCATGTTTATACCATATCAGAGTCGATAAATGAAAATGGCACGTGTATTGTGCAATACATATATAGGATACTGGAACTGGAACAAAATACATAATCCATGAGGCTTACAGGCTATATGGCCTGTAGAGTCCAAAACACAACATTCTACATAGTCAACTACATAATAGTGAGTGTGACTACTACTGAGTATTGACTATATAGTCAATTGTGTCTATCATACATCATCACTGATCAATCATCATGATCAAACTGATAACCATTGTTAGAAGTAGAACTAGAATTAGAACAAGAAGAACCAGAAGGACTAGCAAAGGCATTAACATTTGGCTCAATCTTGGGCTTTGTGGGCTCAAGGTCATCTAGTACTGCAGTAGTGGTATTAGCTGAATGCCTACGTCGTCGTGGCCTATAAGTAGGAGGTCTTGGTCGACTATTGCCTTACATGCCTGGAATCTCGGGGCCGACACCTGTATGAAATGGCGGCATTGTCAATAGAGAATCTTCATCTAATTGATGCTCTAGCAATTCCTCCATCTCAACATCCAAATCATCACCAAACTCTGGCTCTGTGGCCTCCACTATCCAATCTAAGGTTGGATCTATATCATCCAATAACATGGGATCCGTATAAGGTCTTTTGTTCATCAATTGGTTGCGTCTGAGTCGTAGGTTACACTACACGAAGAGTAGATCATTTAACCGTTTCTACTCTAAACAATTTCTCTTTTTCTTGTGAATATGCTCAACAAAAGATCAATTGTGCTCACACCCAGAAGAGCTGCATGTTTGACTCAGGACTCGAATTGCGAACTTTTGCAATTGTTTACATTGGCCACCAAATGCCTTCCACCATTGTGCTGCAAATGCGAAGAGTCAAGGTAGTTAATTCAACAAATTAGTTTGTGAATTTGGCTAAGAATTGAAGTATTTACAATTTAAAGTTTAAACTTTAAAGTTAAACAACACAATTGCAGGTTTAACAAGCTCCCTGCCCTGTCTGTGTCTCCTCATCAAGCTCAATTCCCAACCGTGGTTGTAGATGTACTTGGTGATGCTTTTGGCATGCTCTATAGTGTGCTTGATCCAATCCTGTTTGCATACGTCCTCAAGTATGAGGTCTATGCAATGTGCTATACATGGAGTCCGGAGTATGGTTTTAAGTTTTTCTTCTAACATCTTACTAGAAAGAACATAGCTAGAGGCATTATCTGTGATGATTTGCACAACATTAGCTACCCCCACCACTTCAACAACTTCATCCAAAAGACGAAATAACAGATTTGCATCTTTCACCTGATCAGATGCATCACATGATCTCAAAATCATGGTACCCCATGGGCAAGAGACAAGAAAGTTTATAAGGTTATGACCCTTCTCATATTTCCATCCAATTGTATGCCTCCACCATCTTCTAATGAGACATCTTCATCAAAAAAGGTCCGTTCTTGTTCTATAGTACCGACCATTACAGGGATGTATGGCAAACTTAACCATGATGATACAGATGATGGCATTGGAAAATTCCTTTTTGCCAATGGCATTCCTTTCAATGTTACTCGTTCTCCTTATTATAAGGAGATGGTCCATTTAATTTTAGCATCGGGACCCTCATATATGCCCCCAAGTGAGCACAAGTTGAGGACAACGATCTTAGAGAGGCAGGTGTCCAATATTACTGTGCAGAAAGAACAAATGAAAGAGGTATGGGTGAGGTCAGGTTGCTCTATTGTTATGGATGGGTGGACAGACATTACCAAACGTCCACTTATTGACATCATAATTACATGCGTAGATGGGCCATTCTTTCTTAGAGTTGTTGACTGTTCTGGAAAGCGCAAAGATGCAGCTTTCCAATTTGAGCTTCTTCAGGATGCTATAGAGGAGGTTGGTCCTGAGAATGTTGTGCAGGTTATGATAGATGCAGCAGCAGTGTGCAAATCAGTTGGTTTACTAGTTCAGAGCAGGTATAGGCATATATTTTGGACCCCTTGTTGTGTCCATGCTCTCAACAATGCCCTGAAAGACATTGGAAAAATTGATTGTGTAAACACCTTGGTATTAGCTGCAAGGGATGTGCAAATGTTTATCTGCAACCACCACACCTCCTTAGCCATGTATAGGGCTCACTTGAGGAAGGAATTCCTCAAGCCCACAGATACTAGATATGCTAGTTATTTTCTCTTATTGGAGAGGATGTTGGAGATACAACCATCATTGCAAGCCATGGTTGTGACTCCAGATTGGAACAGGTGGACAGAGTCGAAGACAGAGGAGGGGAAGAGGATCAGGCTTCAGATATTGGATAATGATTGGTGGGTAGATTGCAACTATTTGGTCTCATTCTTGCTGCCTATAGTTGAGGTCATTTGCTACACTGACACTGATTCTCCTAGTCTTGGAGAAATCTATGAGACTTTTGACAGCATGTTGGGTAAGGTAAGGGAAGCCATCCGTCAGAAAGAGCCCTCCTTAGAGTTCTACACTAACCAACTTCGACCCATTATTCAGCGTAGGTGGGATCGAATGAACACACCTTTGCACATGGCAACATATGCACTAAACCCAAAATGGTACATTTATAGGCCTGGTAGAATTTCTCCCTATCAAGATCCAGAGATCAAGAGGGGTTTTCGAGCTGCCATTACAAAGATGTACAATGGAGAGGAGGGGCAAACACTTCGGAGACAGTGGATTCAGTTTGCAGGTCTCAAAGGTCCCTTCAACAAGTCTGATGCCAAGGCAGACCGTAACGGCTTAGCCCAGAATGACCCCATTGGTTGGTGGGACATGCATGGGGATGAAGCTCCAGAGATCAAACATCTTGCTGTTCGCTTGTTGTCTCAGATTGCTAGTTCCTCCGCAGTTGAGAGGAATTGGTCCACCTATAGCTTCATTCACTCTATCAAGAGGAATAGACTTACCTCTAGGAGAGCAAAAAAGCTAGTTGCAGTGCATAGTGCCCTGCGTCTTGCACACAGGAAGACACCAGAGTATCGGATGGGACCAGCTGTACGATGGGATGTGGATCCAGAGGATGATGCACATATAGATGAGGAGGATGGGCCGGATGAGATGCAGAATGGTTTGGTTGGTGTGCCATTAGTCACTCCTGAGAGTGACTCAAACCCAGATGATGACATTCCCATTGATGGTCTCGATGCTTTCATGCAGCAGATGGATGCAGAGGACCAATCAATGGAGTTGACCCCTTGATGCTCATTTTATGTTGCTTTCTTTCAGCTACTTTAGTCTTTTAGTTTTCAGTGTTCGTTGTTACTTGTTAGTTTTGAACTTTTGACTCTAGATATTGATCAGTGATGACCGAGTCTTTGACTCTTTTATATTTTTGACTCTTTGAGCAAACTTAATTTACTTAGTACTATTAATGGTTCACTGTTTCAATGTCTATTTCAGACTTAGTATCTAGTATTTGATATTTATATTTACTATTTGCATGCAATATCAATGTATCATTGATTCAATTTTATTAATTTATTTTTCAATTAGAATGACTGAACTATGATTATGAATCATGAATATCAAGAATCAAATGACAAATTGAAAATGATCATGATGAATTGTCACCTTGTGTAACGTGCTTGTATTATTAATTTGAAAGTTGGATCAAAGTTGGATGAAAGTTAAGATTTCTGATATTTGTTATTTATGATTTTTATATTTTTTATTTTTATATAATTTTTATGACCTAGACGCCCCCCTTCCCCCCCCGAAATTTCCCTAAAATTTGGGGGTGGTCTCCACACGTCCCCAACGTGCATTTCCACGTTCCCGCGCTCCCGCATCCCAGAAACTTGGGGGAACATTGGATATTTATGCTAAGTCCTATTGTTGCTTTTGTATTTTGTTAAAATGTTTTGAGGGTAAATAGAGAATGTTTGGATGAAGAAAACTATAAATTAATATCTTCTCATTGTTTTTTTGGCACCTGTAAATATGATTTTATTTGTACTTTTAGAGCATACTTTCTGCTTGTAATACGGTGCACATTATGAATCTCAGGCTGAAGTGTTAGAAATTTGTAATAGTGTGGTATCCTGTTATTCCTGGCCTTCTAAAACTAGGATGTCTCCATTCTCAGGTTGATTGACACTTGCATGCATGCCTTTGAAATGTGTTAATCAGCTTCAGCTTTTTAAATGCCTGGATGGAAGCTTCAAATTCTTGGATTTGTCTTATATAGAGAAACATGAATGAGTGATTATTTTTAGTGGAAACTCTCAGTATATATAGAAGAGAATACCATCCTTTCAGTATCCTTGTGCAATGTTTTTATAATGTGACATTTCAGATGGGTTCTTAATTTCATTCATGTTGTAAGTTCTTTCTAACCTTAGCTGGTAGGGAGCCTTAAGTGTCATTGAATATTTAGTGTTAAGTATTCTTTGTTTGGTTGTTTTGTTCTCTCTTCAGTGACAAGGGTAGAATATATTCTGCACGTGCTTATCGAGTACCAGAGTGCTCACGAACTGCTGCAGGGACCCCACTAGTTCAGGTTCTCTTGGATTATCTTTAAGCTATCTCATGTATGTTATCAAGTTGTAATGGAAAATAATCTCTTAGGCAACATCAGTTACATTACATGGTGAGTGATCTCATTTTGTATCTTATTTGTTTGTAATCAGATTCTGACATTATCTGCGGGAGAAAGAATAACTTCTATTATACCAGTTAGTGAATTCAGTGCAGATCAATATTTGATAATGCTAACTGCAAATGGCTATATTAAGAGAAGCTCTTTGGATTTTTTCTCCTCTATCAGATCCGTAGGGATTATCGGAATCCAACTTGTATGTTCTCTCTGTGTTTGACATGCTGCTTTTACTGAGTTAGGGTTTTAAATCATACATAGTTAGGGTTTTAAACCATACATCAGATATCTATGTCATACTGTTTTCTCATTAACACATTCATCTGGGACCATGTAGGTGCCAGAGGATGAGTTAAAGTGGGTAAGGCGCTGTACAGATGGAGACATTATTGCAATTGTTTCTCAAAGTGGGATGCTCGTGTTGAGCTTATGTGGGATGGTTCGTAAACTAATTTATTGATTTCAATCAGATAATCGTTTTGTGTCCTTAGATGGATGGTTGTCCTTTGACAGATTTGTTGGCTATGTATGATGTGTTGAAACAAATAAGAAAATATCATGTTTTCCTAGAAATATAACACCTAAATGTGTATTCTTTACTTTGTGTTGAACTGTTAAGCTCCGAGCTATAGGTAGGAATTCCAGAGGATCGATTTCTATGAAATTGAGGGACGGAGATAAGGTGGCATCTATGGATATTGTTCCAGCTACAATGCAGGAAGAACTAAAGAAGGCTCTAAATAGCTCGAAGTATCAGTAAGTCAGCTTTAAACTATGTTTCAAATATATATATATATATATATTTTATAAGTGTTTATCTGTGTGATTTTTTAATTCAATTTATTTGACACATAATCAGGGGAAAAACTATAACTGCTCCATGGCTTCTGCTTGTGTCTGAGAGTGGATTTGGAAAGCGTGTACCTCTAAGCACTTTTCGAATTACACCTTTAAATCGAGTTGGCTTAATTGGCTACAAGGTACTCTTCTGAGATTACTTATTAAGTTATTTGATACTGTTAGAAGTACAACTAACAAATAAGAATAAAAAGTACTAGCTTTTGCTATGACCTTATTTTCTATTTAAAAACCGTGTTTACAGCATTTCGTCCAATTTCGGATTATATGAACATCAGTCCAAATGTTGAGTTCGACTAACTCCAAACATAACTACTGCGGGTAGATTTGTTTTAAAAAGTAAATTTGAAACTTAAGTTTTCTGTTGCCCCAACATAAATGGAGAATGTACACTGTCACCTTGTATGACCTCCATGCACTTTGGGTTAGTGTTTGTTAACCAGAGGGGAATCCCTATGCAACATATAAGCAAAGTGTGAACTCCAAAGACAAAAGTGATGCTAAACTGCAGTAAATGCTTGCTGAAATTTGAACATCATACCTGTAACGTGTATAAAAACAAACCAACAGCAAGCAGAAACACAGATTATGTCTAAGGATGGACTGCTGCTTGGGGAAACGAGTAAATCTACTGTTAAACCGTGAACTCCTGCTCTTAGAAGCACAGATCTGTGTGCAGAAATGTAACAAACAATAAGTATAAATGAAGGAATTATGAATAGTGACCTATCTGACTTGAATCCTATGGGCTTATGGGGTGTAGAAAATTAAGGGGGTTTACTTCTTGTTATTAACCAATTAAAGTTATTAAATTACAGAAAGGGACACAATAAACAATGAGTTGTAGCCGCTGAATAGATGTTGTCTTTATTTCCAACGGTGTTAGTGCAATGCTTGGGGGAATATTAATTTCTACCACTTCCAAAGCACCTTCTCACACTAATATCCTAGGATGTAATCATGTTTATACAATGTGAGCAACCTCTATCTATCAATGATAAGATGCTCTCTCACAATTACTCTGACTGGAAGGCGGTGCGAAGGGAATAGACTCAAAGAAAATCACTAGTAAACAATAATGTGTAACCCTGCTCTACCCCACTTCGTTTGCCTTTATAGAAAAGGCATTGGAGTATTACAAAAATATCTCCAGCTATCAATAGAAGCAGAAGAAGCGAGTTCCGAGAATACATCCCTTCAAAAATCATGTATGAGGCAAAGGATATAGCTTCAATAGAATAAAACCCAGTCAAACTCATGTGAAGTCTGCTCCAAGCCACATTCTCCTTTCTCTTGCTGAAAATAGTATGCATTCTGTTATCAACTATATCTGTACAATAGTTGAAACCTTATTGAGCTGCCAGTGTTGGAACACATTAGTGTTCACTTCCAGAGTATCTGGGTTTCAGATGTTTGGGTCTAGTCAGTTTTGTTTTTGAGTCGACATGACCATGGCCCCATGGGGGTTTGTAACAAAGTGTGCTAGTAGGGTCTGAGTGGCTCGGTTCCCCATGACTTGATTAAGCAACTAAGGTATTCCAGGGAGTTTTTTCCCTTGTCAATTATACTTTGCTTAAGGCGATGTATAATCGATGAGGTTTTCTCCCGCTTCCTCCAAAGCTGGAATGCCCGATTTTGAAAATCTGAGTCGTGGGGGGTTATTAGAGTCCAACTAATATGTATAAACCTACTAGACACTATTAGAATAGGTTTTGGTCATGTCCTAAGTCTCTAGGACCCCTAGAAAAAATTTCGAAAATTTTTTACTGGACGCGTTGGATTTGGGGTTTTTAATTTTTTAATTATTTTTAAAATTTTAATTAAATTTCTCTATAGTTTAAATAGAGAAATTTGAGTTTGTAATATGTCAGTCATCCGGGGTCCAAATTTAGTGATTGATGGATCGTTTCATAAGCCAAAAATCACACATGACCCATGGACCAGCTAAACCCAACTTTCGGATGTCAATTCAGCCTCATAATTAATATTTTCTCTAAAAAGCCATTTACAGAGAAATTATTAATTAAATTAATAAATTTGAATATTTTGGAGAAATCCAAATCTCTCCAAAATAATCAGAAATGAATAAAATAAAAAGCTAATTGACATGGCACCTGGCATTAATGAAGATTCCAATCATTTCAGTCATCATTCAGTCAAATATCTAGTCACTACAAGAGATCTCCTTCAAGCAAATTCACCCTCTTCCATGCAAAACTCGATTTGGTGAGGTGTCAAGTGTTGAATGGGTTGGTTGATATGCATTGAAGCCTATGGTACGTGCCCTCCTTGACTCATCAGATCACAAGCTTGGCTCCTTTTGCAAGCTCAAGTTAGCACCTACCACACCCACCCAAACTCCCACATGCCAACACACGTCCTCCTCTAAAGCTCACGCATCCTCCTCTAAAGCTCACGCTTCTACCTAATTCCCCACGTGTTTCCTAGTTGGAGCTCCCTCATTGGATGGGTGGAGCTTCCCATGCCATCCCTAACTCGAATTTGCCATATAGACCACCACTCCAAGCCCATGTGATTGATTTGAACTGGAATTCGATTTTGTGACTCAGTGTTATTGGCTCTCTTTGGCCAAATTCGACCTAGGGTTTTAGCTGTTGGTTCTTCTATAAAGAGAGGCCCATTTTGGGTTATTATCTAATGGAATTTTTGTGCACCATTACTTTGGCAATTTTGTACTAGCTCATAGCAATTGCTATCTTGAAATAAAATAACGGCTTTGGAGGTCTACATGGAGTGCTTTACTTGTTCATGAGGATTGTCTACACATGATAAGGTGATATTGTGCTATTATATTTGCTCATATTTGTTGTATTTGGTCATTCTTTTGCTTAGAAGTCTTTTTAAAGACCATATAATGAACATTTGAAGGTACAAGTTGTTCATTTATGTTGTATTTCATGTGATTTAGAAGTGCAAACTGTAGTTGGCAATATTTATGCATCTTCTTATCCCATTTTATTTGACATACTAAGTTTGATCAAGTATTCTTGTGAGTTATATGTATTGTGCAGATCTATAGAAGTGAAGAGGAGCTTGAGCTCGGATGCATCTCTCTCTCCTTCACAAACATTTTTCTAACATGTTCAGCATTTCAGGGCTCTCCAAAAGTTAAACCAGTGATTCAAGCTTGACCTTGAGAAGTTGTTCTAAAGTCCATCCATCAAAATATTTTATCAATTTTTGGTTACTACATCCCAAGGGTTTTCTTCTTCAAGCCCTCCTTTTTCTCCTTGTATCCCTTTGCCTTGACTTGCTAGCCCATTCTCTTCTTGCCCTAGTCTCGTCCACCTCCTTCTAGCTCTCGTCCCACCTCCTTTTTTGGCCTCTTCTCCTTTCGTTTTGCCTCCTCCATCCTCCTTGCTCTCGTCTTACCTCATTTGAGTGCCCTCTTCCTCTCGTTTTTGTCCCTTCACCTTTGCCCTAGTCTCCCTTACGTCCACCCTAGTTTCCTTCCTCTTGCACTCCTTCATCCTCTTTGTTTTTTGTCCTCAAGTTTGCTCCTCTTCCCCTTCTCGTCCATCCCCATTTTGGCCCTAAAACACATCAAAACAACAAATAAAATTGTTAGTAGTAGTTAGTTGTTAGTTGTTGGTAGGTTGCATTGTTAAATGTTAGCTTAAGTTCAATTTACTAGTTTTGTTTTAGATCTTATAGTTAAGTCTTAGTACACCTTTGTAGTTTGCATGTAGTTTAACTTTGAGTTTTTGCATTAGATCTCATAGAAGTTGGCATTCTAGTTGGCATTTTGGATCTAAGGCTTGCAATTGTTAGTTAGGTTTCAAATTTTATTTTGATTTGATTAACAATGACGGGTATCTAAGCTTTGTTGTGTAGGTGCTTAAAGGAAAGATCCATAACAAACAAGGCAAAAAAGAATTGAAGAAGTGCACAAAGCTAAGGAGAAGACAAAACCAAAGATTTATAGAATCAATCTCCTTTTTTTGTATAAGCCATAAAGGGCCATCCTAATCTTGATTCATAGTTGTTTATTTCCTTGAAAAGACCTCTTGAGGGTTTTTCCCAAAGGCAATTGTAACCCAAGTAATAATAAGGCTAGGTGGGATAGTGCCTCCCACACTTAGTTTCTCCTTCCCCATTTGGGGAAGTTTGTTCATGCATGCTTAGATTAGTTTCATTTTTAGTTCTTAGATTGAAGTCTGTTTCCTGTACTTAGAATAATTTCTTTTCCAAGCTTTGACTAGAGTAAGCTAACTTTGGGATTGCATCCTAAAGGCCACATAGTTTTGTGGTAGCTTCTCGTTCTCCCATCAGCTTCTTGTGGACATCCAGCTAGCTGGAAGGTTTCCAGGACTGACGGTTTCTAGTGGTTGACCTTGTTTGGAGGTTGATCCCACCTTTAGAATAAATTTGTTTGGTAGAACACTAAGTAAAGTTTCATTTTATTTTGCAAGTAGCATATAAGCAAGTTTTTCATATCTTTTTGATCTATCACATGATTTAAGTATTACAAGTTGAAGTATCTTGTTATCACAACTGCTTTTTTGCTTCTTAAAACGAACAAAGTCTCTTGAACTTGGTCAAATCCAAGTCAAGAGCACTCTCTATCGGAGAGCATCGTTAGACTTGCATCTTTCCCTGCATTAGGCATTTTAAGTTAGGAAGTCTGTTGAACTGTGGTCAAAAGATCAAGTCAAGAGCGCTCTCTGTCGGAGAGTTGAACAAGTGCTCTAATAATAAAACTTTTCAACCCACATTTTTCCCCTAATAAATTTACTCTTGGTTGATCGTCCAACACCCGTATGTTCTGCCAACCGGAATTAGTTGGGCTAGTACTCAGAAAGGTGGAAGACTTGTTAAATTCATAAGTGATAACATTAATTAAAACTTTACCCAAAACCCCAATCACTGAGTACTTCCTGAAATAGGTGGTGCCGGGAATCCACTGTCAGACTCGAGGGCGGTCAAGCCGTAAGAACACTTGTTCTCTGAATCTGGGTGCTCCCGACCTATCATCTAAAAGGTTGCTAGTGTTTTTCTCGGTTAAGGTTCCACTCCTTTGATATCCTTGTTCTTAACCTTAATAATCAAGACCATTAAAATCTTCAATTTACAAAGATAATCTGCACAACGATATCACAAACGGCATTTCTTCAAGACCCATACTTTCAGCATCACAAACCTTTATTTTTCTTGACTCCATAAGGCACTGGTTGTTTAAAAGCATATATATTGGTCAGGACCATTTGTCCTTGTGTTTATTTCATATTGTGAATGTTTTAGAAATTAATCAAGTCTTGAATCATTTTGCCATCTTGTTATCTTGTTTCGCAACGTGGATTGCTTATTATCTGTTGTTTATTTTCTCATATTTCTCAGTCTCATCACAAAAAACTCCTAAAGCAACACTCATCCACATCACCCCATTCAAAAGACATTTTAAACACACAAGAGCCTTAGACAACTCTTTTTTAGGGACTACCCCCCTTGGCTTCGTTAGGAGTTTGCCTAAATGGAGGAGCTGGGATTCAGGTGACAATACCTGGCTCATTGTTTGCCCCCAAGGCCACACCTCTCTCACTTGTAGTGAAGAGACAGCTTTTGAAAGATTTCCACTGCTAGTGTGCAATCTGGCGGACAACATCTTTGGTGCTGTTGCCGGGGACAAATCTTTTTGTTCCTGGACAACCTTAGTTTTTTCTAGTTTGTTTTACCTTTTTTGATAGATTTCATATCTATCTGGCGACTCCACTGCCCCTTTTAGTTTTACTTTTGGTAGATTTTTAGTTTAATCACTCTCTGAAATTAGACTTGGATCCACCTGGCGACTCCACTGTCAGTTAACACCTCAAGGTATTCAACTAGAAGAAATTCTGAAGGCTTGCTTAGTTTTATCCCTGAGCTTGCAAAGGTTTATAGGAGAAGACTAAACAAACTTGCTTCTTGTAAAATCCTTGAAAATCTTTACTCAACTAAATTTTACTCAAATAGCAGGTCAACCCCAGGACATTCCTGAAAAGGCTATCGATAAACTCACCAGTTTCAGTGGCATTGACGCCTCCATATCTACTGAACAACACATCCGAAACTTCACTAAGCTGTGTAGCGCTTATATTAGGGGTGCTGATAAACATGAGGATGTTTATATGACTCTTTTTGCCCTATCTTTATAAGGAAAGGCAGGGAACTGGTACGACAATTTACCAGACAACTCTTTCGCCACTGTGGCAGCTTTCAAGACAGCTTTCCTCAACAAGTTTGGTTACAAAAAAGAACCTAGACACCTAGTAGCATCCCTAACCAGCATGAAGAAGACAGAAAATGAAACTATGGATGAATTTAACACTAAATTCATGGAGTTGTCTAATTCCATCCTTGATACCTATGCGCCTCCTGCGGCTTCTTTATTGGATTACTACATAGAAGCGTTAAGTGGCAAGGTCCAATACCAAATAAGAGATAAAGAATCAGCTACCTTGCTTGATGCTCAAAATTTGGCCATTAAGATTGACAAGAACATGAAATCTTCCGGAGAGTCAAATATCCAGGGGTATTCTAGATCTCAACTTCCCTCAAAACCAATTGAGCACAAAGAAAAAGATCCTATGATTGCCATGAAAGACTCTTATGAAAAGAAAATGATGGACATGTGTGAGAGAATGGAGAAAGCTGAACAGAAACATGTGAGCCAAATGAAAGAGATACAAAACAAAATCATAAACATGGAAAGAAATCAAGTTTAGCAAATTCAACACACGCAACCAGCTCCTAGGAATTTCCCTGCTAAGCCTACTTGGCAAAGGAAACCTCCCAACCATGAGCAGAGGCCTCCTCATCAGCTAGAGGCTGCTAACATGGTTGAGTATGCCAAGCCCTTTTGTAGAGCATGCAAAGATTTCCATGAGGAATCTGGATGTCACTATGCATATTTTGTTCAAGAGCATGGTTATCTTGAAGGATGTGGCCCTAGCACTTCATCAGACGAGCCCGTTTTTATCAACCATGTGGGAAATGACTATGAAAACCTTGATGTGACTCAAGCCAACCAAGGTTATCAGCAGATTGATTATATGACTCAACTTTACAGTGAGATGCCACCTAGTATCAACAACAGCCAGAGATTCAAAGGAAATACATATCAAAAGAAACCAAAGGAGGGACCTTCTACTCAAACTATTCCTAAGGTAACAGTTCCCCACATTACTCAAAGAATTAATAATGAAAAGGAGCCCGTTGATTTAAATTTTGTTTTAAGTAGTTGGTTGGCCAACACTAAGGTTCCAGTCCCGGTACTTGAGCTATGCAAACTCCCTGGTCAGAGGGAGAAACTTTTGAAACTATTAGAGCCTCATACATATAGTACTCCTCCTTATACTCCTAAGCCTATAATTTCTAAAAAGGCCCTTGCTTTTCCTAAACCCATTGCATCTGAAAAGCATCTTCCACCTGCAAAGTACCCTACCCCTAAAAAGGTAACTTTCTCAGAAACTAAAGAGCAACCTTCAACAAGTTGTATGAATGATTTTGGGGATCCCCCTATAGTCCTACATACCAGGGAAACAAGAAAAGAAGCTCACCCGCCTTTCTACATATCATTGATGATAGGTGAAAAGATGGTGAACACCCCTCCTAGAAAGTCATAACAACTTGAAATAAAGTGAAGAAGGGGTGCCTGAAGATGTCAATGTGAAAATAGAAGAAGGTTCTAGAAGGCAAGGTGAGAGAGTATAAAGAAGCCTCCAATCTACTCGTTGAGACACATTCATGAGCTCTTTCGCTCTGCACTTGATGCACTTGTTCTAGGGTTTTTTGCATACTCTTGTGGAGGAGATGATTGGAGGTTTGCAGGCTCATCTAGTCCTAGCATTCTGGCTTGGGCTTATCTATATCTTCCAGCGCACTTGTTTATGAGATAGCGTTCGTACTTGGAGGAGGGTTTATGACGAGACAAGCCTCCTAGCATCCTTGTTGCAGCCTAAAATTATTGCAAAATACCATTTTGGCAGGGTGCTGTTTGCTTGAGTACCTAGCGTTCTATGTCAGGTTTGATGTTGAGATTCTAGCGTTTCGGCTAGGGCTTGTCATTTGGGTTTGCAGTACTCATTGGTGGCTTAGCATCATGACTAGGGCTTGATCAACTTCAGCTGTAGTTCACCTTCTGCAACTGTCCTATCTTTTGGTATGTGTTTTCCCTCCTTGTGAAGGGCTAGTGATATCTAAGCACTGTAGCACCCTAAGGGGTTTTGTATCTGCTCATTAAAGCTTATTCTGAATATATTAAGGAAGATTTTTGCTAGGGTTTTTCTCCTGAAAAGGTTTCCCCAAGATAAACTACTGTGTCCACTGTGATTGGTGCATCCTGTGCTTATGTTCTTCCTGCTACTGGTTATGTTTTAGTTCTGCTATGAGATGACATAAAACCTCTGCATAAACTCAAAAGTCAACATGGTATTAGAACGTCGGACATGAAAGAGCTCAGATTTGCAGTCAATTTGAGCCTACGTTGATCCTTGTGTGTTGAGCACAATGTAACAAATCTGAAAATTCTCAAAACAGATATGAAAATTCTCAGAACACATCTGAAGTTGCAGAAGTCAAGAAGGTATCTGCTGGCTGATATTTTTAAGAACAATACAGTAAGGGTTTCTTCCACCAAGGCAAGACGATGGCTTCAGTTTAAGTAAGACAAGAGGATAGGTTTGAAGGAGCGTCAAATTTTAACACATGGAAGGCTAGGGTTTTGAATATCCTAGAAGAGCATGATCTTGTTGACTAGGTCACCAGTGTTGTAGAAGAGCCCACAACAATTGCAGGGAAAGCTGCATTCAAGAAAAAGCAAGCCAAGGCAAAGAGAGTCATCTATGATTCCGTGAGAGATAATTTGATGCCAGTAATTATTCTATTGAAGTCTGCTAAGCAGTTTTTTGACACTTTGACACATCTATATGAGAAGAAAGCCGCTTGTCAGAAAAGGGCTTTGAAGAATAAACTTAGTACCCTTAAGATGGAGAAGGACGATTCAGTGGCTTCCTTCTTTATAAAGATCTCTTAGGTAAGGGATCAACTCTTGGTTATTGGGGTAACTGTGGATGATGATGATCTTGTTTAGACTGCAGTAGATGGTCTTCTGGGTTCGTGGGAGTCGTTCCTTTCAGCAGTGAATGCACGTGAAAACCAACCGAACTTTGAGAGTTTGTGGCATGACTGTTTATGAGAGGAAGGAAGGATTCAAAGTAGAGGTGGTTCCTCTAATGAAGGAAATCATGCTCTCGCTGCCAAGATGAGGAAGGGAAAGAATTTCCCTCAATAGAAAGACAAGGATAAAAAGCCCCTAGGAAAGCGCATTGATTGTTCAAAGGTGAGATGCTTCAACTGCCAAAAGATAGGACACTATGCAAGAGATTGTCGAAAGCAAAAAGGGAACCATAAGGGGAGACTTCATTCATCTGTTGCTACAAAAGAAGAATCTCAAAGAAAGAAAACAAGAGGCTCTGCCAGTAATCAAGAGACAAGGAATGTTAGTTTTTGTACCTAGGGAAGTGTTCCCCAAGTGACATTTGCCTAATGTCACTTAGAAGGGGGAAAAAGGTGACCCTCACATTAATTGCACTTAATGAGACTTTATAACATCAAAGTCACTTTTTGATAAATTTAAGTGGGTGAGTGAAATTATTTATTTATGAGAAATAAATGGAGCATTTAATTTCATCCATTGATCTAAATCAATCTCATCCACTAGATTTATGAAACCCTAGGGTTTGATCAAAAAGGCATGAGGGAGGCATTTTGCCTTCAAGAGAGAAGAGAGAAGAGCTTGGAGAAGGGCACAAATATCGAGGCATCAGCTGGGCATTTAATGCACAGTATGGATTCCTAGTTTTATTTTCTTCAGTAGGCAAGCATCTTGAGGCAGCCACAATTGCACAGAATTCGAGGTAGTGTACAGCAGCATTTAATGCTGTCCGTATAGCACAGAAATCGATGTAGTTGACTTGGCACACATCTCGAGGATTGGCACACATCTCAAGGTCTGTTGGTACAATAGTCATTATTGGCACGAGTTTCGAGACAATCTGAGCACATGTTTCGAGGTAAATCTGGGCACCATTACCGAGACTGTTTGCATGCAGCCCGAGGTACATTCTGGGCACATTTCCCGAAATACTCAGCACGGTTTTTGAGTTTGAGTGGCACAGATGTCGAGAACTGCTGCACACATTTCAAGGCAGATTTGGGGCACATATTTTGAGACAGTATTTTGCACACATTTTGAGGATTGTACTTTACAGTCACTATACTTTCAGCACAGAAATTGAGGTTGCAGTTTCGCACAATATTCAAGATAAATTGTTGGGTGAAATTTCATGGTGGAGATAAGTAAAATTTCTGCTGTAAAATTTATGTACTAAGATTTACTGAAGAAATAAGAATCTCTCTCTTTCTTACTGGTTTTCCCCGTGGGGGTTTTTCTAGGGCACAGTTGCCAAAAATTTATGGGTCTATCTTTTTATGGTGTGCATGTTCAATATTTATTTTTTGTCTGTTAGTATGAATTTTCAGCGTGTTTAATTGTCTCAGAAAATTTCATAAGTAGTTTGCAGCCTATGCAAAACCGGTTGTAAATGAAAACCACTGAAATGTTGACATAAAACAGCAAGCAGAAAACTCAGAAAAATTTACAAGGAAGGAGTACTATCTTGTCTTAGCTCTCTCCGGTTCCATCACCAACAATGTTAAGTCTTGGCTGGTGAATAGTGGCTCTTTCAGACATATGATAGGGTATCGTAAAGCTCTAACAAATTTCAAGGAAAAGAAGTTTTCTGTCTAGGTAGAACTTGAATATAATGCCACTATTGAATTGAAGGAATTGGTTCGGCATCCTTTCAACTAGATTCAAGCACTGTTTTGCATGGGGAAGAGATTTTATACGTCCTTGGTCTGAAGAAGAACCTCCTCTCTGTTGCAGTTCTAGAAAACAAGGGTTTTAGAGTAACCTTCATGGGTGGAAAGGCCCTCTTATGGCCTAAGGATCGAGATATGAGTTATGCAGTTGTGATTGGAGTTCAAGAGGGAGGTCTCTACAAAGTTCCTAGACATTCTATTCGGGCATTGGTACATGAAACAATCAACCCCTGTGAACTATGGCATCTAAGGTTTGGACATCTTCATTACGGAGCTCTTCCTAGTCTACAAAAGATGGTAACATGTATGCCTCAGTTTCATTTTGAGCATGATGGTGTTTGTAGAGGTTGTGCTCTTGGCAAGAATGTCAAGAAATCTTTTCCTAGCAGTAGCACAAGATCCAAAGGGATCTTGGATCTGATTCATTCAGACATATGTGGGCCTATGACTGTGCCTTCCATGACTCCTTATGTGATCTTTATAGATGATTTCTCTCGCAAGACATGGATCTATTTTCTGAGGACTTAGAATGAAACCTATGATGCACAAGTTTCCGGTACGCGGGTACGTGGGGTACGCGGACACGAGTATCGGGTACGGCTAGAAGCTTCGCACAAATTTACAGGAAACGTCAAGTTGGGAGCGGCAATAATATAATATATTAAATTTTAATATATATTAAAAAACATAAATTTATTAAATTATAAGTTTAGTTTTTAACTTTTTGGTATTTTGGCTCTTTTAAAAGTTAACTATAATAGTCAAAGATCACATAGTGGACATTGTCAATTAAAATTATAATTATGTATGACAAATTTATTTCTTAAAAAGTTAAATGATTCAAGTGACAATCTTAAAAACAAAAAACCACACAAATCATATTGATATTGATAATGGCAAAATGCCCAAAGTAGTGCATATTCCAAAATGCCCAGTGGCCAAAATATATCAATAAAAGTATGAAGCTAAGATGATCATAAAGTAAGATCTTCAGCTTCGAGGATGTCCATATAAGCCTGAGCCTCATTAGGTACTGGTCCTGCATCTGCATCATCATCATCATCATCATTGCATACATCAATGGCATTTAAGGGCAGTTAAAGGTATGCGAACCAACCATGCATCGTCATCATCATTACTGCATACATCAAGCTCAAGCATGCTCTGTTTTTACATTTTGTGGATTGTATGAATCATTGAATTCATAATTTGGTCCAAGAGCATGAAACTAATAAAATATCATCAAATAAGATTTTAAAAACCAACAAGAAGCTGTTGAAAATCAAGATTTGAAACAGATGAAACATCAAATTATTAATTAATATCAGTTTTAGAATATTTTCTTTTTAAATTGTTAATAAATTAACAGTGTAGATGTAAAGACTCCACACAGTGATGAAATTTGTAACATAAAACATTGAAACACGAGGCATACATGGTGCTCAAAGCCTCGAAGTAATTTTATAATATTAAATTAAAATAAACAAAAACTTAGATTTTTAAAAATTTTCAATATTTCTGTGAGGGTCCAATCGAAATGTATTATCATTTATGATTTATGCAATGATTTTCATTTTTTATTTCTACAGGAAAATTCAAAATACTAAAAAAATAAAATAAAAATGTATGCAGTTGCTAAAAACAATCGATTTCCATGTCACATAGCTAGATAGTAGATACCTGCTAGCCCTTTGGGTGAATTTGAAACAGCTGGGCGAATTTGAAGCCGTCCCTGTCGGGCAAATTTGAACTTGCAGCCGTCCAAAGCACCAACCAACGTTGAATGTTGACTCAGAAATTAAAACTAAGAACTCAATTGAAGAAATAGAAACCCGAAATGGCAAACACGAGCCAAGAACTCAGAGAGTGAGACTGAGAACTGAGCAATGCAAACCCGAAACACTTATAAAATGGCAAACACAAGCAAAGATTGAAGACTGTAATCAGTAATGTGATTTTCAGAGAAGGGGGAGGCTGTTTATAAAGCCTTAGCAGCATGTATGCCCCTTTTTCCTTGCCTCCACGTGTAGGGCTAGGATCGTGACACTTTGGTGCCCTTTTCTTCCTTCTGGCCAAATTGTTTTACCCTTTATTTCTTCCTATGAATGCTAACCGTTCTCGTGGTTTGCGTCAGTGGAGTGGGAGCATTGAGAGGCTCCTCGATGGATCGGGAGCTTCCTCAAGCTCCTGACCATGGGTACTCGTGGTCGGGAGCTTGAGGAAGCTCCCGGTCCATAGAGGAGCCTCTCAATGCTTCTCAATGGATCGGGTGCTTCCTCAAGCTCCCGAGCACAAGTACCCATGGAAACTTGTATCGGGAACCGCTAGTTCACCTCTGTGAAGTATCCGAAAAGCTCCCAAGTATCTGGTGAAGCTCCCACTTCTTTTGGAGCATTTCGTACCAGCTCCAAAGCTCCCAGATACGTGGGAACGTGGGGTATGCCATTCCTAAGGGTTGAGAGCGGTACTCGTGCAACATAGAATGAAATCTTCAACAAGTTTAAGGAGTTCAATGCACTGATGGAAAATCAGACAGGAAGGTGCATTCCTGGGTTGAGGATAGATAATGGAGGAGAATTTGAATCTCATCATTTTGATGATTTCTGTCGAGATGCAGGGATCAAGAGGGAGTTGACTCTGCCTTACAACCCTCAGCAGAATGGGGTTGTAGAAATGAACAATAGAACAATCTGTGAATCAGCTAGAGCTATGTTATGTGATGAGGATCTTCCACTCTCTATGGGTAGAGGCTTCTAGTAGTGCTATCTATATTCAAAACAAAAGTTCCCATGCTATTTTGGGAGTGAAGACTCCAGAAAAAGTATTCATTGGTGAGAAGCCAACAATTGACCACCTAAGGATTTTTGACTGTCCAATATATATCCATGTACCAAAGGAAAAGAGGATGAGGATGGAGCCTTCTAGAAAGTAAGGTACGTTTGTCGGATACAACGAAACCTCAAAGGCCTTTCGTATCTATGTTCTAGGCCTTTTGTATCTATGTTATAGGACAGATGTGACATTCCATGAAAAGGCAACCTTTTGTTGTTCGAGAGAGCTTCCCAGTGTTACAAAATTGGAGAAGCATGAGGCTCCCACTACAGAGATCCCAACTCCTGATTCTCCTCTTTCAGATGTTTAGAGGGAGGAGTCTTGAGCCTTCAGTTTCAATTGATCCTGTAGAGCCATCAGATCCTATAGAGCGGCCTCTAGAGGCACCTTCTACCAAAAGGAGGATGCTTGGTTTTGTGAGACTCTACTGGAGCAGAGAAGCATAGAACTCCTTCAGGTACATTTAGAGAAAGTAAGAGACCACACAGATACTTTGGAATTGTAGCACAGTTGGGCCAAGTTGTAGTTGGTTGGACATCAAATCATCGAAAATGAACATGCAACATGTTCAACTTTGCCCGTTCACTTGATAGTCCAACCAACTACAACTTAGTTGGTAACAGGCTCATGGTAAATAAATTCCCCTAGAATGGTTGCAATTTGCTCCAGAGGTTGGCTAGAATTACTGTGGGAGATTGGGGAAATGCCACCTTGAGTAGGCAAGTAGCTGGACAACTTTTTCAGTTGAGAAATCATGAGTTAACTGGGAAAAACTGCCAAGGTATTTTTGCAAACCCAAGGGCAATGAAGGATGATTTCATGCACTTGGATTGGGTTATTCAATTGTGGGTTTGGTCAATTGATGAAGCAAGCCAATTTGATAAGTTTTGTAGAGGTCACTAGTCGCTCTAGAAATCTTAAACCCAACTTGGCCTCAAATCACAGTAAGTCTCATGCATAACAAGCCTAACTTCTCTAAGCTTGAGAAGCAACAATCAATGCAATATGCTTATAGAAAGAAGCATGTGGAATCTATCAAACCACTCAAAACTATAGCAATCACACAATGGACAACAATATATATTGGAAAATCCCAATGGGGAAAAACTAGCTATTTAGGGCTTTCTTCTCGAGCCAGAGCAAATAAATAAGAGTAGTACAGTCAGAAATATATGGGTAAAGAAACTTGAAGGGACAAGTCCTAGATCTACATGCAGCTGCAATTGTTTCTCTGAGGAATGTGCTCTCTGGTTTGTACTGCCCAATTTCTGATCTCAGCTGCAACCAATCTCTGGAAGGACTCTCATTGACTTTGCTCTGATATGCTCAACTGTAGAAGAAATGTTGCGCCCCTGCTCTGGAAGTGCGCCCCTACTCTGGAAGTGCGCCCCCACTGCTCTGGAAGTGCGACCCTTTCTGGATCTCTGTCAATCTCTGAAGAGATCTGATTAGATCCTCCTCGTTCATTGGAGAAGGATCCTCTGCTCCTCTTAGTCCTTCTGGCCTTAAGAGGTGTGCCCCCACTGACAAGTGCGTCCCCTCTCCTCTGGAAGTGTGGCCCTCTCCTTGTGAATTTTCCCTAGCTCATTCTCTGAGCTCCCTTTGTGCAGATAGACTCACTGCACAGTCAAATGGATTCTCAGTGCCTCAGATTAAATGGCCTTTGATCCCTCTCAGATCCGCTCTCTCTCCAAAAGATGTGCCCCTCCTCTCAAGAATGTGGCCCATTACATGCACAAAGTTTCCCTCACTCTGTTCCTCTTCTCTCTCTGAAGAAAATATTGAGTAATGCTTTCTGGTGACCTCTTGCCTCCTTATATCAACTCACTGATTAATTAGGGTTTCAAAAAACCTAATATGAGTGCATGCAAAAATCTCACTTTTGCATGCTTTTTAGTGAGGGTGACTTTGTGCATGTAGTTGGTCGCATTCTTGAGAGGAGCCTCTCACTCTCTCCATCAATGTTGCCTTGAGAGAAGCCTCTCGCTCTCTCTTTGCCTCTGACATTGACCCTTGTTCCAGGCTCCCTCTGAAACCTTTCTAAAAGCTCCTTATGAAGTTGATCAATAGTGGATCCACTGGCCTGTACTTCACCCTCCTGTGTTGAGATCTCTGATATCTCTCCTGAGCCAGATCTAACTCAGTCATCTCGTACCAACCCAATCTTTGGCTAGTACTAGTATGAGCCTCTTGCCCATCCCTCTGATATGAGGATTAACTCCTCAATGCCTCGTCAATCCAAGAGTATCTCGCTCTCTTTCTATCTCAGACTTTGATGAGGACATTGAAATCCACCTAGATGCTCCTGAAGTGGGCTAGCCTCGGACCAAATACTTCATACCAATATGATGATCCATCAACACAAGATCAACTGAATATGCTCCCATTGGGTAATCGAATATGTGCTCCCTTTGAAACAAGACAACATATCCTGCATCCTCCAAGACCGAGACTAAAAGTTTGTTGACCTTCAATCCTGGAATATAGAGCAGTCCTGATACTTCTAGGAGTTCTTCAAACTCTCCTAGCGAGGAAGGTACTTCTGGAGAAGCATCCGCTAGGATCAAACACATCCTTTGCTACTACAGTTGCTCCCTCTTAACTGGAAGACTTCCCGACTGCATCTACTGCACTTTGATATGAAGATGTGCGCTCCTCATCTATTAATGTCACCTTGAGAGAAGCCTCACGCTCTCCCTCTGTCAATGACAATGAAACTACATCCAAGATCTCCTTGGACCCACATATAGGCTTGCCCAACAACATGTACAACTTGCCTTGTCTGTTGCCATGACTGACGACCACATGCAAGGTCACTCCCTCTGAATATAGAAGCCTCTATCCATCTCAGAACACAATACTATATCCCTCATCCTCCAGAGCTGATACCGAGGGTAAATCTCTCTGCTCTAGTACATGCATTCCTCCTGGCATCTGTAGTAGACTTTTTGACTCCAGCTGGAACATCATTGAACCAACTCTCCTCACTGCTAACCTCTCATTGTAGTTTGAGTTTGTCGCTGAAACACTAAGGAAGACTTCTCGCATTCCCATCATATGGCTAGATGCATAATCGTACAAAGTCCTAAAGCCATGACTCTGTAGATATGATAACACTATTGATTCAAAATCTCTGAATTGGAATCAACCTGTAGATCTCTGCCTTGGTGAACAAGCTAACCCTCTCTTTCTCATATCTAGGGTTTGCTTTCTCAGTTCTGATCTTTGTTCTCAGAGATACAGTTTCTGCACTCGCAGATCTGATAGATCTGGTATCTATCCTCATAGATCTGATGTCTACATTCACAGATCTAATAGATCTGGTGTCTATCGTCACATATCTGATGTCTGCACTCACAGATCTGATAGATCTGGTGTCTATCGTCACATATCTGATGTCTGCACTCACAGATCTGATAGATCTGATTTCTATTCTCACAAATATGATGTCTGCACTCACAGATCTGGTTTCTATCCTCACAGATATGATGTCTGCACTCATAGATCTGATATCTGCACTCATAGATCTGAATTCTGCCCTTTAGATCTAGACTCTGCTCTCACAGATTTGAACACTACTCTTTATATTTGATATGTCTACCACAAATTTGGACTTTACTCTCACAAATTTGATAGATCTATCTCAGATCTAGTCACTTATCTCACAGATCTAATAGATCCGATGTGTCTCTGCAAAGATATGGTACCTGCTCTTTAGATCTGAACCCTGATCTCACAGATCTTATAAATCTGTTATGTGCCCTTCCAGATCTGAATACTTCGAGATCTTGTATGTGATTGCCTGGACCTTTAACAAGGCTCTGATACGATGATAAAATTTCCAGAGGTCACCATTTGCTCTGGAAATCTCAATCCCAACTTGGCCTCAAATCACAGTAAGCCTCATGCATAACAAACCCAACTTCTCTAAACTTGAGAAGTAACAATCAATGCAATATGCTTATAGAAAGAAGCACATGGAATCTATTAAACTACCCAAAACTGTAGCAATCACACAATGGACAACAATATCTCCTGGAGAACTCCAATGGTGAAAAACCAGCTACTGAGGGCTTTCTTCTATCTTGAGCCAGAGCAAATAAATAAGAGTGGTACAATCAGAAATATATGGGTAAAGAAACCTGAAGGGACAAGCTCTAGATCTACATGCAGTTGCAACTGCTGCTCTGAGGGATGTGCCCTCTGCTCTGTACTGTCTGATCTCTGATCTTAGCTTCAACCAATCTCTGGAAGGATTCTCACTGACTCTGCTTTGATCGGCTCAACTGCAAAAGAAATTCTGCAAACTCAAACTTTGAAGAGTGCCCCCACTGCTCTAGAAGTGCGCCCCTCTCTGCATCTTTGCCAATCTCTGAAGAGATTTGATTAGATCCTCCACAGGATAAGGCTGTATATGGACTTGCCAGATAGTCCACAGTCAATCGAATTGCACAATTACTCTTCAAGAGCGCCAAGGATCACAATTCCTCAAGTCATTTTCAGCCTTTGCTTCCTATCATTGTTGCTTTGATTTTGTTTCTCAAGCAACATTATGGAATTCTTCAAGGGACAAAGGTTGATTTCTATAATTGGTGTTCATTCTAGTCTTGAAATGCTTCTTGCTCATAGGTAGACTTATGGTGACAACCATTTCCATATAAGTTGTGCATAATATCCTCTGCTGCAGTAGTAGTTGGTCTTTTATGACCTATGTTGCACGGTAACCCATCCCCCCCCCAAAAAGCCCCGTACCCACCATCCCCGTGTTTCGGGGACTTGAGGACCCCTAGGAAACTTTCCTAATCTTTTGGGGACTTCATTAGGGACTTGGGGACTTGTTGGTCGTACCCAATACGCCCCCAACATATTTCCGGGTAGATTTGGAGACATTCCAAGTAGATTTCAGAGATGTCTCGGGCAGATTTTGGAGATGTTTTGGTCATGTATCTTCAATTCTGACAATGGACATTGGGGAATGGACAATATGATCATTTATCCCATCCATATTTTTTGTATTATTCTAAATCTAAACCTAAATCTATGCAAGTTGCAACTCAAAATATGGGTTGTGTTTGATAGATTTTGATTTGGGTTTCTAGTGATTTAACTATTGTCTTTTTAGCAACATCATTACAAGCAGCAAAGCCTCCATGTCAACAAACTAAGAAATGCAACAACTCAAAGGTTTGATCCTTTTGGGTATTGCTCTTGTTCTTCTCATTTTTAGGGTCATCTTAGCTTTTACATATTTTACATAGGTTTCCATGAGTTATTCGAGCCCAATTCTTTCTCCATCCCAACCTCAAGCACTGTGAAAACAATTGGATAGTAATGACTTAGATTGGGTACTTAACATTTGAATAAATTCCTATTCAATATCCTTCTTTATCTAAAACATGAATCTAATCTCTTTACAGATTGCAAGCATGTATATCCAAAAGTGTTTTGTAGTGGTTTTCAACATAGTTGTAAAAATCTATAGAACCTGTTGTGAAGGGAATGATTTTTAATCCAATCATTATAAGCAAGAAATTTAAGGAAGAAGAGTTGCTATAGAGACAAGCATTCTTCTCATAGACCCTACATGGACCTTAGTGCAGATTGAAAATAGTTATACTTAAGTTTCCTAAAGCTTAACTACATTTATTCACGTTCAAGTGCCAATAATGCTCACAAGTCCTTTTCTTATTTGCCTGAGTTTTTTCAAAACTAGCGAGTGTAAGGGATGTGCATAATACTGTAAAGTTCAAACTATTGTGCTTACAAGCAGCTATAAATGTTTATGGTGAATTCTAATTTTTAAAAGTTTATATATATATATATATATATATTTTAAATTTTTTTTCCATAGAAAAAAACATTTTATTCATAGAATAAACATGAACTGCTGAAGTTGAGCTTACATCAATTTCATTTCCTTAGAGGCTACATCATTTTCATCTGCCATACTGCCCTGATTTCATACAGGAACAGACTCTCTGTTCTTTTATATACATCATAAAGGGAAATCAAGATAAAACCAAAAATGGTGCCTTTGCACCTCATACCATTGAGAAGTATTCCGACACTTGACCATTCCTGAATTCCTCCACTTCGATGACCCCCAGTTGTAATGCTAATGACATTTTGGATAACATATCTGCTTCTTCAGTGGGTTATCTGTATATGTGTGCAAAGGAAACAGATATATATATATATATATATATATATATATATTATTGCCGTCCCCAACCTGCGTCCCTTGAAAAATTGGGGGTGCGCTCTAGCCGTCCCGGGAACTCGTCCCCCCATCTCCGCCGTTCCCCCGTCCCGAAAGCCAGTGCAACATAGCTTATGACCTTCACCTTAACTATATGTGCTGCCATGGATTCATTTGTTTTCCATAAGTGCATGGAATTGACGTTTTGAGTAAAACTCTTTTGTGTCCTCTGTCAAACAGTGTCTTCAATTTATCCCATACTTCACATGCTGCATCCATTCCCTATATACATCAGCCAGAGTTCACAACAATTACCAGTGCTCTCTTAACATTGTTATTAGTGTTGAAAAAATTTCCAGTTTTGAAGCAGTGGAAGAAAAAATTGTATTGAGCTTGAAAACAGTACATTTATGTTTTCATTATTTAATTCAAAAAAATATAATAATTGCTTCTTTTTTATCTCTTTTGCTGTTTTTTTGCTTAGTCATTTTGTTTTTTCACCAAGTTATTCCCCGAGTCTGAAATTTTGACACCCAGGGAGTTATTCTTGACTCTGCTATTGTGAACATCGTTTTCACAATGTGCAACAGTGGTTGTGGCGTCTGCTGATGGTTGTTTTTTGTTGTTGATTATTTACCGTAAGTCTTAACTGTAAAATTGATTGCATATTTTCTTCTTTCAAAAGTAGATTGAAAACAGTATTTAATTGCTTCCCTAAATAAGTCAGGTGTGCTCACATTTTGCTTCATGAAATGTTGTAAGAACCAATGCTTGCGAATATGATTTGCAACACTTCCAAAAAATGTGCCAAGTTTATTTCTTTTGAAAGAGTAGCAAGTGATGTTCAAAGTGTTCCACTGAAAGGAATGCTCAAAATATTCAAAACAGGAGTAAGAAATTAGCACGAGACACAGGCACAGTCACCAAGCTGCCAGAAATGAGTTTTTAAATTGCATCCCTTAAGGCTCAATGTGCATCCACAAAGAGCTCGCAGATATTCTAAAAGCTTCTTTGCACCAATACACGCTATAAAGCACCCTAAACACCTGTCTGATGCACATTCTTAAGAATTCATGTTTTTAAACTTGTTAAGAACAACAGCTTTTGCCTTTTCAGGCACCCAAAGAGATTTTCTTTTCCAAGATTATGTGGGACTTTTTATTACGTCCTATCTCTCATTTTGAAATACCATGTGCATTCATGTGGGTTCCAAGTGTCATTTATAGCTTAAATAAACCATCTGCATATTTATTTAATGATTATTTAGAACAACTTTATGTGACCTTATGGTGTTTATATAGGCATAAATTTTCCTGCTTTGTCATGTGCAGCCCTTGCCAGAGGATCGTGTTGCTGCATTATTTGTTGTTGGATTATCACTTTCAGGTAATTCCTCTATTTTCCTAGATGCAGTACATTGCAAATTCTTGCATACAATTTAGCAGAGGTTCCATTGAATTGATCTTACATGACCTTTTTTCTGATCGTAAATTTGGGGAACATAATGTAATGGCGAGGAATGAAATATTTGGGAACGTGAAAGTTTCTTCTGGTTGAAAGCATGTAATTGGCCTTTTTTATTAAAGCTTCTATCTAAATGGAGTCATCACAGTGGATCATTCTGATATAAACTTGCCCAAATGGTTTCTTATATAGATGATGGTGAAAGTGATGAACAAGTAGTTCTCGTGAGCCATGGTGGCATGGTGAACAGAATTATGGTTCGAGATATTTCTATCCAGTCAAGATATGCCAAGTAAGCTTCCTTCTATCTGCTTTGCATCCAGACAGTTAAGTGAAAATGTATAATTGCAGAAAAGGAGCTCTCTTTTGCACTAGGAATGTAATTAGTAGAAAATTGGAACTTAATAAAAGCTCCTTGCAGGGGTGTGAGACTGATGAGACTGGAACACGGTGGCAAGATTCAGTCAGTCTCTGTAGTAGGCCCTTCAGAAATTGAGAGCGATGGACCTGAACCACAAGCAGTACATCCCTAGCTGCTGTCATTTTTCAAGTTTACATTTAATATAAAGGCATGAAAAGGAACATCAGTCTTATTTTTGGATCATTCATTTTGTCTAGGTGACATTGTATTAAGATCACATCCAGTATGTCTTTTGTGTCTTATCAAGGAGATATCCAAAGACTACGAGCCTTATTTTGTGACCGCAACGATTTTGATTGTCCGGAAGTACTAGTTACATCATTTGAAATGTATTCTCGGAGTACGGCATATTATAAAATTAGTACGTGAGCAAGCTAGTTAGCAATAGTAACCCATGCTAACATATCAATTTTGACAAAATATTTAATGTTCATATTTTCTATCCATGCACTTGAATTCAGTTCACTTATCATCAACAACTAGTAGCTCCTTTAAAAGCGTTGAGCTACCTAGTTGGTTGGTTAATGTTTTCGGTATTTATAGTAATGTCTTTGTGACTTTGTTTTAACAAGTTTTGGTTTACCTTAATTCCTTGTCTATTTTCCATTGATTCATATTATGTATTGAATTTCAGCGCGATTTCGTGTACATGTTCATTCGAGTAGGGATTAAGTTTCATATGAGGGACATATATGAAATCAACCTGTTTATATTTTATACTAGTCGATTACCAGAGTTGAATTTAGATCATTGTTCTAACCTTGAACCTTGAATGACGAATAAAGGGTTCTTTAAGGCCATGTGGGAAAGAGGCATACTAGTAAAGCAAGCTTAGCACAAGCCTGCTAAGCAAATGGGACGGTAAATAATTTTTACAAGGATTGCGATTAGGGAATACATGCACATTATGCTCTTGAGCACAAACCTCAGTGAAGCTCCCGTCTTAAATTTTAGTGTTTTTCACAATATTTCAAATGAAATTTTTAAGCTAAAATTGTCTAATTTGTCTCACAAACAAGAAGTTCATGTCTCACAAAGCTGTTCTTATACATCAATTACCTGTCTAGTAGAGTTGTGACCTTAAGATTGAATTATTATTTGTATCCTATTTTTTTCCTGCTTAGAGAGAATTGTATACTTCAATTTCTAATATTCAAAATGCATTCGTTATTTTCAAAAGTTTGTAGGTATTATACACTTTCGTATTTTACAATTATTTTCATTCTAAAAATTGTTTTAAAATATTTCCTTTTCAATAAGACAATTTTTAAATTCAAGAAGTTTTGTAAATGTTGGTCTAAATTCAATAAGTTTTTTAAAACTCACATGATTTGGAACTTGTCTCTTATAGATTTTGTTCTTTGATTGTATTCTGCAGTCCTTGATCACTGTAAAATGTTTACTCCTTTGAGGGACTATTACTTACCTGCATTAATTGTTGCTATATATCCTAAGTTATTGATAATGAAGTAATTTTTAATTTTTTTTTGTATCTTATTGATTGTTTTTTAATAGATACAATGCCATGATTATTATGTTACAATTCATATAATTTAATGCTTAACTTGTAAAACTTACAGTATAATAGAAGTTCAAATATAAAGTGCATACCATGGATAACATAATGAAATTTTGATGTGAATCAAATTTAAATTGTAGAATCCAAGTGTTTAATTTATTCATGAATTGTTTCAAATGAATTAGAAAAGTTAATTAAATTACAACTCATTATTAAATGAATTTAAGAGTATAAAATAAATTAATTTAAGAATATTAGATAGTATTTAATACTTGAATTATAATTTTTTAGATAGATATAAGTGGTTTAAGAAATCAATTGTTTGGATGTCTCAAACATGGAATCAAAAAAATTAAGGTGAAATATAAATGTTTAGTTGCAGTCATTCTTGTTAATTTGGGTTACACATAGGGTAAATGTTAAGTTAGTATTAATGGGCACCATAAAAATAGTAAAATATTCATCTCTAAATTAAAAATGCATGGAGAACAGTAATCAAGGAAACAAAATCCTCAACATGAGGATTATCCGCAAATTAGACAATTTTAGTTGGAAATCCTATTAATTCTAAGAGGGGTGAATTGGTATGATGCGTAGTTATGAGCAATTTTTATTTTTACCAAATATAAACAACACTTGTATTAAGCATTCATCATAAACAATGTCATCCAACATCACATGCGCAATACACAAAACAAAAATATTTTATGTCAAAACCTAAACGGGGGAAAACCACATAATGCTATTTTATAATATAAAGATTACATTCACGGAAACACCAACTTCCAAAGTTTTTCAGCATCAACTGGAAGGAGGCACTAATTCCTTGATTTAAAGGCTACAACATGAAGGAAGCATCGATTCCCTAATTTATCAGCATCGATTGGAAGGAGGCATCGACCCCCTAGATTTACAGTCACTAACCTGAAGGTAAGCATCGACTCTTTGTTCCTTGCCACGTCCTGTTGCCTTGATATGTCTGTAGAAGATTCTTTTTTGCTTTCTATTGATCTGCACACTCTTTAGATTTTCTGCAATACATTCCGTTGTGTGCACTTGTTATTTTGATTTTGCAGTTGTATTGTACCACACACTTCACTTGACTGCATCAATATTGCACACCGATTCTTATATTTCATACCCTTTTGTAGTCTATGCACTGTTTCTGAAAAATCGGTGTTTTCGCATCTGCAAACTCAACTGATATTACGCATCCTCCACTGTTTTACAATTTCGTTCTTGTGCATCTATATTAAATAAACTATAACCTTCTATGCATCATTTGTGATGTTGTCTTTTTATTCTTGCGCACTTGTCTTAGATAAACCTCATCACACTGTGTATTATTTGTTGTGCTGCTCTTCTGTCTTTGTGCATTTGTCTGAGATAAATCACATCATTAGGCGCATCATCTGCTATGGTGCATTTTTGTTCTTTGCGTGTGTGGCTTTCTGCTAGATCATGTTGTTCCCGTTCAATGAGCCATTGAAACCCCAATATTTCAAAGCTTGCAAAATCAGAATACTACAACTTTCATATCTCCAAGCTTGCTTCCACTTTCCAACTTAGCTTCTTATTTATGCTCGTCCTGCACTAACTGTGTGTCCACAAGTTGGTCGTAACTTTCCCTTTTCCTTGCGGTCAAGTTGACTTATGCATCCGCCACTTGTCATGTTTTTTGCAACTTGAGGTATCATACCCTGTGGGTCTTGTGCACACTTGGTCCTTTGCATAGTGGGACTTGCTCACTTGGGAACCAGTACTCGTGGGGTCTTACATCCTTGAAGTATCAACACTTGGTGGGTCTTGTCCAACCACTTCTTGCTTCCGAGACTCTTGCGTGCTTCAAGACTTGTATACTTTTTCCGTTTGGTGGGTCTTGCACACTTTCGAGATTTGCGTACATGTCCATCCACTTCTTACACTTGAGTCTCTTGCGCACTCCCGAGACTTGTCCAACCATCTCTTTGACATTACCTTTGAAATATCACAATTAGATGGATTGGGAACTTGTGCATGTACCTTATGTATTTCTTCAAATAGGATATACTTCAAACTTAATGTACTTCTACAATTTGGATGTACTTCTTCAAACAAGATTTCATATACTTTTTCAAACCGACACAATGATACTGAGTCCTCTTTGACATCAATTGACATCAAAGACAACCAAAGTTCAACAATAATGGGTAACGTCGAAAATAGTCGCCTTTAATTGTATGTGTTCCTCTTTCATGGATTATCTATGTGAAGTGCACGGTAGGCATAGTTTCTACGATGATTGCATGCACACATCTTTTTAATGGTACCACTTTGTATCATGCTCGACATAATTGGTAATCGTCATGCCACGGGTTTTGCTTAAGTAATTATCGTTCTTCGTGGATTTTTAATTTTGTTTTTTATCTTTTACTTTTCTCAATGTTTGCATGCATACATCTTTTTGAAGGGGACCACTTTGTATCGTACTTGGCATCATTGGTAATTGTCATGTCGAGGGTTTTGCTTCAGTGATTATCGTTCTCTGTGCATTTTTAATTTTGTCTTGAATCTGTTGCTATTTTCATTTTTTGCATGCTTACATCTTTTTTAAGGGGACCACTTCATAGTTCGTATCGTGCTTGGCATCATTTGTAATCGTCACGTCAAGGGTTTTGTTTTCAGGGTTACCATTCTCGATGCATTTTTAATTGTGTTTAATATTTTACTATTTTTTATGGTGCCCAATAGCGTTAACTTAGCATTTATATTTGGTAACAGTCATGTTGAAGGTTTTGTTTCCATGATTATTGTTCTCCATGCATTTTTTAATTTTGTGATGAATATTTTATTATTTTTGTTGGTGCCCATTAGTGCTAACTTAACATTCATCTTTCGTGCAACTTGGATTAACTGTTTGGTTATCCTAGACATGAGAACCAAAATACAATTTAGAATCTACTTAACAATACAGTTCATAACTACAAGACAAGATAACTGTAGGATACACAGTTCAATCAAATTATGGATTTGAGAAACATCAATAGTTGTCATTTGAATGGTAGTGTTGGATGGGCAACAATTCAAGATTTTTTTGAATGATGAAGTTAAATTAAAAAATATATTTTTAATTCGTTGAGACAATCCTTACTAGGTGCCCAAACTATATATAGTGGAAAAAGTAAATTTAAGATGGGAAAGCTATCCTTAAAGTTTGTCTTCCATCTTCAGAAACCTGACCAAATATGTGATTGTTATTGATAGGTGTTTCCCTTGATAAATAGGTTTCCAACATGTAAGCCCAAACAAGGCATGTTAGGTACACTATTGGCATGCAAACTTTGCATGTGCCGCATGTGGCAATTGAGCTTATACCCTTGTTTATTGTTTATTAAATTTTTGGCTAGGTTCAAGATTCACATAGTTGCATCTTGTATATAAATAATAATTTACTTTCATTCAAATTATGGATTTGAGAAACATCAATAAATGTCATTTGAATGGTAGTGTTGTATTGACGACAATTCAAGATTTATTTGAATGACAAAAATAAATAAATAAATAATTTGTTGAGAGGAGCCTTACTAGGTGCCCAAACTATATATAGCGGAGAAAGTAAAATTGAAGATAGGAAAGCGCCTATCCTTAGAGTTTGTCTTCCATCTTCGGATACCTAACCAAATATATGATTGCTATTGACATGTGTTTCCCTTGATAAATAAGTTTCCAACATGTAAACCCAAACAAGGCATGTTAGGTGCACTATGAACATGAAAACTTTGCATGTGCCACATGTGGCAATTGAGCTTATACCCTTGTTTATTGCTTAGTAAATTTGTGGCTAGGTTCAAGATCCACATAGTTGCATCCTGTATATAAATAATAATTTGAAAACAGCTAATTACTATTATAATAGTAGGGATAGCTTAACTATGAAAAATGTTAATGTTAAAAAACATTTTTTCCATTGAACATACTAAAATTTAGAGGGTATAAATATACCAAACTAATAAACAATATTCAAGTGAATGCAATTGTAGATATGGTTTTAGTAGTTCTATTGATTGATGTTGGCATACTCGGAAAATGAAAATTGTGTATAATCCACTAACAACATAAATTAATCATAGTGATAAGCATACATTATATTTTTATAGATGTAATGAATGCTTAAAAGTGTGATGCTTAAGAATGCCAAGCTTTTAATTCATCGCTTGGCAATGGAGGGGTTGGGGTGGATAACATCTTGTGCTCATGTAGGATGAATTTACAATGACACTTCTGTATGACATGGAGGGAGTGGTATCTAGGTAAATGGATAACATATTGGATTAATGCTCAATTCTAATTTTTAGTACTTCGTTTTGCAACTACACAAAGGGAGAATTGTCTAGCTCTAAGTCATTGCTATTCTATTGATAATTTCTAATTGCTAAGCTCTTGTATCTAAGTTGTATGGACAAAAACAAAAGTATCATGTTGGTAACTATTTTCCCACGGCTAGTATGGGTGAAAGCAGGGGAAAGCATTGTGTTTAGTATTCTCATTCTTGAAGAGGGGCATTATGAAATCCAATTGGAAGGAAAAATAGGATGGGTAGGTAGGCACCAACAACGCCCCACATGAACAACTACATGTATCTATATGCATGCTATTTATAATCTTCCTGCTTTGGACTCTAGAGTATGTGGGACAAATGGTGTAGGTAGATGAAATTCACTCTCTTTGTTGGGTGGAAGGAGCGGGACCAACTGAAATTCACTCTCTTTGTTGGGTGGAAGGAGGGGGACCACAAGCTTACTTTTGGTTTTGCTTCTTATGTTGAAAAAATAAGCCATGAATGTGACTCATTGAAAGGAATTTAGTGATGGGATTGGTTATGCTCGACTTTATCAGCGCTGGTAAAATGGATGGTGACAAAAGAAAACTTAACAATGAAAGAGGAAGCGATTTTTAATAAATCTTCTTTTATTTTCAAAATATTCATGTTAGCTTTATATTGTCAATGGATTTGAAGGTGCCTGCTGGTGATTTTGCGAAGCCTTAGCCTCTATTGCAAACTTGTTGAGGTTGTTGAGTACTTTGACGTACACCAAAAAATGAAATTATACATTCAAATAATCAAAGTAATACCCTTTGTCAAATGGAAACTTTGGAAGAATGAATAATCTTTTGCAGTAATAGACTTTGCATATGTATAGATGAAATGTGGGTCTAAATAGGCTTTTAATAGACTTTTCCATTTCCATGGTCATCATCGTCACTTCCAACTCCTCCAACAAAAGAACATTACACTCATTTGCCTCTACCAATTACAAAAGTAGAGTATATTGCAGTTAGTATCACCTGTCGAGAAGCTGTGTGGCTTAGGAAGCTACTTGTTGGGTTTTTCGGTGAGAAGCTTGAGACTATTATCATTCGCTATAACAATCAGAGCTGCATCAAGCTCTCAGAAAGCCATGTGTTTCACAAGTCGAAACACATTGAGATGAAATACCACTACATCAGAGACATGGTCCAGAGAGGTGTCTTAAGAATTCAATACACTGCTACTGATGAGAAGATAACAAATATGTTGACTAAGCCTCTGTCCTTGATGAAGTATAGGTACTTCCAAGACAAGCTTGATATGGCAGAGAATGATTCCCTCGCTAAGAGGGAGAGTTAAAGTTACAACATCATGAGTCATTCTCTAAGCCAATCTTGTGTTCCAGGATTGAGCCTTGTGTGTTGAGGTATTGCCTTAGGGAGCCTGAGTTGGACTCTGAAAACTTGGAGTAGATTCTTGAGTTGGAATCAAGAATGACTAAGCCTCATTTGTTGAGTTAAGTGCTTTGTATGTCAAAGTGATGATGTTGTATAGTCTTGCTTGTCAAGGCTAAGGTCTTGTGTGTCAAGATAGATCCTCATGTGTTGAGGTAATGTTTTGCATGTCGAAGCATGAATGGTGTGTGATGTACTACGAACCATGGTTAAGCTATTAAGTCTCCCCTAGAGACTGGCCACCTCTAGCATGAATTACTTTAGCATGTGACCACTTGGAACAATAGTAGAACAAGATGATCACATCATTGGAAAAATCTCCTCCGCATATTTGATATGATAGATAAATTAAAGTTGGAACATGTGGACCATGCAAATAAGACAAGAGATAAAGATAAGATGTGATAAGATAAGAGAGAACTCGAATTGTTAAACATTAGTGATGTTAACAAGAAAGACTTCAGTCAATTAAAGCAGAAATCGAATTGTTCACTTCAAGGATGTTATCAAGAAGGACTTCAGTTAACAGAGTTAACTAAGTGTTAATAAAAAAGATCTAGTTAACTAACGTGTTTTGCATGTCAACACTTAAGTTGAACTAAAAGACATCACTTGATTTACGGCACTTGAGTTAGCCACTTGACTAAGTGATCTAGTATCCAAATGAAGGGCAAGTTCATATTGAAGTCAAAAGATAAAAATAGAATCCAAAGCATGAGAAGTATGGTATACATCTGTTTTGTGGGATTGATGAATTCAATTTGAGAGCGAAATCTCTTCTCTCTTGAAGGAAATTCGCATTCATTGTGCAAGTGACCAAATTCAGCAAATTGATTTTGTGCATGATATTATTCTGAGTTCTATTCTTCGATCTTCTCTCTTGCTTTGTGATTGCACTAGGGGTGCTAGGTATTTCTCTATGATAATGCACCAGGGGTGCTTGATGTAATATACTCATTGTAAAGACATTCTCTGCTATCTATCAATATTCCATGGAATATTTTGCTAGGGTTTTCTCCCTCAAGTACTAGAGGGTTTCCCTAGGGTAACCATTGTGTCTCATGTGAATTCTTATGCTTGTTGATTATTCATTTGATTTCAAGTACTACTATAATTCCGCATTAAGATAAAAAAAAATAAACAAATTACTCTTATCTCAGATGCAACAATCATGGGTTCATGGTATTTCACTTCTAGATTGAACAAATTTAACATTAATTTAATCAGCTCCAACTCAAAATGTGATTCATACAGGTATTTCAATCATTTTAAAGCATCAAAAGAAGATGTTGCAGGTAATATGCAGGGAAAATTTTAAAGATCCATAATTTTCTGAAAGTGTAGAGGCTTTGGTGAATCTTACTAATTCTTAAATTTGCAAACATTTTTATAAAAATATTCAAATTTCTAAGGTCTTTATATAGTTTTTGGACAATTTTGGTGATTTTTAGAGTGAAAAAAATCATCCCATAAAATTTGGGCGATTCATTTTTCAAAAAAAAGGAAAATTAACCATTTTTTTGGAAAAAAAGGTCGAAAAAATAATCCATGGACTAAATTTCACCCTTAAAATTTTCCGTGGTATATGTGATGACTCAACTCTTCACTTACTGTTGCAGTGATTAATGCCAATGCCTTCTTGCCTCTAGTCTTCCATATAGCTAGTTCTTTCTATGTTGCTAGTGGTTTTGGGTCATATGTGAAGGTGGACTTGATCTTCCTCAACCACTATAAACCTTTTCTAATGAGCACTATTCCAACTATAGACACCAACAAATGCATCTTCTCAAGCTGATGATATACTCAATTTGCAAATTAATAATGTTTGAGAAAACTGGTAGAAGGTGCAGGTCTACAGTCTCTGCCACCTTTGTTTTACAATAAAAATATTTCTGAGTTGTGCTTCTTGTGTAATATCCGCTCATTTCATACACTTCAACACAACAAAAAGAATGATTGGAAAGCAGAGATAGCACCACTCTCAGTCTTCAATAATCGTAACAATATCATTGACTCTTCAAAAAAAGGTTTAAATGCATCAATATCAGTGGCAATAGATCAACACAACAATATACCAGACTTCAAAAAATTGAGATGCAACAACTACTTAAAAAAAAAACAATGTGATACCAGACTTTTCTAAACTATCTTAGCTAAAAAAATGCAGCAATATACACCACACTTCCACTCCACACAGCAACAATGGAGGAGTCCCAAAAATGACTGAAACGCAACCTTCAAAAAATGATTGAAACGCAACCTTCAAAAAATGATTGAAACAAGGCATCAGCGTTCACTCCACGCATTAGGGTTCAAGTATCACAACTCTCGTGGAGGGGAGGTAACACATCTCCACGTCCAATGTAGGGATCATATCGTGGTATTAACGCAATAGAACCTCCATTCAGTATCAACACAACAGCTCAGTATCAACACAACAGCTCCATGCAGTATCAACGCAATAGTATCTCCACGCGTATCAATGCAAGAACTCCACGCTAGCACTCCAATGGAGGTCACAATAGCACAGTGGAGGTGACATAAGGGTTCGCACACTAATAAAAGAATGTATCCAACGTTGCAATTTTCCACATAGTAAGGGATTCAACAGTCACATCTCCAACAATAACGCATTCAACAGTTTGTGGAGAGAGAAACTAGGGTTCGTTGAGAGAGCTGCGAAAAGATAAAACACACACCACGAAATGAAGACTCAAACCACGTGAGGGAGAGGAATCGATGGAGAAACATTACCAGAGAACTGGAAAGCAAAGGGATGGTAGATCCAAGAAATATTGCAGAGAAAAATGGCTTAAGCAAGCAGGAATGGAAGGCAGACAGGACGGGGTGGATTTGATGTACAAAGGGCAGACTGTCTAGGAGTTATGGACTTTCAAAAATCAGAAATAACTCTCGGATGATTTATTTGTTAATGTAGAAATCCTTATTTATACAATGAAGAGATGACCCTTGGCTTTCGACTTCCAAGAGGAAGTCATTTCCCATAAATAGTGATTATTTACATTATGTGCATGGAGCATTAATCATTGCATATTAGGTTTCCAATAATTTGATAGATCTTATCCATGTGTTTTGGTCATTTATGTAGATGACTTGATATTTAGAGGAATTTCTAAGAAGTTCATAGCAGAGTGCAAGGTAGACTTGGCACGAGAGTTCAAGATCTACATTGGGTTAATGCACTATTTCTTGGGTCCATAGGTGTGGTGGAGTTTGTGTGAGGTGTTCCTCAAACAAAGTATGTATGTAGTTGATATTCAGAATACATTTAAGGGGATGCATGGTATGCCCATAGCTTCTTTCATGACACCAATTTTGAAGTTCCATGTTCATTTTGATTGATATTTGGTATAATCCTTCAATGTATATATTGTTGATCGGATCTTTGATGTATCTAATAAATATCATCCATGATATATGATATATGTTTTGGGATGACCATTCTGAACCAGTATATGGTTTATTAGAAAAATGAACTAGACCCCATTAAATGGAAAAACCCTAGATAGGGTTGAGATGGAGATACACACATTAACACAATAATATATTAGTAAAATACTTCACACCATTACAATAGGATTCATCTCTCTTATATAAAGTTTGAGAGGTGATATTTTTCCAAAACTCCAAAAGCTTATAATAACAAAAAAACTCATCTTCTAGACTAAGTCACCAAGTTGACTTTATTACATATGTAAGCATTATACTATAACACCCTCTCTTAAAAAATATGGTACTGGGAAAAAAACTCATTGAAAGCAAACTCACTCTAGATGCAAACACATTTATTGAAAACCAAACCAACATACTCAAATAGTGTTCAAATGTTTTTTCTTTGAAAATATTGCTTGAACCAATAAAAAATCCTTCAAGATGCTCATTATTCCTCCAAAAGGCATAGTCTGCTATCTATAATCCAAGTTCCTAGTATCAATGGACATCATTTACACGTGAAGTGTCTATTAACCCTTGTAAAGGTATGACACACAACTTCTATATCTTGGATCTCCCATGAACTATATAACAACAATCCCCACTTGCATGTATCATAACCCCAATGAAACATAGTTTCTTTTATCCACAAGCATCCTAGACCATTGAACAACTATCTCTCGTCCACTACATCGATCCCTATCTTCGAAGTCTATTCCCTTTAAAATGTGAATAATGGAAGTTCTACAACAATATCATTGAATATTGTTAGTATCTAGTGGATGTCCAACATTGGCTACATTTGCTTACTCTTCTAGCATTCCCAATGAGAGGGTCATTGGCGTGGGTTTTGAAATTTATTGTTGCATAACATATTTTTCCATGGTAGTAACACTCAATGTCACTCTTGCCTATCATTCTCTTTCCCATCATTTTCTTTCAGTATAGTATAATCTCGACTAAGAATCTGACACAATTGCTCTGTTGTCTTAAACTAAGACAGATAAAATCATGTCTTCTAGAGTTCGTGAAGATATCTTCTTAGGAGTAAAACTAGCATTGTTGTATTTAGAAGTTATGTTAGCTTTCAAGTTACTCTGAAAGTTTTTACACCATGTTTGGGTGTGCTTAATGAGATTTAGGGTACATGGTGCATGTTCAACCCTCGAATGCTTTGAGATGGAGTCAAGCATCGGATATGGTATGTGATGGATTTTCACATTGGAAACAAATTTCATTTCTTAATGTTTTCTCAACTCTTCTTTCTTCTTCTACATATATTTTTAGATTGATGATGGTCTTTTACAATTCCTTAATGTTGAACATTATCTTTTCTTTTGAGTTTTGATCTCCTCTTTTGAAATCTTGCAACGTTTCTTTCAATAATAGGTTGTTCTTTCTAAGACGGTCTCCAAATCATAGTTTTAAAAGGTATGCTATTTTGAATTTTGCATAACTTCTGATTGGAAGGTTTGATTTGGGTGACTCAAAAAGTGAGATAAAGAGGAACTCTATTAAATATTAGTGAGATAAAATGGCAAGAGGTGAACCAAAAATTTATACTCCCTTAAACCTCCTGAAGGCTCAACTATGACACAAGAGAATCAACACGATGAAGTGAACTATGAATTGTCCAAGTTTTCCAACCAATTAGGAAATTTTGACTATAAAATTATGGTAAATAATGTTGAATTCATAAAATTCAAAGAAGATACAAAAGAAGATTAAAAATACGGCTAGTAAAGAGGATCTGGTAAATATTACTAGTGAGATGGATAATAAGGACGATCTTGTAAGGATGGATCTTCAAGAGCTGATGGCAATGTTGAATGATACAACACATAGTTTTCTTCCTAATTCATATTCTCAAGAAAAGGATAAGGAGAAAAAGAAGGACTTGTTCCAGCCACATATTGATAAAGTTGAAAAACAAATGGAGAATAAGAGGTCCAATCCTATGACACTTGATCATTCATCACTCCATAATTCACATCATCATTAGTTCAACAGGCTGGGGAAAATGAACCAATGGATTCCCAAGATAGATATGAAATATTGATGACAATAATCTAATAACATGGATATTCCATATGGGTGATTCTTTGATCTACAACAAGTGCCAACTTTACAAAAGGTAATTGCTGCATCCTTGTATTTAGAGCCTGATCAATTTGTTTCAATTGTGACTATGTTTCAATTGTGACGGCAGTGAAATAAGTATCGACTCACAACAGAAGGAAAGACATAATGACTATCATGATGACTAGTGGTGGATCAAAAGGAATTAGGACTCACAACTGAAACATAGTCATCATGGTAGTCGATCATGGTAGTGGTGGAATTACAAGAATTATAACTCACAATATAAACATAGTCAGAAGGAAATACAATCATCATGGTAGTGGTGGATCGACTCACAAAGTATGCTCATTTTTGCTCTCTTTCTCATCCTTTTAAAGCAATTAAAATGTTGCAGTGTTCATGGAAACAATTCAAAAGCTACATGGAACACCCAAGATTATTGTAAGTGATAAACATCCATTTTTCACTGGTAATTTTTGGAATGAATTATTTTCCTGTTTGGTCACTCAATTGACTCACAACTCCTCATACCATCTTCAATATGATCGGAAAACTTACATTGTGAATAAATGCTTAAAAGGGTATCTTTCGTTGCTTTGCATATGATAAACAAACACAATGGGCCAAGTGGTTTCCCTTAGGAGTATGGTGGTATAACACATTTTTCCTACTTCATAAAAAATGTCACCATTTATGGCACTTCATGGTTATCATCCTCCTTCCATCGCATCATCCTTTGAAAGAGAAAGCTAAGGTTCAAGCAATGGAAGATCACATTGAGCACCAACAAGTTCTCCAATTATTGAAGGATAACTTGGTTATAGCACAAAATATGATGAAACAACAATCAGATCGACATCATAATGAAAGGGAATTTGAAGTGGGGGATTAGGTATTTTTTAAGCTACAACCATACAAACATATGTCCCTCAATTAGCAAATGGACACCAAATTAGCACCAAAGTACTATGGTCCCTATAAGGTGTTGCAAAGGATTGGAAGTATGGCTTATAAATTTGAGTTACTGCCAACTTCATGTCTACATCCAATCTTCCATGTTTATTTCCTAGAAAAGGAAATTGGCGACAAGATCCCACTCCAGACTATTTTACCAAATATTGATGAAAACGAGAAATTAATATTAGAACCTGAAACAATCATTGAGAGATAGATCAAGAAACTACGAAATCGATCAATTACTAAGTACCTCATCAAGTGGAAGAACTTCCCAATAGAAAAGGCAGCTTGAGAAGATGAATTCTTCATGCAGAAACATCCAAAGTTAAACGATTAAGTGTTGAGGACAACACTTGTTTGAAGGGGAGGAGCATGTTAAGCCCTATATATTGTGACATTACATTTTTATTCTCATATTAATAATCTTTATTGGTCAACTAAGACCCTAATTGTAAGTTTGTAGGCTCTAGAGTTGTAATTGTACACTTTATCTTAAAATCAATCAATTACTAAGTACTTCATCAAGTGGAAGAACTTCCCAATAAAAAAGGCAACTTGGGAAGATGAATTCTTCATGCAAAAATATTCAAAGTTAAACGATTAAGTGTTGAGGACAACACTTGTTTGAAGGAGAGGAGCATGTTAAGCCGTATATATTGTGACATTACATTTTTATTCTCATATCAATAATCTTTATTGGTTAGCTAAGACCCTAATTATAAATATGTAGGCCCTAGAATTGTAATTATACACTTTATCTCCTATATATATATATTGTGACATTACATTTTTATTCTCATATCAATAATCTTTATTGGTTAGCTAAGACCCTAATTATAAATATGTAGGCTCTAGAATTGTAATTGTACAATTTATCTCATATATATATATATATATATATATATATATATATATATATCACCAAGGATATCTAGTTTGGAATCATCTCATCTCATCTTGTTTTATATCTGGAATACATTGTAAAGGAGGCTGCCCCCTCGAAGAGGCTAGTTATTTATCTTTTTATTGCATTATTAAGGTGTTGGAATACCATATCTTCTTGCTTTATGCTATTTTTGGAAATTTGGTGCAAACACATGTCTAGCCATTTTCAAGTCAAGCTTTGGGTTTGAGCTCCGCACCAAGAATCCATACACATTTTTTTCATCATTTACAACATAAAGTCATTTATTTTAATCTCAACATCTCAACTCGTTTCATTATAACCACACATTTATAATTTATATGTTAGTTTTTTAGCTCAGGAGGCACTCCGCATAGTTTTGTCTTGTATGGGGAAGTGACCTTGCATTTACACTATCTAGACTACTCGACGTTGTAATGTTGATTTTACAAAGTTGTATTAATTGACTTTTATAAAGTGTCCTTGTTATTTTTATAAAGTGACTTTATTTTTATAAAGTGCACTTATGACTTAAAGTGAAATAACTTTTTTAAAATGTAAGTGATTTATTTTGGAAGGAATGAATCACATCGATTGATCTTATCAAGACAAGATTAGATCTTAACCATTGGATTTAGGGGTTGGAAAGGTAAAAAATCATTTTCAAATTGTAAGAGAGAGAGCCTAGGGTAGTGTGCAAGACACAGTTTACAAGAGAAATTTCTGAGAGAGGGCTGAGAGGAGAAAAGTGAATTTCAGCCAATTTGGCATCTTTCCCAAGAGAGTTGGGGCACAAATCCCAAGACCAAAATTTCTGTGGGAAAAGGACTAACGGTTTTCATCAGCAGGGAGGTCGTACTGTACGGATTCGTATTGTCCATACAACAGAAGTACAGACACTATTTTTGAGGCTGTCCTAGGGAATGAATTTCGAGGTGGAGTTTTTTCTATTCCTGGCAATTCCGTACAACAAAGGTTTGGCACACTTTTCGAGGTTGATGTACCTGTTGGGCCGTACAGGCTATATAGTCAATTTCTGGGCATGTTTTTCAAGGCAGAAATATGGGACTATTTTGGGTGTCTGTAAGTGAGTTTTTCAGACTATTAATTTTGATGCCAAATGGATTACTGTTGTAGCTTTTTACTCTTTGCATTTAATATTAAATTTCTCTTGTTGGGTTTTCCCCTTTGGGGTTTTTCTCGGGCTAGACAGCCAAAATCTTGTTGTCTATTTGAGTTTATTTACTGTTGTTACTAGTGTTTTTCCGCTGCAAATTACACATAATGTTAGTATTTCAGCTTTCAAGTTACTTGGGAATGCGTGCAATTTATTTGCATTTAATGTGAGTACTTATATAAGTCTGAAATCTGTTATATGCTAAGTGTTTGATGAAACTACAGTCCATTAGTTTCCAGTTTTTCAACATGGTATCAAAGCCATGCTCTGAAATCTAGTGGGCAGCATTATTGAAGTTGTTTGGCAAAGTGTTTTTTGTTGGTTTTTAACAGCTTGTTGGCAGGTAGACACTATCTACAAGTGATTTGCAGGTGTTGGGTAGATAAGGGAAGTTTGTGGTTTACTTTTCTTTTGGACAGCAGAGAGAGGTGAATGTTTGCATAAGATATGAGGACCGATTGGATGGAATGTCCAACTATTTACAATGGAAAGTCATGATGACTGTTGTGCTTAAAGAAAGCAGACTGTGGGTAAATGTTAGCATTGTGATAACTCCTCCCACTGCTGGTCCTATTGCTCCTTACATTCATGAAGTAAAAGAGACTAGAGAACAAAGGGTTATTCTGGATGGTGTCAAGGACCATCTCATTCCACACTTGGCTGAGAAGAAGTTAGCTTATGAGATGTCGAACACACTGAAAAACTTGTATGAGGCGAAGAATGAGAACCGAAAGATGGCACTCAAGGATAAATTGCATGCAACCAAGATGGCCAAGGGTGAGGGTGTGGTATCCTATCTTACCTGGGTGGCACATGTTAAAGATGAGTTGGCTACAGTTGGGGAGGTCATCTCTGATTCTGAGTTGGTGAGGATAGCTTTGAAAGGCTTCACCAAGGACTGGGAAGTCTTCTTGAAGTGTGTGGTTGGTCGTGAACATCTTCCAGATTGGAGCAAACTGTGGGACAATTTCACTCAGGAGGAGATCCGAGAAGGATCTCATGGCAATGGACAGATGGAGGGTGCTGTTGAAGAAAATGTTGCTCTTTCAGCTAAGAGCAAGAAGAAGTCCACTAAGGACTTAAGCAAAGTCAGATGTTTTGCTTGCAACCAATATGGCCACCTTGCTTCTCAGTGTCTTGAGAAGAAGGAGGAGGAGGAGGAGGAGGAGGATGTGACTGTTGCTGCAACCGTTGAGATAAATGACTTTGGGGAAAAATTTGAGAAAGATTTCTCATTGTTCTTTCTTGTATCGAGTACCGACAGTAATGGATTTGTGATGAACAGTAGTTGGTTCATTGACAGTGGAGCCTCTCGTCACATGACTGGAATGTATCATATATTCCGTAGCATTATTGAGACAAATCCAGACCTAATGGTTGAGAGTGAAGGGGGAACGGCACGTTCAGTGCGTAGATTTGAGAGTCATATTCTAGGTTTGACAGGGTGGAACTCCTTGAGCAGGATGGAGTTCTGTTTGTTCCAGGGTTGAGTGTGAACTTGCTCTCTGTGTCAGCCTTGGAGGATGCAGGGTATTCGACATTGTTCCGGAGGGGACATGTGTACATTTTTCCAGAGAGAGCAGTTCTGGGAAATGTTTTGATATACTCAAAGGGAGCGGAACTGATCTAGCCACAGTTGATTGGTGATTGGTTTGGTGAGTTGTACAAGTTAGGTGGACAGCCCACAATTTATGATTCAGAGTTGGAATAGGAGCATGATGCTCTTGAGGCTGCAGTGGCACCAAGGTTTCAGTCTCGATTTTCGATGGAAGAAAGGGAGTCTCTTCAGAGTACCGACAGCAGGCTCAGCTGGTATAAGAGGATTGATGCTCAAGATTGGAGGATGGATTCTCCTAGGAGCTCAGGGTTCAGGGTTGCTGCCAGGAGGGTGTCTTCATATTCGAGTTTAGTGCAAGTGGTGGCATTGGCTCCAGGTTCAGAGGGAGCTCCTACTCTGAACAGTGTGATGGACCTGACGACTGGACTAGCTGATGGTGACGGCAATGAGTACCTCCCTCGCTAAGAGGGAGTGTTAGCTTTTTAGCTTAGGAGGCACTCCGCATAGTTTTGTCTTGTATGCAGAAGTGACCTTGCATTTACACTATCTAGGCTACTTGACTTTGTAATGTTGATTTTATAAAGTTGTATTAAGTGACTTTTATAAAGTGTCTTTCTTGTTATGTTTATAAAGTGACTTTATTTCATCAAGTGCACTTATGACTTAAAGTGAAATAACTTTATTAAAATGTAAGTGATTTATTTTGGAGGGAATGAATCACATCTCTTGATCTTATCAAGACAAAATTAGATTTTGATCATTGGATTTAGGGGTTGGGAAGGTGAAAAGCCATTTTCAAATTATAAGAGAGAGCAAGGGTAGTGTGCAAGACACACTTTACAAGAGAAATTTCTGAGAGAGCGCTGAGAGGAGAAAAGTGATTTTTCAGCAGATTTTGCATCTTTCCCAAGAGAGTTGGGGCACAAATCCCAAGACAAAAATTTATGTGGAAAAAGCGCTGACTGTTTTTCATCAGCAGGGAGGCCGTACTGTACTGTTCATCTGGGAGGTCATACTGTACAGATCCGTACAGTTCGTACAATAGAAGTACATACACGATTTTTGAGGCTATCCTACGGCACAAATTTCGAGGTGAAGTTTTTAATGTTGTTGGCAGTTCTGTACTGTTCCATACATCAGAGGTTTGGCACACTTCTTGAGGTTGATGGACCTGCTGGGCCATACAGGCTGTATAGTCAATTTATAAGCATGTTTTTCAAGGCAGAAATCTGGGACTGTTTTGGGTGTCCGCAAGTGAGTTTTTCATATTGTTAATTTGATGCCAAATGGATTACTGCTGTAGCTTTTGTACTCTCTGCATTTAATATTAAATTTCTCTTGTTGGGTTTTTTCCCAGGCTGGACAGCCAAAATCTTGGTGTCTATCTGAGTTTATTTAGTGTTGTTACTAGTGTTTTTCTGCTGCAAATTAGACCCAGTGTTAGTATTACAGCTTTCAAGTTACTTGGGAATGCGTGTAATTTATTTGCATTTAATGTGGGTACTTATATGAGTCTGAAATTTGTTATATGCTAAGTGTTTGATGAAACTACAGTCCATTAGTTTCCAGATTTTCAACATTATACATAATTTGATCTTATACATTCCAAAAGTCCAAACTAAGGTATCATATACATCTTGACAAGTGTCATAGCTACATGCACTTGTTGAAATTTCATATACCCAATCTTGTTATGATGTTTCACATAATGAATTCAATCCAGAACTTATAGATGAAGTTGTTCACCATTTCCATATTCATTTAAGATGACAAGTTATGATATCTAAAAATTGTTCATATTTTACATAAAATATTTGATTTAATGTAAAGTCTCACATAATGTATCCATTCCATTATTCATAGATGAAGCTGTTCACCATTTCCATATCACAGAGACTACCTTTTTTTTTCATATGATAGTTAAACCGGCGCTCAATGGAAGGCGAGAACGCCGAATAAGACGGGGTCTCGGGGTCGATCCTAGGTGGGGACGGCCACAGCCGACCGCCCCAGCCACCCGGCCATAACGGCGGCCCCAAAGACTACCTATGATCAATTGTTTGCACTTGTACGGAGGAGTAATATTGGTAAAGTCTTTGCTCTTTATGGAGGAGTAAGATTCATATTTCTCATTTTGCTTGGATAAGTTTGGTCAGGTAAGACACCAAAGGGTGCCAAAATTATCGGAATATAAATATTACATTATTTTAAATTCTAAGACACCCAGTTGTACGAAGTTGTTAATTATCGAATAACTTAATTAAAAAAACAAAACAATCGTTCACAGAGTGTCTAGCATTAAATTAATTTTATGTAATCCAAAAAAAAATGACTCGGTGAACAGAGGATTTTGCATTGCACTGGCCACTCATCGTCCAAATCGACCAATCCACGTTGATAAAAAGTGGATAAAAGCTTTATGAGCAAATCAATCAGGAGGGAACTGCCGTCTCCTGAGTATTTGTGGTTGCCCATCAAAACATGTTGTAAGTACATGCATTGATGGCTTAGAGCTATCAGAATCAAGATCCAATTCAAATCCATTCACGAGTTTCAGAGTGAATTTTACAATTTTCCTCTGTAGACGAAAGAGGGAAGAACTTGTTCATGGTCATGTAGGAGGGAAGAACTTGTTCAGATTGAATGGAAGCGTGTAGAACTCCTCATTACGGCTATCTCCTTTAAATGTACGAAATTTAACCCACCATGGCATTCCTCTTTCCTTCTTGGCTTTCTGAACTCCCAGTGTATTGTCTAGGAATACCGCAATGATCAGTGCAATTGTCGGTGCAGAGGTGAAAATTGTGTTTAGGAAATCGTTGAACTGCAACCACAAGAAAGAAATGCCCACAAATGACCAAACAAGGTTAATGAGACTCGAAAGTACAGAAGGCTACAAGGAACTGAATTAGATTTCGACACATGACTACTACAACATTTTGATCTAGCACATACAAATCCTGGAAATCCAGAGTTAGCATGTTTAACTCACCCATGCGGCCCTCGTATGAACTGGTCCATGGAATGCCTGAGGTTCATTAGCAAGAGAAGAGATAGACTGATCTAGATGAGCAGCAGCAAACTCATTAAAGTACTGTGAAATAGATAATCCAAGAAAGAGGGAAACACCAATAATGAAAAGGTTGCGCATTGAGTTCATGTTGGTAAACTGCAAGAAAGAAAGACCAACTGCCCCTGGAAATAGCAACAACAACAGATCATAATTAGGAACCATGAAAGATTCATGAGGAAGTGCAAAGAATCCCAATGTACTTAACAGGATTCAAAATGGACTTTACCAACTAGCCCAAATAGGACACAGTATAATGCCGCAAATATTGAGAAAGGTATTGATGCAAAGAGGGCTCCAAATTTCCCTATAACAACACAAAAAATGTAAGGATATACTTGATAAAATAGCACCACAGGCTTGTGCTGCAACATTAAACTAAAAGGAAGAGCATAATTCTAAGAGGAAAGAAAAAAGAGAAGAAATCATCACTGACCTAAGATTGAAAAGAACATCATGAATCCTGCGGCTATTTGCACCACACGGCGACTGCCAACTCGTGTTATTCCAAGAAGTCCAACATTCTCACTGAAACAAGACGGTATGGCCCCCGGCTGTAAATTTTGGATGCAGGTCATAAGCTCTAGGAAAAGAAAGAATTCTAGATATTATTGTCACTGTTGCCTGCATTCTAAAAATGAAAGTACTGTCCTCCTTACACAGAGACTGTAGAACCAGTTCCTGTCCCAAAAAGACCATCCAGTAGTATTCCAATGCCCTGTTATAAACCACAATACAGAAAATTGAGCGTAAGATTCATAAAGCACAGGCTTTGAAATATTGGAGAACGTATCTAGGTTTGACAAAAGTACAGTGTATTGGATATATTTTCATTTTTTAGGGTCCATAAAGATTGCACTTAAGCTCAGAGAAAGTCTTTGTAAAATTGTAATTGTTTTGTTGGTCCAATAGATCCTCAGGGTCTTCCATGGATGTTAAATAAGTTCATTTCATAAAACAATAAAAAGTGAAGAAAGACAGCTAAAAGACTATACTGAGAGTTTCTAAAATCCAGAGCAAGAGCGTATTATGTATTAGATACCTGCCAACCGATTCCACGACTTAGGACATACGCTGGAGGAGGTGTAGCACTTGCAAGCCTAGACGCAGCTATGTATGCTCCAGTTGACTGCATTTGATTAAGAATTAACAAAAAACATCACCAGGCAACTCATACAAACCCAAAAATATGTAACCGAGATTTCCTTGATTTTTCATGAAAAGCTGGAATCTGTATTTCCTATGTGAAAAATAAACATAAAGAAACCCCTTCTAGACAATAAATTAAGAAGACCAATTTATAGGAAAATATGGCTAACCTCAATTTGGGAAACCAAAACGGCTGCCATCATTCCGAATGTATGACCAGCATCAAAGGTAGGTGCCCCCCACTGAAGTGGGTAGGGCAATTTTATCCTGCAGACATGGAAGGCACTTATATTCCATGATGAATCTTTGGCAAGAGTGTATGATGGGCATGCAATTAGTAGAACAATGAGGATAAAGCATCAAGTTATCAAGCATAAGCCTTTTACCAGAGTTGGGAGCATAAAATTCCATACCAAGGGGTAGCTGATAATAGATGTGATTTGTCAGTGCGACAATGCACTTTTGTCAATTCGTGTCCGTGCTTATAGGCCCCACTTGCAGTAAGCAGATGAGCATAAGCCCAAAGAAGGGCTACACAAATAAGCAGTGCGAACCGTTCGAATATAGGTAGATGTCTCATATAATTATGCTTCAAATACTGCATCACAAAAGGACAGCTTGAAAACAATTAGCAAGATTACTAAAGTTCGTATGATAAAAACCATTTAACCAGGCTCACTAAATTTCCGATATACCTGCGCAAAGGCAATGAATATGAGAAGCATTGGTAGACCAATTTCTATACACTTTCCAACCTGTAGGAAGACATTATATTGATGTCCACAAATGACCAAATTAGGTTAATGGTACTCAAAAGCACATCGAGCAACAATGGAAATGTGGGAATGCCTAAGGCATCTCCTGAGAACAAACATGATTCATGAAAAACACCCTCTACTTTTGGCGAAAAGCTTCACACGAATTGAACTAAGTAGACTAATAATTTGGCTTCATGCAAAATCTCCAGGACAAACTACGTAAAATGCCTTGCCATATACCTGAGGAAAACCCCGCTCAAATAGCCCATAGCCAACTAATGAAATCACCGGAACCATACCAAGGGGACTGAAAAACCTGAAACAAATATTCCAGTTGGATTGAGTTTCAGACCCTTCAAGGACCATGTGGCACCAGTAAAATTTCAAGACAGTAATATTCCTTACAATTAAAGGCAAGTACACTTCTGTGAACTACTAGGGTAATGCAACCACACACCTTGTACAGATACCCCATAGTTGGCTGTAACCAAGGATAATCTGCAAGCTTGATGAAGCAATCAAAGCCCCTTGTATTGCCCGCATCGTATGATGAAACCTCTGAAAATTTGGTCAATAAACAACTATATCTTGTAATTTTCGCTATTTCATACAATAGTTCCTAGAATTGAAAGACAGATGAAATTGAAAACTTGATGTACATCTTCCAACTTGATACCAGTCTCTGAACTAGTGACATGTTAAATTGCCCCAAAAACTAACCTGTTCTTGATTCGGAATGCTTAACAACGAAGGATCTGTGATTATTGTAAGAATAGGTATGACAAAGGCAAATGAACCACCAACAATTGTAGGCAACCGAGTTCCAAACAATGATTGTAAAAACGTGTTGAGGCCAGCAACAAACAGTAGCGTTTGTATTACTCGTGCCTTATCTTTCTGTTCCACAAAAAAGATCAAAACAACCCAACAGGCATATCAGAGAAATTATGTAGTTCTCCCAAGAAGAAAAAAAAAATATTGCAAATTCCAAAAAAAATTGCTTACATCACTACCACCCATCAAAGGAACCAGTAGAGTTGGAATCATCACAGTGGTTCCTAGCATCAAAATATAATGCTGAAATGCCAGAATAATTGCCTCCGCTACATCACAGCATATATATACATCAAAGCAGATCAGTGGTTCATGATAAAAACTGCAATCACAGGAAACTGTAACACAATCACAGGAAACTGTAAAAAGAATATACATCTAAGCATGGTTCATGAAAAAAATTGCATTAGAAAAACAGTATAAATCTAGATGAGAGGAAAAACCATCCTATGCATGCTATTAACTCTTGACGGTCTTCAACAGATAACGTATTTTTCCTAAACCTTTGTTAGGCCATTGGAAGCAATTACACTGACTGGAAAATAAAGCACCGATCCTTTAGCAGCTTAGCCTTACAAAATGGACTACTAGAAAGAGACAGGCCTATGCCAAAAACAGAGTACAGAAAATTGCTCTTGAGTTACATAAACATTGCTTAAAGTAGAAACATAAGGCAACAAAGTAAAAGAGATAAAATCATCAATGGCAAAATGACTGGAAAATGCTTAGAACCCTTACGCCAAGGTGGATTGGAGTCGATGCAATAATCAAGCACATGCAGTTGTTCTGTCGGAGGATGGCTGATATCTTCAAGCTTCGGTGCAGCCATGTTAAGATCTTTATAGCAGTTGATGGAATGCAAGAAGGAAAACAGGATCTTATCTGTAGAAAACAAATAGAAGATTCAAGAAACTCAATGCGCAAGTTAGAAAAAACAGACCCCAGCTTTTCAATAACAAAGCCAAGAAAGGAATCAACTCCTCAGCAAAATCATTGTAAGCTTGTATAACTAAGCCGGAAACATTTTTATTTTTTGTCAAAACTGTCATAATCCAGACACCCATATAGGACAGAGATGGGAAAAGCAACAACAAAAATTAAAAATGCTTTCTCGGAAACCAGAACTTCAGTCAGTGCCAAACAACAAAAATTAAAAATATTTTCTCGGAAACCAGAACTTCAGTCAGTGCCAATGAGGCATTGGTTCACTCGTGATGCTTGACAGAGTTTTTAGCCATCGAGCAGGGAGTCATTATTCCTGTAGTCTGCCCCACCTGTATGGCATGAGTTTCAAGGGAATGAGGCCGGGTTCAAGCCCTGGGGAGTTTTGGCAGAACAGACACCCCCTCAGACCTCGCACCTCAACCAAAGGACAGTCTGCTCCAAACCAAATGGCATGAGTTTCAAAGGGATGAGGTCAGATGCAAGTCTCCAGCGATTTTGGAACAGATACCCCTCAGACGTAGTACCTAAGCTGAATGATGATCTGTTTCACCCATATGACATGAAAGGGAGGAGGTCGGGTGCGAGTCCTAGACAAATTTGACATAATAGGTACCCTTCAAACATGCCACCTAAGCTGAAGGAAGTGCTCTTTTTGCAGTGCAGCCCCTGGGGGCATGGTTTTGGAAGCATTTCCGAAAAGAAAAAGAAAAAATTCAATCAGGAATTAGAAATAACCTCTTGTTTTGCAAACCGATGGAAAAGCAGAGACCCAAAACCAGAAATGGCAGCTGTTCAATGAAAACACCAAAACCCAAATCAGGGGACAAAAGTCCAAAGATGTTCCTGTGCCACGAGCTCTATGGATAGCTGAGACAAAGGCCTAGAAAAGCCGTATGGTCTCTGTAGTTATGTTTATGTTTCCTTCTCTAGACCATTGGTTTCAAGGACATGAAGTACTGCTGATCACTGGCAATGGCGATGCAAGGGCAACGAGGAAGATGAAGGAGACGGAAAGGTAAGCAAAGGTGGAGATGAAAGGAAGAAAAAGAGATTTGGGCGGGCAGTGGCTATCACATGCAGCAAAGGATATGAGTCATCATAGTGCTCTTTTGGACTAAATAAAAGAAATGTGTGAGACCCACCTGGTCTTTGTGACATTCACCATCACCGTCCATATCATTGCTACCCAACTGTTATTTAAATCACTAACTATAAATACAAACCTAAAAGACTAGCCTATGAAGAAGTTTACCGAATGCCCAAGAGCTGTAACATGTTATAAACGCTCTGAAACAATGGCTGATTTCAGAACTTGTTTTATTATTCTCCTCTGTTCAATCCCACGTTCATCCAACTCATGCGCACCATGAATGAATTCCTCATAAAGTAAAGGAGCAACTGATAGATACAGTATGACTTTTCATATCACTCAGCTATCTGTAAATTTGTCTTTTAATCTGATTACAGTTGTCATGGCTCAGAGTTTGTATAGGAATAATTCATGAAATCCTCCACCATTACTATTATCGTATCGTTGTGGGCTCGCTTCACCGTCAATCAGATGTCCGCTCAGCCGAAGATTCATTTCAAGAACTTCGTACTCGATGAAAAGTCGAGGAAGGTAGAAATAATGAGGTTGATTGGATATTCGCAATAATGATAATAACAAATAAAATTATGTATATGTATTTTAAGATAAGGTTGATCTGAAAACCTTAGTACTCGATGAAAAGTCGTGGAATGTAGAAATATTGAGGTTGATTGGATACTCGATGAAAAGTCGAGGAATGTAGAAATATTGAGGTCGAGGAATGTAGAAATATTGAGGTTGATTGGATATTCGCAATAAAGATAATAACAATTAAAGTTATGCACAATTGGCTAAAGATTTTGGTATCAAATACTATGGAAATCACTCTGGATGGGATGAGAAGGGAAGAGGACTTGTTGAGCGCATGGAGGCAGGTGGTAATGGCAACGAGGGAGGGCACGTGGAAGAGTTCAGTCTCGATATTAAATCAGGCTTCTCGCGAAATGTTAGATCTCATCTCTTTGTTACGTTTCACGCTTGAATGGTCATGGTTACTAGGGAGAGGAGCATGCAGCCTTGATCCTAGTTACGCTATATTGTTACGTTTCACACACACTAATTAATTAATCACAATATGGACAAATAAATAGTACAATGCATGAGGATTTGAATGCCTAAGGTGGCAATTCGAATTAGCCTTCATGGAGTGATCAAAGGATCACTGGAGTGTCATCGGAGCACAACTAGTAGTCTATCTCATCATCGATGGAGTCATCAATGCACAAATAACTGTCAACCGTCAGTGAAACTGAGTCTAACTGAGTGTGGTAGGTGTAAATGAATGTAACTGGCACATGAAGACACTAACTGAATGAAAGAGGAGCAGTGGAGGGCGCATGAGGAGCTAACTGGAGTCAGAACAGGTAGTCATGTCTCATCGAAGGTCAATCGGAGTGATAACAGCAATGAGGAGTCAGTCTGGCCTCAAATCAAGGAAAGACTGGTGGCTAACTGAAGTAAACTGGACTGGTAGGTGAGAAAGGCACCCTTCTCATGCAGTAGGTGAAAGGAGGGCACATGACAGGCTAGGAGGGTTGAAACTGAGTGGAAGAAAGCTCCGGGGGCTAGCTAAATGAGGGCTAGGTGTTGGGACTGATGATTAGAATGCATGCAAACTCTAAAAGTGCATGCATGACTGAAAATGTAAATGATCAAAATATTGGTGGGACTAGGATGGAGTATAGGAATATCCTAACACCCCACCTTAATCCATCCTGGGCCCTGGTGACTAAGACCAAAGGTCACCCAATACAATGAATAATAATAGTCAATAAACCAAGTAAGTGCGGAAAATTTCATGGGAAAAATACCCCCCCCTCAAAACAGACTGTAAGACACATAAAAAATAAATGCTCCAAACTCAAGCAGGTGTGATGCTTGGTCATATGTCTGGAGGTATCTTCTTCTTGGGAAGAAGTGGATCATGCTCAAAAAGCATGTGCTTGTACTTGCTCTTCAGATCGAATGTGATGAGAACAAATCCAAAAGTATGAGGATGATCCTTGAACCTGTGATTCGAATCAGTTGAGGTAGGATAAAAAACATGAATATGTAGATAGTCTTTTGTCTTCACCTTCGAACCATCATGGGTGAGATTATGCTTGTCACATACCCCAATTTTGTAAAAAATTATGCAATTATTTTATTATATTCCTGAGACATTATGTTAAATTTAATGCTAAGTAGGAATTGATGACTCAGCAGAGTCACTAGAAATGGAATGTAATTCAGAATATTTTATTATTAATAAATAAATTATGGAGACAACAGCATGGAAGAGCTGTTAAAAAGAGGTTACTGGTCAAACGGGTGGATGGAACTAGGTGGAAAGGCAAAATACAAGTGGCAGCATCCTCAAACACTTCCTAAGTTGTAGGTGGCAACTTCCCTATATTTGGGGTCATGATTCCCCAAGGAAGTGGAATCAGAGCAGGTGGCTCATTTATGATAGTTAACCCAACAAAGACCTAGGCAATCTTTTAAATAGTACTCAATGAACAGAGCTGAGGGTTCGAATTGTTCTGGAGGGAGAATGCATTCAGGTGAATGTTATTCAGGAGTCCCATTGAGGAAGAGGGAAATATACAGTAAGGAAGTTGTTTGAGAGGAATGTTGCAGTAACTTGGTTCCATTATAGCTGCTTGGGTTGAGAGAATTACTTGCTGCACCTAGTTCCAGCCAAGGAGACCAGAGCAAGCTCGGGGGTCCTGAGAAGTGCTGTCTGGGCACTCTCCAGGAGTTGGTAGGGAGGAACAGCCTCTCATTGCTATTGTTGTCCACAGTTTAAATAGGTTCTACCATCTATTTCTGTTGGTTTATTAAGTATAAATGAATGTATGTTATGTTTATCTTCTTATGTCTGAATAGTAATTAGTTTAGTAAAAGTTAGCATCCCTGGATATTAGTAGTAGGATTATTGAGAGTTATTGTGTTTTCCGCATCCCTTAATATCATTATTACATTACTGATAAGGTATCTTTAATGCTTTCCATACAACAGTAAGACTTTAAATACTGGTTTATTAATACAATTATAAACCTAGTTTAATCATAATTATTTTATAGATAAATAAGGTCTACGTATCAGTAATTTTATTCTGTGTGCTACAAAATTTATTAAACAATCATAGGAGACAGTAATGAAACACAACCAATGAAATTACAGTATTGATATCATTATCAAAACATTTCAGAAGAGTTGTAGCTATAGTTAGAAAAGCTATATCAGGGTACAACCCTAGACAAAGGTTAACCAGTCCCAATCTATTAATTAAATCAATGCACAAACCCTATTTATAAATTTAAGAAGTTATTTTATAATAAATAAATTTAGGTACGTAAACCCTACAGTATTTTTATCAACAAGAATTTATCAGCAGAGAAATAACCTAGTTATTATTTTTTTACAAACAAAGAAACAAACGGAACAACATTCTAGCTCATTGTTGAGCTTCAACATCATATTAGTATCTTTCACTAGGCTCTCGAATTGCCAACAGAATCATAATCGAAATGACAGAACAAGCAAACAAATTGAATCACAACTGTAATCTAGTTCGGGTCAAACCCTGCCAGCCCAGTTTAAACAAACGAGAGAAATTCTTAGTTTACAGGTTCACATCTCCATAACCTAAAGATTTTAACAGTTTTAAATAACCTAGTTATCGTTTTAGAAACAAAGGAACAACAGATTAATAGTTAGCTCAATATTGAGCTTAAACACAATAGTAATATTTTTCATTTGTCTCTCAACTACCAACAGAGGCATAATCATAACGAGAGAATCAGCATCTAAACAAAATCATCACTGTAAGTTTCGGATTGAATCCTATCATTTCTGACTTTACAAGTAAAAAAATATTAAGAATTAAGACAACGATTTCACCCACGGCCGCAGTTCATTTTCACAACATAAGCGATTGTAAAAACGTAGAAACTATCTATGCATGCATTAAAACAACCCCAAAGGTACAAGAACACGATATCATAAGTCATATTACATAACCCTGGGTGAAAACCCTGAACACTTGTTTAGAATACAGTAAAGAACACAGGTTTAAAAGGCCATAACCTCATCTACAGAACAGGCTCACAGCCGTTGTTCTCTTCTCTTTTTATACAATAAATCTTCTATAAGAAAACCCTAAATACCTCAAGAAAGACGAATAAATTACATTTGACTGCAGCCATAACATTCCATTCACATCACAGGGTTAAACCTGTCAAGGAATTTGTGGTAACAAACTGTTACAAGACCAAATAGAACGGAGATAGCCACAAAGATGGATCTTTCAAGTCCAAACCCTAATCGCTCTAACCAACCAGCAAGGAGGAAAATTCCATGGTGAAAACCAGGCTTACCCGGTAAAGCCATTCGTCGAAGCCTTGTGCCATCCACGCCTTCGAGAGGGACCAGGACCTGCAACGATAGAGTAATACCAGTTAAAAACTAATTTTTGGATAAACCATTTCTATTAACTGGAAAACAAAGGAGCAACCCGTAACTTACCAGCGTTTTGAAAGAAGTTCCAAACACAGTAATTATCCTGCCAACCACGAGCAGAGGAGGTGCAAAACCCTGCCCTTGTCACTGAAAGAACGAGATGGTAGAAGCAACGGGTGCCTTCCACGATGGAAGCCTTGACAAACACCAACTCAACAGATGCAGTCACGCTGTGACAAGGATAAGATGGGTAGCAAAAGGATAAACCCTGGACTCATAACAAACTTATAGCTGCCAACAGCAAAATAAAATGATCCCCAGCAATACAATGGACAAGCCCGAGGGCCTGAAGCAGCATAGAAGCTGCTAGCACACAATGCACAGCAGAGACTGGACCAGGAGTGTTCGCAAGGCGACCAAGCCCGAAGGCAAAGGAGAAATGACCAAGTAGGGTTTGGTCAACTGTTTTATATCATCAAACACTTGGCTCTGAAACAACCACGTAGCATTTTAATATTTCCCATGCAGTGGGTCGATTTTCCATAGTTCTACGACGAAGATTCCCATCTTTGGTTGCCAAATAAAAATCATAACCTGAATATCCATTAGGGTCACGATACCATAGTATCACCTACCATATTTACAAAATCGAAGGGTTAGAACAATAACTTTGAACCTTGCTTAATATTTAATGTAACCTTGTCTTACTTTCCAATTACACTATGCATTATGTTAACGTTCAAAACCAAGTCTTGAAGTGTTTAAAATATGGAGGATTTGATTCCTAACTATAAAAATCCTAAGGATGTAGGAATCAAGTAAGTGAGATGTTATTCATAAAATTTATCACGACATTTCCATTCACCCTATTTTCTCATGTGTCAAGATGTAGATCATCTCTTTAAGGCTATGTGATAATGTAATGATATTGGGTTTAGCGGGTTACAATTATGCTACCATAATGCTAATTGAGATAGATTTACACGGATGGTATAGGACTTGCCATTTCTTCTTTAAGTAACTATGCTTGTAGGATTTAAATTCCATAACTCGTAACTTAGGATTAGGGTTACTCTAGTCCATTTCTTTTGTGGTTATAATTTAATAACCATCTCTTAACAGTTTCAGATTCTTGTGATAACAAATAGACTCCTGATGTCTTTAAGGCTCTTTGAGTTAAATCAAGATAGCTGTTAGTCTTGTTCTTATATCTATTAACATTGATAGAAATAGGAGTAGTGGTTCAATCAATACAAACCCTGAAAATGGGAAGAAGAAACCTGCAACTGACAGAATATCTTGCAAATGCTAGAAATAAGCAAATTTTATATTGACCACTCCAGATCCTGTATAAAGGAAATAGTAATCAAAATATATTCTAACTTAAAAATTTGACTCGATACAATAATCATGGACGAGTAAAAACTGATTTGAGTATGGTCACACAATTGTATTCCACAATGCTAATTATGAAGCATATTTGCAATACAGTAATATCATCAAAGCACAAATATTCCACAGAGTTGTTTAATTCATTGATTCTCCAGAAACATAGCTATCATATTAATTAGTCATTTCTAACTCTCTATCAGAACGATTATAAGAAGATCACAGGAAAGGTTCTACCTTTAAACACTTGATAACCTGGCTAGCATGCTTAGACTTTTTACTGAATGATTTGGTACAGCTAACTGATTTATAATACTTTAAAGATTTAAATGTATCGACCCGCACATTACCTGTATATCTGTAAGAGAAAGACAATTTGATGCATTAACTCGGAAGCTAAGTAAGCCCAGTCTGCTATGGCAACTCCCCCTTGTGGTTGAAAAACAGAAAACAATCAGTAACGGTAAAGAAACTCATATCAAAATCTAAGTATAACAACAGATCATTCAGACACATTTATGATCACTTAAGCTAATCAAACAGATAAATGAATGCATTTATTAATATTACTTGCTATTTTAAAAATTTTAAATTTTTCGAAAAATTCTGGGTTTTGACAATGCCAAAAAGAACCATCAAATAATAGTAATTGCTTAGAATCCAAATTAGATCCAAGACTTGAATCATGGTTTCTTGAGATCTCCTTTGAACCAGCAGGGGTGAGATCAAAACCATCATATGCATGAGAAATTATCTCAAGTAGTGTTTGCTTAGGATCCAAATTAGATCCAAGACTTGAATCATGGTTTCTTGAGATCTCCTTTGAACCATAAGAGGTGAGATCAAAACCAGTAAATGCATGAAAGATTATCCCAAGTGAATGGCAATGGTTTCTTGAGATCTCCTTTGAACCATAAGAGGTGAGATCAAAACCAGTGGATGCATGAGAAATTATCCCAAGCGAGTGGCAATGGCCATATTCTTCAATAACCTTTTGAAAGCATGGAATAATGATCATATAGTAGTAAATAAAAGGTGATTTCTTGAGGAGGGCAAATGCATTACCTCCAATATCTGATTTTACCTCCGAAATAATCATGTGATCATGATGCAAACCAACAGACTCTGGTGCAAGAGAGGATTTAGGACCTTCTACAATATCTAGAGTGTGAGCTGGCATAGAAAGAGAAGAATTTTGGAGCATGAGTGTAGAATCTGCAAGTTCTTCTTCTTTGTGGACAACTTCAATATGAGATGTGTTTGATACTGGTTCATGATCAATGAGATCATCAAGGAGGGCGAATGCATCACTTTGCTTGTTCTCGAAAGGGTTTGGACCAATTCCTTCATTTTGTCTACCAAATCTTTCATCCAGGTAAGCCCATATCTTTTTTGGAGATGAAATATTAGGGAGGTCATATAACATGCATAGAGGCATAGCATAACTCATGAATGCACAAGCTTGTTCACCTTCACTTAACCAGTCATACTCTTCATCATAGGATTCGAACTCTCTTTCAAAACAATAATCAAAGAGACCATGTCTCTTCAAATGTGCTATCATTTGTGGTTTCCATTCATCATAGTTGAATGGAGAAAGAGGAGTAATTCCTGATGAATACATGGAAGTTGTAGAAGACCTGCAAAAACAATAGAGAATATTTGCAACTACTACTGCTGCAAAGATGCAGAAACTGCTGCAACTGCTGCACTTGAAATCTTGGTAATAACCTGCAAAAAACTCTCAAGAATGGAGATAAACAATACTCTCAACATGCTCTGATACCATGTGAAAATCCTCACAGCAGATCTAAGAGATGATGTATACCTCACAAGAAAGTAATTCATTAAGCAAGAAAATAGAAGAAGAGTGGTCAATGCAGTATAATGAGCAACAGAATAATAATACAGTAGAACTCGGATAGAAGCAAAAATACTTCACACACACTAATTAATTAATCACAATATGGACAAATAAATAGTACAATGCATGAGGATTCGAATGCCTAAGGTGGCAATTCAAATTAGCCTTCATGGAGTGATCAAAGGATCACTGGAGTGTCATCGGAGCACAACTAGTAGTCTATCTCATCATCGGTGGAGTCATCAATGCATAAGTAACTGTCAACCATCAATCAAACTAAGTCTAACTGAGTGTGGTAGGTGTAACTGAATGTAACTGGCACATGGAGACACTAACTGAATGAAGGAGGATCAATGGAGGGCGCATGAGGAGCTAACTGGAGTCAGAACAGGTAGTCATGTCTCATCGGAGGTCAATCAGAGTGATAACAGTAGCAAGGAGTCAGTCTGGACTCAAATCAAGGAAAGACTGGTGGCTAACTGAAGTAAATTGGACTGGTAGGTGAGAAAGGCGCCCTTCTCATGCAATAGGTGAAAGGAGGGCGCATGACAGGCTAGGAGGGATGAAACTAAGTGGAAGGAAGCTCCAGGGGCTAGCTAAATGAGGGCTAGGTGCTGGGACTGATGACTGGAATGCATGCAAACCCTAAATGATGCATGCAAACCCTAAAAGTGCATGCATGACTGAAAATGTAAATGATCAAAATACTGGTGGGACTAGGATGGAGTATAGGAATATCCTAACATTATGTTGTCTTTAATGTCCCAAAGTTTTAACAAGGTATCAAAGTCCCTTTCCCAACCTCCTTTTAGAGAAAGGTTAGGTACGATTGTATTAGGTAAGATGGAGGACAATGATGGAAGCATGTTTTGGTCAAGTTTATCTAGTTTGTGCTTGTATGTAATATAATGTTTTAAGGTTTCGTATTCATTGGGGGGCATGTTAGATTGTGAATCCCTAAACAATCACAAAGTCTGAAATCGCCTATATATGAATTGTTATCATTATGCAGTGATGAGGTGTAATCATTATCCATTGATGTGTTTGAGATGTGGTTAAATCCATGTACTATATCTTGATATCATTGGATGAATATAATTGTTGAGAATAGCTTAAGCCTTTTCTGTCATCATGTGTGTTATCACTCAGATTTTGCCTCTGGCTGCTAGAGAAAATTCCCAAGGTAACCTCTAACCAATCTTTAGGATTGAAAACTGGCCTTTTCAATCCAAAGGGGGATCCATTTATGATTTTGCTATCCAAAGGTCACTATAACAACAGTTCATGTCTTTTTATACAATGACCAGATATTTAACCGTAATGGGGGTTAACAAAGTGGTTAAATCAGGAAGAAAACCATTGGGCATGGAGTTAATGCATGTACATCTCAAAATTGTTTAGAGACTTCTAACACCCCAAAAATTCACTAAAAATTAAAAAATTTCGAGTAGCATTAACTGCTTATGATTGTTGTGCAGAAGTATTAAAAATTTAACTTAAACATACTTAGGTGTTTTAAGTAAACAAGCTTAACGACATTCAACTCCTATAACTGTCGTTGCTTCTACTATCTTTAACTAGTGTATTTAAAAGTCGTTATGTCTTTTATCGTCAATTCACTGTCCGGCTGTTATGAGAATTTCAAATTATATTGAGTATTTAATGTTCAAAAAACATGTCATCAATTCTTTGTTTTTATAATATGCAATTTGGTTCTAGAGGCTGACTGTTTGTTTTGATGATATGAAGGGGTCCTTGGATAGCCTCGAGGCTTACTTAGCTTTCGCTAGCTAACGCTCATGAATTCTACTTGCAGAGAGCAGGTAAGAGAAAGAGGTTCCAAATAGAAACCTTCTGGCGTGTTTCAGTTTATCATACAGCATCGTAATGATCTTTTAAGTTAATAATATAAATGTGTAGAAGGTTATCTACTCTGCAATTCCACTCAGGTATCGATGTAATTATTTGGTTTCCTCCGTTACATCGTAATTATAAAAGTTTGTTATGAAGGAGAGTTGTATATTACCAACCTATAATTCTTATGCTGATACTATAGAAAAATGCATAGTTTCTACATTACATATTCTCTATCAAACTATAGAGAAGATAATGTAATCTCCATTTCCAGATTTTGGGTACAATACCTATGTTAAATAATATTTTATATGGTTTATACAAAACTATATATTATAGTTTTGATACCAAATTATAGGCTATTGCATAGATTTTATATGGAAAAGATATGCATTAGATTTCTTTTGCAAAAACTATATGCTTGGAAATTGTTTCCCTATAACATACTTATCACCTTGGGTTTTCGATTTGCAAGTGGCAAAGCTATGTTAAATGTAACGTTTTATAAACTTACTATATGTTTCCAAACCCCGCAGGTATATGAAATATAAACTTATAGTGGGAGATGTGTTGGCATACACTAAGAACTGGTGGATAGCACATTTAATGGCTTCTTAACTGCTACGTTAGTGGGTTGTTTGGTGGCTGCTATCGTGGCCAAGTTTCACGTGAAGTGTCCTAGAGTTTGGTGACAAACTATCCAAACGTGGTGTGAAAATCGTCGAACTGTGCATGGACGGCAAGGTAGGATCCTAGTTGGATCTCCATGCTAGCCGTAAAGTATACGTTGGAGGTTGTGGTAGTAATTGTCATTAAATGTGATTGTGATCGTAAAAGATCTTTGTCTCGGTGGCTTGTTCTGCGTCATTGATCTTGTGTTGTTCTCGGGTTTTGGGTTAAACCCTAACCCTAGCATTGATATGCTCCATTACTCAAAACTTAGTTCATTTTGCGAGATAGGTGGGGAGGCCAACAGGCTCTCGACCCTTCAGGGTTTTTTTTTGTGGTTCCTTCAGGGGTTCGATACCCTGACCTCCCTATAAGCTATGTTCATCATTGTGTTTTCACACTGTACAGGTTTTAACTTGAATAGAGTTCGATGGTGAGGTCTTTCTTCTGAGCCATAGGCGTTTGTTAGATTGTGAGTGCAAAATTGGTTCAGCTTTTGTTACTGTACAGTGTTGTAATCTTTTAGAGTTACAGTGGGAACTTCATTCTACTGTCTGCGTTGGGAAGTCCGGAGTATGTAACCGTTCTCCAGATATCACAGGTAATGTAATTGTTTCTATTCAAATAATTCAATGGTATTTTTAAAGAGTAGTCTCTGTTTGTTTTGATACAAGTTCTATATTTAACCCTCGTCGTATTTTTTTTAAATGGCAGGTGAACCTTCTCTAGGAAAAGGTTGCAGCTAGTAAAAGAATGGCGATGGCTTCTGAATGAACTCCGGGTAAGCCTCAGAGATATCTCACTGGTATCCATTACCACGAGGAACTTGTTACTAGGCAAGTTTGTTTGTTTAGCAATGAGTTGGTTGTTTATGATATAGGTTTCGTCAGGATTCAAACGATGTTTTCAGACCTTGGTTGTTTTAATAGTGAACCGTAAGGCGTTTTTGTTTCAAGGTTCACAACCTTTGAGCTTTGGCTCACATCGGCTTCACGATGTTTCGTTTGGATTACTGTATGTTTGTTTTGTCAAGAAAGAAATAGAGAATGTTTTTGAAATACTCATTCGATAATGAATATTTGTTTTTGCTGAGAAATGTTTAAAGAATGGTTTGTTGGGAAACTAACTTCTGGTTTGGAACTAAGTAGTAGGGAGGGTTGAACCCTCGACCCGTAACTCGTATTTTCTTGTAATGAACTAGCATGAGTTTGCAAGGGTTTTTGCTATGAATAAAAATATTTAACAGTTGTAAAAAACATTCGGCTCTTCAGAAGTTGTTTGTAAGGTCTGATGTTTATTGAAAATGTTTGGGCAAAGCTCGTTTCTGTTTTATGAAGAGTTGTAGGGTTTCGGTTGTGCTTTCCCAACCAAGCTGTAAGGCTAGTTTGTAACCCTATTGTAAGCATTTACTGTGTTTGTTTTTGTTAAGGGTTTAACTCCCTAGGCATGTTCTACTCTTGTTTTCGTAGTACGAATGAATTGAAACTTTGAAAAGTTTAAGAAGATTTATTACTTAGGGTTTGAGCCTTAAGCAACTTCGTGGTTTTTTAGAAGATATACGTATCCTGTGATAATGTTTGGATTTGTATTTGGACATACAGTGATAAGGTAAATTGATAATGTATACTTCGTTTTGCGAGTGCAAGAATAAAATTTCTCTGCTATAATTTGAAAAGAAATTACTTAGAATACTATTGTTGTTTATAAATAAAAGATAGGATTTTATTGTTCATAAAAAACATTGAAGTATTTGGAATATTTGTATTTTTTGTTTACAATTCTAAGATGCCTATTTAAATTAACAATAATACAATACTAAAATAATATGGCTCTATTTATAAGATGAATAATTTAAACTTAATTCATTGCATACGATCATTCTGATCTACTCTAATTATCCTTTCTTGTACTAGAGTACGGCACTCTATCCAGTGTGTGGAAAAATACAGGAAAGTAATTTTATCAAATCATTCTATCATGCATTTTATTCTATCAGCCATAAATTACAGAAGTAAGACATTCACTAACAAAGGCAAAATATCTAAGATTTAAATGCAGAACTAATAACATAAAACATTCAGATTTATTTTACTAACTTTGACAAAAGTAAATAAGATAACACAATATGAACTTGGAAACTGTAGAAGAAGAAACAAACAGCCAAAGGATCTCGTTGCACCCAACTAATCTCCTGAAGACAGCCAAGCTACTTGCCTTAGAACCCCTGAGCATGTTCACTGAACCACTAGGACGAAGATGTTGTGTGGATTAATGGAATAAATTCCCTTGCAACTCAGCAGTAGCACTTCCTGCCTTTAGCAATATTGAACTCAGCAATGTGGATGCACTAGTTCAGAATGCAGTCTTATTTCACTCAAACACTTCTAACTTTCCCCTCATCAAATCTCTTGTGCTTAGAAATTATCACAAGGTAAGAATGAACAGCCTCCTGTTGAATTCGATAGGTAGATAAATAGCATGCCTAGGTATTTTGGTCAGTTTATTTTAGTAAATGAGCCACCTGCTCAGTTCCACTTTCTTGGGGAACATGACCATAAAAGTAGGGAAATTGCCCCCTGCAACAGTTAGAAGTGAGTTGAGGATGCTGCCAAGTGTCAGTTTGCTCTCCACAACAGTCCATTCCCCCTAGTGGGTCAATGAACAATCATTCAACAGTCTCCTTTGGATGTTTGTCTCCACTTTTATTTATTTATAATAAAATATTCAAAGTAATTAATTACAGTCATCCATAACCCCACTTGGTCAATAGTCATAAAACTTTACAATAAAAATAAAACATAATGTTTTCTCAATAACATAAAATGTCTAGAACTTGGGTATGTGACAAGACTGGTGGTAGGATAAATCATTTACAGAGGCAAAATAGGCATCATTTCTTCAGATAAGTAGCAGTTTAGAAATGATAGAATATCAAAGAAAACAATTTATTAACACAAAGCATCAAACTGGGATGAATTCTGCATCATTTTTGGAAGAAATAACATTGACAATATTCAAATGTATGAATCAGAGCATATGATATGAATTCTAACTCATATAATTCATTCAAATATGAAGCAAGATGATAAAATGGTTGAAATATGAAACACATTCACATAAGAGAAATTAACAGACTGAAGAAAAATGATAGCATATGAATCTCTGCTCATAATAAACCTGTACTTCTGCTCTCATTAAAGTTTTTCAAAAAATATTACATCATAGAGTTTTCTTTCTCTCGGGTCCAACCCCAATTACCTTGTAAAATTCAAAATTTATACAAAATGTTCTATGAGCAAACCCTAACTGGATTTTTTTCTAAGAATAGAAACTCAAAAAGAAGCTCCTAAATTTCAGGAACAGTTGCTATGTTGTCGACCACGTCCGTAATGCACTGTTTCAATAATGAACCGATTCGATCTGGAGTGCTTATGTGGCAACTTGGGAAAATAACAAAATGAAACTGCAACTATGTTTCAAACCGAGACATCCGGGTGTTTACTATTGATATAACCTGTACTTAGTTTTCCCAAATTTTTCCACAATCTTCCACTGTTCTTGGGTCGGGATTTCATAATCCATCATCTCTTTAATCATCACCTCCAATTCTATATAAGTTGTGTAAGATATAGGTGGAAAATATTTTTTAATCATCAAGAATTGATCAAATATCTTGAAATCACCAGTTAAATTCTCAATTATAGCCTTCCCAGTTAATCCTTTGGTCAAGTCTTCGAATTTAGAATGATCCATGCGGGCCTAAACTATTAAACTGTGATATTTTTCTTGAGAAATTAATTTTCCATTGTCATCCCAAATAGAGGGTAGACCATTATCAAAGAATTTCTGAAATAGTTTTTTAAAACTTTGAATTTGGAGGAGCATTTGTTATGCTTTACCTTGTACATCTCTAACATGATTATATTTGCCAATAATTCTTCTTGCCCAAATAATCACAGGCCTGTCTTTAATTCCCAGATTTTGCATATCTATTTGAGTCAGAGTATTTAAGAAACTAATTGTATTTTGGGTTGTCTCTGAACGGCTTTTATTTAATGTCTCATTTACCACTTTACATCTTTGGAGAGTTTTGTTTGCTATAGCAGCTTCATCATTAATAAAATTTAAATATGACCAAAATTTGGTAATTTCTACTAATAACGCATCCCATATAAGGTGCTTAGCTCCTTGAAAGGGAAGCTTACCTGTTATTCTATCTTTCAATTCATCAACCTTTTTTCTGCAACTGCTTTCTTTCATTCAAAGCTTTGTTCTTTTCCTCAGTGTTTTGAATTAATTCTTGCTTGAGCTTCTCATTTTCTCTTTTCAATTCTTTAATTTTCACATCTTTCAAACTAATATGAGACATGGAATTGGTTAATTCTTATGTGGAAGATCCATCTATTTGCTTATCTTTTGTAAATAAAGATTAATCATTTGGCTCCTCTGATATTTTCTTCTCTTTAACTTGATTTGTACTTAACACTGAAATTTGTGACAATAATTTGGATTTTTCTTTTTCCCAAGTTTGTTTTTCATCCCGCAATTTCAACATTTTACCCTTGTAGTCCATCATTTCCTGATATACAACCTCCTTTTCCTGCTGTAATGCTATCAGTTCAGAAGATTGTATATATTAAGCACTTGGAACTTTTAACTTTTTCTTGAGCATTTGAATAGTATTCTCTTTCTCATCGAGAAGTTTTTTGGTGCACTGGGTGTTTCCCATCTCTACCCCTACAGTCACAAGGTCGGCTTGTAGTCTCTTAATTTGGACCAGATTTGCTTTATTCTCCATTTTTTCTTGCCTTAGCTAACCCTCCAGCTTTCCTATTATTGACTGCAGCTTAGAAATTTTCAAAGTTGATTGTAACAAATCAGAATACAAGACATCTCCTATTTGTCTATGCAATTGGATTCTGTATGAAATGTCAATATCATCAAGTTTAACTTCCATCTCAGATACTTTCTCATAATTTACAACTGCAAATATCAGAGGGTGTTTCTCGGAATATTTAACTATGACAAGTGAAACCTTTTGATCTACCTGTGGGAACAACTTATGGGTTTCTTCTAAAGACTGTTTCTTTTTTTCAGCATATTGTTAAATAAAATCAAATATGGATTTACACTAGGAACTAGTTCTAGATTCTTTTATTTCTGAAAAAGAATATCGTTGTATATTTACAGGTGGTTGTGAAAATAGAGTATTTTTTCCTAAAACAACTGGATCCTACTCTTCCATACTAACAATTCCCTTATGTTGCTCTATTTTAGTCTTTTTACTTGAAACTTCTCCATCAATTTCCATGTTGTCAACCTCTGAAATAGCTCTTTTATTAGTAACATCAGACTTAGTCAGTGTCTGAACCAACAATGCCAAATTATTTGTTTGCTCCACATTTGTCTCTAGCAATGCCAAATTATTTATTTGCTCCACATTTGTCTCATTTACTTCCCCTTGGTTTTGTTCAAATTTCAATAAATTTTCCATTTTATCTATCCCTTCCACTATCTGATGATCAAAATCCATGTTCCTATTTTGTTGTCTCCTTTGAGATACAATTTGATACGGATCATAATCAATTCTTTCATCTTCTTGAAAATCCATGACCTTTAACAACTTTTCCACTACACACATAGACACTTTGTTTCTTATGATGAACGGGCCAACTTTGAGGGAAATTTTACATCTGATGATTTTTTAAAAGCACCAAAAGGCTCTTCTTCTGAATATAACCTTTTCCTGATGAATTATAAGGCAAAAACTATCAGTGTCAAGAAGGCTAGCAATTGGTATGGTGCTCTAGTAAATCCATACACTCTAATAGCAGTATGCTCTTTGTACAATAACCAATTACCTGATCGACTTTCTGGTGTAGGATGTAACATTTTCTTCACATCTTCTCATACTCTGGGTAACTCGACGTCGAAAATAATTATGTAAACCTCTGACATGATTGTATCAGTAAATTCAAACATAGTGATCTGCTTTGGAAGATCAAAAGAGAACATGGTGCCAAGAAACTTCAATTCAGAAACATTTGAGCATAGGAACAAGTTCAGGAGATAAGACTGATATCTGAAATGTTTTAATTCGTGGAAGTTCACCAACCGAGTATGAATAGCCTCAGCAAAGAACTCATCAAAATTAAAGCAACATGTTGGACTTGGCTCTGACTCGGGTGAATTTATTTGTAGAAGGAAACCCAACATAACTTCGGCGACTGACTTATCATTATCGATACCTAAACCTTGACTCAACAAGGACAAGACTAATTGGGCGTCTTCCCGAAAGACATCAATATTCAAAGGACAACAGAGGTTTTCATGTAACTGATTAATCTTTAGAAATTGCAACATAAACTTTTCTTTATCTTCTAGGCTATAATTTCTATACAATTTGACCAAGACTTCTTTAGTAAATGAATCAGGGTTTTTGGGAAAAGTTTCAAGTAAACCTAAGACTTCACGAACAGTATGTGCATTGACTTGACAGAGGATTTTGGTCGTATTAGCATTTATAATTACCCTTTCGGTTTGTGAGTAGTTCTCCGCACACCAACCAATGAACTCAAGAAAATGTAGGGTTCGTTCAATGCAAAAATAGTCTAAAAAAGAGCTAAAAACATTCAATACATCCCTTCCTTGCGACTTAAACTCCATTAACCGTTCGTTGTACTGTGAAATTCTATGTACAGATAGAACTAGGTCTAAAATGTCTCTCTCTCTATCAACTATGACTTATTCCTTTTCATCTAAAGCTTTGTAGAGTAAAATAGATCCCTGAATTTGTTCCATGAAAACAGGAAATTCGATAAATGCAGAGTTTCGAGCTACCTGTGGACGGAACCTACGGACATGACGAGTTTGAAGTTGACCTATGGACCAGGTTGACAAAGAAAAATGATGCGTTGTCGATAATTCTCACTCATCCACGATGCAAATAACAAATAACCCTTTTTAATTTTGCAACAAGCCTTTTATATAACCAATGCCAAAGCAATTTCGGGGCTCGCGATAAGTGGTTTAGTCCCAACCGCTTTTGGTAACGGACTACACGAAGATATGCCACGTGGTAGGTGGTATATTTTCCGGTATGACTTTCCAACTTTAACTCTCGCATTCCTTTCCCTTGTGAAACCCCCTTTCCACCATTGATTTGGTTCATACGTGATCCGCACCGTTGATCCAACATTTCTTTTCATGTTTTGAATTTGGTATTTTTGCTCCACCTTTAGCGCCTTCCATCCTTTTCTCTCGATCACATCCCAAAGCCACATGGTCCATAGGTTATCTCCGCGCTCCTTTTTCGTTGGTTGTTGGTCATAGCCCATGATCCTATGTGCTTTAAACTTAGCCTTTCTCCTTATCAATTTTTTTCTTTAAGCACCTTTACTCTTTAACTTTCAATCATGGTGCCTAACTATAGGATAAATTCTAAATTTTAGATTATGGTTTTAAATAACTCATCCTCCTTCTATCTGGGCATTTAGCTTCTCATTTTTCAACTTCAAATGGCATTAAAACCACAAAAATTCTTCAAGAATTATGCTTGCTAACAATATGTTTCATCATATATTCTTTCACATGGTATCATGACCTTGTCCTATAAGTACCATTGCGGATTGGACCAAGACTAGAAGGAAAGCCATGTGGATCACCATTCAGAGCACGAAAACCAAATTTGAAGGGTGGTGAAACTAGAGTTGTGCAGCGTGAAGGGTGGTTAAATTGATTTGATGTGTGCTAACTAAATCATCCAAAATTCAAGATATGTTCCCTATAAATTTGAACAACACATTGACATCCAATAATCTAAAAATCAATAATAATCATAATCGAATATTCAATATTCTCTCCTAGATGTAATTGATCTCTTTAAAATGCCCTCCTCCTATCCATGATTGAGGTATTTTTTATCATTTTTATTTTATAAAGTCATTTATACCACTTGGCCAAGTAGTTAAAGTATGATCCCTTTATATACCAAATTGATCCTCATGTATAACAAAGAAAAGAGCTATGAGAGATGCTCAATAAGTGGTGCACTATAACTATGTATGGATTGGCTATGCTTGACCTTGAAACCTTAGAGACTTAAAACAACTCCATAAGTCTCAACTTTGTAAAGAAACTTGTTGAAATCTTAGCAATCTAAAACAACTTCATAGGTCTCAACTTTTTCAAAAAAACTTATTGAAATCTTGGAAACCTAAAACAACTTCATAGGTCTTAACATTTTAAAGAAACTTATTGAAATCTTGGAAACCTAAAACAACTTCATAGGTTTTAACATTTTAAAGAAACTTATTGAAAAAAGTTGAAAATAGCGTTTATCATTTTTTAACCTTTCGGAAAGGAGAAGGGAGAGAGTTCCTCATGCAAAAGGAAACTTACTGAAGTCTTAGCAACTTAAAACAACTTCATAAGTTTGAACTTGTTGAGAGGAGTTAAAAAGAACTTTTATCATTTTTTAACCTTTTGGAAAGGAGAAGAGAGAGAGTTCCTCACGCAAAAGGAAGTTGTAGACATGCAAAATCAATAAAAGGATTAATGTTTATTTTTGTTGTGGTGGATGTGTTCTATATTTACTCAAAATGTGAATTAGGGATCTTAGGTACACTTTGAGTTTGTGTGTGGTGGTGCATAATTTCTTAAATGCTTGATGGTGATTGTATCTAGTATTTGACACATTTAATTTGGCAAACAATACACATATGGTGTAACAAGGCATAAAACTTGATCATTCAATAACACAATCTACAACAATTCAATCACACACAAAGCATTGTGTAATATTATGTAACAAAATCCTAAGAGGTGTGGACAATTCTTTTTAAATCAAGAGTTGGTTGGATCATTAAATCAAAGTCATTGTATTATACAAAGGGTGGAGTTGCAAACCCTTTATGAAATTTGTCAAAAAGAGACATGCATGGAATTGAAAAAGGTAATTTTAAATCATTGTAAAATCACAATTTGAGGTGCATGGTTGGTAGTACTCAACAACCTAAGGTTGTTTTCCACAAGTTCAAGGAGACAGTACAAACAAGCGTGACACAAATGAAACTCTAAAATGGGTCACAATGAGGAAAGCATTTGCAATGCACTAATCAAGAAATAGAGAACTACATGAGACCTTAGATTAATTTGATAATTGGGATTTTAATCTTCACAGGAAAATCAATGTGAAGAATAAATTGATTCAAGCACTCCAACTAAAATTAATTGAAAAGGAGAAGAAAATTTAGAACATGGTCGATGCAATTTGTGACACAAATGGCATAGTACAATTGGGTGATACAACTACATTAAATGATTTGATTGATGATTCCTTAATTGGTAATGAGAAGGAATTATTCATAAATAACGAATTGATGAAATGTTTTGAAGACGAGTCACAAGTTGAAGCACAAAGTGATACCAAAAGCAATATCAATGAACCTAACTTTGAATTTTCTTTTGAAGTTTTGAAAAGAAAACTATCATGAATGCATGGAAGAACATCAAGTATAGAATGTTCTTTTCGAGGACATTGTCAAACCTTGGAATGGACTGCAATTTAATAAGAATTGGCATGGATTGGGATATGAAAAAGACATTAGCTTTCATATTCCAAACTAGTTCAATTTATGAGTGTTGGATTTCTTATCGAAGATTAAAGGGGAAATAATCACGTGTTGATGATGTTATTCAAGTAGTGAATGATAAACAAATTGAAGAAATTCTTGATGAATGCCATAATTTCCATTAAGTTGGCCATATGGAGATAGTGTTTTAATCTCCATCCTTGTTCTCATTGTGGGAAGACAAATCATCATTCAAATAAATGTCAAAAAAGAAGAATGATACAAAGAAACAATTCATTATGGTTGGATAATTATTGGCGATGGAATCAACAAGTCAAGAATTTTTATAAGTCTTACCATCAAACTTAGAGACAAGTAAAAATAGATTTGCATGGAAAAGTTACCAAAGTAATTGGCTCTCCATAAATTGTTATAGATGATATTTTTCAACATGATTGTAGTCCATTGTAATTTGGTAGTCCTATGTATCTTAATGAGGGGAAGTATGCAAATGAAACAAAAATGAAATGAGAAAATTGCTCTCTTGCACCTCAAAGAGGGGAGGTACACTAATGAAGACACAATCGAACTATCTTTCACCTTAATGGGGGAATATATGGATGAAATGAAATTGGTTAGTGGTTAACCAAATCCACCAAATGTATGGTATCAACTTTAAATTGGTTAGTGGCCAACCAAAACCACCAGATACAAATATCAAATATAGTGATGAAAGAGCTATTGAAGAAGAATTCAAAGCTCAACAGTTGGATCTCTTCCACATACTTCTCACCTTGCACCTACCAAGGGGGGATATCAATGATGATAGGTAGACTCCGAGTTTTGAAGTCTTATCAATCCAAAATCAATCAACATTTGGGCATTCCAACATGGCAACTATTCTCCTCAACAAGCTATCTACAATCTCATTGAGATGTTGCTCAACACCTAATTGTTCCAAAATTCATAGAGTGCTTTGGTGATCCTATTTATTAATGGATAGCATAATGGTGATCTTATTTATTCGTCCATTAGATGAATACACCATCTTCTTCTAGGCTTGGGAACCGAAATGTTAAAAAATAGTAGTTGTTCACTTTCAAAATTTCTGCTCTCTTTCAAAGTTTGTTTTAGATTAACCATTCAACATCCAAATTTGGCAGTTTTCCAGGCATATCTCCATTGAATCTTAGTTTATAAGTATTAGATTGGAGATTAATATGATACCAATCTATGCACTAGTTCTTGGTGGCTTACTAATATAATTATTTAGACTTATGATTGAGGGGAATTGGTAAATTGTGAGTCCCTAGACAATCACAAAGTTCAAGATAAACTCTTTATGAATTATTATCCTTATTTATTGATGAGATGTCATCCTTATCCATTGATGTGTTGTCAATGAGAGGTGGCTGCATCCATGTAATATATATCTATATCATTAACTGGATATAATTGTTGAGAATGGTTTAAACATTTTTTTTCCATCTTGCCTCTCATTCTCTATTACTTAACAAGACATGCTTGCTCCCATAAGGAGAATGAGGTAGGGAGTATTATTTAATTTTGAAATTGTGAATAACGAATTTCTTTTAGATTTGCTCAATTATGTTCCAAGTTTCTCATATATGTTTCTACCCCAAATCTCACAACCATAAATGATCACAAGGGTTAAAAAGCTAGATAAAAGAGATTTATTTTTAAATTGGATCAAACTATTTTCATCTTTACAATTGTTATCTAAGTCTTAATATGCCTTTCATCCTTAAAAAAAATATTTTCAATATTAAGTTTCCAATTAAACTTGTTATTAAGATTGATACCTAAATATTTATAAAAGTCGACCATCTATAAAGGCTAATTATTTAAAGAAAAATAAAGTTTGTTGCCTTTTTCAATTTTATAGTCATGGTTTTGGTTTTATCAATTTTTTATTGTTGAAACTTACAAAATTATTGAAAGACACTCGGTTTTCAACACACATAAAATATAATGAACCTAATGATAAACTAAAATGAAAAAAAAAACTTAATGTAAAATAAAAACAAATAATAATGATAACGATAATCAAATAATAATAATAATAATATACAATTTAAGTGAGTTTAAAAGTTAAGAACATGTGCTATCTCCTTGAAGGCACAACTAGAGTTTGTATATGTTTAAACAAATTGTTGTTTGCATATATTTGTGTGGAGTTGGAAAGGTACCTCATTCTTTCTTACAAGCTTGAGAGTAAGGTGATTTGTATTTCTTGAGAAGATCTTAGTACCCCCAAAAAACTCTTCACGAGAAAAATAATACAAAAAAGATTCAACATATTATCATCTTAACATGATCTTTTAAGCACACACATTTGAAAACTAATAATAAAGAAAATCCTATAATACATGTCTGGGGATTGGAATCACTCAGTTCTCTCTCCATTCCTTCTTCTAAATTGCCTTTAATATTGAGTTCAAGAACTTGGATTCCCCCCCACGATGGCTTCATAAATCTTAAGTTCAATGGTGCCTCTAAAGGCAATCCGTGACCAGCTATATTTGGAGGCGATTTTAGAAATGAGAAGGGAGATATTATTTGGGTCTATGCTGGTTCGCATTCAAAATTAATGGCCAAGTGTGGCTCCCAACTCATCATTCGATTAATCTCCAAACTTTAGAATGGTTCTCCCATCAATAAGATAGCTACCAGATAAAGACTGGAAGAAAAGATGGAGTTACTAGAAAATCCCTTAGTCGACCCATGGAAATTGTGGACAATTGGTGTAATGATGAGGGGACAGGCAATGTTCAAGCTAGAGAACCAACGATCCCCTCCATTGATGATTTAATCATGGTTTAGGTGAGGCTTCAGCCTTGCAAAGGATTGTTCATCATAAACCTTCATTGTGACATGATAGGTTTTTTGTTTCAAACACTAATGAAGGATTATGATGGCCCTGTTGAGGGAAAGATCCAACCGAACATAGACTGCAATCACCGACAGAAAGTGGGATATATAGGAACCGACAGACAAAAAAATTGGGCAACTTTCTCAAGCCATGCACTTTCCCTCCTTGACCTGTGAATTATGAACGAACTGTGTGGCTCATATTACATCCCAATGAAGGTTAATTGTGTTAGAGGCATTCATAATCGGGATAACTTGTGGGGAACCCTATTGTTGCAACTCTTCAATAGAGAAATTTTGAGGTCTAAAATGGGCCTCCTAAGGAAATCTATAAAATAATAGTGGAAATAATAAAATAGTATTAGCATACTTCATCAAATTTTGGAGGAAAAAAGATGAAAACTATTTTTTCAACTTATATCCCTATATATACACTCAAATTTCGAGCATGAGCACTTGTTGGATGGGTAATTCAATTCTGCATCCAACGAGTATCCACACGACATACTTTTGATGGACCCCGCTCCACGAAAAACAAGAAATTTATAAAAAAACATGATGATGATGTCATCAACTCATTTTTTCATGAATTTCTTGTTTTTCGAGGAGTGGAGTCCATCAAAAGTATGTCGTGTGGATACTCGTTGGATGCAGAATTGAATTACCCATCCAACAAGTGCTCATACTCGAAATTTGAGTGTATATATAGGGATATAAGTTGAAATTTTTTTTTCACTTTTTCACTTTTTTACCTTTTTACCTTTTACCCAAAAAATGGTGATTCATCCCCCATGGTTGACATCATCATATTGAATACTATTGGTGATTTTTTCTATACAATATTATTGTTTTGAGGCCCATTTTTAACCTCAAAATTTCTCTAATGCAAGGGAATCCGCGGGCTAATTATAGGGGGCAATTGTAAGCCGGTTATAGTGGGCATCATGGTTAGCAAGACAAGAAGTTCTACGGGTTGAGGGGGTATACGTGGTTGTGGGTTTATCCATAATCTGAAATTCATGTAAGAAGTTCAGGCCTTGGCCTCGCAATACCAAAGGCACACTCTGGTCAACATTAAAAAAAAATTGACAAGGTCAAATTTCAGTTTAAGCATGAACAAGAGAGAGTGGACATGGATGACATGAGACACCAAATACAAGCTTGGATTCCTAATGCTGGAAATTCAAGGACTAGAGACACCAAGTATTTTCATATCGTCTTGTTGTATTGGCAACTGAAATATTTGCTTGGAAAGACATTGTTGGGCCACAAGGAGCACAACGAAAATATTCTTCAAATGGATGAACTCTAGGATCAAATGCAAAGGGTGAACACCAATATTAACATGATCACAAGAGCTACTATAGGATTTAAGTTTGCATAGAATACTGCTAAAGATAAGGACATTCCCTTTGCCTGAACCCAAGAGGTCCCTTTTATCTCAATCTCTGATGATGATGGACATTCTTCTTCATTTCTATAATATTCAAGCTTGTTTTGATATGTTTAGTAGTTATGGTTATTTGTAATAGTATTATAGTGTATTTTTCCTTCGTGATAAGGCTAGAAATATGAAGGTTGCTCTCAAAACTTCCATAAACACATGTTTTGGACATATGATAGTATTAAGTGACGATCTCTTGTGTTTATGGAATTTTTTAGAGTAACCTTCGTGATAAGGCTAGAAATATGAAGGTTACTCTCAAAAATTCCATAAACACGTGTTTTGGACATATGATAGTTTTAAGTGACGATCTCCTATTTTTTTTTGTTAGTTTTACCAAGTGACCAACCAACTAACTAAGCTTCTGTATATTTTTCTTTTTGTTTAATGCAATAGTTTAGTTTTAAAAAAACATGATCTTTTAACCACATCAATTTACTATCCAAATTATTTTATCTTAACATCGTTTTTTAAGCACATAAAATTTTATTATTCCATTTCTTTTATAATCCTTGTAGTGTGTGTGTGTAATAGATCAGGGTTAAGGTGGATGGGGGATCTACATTGATAAAGTAGTTTTAATGTGGGGTTATTTAGATGCTTAATACTTATTGTAGTTTGGGAGGTTTGCATAAACGGTTATTTGTTATTTTTTTATAGTAATGAATAAGTTTTGTATTAAAAAGGCTACAACAAACCAATCAATTAGGACAAAATATAGATATTATGTTGAAGCCATAAGTTCAAAATGTAAAATTGATCAAAGTTCTTGCCAAGAGGGCTAACCATAAAACAACTCTCTCTATTTTTGAAAAAAAATCTTAACATATATGTAAAAGAGAAGAAATACTAGGTGCTTGACCTTTGTTGAAGTTCTCGTAACCCAACACTTTTTTGTAGTAGTCTCTTTTGGGGCCTTGCAATTATGTGTCTTACCTAGTAGCTTGAAAGGCAATGCCTTGTCCCAATTCCACTTTAGGGGAGCTAGAGAGTCCCCAGAGGCCTAGGAGTATTGTGTTGCAGGGGAAGAGTTTACATGAGAGGGAGGGTTCTCCACACTATCCTAAATCCCAAGATGTTCCATGACACATTACATGAGTTTTTTAAACAAATCTATTTGACAAATATTTCTAGATTTATACTGTGTTGAATTCCCATAAACACATCCACTTCCTTTTATCAATTTCTCAAATCTACTACATGCTTGGTTGTATCAATAGCATAATTATCTCTTGCTACATTGTTTTGCTGATTTCTTTTGTTCCAATTCAACACACCATCTCTTCCACCTATCCTTGCATTAACGATTCCACACTAGGCTCTACAGTATCCTTTGCACAAGTGCAAGGAGAAGTGGAGTGATAAGGCAATGTTAGTTCATAAATGCCTATCTTATTTATTTACCCATTAGTGAAAGATGTTACCTTCTTCTAGTTAAATTACTTAGCAAATGATCAAGCTGACAAGTAATTAAGAAATGTTCAAATATGACAGTTGTTCACTTCCATAATTTTTGTTTGCTTTCAAAGTTCATTTCAAATGAACCATTCAACATCCAAATTTTACCATTTTTCAAGCATATCTTCATCGAAGCTTAATTCAAAAGTTACAGATTGAATATTAACATGATATCATTCTATGCATTAGCTCTTGTTGCCTTACTAGTATAATTATCCACATTTATATTGATGTGGAGAATGATAGAATGTGAATCCATGGGGCAATCATAAAGTACAAGATTGCCTCTTTATGAGTGGTTATCCTTATCTATTGATGAGGTGTCATATTTATCCATTATTGTGTTTTCAATTAGAGGTGGTTATCCATGTACTATATTTTGATATCATTAGATGAATATAATTATTGAGAAAAGATTAAGACTTTCCTATAAACCTGCATCTCATGCTCTATTCTTTAATAATATATACCAATTTCCATAAGGAGAATGGGGTAGGGAGTATTAATAATTTAAATTTTGAAATTGTGAGTAATGAATTGTTTTTAGATTTGCTCAATTTTGTTCCAAGTTTCCTAGATATGCTTCCACCCCCAACCTCACAACCATAAAGGATCACCAGTGTTAGAAGGCTAGAGAAAAGAGATTTATTTTTCTATAAGGCCCAAATTTCCATATCTTTACAATAGTTTTCTAAGTCTTAATATGCTTTGCATCCTTAAAAAAAATCAACGTAAAGTTTCCAATTGAAGTTGTTATTGAGATTTTTTTATAAGAACGAGTATATTTTGTATTATGAAGGGGGGTTTGGCGAACCAAATCATCATGAGAGTACATATGAGTTCAAAAATGTATACAAAATGGCTCTATTGGGTTGATCGTCCAATATCCTTCCCTAAACTTCTTAAGAAACCAAAATAGTATATTTTCCTATCATTTCTATAACTATATTGGCGTACAAAGACACCAAGAAGGAAAATTCAAATAAAGGACATGAGAAAATGATTCAAGCAAATTGATGACAACTGATAGATTCCTCCATCTGAACATCCTCATATTTTTGCATGCTCTCTCTGGTGTTGTGCTTGACTAATTACTACTAGCCTACCTACTACATTGTATCATCTTCTTTTGCATTCCATTGCTGAGCCTTTTGAGAATATAGGTTTCCCTATTGATGACTAGGTTTCTTGAGCAAATCCAAGAAATATGTTGTGGTGCATATCCATTTCATTTTCCATTTTGTCCATCCGGGTACTATGCTATTGCATTTTAATTTCCAAGTCTCCCAATTTTTTCTCTTGTATTTCTAGGTGGCTAGGTAGGTAATTGATGGCTTGTCTCATGCCATCGAAGTCATCAAAACAAGGGAATCTTTCCATTTTACTAACACTTGTTTTAATTATGGAAAGTGTTGTAATGAAGTTGGTGTCCCCACCATAGAAATCAAAATATGCTAAGTTATTTTCATCAATTAACAGATCATTATTGCCATAACATCATCATGATTCTCCCATTTAACGTAACAAGAATTATCCCATCGGGGAATAGGTTAACCAACCAAATGAGGGAGTTCAACACTACTAACAAATTTTCCTTATGTTGAAACATAGATAAGAGCTTCCAGGATGACTAAAGAGGGTGTTGGACCAAATATACCTTAAACACAAATGTAATATCAAAAGAATAAGATCCTTCTAACCTTCAAATCTCTAGCAAGCAACCAGGAGATGTAGCTCTTAAACACCAACCTTTTTTGTCCCCTACTATACCACTATTGATTTTGACATGTGTCGTTATTTGGTGGATATGTATCCCACCTTCACACTTGATCAAAATTAAATGAGGTTTAAGAGGGCATACCTTAAGCATCTCCCAACAAGCAGTAAGGAGATCGAGAGCACACTGGAACTTGAAATCTCCCTCGCATGCAATAAAGAAGAGGATTGTGAGTACATGTCCTTCAATGGGGAAATAGTACCACATGGGTTCCAGATAATTCCTCATGAGAGGGTTGAGAGACCAAAGTCCCTTTGAAAAAAAATGTCCATGGAAAGGCATTAGGGAATCCATTTAATTCCTGGTGGATCTTTAGTTTTGATGAAGACACCTTTATCTAAGTAAGTAGCCATGTTTTACAACTAATCAACATTCTTGTTGTTATGATGACAAATATGTGAGGTCCAGTTTCCATATGATCCTTTGTATTATTCTGCTCAATCTCGCTCCTCCTTTCACGCTTCTTTTTTCTAATTAGATTCATTATCATGAGCAAGTCTCCAAAGATCATGGCTTTTTTTACCTTGTGGGATTGAAGAACTATTAATTCTTGAAGCAAGTTGTATGATTATGCTTCGTTATTTGATTCAATTCATACTCCCCAAGAGTAATCAACCTCTTGTGAAATTCTAAATCACAACAGACCTAAGAGTTGAGTATACCTCACAGAGAAAGAATGAGTAGAAAAGATGAATTAGAGTGAAAACTGCAGTAAAAATGAGCAAACAATTAATCATGCATGAGAACTCAGATAGGAGAAAAATAATACCACATGATACAATAATCGGTATAATAAAAAATGATGTGACAATGGAGAGAATTTGAATCACACAAAAGAATTCGAATCTCAGTTTGTCTAGAATAGGAATTGTCACCACTAGAGTGCTCTGAAAGACTCAAACTCAACCAAACTAATCCTAAACTCAGTTAATTGAAGAAACAATTAGTTATCTGACCAAGGAGGGCACATTAGTGAGTTTGTCATGCAAAACAGTCAGAAAAGGGTGTATGAGGCCGTAATCAATGGCATTCGGAGCTCTAACCCCCCACAAGAATCAGCTAACTTAGGTGGACTGAACTGGAACACTAAGTAGGTTCATATAAAATAGGGAACTGACTAAAGTGGTCCTAAAATTATGCATGCAGGGATTAGAAGGTGGTAGATGGATCCTGGATGGCATCTGCACACCACTAGGGGGAAAATGACATAATCAACTACTAGGAAAATGAAATAATGCTACGTAGGACAAGGATGGAGTATTAAAATATCCTAACAACCCCCCCCCCCCCTTAATCCATACTTTTGCATCCTGGGTCCTAGTTACTAAGACCAAAGGTCACCCATACAATCAAATAAATGATAAAAAATAAAAGAATTGTCCATGAACCAAGGAAATGGGGAAAAACCTCATGGGAAAAATACCCCCCCTCAAAAGGAACAATAGTAGGGAACTCAAAGAACCTTCATACTAAGAAGAGAAGGAAAAAAATTTCCTAAGTGAAAGCCTTTGCACAAATATTGGAAATCTGATCCTATGTAGGATAGCAATTATGCTCCTCTGATGTACCTCCCACTGTGTCAAAATTGTATTTTCCAAAACAAGTCTTTCAAGAACCCTTCTTGCTACTGGAGCTAATGGCTCATTGTAGTCCAAATCATGAACCTTTGAGTACCCTTTGTCAAACAACCGAGATTTTTGCTTGGTTGTAGATCCCCCATGGCAAGTCTCTTCGAGGGATTTTGGATCAAACCCCACCATCATGTAGCACCTCTCTGAGAGAAGTGGATCTGCATGACATAGTGCAAGGTTTGCAAGATACTAAGTTATGGTGGTTCTATGGTCAGATGGATCCCCAACTATGTTCCCAGCAGCTACAAGGACTTTGTGAGCCCATATTGGCCTTGGTGATGGTTTGGGAGCATGTGTTGGATTTGGATCTGAATCTCCGTGAACTTTATTCTCAACATCAAGATCTTGATCCTCATCTCCATTAGAAGAGATATCACTCTGAACTTCATCAAATTCCAATGGGGTAGGCAACGAGTATGGAAAAAAATGGGAGAATTCATATGCCTTGGAGGCATGGTTTGCAAACCCTTTTGCTATAATCTTCCCAATAGAGATCTCTGCAATCTCATTTGTGTCAGGACCAAAGACCACTTTCTTCGGTGAACCTATGTGAGCCATCTAATATACAGACAACAAATTTGCTGACAATTAAGACACAAATAGAACATTTTTTAACTTCCCATGCTCCAGATGTATTGTTCTCTTCCCTTCAACATAGATCTGAGAGTTATCTCCCATGTGAATAATCAAACCATATTTGATATCTAGAGAATAAAATGATTCTCTAGAGGAAACCATGTGGTTGGAGGCTCCTAAATCTATGAGGAGGGCTTGTGATTTCAAAAATCCAGCCTTTAGTGCATGGCGTCTCTCATGACCATCAGACTCACTTCCATAATCATTATGTCTTGCACATTTTGGGAGGTAAATGTTGTGTTGTTCAAGAAGCTTGGTCATCTGATCTATCTTCTTCTTCATGCAATATCTCTCTAGGTGGTTTCCTTTCTTGCAATAAGAACACTTGGATTTCTCAAATCCCTTTTGTTTGTCCTTCTTGGAGATGGAGACTCCTTCTGATAGACTTGACTTGGAATTATGCTTGGGTTTAGATGGCATCTTATCCTTTCCCTTGTGCTTCCCCTTCCCATTCGCACTTTTTGCTTCTCCAACCACAAGAGCTTGATTTTTGGAGGCCTTCAAGGCGCCCATCTGAATCAACTTATCTTGTTCTTGGATGAGAGATTCGATGAAAACATATGAGGGCATCTTCCAACTAGGAATTTACATTCACCCTGAATGGAAGGTAGAGACAAATATGGAGAACTCAGGACCTATCTTGCTCAGAATGGATAGCACCAACTGCTCATCCTTCTTCTCAATGCCACACTGCTTGCATTGCATGACCATAGATTTGAATTTTGAAAATAATTGCTAAATGGTCTCGAAACTTCTTGATTGAAGAGAAATCAACTCATTTTCTAGGATATGGCCTCTTAGCTCATCTCGTTTTCTGAAGAGGGTCTCTAACTTCAATCATAACTCTCTTGGAGTCTTCAATCCATCGAGGTGGAAGAGTAGATATTTGGAAATATGAATACACATGAAACCGAATGCTTCATCTAATCTATTCAGATACTGTCATGTCCCCTCCCGTCGATCCAACGCAAGGAAGGGATCATGACACTAAAATCTGGGTTTTTACGTAAACTCAGCCCCAAACATTAGATTCATACAAATAAAGCAAATGTGTGCAGATGCAAATCAAGCAAACATGCACAACGGAATAAAACATCATCCACACACACATTTCATATGCATTCAGCATAACAATAATAATCATCAAATTAAGACATTCCAGATGTAAATACACATAGAGATTACTTATCTTCATTGTGCAATTGTCCCAAGCAACTAGCTATGTCGCTGCAATGTTCCACCCAACCATAGGTCTCTGCCCAGCCTATATTCTTTCAGCACTCAGAGACCACCCCCGAGTTGGGCATGATTTCTACAAGGAAACAGGGACTCTCAAGCTTAGCACAGCCCAAGAAAACATCACCTCTAGGCCAAGCTAGTCCACAGCTGAGTTTATCAGGCTCAATCTGAACCCTCTTCATTTCTGGATGATTGCACTCAAGCTCAAGCCAAAACAATGGATACCCATAATCCATACCGCAACATACTCTATCTACACACAGCAAGCACAAACATTGGGCATATAAACACATTTTTAACAATGGTATTTACAAACAAGATGGCCATGGGATTCTCCCAAATCGTGGGCACACCAAAAATGGACTGTGGAAAGGGGAATTCGACCACAGGGAGAAAAAACGATTTCTCCCACAGGTTATGAGCATTCCAATGGCCAAAACGGCCTCAATGAAACCCAAAATCGATCTCCCTTCCTCCCAACACCTCTGCAACACCAAAAAAATCCCTCTTCCCAGCTAGAAAACAAGTAAACACAGGAACAACGTAGAGGAAAACGTCGAGGTAGCTCCAAAATCGCGAGAGAGAAAAACTGATGGGTGAAGAATGGCTTAGGGATCAATTTCATGGCTCTTTTCTTGCCCAAGAAGTCAAACATGATTTTCCATGAAGGGTGGCTTGCCCATACCTGAATTTGGACAGCCATACCTCTCCATTCCCCAAAGCACTAACTACTTCAAACAACTCTTAGGAGAAATGAATGATTGGGTACAAAAGTCAACATGGGTAGTTGAGGGTTTCATGGTTTCTCTCATTGACACTTGGCTTGACTTGATTGGCTCCAAGGGTTTGAATATTTCCCTCCCAATTCCTTGTAAAAACCATGCCCCCACCTCTTTTTGCATTGCATAGCTAGTTGTGGGTATTTTATTAAAATGCATATTTACATGATATTCGCAATTCCATTGTGCCTGGCTAGCACGTAAACCATATGCATCACTAAATCGATGGCGGGGCCTTGGCCTTGAGCTCCTCACCATGATTTTTATAACAATATTACATCATTTACATTTTAATGCAATGGGGTCAAAATCGAGATATTACAGATACTTGGCCTTCTCCACAACTGCTTGTGGTTCGACCTCCTTCCCCATTGTTACCCTGTACAATGATTTGTTGCGCAATACCATCTGCATATCAGCCCTCCAATCAAGGTAATTGAAGGGTGTCAGGGTCTTGGGAGAGAGAGGATAGTTTGAATTGTCCATGAGAACTGTTGGAGCGAATACAAGGTGAAAACTGTTGCTATTGCTGCAACTGCTGCACTCAAAAATATTTGAATAACATGCAAAAAAATCTCAAATTTTGGAGATAGACTACTACTAAGCACTGCTTTTTCCTTGAGGACAGTAGGAACATTTCTCTCAATCCTTCACACCTAGTTAGACCTCAAAGGATTTCTCCAATGAATTCAATGCAATGGAACTAGGATTTGTTGTGGAGATCCAGAGGTTTCTGGTGCACTACCGAAATCAGTTGCTCAACATACGCTCAAATGGCTCTGATACCATGTGAAATTCTAAATCATAGCAGACCTAAAAGCTGAGTATACCTCACAAAGAAAGAATGAGCAATAAAGATGAATTAGAGTGAAAATTGCGGTAAAAATGAGCAGACAATTAATCATGCAAGAGAACTCAGATAGGAGCAGAATAATATCACATGATCCAATAATCGGTATAATCAACAATGATGTTATAATGGAGAGAATACAAATCACATAAGAGAATTCGAACCTCAGTTGGTCTAGCATAGGAATTGTCACCACTGGAGTGCTTCGGAAGACTCAAACTCAACCAAACTGATCCTAAACTCAGTTAACTGACCAAGGAGGGCACATTAGTGAGTTTGTCATGCAAAACAGTCAGAAAAGGGTGCATGAGGCCACAATCAGTGGCATTTGGAGCTCTAACCCCTCACAAGAGTCAGCTAACTAAGGTGGACTAGAATGGAACACTAAGTAGGTTCCTATGAAATAGGGAACTGAATAAAGTGGTCCTAAATGATGCATGCATGGCTCAGAAGGTGGTAGATGGATCTTGGATGACATCTACACACCACTAGGGGGAAAATGACATCATGAACTACTAGGAAAATGAAACAATGCTAGGTAGGACAAGGATGGAGTATTAAAATATTCTAACACCTATGAATTTCCACCGGAGTCATAAAATACCCCCCCTGGTCGCATCTGCCACCCCTAGAGCTGTTATTGAGATTGATACCTAAGTATTTATAATATTTCACCATCTCTAAAGACTAATTATTGAAAAAAATAAAGTTGGTTGCTTGGGTTGCCTTTTTTGAATTTTATAATCATGATTTTGGTTTTATCAACTTTTATTATCAAAAGTTACATAATTCTTGAAAGATAGTCACTTAATCTTCAATGTATTTTAAGCACATCAATTTACTATTGGATTTATTTTATCTTAACATTTTTTAAGCATATAAAATTTTAATATCCCATTTCCTTTTTATTCCTCTTAGTGTTTAATAGATCAAAATTAAGATTGAAGATGGATTATTGAGATGCTTAGTACTTATCGTAATTTAGTAGGTTCACACAAAATATTATTTATTTACAGTAATGGATAAGGTTTGTGTATCGTACTCGGCAACCTCAATCGACCATGGAGACCATGAGGCACTCAAATTCCAATTCCGAATTTAACATTCATGTACCCAATTTCGTTCAATTACACAATGGCAAAATAAACGAACATGGTCGCCCAAAAAAAATTTATGCATTCATTATAATTTACAGACCATTCAAACATAACATACACATTCCATGCCAAGCAATTCCATGCATTTATATAATTACAACCAGTAAATCAAAAATTATAAATAAAACATATTGAACCATAACATTTCCATACACAATAAGGTACTTATCTTAATGTTCTTCAATTGGCTACATGTGAAGGGTGTTCCTCCCATCTATAGGCATTGTCAAGCCAAATATTACTTCGATAGGCCATCCCTAAGCTAGGGCAATCAATCCACAAGGGAAAATTTCTCCCTCAGTCCCATTTACTCAACTGAATCTATCATGCAACCCACTGGTACCTAAACCCCATCCACAATTGTCCCAATCCTCAATTATCCTTCCCCATCAACCTGCACAGCGTCAAGGAAAAGCTCCCTTCTATGAGTTAACAGTCCCTTGGACAGCCTCTAGTTCCCTTTTGGCACTCCAGCATAGGTTGGACAGGAAGTCTTTGAATTGGAACTCCAGGGCACAAGCTGCAGGCTAGGTCTTTATCTCACCTATCTACTTGGGTTAATGGCATGCATAATTCATGTTTTATAGTACCATCTTCATTCTCTATTACAGTATCAAGCTTTGGATTTCCAAAGGTGATGGAAAGGGGTGGAATGGAATTCGAATGGTGTAAGAATGAGGAATCGAACCCCTCTCTAGCTTGAAAACTCAATTTTATAGTCATATTTCATATTTCCATGTGGCCCCTCCACATGGAACCACTTTTCCCTTCTTAATCTCATCTTAGGATAATTAACTAAAGCTTAATCTGAGCATGGATCTCAATCATGGTTAAATAAATTGGTTTCAATGGCTAAGGCTAAGGTTACAAGCTGAAATACACTATCACTTCCCCACTTTTGGATTCATAGCCCCCATCTCTTCTTCATCCTTTTTCCTATACAGCCATTTATAGATTTTTATATTAATATAAAAAATGTACATATTTACATAGTCTTGGTCATCCCGACCATTTGTTTCCGGCTTTGAATTTTACATCAATATTTACAAATTTACATTGTTGCATTGAGAGGCGCTTTCTACATGCCAAAGTGGATGAGATGTGTCACGTTTGTCACACGCACATGTCGGATCGAAAAACTAAATATATAAAAAAATTATATAACCAAGCACATGTCAGCTTAAATTTAAATTGGATGGATTGTAAAATAGATTTATATAAATATGCATCAAATTTCAATTTCAATTTCCATTTAGGCATCCTTGCATTTTAAATAAATCTTTAAGAATAACTATTTTACTTCATAATCAATGAATGAATGCAAATTTTTCCTATTTATAGGATTTATGTGTATTTGGTTGATTGTGATGGAAAATGTATTGGATTGTGTATCGTTAAGTTAATAATAGAACAAATATTAGTTTTATGATAATCCTTTACGACATGAAATTGTTGGCACTTGGATGATTAAATTTGGGTAAATAACTATTTTACTTCATAGTCAATGAATGAATACAATTTTCTCCTATTTGTAGGATTTATGTGTTATATTTTATAATTATGATTGGAATAGTTGGCACGTGAAATATTGTGACGAAAATTATATTGGAGTATGTATTATTAAGTTAATAATAGAACATTTAGTTAGATATTAGTTTTGTGATAATTACAAATTAACCAGCCTAGATCCAAATCCTAGGCTCTATCAAGCGCCGAGAGGGATCAAATCTCTCCAGGTGCAAACCTCTTCTCAGGTATTGCACTCAAGGAGATTTTGATCCCTCTTGGCGCCGAGAGGGATCAAAATCTCCTTGAGTGCAATACCTGAGAAGAGGTTTGCACCTCGGGAGATTTGATCCCTCTCGGCACTTGATAGAGCCTAGGATTTGGATCTAGGCTGGTTCAAGTTGTGGGCGGTGACACAAAAATGGAGTTTGATTAACATTGTAAGGAACATGTTAAGTTGAAAACACAGATAGAATTATGAAGATTATCATAATGTAAGTATTATGAGGATTATTTCGTCAAAATTTTTAACAATGCAGATAAATACAAATCAAATAAAATGATGTTTAAATATGATATATGTCAACATGTTGGTTGATGTTATCAAATAATATATGTCTATATAATGTTTAAATACAACTATATTACAATGTGATCAACTTTGATATTTCTTCTTTCTTTTTTCTTGATTCCACTCCTGCTCTCTTTGGCATCTTCTCATATCGATCATATGTGAAAGGAGGAAGACTATCCAAACCTTTTACTCATGATATTGTTGTAAATGGGAGTCATCGTCGTTTTTTGTTTCCAATATTTATAGTTTCCTTCTCCAATGTTAATCCCCACTTTTTTTTGCACTATTGATGTAGATATATTAAACGTTGCAACACTGGTTGGGGCCAAAAGAAGTGATGGTGACTTATCTAGTGTTTGTCTAATAGCTAAAATCAAGTAAGATTTTCTTGTACCTGTAGTTCCTTGGATAATCATTCGTAGTGGTTCATTGTTCCCACCTATGTAATGCTCAAAAATAATCTCAAATGATTTTCTTTGCTTCTCTGCTAAGATTTCAATTGAATAATTTTGAGTACGATTATTATGAACAATGACATTCAATTGTCGGTTTTCAGATATGAACTGTAGTGCACGATTGAAAGTTTTCATATCAACAAAATTAGAGTTCCAATTTTCCTTGTTATCACATTCCATGTATCCAAGTATGTCATATTCATTGGTAGTTATATATTGATTCCTATATAACCCTGAAATTATCTCTCATTCATGCTTTTGAGAATCCCTTTGCACAAATAACACTTCTTCATGATCTCTTTAGTTCACGGTCGTGTTTTCTATGTTCTTCTATATGTTCTGATGATTCTTTTTATCTTTCTCTTCTATATATTTCTCGTACTTTTCTTTTTTGATCATCAATATCTTCATTATTTGCAATATTATCATGAGGATCCGCAATATGCCCTTAAAAAAAAAAAACTAACTTTAATATGTAGAAATCACTGCAAATAGTTTTTCTATTAAATAGATAAACTCAATGTATAAATGTAAATTAACTTTAATATGTAGAAATCATTGCAAATAGTTTGTCTATTAAATAGATAAACTCAATGTATAAATGTAAATAACAAAAAACAATGCATTGTTTAAATCAATGCAATTGTTTTACTTTTTATTAAATTGATAAATTCAATACATGCATGTAAAAAACAAAACTAAATATGTATTGCTAAAATCAATGCAAAGAATCAAATAAATATGCATATTGTGTTATTTAACAACATTTGTGTGCGGCTATTGGTAAGCAGTAAGGTTATTGGGCTTGTGTTAACCTAGAGACCAAGGTTCAAAACATTTTTTTGCTTGGAGTTATATTTAGTTATAAAATCTAACTACTATTATGGTTGGCATTGTTGAAATCAATGCAAGGAATCAAATCAATATGCATCTTGTGTTTTTGAAGAACATCTGTTTGTGGTTTATTAAACAAATAACAAAAAAGACAATGCATTTTTGAAATCAATGCAAGGAATCAAATCAATATGCATCTTGTGTTTTTTAAGAACATTTGTTTGTGGTTTATTGAACAAATAACAAAAAAAACAATGCATTGTTGAAATCAATGCAAATAATCAAATTAATATGCAGCTTGTGTTTTTGAACATTTGTTTGTGGTTTATTAAACATCGCATTGTTGAAATCAATGCAACAATGTTTTTTTATTAAATTGATGAATTCAATGCATACATGTAAAAAAAGAAAGACAATGTATTGTTGAAATCAATGCAACTAATCAAATCAACATACATCTTGTGTTTTTTAAGAACATTTGTTTGTTGTCTATTGGTAAGTAGTGAAATGATTGGACTTAAGGTTCAAATCTCTTCTATTTTTTCTATTTCTTATGTCGGTTATAGTAATTTCCTTTTACTTCTTTTGTTTCTACTTTTTATGTCTACTATAATATATTTTTTACTTCTTTATTTTATTTCTTATATTTCTATTTTTTAAGTCAACTATAATATTTTTACTTCTTTATCTTTTACGCATTGTTCAAATCTATGCAACCATGTTTTTTTATTAAGGTTCAAATCCCTTCTATTTTTTCTATTTCTTATGTCACCTATAGTAACTTTTATTTATTTATTTTGTTTCTACTTCTTATGTCTACTATAATATATTTTTTACTTCTTTATTTTATTTCTTATATTTCTACTTTTTATGTCAAGTATAATATTTTTTTACTTATTTATCCTTTACCCATTGTTGAAATCAATGCAACCATGTTTTTCTATTAAGGTTCAAATCCCTTCTATTTTTTCTATTCGACTATAGTAAATTTTTTTATTTCTTTTGTTTCTACTTCTTATGTCTACTATAATATATTTTTTACTTTTTTATTTTATTTCTTGTATTTCTATTTTTTATGTCAACTATAATATTTTTTACTTATTTATCTTTTACTCATTGTTAAGGTTCAAATCCCTTCTATTTTTTTATTTCTTATGTTGGCTATAGTAATTTCTTTTTATTTTTTTTGTTTCTACTTCGTATGTCTAATATTTTTTACCCATTGTTGAAATCAATGCAACCATGTTTTTTTATTAAGGTTAAAATCTCTTCTATTTTTTCTATTTCTTATGTCGGCTTATAATAATTTCTTTTGTTTCTACTTCTTATGTCTACTATAATATATTTTTTACTTCTTTATTTTATTTCTTATATTTCTACTTTTTATGTCAACTATCATATTTTTTACTTCTTTATCTTTTACGTATTGTTGAAATCAATGCAAACATGTTTTTTTATCAAAATCTTCTTCATATTTACTTTTTACTTTGTACTATTTCTTTTTGTTTATGGCTGACATAATATTTATTATTTTTTACTTTGTATTATTTTTTTTGTTTATGGTCGACAATATCGACAAACTCGACAAAAGTTACAAGATCTCCCTCATATTTACTTTTTACTTTGTATTATTCTTTTTTGTTTATGGTCGACATAATATTTATTACTTTTTACTTTGTATTATTCCAAACTGGACAAAAGTTACAAGATCTCCCTCATATTTACTTTTTACTTTGTATTATTCTTTTTTGTTTATGGTTGACATAATATTTATTACTTTTTACTTTGTATTATTCTTTTTTGTTTATGGCCGACAATATCGACAAACGTTACAAGATCTCCCTCATATTTACTTTTTACTTTGTATTATTTTTTTTTATTATAGCCGACCACAAACTCGACACACGTTACAAGATCTCTCTCATACTAGGTTGCAGAGGGCCTCTCAGCGCAATAATAATTGGGTAAATTGCAAGTATTTTACTTCATAATTAGTTAATGCATCCACGATTAGATTTGAGTAAATAAATATTTTACTTCATAATTAATTAATGTGTTAGAATTTACAACATGATTCTGAATTAGAATAGACAACTATTTTATTATTACATTTTAATTATTTAATTAATAGATTTGATCCTTCTCTTAGCTTGATAAAGCTAGAGTTAAGATAGAACTATGCTGATGAGGTCAAACTAGGATATTACATGTATTAAAAAACAAATTTGGTTAAAACTCTGACCACGGGGCTAGCCATCCAAAAACGACTTTTTTTTATAAATATATTTCCTTACATATAATTATAGCATACATACTACTTAAAAACCATATTAAAAGATATATAAAAGAGAGGAAATACTAGGTGTTTGGATTTTGTTGGGTTTTTTGTAACTTTACTAATGATTAATTTTGACATTTACCATGTCTATCAAACACACATTCCATAATATTCCAACATGTTTATTACTATCAATTTACATTCATATAAATTAATAGACGGTTAATTTATCCAAAGTAATATAATAAAGAATTCAAAAGCATATTTTCACTAAATTAAAAAAAAAATGGAAAACAAAATGCATTATAAAATAAAAATTACAATTAACATTTTAATATAAACTCTATATAAATATAACTAAATAAAATTGCATAAATTGAAATAAAACTGTAGATATCTCCTAGTTCAAAATAATGTACCTCGTAAATGGTTTATTGATATTGTAATGCCAACTTATTTTCAATAAGCATTATCTAAACTCATAAATAATTGAAGTATACTTAAAATTACAGTTTTTTACTAGTCTACTTTAATTCACATTTAAACTGAAAATTAGAGTATGTAAATTATTTGCAATTCTTTCAATTTAAATTCTATGAATTGATTTTATGTTTTTTGAAAACAATAAAATTGAAAATAAAAAATCATAAAATTTTAACTAAAAAATAATATTTTTTTTTAACAGAAACAGGGGAATTTAACTGTATATATAAAAGGCTGTGCACAGCCATTCATTACAAAATCTGAGCCATAAGTCTGCTTTAAGAAGAGGGAAAATACAGATTTTACAATGATTTTTTCTCTTAAAATCCTTGCTCCTAATTTCCCTATGATTCCTGTTCATTCTACTGGTATAAACCTTAACAAACTGTTTGCATAACAAAATACAAAAAAACATTGAAAGTATTTGTTCTTTGAAAACCTGCACAGTGAGCAAAATCCATCATTTCTGAAGAGTTGTTCTATCTGTAATTCGGGTGCACGAAAGAAGCAGCTTCATGCATGCCCTGGTTTACTGACGGCGCCTCTTGAACCCTGCTGAGCTGAGTATGGCTAATGAAAACAGAGAGGTCCTCCTTAACACTATCTACCTTCCCCAGTATTTCAATAGTGTTTCTTTCGATATCATCAAGGCGAGACTCAACACAGGAGAGGCGTGAATGCAAATATTTGAATTCCGTGGTCTGTTCTTTGTTCTGCTCTGCAATGGAACATACAGCAGAATAGGTCCTGCTAAGGTATACTTTAACTTCAGATGTGAGTCGGCTGAGAGTAGCTATAGCTTGCCGTATCCCTTCCATCGTGCTGCACCTGCTGTCACGAGAACCTTCTTCAAACTGCCAGGTATCCGACTCCGAAGCTGTGAGGTTTAGCTGCTGCAAATCTGAGCCAAGCGAGAATGGATTGCGTTGCTCCATGTCGCGGAGAGGCCTCCTATGTTCCCTCTGCTTCATTAAGTGCTGGGGCGTGAGAGCTCTGGGCGCAGGTGGAAAGCCACATGGCTTAGTCCTTGGCACATGCTGAGGGGCGCGTGTATGGTAGTCCGGACACCTACCTCGGGAGGGGAACCTCCATTCCATTAAATTGAAACAAGACCTCCTTGTTATATCGCTTAGTTCAGTGATATGGTTCGAGTCCCTTGCCAAATCAACTAATCTGGTGACGTGGCTCTTAGGGAATGTATTTATAACCCAATACATTATTTTGTAACAATTGACCTTTTTCCAAATTGACTCCGATGTTGGCAAGCTTGTCTGCTGAATAATTGAGATTTCTGAGGACATGGAAGAAGAGAATATCGGAAGGAAGAGGAAGAGTTTCAATCCTTCTCTTTAGATTTTGTCTCATTGCTCCTTTCAAGTTCTTGCTTTTCATGCTCTGAATTACATGTCTGGAATCTCCGATCACCTGGAGCTTTGCTATGTTCATGGAGGATGCATACTCGAGAGAGTAGTAGATCGCCAACCACTCTGCTTCATTATTTGTTTTCGTTCCTAATCCCCAAGAAAAGTCTGCAACTATTTTTCCTCCGGGATCAAAAATAATCCCCCCCGCACCTGCCTCCCCAGAACTAAAAAATAATATTAAAAACACCCATTTTCCAAATTCCAAACCTCATCATAAATATGATATACTTCGAAATTTAATTATGATATACTTTGAAATTTTATTTATATATAGATATAAATATCCCTTCAAGTTTTATATTATCCAAATTTTATAACAAGTGACAAAATTATTTTACTATATAAAAATTGGGTTGTAATAAAATTATATATAATTTATTATTTTTTTGTTTTTATTGAATCAATTTATTTTTATATTAAATTTTATTTATTATTTTTATTATAAAAAACAATAAATTTTAATTATATATTAATATAATATTAATGAATATTTTATCTATGCATAATATAATATAAAATTTTAATTTAATATGGAGGGAGATGTCTAAACTTTGCAACTTTTCTTTGAAAAATGTGATATGGAACTTTGAACTCCTTCTAGATATGACATTGGTATCTTAAAATTGATTGATTTTAAAGAAGAGAGGTTGTAAAAAATTAAAAGCCATTTTCTTATGTGTAATTGATTTTAACTAAGAGGAGTTGATATTGATATTTTAAAAGTGATTGGTTTTAATGAAGAGAGGTTATAAAAATTAAAAGTCTTTTTTTTTTAGTTTAATTGAAAGATTGTAAAAAATTAAATGTCATTATTATTTTTAATTTTGATAAAGAGTTATTTTATTAAAATTATTTTTTTTAATTTAAAAATTGGTTTTGTAATATAAATTTTTAAAATAGTTTTATAATTGGTTATGGACTCGCTAGCTCACTTTATTCTTTGCATTAGCTTATTGACCAACTTTTGTCAAATCTTCATCTTTATTTGACATTTCAATGTCATATACCTCCTTCATCTGTGAATGGATTGCACTATTCACGTTTATCCTATGACACCCATGCTTCAACTCTTAACATGTGCATCCATGTCGCATTTATTTGTTCCATGACCATTTATTTTGTGGTTTTTGTGTTACAATCTATTATGAACCTTTCCATTCATAAATTAAAGATTATACAATAAAGGAAGGATAAACAAGGATAAACAGAGGAAATCCCTATAGAGTAAAAATATATATTTGTGATAGTTCTATAGTGAAATCGGGTATTGGACAATTCTAAAAGGCCATCAGATGAAAGAATTTGTCATCTTCATGATACTAAGAGAGTGGAGGATGAAAATCAATTTCTCTTAGAATGTCATGCCTATGTCGACATTACACCTCAATTTCAAAATATTTTTAACATTATTGATCTTCATAATTCACTAACTTATCGAAATTATAGAGATTTAAGAAAGCTTCTCTCCAATTTTTTTCAATCATAAAGAAAAATGTTAAAGAAAATCAATTAATCGTTCATCATTTTTTAAAGTATGATAATTAACCAAAATTAATCTCAATAATAATCATCGTCTCGCATAATAATTTTAAAAAAAATTTCATAATACTATAAATAATTTATTAATTAAATATAAAATTGAAAAATAATAATCTTTAATCATCATTATGATATAATATGTGTTAAATACATTTTTCCAAACTAGCTTGTCACACACTTATATTACATCTAATTTAATTTCGAAAAAAAACCCAATTTATTCATTTTTACAATCTCATAGATGTCATTCCATAAATCCAACAGGTATAAAATATAATTTTATACAATTTTTAATAAAAATGACAATTTTCATCAATCCAATAGGTATAAAATATAATTCTATACAATTTTTAATAAAAATGACAATTTCCTATTACAAACAAGAGCCACGAGGTGGCAATGTCTTTGACATTGCATATTTGTTGACTAGTGGTTTGCAATTGCTAGAAGTATAATTTGGTAAGAATAATGTTAACTAGTTTATTTAACTTGCAGTATAAAAGTTTAATATATTGGAAAACTATTCAAAAAATTTGTTCTTGGCTTACAAACCTGTTCCTAGCTTACAAATTTTAATTTTGCAGTTTTCAAAACAATTTTGCAACTCTATTCTGAAGCTTATACAAATTTATTTTCACACTCTAAATACAGAAGTCCTCACTCTCATAGGACGATGACAAACTTATTACAATGGCGCCTTAAACCTAACTTCGCAACAGGCAATTACTTCCTGAGACACCTAGGTCTTAAAGGATTAACCCTTTGTAATATGAATTTAAAATTTTGAAGGATTGATTTAAATTTTGAAGTTTAATACACATTTTCAATGTATCTTAATGTAGTTTGGATCATTTAGCTATTTGCTTGGACAAGGAAGACACAGAGCGAGAATTGGATGAAGATGGGGTTGAATTTTGACACAGAGCTAGGATTGAATTTTTTCTCAATCCAATTCAAACTCTTCGCTCTTTTGTCTCATCAATATATTTCCAATTCCAAGTATGGTAACACCGATTACAACATACACCAATATATCAGGAATTGTGACTTCTATACACATTTCATAGTTAGCACAATCTCTTCAATCAGCATCGTTGGGCATCGTTGCGGGATAGCAGTCGTCCTGCACCGCCTTAAGATAGACATTCAATTGATGCGATGGGATCACTAGCAGCATCCAGTACTCATTTAATTCCCAGGTGCCATGGATCGCAGGTGCCGCGCCAAGTGCCATACCTAGAGTCCAAGTGCCATACCTGGAGTCCCATCCCAGTAGCAGGGAATGTACTTGTGCTGACGGGAGCGTACTTGTGCTGACGGGAGCCCGCCGCCGGCCCCTAGGCCACAATGCCCGAGGCGGACGTCACCCGCGGCTATGGATATGTATGTTGATCTTTTAGGTAGTAATGCTTTATCTCATTGCAATACAACTTGTTGACAATCAGGATTATTTCCAAGTTGGTTCTCCAACATTATAGTTATTCAATCAGTCAATCGGTCCTAAATTATAGTGTCGACAGCTATAGTTTCCTTATAGTTAGTCAGTTAGTCCTAAACTATAGGATCAAAAAGCTTCGTACTGTGGCTATTTATGCCCAACCAGTTATAGAGAAAAGTGAGTGAGTCTTTTCCACAAACTCTGTATTTTTGACTTGGTATCAGAGCAGGTATTATTATCCGTTCTATATCATCAAAGCCTGAATTCTTATATACCCCTCGCACCATGACTAATGACAAACCCGAATCATCCTTTGTACCAGTTATCCATGTTCAATCAGAGAACCCCAGTTTCACAACTAATGTCATCCTTACCGAAACCAATTATGATGTCTGGTCTCAAATCATGGAAATGCAGATTGCAGGGCGTGAGAAGCTTGAATATCTTACAAGTAAAACATCTCCGAAGGTTACTGATACTTCTTATGCGAAGTGGTATGCTGAGAATCAAAAGGTCAAAGGATGGTTGCTGACCTCTATGTCACCGGAGATTATGAAACGCTATCTTAGATTGTCTACTGCACGTGAAATCTGGATTGCTCTTGCCAAAGCATTCTATGATGAGGCAGATGAATCGCAACTCTTTGCACTGAATCAACGAGCATTCTCTACCAAACAGGTTGGTCGTCCTCTTTCCACCTATTATGGTGATCTGATAGAAATTTTTCAAAGCATTCTATGATGAGGCAGATGAATCGCAACTCTTTGCACTGAATCAACGAGCATTCTCTACCAAACAGGTTGGTCGTCCTCTTTCCACCTATTATGGTGATCTGATAGAAATTTTTCAAGAGCTAGATCATCGTGATAAAATTGTCATGAAAGATCCCGATGATGTCATTGCCTATAAAAAATCAATTGAGAGACTGCGGGTGCATATTTTTCTGAATGGACTAGATGCAGAATTTGAACAAATTCGAGGTGAGATCCTCAGGAGGGATCCTGTACTGGATCTTGAAGAAACTTATGCATATGTTCATCGTGATGTTGTTCGCCGAGCTGCACTGAATGGCGAACCTGAACATTTAGAGCCATCGGCTATGGTAGCTCGCCGAGCCAAGTATCACCCGCAAACAAACAAGAAACCAGATCGAACATCTAGTCCGCTGAATGATGTTCATAATCAGTCGTGTGGATCACAAAATCGCAGCTACGAAATAGGAGTTGCACGACCAGAACGT